>CM038041.1:3107500-4535000 GCA_021397845.1 Areca catechu | reverse complement strand
CCTCTTTTTTTTTTTTGTAAGAGAAAGATGTGTAATCAGCCTGAACATGAATGAAAACATACTTTTTCTCTTCATTGGATGAATTTTTCTTAAGTATGAAGTCATCGGATGCGTTGTGATCCTTGAGTAGGTAGCCGCACTTAAAAAATATGATAACTTTTTAACTTGAATGTAAACTTTTTAAGTATGAGGTCTTCGGATAGGTAGCCACTTCCGAATATGCAATAACCTCCAACTTGAATATAAATTTTCTAAGTATGAGATCTTCATATGGACTACGACCTTTTAGATAGAGATTCACCTTCGGGCATATGAATGCCTTCGGCTTGGATTTAGGTTTCTTCATTACTCAGGGTTTTTAAACTAGACTTCGGCAAGATAACTGATCTTGATGGTAAGCCATTCATCCGACTTCTCGTCGGGTCAGCCTTTTCCTGCTCACGAGCTAGCTTTCATAATTAAGGAATCTCGACGTTTGATGGAGATCCTGGCTCACTAACCAATGCGATGCCCTGTTCCTGCCAGATGTCCAACTGTTGTTGGCGAGACAGTTATTGCCAAGTCATGAGACTGCAATGACCAGAATCATTAAGGCTATGCATGTCAGGGATCGGATCAGTCGTGGCTCCCAGACTTCTTGCAACCACCTTCGCATGGATTGAGACCCCTATCGATTAGGGTGAGCACACGCGGTGCAATTGGAGGGCGGCCCATAATATGGGCAGTCAATCTGAGCCGTTGACAGGCTTTATATGTAAGACTAACGCCCCCATAGATCAAACCATTTTAAGTTTTTTTGGCAACGTCGCTCCTTGAGCGATCCTTCCTCCTCTTTCTGCTGCAGCTAGCTTCAAGAGTCCTTATTAACCATGAGGCTAGACATAGTGTGGCTCCGACGAGCAGCGGGGAAATGGCCGATGGCGGCCTCTCTGGTGCGAAGGTCAGACCAAGACAGACCTATGTCCTGGCACTTTCGAGGGTCCAGATCGATGGTGGCATTTTTATCGACATAGATTCTTCCTTGGAGGAAGAGCATGTCCCTTTGCCTGGACATCTAGTTGGACATCCGGTTGGGACCACTCTTGCAGGGCCATCAGGGGAGCGAGGGCCACTGGACATGAGCAAAGCTCCCGTTACTGCTGGGAACATCAAGCCCGAACTTCCAACTGTAGAGGGGAAAGTTCGGGGATTCAGCATGTCCATTGTCGATGCTGGTTGTAGCGATCCGGGACAGGTGAAGACTTCTTCTGTCTCCCGAAGGACGGGAAGAAGGCTAAGGAGCAAGGGCCAAGAGATCCTTTTTCCTCCATTTATCCCAGGATGCAACAAGTGAGTGTCGATGTAAGTGCTGTAAGTACATCAGCATCGGTCAAACTGATTTTATGTGTGTTTATCTTTGACAAGTTGCCTACGATGTTTCTCTATTGGAAGAGAGCATTCGTGAGTCCATCGACTTTGGCCAAAGCCTTCGCAGCTGATGAATGTGATTTATATAAAAATAATTGGATCTTTATTGTATAACATTTGATGTACTTGTTATTAATTTAGCAGCATTTGCAGCCTATTTGTGCTTAATTATTTTATTTATTTCAGGTATGCATGCCAAGAGGAAGCTTGCAAGCTCGTCCACCTATTTTACCAAGGAATTGTATATCCATCGGAGAAAAATTATTGGTCCAACCAGGTTCATCCAATATTATTATTTTGGGGCCGGTTCAATCCAAATAGATGCTGCTAAATTAATTGACATACTTAGAAGAATTCAAGGCCCAGCCCGGTGAAAAGCAGCAAGATTCGTAAGAGGGAAAAGGAGGGCAAAATTGGAAAGATGCATGGAGAATCAAGGAAAAGATGCGTTGGAGAAGAAAGAAACGTTGGAGAAGGGGAGAAAGTGACGTGCGTGAGGAAACAAAAGAGAGACGTGCAGGTGAGTAAAAAATGTAGCAGAGGGAAGGGGAGGAACTCTCGGATGGATGGCCAGAAAAGAAAAAAAAATGCACGGACTGGAGGAGAAGAGCGGACGCGCAGAAAGCCTAGCGAACGTGGAAGGAAGAAATTGGAGACCGCTCGGATGAGGAAAGAAATCAGAGAACGTGTCTGATTTTATTTGATTTGTTTTTTTCTGTCTTTATATTTTTTTTGATCATGAATATGTGCAACTAATTATTTCTGCTAAGGCTTAGGAATTTAACTGATATGGTGATTATGGATTTCAATGGTTAGTTTGATTTCCTTCTTTTACTTGAGATTTCTTTTGTGATCGTAATGCTTTGGAAGATTTGATTAATTCCTCAATGAATTTCATCTATAGTTTAATTGACCTATTAAATTTCTAGGTGAATTACTAGGACTGATCTATGCAGTGATTAGGATTATAAAAAAATTTAATGCATCTGAATTATTTAAATCACGTCTTAACCACCGTGGTTAATAATTTTGGATAGGATTAATACAATTTGAACGAAAGTGCATTAATCAATTAAGAAAACATGATGGCTTGTAAAATCAGAAATCAAATTAGCATATTCAGAAGAAATTATCACATCAATTTGGTTAAATTCTTGATGCCTTAGCTATTCTAGATTCCATCTTCTTCTAAAACTTTGCGACCACCATAGTTTGATAGTTTGCTTAATTTTTAATTTAATATTTTTTACTTGAAATCAATTGTCCAAATAGTAATGTAGGTATTATAATTTGGATGATTGTCTCTGATCCTAGAGGACGATATTGGATTACTATCCTGTATTACTTGCACGATCGGTACGCTTGCCGAACACGTGTCAGCAGCCAGTTGGCTCTGGCTGTAGCCGAGAGAGAAGTGGCTGAAGGGCTTCGGGTCGCCACTGAAGAAAACTGGGCAAGGCCGTCATCACGAATAGTTCCTTGGAGAAGGAGCTGAGGATGCTCGAGATGTACATGGCCGAAGTGGTGGCAGAGTTGCAAAGGAGGAGGAAGAGGCAATTTTGACTGAACTACTACTGAGGGATTGCCTTCGCAATGCCAAGTAGTAGTGGCCCACAAGGCTGAACTGGAAAACAGAATCACCCAGCTGGAGACGGAGTTTCATCAGCCAATCAGAGGGCAGAGCAGGCTGAAAGGAGCACTTCCCAGATTGTCAAAGCTTATAAGAAGTCGAAGGCCTTTGGCGATGAAATGCATGAAATTGGGACGGAGAGCTACCTTGTTGGCTATATGGACTGCCTGATAGAGTCAGGAAGGCTTACCCAAGTTTGGATGTTTCTTCTTTTGCCATATAGGGTGAGAAGATGGAGGAAACAAAGCCCGTTGGCAGGGCAGCGTCGGCTCCTCCATCTGAAGAGGTCGGCGGGGGGGTCTTTGCTCCTGATGCTAAAGAAAAATAGCTTCTTATTGTAGCTCTAGCTCTCCCCCCTTTTTTTTGATAATTGTGAATCAGTTGATTGTACTGCTTTTCTATTAATGAACAAAGATTCTCCTTTTCTTCAAAATAGAAGTCTTGACTTGGTGGGCAAACATGTCCCAGAACAATGTCAAATATGAACTATTCATGAAGAATCTCAAGATTTCGTGTCGGCTTCGCTTTCTTCTTGGGTTTGGGAGTCTGAGTTCGTGGAGGCCATAGAGAAGCTTATCTGCTCATGTTGATCGGATTCGTCATTAGGGTAGGTCGATGGGACCATCCTTGGGCATTTTGTTGATAATAAGGTAGGTTGTCTAAAACCCACCTCGGTACGTCTACGGATTTATCATATGGTAGGTTGCTTGAACCATCCCTGTGCCTTTGATTGGGAATAAGATAGGCTGGTTGGGCCTACCTCGGCACGTTAGCGGATTTACCGTAGGGTAGGTTACTTGAACCATCTCTGTACCTTTGATTAGAATAAGATATGCTGATTATGCCTTCTTCTGCACGTCTGCGGATTTATCATAGGGTAGGTTATTTGAACCATTCCTGTGCCTTTGATTAAGAATAAGATAGGCTAATTAGGCCTTCTTCGGCACGACTATGGATTTACCGTAGGATAGGTTACTTGAACCATCTATGTGCCTTAATTAAGATAGGCTGATTAGACCCTCTTCGGATAGACTTTTAACTGAAGTCTCTTCAGAAGGGAACTTTTATTGATAGTACTTACAAAGATTCTCTACATTCCAAGGCCGAGGCTGCATAGAACCAGCTAAGGTCTCGAGCCGATAGGTCCCTAGATGTATGACTTCTTTGATCTGATATGGGCCTTCCCAATTGGGAGAAAGCTTGCCTTGCTCCGTTGGCTTGGATACTTCGAATCTTTGCAATACTAAATCTTCAGGTCAGAAAGTCCGTTCCTTCATTCTAGAATTGTAGTATTTGGTGACCCTCTGTTGGTACGCCGCTATCTTCATCTGAGCATGAAGCCTGGTGCCTTGTAGTAGATCCAAGTCCACTCTTCGACGTTCTGAATTCTTTGGCTCCTTGTTCTGGTCGATCCTCAATGATTGCAAAGTAACCATCACAGGAAGAACTGCTTCGGTGCTGTAAGTCAAGTGAAATGAAGATTCGTTAGTGGCCATTCTGGGAGTTAATCTGATATGCCCAAAGAATGGAATTTAGTCTTCGGCCCAAAGCCCTTTGGCATCATTCAGTCTGGTCTTCAGACCATGGAGAATGGTTCGGTTCGTTACTTCAGCTTCCCCATTAGCCTGGGGATGATCGACGAAAGTCAATTTGTGGAGTATATGGTATTGGGCGCAGAAGTCCTTGAACCTCGGGTTGTCGAATTGTCTTCCATTGTTAGTGACTATGGCATGGGAAATTCCAAACCGGAATATAATAAAGTTCCTTATGAAGTTTTTGACCTTTCCTTCAGTAATGTGTGCTAAGGGTTTGGCTTCGACCCACTTGGTGAAGTAATCGATAGTCCTATGAGAAACTTTCGTTGTCGGATGCTGGTAGGGATGGCAATTTTTCCCGACCCGATGGATATCCGACTCGACCCGACCCTAATGGGACGGGTAAAACCCAACTCGCCTAATTTATAAACGGATATGGGTTATATAAAAAATCTGACTCGGACTCAGGTCGGGTCCGGGTAGTAGTACATCTCGACCCGAACCCGACCTGACTCGACTTGACATGACTCGTTTAGGTTTTAAAAAACTAGATTTTATGAGATCGGGTATACCAAATTTGACCCGATCCAAATGTGATTTTTTTTATACCTGACCCAACCTGACCCGAGACAGGTATGGGACGGGTATGGGACAGAGAAATTTTTTAACGGGGCGGGTATGGGGTTTGAGTGACCCGACCCAATCTCGACCCGTTGCCATCCCTAGATGCTTGGGAAATAGGCCAAAATATCCATACCCTATTGAGTGAAGGGCCATGGTACCGTTAACCGGGTCAACTGGCTCGTTAGCCGTCTTTGAATATTGGTATATTTTTGGCACTGATTGTACCTTCGGATAAAGTCGACAGAATCCTTCTAAATGGTTGGCCAATAGTAACCTTGGCGTATTATCTTGTACGCCAGGAATCTGCCCCCCAAGTGATCTCCACATATGTCCTCATGAACCTCTCTTAGGGCATAGTCGGCGTCAGATGGTCCCAGGAACTTCAGCAGAAGTTGCAGAAAGATCTTTTGTATAGAGTTCCATCCAGAATATATACTGCGATGCCATCCAATGGATTTATTTGGCTTCAACCTTGTTTTAGGGTAGTGTGCCTTCATTCAAAAATTTGAGAATAGGGTCCATCCAACTGGGCTCATGCTCAACAGGAAGTACCTCTAGTATTTCTTTTGCTATACTTGGAGCTTCTAGATACTCTATGAAGATTCGACCGAGGGATTCAGGGGTAGTTGTGGCAAGCCTGGACAGTACGTCAGCTCAGGAGTTCTTCGTTTGTGGGACATGGACGATCTTGAAGAGTTCTAGCTGAGAAACCAGAGCCTGTGCTTTGTCTAAGTACTGAGCCATGGTAAGATCTCAGGCTTCGAACTCACCCTTCACCTGGTTTACCACCAGCTAAAAATCTAAAAAGATTTGGATCTTCCGAATCCCCAACTCTTTTGCGATTCGGAGCCCTGCAAGGAGGGCTTCGTATTTAGCATGATTGTTCAAAGCATGAAAGGAGAAACGTAGAGCATATTTTATAGTGTGCCCGCTTGGACTGGCTAGTATGAGGCCCACTCTGCATCCTACCAAATTTGAAGCCCTATCTACATGGAGCATCCACGTAGACTTTGAATCCTTTTGGATGACCTCATCTTCTTCGGCTCGTTGTGAGTCATCTTTTGGACCTCATATGCATTCGGCTATGAAATCCGCCAACACCTGTGCTTTCATTGCCGATCTAGGCTAGAAGCTAATGTCAAATTCTCCAGCTTTATGGCCCACTTTGCTATCATCCTCGAAGTATCAGGGCATCGGAGGACAACTTTCAAGGGTTGGTCCGTCATGACCATGATAGAGTGGGATTGAAAGTATGGTCGTAAGCACTTTGCCGCAATCACCAGCGAGTATATGAGTTTTTGTATCCTGGGTTATCCCACTTCGGCATCATGTAATACTTTGCTGGTGTAGTTGTTGCCCAGGTGGCTTCCCAAGAGGGAGGTGAATTGGGATTATAAAAACTTTGGCAAGTATGTATAATTTAAAAATCCTTTTGTTGTTGTGGTGCAATATGCAATGTGGAAGCAATTAAATAAATGCAATAAGGTAAAGTAAGCTCAATCACAAATACAAGGAATTTAGAGTGGTTCGGAGCAACCGGCTCCTATGTCCACTACCCAAGCACCACTTAGAATTTCCACTATATCCCCCAACTAGAATACAGTCGGATTGTTTTAACAGGCTCACAATCCAAACCATACACTTTGGTTTTACCGGGATCACCAAAGAAAACCCAACACCCTTTGATTTTAAATAGGATCGCCAAAGAAACCCTACACTTGGTTTTATAACGGGATCACCAAGAACCCAACTTAGGTTTTCACAAGGTTCACCTAAAAACCATTAACCATCACTTAAGACATAGCTCCTTGCTGTTCTTAGAGAGAAAACAAAGATATATCAAAAGTATAAGCAACTATACAACAAACCGAGTTTGTTTAAATGTTGCCGATGAAGATCAAGATGAAGCCTAGCCTTGAATGCTCTTTTATACTCTTTAAGCTACTTCTTCACTTCTTCAAAGAGTGGATTCAATGATGAAGAGAAGTTGATGGAGCTTTGAATCATATCTTGAATGCTCTTGAAGTGGGTTGGTGAAAGACTTGAAGACTTTTCAAAATCCCAAGATAAATCACTGAATAATCCCTTAAAAAATATTTAATCCATCAAAAATACTCCCTTTTATAGGTTTTCATGAGATATAGCTATTGTACGGCCTAGAGAATTGAGAAAGGGCTGTTGGAGACATTTTGGAGTTCAAAATCAACTTTCAGCAACTAGCCATTAGACTGCAAAAGACGGTCACTCGAGTCGGCTCGAGGTCCATGAGTCAGCTCAAAATCTCAATCAGTCCAAACAAAATCTTGTACGAGTCGGCTCGAACCCTCAATCAGTATAGATTCAAATCTTTCTTGAGTCGACTCTCCAATCTTGAGTCGGCTCGAAGTCTTAGTCACCACAAACCAACCCTGGACGAGTCGGTCTTTTGGGCTTGAGTCGGCTCGAGGTTTCAAACTTCAAAAATATTGGTTCTTCATTGAGTCAGTTCTTAGAGCTTGAGTCGGCTCGAGGTACTGAAACTCTGAAAATTTTTTGTGTCATGCCAGAAGGAGTCGGTTCTTGATCCATGAGTCGGCTCTTGCCAAAACTTCATTTAAAGCTTCGAACTTCTCCAAAGTTCTTCACACATGAATCCAACTAGAGCTAATCTACTCACTCTTATTTTTACAATTTTATAGCCCTTTTACAAGATTACATAATTGAAAAAATTAGGGCTTTTACAATTTGAAGTACATAGGAGTCTATACAATATTGGGTTACCTTTCAACCAATTTGAAAACCAATTAAACTAAAGATAAACATTTTCCTGCAAAAACTTCTAAGTAATTGAAAAAGTTAGTAACTCATACATGCTCCAATATTTTGTGATCATCAAAATCATTCCACGGGTCAACAATCTTCCCCTTTTTGACGATGACAAATACTGGACATGAACAGGATTTAAAACACTTTCAATTACTATGTATCGTATTCACATGTATCAAAGAATAATTAACATAGTGTGTTTCAAACCAAATTGTATCAAATTGTTAAACTGAAGAGTATCAACACAATGTATCATATGTATCATCCATGTACTAAGTATCGAAACTTCACAATATTAACTTGTATTTGAAGTGAGTTTAGTAAAAGCTTACACAAGCTCCCCCTTACTAATGTAATGATATTTTATTCATATAATGATATTTTCTTCATATTTTCATACTTAATTCATTTTCATACACATTCATTCACATTTCATGCACATTTTTCTCTCTTTTCTCCCCCTTTTTGTCATCAACAAAAAAGTATATAATAAGGAGAACATTCATTCACAAATTAAGTCATTCACAATATGTATCAGATGTATCATAAAAGATATATATATGTGAAGTGTTAATATAAGAGTGATACAATACAAAAGTGCCACGGCACGTCGAAAGTAGTTACACAAACAACATAAAAAGCTAAACATACAGTCCTAAAACATCAAAATGAAGGACTAGGGTCATCATCACTAGGCTCTTCCTCACTAGAGGAGGAACCGACCTCTAAAATACTAGGAGCAGGCTTGAATTTAGGGAACCTAGGCCTAAGGTCCCTAAGTTTGGTCCTAACAGGAGTAGTAGTCTTAGAGGTTCTAGGTCTAGCTTTACCTGTAGGCTCAGAAGAAATCATGATACGAGTAGGTCGAGCAGTAGGAGGATCAATAGATAAGGCGAGTGTGCTGGTAGTAGATAAAATCTCTGTTACCGGAGTGTCTCCAACATCAGAGCTCGGAACCTCAGTACTAGTGCCAGCCTTAACAGGAGTAGCAGCTGTAGGAATGTCAGTAAATTGACTGGCTCTCCCTGCCCACAATCTATGCCAACATCAGGTGCTGCTGAAGGAGTAGGTGCGGAGTGACTAGTTGCTCCAATCTGTTGAAGAATAGTTAGAATGTCCTGAAAATCCTGATGCATCTCTGACTGAAGTGCCAGTATCCTGGCATCTATCTCCGATCTCCTTCTCTGAAGACTAGAGATCTTGTCCAGTATACGTTGTAGTCTTTCATCATTACCTGATCCAACAGTAGTAGATCCTCTGACAGGTGATCGAGGTATAGAAGGAGCTGGCTCAGAAGGTCCAGCCTCGTCAGCATGTGGCTCAGCCTCGGCATCCTGTCCCTGTCCTGCCTGATCATCCTCTCCTGAGTCCTCATCAGAATGTGTCACTAGAAGTCCCGAACTCTTCCTGATCCAGTGACCCTCAACCTTTAAGAATCCCATCCTGGTCAAAGATTTTATTGTATTTGTCTGTATACAATAATGGTCTGCTATCCTCTCTAGACAAATCAACATGAGCATCCTGAAATAGTAAGGTAAAAATCATACCATACGAAAGACATGCTCGTGACCTACGAGTAGCTTCCCTCATCTGAGACAACATAATAAAAGGTAAGTTGAGGGCCTCCCCCTCAACTAAACATCTCATAAAGACTAGGTCTCTCTCGCTCACCCAGCCGAATCTCCCAGTTCGGGGTAGAAAAATGCGGCTAATGATGTTATGTAGCAACCTCATCTTCAATGAGAGTTGGTTCGCTCTGAAATGTATCACATCAGTCACATTAGTCCTTTCAAGTATAATTCTTAGTGTCTTCTATTTGTCTTTCAATACTAAGTAGCTCTCTCCCTCTTTAGGTATATGAAGAACATTAGATAATTTTTGCTCACTAATCTTAATGTGTTTCCCCTTCACAATATATTTAATGTGAAAAGCACCAAGAGACATATTCTAGAAAAACTGTCTGACAAGACTAGGATATGAAGGAAGATTAAGCATGCAAAAATCCTTCCAACCTTGTGCAACTAACCAATCACCAATTTTCAAACTTTCTTGATCTAGAAATGTGAAATCTATGCAACGGCCTAAGGTTACTTGCCTATTGCCCATCAAAATTACCTATCTTGGAGCTTCTTGTTCCTCTTCATGCTCTTCTTATTGTTCCTTTGCTGGATTTGAGGTGTCAAGCCTCCTTTTGGTCCTCCTTTCCTCTACTACTGACCGAACAACCTTCCTAGCCTTCTTTGCCATGGCTTTCCTAGGAGCCATCTAGGTTAGAGTAGGGTTTTGGAAGGGTGTAGAGGTGTTCTAAGATCTTTTCATAGGTTAGGGAAAGGAAGGGCGGAATGAAATAATAAATTCAAACTTATGATTCCCTATTTAAAAAGCATTGGCCTGACTCTCGAGTCGGCTCGCCAGAACAGCAGGTGGCTCGAGTCGGCTCGAGCCTAAATCTAGGTCAAAACTCGAAAAATGATAAAATAATTTTTATGGATTTCTAATACTAGAGGAGGTGGTCATAAGCTCTAGAAGGAATTTTGAAATGTCTAAACAATTTTTCCTTATTTTCAAAAAATTAGGTCAAAACTTTCAGAATGGGTCACACGGACCTAATTCGCCTATAATCTTTTCAAATCTATCTTGACTAAGGGGTTTGGTAAAATGTTAGCAAGTTGATCTTCAGTGGGCACAAATTCTAATTCAACAACATTATTCAAAACATGATCTCGAATGAAATGATGTCTAATTTCTATATGCTTAGTTCAAGAATGCTGAATTGGATTTCTAGATAAATTAATAGCATTATTGTTATCATATTTAATAAGAATTTTAGATTGGATAATACCATAATCTTCTAGTTGTTGTTTGATCCACAATACTTGTGCACAACAGCTCTTGGCAGTCATATATTCTGTCTCAGCAGTAGACAGTGCTATAGAATTTGTTTACGACAGTGCCATGAAATCAAGTTGACACCTAGAAATTGACAAGTGCCACTTATACTTTTTCTATCAATTTTACAGCCTCCATAATCAGTATCAGAATAACTAATTAATTTTAAATATGAATACTTAAAATACCATGATCCTAGATTGCATGTGCCTTTAAGATACTTAATGATTCTTTTAACAGCTATGATATGTGACTCTTTTGGATTAGATTGAAAACGTGCACACATACAAATACTAAATAAAATATCAGGTCTACTGGCAGTTAAATAAAGTAAAGAACTGATCATACCTCTATACAGTTTTTGATCAACATTTGTGCCATTTTCATCTTTATCAAGTCTACATGCAGGATTCATGGGTGTTCCAATTTCTTTGCTTGATTCCATGCCAAACTTTTTAATAATCTCTTTGATATATTTGGCCTGGTTGATCAGGATACCTTCCTTTGATTGTTTGATTTGAAGCCCGAGGAAGTAACTCAGCTCACCCATCAAACTCATTTCGAATTCACCCTATATTAACTTAGCAAAGTCTTGACACAAAGATTCATCAGTAAATCCAAATATTATATCATCAACATAAATTTGAACAACTAAAATATCATTTTCTTTTCTTTGAATAAACAGTGTAGTATCAACACTACCTCTTACAAAATCATTTCCAATTAAAAATTTACTTAATCTGTCATACCAGGCTCTAGGTGCCTGTTGAAGACCATATAAAGCTTTATTTAATTTAAAAACATGATTTGGAAATGTATGATCGATAAAACCCTGTGGTTATTCGATAAAAACTTTTTTAGATAAAAAATCATTTAGAAATGCACTCTTTACGTCCATTTGAAATAATTTGAAATTCATAAAACATGCATATGCTAGTAGTAGTTTAATAGCCTCTAGCCTAGCTACTGGTGCATAGGTCTCATCAAAATCTATCATCTCTTTTTGATTATAATCTTGAACTACCAGTCTAGCCTTATTCCTAATTACATTACCTTGCTCATCAAGTTTATTTCTATAAACCCATCTAGTACTTATAACAGGGTAGTCATTAGGTCTTTCTACTACTATCCAAACATTATTTCTCTTAAATTGGTTTAACTCATCATGCATAGCTAACATCCAATTAGGATCAGTTTCAGCTTCTTCTATAGTGTGTGGTTCTACATGAGAAACAAAAGCAATCAAGTCATGTGCAGCTCTAGTTCTAACACCTTGAGATGGATCTCCTATAATTAGTTCTTTGGGATGTGAGTGTATATACCTCAATTCTTTAGGTATATCATTATGATTTTTGCTTACCACTTCTTCATGTTGTTCACTTGTTTGTTTGTCTTTGAGAGTCAAATCCTTCAGTCCATGTTCTAGTGTACCTGCATCATCATCAACATAATCTTCTTTTCTAGAAGATGTAATGTCAAATTCATTGAACACAACATATATTGATTCTTCCACAGTCAAAGTTCATTTGCTGAAAACTCGATAGGCTTTTCTATTTGAAGAATATCCAAGAAAAATAGTCTTATCAGATTTTGCATCAAATTTACCAAGATTATCTTTACCATTATTAAGAACAAAATATTTACAGCCAAAAACATAAAAATAATTGATATTAGGCTTTCTATTGTTCCACAGTTTATAAGGGTTTTTCTAATGATAGGTCTAATTAAAACTCTGTTCAAAATATAGCAAGCAATATTTACAGCTTCTGCCCAAAAGTATTTTGGAAGATTTCCTTCACAAAGCATTATTCTGGACATCTCTTCCAAAGTTAGATTCTTTCTTTCTACAACACCATTTTGCTGTGGTGTTCTAGGAGTTGAGAAGTTATGATCAATACCGTGCTTTGTGCAAAAATGATCAAAATGTTGATTTTCAAATTCAGTACCATGATCACTACTAATAGAAATAACATAAAGATTTTTCAAATTTGAAACTCTTTTATAAAACTTTTTGAATACTTTAAAAGTCTCATATTTATATGCAATGAACAAAATCCATGTGTATTTTAAAAAATCATCTACAATCACAAGGCCATACTTCATACCACCTAGGCTTATTGTCCTAATAGGTCCAAATAGGTCCATGTGAAGTAGTTCTAAGGTCTAGTAGTAGAAACAATGTTTTTGGATTTAAAACTCTCCCTCACTTGCTTTCCTAATTGACATGCATCATAGACATAATCAAAATTTACTTTAAACTTTGGCAAACCTTTAACTAAATTTTTTGAAATAAGTTTTGCAATGGCATCCATACTAGTATGTCCAAGTCGCCTATACCATAGTAAACTTGATTCCTTGCTCTTGTCATTCATTGCTACAAGACTTATATTGCTTGACATAGCTAGATCAATAATATCTACTACATAAATATTACCAAGTCTATGTCTAATGAACTTTGTGCTAGAGTCAAGTGGATCAACTACTATACACATTGAAGACTTGAAGAAAACATTAAAACCTGTTGACCCTAGGATTGATTTTGATGATTGCAAAACATTGATGCATGATTATGTTACTAATTATCCTTGTAAAGATTGTTTTGTAAAGTATCATAGGTTTAGAAGATGTTTAAAATGGTTTAGAAGAAGTTTGGAGTAGTTTGGAAGCATTTGAAGAAGTTCAGCTCGAGCCGACTCATAGATCAAGAGCCAACTCTTTCAGAATGGCAGAACTGTAATTATTCAATCAAAATGACTCCAGAATGGTAGAACTGTAATTACTCGAGCCGACTCGACCCATAAGAGCCGACTCATCCAGAGTTTGTGTTTTCTTGATTGAGACTTCGAGCTGACTCGTCCAGCTCGAGCTGACTCGATTGACGGGTTCTGGCACTCCAATGGCTAGTTGCAAAATTGTTTTTCTTCATTCCAACGGTTTCAAACGGTCATATTTCGATTCCCAAGATACTCTAACGGTCAAAACAACATGGGAACACTTCCAAAACTTATATATGATGGATCAAAGTGAAGAAAAGAAGAGTGATTGAAGAGGGGAAGAGAAATTGAAGAAAAAGGATTTTTCAAGTTTATATTTCAGATTTTGGAGAGAGCTTCAATGTTCAAATTCAAGAGAAGGTTCTTCACTTCCTATCACAACTCTTGAAGCTTTATTTGAAGAAAGAGGAGAGCTTAGAAGAGCTACATTCAACGAGCTAAAGTGGCAACCATCTACTCTTTGGGAGTTTGTATTTTGTGTTGCATTTATTTACTTGTTTATTTTTCTTGTTTTTGTTTTGGGTTTTCGGTGAGCCCGTGAAAACCAAGTTTGGGTTTCTTTAGTAAGCCCGATTCTAAAAATCAAAGGGAGTTAGGTTCTTGGTTAGCCTGTGTTAAAACCAAGTGCGGGTTTTCTTTGGTGATCCCGGTAAAACCAAAGTATATAGGTTTGGATTGTGAGCCTGTTAAAACAATTCGACTGTATTCTAGGAAGAATATAGTGAAAATCCTACGTGGTATCTTGGGTATGTGGACGTAGGAGCGGGTTGCTCCGAACCACTCTAAATCTCTTGTGTTTGTAATTGCCTTGATTGTGCTTAATTATTTACTTCCGCATTGTATATTTCACCACAACACCAAAAGGATTTAAATTGCACATACTTGCTAAAGTTATTATTATCCCAATTCACCCCCCTTGGAAAGCCATATGGACAACAATTGGTATCAGAGCAGTGTCTCTGAATTATACTTAGAGTAAAGATAAATGGCTACCTAAATGAGCACACATCTTGCCGAAGGGCAATGTTCTACACAACCACCACTTTTTATCGGCACAAATTATAGCTATTGAAAAGCACGCATGAAAATTTATATTCAAGCTATAGATTTTAAATTATGGAAAATTATCTTAAGAAAACCTCCCACTCCCATGATAAATGTTGATGGCATAAATATTCCAAAACTGGAGTTGGATTGGAATGTTTATGAAATGCAAATGGGAGAGTTGAATGCAAGAGCAATGAACCTCTTGTATTGTGCTTTAGATGCAAATGAGTTTAACCGGATTTCTACTTGCACATCCGCAAAAGAAATTGGGATAAACTTGAAATCACTCATGAAGGCACAACACAAGTTAAAAACTCAAAGATCAATATGCTCATGGATGATTATGAAATATTTAAAATGAAACCTCATGAATCTATTTTGAAATATTTTTGAGGTTTACTAACATTACTAATATCTTGAAAAGTTTTAGTAGAATGTGTTCTAATATAGATATGGTTCAAAAGATTCTTCGATCTTTGCCAAGAATTTGGGATCCTAAAGTAACTACAATTCAAGAGGCAAAGAATCTAAACAATCTACCATTAGAAGAGCTTCTCGGATCACTCATCACTCATGAACTCACAATGAAGCGCCGGAGTGAAGATGAAGAAAAAAAAAGAAAAAAATTGCACTCAAGTGGCTACTGAAGAAAATAAAAAAGAGTTCACAAGTTCATCATCCAAAGAGGAGCAAGATGAAGATGAATTAGCCCTGGTTATGAAAAAAATTAGAAAATTTATGGGTAAGGGCAGATTCAGAAAAAAGAAGTATATGGCTAAGGGGGAGCCATACAAAGAGAAAGAAAAGAAAAAGAAGGTATTGGCAGCCACTTGGAGCGACAGCGAAGATTCAAATTCAAGTGATAATATAAAGCAATCAAAAACTGCCAACACATGTTTTACGGTTCTACAAAATGAGGTAAATTTTGTACTTAACTCAGAATTTACATTTGATGATCTTAATGATGCTTTTTATGATTTATTTTCTGAATATAAAAAGTTAGGAACTAAGCATCAAATCTTAAAACTATCATATGATATGCTTCAAAATGAAAGAAATGATGCTTTGGAAAAATATCATGTTTTGCAAATTGAATTAAATTCTATTTCTGAAAATTACAAATTTCAAAAAGAAAAGATTGAATATCTTGAAAAGAATGAAGTATTACATGAAGAAAATCAAAGGTTGCAAAAAGAAGATGAGAAATTCAAGCCTTTAGTTGACAATTGACTTTAAGTTCAGATAAGCTTGAGTTATTATTAAGCAATCAAAGATTTTCAAGTAATAGAGCTAAAATTATTTGTAATTTAAATTCTAATCTTGTTGAAAGAAAGATTTCAGCTCAAAATAAAATTCAAAAATCTAATGTTGTTTATTTTTGTTGTAAAAGAGTTAGGCATAAAGCTTATCTTTGTAATTTTAGAAAGAAAAAGAAAAATAATGTAAAGAAAGTATGGGTTCCAAAAAGAACCACATGTACTAACTCCAATGGACCCAAAAAGATTTGGGTGCCAAAGATATCCACTTAGCTATTTTGCAGGTTTGTCTTGCAGTCCATCATAAGAAAAAGAAGATTGCAATGATAAAGAGGCTGTGCAAGGCATGAAGTAGGGTGGACGAACAAGTCTTCATCCTAAAGTTAGGGCAAGTGGACTAATGGTTTGTAGAAATAATAGCAAATGGAAGATTATTCATATCAGTATAATTTACTCAAACCCTTCCTTACTTTTTGATATATGTAATGCTAGTCATTTACTTGAAGCAATTTGCTATGTTTATTATATTTGATGCTTCAAGATGAGTTAAATGTCAACTATGCAATAGTTAATAGTATTCTTGATCATGTGAAATTCATTGAACTTTGACTTGAAGCATTTTGAATGTTTGAGGTATGATTGATATTCAAGTCTTGTGGCAATGAACCATGAAATCAAGAGTTCTAGCTTACTCTAGCATAGATAATTTGAGATGTGCTAGCATACTTAATGTTTTAAATTGATTATGAGTATAGATTGATTTTGATGATTTTTATAAACTCACGACTTTAATTCTTCTGTTGATATTTATTTATTTTTATTGATACCATGTTTTACATTACTCTTGCATGAATGCTTAGAATGAATGTGAAAGAGAGAGGAGTGTATGTGTTAGATAAAAGAAGAATTAAGAATCTTGATACCCCCAATAATTAGTATTTGTAACAATTGATAGCAAAAAGAAAGGGGGAGAAAAAGAGAAATTATTTACAAGATTATGAAGAAAATAAAAAGAAGGTGAAATTATCTCAAAACATCCTAATGTTCTTATGGTATTATAAAATCATTGATTAGTATCCCCTTAAAAAATAGTTAAGAATACTTTTTGTTGATGTCAAAAAGGGGGAGAGATATAGGTGTCATGAAAAAGAACATTTGAAAAGAGAGAAGTTTTATCTTTGAAATATATTGATAAATTAAGGGGGAGCTTATTGCTTATATGATACTTGTTAATTTACTTGAAGTACAATCTTTTATAGAGTTAATTTTGTGCTAATTTTTTTTTCCTGCCTAAATTTTGTCATCATCAAAAAGAGGGAGATTGTTGACACTAGGATTGATTTTGATGATTAAAAAATATTGATGCATGATTATGTTACTAATTATCCTTATAAAGATTATTTTTGTAAAGTATCATAGGTTTAGAAGATGTTTGAAATGGTTTAGAAGAAGTCTGGAAGAAGTTTGGAGTGGTTTGGAAGCATTTGAAGAAGTTCAACTTGAGCCGACTCATAGATCAAGAGCTAACTCTTTCAGAATGGCAGAATTGTAATTATTCAATCAAAATGATTCCAGAATGGTAGAACTGTAATTACTAAAGCTGACTCGACCAGAAGAGCCGACTCGTCCAAAGTTTGTATTTTCTTGACTAAAACTTCGAGCCGACTCGAGTGACGGGTTCTAACACTCCAATGGCTAGTTGCAAAAATTGTTTTTCTTCATTCCAACAGTTCCAAACGGTCATATTTCGATTTCCAAGATACTCCAACGGTCAAAACAACATGGGAACACTTCCAAAACTTATATATGATGGATCAAAGTGAAGAAAAAGAAGAGTGATTGAAGAGGGGAAGAGAAATTGAAGAAAAAGGATTTTTCAAGTTTATATTTCAGATTTTGGAGAGAGCTTCAATGTTCAAATTCAAGAGAGGGTTCTTCGCTTCCTATCACAACTCTTGAAGCTTTATTTGAAGAAAGAGGAGAGCTTAGAAGAGCTACATTCAACGAGCTAAAATGGCAACCATCTACTCTTTGGGAGTTTGTATTTTATGTTGCATTATTTACTTATTTTATTTTTCTTGTTTTTGTTTTGGATTTTTGGTGAGCCCGTGAAAACCAAGTTTGGATTTCTTTGGTGAGCCCGATTCTAAAAATCAAAGGGAGTTAGGTTCTTAGTTAGCCTGTGTTAAAACCAAGTGCGGGTTTTCTTTGGTGATCGCAGTAAAACCAAAGTGTATAGATTTGGATTGTGAGCCTGTTAAAATAATCCGACTGTATTCTAAGAAAAATATAGTAGAAATCCCAAGTGATATCTTGAGTAGTGGATGCAGGAGCGGGTTGCTCCGAACCACTCAAATCTCTTGTATTTGTGATTGCCTTGATTGTGCTTAATTATTTACTTCCGCATCGTATATTTCACCATAATACCAAAAGGATTTTAAATTGCACATACTTGCTAAGTTTTTATTATCCCAATTCACCCCCCTCTTGGGAAGCCACCTGGGCAACAAAACCAATATCACAAAGTTGACTAATACTCAAAAGATTATGCTTTAACTTTTTACAAGTAACACATTTTCAATAAATGTAGAAGGAGTAATTTTGATTTTACCAATACCGATTATCCTTTGTGATTATCACCAAAGGTTACCATTCCACCATCTTTTTGTTCTAGGGTGAAGAATTGATTAATATCACCCGTTATGTGTCTTGAATAGCCGCTATCAAGGTACCATCTTTTCTTTATATTTGTGGCTGCAAGACATCCCTACAAAATAATCAGGTAATAGATTTAGATAACCAAGCTTTCTTGGATCCTTGCAAGTCAGTAGAATTAGTTCCTTTTGGAATCCAAATTTCTTGATTTTCTTCTTGTCATTATATTTCAAATGATATTCAAATGCTTTGTGACCAATATTATTGCAAGCATAACATACAATTCTTGGCTTTGAAAAAAAAGTATATGATGATGCAAATTTAGGTCTATATTATTCTGAAGTTATGAATTTAGGAGCATATGATGTGGATGCAGAAAATTTATTTGAAGTAGAATCTTTATAACCAATTCCAAACTTGTTATTTGTTTTTCTTTGATCTTTCAAAATTAGTTCAAGTTTGTCAGAGCTTAAGGTTAATTTTTCAACTAATGGTTTAAGCTTTTGAACTCCCTTTTTCAAATCATCATTTTCATTTTGCAAACTTTTATTTTTCTCAAGAAGTTCTTCTTTTCAAATTGAGTGGTCTTAAGTCTTTCACAAATCAAACTTAATTCTCTTTGTAAAATTTTATTTCTTTCGCCAATTTCATTTTTATCCTTTTCAATCATATCACAATTATTTTTCAAATTTTTTATTTTCAAACCAGCCTTTTTATATTCTACTAATAATTCACAAAAAGCATTATGAAGCTCGTCATATATAAATTCTAAATTAGGTTCAGAAGTAGTTACCTCATCCTGCAAACCCATAAGGCAGATCTGAGCGATTTTTGTTGTATCTTCATCTTCTTCAGTGGATGTAGATTTGTCGCTATAACTCTATGCTGCAAGCATTGCCTTCTTTTTATTTCTCTTGGTCATCTTTTTCTTGGCTTCTGGACAGTGAGGACGTATATGTCCCGATTTCTTGCACTCATAGCAGATTGGAATTTGATCCTTGTCTTTGTCCTTCTCCTTTTCTTTGTCCTTTTCTCTTTCACTTCCAAACTCTCCTTTTCTGAATTGCTTTCTCCATCTGTTTGTTCTTCTTCTGCCCATAAACCTTTTAAATTTTCTCATTACATGGGCTATCTCATCATTTTTAAGATCATCATTATCAGATGAATCTGAATCTTCATCATTGTCTTCTTCAGTAGCTTTAAATGCTATAGCTTTTTTTTTTGAATCTTCATCAATTCTTTATTGCATAGCTAGCTCATGAGTAATTAATGATCTAAGCAACTCATCCAGTGGTAGGGTGTTCAGGTCCTTTGCCTCTTGAATTGCTGTCACTTTAGCTTCCCATTTATCTGGCAAGGATCTCAAAACTTTTTGAACTAGATCAGCATTAGTATAAGTCCTACAAAGACTTTTAAGACCATTGATAATATCAGTAAAACATGTATACATAGCAGATATAGTTTTACTAGGATCCATTTTGAATAATTCATAGTTATGCATAAGAAGATTAATTTTTGAAGTTTTAACTTGTGATGTGCCTTCATGTGTGATCTCAAACTTATCCCAAATTTCTTTAACAGAATTACAAGTCGAAATTCTGTTAAACTCATTTGGGTCCAAAGCACAATAAAGTAAATTCTTAGCTTTGGCATTCAGCTCAGCTAATTTTATATATTTTCATCCCATTCCTCTTCCGGTTTGGGAACCTCAATATCATTGATTTTAACAGTGGGTGTGTGAGGTCCCTTTAGAATATTTTTTATAAATGAAAGTCTACGGCTTGAATGTATATTTTCATCCTAGCCTTCCAATATGTATAATTGGTTCCGGTGAAAAGTGAAGGTCGATTTATGGATTGGCCTTCGGTCAAAGAAGTGCTCATGGGATATGCCATCAATCTTTACTCTAAGTAATTTTTAGAGACTCTGCTTTGATACAACTTGTTGCCCAGGTGGCTTTCCAAGAGGGGGGTGATTGGGATTATAAAACTTTGGCAAGTATGTGTAATTTAAAAATCCTTTTGGTGTTGTGGTGCAATATGTAATGCAGAAGCAATTAAATAAATGCAATAAGGTAAAGTAAGCTCAATCACAAACATAAGAAATTTAGAGTGGTTCGAAGCAACCGTCTCCTACATCCACTACCCAATCACCACTTGGAATTTCCACCATATCTCCCAATCGGAATACAGTCGGATTGTTTTAACAGTCTCACAATCCAAACCATACACTTTGGTTTTATCGGGATCACCAAAGAAAATCCAACATCTTTTGGTTTTAAACAGGATCACCAAAGAAACCCTACACTTGGTTTTATACCGGGATCACCAAGAACCCAACTTAGGTTTTCACAAGGTTCACCTAAAAATCTTTAACCCTCACTTAAGACACAGCTCCTTGCTGTTCTTAGAGAGAAAACAAAGATATATCAAAAGTATAAAGTAACTATACAACAAACCGAGTTTGTTTAAATGTTGCCGATGAAGATCAAGATGAAGGCAGCCTTGAATGCTCTTTTAATGCTCTTCAAGCTACTTCTTCACTTCTTCAAAGAGTGGATTCAATGATGAAGAGAAGTTGGTGGAGCTTTGAATCCTATCTTGAATGCTCTTGAAGTAGGTTGGTGAAAGACTTGAAGACTTTTCAAAATCCCAAGATAAAACAATGAATAATCCCTTAAAAAATTATTTAATCCATCAAAAATACTTCCTTTTATAGTTTTTCATGAGATATAGCCGTTGTAGGGCTTAGGGAATTGAGAAAGAGCTGTTGAAGACATTTTGGAGTTCAAAATTAACTTTCAGCAACTAGCCGTTAGACTGTAGAAAACGGTCACTCGAGTCGGCTCGAAGTCTCAGACAGCCTAAAAAAAAATCCTGTGCAAGTCAGCTCTTCAGGCTTGAGTCGGCTCGAACCCTCAATCAGTACAGATTCAAATTTTTCTTGAGTCGACTCTCCAACTTTGAGTCGGCTCGAAGTCTCAGTCACCAACAAACCTAACCCTGGACGAGTCGGCTCGAGATTTCAGACTTCAAAAACATTGGTTCTTCATTAAGTCGGCTCTTGGGGCTTGAGTCGACTCGAGGTACAGAAACTCTAAAAATTTTTGTGCCGTGCCAGAAGGAGTCGGCTCTTGATCCATGAGTCGGCTCTTGCCAAAACTTCATTTAAAGCTTCGAGCTTCTCCAAAGTTCTTCAACACATGAATCCTACAAGTGCTAATCTACTCACTCTTATTTTTACAATTTTATAGCCCTTTTACAAGATTACATAATTGAAGAAATTAGGGCTTTTACAATTTGAAGTATATAGGAGTCTATACAATATTGGGTTATCTTTCAACCAATTTGAAAACCAATTAAACTAAAGATAAACATTTTCCTGCAAAAACTTCTCAAGTAATTGAAAGAATTAGTAACTCATACATGCTCCAATATTTGTGATAATCAAAATCATTCTAGGGGTCAACAGTAGTAGATTGGTTTTTGAAGGTTATCCGTCCTCTTTTAGATGAGTACCACATTAATCATCTCGTACGAAGTGGAGAGGTATACATGGAGGGTCTCTCCTTCTTGGGGTTTAGAAAGTAGAGGGGGATTCTCCAAATATTTTTTTAGTTCTTCAAAGGCATCACGGCAGTCTTCGGACCATTCAAAATTTCATGACTGTCGAAGGACTTTAAAGAAAGGGAGACACCTTTTTGCTGATCGAGAGATGAATCGACTTAAAGAAATGATTCTTCTGATTAACCATTGTACCTCCTTTCTGCAAGAGGGATGCCTCATGCTTTGGATAGCTTGTCTCTTCTCCGGATTGGCCTCTATCCCTCGTTTAGTAACAAGAAATCCCAGGAACTTGCTGGAGGTCACGTCGAACACTACAAGAAATAGGGCCATTTTCGAGGGATTTTTCGAGGGAAAAAGGAAAAAATCCATCGGAAATTTATATTTTCGATGGATTTCTGACAGAAACATAGTCGTCGAAAAAACCATCCTCGAAAAATTTTCCGAGAAATTTTTCGAGGGAATTTATTTTCGAGGAAATTTCCGATGGAATTTTTTCCTTGAAAATTTCTGAGGAATTTTCCGAGGGAAAATCTCCGAGGGAATTTCTGATGGAACTTTTCCCTTGAAAATTTTCGAGGGATTTTTTGAGGAAAAATTTTTTAGATTTGCATCATTACTGGAATGTCTACCACCTTCCTCCACATTTGCTCCACACTTACCGCTAGAAATTGGTTTTAAATATTCGGCAACTGCACCAGACATCCGCTTACTGGGATGAATAACTTCTTTCTCAAATATAGTCATATTTTTAGAAATTTGAGTATTATTATAAGGCTCTAAAATTTTGTGGTCCATAAGATCCACAACCTTAGTATCTGAAACCAGCTCACCTTCTTCTATTTCCTCCTCAGGAAAAAAGCACCCTTTGGGCTTTGGTTGCTACCAGGAGAATCAAGAGGTTCCTCATTCTTACAAAATGACCTTGTGCCCTTCTCGACTTCAAAGTTATAGCAGTGTGAAGGAAGAAAAACATATATCATAGGACACTCTACAATAACAGAATCCTTCAACTGCAGACCTATAGGAGCCTTTATGTTCAACCAACGAAATGGTGACTTGGCTCACTGCAAGGATCAAAAACTTGCCCTCAAAAATTATTCATACATAAGATGCGAGAATTAGTCATAACTAAACATATAATACCTTAGCATTCTTCCGAAGAAAAAACTTCAAATCATCCAAGTGTACATTGCAAAATGGCCACAACTGATTGTTCCATGGACTAGGTGCTAGATGTTTCTCAACAACAGAAGACAAACTCACATTTTCACCGATGCTGGAAGAATGAAATTGTGATCAGGCTTGTATGGCTTCTTTCAAATTGATGGTTAAAGCATAACAGATATCATGCCATCAAAGAATGCCTAGATGCATAGCAGACCAAAGTAGGGTTCTTTGAATTTAAATCCCTATTTGTCAGGCTTTGAGAGGATTTGGCATATGTTAACCGAAGAAGGTGTCCACATGGTTTAAACTCACCTGTGGTCAATTAGGATGACATCTGTCGAGTGAAACCTCCATTCAAATGTCCAATAGATAGAATTCTTCCTGGATGAGAGTATATGATGATGTAAATATAAACTCATCCAAATGACAAGATAATCAAGAGAGCAATTTCTAACATAAAATGCAAATTAATTTATTGAATGAACCACAAAGGAAAGATATATAAGAATAAATACAAAACAAGAAAGAAGAAAATGCTCTAAAGAAGTTACTATTAGAAACTTTTTGTATATCCTGCAGTGGCTAGCCGCAGAGAACCCAAATATCAATATGGGCTTTTGTCATAACCATATATCAATATGCTTGTAAAAAAGAGGCATGGAATCCAGGATTTGCCATACTTCCTGGTATGGGGCATACTGTGTCATACCGGCATGGAGTACCATATTGAACCGCATGCTAGCACTGTAATAGGATGGTATTGATACAGGTCCTGTACCAAGATGACGAATATTGATGGAACCACTCATTCAAGTATCATTCATGATGCCATTATTTATGTATAGTTCTATTATACCTTTCATGCAGCATATTGAAAGGCTAGCATTGTGAATGTTGTAAACAAATAAAAAAAAAGGTGTAAATACGCTGCATAAATATTTAATTGATGTAATGGTAGAGATTAGTAGCTAAGAAAGTATCATTACAAGGTGGGGTAATGAGATATAAATAACAAAACACAAAGCAGATAAGCTGCAAATATATTTATGAATCAAATTTGCAAAAGAAATTACAATTGTTCTTAATATAATGAGGGAGGAAAAGTCTTTTGGCAGCTAAGCTTTGGCATTGCAGGTTTAAATATGGCATTTTAACACCAGTCCTGATGACACTGCTTAACATGTCCATAACACAAAAGGACCATAGGAGGAAAAGAATTGAAAACTAATCTCTTTTTAAATTGGAAATAATTGGCTATGCAGTCTCACCAATACCATAAATGATATAATTGGTTATGCAGTCTCACCAATACCATAAATGAATATATTCCTCTATTTGCTTAGTCACCATGTGATTGTCTTTGTTAAAAACTGGAGCATAAGATTCATACAGGGCAGTGGAGACGGTTCTATTACCTATTGATTGAAAGCAAGGACCCTCGACAAAGAATTGCATCAGCTCCAACTACAACTCTCCATTGAGAAACAAGACACCGATGTCATCCGAACTAAATACATTTATATTTTATATAAAAGTACCAACAATTTCTGTCCAGAGACAATCTGATCCATTGAATAAAATTGAAAAAAAAAAAGTCATGGCCATCAAATCTATAACAAAGGAATTCTAATAAAATTAAAATTCAAATTGGAATGCTCTAAGGTAGTAATATTAAGCAACTGATTTCAATGACCATAGAAGAAACGGCTTTGTAATATGAAGCTTATGTTAATGTTCTCAAAGAAGTGCCCTTTTTAAAATTTAGAGTCTCCAAGGAGACCTTAGTTATTGCTTAGCAATCTGTCCTAATGAAGAGATTTACTTTGTTTTCATATGGGATCTAGCATGTAACATATCGTCAATTAATTAGTAATTGCTGTCAAATTCGAAAAAGGAAATTGTTCATGTTTAATGAGTTTGTGGATGTCTAAATCTACATCTCTAGGAAAGCAATCTTTTTGAGGCTGTGCAGATTACAGAAAGCTAGTTTTGGAGATGAGAGTGGGAAATAAGTAACCAACTAAAGAAAGCAGAAAGAAGGGACTTTTGCATGCAATATAGAGAAGAGATTCAACTTGTAAGTAATACAGAAAGCATAAATGCTTAACTTGTCTGGTAGCCTTTTAATTATATGGTAATCATGGGAAGGGGCTTTACAACCCAAATGTCTGTAACTTGTTTGAAAATTGCCTGTAAACATGCATCATGAATCAAATCCTAGTTGTCCATACAAGTACAGCACAGCATGGGCCACCAGTAAAGATTTGAGCCAACTTAATTGGTCCTGACCAAATTAAGTAAAAATTGTAGAGATCGGTTCGGAGATTGAAAAAAAAAACTCAAATTTCTGTTTTCCAATCATTAGCATTGGATTTAGTAGTAGATTTAAAGTTTTTTTTCATTCCTTATATGTATTATAACCTTACTAAAGTACAGCAATTGCAACTACCCTATACCCAAGAAATTGCAACAAACTTATCCACCCTCTTTAAAGCTAGAAAAATTCACGTCTGCATATTTTTCATCACATAACTAATTCACAAATCATGCTGTTAAGACCAGCAAAGATAATAAATTTCGGTTAATGATTTAGTATATTAGACAAAGGAAAGCTCACACCTTAAGTAATTTTATGCACAAAACTATCAACAAGTTATCATAAGAAGGCATTCTCCAAAAATAGAAATCCAAGCAGTAGTTCCATAAAACACAATTGATAAAAGTAATTACTTCAGGGCATTTACCTTCTCATAATAAAATAGAGGCGTCCTAGTTTTTGATAGAATAGGGACCATCCTCCTCGTGATCATCATCATCATCATCATCGTCATCAGAATCATCATCATTTGCAAAGGTAGCAATTGGAGATGGCGCTGGAACTGGAGATGGCACTGGAACTGTAGATGAAAATTGTGCTAAGATAGATGGATTCACCTTCATCTTCTCCATCATAAGGCGCATGAACTCCTCAATACGAGAAACACGAGCAAATAACTCATTGTTCTGAGCTACTAATTGACTGTTCTGATTAGCTAACTCCTCATTTCGAGCAGAAACAGTCTCAAACATACTATAAATCTTTTCCTGCTCTTGAATCCACTCCTCAGGGACTCGTGAGGATGTGCGGCCAGAAGATGAGGAGCCTATCAATAAGCTAGCTTGTGATCCAAGTCCATAAATCCGCCCCTTATTCACTCCAACTGTCTCTTTCCATACATGTATCATGGATGGCTGAGGCTGCTACTGTGATGATTCTATCCCATCCTCCCCAGTTGAGCTCTAACTTGATTGCACATCTTGCCACTTTTGTGCAAAATTAGTATGTAAAAGATATTAGATATAATCAGTTAAACATACAAATAGTATAAATATATAATTAAAATAGAATTTTTTGAATACTTACATATGCTGTCTCTGCCTTCTTATTCACCCATTGATTGCCATCCTTTTTCTTTTGATGGGTGTGTCTGAAGAGCTCATCTAACGTAGGTGCTCGGTTCAACTTCTGCGTCTAAATTTTATAACACAAACAACATTGGTAACTTTAAAAAAAAGTTATATGAAATAAAAATGGGATATATGTAAAGAAAATGATATTTGGCACGAATTCTGAAATAGGATCCTGGATATTCAGATCTAAAATGTATTTTGGATGAATCACACTACCAGATGTTCATTTCATTTTACTAATTCTACTGCTTACTAAGAGGAAGAAAGTATAAGGTATTAAATGCACATTAATCCAGATGACTATTTTAGTTATATATATACATTAATAATAAATAAAAAAATAAATTAATACCAATCTTGTTGCATGGTCATTAATGCTGATAGAACCACTAGTATGAAGTGGAAAGCCTAATCCATCGCAATCGGATGCACGATTCTTCTTATTTTTCTGACTTCTGGCTTTGAACTTATCACTATCCCAATATTTTCATAGCTCTTGCCATACACCCTCCCCAATCCAATCTGGCTTGCGGTCATGATTTTCACGAGCCTCGTTAAAAATATCTACAAGACGACTTGAACCACGACGCTCCCAATTCTTTCGAATACGGTGCTCATCTTCTAGATCCCATTGAATTTTTTCTAGAAAAAAAAAAAAAAATCAATATCAACAAAATATATAGATACTTTAAATCAAGTAAAAATAAATAAAAAACCTGATCAACTTAAAATATTCTTGCCTCAAACTCATGAAACCACATGTCTCATGTCCTCTTTGGAATCTTCTTCCATGAAGAGTGAGGACCGTCATACTTGCTCTTTAAGTATTTCAACTAAAACATGGGTCACCATATGGTCGTCATTGAAACTGTAAATATTAACAACGGTCAAACAATCATGTATATTCATTTTAGTGAAATAAAATAGTGTATTGAACTAATTATTATATAGTTTTACCCATAACCACTTGGAATTAACGGTGTCCTCTCTGATATCTATGTGTGCATGCCCTCTTGGCTAGAAGTTGTAGTGGTAGAAGTGTGCACAGGTTGGATAGGTGGTGACGGCCCAGGTGGGACCATAATGTGGGGAGAGGAAGAACTATAAGTAGGGCTAGGTGTGTGTGGCATAGTATTTGGATATGAAAAATTTAGTGATGGATATGTAGGAAATGATGGTGGCATAGTAGAGGAAGATGGTGGATTAGTGAAAGTAGTGGGAATGGAACCAGAATATGGTGGTTGAGTTGTAAAAGTCCCTGAGATTATAGTAGGAAGATGTCGTGGAATAGGAGGAAAAGGAGATGGCATTGTAGGTAGATGTGGTGGAATAGGAGGAAAAGGAGATGGCATGGTTGAAGAAGGTGGTGTAATAGGAGAAGAAGATGGTGTAACGGTGACAGAAGGTGGCGAGTGAAGCATCTGGGGGGCCATGGTGGTTGAGGGTAGTACTGGTAAATCTGTAATGGTTGTGGTAGTTGTGCGAGTCTTCTTTAATCGAGTAGTAGTTAACTTTTCCTTTCTCTTCACAACTCGGTCTGACATCTGTAGATGCACAATAATATAAATGTAAAACAAAACAAATATCAAGTATATTAAATAAGCATATATACAAACAAGTTATCAAATATAAAAAAAAAAGAGTAAAGAAATTACCCAAAAGCATAAATATTATATCGTAATTACTCTTCATTATCCTCCTTGTCATCTTCATGTATTTCATTACTTTCTAAATCATCTTCATCAGTTAAATATTCTTCTTCTTCCTCTTCTTCTTCAACTTCATCTTCCTCTTCTTTTTCTTCATCATCAATGGTGCCTTCAAGATATGCATCAACCTCCTCAAATAATCCCTCACTATCTCGTAAATTTTCAATAGCCTCGTTATCATCTATTGCATTGACTCGAGACATCTCATCATCTTGAAAAGCAGGCTCCAAAGTGTGATCATTATCTACTTGGCCTCTCGATCTTGTCTTGATGACCACCCACCAATCTACCTTATCTCTTATCCTTCTAGGATAAGGTAAATAATACACTTGCACCACATGTTTAGGAAAAATGAATGGATCAAACTTTGGATACCTTCTATGGTGTCGAATCTCAATAATATCGTACTGTTTATGCACTTTCATCCCCTGATTTATGATAGGATCAAACCATTCACAATAAAATAGCACCACCATTTTATCACCTTGTCCTAGATACTGTAACTCCACCACTTCCTTAAGAATACCATAGAAATCACTTTCATTATCACCATATCCTCTGCCCTTAACACATACTCCACTATTGTTTTTTTTTGCCCTCACTATATGCATGTGTGTGGAATTTGAATCCACCAATGAGATACATGGGCCAGGTTTTTACCACTCTCATGGGACCCCAGGCTAAGTCATTCAAATGTTGATTTTATATCATACTACATGGATTGTGTACCTAATTATAAATTGCAAACATAATGTATTAGACTTATGTTTCATATGAACAAATAATTTTGATTTGGACAATAAGTTAAAGCTTACATAATCTTTGAACCATGATGCAAACGAAGCCTCAATCCGTGCATCTATTTGAGCATCACTAAGACATCCAGGTGTGGAAGCATGCACATATTGTACAAACATGCTAAAATACCATATTATATTAGTTTTGTCACATTCATTAACTGAGTATAGAATTCATTATGAAGTTAAGGAGGATGCGATACTCAAGATACGGCTTTACTTCATCATAATTTAATAATATATATAATGTTGCAACAATAAGCTCCTCATCAGTCAAATACTGAGTTCTACACTAACCAGATGAGTGACCAAACTGGCCGAATATTGAAAGAGTTGGTTGGCACCTTATTGCATACTCTTCCCTACTATCATTTTGATTAGCCCCAATGCCTGTAGTATGTACAATCGTCTCAAAATAATATGAATAGAAGTAAGATGTCTCATGTGCTAAGTATGCCTCGTATATAGAGCCTTCAACACGAGCTTTATTCTTAACCATTTTTTTCAACTTGTTAAGAAACCTAAGAACATAGCATTGTACGTTAGCACATGTGATATAAAAGAGTATATGGTTAAAGATTTGAAACAAATACAGAAATATTCTTTTTTACCTCTCAAAAGGATACATCCATCTATATTGAACAGGTCCACCTACTCGTGCTTCATATGGTAGGTGAACAGGTAAATGTTCCATTGAGTCAAAGAAACTAGGTGGAAATATACGTTCCAACTTACACAAGATGATAGGGGTATTTGTTCCATTTGTACCAAATCCTCCTCCCGTAGCACAGTTGAGCATAAGTCTTTAAAAAATATACTCAACTCAGTAAGAGGTTTCCATATTGGTTCTGGTAATGCAATAAATGCAGTGGGCAACAAACACTCCATAAATACATGGCAATCATGACTCTTCATTCCAAATAACTTGCCTTCGTTCACGTCTACACATCTACCCAGATTTGAAGCATATCCATTAGGCATTTTCAATCCTCTTACCCATTCACAAACAACTCTTTTTTGGTCCAGTGTAAAGCTGAAATTTGCTTTTGGTTTCATCACCTTCCCATTAGGTAACTCATAGAGTTCCAAATCTCGCCGCCTACAATACTCTTTCAAGTCCATTCTTGCTTTAACATTATCCTTTGTCTTATTTTTTACATCCATAACAGTATTAAGGATATTATCAAACATATTTTTTTCTATGTGCATGACATATAAGTTGTGTCGAATTAAATTCATCTTCCAATATGGTAATTCCAGAATATGCTCTGCTTCGTCCAATTATGACTATCTCCATAGCCATGAAATTTACAAGGACCAGTTTTAGTTATTTTGGGATATCTACGAACTTTTTTCCATACTTCGTCCCTTGTTAATCTGAGAGGAGGCTCTGATCTATCATTTTGTTTTTCCAAAAGGCATCTTTATTTTTTCTGAACACATGATCAAAAGGCAATAACTGACGATGACAATCAAACCATGTATTTTTACCCCCATGCTCCAAGCGGAAAGCCTTTGTCCTCTCCATACAATAAGGACATGCTAATTTTCTAGCTGTGCTCCATCCCGATAACATGCCATATGCCGGAAAATCATTAATTGTCCATATTAAAGTAGCCTTCATGAGAAAATTTTGCTTCTTGAAATGTCATAAGTAAGTACACCCTCATTCCACAGAACTTTTAATTCATCTATCAATGGTTGCAAATATACGTCTATCCTGATTTTGGATTATGCGGTCCAGGAATAAGCAAGGTTAAAAACATATATGGAGCAGTCATACACATATCAGGAGGTAAATTGTAAGGCGTAACAATTACTGGCCAACAGGAGTATGGTGAAGCAGATATACTGTATGAAGTAAAGCCATCAGCGCATAATCCAAGTCTAACATTTCTTGGCTCTAATGCAAACTCGGGATATGTACAGTCAAAATAATTTCATGCTTCTCCGTCTGATGGGTGGCACAAAATACCTTGTTTCCGTCTATTCTCATAATGCCATCTCATGTGTCCAGCCAATCTGTTCGAGGCATAAAGCCTCTTAAGTCTGGGGATAAGTGGCAAATAATGCATCCTCTTGTAAGGAACTTGACTATGATTCATACTTCCTGTCCGACCTGGTTTGTATCGAGGATGACCACAGAACTTGCAATCAATTAAAGACTCATCATCCTTGTAATACAACATACACCCATTAAAGCAACAATCTATTTTTTTAGCAGATAGGCCAAGCTTTGAAACTAATTTCTTTGTCTTATAGAAGTCGTAAGGTATTAGATTACCAGGAGGGCTTATCTCTTTCATAAGCCCCACAAATTGATTAAAATAATGTTGAGATATATTGTTATCAGACTTGTTGCTCATCATTCTAACCGCAACTGATAACTCTGAGTGATTAGTACAACCTGGCCAGAGCGCCTGTTGTGCTGCATGCAACATCTCGTAAACTTTTCAGACTCTTTATTTGGAGGCTCCTCCACATAATTTGGAGTATCACTATTTCGATAAGCATCCATATTACTATTATAAACATCTTAAAATTTGGACCAGCAGCATCAAAAACCATGGCTTTGTATCTACTGGTTTGCTCATTATTGACCAATTGATCACAACTAGAAGCACTAAATTGAGCAATACTTGAACCAATAAATTGTATTTGATCAACACCATAATTCATAATTGGTTCAATTTTTCCATGTTCTGTCCAATACCAGTAGTCAGGTTTGAAACCTTTTTATAAAGATATACCTTTACTTCCTCTACAGTTAAGTACTTTGTGTTTTTGCACTTGAAACAATGACACCTAATTTTTTTCTCATTCAAAAATATAGGTTGTCGGCATGCAAAGTGAATAAACAACTCCACCCCCATTAGAAACTCATCTGTATAACCTTTTCGGTCCGGTAAAAGCCTATTATACATCCAACTACGATAATGACGAATGTCCATAATAACGAAGCTTCAGAGTGTTTCCTTGATAATCAACCTAAAATTATAAACAATTGATGCATGTTAATCTTGAGTTTTTATGCATGTACTATATATACAAATGCATGTTAACCATTATTGGAGTACATAATGAGTAATGGTGCATAGATACTAATTTCATTTTTGTTATGTAGAATACATGGATAATGAATATAAATAATAAAAGTTGATCAAAAAATTAAAAGAAAAAAGCAGTAAATAGGGTATGCATAAATTTTGCCCTACCTATATCTGAACCCATTTAAAATCTTCCTATATAAGAGTTCTTAAAGCACATGTTAAAGATTCAAGATCATAAGTATAAATCTTGAAAAAAAATTAAAAAAAAATATTATTACCTTTGTATTCTCTCATGACGAGAAAGTTACAAAACTAAACTCACGACAATGGCCACCGAAATGTTCCTATTATTCACAAAGTCATTTAAAATAAGAAATGTGATTAAAAATATGTTTATAGATAAGCATGCTAAGTAAAACCAGGTAAGAAATATTACTTATTCCCATTATTCCTGCTATCCCAACCTTATTCCTCCTCTATTCTAGACTTTTCATGTCATCTTCCTCTTAAATCTACTCGGATTGAAAGCCCGGAACACCCGTCCATCCCCACAGCCCACCAAGCTCCCTCCGCCATCGCCGCCACTCTCCGGTCCGGATCTCATCGGAGACATCCTCGCCCGTCGCCTCCCATGTCGCCCGTCTCCTCTAGTACATCCGACATCCCCGTCCGTCACCGTCTCCCCGCAGCGAACCCATCGGAGGATCCCTCTCCCCTGTTCACGGAAGGGAGACAGTGGCGAACCGACTCCGGCGAATCCATCGGACCCATCTCTCCCCTGTTCACGGAATGAGAACCCATCATCTCCTCCGACTCCAATGAACCACCGTCTCTCCCCTGTTCACGGAAGGAGAACCCACCCTCTCTTCCCTGTTCACGGAAGGAGAACCCACGGTCTCCTTCGAACCCGGCGAACCCACTGTCTCCTCCGACTCCGGCGAACCATCATCGTCCGTCCACCTCTCCCTGTCGCATTCACTCCCTGCCACCAAGCCCCATCTACCATGTTCGATAGATGAGAGATTCAAAGAAAAAAAAATGTAGATTAAGGGGAAGAGGGATACCTTGAGAGTGGAAGGAGAGATGGAATCTGTGGAACAAAAGAGGAAGCCAGATGAAATCAAAATGGAATCGCTGGCGCTGGAACAAAGAGGGAAGCCCGACGGTCGCAGTGGGCGGGGGAGGTTAAATGAAAATGGAATTTCGCTGGAACACAAGTGGTTTTAAATGTTATTGATTTATAAAAAAGTTTTATATAAATTAAATATTTGTTTAAAAATTATAATTAAAAAAATGAATTTTAATGGTTATGATAGTAGGTAAGCTTTTCAAAGGTTCCAAGTTCAATTTGTTATTTACTATTTCATATAAAAAAAATATTAGAACAATTTTTTATTTTTCTTTTTTTCTGAATAATTTTTTAATATTTTTCTTGGGCCTTTCTTTCTAGTTTTTCTATATTCATTAAAATAAACAGGAATGCAAACTCGTGTAAGATCTATTCTAACATTATCTTTGATCATTAACTAAAGGCTAACTCCTTTTTTTTCTCAATAGGATCAGGTAATATATCTAAGAAGAGAAAAGAAGAGCTTGATTTTTTTTTTTTGTACCTTTCAATTCCTATCATAGACTCTATTTATAGACCCAAAAATTAGATATTTGGACTAATCCAATGACTACATTATTAACATCTAATAGACAAAAAATATTAATCTGATGATGAATGTCTAATAGCAGAAATATTAATGTTAAGCAATGGCTAATAAAAACAATCAAATCGACGGTTAAAAAAAGAAAATTATCAAAATTAAAAGCAGGAAAATAAAATATTTACCACACCATGTTGCACCTGTGAGCATGATTTGCATTCGCACACATGCTAGCCGGGCCTAGCAGCATGCGTATGGAAAATGGTCCAAAATATGACAAAATCAGAGAAAGAAGTTTTCATTATATAAACCAATTCTCAATTTACTCATGTCTAATATATGACTAATTAAACAAGGATGGAGAGAATTAAGAGGGTATTAGATGGAGGAATTTGGTATAAAAAATTTTGAGTTTTTCCTCCAAAACACTAACAATATCTACATGAAATGTAATATACATGAAATCTCATGTTTTGAATTTATTGGTGTCCTTCTTCCTCATAAATCTGAGATAATATATCTCTTGTCCGAAAGCAACAAAGTGGTAGGTTGCATCTATTTCACATTTACTATTGAATATTGTATCCAATATACTCAAAATAAGACGCACAACATTAACTCCATTAGAAACTCAAAGAGGTTTGTACCTCTATAACATGGCTCAGTTTTGAAGGGCATAAAGAACTCAACAAATTCTTTGTACCCTCTGTATTAATCTTAAACGGAAATTTACAAACATTGCTCATATATTCTATTTATAGAAAAAAAAATATTTATTGAAATTCTCATGTTAAAGTATTTACCTAGAGGAAGAAAAATAATACAACGAGGTTTATGTAGAAATGAAGCAAGATCACACAAAAAAAAGCATTTATTTAATTTTATAAATAAATATGTAATCGACACTAGCAGGCACACACCTGCAGCAAGTTTTGCATGATTTTAAGAGAGAGAAGCTAAGATATCTTAGAGAGAGAAGGAATCTGTTGAAACGGGAAGACCAAGTGCGTGCGAGCGTATAAACAGACTTTTGATAAATCTAATCAAATAATCAAATTTTTGAAACCGTTTTTATGGGAAGACAAATATAATAATAAAAAAAATTGGTGGAGAAATTGCCAATGATATCTCCAGTAATTAGTTAGCGTGGGTTGTGTTATTATAGAAAGTAGTCAAAAGCCGGATATCTAGAGAATCTAATAAATGAAAAATTTTTAACAAATAAATAGAAACCTATGTAGGAAAAAAATAAAAGAGAGATAGGCAAAATAACAAATACCTTAGAGACGGATTGAGCCTGATTTGGAATAAGCAAAACGGAGATGATGGAAATGGACGGGTGTCGGTATGGAGGGAAGGACGAGGGAGGAGATGCTCAGTGGGTCGCGGAAGCATGAATGGAGCCATGCATGAGGAGGCAGAGAAAATGATTTAAAAAAATTATAAGACAATCGGGCGAGAGGCTGAGAGCTTGTGGCCATCGATCATACCATGGAGATGGGAGATTGATCATGGAGCAGCCAAGTGGGGGCTTATAATCGTCACTCCTTGTTGAGTGGAGGGGACTGAACCGGTGGCCGATCGCTAGTAATCATTGGGCCTTACGGGCATCGAGCAGGACCGAGCAAGAGGGAATCTTTCAAGCGTGCAGTCCTCCCCATGGGCATCGATCTAAGTGTGAGGAGGGATTGACCGGAGGAGCTAAGCTAGTATATGAGTGCTTATCATGGTCGTCGAGCACTCCGGAGGGAAGATCACGGAGGCAGAGTTGCACGGTTGCCGGACCAAGTGAAGGAGAGCCCAGGGGCCGAGGGGTCTCTTATTGAATCCCTTCTAAGCACTGATTGATCTGCAGAGGCCAAGTCGATCGGGGGTTATTATAGCTACCGAGCCCTCCGGACCTCTCGTGGGCGTCCTACTTGGAATAGAGGAGAGGACGTGATGGGATTTCTCTGATGGGCACCCCGTGAGTGGAGGAGAGGAAGCGAAACGATTTGATTCGAGAGAGGGAAGAGAGGGAAGCCTGATGGTCAAACAGAGATGGGCGGTGGGTGTGGGAGTTTCAGGGATTTTAGGTTTTATTAATTTATAAGAAAGGTTTTAATATAGGTTAAATATTTTTTAATATATATATATAATAAAATAAAATTGGATCTTAATGGTTATGATAGTAGGTAGGTTTTTCAAAGTTTCTAGGTTCAATTCTGTTATCTACTATTATAAAATTATTTTATAAAAAATATTAGAACAATATTTTTTTATTTTTCTTTTTTTTTGAATAATTTTTTAATATTTTTCTTGGGCCTTTCTTTCTACTTTTTCTATATTCATTAAAATAAACAAGAAGGCAAACTCATATAAGATCTATTCCAACATTATCTTTGATCATTGACCAAAAGCTAACTCCTTTTACTTTCTCAATAGGATCAGGTAATACATCTAAGGAGAGAAAAAAAAGAGCTTGATTTTTTTTTTTTGTACCTTTCAATCCCTATCATGGACTCTTTTTATAGGTCCAAAAATTAGATATTTGGGCTAATCCAATGACTAAGAGCTCATTTATAAGGAATAAATCCCTCAGAAAATCCCTCACAAAAAAAAATTCCGAGGGATTTTGCGAGGGATTATTTATTTGGAAATATTTTTATAAGAACCAAATTATGATGAAAAGATCCCTCGGAAATCTCTCGAAATTTAAAGGATCAACATATAAAATATCCTGTAATATTCGAAAATAGGCATCACCGTCATGCCAGTTTCAATCATTAGTATGATTAACAAAAAAAGATGATGAAATTTACGATATTATTGGCCTCTCAAAAAATATATCAAATAGTCATCATAATGAAAGGTTGAGGAAGCTTCGATATTATGAAGGATCGGATGGACATCCAAATGCTTTTCCTATCTTGAATCTTTCGAACAGATCATTTCAAAAAGAGTGAAGATGGGAGATATATCAAATATTGCTCTTCTTTTTTGTATGAATATTAGCATGAGTTTCCTGAACATTCATATATAGTTTGATCAGTAAGAATGAATTGAATGGTGTGTAGAGAGTATGTTAGGTCTCTTTGAATGTTACAATATATTGAACAGCTATGGTCAAGTGAGAAGAAGCATTGGTGATTGCAATTGCAACCATCCTCGAAAAATTTTTCCAAGGGATTTTTCCGAGGGAATTTATTTTTCGAGGAAATTTTCGATGAGTTTGTTCCTTGGAAATTTATGACCAGACTTTTCGAGGAAAATTTTCTTCGAGGGATTTTTCGGGAATATTACCGAGGAATTTTCTGAGGGAATATTATCGGGGGATTTTTCGAGGGAATATAACCGGGGAATTCGATGGAACATTACCGAGAGATTTTCGAGGGAAACATCTCCGAGGGATTTTTCGAGGGAACATCTATGAGGGATTTTTCGAGAGAAATCTTCGAGGGATTTTCCGAGGAAAACTTTCGACGGAATTTTGAGGGATTTTCCGAGGGAAAACTTTCCGAGGGATTTTCCGAGGATAAATTTTCGAGGGATTTTCTGAGGGATTTTCGAGGAAAAATTTCTGAGGGATTTTCCAAGAGAACATTTTTAGGGATTTCCGAGGGAACTTTTCGAGGGATTTTTGAGGGAAACCTTTCCGATGGGCTCTCGCGGGGAAAATTTCGAGGGATTTTTTCGAGGAAAACTTCGAGGGATTTCTGAGGGAAAAATTTCCAAGGGATTTTCCGAGGGTAATTTTCGAGAGATTTTTCAAGGGATTTTCCGAGGGATTTCTTTACAATAATTTCTGAGGGATTTTTCGAGGGATTTTTCTTGGAATTTTGTTATTGAAAATTTTTTACTAAGAACTAAATTATGATGAAAAGAATCCCTCGAAAAAAATTCTCACAAAAAATAATTGCGAGGGATTTTCCGAGAAACTTTTTTTCTCGAAAAATTTCTACTAAGAGCTCGTTATAAAGAATAAATCCCTCGAAAAATCCCTCACAAAAAAAATTTCCGAGGGATTTTGCGAGGGAATTTTTTCCTTCGAAAAATTTATAGTTAATTTTTTTTGTCGGAAAATCTCTCGGAATTGCGAGGAATTTTTTCCTCGGTTAAAATCCCTCGGTAAAGCACCCTTTTCTAGTAGTGGAAGGTACACGGGCTCGGTTCAGCTTTATCTGGCGATGCCGCGGGGCGTTAAAAGATTCTTCCAAGTATTTAATATGATCCTTCTTGAGGAGGCTTTTCATGATCATGTCGTCGACATACGCCTCAATGTTCTTCCCTAGCTGCTTCTCAAATACTTTGTTGATTAGCTTTTAGAATGTCGACGTCGCATTTTTCAAGTCGAATGGCATCATCTTATAGCAATATAGTCCCTTCTCTATTACGAAGGACGTCTTCTTCTCATCTTCAGGATCCATCCGTATCTGGTTATAGCCAGAAAAAGCATTCATAAAGCTTAGCAGCTGGTGACCCGCAGTGGCGTCGACCAGCTGGTTTATCTTTGTCAAGGGAAAACTATCTTTTGGGCAAGCCTTATTGAGATTTGTGTAATCGATACAAATCCTTTACTTGCCATTGGCCTTCCTTACCATCACAACATTAGCAATCCACTACGAATAACGTATTTCTCTGACAAATCTAGCTTTAAGAAGCTTACCCACTTTTTCATCTATCGTCCTCTATCTTTCAGGGGCAAAGTTTCTCTTCTTCTGCCGAACCAGATTATAGTCAGAAGCAACTTCCAACTGATGATTAATTACTTCGGTAGGATTTCCAGGCATGTCTGAAATCGACCAGGCGAAGACATCGACATTACTTCATAAAAAATGGATCAGCCTTATCTTCGTTCCTTCATCAAGTAGGCTTCTGATCTGCACTATTTTAGTAGGGTCGTCTTCATCTAAAGGCATAGAAACAGTCCTTTTTATTGGTTCCCCATAATTCTCCATATGATCTTTTAGGTCCAGCTAATCTAGGATGATGAGATCAGTCGATTGATTTTCTTGTATTATCAAGCATTGTCGGGGCCCTTTGATCCCCTCTTACTTTCCCGATCCAACTTCGGGTGGGAAAGCACATTAGGACGTGGTATGTCGAGGCTACGACCCTGAATTTGTTCAAGACGGGCCGTCCCAATATTGCATTGTAGGTCGATGGGGTTCGAACTACTACGAAATTGATGAGAAAACATCTTTTGACACGGTTCTATGCCGAGGGTTACAGGTATTATTTCTCCCTCAACTCCGATTTGGTTGCCTCAAACCAGTCAGGGCCATAGGAGATTTTGTAGCTTGTCTCTAGACAGACCCATCCTGAAGAATGCATCTTAAAGCTAAACATCGACGGAGCTTCCATTGTCTACTAAAATACGCATTACATCATAATTGGCCACAACGACCGAAACTACAATGAGATCATTGTGCGGGAGCTAAACTCCCTGGAGGTCATCATCCGAGAGGATACGGAGTTATTGCTCTTGAGCCACTTGGGATCATCTTCTTCAGCTTTCCTCCAGTCATTTTGCCGATGCAGCATGCCCACCTTTCCATACAGTGGGCCTTTGGTGGGGCAATTCAGCTTCTTCAATGGCCCTTTAAGGGGTTGCAGCTTAGTTTCAAGGTTCTGGTGGCCGACGTATTTTTCCAAGTATCCCCTCTTGATTAGGTCTTCTATTGCATCCTTAAGTTGGATGCAATCTTCAGTGTTGTGGCCGTGATCCTGATGGAATCGATGGTACTTACTTCTATTCCTCGTAAAGGAGGGCGTCCTCATGGGACGCGACCGCTGGAGATAGCTTTCTTTCTCTATCTTTATCAAGATTCTCTCTCTTGAGAGATTGAGGGGAGTATATAAATAAAATTTTCGTCTAATGCTTTGGGCTTGGGACTACGTCATCGAGTGGAGTTGTCGTTGTTGGAAGGTGCAGGGGGATTCGATCCCCTGTTGCTCTTCTTCTTGGAAACAGATTTTCCTTCAATCAGGCACTGGTTTGCCGCTTATCTTCAGCATCCGCATACTTCTGAGCCCTTGCCAGGAGCTCAGCATAGCTTGTTGGAAACCTCTTGTTTAGAGAGAATATGAGCCTGGATGATCGGAGCCCCTTCTATAGGATGGACATGGCCACATACTCGTTGAGATTAGGGATCTCAAGAGTGGTAGAATTGAATCTTGCAATGTAGTCCTTTAGGCTCTCTCCTTCATTTTGATGAAGGAGGAACAAGCTGTCGGTATTCCAGGGCATCTTCCGGCAAGTCCTGAAATGTGAGACAAACAGTTTTTCTAATTCAAAAAGGAGTCAATGGTACCTAGACGTATGCTCGAATACCATATTCGAGCTACCTTCTTTAGGGTCATAAGAAAGGCCAAACATTATAATGCATTGGAGGCTCCTTGGACCTCATGTGGGCCTTAAAGCTGCCTAGATGATCAAGGAGGTCAGTGGTTCCATCATAGGATTCCATCTGAGGGACTTTAAAATATCGAGGGATGGCTTCCTCCATTATTCTAGAGGTGAAAGGAGGCCGCGAGTCATAAGCCATGAACTCGCCATCTCTTTTCTGATCGTGGAGCCTCGTAATTTGCACTTCCAACATCTTGAACTTTTCTTCGTAGTCGTAATGGGCTCCTTTCTGCCCAGCACTTTCAGGGATAGAGTCTTCAAAAGAGATAGAGGGAGATCGTCTAGATCTCTTCCTTGACATCGGTCATCAGTTCTCTTCGAATGTCAGGAACTTCGGCCCTCATGAAAGGACCGATCCTGAAGAGAGCGTTGGATAGATCTGTGGTAGTGGTCTCCCTTTCTTTAGACCGATGACTATACCTTGAGGTGGCTGGTGGATGCCCTACTTGAAGGGCAGTCTCTTGAAAATTCTGAACCATGGTTGTGAGAGCGTCAACCTGGTTTAGAAGGGCTTCGAATTGGTATTGTCCCATAACTAGTATGGGAGGGGGGATATTATTTTCCATTGGGGGATCGCTTCTCTAAGAGGGTTGACATCCCTTGCTCGTTGAAGCATTTTGAGCTTTACCTTTCACCATTATGGCTCCTTTGAACTCTCCTTCTCAAGAGGAATGATAGAAAGCCTTCCCCTACCTGGCGCACCAATCTGTTGGCGTCGAACCTCCATGGACGGACGGAGCTGCTGGATCGCCGGCTCACCTCTCTAGAGTCCTGCAAAACAGACCCCCTGACCGGATTTGCTCCCATGGGGGATACTCCGATGCCTAAATCAGTGAATGCTCGAGCAACAGAATGAAGAGTTCTCAGAGAGAGAGAGTGAAAGAGACACAGAGAGTTTAGTTTTTGCTTGGCTTACTTACCTTAGCTTCCGCTTGAGTGTCCCCTCTTACCAGTATTTATAATGGAAGATGTGCCAAGAACTCAGTTAAGCCCACTTGTCTCTGGTTAAGTGGAGTTGGTTTGCTTTAACCCTTCTATAATCATAAGCGGTTACTCTGTGATTCTGGCCACCTCGATATTCTTAGTGCTAAAGTTAGTGGCCACATGGCTGATCCTGGCCACCTTGATATTGTTGGAGTTAGTTGCTACGTGGTTGGTTGTAACAACCATATCAATGTTTGGAGATTGGAGATCAACGGGACATTCGCTTCAGGGCCGCTTCTTCGGAAGGGTCCGAGGCCGAATTGACTGACCGCCTTACACTTATCCTCTTCGGGATAGGCTGAAGACACTGCAGCCGTTCACATCAGAATGGCCTTCTTTGAAGTAGACTGGAGTTCTTCTTCGGAGCAAGTTGGGAAATGAAGCGACCGTCCTCTTCGGACCAGTCTTCTTCGGAGTGGTCCAAAGAAGACTGACTCAGATGACACAGCCTGGATCAAGGATATGCTTTAGCACCACTCTTTTCGGCATAGATCGAAGACTGACCCAGTGAGGAGATCGGAATGGTGATGTTGAGTTGTTGCTTCTTTAGCCTGTGGAGTCACCTTCGAGTTTTCTGGTAGGGGCGGGCGATTCAGTAGGGGTTTAAATACACCTTTGAACCAACAATTAACCTTTGCTGAGCCGGTTTATCCCAACAATACATATACATATATATATATATATGTATACATATACATATGTTGCTGCAACTTCTCCCGGATCGGGTTCGGTCGGCTTTGGCTGGAGCTCTCCTATGGAAAGACTGGTGAATCCTCATATTATTTACTAGATGTGATCCTGGCTCGGTCATTTCCTCTTCAAATTTTGTAGTGGGTTCAGGATCATTTTCCTTGGATTCCTCAATAATTTCGCCCTCGGGCCCATCTTCTACTAAACTTGACTCATAGATGCTTTCAATTCTTTAATGGGCTCAGGAGTTTCTTTTCCTAGATTTTAAATGGGTTCAACCTTCAAGTCTTCATGGGCTCAGGGGTTTTTGTATTCAAATTCTCAGAATGTTCATCTTTCTTCCCTGAAACTCTTAAAGGGTCCTTTCCAGTAATCTCTTCTTCTAACCCATTGTCCTTGATTGGGTTAACTTCAGGCTTCTTCTCTTTAAGGCTACTTGATCCTTTCTTGACTGGGTCCTTTGGCTGGATTGGGTTAATTGTAATCTTTTTCCCTTGGTGGAGAAAGATGCAGGTATTGGATCGACCATAAAGGGTGGCATCATGGTCGAAAAGCCAGGGTCATCCTAGGATGATACTACCCACACCCATGGGTAAGACATCACACCAAATCGATTCTTCATAGGAACTCATTTTTATCTTGATTTGGCACCTAGATTTTACTAGGATTGAAGTTGAATCTATCCAGGAGACTTTGTAAGGGTTGGGGTGGGGAACTGTGGCTAGTCCTAAAGATTGATTGTACTCGAGGAAAGGGCATTAACACAGCTTCCACTATCAATGATGACCTTACAAACCTTATCTCCTAGCTTGATCAGGGTCTGTAGGATGTTGGTCCTACGCCAGTCTTCCTGTACTATGTTTTGGGCTAGGATGCATCTGACTACTCCTAGAAGGTCTTAAGATTCATGTAGCTCTTCCTTAGGGGTCTTAGTCTGGCCTCTATTTGATCCAATCTATTGTTCAACTGGGTCATGGATTGGGTTAAGGCTCTAGTGTCGACTCGTAGTTGGTCCATGGTGTCGGTAGTAGAGGGGGAGAAGGTGGGTGAAAAGAGGTTCCTGATCTAGTGCACATGTAACAAAACGATGCTACGGTTTGCTAGACCTAGGAGATCTCTCCAAAGGTAAAGTCAAGAAGATGAACCTGGAAGTAGTAACTTGGCACCTGGCCAGGTAAGTGTAAGGTGAGTGGAGGTTCCTCTTTGCTTGCCTAGACACCAATTAGAAATTGGCCAGGTAAGCGAACCAACCCACTTCCCTTCGGGCTCTAGTCCCTGAACCACTTGCCTAGACACTAGCTACACAAGCACACACCAACAAGCAATCTAGCTTAGCTCGGCACTGGATTGACCCGACTTCGTGGGTGTCCCTAGCTCACTAGAGCAGATTAAACATCTAATTAATTTTAGTTAATGGCTAGGGTTCAATATGCCGGGTGGTGGTTTTTGGGCTAGGGATAGGTAATGAAATCCTGACCCTATGTTAAATTGACGCCCTTAAGATACGTTATGTAAAATGAAGTACAATAATGACTAATGAAATGACTACAAAATTTTTTGTTGTTGTTTTGTGTCTTTTAGATGGGTGAATGCTAAACAAAATGCAAGAATTAAAACATGCAAGAAGCAAGCTAGATGGATGAATGAATCAAAAGATGAGATACTTGCTGAAATATCAGACTGAGATTCTCTCAGGCAGTTTTGGCTTGTAGAAACTCTACAAACTGAAATAAAATCTGAGAAAATAGAAAAAATACTTTGAAATTAATGCGATCTAAAAAATAGAAATAACAAAATTTGGATGTCTATAGAGAGAGAAACAATCCAATGATCAGACCATATACGGACTGACCAGAATGCAGAAAATGTAACAAATGCACTAGTCCTAGCCTTGCTCTGATACCAAGATTGATGTAGGGAAAGGGGGTTAGGGCTAGGGATGCTGGGATGGATGCTTATGATGCAAGGAATTTCTTTTTTTTTTATGTTTGATGAGTTTTAGATATTTTTTTAGGGTTCGATTCCCGATCACAAGCAAATGTAAGAAATACGAAGAACAGTAATGAAAGCTTATGCTAGAAGTTCAAAGCCCTAAAAGTGAAAACGAGAACAGGACCCGGGATTAAGAAACCCGGTAGGACTAGCTTGACCTACAATATCTACTTAAGAGATAAAGGGAAAGCAAACCTCAAACTTCTGGAGCGCCTGGTGCAGAGATCGCTCAACTCGGTGATGCGGCCTGGATGCCCGAGCAGTCGAACCCGTGGGAGCATTGGCTTGGGGTCGGGAGGTCACGATGGCAAAGCTGACTGTCTCAATGCCCGAGATGCCAGGGAGGACCTGTAGGCAACAAAAGAAGGGTCAGCGAAATATGGAGATGCACGGAATGGAATTGAGATGGAGTTGGGAAGGGGCTTCGAGCCCGGTGTCCGGCTGGATTCCGAAGTTGAAGTTGGAGATAACTTGGGGCCTCGCACCCCGCGATATCCCGGAGGACGAAGGAATGTGGTCTCACACCACGCGACGTCCTGGAGGACGAAGGATTCGCGACGCCCTGGGGCGACGGACAGGTGGCCTCACACCACTCGACGTCCCTGGGGACGAAGGCAATTCCACTCAAACCTAGCCTAAGAGACAATGGTTGGAGGGTGGAAAAAACTGAAACTTTTCATTAATCACTCAATCATTCAATAGTTCTACAAGGGAGGGATTGGGTCCTTTAAATAGGCACCCAAGGCCCATTTGAAATTCAAATTACAATATTCATGGTGGCGCCCAAATTTTCCATCATCCCATCTCTTTGGCCAACCAAATAACTTGGGGTTGGGCGTGGCATGAGGAAAGGCTTGGAGAGGGGGATTGGTCCCTTGACTTCCTTCCTTAGCATGCTTATTTGGGAAGAAGGAGTGGGGCATGGCTTGCTTGGAGGGATGTGTTCCCTTGGACTCTTCAATGCCATCTTCTTGGATTGATTCAAGGCCGACCAAGGGAGAGCTCCATGGGCGTTGCATGGTTGAGGGCTTGAAGAGGGTAGTGTGTCCTTTGACCTTCCTTCCTTGCAAGATCACTTTGGAAAGAAAGCTTGGAAGGGGGCTAGCTTTGAGGCTTGGTTTCTTCAAGGATCTTCAACGCCCCTCTTTGATGGAACAAGGCGTGATGTGGGGGAGGGAAGAGGGGGATGGTGTTTCTTCCTTCCAATGTTGCCCAAGGCGTATGGAAAGCATGAGGATGCCACTTTGTTTCCCTTCTTGGATGCCCAAGTGGCAGCTGAAGTGGCGCCACGTAGGTAGCTGAGGTGGCACCTGAGTTGGCATTATCCCAAGTGGAAGGGGTGGGTTGGCCCACCAGAACTTGATTTGGTGAAGAAAACCAGAGTGACTTCAATTGGGCTTGGGCCCAGTCCAAACTCAGACTCGAACAAATACAAGACTCATGACCTAACTTGACCCAAATTGGTCAAGGTACAGGACTAAACAAACTTTGACAAAAACTTATGAAATTGCTTTGGCTCAAGGCCTTATACAGGACTCATAGAAGGGGGAACCCTAATTTGAGATCCACAAAGGGTTGAAGAGCCTCTGTCGGATCCTGGTGCCCACACTATTCAAGCTCTCTTTTTGGAAAGATGAAAGGATGAGCTTGTAAGCTTTTTCAGGGAATCACACTTTAAATGGCTTTTGAAGTAAAGTTCTTGAGGGAATATTGGCTTTGAGCTTTTAATGGACTTCAATGCTTCAAGAATAAGTTTGGTGAAGCTTAAATACTTCAAAAATTTTAAAAATGGTTTTTGACTGTTTGAGCTTCGAATCTAGCCGTTGGGAGCTTAAAGAGATATTTCTGCAACTCAGAAAAATAGATCCATTAGGGCTGTCAGAACCCGAGTGTCGATACTTGGTTTGTCAGGTGTCGGCATTTGGCTGTCAGGTATCGACACTTGAACTTCCAGGTGTCGATACTTGACATAAAAACACTCCATTGGCCATGTTCTGGATTTTCAAAAAGTCTCAGGCCTTGAGTCGACACTTGGGAACTTAAGTGTCGACACTTGAGTTCAGGTGTCGACACTTAAATTTGGGTGTCGATACTTGGCGTGCCAAGGAATTTTCCTGCATGCCAAATGCTGAAGTGTCGACACTTGACTTCCCAGGTGTCGACACTTGGTTCTGCAAAATTCACAATTAAGTGCAATTCAAACCAAAAACACAAGTGTTGAATATGAAACTTAAATCCAATGTAAATAAATAATAAATAAACTATTTTAAGCCCTTTTTGCATGGAGAAGACTCCCAAATTATGAATATGCTTCATGCCTAGCGTGCCATGATACTTTTATTTAAGAATTTGAGGTGCTTATTTCTTGAAAACTCACAACTATAAATAAATATTAGTATACAATATGTACTCAACATTTTGTTGTTCATCAAAATCACTAGGTGGAGCCAACAATCTCTCCCTTTTTAATGATGACAAAACCTTGAGTATATCACATTTAATTTCAAATTTCAGATATGATAATTCATAGATATGATTTCAAGCTTATACAACCACAACTTGCATAGTTAAGAAGGATGAATCTCCCCCTTAGTTAGACAATTCTAATCAGAACAAGCAGTATGCAATATTGGTATCAGATCAAATTTGAAATTCAGATTAATGAATATAAGATAAGTATTATACCCCCTTTTTGTCAATCATTAAAAAGGGAGTAAGGTCCCCCTCAAAATGAGCATGGAGACAAAAAGTAGTAGAGAATCAGAGTGATACAAGAGACAATTTTTCAAGTTAACAACAAGTATCAGAGCAAAATGTATATCTATCAAGTAAATGTATATGTATCAAGTAATGTAAACAATCAAGCTATTAAAATCAATCATAGTAATACAAAAATTGTAATCATCAAGCTGAAATGCATATATATATCTGTTAAGTAATGTTTTCAGTACAAAATTGCTGACTCATCAACAACACTGAAACAATCAAAATACATCATGAGACGTAAATCATAAGTAACATGATACATAAATAACATACAATAAATAAACATCTGTGAGGCTAATCCTCATCAGATGGGATCTTAAAAGATATAGGGCCTGTAATCCTAGACCTATGGGCTAGACTTCTAGGAGTCATCAAAATACCACGACTCTTAGTCCTAGTAGAAGGTCCAAAGCGGGGTACAACCTTAGAGGATCGAGTAGAGGGAGGTGGAAAAGTCTCAGCAGGAGTGACAAAGGCTGGATCAGTGAAGACAGGTGTGCTAGTCGAATCAGTTGGAGGAATAACAGGTGACTGCGACTCTCGGTTGACTACCTCATATCCATCTGCGCCAGCATCACTATCACTATCACTGTCATCATCAATAATATCAGTAACTCTGTCCTCAATTCCATCAGCATGATAGCATGGTCACCACCATCAATAGTATCATTATGTCCATCCTGGTGGTCCTCGTCATCATCATCATCACCAGCATCAGGAGGTGGAGCTGCAGGTGCTGCTGGAGGTAGAAGGGATCTTAGTAAATCCTCGATACGAGCAAAACCCTCCTCCATAGTCCGACGAATCTCAGCATGCTCCAAGGTGGTATGTGCTCGAAGACCCTCAATCTCAAAGCATAACTGGGTCATGCGGACACCCAATCCAATCATCTCACTCCTGAGATTTGTAAACTGTTGTCTCGCATGCTCCTCAAAAGATATGTCCGTAGAAGGTGGAGGAGGACCCAAAGGTGTAGCTATCGGGGTCATCGGCTCTGCCTCTGATGCAGGAGCATCCTGAGAAGGTGTACTGACTGGCCCTGACGGCCCTGCCTCTGCCTCTCTAATCTCATCCTCCTCATCTGGCTCTTAGCCAGACTCTCTCCGAACTCACCGACCTCTGACCAAACGATATCCCATGCGGTGTAGCGACCTCTCATTGTAGACGTCAGTATGTAGAATCTCCTTGGAGATCTCTCCCTCTAAAGGAACTCTACAAGCTCTAAATAAATGGGTCAATGCCATACCGTATGGTAGACAGTGTCGTCGCTGAGTCGCTGCATCATGCATCTGAACTAGCATCAAAGAGGGTATATCAACCTGAGTCCTCTAGGTCAGACATACCATAAGCATCAGCTCTCTCTCGGAGATGAAGTCGAAGTGCCCAATCTTCGGAAGCAATATCCGAGCTGTGATATGGTGCAGAAGGCGCATCTCCACAGATAGCTGGTTCGCGGTGACCACTATTACTCCGTGAACGTCCTCACGCTCAAGGATACACCTGAAAGCTGCCTCTCTATCCTCCACTGAGAACACACTGATACCTCGATGAGGAATCTCCCATACTCTACTCAGAAGCTCCTCAGTCAAAGAAATCTCTACTCCCCTGACAGTAGTCCTCCACAGTAATCGGCGACAGTCCAAAGCACCATAAAACTCTTCACTAAATGGAGATAGTACCTCACCTGCATAGTGCAAAAGGGTACTAATCCAGCATCTGTGAGTCTCCGTCGGATCTGGAAGTGCTGTTTGTCGAAAAACTCAAGATCTATCCATTGTCCTGAAGCTACAGCCTTCCCTGCCATCCTCTTAGCAGGGGGGAAACTGGAGCTGCTGAACTACTGGCATGTCCTGCATCATGTCTGACTTTTGTTCTCCTCTCGGACCCATGTCCGGTCCTACTCCTAACAGCTAATCTCTTTCTTGGACCCATCACAATCAAGCTGAGCAAGAAGGGAAGAAGGTAAACAGACTGAAGTGGGGACTGGTTTCAATTAGGTTGAGAACTACAGATGGCTAAAGGTTAGGCCAAAAGAGACTAAGTTTTCTTAAAAGAAGGATACTAGTTTAAGAGAAGCTAGAATCTGATTTTTGAAAACAGGGTTAAAAACCAAAGTGATTTTCACATAAAATCGAGGGTCATAAATACTTTCAACTGATTGAAGAGTGGGAGATTTATCCCAAACAAAACACATTTGGGTTATAAACATATGAGGGTTATAAAGACATTTTAGGGTTATAAAGTTAATCCCAACATATATAATATACTTTGGTTATAATAAAACATACTTTTCAAGTTTATAAAATCAGTAAACTAGAATAAGTTAAATATATATAATATAAACCTATGGGATTTGGGTTAAAAACAAAATACATTTAGGTTTTAGATCAAAAACAAGTAATCAACCAACGAAACAGTGAAAAGAGGAGTACAATGTAAGGAAATCAACACAAATACTCCTCCCTAAGGAAAGAAATCTGAGAATAAGCAACAAATAGCTAAGAAATCTGAATTTAAAAGGAAAAACTTGAACATTTCGGCCAAAAAACCAATGCAATGGTGAAATTAACAAAATCAGACAGATTTGAGTGTGAATTGGTCAAAATCCGAGGGAAATCCAAGATAGATACGTTCAAACATGATTTCCTCAAAAAGGACACTTCCAAATGATTCAAAACCTCGAAAAATCCGGGTTAAATACATTAAAACGGACGGAAAATAGGAAAACTAGGCTATATGGTTTGAAAATGAGAAAAAGAGAAGAAAAAATACCTGATTTCTGTGGAAAAATGAGGGAAATCGTCGATTTGGACGTACTGGAGTTTTTGGGGGACCACAAGAGCTCGAGAGAAAGTAGGGGAAATAAGATACAAAATCTCGGTTATCCTAAAAAAGACATAATTTTCTATGAGCATCGACACTTGGAATTTTTCAAGTGTCGACACTTGGTCAGGTGTCGACACTTCGCAAAATCCAAGTGTCGACACTTGGCCAAGAAATTTCAAAAAAAATCTATAAAAATCTTCAAAAACTCAAAGATGTTTTAAAAACTTTTGGACTTAACACAAGTGATTTTGAGTAAAAACAAATTAGGTAAGATGAATTTGAGAGAGTTCTATGAGAATGGATCAATGATACCTAACTCTCTTTAATCAAACAAAATCTCTCTTCACTCAATGGTTTGGTAAACACATCAGCTAATTGATCATCAGTACACACAAACTCAAGTACTACATTAGAGTTTTGTACATGATCTCTTATGAAATGATATCTTATTTTAATATGTTTACTTCTTGAATGTCGCACAAGATTCTTAGTTAGATTGATTGCACTAGTATTGTCACATCTTATGGGGTCTTAATTAGTTTAATGCCAAAGTCTTCGAGCTGTGTTTGATCCATAGGAGTTGAGCACAACAGCTTCTAGCTGCTATATATTCGACTTCCGCCGTAGATGGAGCAACTGAATTCTGTTTCTTGTTGCTCCAGGAGATCAAATTTACTCTAAGAAACTGACAAGTTCCACTAGTACTTTTACGATCAAGTTTACACACAGCAAAGTCAGCATCTGAATAAGCAATCAATTCAAATGAAGAATCTCTAGAGTACCAAAGACCAATTTTAATTGAGCCGGATAGATATCTAAGTATGCATTTAACAGCCAAAAGATGAGACTCTTTAGGATTAGACTGATATCTAGCATACATACAAATGCTAAATATGATATCTGGCCTACTGGCAGTAAGATATAATAATGAACCAATCATGCCACGATATAGTTTTTGGTTTATAGATTTACCTGATTCATCCTTGTCAAGTCTACAAGAGGAGCTCATAGGCATACCTAATGGCTTGGTGCTCTCCATCTCAAACTTCTTAAGTATTTCTTTTGTGTACTTGGCTTGGTTGTGAAGATCCCCTCTTGGTTTACTTCATTTGGAGTCCGGGGAAGAAGTTCAGTTCTCCCATCATGCTCATCTTGGACTCACCCTGCATTAACTTTGTAAACTCTTGACAAAGAGATTCGTTAGTAGCACCGAATATGATATCATCTACATATATTTGTACTACTAAGAGATCATCATTCTTTTTCTTCAAAAATAAAGTTTGTCAATATTACCTCTAGTAAAATCATTTTTGAGCAAGAAAGAACTTAAACGATCATACCAAGCTCTAGGAGCTTGTTTCAAACCATACAAAGCTTTATGAAGTTTGAAAACATGTTTGGAAATTCAGGATTTTCAAAACCAGGCGGTTGTTCAACATAAACCTCTTCTTCGATAAAACCATTCAAAAAGGCATTTTTAACATCCATTTGAAATCATTTAAAATTCGTAAAACAAGCAAAAGCCAATAATAGTCTAATTGCCTCAAGTCTAGCCACAGGAGCAAAGGTTTGATCAAAATCAATCCCTTCCTCTTGATTGTATCCTTTGGCAACTAGTTTAGCCTTATTTCTTGTAACAATACCATTTTCATCAAATTTGTTTCTAGAAACCCATTTCGTGCCAATAATTGAAACATTTGAAGGCCTATCTACAAGAGTCCAAACATTATTTATTTTAAATTGGTTAAGCTCGTCTTGCATAGCATTTATCCAATTACAATATTTTCAGCTTCTTTAATCATTTTAGGTTCAAACTGAGAAACAAATGCTAAGTAATCACAAACATTCCTAAGGAATGAACAAGTACTTACACCTTTAGATGGATCACCAATGATAAGTTCTTTGGGGTGTCCATGAGCATATCTCCATTCTCTGGGTAGAGGATCAACTGTAGATGTGTTTTCATCATCTTGTGCTTGATCTCCTTCATTATTTTGATCAATTTCTTATTCCTTGGCAGGCTCTTCATTGTTGTTCACTTCTTCAGTTCTTTTAGTACATGTTTCATCATTAAGCACATCTTCTTTTCTAGAAGATTTTTGGTCAGATTCATCAAACACAACATGTATGGATTCTTCAACAACAAGTGTTCTTCTATTGAAGATCTTGTATACCTTGCTAGATGTAGAGTAGCCTAGAAAGACACCCTCATCTGACTTGGCATGAAATTTGCTCAAAATTGTCTTTACCATTGTTTAAGATGAAACAACGGCATCCAAAAATACGAAAATATCGAATTGAAGGTTTTCTACCCTTCCAAAGCTCATACGGTGTTTTCTTTAAAATCGGTCGGATTAAAACACGGTTTAAAACATAGCATGCAGTGTTTATGGCTTCCACCCAAAAATATCTAGGTAGGTCATTTTCACAAAGCATGGTGCATGCCATTTTTTCAAGAGTTCTATTTTTTCTTTCTACCATCCCATTTTATTGAGGCGTCCTAGGTGGTGAAAAATTATGATGAATGCCATTTTCAATACAGAATTTGTCAAAATCAGAATTTCGAATTCAGTTCTATGGTCACTTCTCAAGGATATAATTGAAACACCTTTTCATTTGAAACTCTTTTATGAAATCTAATGAATTTAGAAAACGTTTCATCTTTGTGTGCTAAAAATATGACCCATGTAAAATGTGAGAAATCATCTACAATGACTAGACCGTATTTCTTACCTCCCAAACTAGATGTTCTAGTTGGCCCGAAGAAGTCCATATGAAGCAACTCTAATGGTCTAGATGTAGAGATTACTCTTTTGGTTTAAAAGATGATTTGGTTTGTTTTCCAAGTTGGCAATCACTATAAATCTTGTCTTTTTCAAAACTATAAATCTTTTATCAAATTCTTTTTGCTAAGTTTTGAAATCAAATGCATACTAGTATGTTATAGTCTACGATGCCAAAGCCAACTAATTCATTGATCTTGGCTTCCATTACCACTAGGCATTGACCATTTTAAACATGAAGTCATCAAGATCAACCATATAGATATTGCCATGCTTATGACCAATGAACTTTGTGCCATTGTCATCTAGACTAGAAATAATGCACAAAGAAGATTCGAAAGTAACTTTAAAATCCTTGTCACAAAACTGACTAATGTTAAGTAAGTAATGTTTCAAACCATCTACATACAAAACATTATCAATATAAGTAGAAGGGGTGATATGGACTTTACCAATTCAAATAATTTTGTCCTTACCATTATCACCAAAAGTTACATTACCGCCATTTTGATACTCAAGTGATGAGAACTGCTCTACATCTCCGGTCATATACCTTGAGCAACCGCTATCGAGGTACCACATTCTTTTCTTATTGGTTACAAGGCATACCTACAAAAAGAATCAAGTAGAGATTTTAGATACCCAAGTCATCTTGGTCCTCTTAGGTTAGTAGCAATGGTTCAATTTGGAACCTAGATTTCTTAACATTACTTAATTTTCTCTTATTACACAAGTAAGATTTATGCCCTACTGTACCACAAGCATAACAAGTAATGGATGAAGATGCAGGCACAAAGAAATTTTTGAAAAATTTGTTTCTTTTGAGTTCTAAAACCTAAACCAGCTTTATCAAAAACATCTTTTTGATTATTTAAAAGCATATTTAATTTTTCAGAACTATATGTAAATTTATCAATAAAAGGTTTTAACTTTTCAATTTTTCTTTATATTTTTGTTTTCTTCTAAAATTTCTTTGCTTTGTTTTGAAAGATTTTCATTTGATACAAAAAGTTTTTTTTTTCAAAACTTTTTTTCTTTTTCAAGACTAGCAATCTTATCATTTAACTTTTATTTTGAAGAAGTAGGCAATCATTTTCATTTGAAAACTTGACATTTGCTTTGACTAAATTCAGATTTTGCCTTTTTAGTTCTTTATATTTTGATTTTAGTTTTTGAAATTCTATAACTAACTCATCAAAAACTTCATGCAATTCATCAAATGTAAATTCATTTTCAGTTTTGGATAGTACCTCATCATGATCCGTCATTAAACAGAAGTTGTAACTTCTTGCTGTTCTTCTTCAGAGCTGGAGTCCTCGCTATCATTCCAGGTTGCCATCATGGCTTTATTCTTAGTTTTCTTCTGCTCTCTTATGTAAGGGGCAGTCCATCTTGAAGTGGCCTGATTTCTTGCATTCAAAGCATGTGGGCTGCTCCTTGTCTTTCTCTTTCTCTTTCTCTTTGCTTGGCTCACCTTTCAGAGGTTTCTTCTTGAAATTGTATTTCTTTTTCCTCATGAACCTTCTGAACTTTCTTGCCATTAGAGCCGTCTCATCATCTTCATCTTCTTCTTCGGATTCATCGCTTGACTCTTCTCTTGTGGTGGATTTGAAAGCGATGACTTTCTTATTCTTTTCTACATCCACGTTCTTTTATTTTAAGGAAAGCTCATAAGTCATCAATGAGCTTAATAGTTGCTCGAGGGATAAAGTATTGACATCCTTGGCTTCCTCTATGGCAGTTACCTTAGCATCCCATGAAGTCGAAAGAGACCTGAGAAGTTTATTTACAAGTTTACCATTAGATACAATCTTTCCTAAGCTTCTCATGACATTCACAATATTTGTGAACCTAGTATACATCTCACTAATAGATTTAGTAGGTTCCATTTTGAACATTTCATATGTGTGAATGAGTATTTTAATCTTAGTAGTTTTTACTTGGTGTGTACCCTCATGGGTAACCTCAAGTGTGTCCCATATTTTCTTAGCGGAGAGACAATTAAATATTCTATTGAATTCACTCGGATCAAGAGAGCAATACAATAGATTCATAGCCTTCGCATTAAGCTCTATTTACTTAATGTCATTCTCATCCCAATCATCTTTCATTTTTGGAGTGAGAATACCATTAACCAACATAGTAGTAAGCTGATGAGGACCTTTTATGAATATCCTCCAAAGATTATAATCCATGGATTGAATGAATATGCGTATGCGAGTTTTCCAATAAGTGTAATTCATGCCATTAAATAGTGGGAGACGGTTTGAAGCTTGACCTTCAACAACACCCATTCCAATTGGGGCTGCCATGATCTTTTACTCAAGATTCTTGGACCTACAAGAGAGTACCGGTGCTCTGATACCACTTGTTGTCTAGAAATGGAGCTCAAGAGGGGGGTAAATTGGATCTTTTAAAATTTAAAGCAATAATGTGCAGGCCTTGTGGTGTTTGTGAGTTACAAAATTGATGCACTAGATTATATGCAGCGGGAAAACAATAAATAGAGTGCAAGAAGAAGTAAAGAGCAAAGATAGAAGAGATAATCACACACAAATACAAGGTTTATAGTGGTTCGGTGCAAACCTAGCACCTACATCCACTCCCCAAGCCATCCTTGAAAATTCTACTATAATCTCTCCAAGAATACAGCTGACTTATTTTTCCAAAGGCTCACAAGTAAAACCTATGTTGGTTTTATCACCTAGGCTCACCAACTAACCTTTACACTTATTTTGACTTCGGGCTCACAAGTTAACTCTAGTTGGTTTTGTCCCTTTAGCTCACCAACAACCACAACAACCTACTTTCAAGAAACCCTTGAAAGCTAGGTCAAATCAAAGAGAATTTCATATATACAATTCAAAATAAATAAAACAAACTCTTTTCAAGAGTAGAATGGAAGCTTTGAGGCTCAAGTTGATGCTTTGTCTTGTCTTCTCCTTGGAATATTCTTCATCTCTCTTTTTGGAAAGATAAAAGGATGGGCTTGTAAGCTTTTTCAGGGAATCACACTTTAAATGGCTTTTGAAGTGAAGTTCTTGAGGGAATATTGGCTTTTGAGCTTTCAATGGACTTCAATGCTTCAAGAATAAGTTTGGTAAAGCTTAAATACTTCAAAAACTTCCAAAAAATGGTTTGTGACCATTTGAGCTTCGAATCTAGCCATTGGGAGCTTGAAAAGATATTTTCATAACTCAAAAAAATTGTTCCATTAGGGCTATCAGAATCCGAGAGTGTCGACACTTGGTTTGTCAGGTGTCGATACTTGGCTGTCAGGTGTCGACACTTGACTTCCAGGTGTCGACACTTGAACTTTAAAGTGTTGACACTTGATTCACAGGTTCGACATTTGACACAAAAACACTCCATTGGCCATGTTCTGGATTTTTAAAAAGTCTCAGACCTTGAGTCGATACTTGGAAACTTAAGTGTCGACACTTGAGTTTCAGGTATCGACACTTAAATTCTAGGTGTCGATACTTGACGTGACAAGAAGTTTTTCTGCGTGCCAAATGCTGAAGTGTCGACACTTGACTTCCCAGGTGTCGACACTTGGTTCTGCAAAATTCATAATTAAGTGCAATTCAAACAAAAACACAAGTGTTGAATATGAAACTTAAATCCATGTAAATAAACAATAAATGAACTCTTTAAGTCCTTTTTGCATGGAGAATACTCCTCAAATTACGAAATATGCTTCGTGCCACAGCGTGCCACGATACTTTAATTTTAAGAATTTGATATGCTTGTTTCCTAAAACTCAAAACTAGAAATAAATATTAGTACACAATATGTACTTAATGTTTTGTTATTCATCAAAATCACTAAGTGGAGCCAACACTACAGAATGGAGGAATCAATGGAGATGAGCCTGTGATGCAGGAAGAGAATCCTTACCACCCAGTGTCCCCCGGTTTGCCTTATGTAGGTGCGGAACGTTACCAGAATCTGTTATGGGCTAGGCACAAAATGACCGCTCTGCTCCTAGGAGAATCCGGGTAATGGCCATGTGGCACCAAAAGGGGCAACATGGTGGAACTAATGGAGTGGCGGCGCTGATGTGTGAGAATTCTGTTGTAACAGAATTCTGGTATCAGGTAGAAGAGGCTTTTGGAGTCTCCAGGGCTATCTTTGGATCAATACAAGCCCTTCTGGAGAGGGTCGGTCGGACCTCAGCAAGAGTGGGCCGGTCGGATCTCAGCAGGAGTAGGCCGATCGGACCTCAGCAGGAGTGGACCGATCGGACCTTAGCAGGAGTGGGCCGATTGGACCTCAACTCCGGTCATGTCCGATGGTGAGCCGATTCGGTATAACAGTTGCCCCCTTGCTCTTAGCCTTCGAGGGGACCTACAGCTTCAAAGGATGAGAGCATCATTTAACTTTTAATGCGTCTGTCTTTGGGATGATCGTGGATCTGATCGGGTGTACTGCAACCGGTCGTTTTCCGTTCCAAAATCCTGCACCCAGGACAGGTGTTGACACTGCGTTGGAGGCGGTGGGAGAAGCAGTTAATGCAGATGGGGTGTAATGATGAAAGGCCAGCCTGGCCTACTTGGTCGTCGGGCCTTAGATGTGATTTGGAGCGACGTGGCGAGATCCAGACAGTTGGCACCGCGTCCAAAGTGGTTTGTTCACCGCTGGTCTGGCGATCATGTGGATCGCGGTTGGATGTGGTTCATCGCGTCTCATCAATTCTTCATTGGTTTGGGAAGTCGCATCGTCTGATGGTTGATTGTGGTGCTCGAGGGATGCTGGGAAGTGGCCCTCAACGGCTATAAAGGAGCGGGTGAAGGTTTGAGAGGAGTCTTCTGCTGCATCTATGCTTGAAGAGAAAAAGCATCCCTCCCTTGCTGCTCTCACCCCTTTAAGAATCCCAATCACCAGGTTAGTCTCCTGTTCGCCTCTTTCACCTCCATTAGAATGGCTTCCAACAGTCATAGGTCCGCCCATAGGGATAGGGAACCAGGTCTTGGTAATATCTCGTCGAAAATGAACCGAGAGAGGATAGAGGGTCCTAGGGTGAGGTATAATATACCATCTACCCTACATTTATCTGTCCTAAATCGGGAGGGAAGGGATGACTAGTATATTGAATCTGGGAGCCCTTCCAGTGTATGAGGATCATCTCAAGGTCGGCCTCAGGTTTCCACTTTCCAATTTTTTTATCTAGATTTTTAACTCTTATAGAGTGACTCCCATGCAGCTGACCCCGACTAGCATTCGGGCAATCAGCTGCTTCATGATCCTCTGCTAGAGGGCCGAAGCCGAGCCGAGAGTATCCCTTTTGCAAATTTTTTCCTCCTGAAAAGAGATTTCGAAGTCATGAGTGGTGGATGTTCAGTCCCTGCCCTGGTCGGAGGATCCTAGGGGGTCTTCCATCAGCCATTCATAGGTGGAAGTCCCGTTTCTTTTACATAGACAGCCTGCAACCTTGGGGCTTCAAGCCGATGTGGAGGGAGCCGAGGTCGAAGGTTGTAGACGGGAGGAAGGTGCTAAGGGCTGATGAGGCTTACTTCAATAAGATGGAGGAGGACAGCCCGACATTTGTGAATGACCTGCTTAAAGAGGATAACCTCTACTCGGCTGGAATCAGCCAACCCCAATACTTGGATAGGGAAGAGGCCACTATCGTAGGTTTTCTGTTTCTTCTGTTGGCCTTATCTTTCTGCTGTTGACTTTAAACTTGTTCTGTGGCAGGTGAGAAAATGAAGCCAGACCGAGCAACTATCATGGCGCGGGTGGCTAAGAAGAGGGGCATCCAGGTCGTGGAGCCGACGGTCGAAAGGCAGAAGACACTACGGATGGAGGAGGCGTCCACTACCGTCATGTCGATGGACTCCGACGACCACGTCCTCTGTTTGAGCATCAGGAGGCGAGGGCACCTGATCATTCATCTTCAATAGGGCCGTCGATCGCCCGACCAGGAGAAGAGCCATCAGGGCCGACCGATGCGGAGATGGCCCCAATCTCGTTGCTCATTGAGCTGATAGAAGAGGTTCCTCTGACAGCCGGAGGGAACAGGGCAACCCAAGGAGAAGAAGTCGACAGGGAGGGATAGGGCGAATTGGTTGTGAGGCGCACCAACTCTGGCATGCCCTACATAACCTTGAGCAAGCCAAGGACCTGCTCCTCAAAAGGGCTGTCACAGATGCCGACTGGGACAAATGGAGTCGGCAAACTCTTAACGAGGGCACGAGGAGCGCCTTCTGCAATCTGATGGGGGTAAGTCACCTGTTCCCGAGTCTTTGCCTTTTCCTTCATCTTCTTTGCATGACTAATGTTGTTCTGTCACTTGCAGCTTCTCCACGACATCTTGTTAATGGACGACGGCCTCGGCGAGATGCTCTTCGTGAGAGAGCATTCGATCAGGAAGGTCGAAGGGGTGGAGACGGCTAGAGCCATGGTGGAGGTGGCATGAAAGGCCACGAAGAAGAGTTGTCTCCTGCAGGCCACGAGGCAGAGGCACATAAAAAGTAGGCGAAAGACCTGCATGTCTGGCTGGCCAACCGGGAGGCCAGCTTGAAGAGAGGAAGAATAAGCTAAGATCCTTGGCTCATCGGCTAGTCGAAGAGGAGGCACGGTTGGCCGAGTCCGAAAGGCACTCGTAAGGCCACCGAGCCACGTCGAAAAAGTACATGGGCCTGTTGAGGGAGGCCCGGGAGCAGATGGCCGAAGCGACCGTCGACGCCATGGGAAGTACAAAGCCTCCATCGATTTCAAGGAAGAAATGGATGAGGCCGGAGTGGTCGGCTTTGACTTCGGCTATAGGAGTGCCTATCGAAGGTCGGCGATGCATTCCCAGAGCTGGATCTTTCCTTCCTTCAGCTGCCGGGGCAAGCGAAAGAAGAGGCAGAAGGTGGAAGGGTTTGACCGGCAATGGGGCCGGACCTCAAGCTATAGCTGACACAGGAGAGACACAGGGCCCCTCGGAGTCCGGAGTCGAAGCCCAAGTCATAGCCGATGCGGGACGACAGATGTCTCGGTCGGAACTTCAAGCGCGGTGGAAGAGGCCGAAGCCGAAGTTCTACATGTACATCCGGAGGGTCAGACTTAAGATGTTTGTAAAAGTCTGACCCGTCCCTTGTAAAAAAAACTTTTTGCTATGGAATAGAAATTCTTTTTTCTTTGGTACATTTTCTATGTATATTTATGTGAATGTGGGGTCGGTCAAATTGACCGAAACTTTTTCTTTTAAAAATGTTTCTAAGTGTTGGACAGTCGGCTCAATTTGAACACAAGTCCTACAAAGTAAACTTTGAACGGTTGCCTAGTCCGAACCCAAACCCTTAGAAACTTTTCTAAGTGTGGTCCGTCGTCTTCAGCCTGAACTTCCCTCTTTCTTGGAAGTATTTATGAGGAAACCTTGGACTTAGACATTCGTAGGGCAATCTTCCAAGCGCTTAAGGGTTCCAAGTAGTATTTTTCGAGCGAGGTCAGACCTTCAAGTTGGCTGTTTGATAGCCTCTACTGAGTGGAGTCGGACTTTCGGAAGTGGGCTGCCCTAGAGCCTTTGTCGATCGGAGTCAGACTTTTGGAAGTGGGCTGCCTTAGAGCCTCTGCCGACCGGAGTCGGACTTTCGAAAGTGGGCTGCCTTAGAGCCTCTGCCGACCGGAGTTGGACTTTCGGAGTTGGACTACCTTAGAACCTCTACCGACCGGAGTCGGACTTTCGGAGTTGGGCTACTTTAAAACCTCTACCGATTGGAGTTGGACTTTCGGAGTTGGGCTGCCTTAGAGCCTCTACCGACCGGAGTTGGACTTTCGGAAGTGGGCTGCCCTAGAGCCTCTACTGATCGGAGTCGGACTTTTGGAGTTGGCTGCCTTAAAGCCTCTACCGATCGGAGTCGGACTTTCGGAAGTGGGCTGTCCTAGAGCCTCTGCCGACCTGAGTCAGATTTTCGGAAGTAGGCTGCCCTAGAGCCTCTACCGACCGGAGTTGAACTTTCGGAAGTGGACTGCCCTAGAGCCTCTGTCGACCAGAGTCGGACTTTCAGAGTTAGACTGCCTTAGAGCCTCTGCCAACCGGAGTCAGACTTTCAAAAGTGGGTTGCCTTAGAGCCTCTGCGATCGGAGTCAGACTTTTGGAAGTGGGTTGCCCTAGAGCCTTTGCCTATTGGTGTCAGACTTTCGAAGTTGGGCTGCCTGAGAGCCTCTACTGACCGGAGTCGGACTTTCGGAAGTGGTTCATAGAAGAAGTTGTGGCCTTTATTGATAGTATTTACGAAGGTTGTCTACATTCCATGGACGCGCCACTTGCCATCCGTCCAGATGCTCGAGTTGGTAAGTTTCGGCTTGAATTACTTCAATCACTCGTTAAGGACCCTCCCAGTTGGGGGAGAGTTTCCCTTGCTCGGTCGGTCTTGAGACTTCCATCCTTCGCAAAACTAAGTCCCCGACCCGGAAAGTTCGAGCCTTGACTCGAGAGTTATAGTACTTGGCCATCCTCTGACGATACGTCGCCATCTTCAAAATCGCTTAGAGTCTGGTTTCTTCAAGTAAATCTAGGTCAGCCCTCCTTTATTTTGAATTGGTCGTTTCGGCAAAATGATCAATCTGTAGGGATTGCAAGAAAACTTTCACAGGTATGACTGCTTCACTCCCATAGGTCAGACTAAATGGAGTCTATCCAGTCACCATTCGGGAGGTTGTCCGATAGGCCCAGAGCACTGAGTGAAGCTCTTCTGCCCATAGTTCCTTAGCATCGTTTAGTCGGGTCTTCAGTCCATGCAGGATCGTCCGATTGGTGACTTCGGCTTCTCCATTGGATTGAGGATGGCCAACTGATATTTGCTGATGAAAAATGTAGTATTGCTGGCAAAATTTCTGAAACTTGGGATTGTCGAACTGCCTTTCGTTGTCTGTGATGATTGTCTGTGGTATGCCGAACCGGAAGATGATGCAATTCTGGACAAAATTCTTTACTTTGGCTTCTGTAATCTATGCTAGTGGCTCAGCTTCCACCCATTTGGTGAAGTAATCAATGGCCACAATCAAAAATTTTTGCTAGTCGGATGCTAGGAGGAACGGTCCCAGGATGTCCATCCTTCATTGTGCGAACGGCCAATGTACGATGAATGGGATCAACTGACTGGCCGGCCTCCTTTGAATGTTGGAATATCTTTGACACGCGTCACACTTTCTGACGAAGTCCGAGGTGTCTTTCTGGATGTCGGCCAGTAATATCCCTGTCAGATGATTTTATAAGCCAGGGATCTTCTCCCCAAGTGGTCGCACAGATGCCATCGTGCACTTCTCTGAGTACGTAGTCGGCGTCAGTCAGCCCCAAGCACTTTAGCAATGGTTGCGAGAACGACCGTTTGTAAAGAGTGCCGTCGAGGATGACGTACTTCGAGGTCGTCCAGTGTACACGCTTGGCTTCAGTCGTATCTTCTGGTAGGGTCCCTTTGGCAAGGAATGCAAGAATAGGGTATGTCCAAGAGGCTTCTTGCCCACTTGGTGGACTTATGTCGTCTCTTCAGCAATGCTTGGGTGCTGCAGATACTCCACGAAGGTCTGGTCGAAGGTGTTGGTAATGGCCGTAGCCAACCACGACAAAGTGTCCATCCGAGAGTTCTACAATCGAGGTATATGGAAAATTTCAAAAAACTTAAGCCGAGTTACGAGACTTTGTACCTTGCTCGAGTACTTGGCCAGGGTCGGTGATGGGAAGAAGAAATGAAAAAAATGCTTTATGAGATGAAGGAATGAGACTAAATATTCTAAAGGAGATTAGTTAAAGATCAATCTAATTAATTTCTTAAGCATATGGCTAATCGAACTATAATGACTAGGAATTTAATGAACACAACTCAATATGATTAAACGCAAATCTAGAGTGGACTAAACAGAATAATAATGATCTACCATAGTAAATTAACCATCTAAATTAAGCTAGTCCTACTTTTTAATAATCCAAACCCTAAGAAGTTAGGGATTACCTGACCTTGATCAATCCAAAGGATTTCTCTCAAGGTAAGTTCTAGGATGACCAAAATACACCACTTGGTGGCTCACTCAGCATTCTGGGTTCTGGCAAGAAGTTCCTTCTTCTAAAGTCTGGATTCCGGAGGCCCTGTCACAAAGAAACCTGGGATTAGAAACAAGCTAAAGAACTCAAATTAAAGAAGGGAAGAATGATGGGTTGAAGGATGGATGAAGGCTTCTTCTTCTTGAGGGAATCGACTCCTTTCTGATTCCTAGGGTTGGAGAACCGGCTCCTTGCTTGATCACTTGATTCTTGGCTTGATTTCTTCTTGAACTTTGATGCGAACTTGATTCTTTGAGAGATGCAATGGAAAGAAAGTGTTTGAAGTGGAGAAAAGAGGAGGAAGAGGAAGAGAGAAACAAGGTCACATAGACCTAAAAGAAACCTAGGCACAAAGCCAAAGAGGGGCACATAGCCAAGACCTTCACATAGAAGAAAGAGCTTTTTTTTTCATTCATTTATCAATCTCCCACATTTCTCATGCCCAAGGCTTTTTAAAGACTTACATTGAATTCAAACTAACCTAATTTGGTGGAGGATATCATGGGGAAGTTACATGGAATAAGGAGAGAATTGTGGGAATAGGTTTGATATGATTTGGAGGAGTGGTCCCCCCTCACTTTGGCCGACCACCCTTGCTTTGGAGAGCTTTGGTCGGCCAAGCATGAATTTAAATTCAAATGACATGCTAAGGCTTGACTTGGTTGACCATCTTCAAAAACTTGGACTTGGTGATTTGACCTCCTTCTTGATTTTGACAATTTGACCATCTCCATGACTTTGGACTTTGACTAATTGACTTTCTTCAAGAATTGGCTCCTTGGGACTTGATTAAGAGTCAGCTCCTTTAGTGGTGAGGTGTCTGATGAGGTGGCAAGAGTCGGCTCCAAGGTGGTGGTGATGTGCCTTCAAGAGTCGGCTCTAGGGTGGTGATGTGTCTTCAAGTGTGGGCTCCATTGGTGGTGAAGTGATGAAGTGGTACTTTGAAGCCCGAGTTGCTTCTTGATAAGTCTTCAAAAGTGAGTTGACTGGATTGACTGACCCAACAGCGGACTAACCTGTCCTTGATTACATTTATTTTGAAATAAAATATTGACATGATTTGTTACTCCAACCATAAGGACTTTTGGATGGGTTGAAGTCTTTTTGTTAACCTGGTGCCCACACCAATTCTCCCAGGGTGGGAGGAACTCGACCCTGTCGAGTGATATGTTTCTATTATATCCGGGTCGATTTGTTGCAGGTCCTCTCGGGTGATCCAGGAGTCTTCAGATTCAGGACGTCCTTGCCATCGAATCAGATAGCGTTGGTAGCCCTTATTTCTAGTGGTGATAATCTGGTCATCCAAGATTCTTTCAACACTCTCTCTTTGCTCAGGAATATTTGGTGGTGGACACTCATTTGGGACATCACTCTCAAAGGATACACTAGGACCAAAAGCTCATCAGGTATTGGTACAGGTTCCTTGTATTCTTTGAGGTCAGAAATATTAAAAGTAGAACTAATGCCATAACTAGATGGTAAATCTACTACATAAGCATTAGATCCAATTCTCTTTATTATTCTGAAGGGTCCGGCTCCCCGGGCATGGAGTTTCTTCATTGTTCCGGGTGGAAACCTCTCTGGTTTGAGTTTAATCATTACTAAATCCCCTTCATTAAATTCTTTAAGCGTTTATGTAGATCAGCGTATGCTTATAAAATTCATTGCTTGTTTGAATCTTTTGGCTAATCTCCTTATACAAGTCCTTAAGATGCTGTGCATATGATTCGGCGGATTCCGACACCCGTGCATGTGCTGGTAATGGGACTAGATCTAAAGGTCTCTTAGGTTTATATCCATGGACCACTTCAAATGGACTCTTCCCAATAGATCTATTGACTGAGCTATTATAAGCAAACTCAGCACGAGGAAGTAAAAGATCCCAGTTCCCTAAGTTTTCTCCAACTAAACACCTCAATAGATTACCTAAGCTTCGGTTTACAACTCGGTTTGGCCATCAGTTTGAGGGTGATAGGCTGTAGAGAATTTCAGTTTGGTACCTAACATGTGCCAGAGGGTTTTCCAGAAGTAACTGGTGAACTTGACATCTCTATCTGACACAATGGTTCTAGGTAAACCATGAAGCTTAACGATATGATCCAAGAAAAGTTTGGCCACTTTTGACGCATCTAAAGTCTGAGAACACGGAATAAAGTGCGCCATCTTAGAAAATCGATCGACAACCACAAAGATAGAATCATGTTTCTTGGGAGTTCTAGGGAGACCTGTCACGAAATCCATACTAATGTCTTGCCACGGACCTCAGGGACAGGTAAAGGTGTGTACAAACCAGTGTTTTGTTTTTGGTGCTTTGCTACCGCACAGGTTCGACACTGGGCTACTATCTGGGCAACATTCTTCTTAAGACTAGGCCAGAAAAATTGATCCTCCATAGCCAAGATGGTTTTGTTTCTACCAAAATGTCCAGCTAATCCTCCAGCATGGGCTTCCCAGATCAGAAATTCCCTAACAGAAGTTTTGGGAATGCACAGCCTATTTTCCTTGAAAAGGTATCCATCTAATAGAATGTAATCGCTATGTTCACTAGACGGACCTTGTTGGAGGGAGTGATAGATATGACCAAAGTCAGGGCATGTAGAATACTCACTCTTCAACCTATCAAATCCTACTATCTCAGTCCTCACAGTATTCATCAACATAGATCGACGGCTTAATGCATCAGCAACTCGATTCTCAGTACCGGCACGATGTTTCAGAACGAACGTGTACCCTTGTATGAACTCTACCCATTTCCCGTGCCTAGGGTTCAACTTCTTCTGAGAACTAAGGAACCTAAGAGCTTCATGATCAGAAAATAAAACAAATTCCTGCGGTAAAAGGTAGTGACGCCAATAGCGTAAAGCTTGTACTACGCATATAGCTCCTTATCATAGGTTGAATACCTTAGTCTCGCATCATTCAACTTCTCACTAAAGAATGCTACTGGGTGATTCTCTTGACTTAAAACTCCTCCAATTCCAACCCCAGAAGCATCACAAGCGACCTCAAAAATTTGGAAAAATCCGGAAGCCTTAAAACAGGTGCTTGTGTCATTATCTCTTTAATCATTAGGAAAGCTTTATCAGCCGCTCTAGTCCATTCAAAATTTCCTTTCCTAATGCAATCAGTGATGGGTGCCACTATCGTACTGAATCCCCTAATAAACCTCCTATAGAAAGTGGTTAGACCATGGAAACTACGTACTTCATGGATGTTCTTGGGTACAGGCCATTCTACTATGGATTTGACTTTCTCTGGGTCAGCTGACACTCCTTCAGAAGTAACTACAAATCCTAGAAAGATGACTCTATGTGTGAGGAAGTCACACTTTTTGATATTGGCATAGAGGCTATCTTTTCTAAGAACTTGACAAACTTGGCTCAGGTGATCTAAGTGGTCTGCCTTGGTTTGGCTATATATAAGGATATCATCAAAATAGACCACAACAAATTTTCCTATGAAGGCTTTCAACACCTGATTCATGATCCTCATAAATGTGCTGGGTGCGTTGGAAAGACCGAATGGCATGACTAACCACTCATAATCCATCTTTAGTCTTGAAAGCGGTCTTCCATTCATCCCCAGGTCTAACTCTAACCTGATGATAGCCACTCTTTAAATCAATTTTGGAGAAAATTGTTGCTCCGGCTATCATATCTAACATGTCGTCAAGTCGTGGGATCGGGAACCTATACTTCACCGTAATCTTATTGATGGCTCGGCTATCTACACACATCCGCCAAGTACCATCCTTCTTAGGGGTTAACAATGCGGGGACTGCGCAAGGACTTAGACTTTCCTTAATAAACCCCTTCCTAAGTAATTCCCCAATCTGTTTCTGCATTTCCTGATGTTCAGCTGGGTTCATCCTATAGTGAGGCAAATTAGGTAAAGTTGCCCCGGGGACTAAATCTATGACATGCTGTATGTCCCTTAAAGGTGGAAGGCTATCGGGAAGATCTTCGGGAAATACGTCCTTATACTCTTCTAATAATTGGACCACCTCTGGAGGGTGTTCTATAGGTGTGTGGTCCTTAACCTCTTTTGCTGCTACCACCCAAATAGGTGCTCCTCTTGGATATCTTGTTCTATTTCTTTTGCACCTATCAGATTTAATCCAGTTTTCTTTTCCTTCAAGCTACTGGTTCCTCTCCTGACATTGTCCTTAGGCTCTTTTGGATGAATGACAATTCTCTTGCCATTAAAATTGAAAGCACAGGAGTTTGACCGACCAAAGATGGTCACATCATGATCAAACAGCCATGGCCTGCCTAAGATGATGCTACTTACTCCCATAGGAAGCACATCACACCAGACCTTATCTTGATAGGATGAATTTGGATTTGGACTTGGCACCGTAGCTTGATTGGAATAGATGTAGAGTCTATCCAGGATACCTTATATGGATTGGGATGGTGTGGTACAACGGATAACCCTAAACTCTTTGCTGCACTAGTGGAAATGGCGTTGACACAGCTTCCACTATCTATCACAATCTTACAGACCTTTTCCTTAATTTTGACAAATGTTTGTAGGATGTTAGTCCTACGCCAGTCTTCTTGTTCTTTGGTCTGTGTCATGATACACCTAACGACTCCTAGTAAATCTGATGAGTCCAAATTTCCTCATCTCCCTCATACTCATCAGCTAAGCAATCTTCTGCTTCATACACTTCTTCGTCACCATTCTCTAAATGCTCTAAGCCTTCTTCCTCTACTTCACCAATGTGTAAAGCTCTAGAGGGACACTGACTCATATAATGACCCGGTTGACGGCACTTATAACATACTTGACTTGTCCTACCTTGACTTTCAGGCCCTTTCCTTTATCTTCTCTAGATGGGGTGGCTGAATTGGGCCTAGGAATTGGATTTGAGCTGGACCTAGGCTTAGCTGTGGGAGTAGGAACCGAACTGGGTCTACTAGCAAGTGGACTGAACCTAGAGGGCTCTGGTTTCCTAAAAGTAGATCTCCTCTGAAATCTCTCATAGTCCATGGCAACCTGATATGCCTGCTCTAAATCATGGACTTCCCTCAAAAATAATTTCCCCTTGATGTCTTCATTCAGCCCTGATCTAAACCTAGACAAAGTGGCTGCCTCCGACTCGACCACGTTGCACCGCATGACAAACTCGTCAAATTTGGTGACATACTCAGAGACGGTTTTGTTTCCTTGTGTTAACCGTTGCCACTGATCTAGTAATCTCTCTTGATAAGACATGGGTAGGTATTTTTCTCTAAGTTTTCTCTTCATATCTCTCCATGTGCTTACCGGTACATCTCCCCTCTGTCTAATCGTGCGCTCTACATTTCCCAATGTAGTCTAGCCTGTCGAACCAGCCTGATCTTAGCAAATTTGAATCTCCTCTCATCTGACATGTCATACCAATCAAAATACTGGTCCATGTCAGCCTCCCAATCTATATACACCTTAGGATCTAAGCTTCCTTCAAAAGTTGGTGCATCTAGACGGATGTTCCTTAAGGCCCGGTCATCCTGATCGAAATTTTCATGGTGATGCCTTCTTTGATTAAAGTCAGGGGTGTGATCATCAAAATCGTGTTGTGGCCTTCTATGGGTTGGGTCAGGGTGCGTTCTTGCCGTTGGGCTCTGGGATGGTCTGGAGGTAATCTGGGAGATGGTGGTTCAGTTGGAGTTAACCTAGCTTCCTCTAGGACCCTATTCTATCCTCGACCCGATCAAGCTTAGCATTCATTGTAGCCATTTGCTCTATCATAGACTTCATGAGACTCTCCATATTAGGGTCCATGGACGAACTTGGTTGATCTTGTGAACGGTGGAATGGTGTTCCTGATCTAGTGGTCATGAAAATGATGCACTCGAACGACTATGGCTCCTAGACCTAGAGCACAAGTTAAGAACCCAATTGAAAGACTAACTAACCAGTAGTAACTTATATCACTTGGCCAGGTAGGTGGAAGGGGAGCTGGAGATCCCTGAATACCAACCTTAGACACCAATCAGAGATTGGCCAGGTAGGTGGATCAAACCACAAGCCCTTACACACCAATCCTAGACACCAAGTTAATAAGCACACACTAACTAGCTAATACAATCAACTTGATTTCTAATTCGAACCCGACCTGTTGGTGTCCCTAACCCACTAGGGTATTAGGTCTAATTGATTTTAATTAAGGATTGGGTTCGAATGATGAAGGGAGGTGGTTTTTTGGGCTAAGGACAGGTAATTACTTCCTGACCTTATGTTAATTTCATGCCCTTAGATAGCTTAATCATGAAATGAATGCATGACTAAATTACTGATGCAGAGTGGTGTGTTGCAGTTCGAAAGTGATGTTGGAAGGTGCAGTAAAAAACGTCAAAAAATTTGAAAAAAATTAATGAGAACTCCTAACTTATAGATGTCATACCAGGTGAAGCAGAATTTCAAAATAAATCTAGACTGTTCTAGGCAGATCCTGAATAAAGGCACTAAAAGCTCAAGAACAGAACAGAAAACCTAATGACACTATCGGACTGCAGGAATTTTCATTTTTTTGTAATTTTTTTCTGAAGCTGAAATTTTAAACGGTGATAAACAACTTAAAATGGAACAAGAAAAAAAATATGTCAAAGAAAAATGCACTACTTGCCTTTGGAGCTGCAGGCGGATTACAGTCAGCCTACACCTAATTACAGCAAGCAGGGAAAAATCAGACTTACATAGAATTCTTCTATGTAGTCCAAAGCAATGACCAAGATAGGACAACCTTACACTATAAGGATCCACCTTATAGTAGGACAACCTGATTTCATCTTGGTTTTGCAATGCAAGGGTTGGCTATAATCTTATAGCACCAAAGATAAATCGATGCAAACCCTAAACACAGATATGCCCTAATCAACCTGCTCTGATACCAAAAATGATGGGAAGAAGAAATGAAAAAAAATGCTTTATGAGATGAAGGAATGAGACTAAATATTCTAAAGGAGATTAGTTAAAGATCAATCTAATTAATTTCTTAAGCATATGGCTAATCGAACTATAATGACTAGGAATTTAATGAACACAACTCAATATGATTAAACGCAAATCTAGAGTGGACTAAACAGAATAATAATGATCTACCATAGTAAATTAACCATCTAAATTAAGCTAGTCCTACTTTTTTAATAATCCAAACCCTAAGAAGTTAGGGATTACCTGACCTTGATCAATCCAAAGGATTTCTCTCAAGGTAAGTTCTAGGATGACCAAAATACACCACTTGGTGGCTCACTCAGCATTCTGGGTTCTGGCAAGAAGTTCCTTCTTCTAAAGTCTGGATTCCGGAGGCCCTGTCACAAAGAAACCTGGGATTAGAAACAAGCTAAAGAACTCAAATTAAAGAAGGAAGAATGATGGGTTGAAGGATGGATGAAGGCTTCTTCTTCTTGAGGGAATCGACTCCTTTCTGATTCCTAGGGTTGGAGAACCGGCTCCTTGCTTGATCACTTGATTCTTGGCTTGATTTCTTCTTGAACTTTGATGCGAACTTGATCTTCTTTGAGAGATGCAATGGAAAGAAAGTGTTTGAAGTGGAGAAAAGAGGAGGAAGAGGAAGAGAGAAACAAGGTCACATAGACCTAAAAGAAACCTAGGCACAAAGCCAAAGAGGGGCACATAGCCAAGACCTTCACATAGAAGAAAGAGCTTTTTTTTTCATTCATTTATCAATCTCCCACATTTCTCATGCCCAAGGCTTTTTAAAGACTTACATTTGAATTCAAACTAACCTAATTTGGTGGAGGATATCATGGGGAAGTTACATGGAATAAGGAGAGAATTGTGGGAATAGGTTTGATATGATTTGGAGGAGTGGTCCCCCCTCACTTTGGCCGACCACCCTTGCTTTGGAGAGCTTTGGTCGGCCAAGCATGAATTTAAATTCAAATGACATGCTAAGGCTTGACTTGGTTGACCATCTTCAAAAACTTGGACTTGGTGATTTGACCTCCTTCTTGATTTTGACAATTTGACCATCTCCATGACTTTGGACTTTGACTAATTGACTTTCTTCAAGAATTGGCTCCTTGGGACTTGATTAAGAGTCAGCTCCTTTAGTGGTGAGGTGTCTGATGAGGTGGCAAGAGTCGGCTCCAAGGTGGTGGTGATGTGCCTTCAAGAGTCGGCTCTAGGGTGGTGATGTGTCTTCAAGTGTGGGCTCCATTGGTGGTGAAGTGATGAAGTGGTACTTTGAAGCCCGAGTTGCTTCTTGATAAGTCTTCAAAAGTGAGTTGACTGGATTGACTGACCCAACAGCGGACTAACCTGTCCTTGATTACATTTATTTTGAAATAAAATATTGACATGATTTGTTACTCCAACCATAAGGACTTTTGGATGGGTTGAAGTCTTTTTGTTAACCTGGTGCCCACACCAGTCGGATCTCTCGTCTCGAATTTGTCCTTCACCTGGTTCACCACCAATTGGGAGTCGGAGAAGGCCCTGATCCGTGATGCTCAGCTCATTGGCTATTCTCAGTTCCGCAAGGAGGGCTTCATATTCTGCTTGGTTATTTGATACCTGAAATGCAAAGTGTAAAGCATACTCCAAGCTCTGTCCATCAGGGTCAGTTAGGATTAGGCTGGCCCCGCAGCCTGCAAGGTTGGACGCTTTGTCTACATGGAGGGTCCAAGCGGGCTCTGCTTCTTCAATATTGTTATCCACAGGTGCGTCTGCTGTTTATGAGGGTGCCTCCTGTCTCTAGGTACACTCTGCTATAAGTTAGTGATTACCTGAGCTTTTATGGCCGACCGAGGTTGGAAAAAGATGTCGAATTCACCAAGCTTGACGGTCCACTTGGCAAGCCGACCGGATGTGTCTGGACTCTTGAGGATCACCTTGAGAGGTTGATCGGACAGGATGACAATCGGATGCGCTTAGAAGTAGGGCCGCAATCGCTTGGCTGTTATGATCAAGGAATTAACCAAATTCTACATCTTGGGGTATCTAGTCTTGGCGTCATTGAGGACTTTGCTGATATAATAAATGGGTCTTTGTTGATTGTTCTCCCCTATCCGAACAAGGATGGAGCTCACTACCTTATTGGACACCGACAAATATAAATATAAGGGCTCTCCCTCCGTCGGCTTGGCCAATAAAGGAGGGTTCTCAAGTAATCTTTCAAAGCTTCAAAAGCCGACCAACACTTGTTGGTCCACTGAAAGCGATCCGACCACCGTAATGTCTTGAAGAAAGGAAGACACTTCTCAGCCGACCGGGAGATGAAGCGGCTGAGAGAGGCTATCCGGCCTGTAAGTTCTTGTACTTACTTACTTGCTTCTTGTTGGTCGGATGCCCCATGTCGATGACGGCTTTGATCTTGTCAGGGTTGACCTCGATTCCTCTCTACGTGACCAGAAAGCCAAGAAATTTTTTGAAGGTTACTCCAAAAGTGCACTTGATCGGATTCAGCTTCATCCGATGATGCCTCAAGGCATCAAAGAATTCCTATAAGTCTCTAATGTGGTCGGCTCTGTAGAGGCTTTTAACTATCATATCATCAATATAGGCCTCCATATTTCTTTCAAGTTGTCCTTCGAAGATCCAATTGATCAGCCTTTGGAAAGTGGCACCGGCATTCTTCAGGCCAAAGGGCATCATCTTGTAGCAGTACAAACCCTTATCGATGATGAAGGCTATCTTCTCTTCATCCTTCGGGTGCATCCTGATTTGGTTGTAGCCTGAGAAGGCCTCCATGAAGCTCAAAAGCTGATGACCGACCGTGACATCCACCAACTGGTCAATCTTCGACAAGGAAAATCTGTCATTCGGACAAGTCTTGTTGAGGTCAGTGTAGTCCATGCATATCCTCCATTTTTCATTGGTCTTCCTTACCATTACAACATTCACCAGCCAGTCGGGGTAATGGGCCTCTCTGATGAAGCCAGCATTGGAGAGCTTCTTGACCTCCTCGTCAATTGCCCTCTGTCTCTCAGGAGCAAAGCTTCTTTTCTTTTATCTGATAGGCATGTAGGTTGGATCCACTCTGAGCTGGTGGGTTATGACTTCCGATGGGATGCCTGGCATGTCCGACGCCGACCAAGCAAAGACGTTGACATTCTCTTGTAGGAAGCTAACCAACTCTAACTTAGCTTCTTCGCTGAGTGTACACCCAATTTGCAGGACCTTGGTGGGATCATCTTCCCGAAGAGGTACGAACAAGATCTTCTCGATCGGTTGTCCGCAAGAGTCAGCTTCGACCTTGGGGTCAAGCTATTCCAAAGCGGAACAGTCTTCAGACTGCATGTCCTGGATGGTCAGACATTGCCTAGCTATCCTTTGATCTCCCCCCACTACTCCGACCCCGTTCCGGGTCGAAAATTTACCAGCATGTGGTAAGTTGATACAATGGCCCTAAACTTGTTGAGGGCTGGTCGGCCAAAATGACGTTGTAAGCCGAGATCGTACGTACGACCCTAAATAGGATGGAAGTCATTTGGTTCCTCTGGATGCAGGAATAATCAAGAATTTATATCCCCAATTTTTTCGCTATAGCCAAATTGGGACTAAGGTCAAGTCTCTAGCTAGTGTTGTGAAAGGTCCACCGTTAGGAAGTGCTTGGCAGCAAACTGATCATGATTGGGGATTTCATACCCATCTAAACTAATTTTGTTTTTAAACTGGATCTCTAAACAACTTATAATTGTATTCTCCAGCCTGTAGTGTCCAATAAAGCACCAAACTGGATCTAAATTTAACAAGATTTATACCCTTCATCATGCGCACCACATTAACCATATTATCACAAGAACAAATCGAATCAAGATGCACACGAGAGGCATGAGACCCACGGAATCTAGATTGCATGATTAATGTGCTGCACCATCGCATATGTTGCACATCCTGCAGGATATAATTTTTCGAATTTAACGTAGCCTCACCCGAATTGGCCAGTCTACTTGTAGCTTGCAAGAATCCAAAAATTTAAGGTTCAATTTGAGAATATTTTTAAAACTAAAAATATAAATATAAATAATAAATATCTATATATCGTCTTAAGCGACTTGCAGAAGAACCATTAATTGTATTCCCATTCACGTTCTGCTGACAGTGCTCTAGGATTCTAAGCTCATCAATTTAAATTATTTTTCTTGACTTTCTGGATGGGAGACATGACGGGTCAAATTATTACACCGACCATACAATTAGCACGAGTGCGTCACCCATGTGCTCATGCGCCAAATACGGTCCCAACTACATAAAAAGGCAGGAAGGAAAGGCACATTTTCCAATCCAAAAAATTTAGATCCTTCCGTCGAAGTACAAAAAAAAAAAAAAAAAAAGAAGTCTCAGAATCTCTGACAATTGCCTTCGCAATTTTTATATGATGAGTCTCCCAACCGTAAAGCATCGCTCACCTATTTGGCATGAATTAACCCAACGTGCATTTGCTAACCAGCTTGAGAAATGGTTCAGAAATGCGACCTTTACAATAAATAATAAAAGGAAAAGAAAAACACCCACCTCCTCCCTTCACTTCTTGCCAAGCCTTTTTCCCTCACCAACCACCCACCTTCTTCTCCATTCATTTGCTATCATAAGAATCTATAGGGGGAAAAAGTTAATCTACAAATAACAAGAGAGAGAGAGAGAGAGAGAGAGAGAAGCTTCCTACATATTTTCCATGACAACTCCAAATTCACTAGTAAGAAAAAGTGAAAAATCCAATAACAAAGACAATGCACACTAAAATACAATGAAACCCAGCGCCATTATGAGCGAAGCCACGAGAGAACCACCAAGAACGTTGTTCGCCACAGGAGGGGCCTCGGAAGCCGATGGTGGTGTCTTGTAGTACCAAGGGAAATAAGGCAATATTGGGTTAGGAGGAGGAGGTGCATGAAAATTGATATATGGTGGTGGAATGGATGGGACATATCCCGGTGGCGATGGCGGTGGCGGAGGATAATTCCCATACTCAGGCGTGCTCGGCGGAGGAGGTGGATATCCCCACGTTGGAGGGTTCGGGGCTGATGGAGGCGGCGGAGGGCAGTTGGTGACCGACGTCGGTGGAGGGAGGCATGGATATGGACACACAGGAGGTGAATTGTCCCCCGAGACCGATGTCGGAGGTCTAGAGAAGAGAATTAAGAGGAGCAGGATGGTCGAGGTGGAAGGTAAGGGCTTTTTTGAAGGCATGGTTCAGTTCAGTTGTTAGGAGGAGAGCAGGGGGTGGAGATCAAGGGGAGAGAGAAGGGATGAGTGCTAGTGTGTTAGGGAATGGAGAGATAGGAGGTGAAACGTGGGCAGAGCGTTTTGTGTCTTATAATGCAAAGCGGTGGAACGTGAAAGAAATAGTTTTTATTGTTAATTTTGTTCTAATTAAATAGTGCTAATATTCGAACCAAGAATAAGACCCATAAAAGAGAACATGGCAAATGAAGTAATGGGTCCCATAGGGGATGACATGGGGTTTCTTTGGGTGTGCATGTAGTATAAGATGGTATGTCCCACAATTGAGTGCCCTTTTGGGTGTTAAAAAAGAATTTGTTTTTTATAGCAATTGTTGCATGCTAATAATGTCACGTAACGTCTAATTAAGTGCGGGAGACGAGATGCAATCTTTTTCAGAAATGATGGCTGTGAAAACCGCTTGGTCTCCGAAGTCGTGGGTCCAGGTCGCGGTACGGGCACCGCAAGGAGAATTTGGAAGCTTTCAGCGCCTGTCGGTCGTGCGATACTGTGATGTGTGCATTCCACCTGTCATCCATGTCGTTTTGGGGCGATCCTCAGCTAAAAAAAACGTAGCCACGAGATTAGGCAATTTTTTTTTGTTATTTAATGTAACTTTTTTTTTCCCTCTATTATTTGGCAGCCTTGAAAAGTAAATTAAGAAAAAGAAGCATAAAATTAGAAGTAATAAGTTAACTCTTTGTGACGATGTGAGGTTATGCATTAAAAATACCGTGTTACAATATTATTTATTACCATCCCACAAATTACTAGTTTTTTTAAAAAACTTTATATAATTTGTTGTTGAAACTACTATATATTTTCATTCTGTAACTAAAAAGTTTGAATTAGTTATCACATGCCAACAAAAAATTTATCCTAGCTGGTGGAAACTTTGATAATTAATTATGCCAAATAATATAGATTCAAATCCTATTTTTACCGGCATGAGGAAGGGTTAGAGGTACCCAAGAAGACTACTGGTCCATTATTATTATTATTATTATTTGGATCTCTTTATTTATTTATTTTTTTTTTTGATAGGACAAAAGAAAAAAGAAGGGATAAATCCGTCGTAGCTATCCCTCAATGGAGCCCCCTCCCCGTCAGACCATGTTCAATTCGGGTCACATATTTTCACATGCTCTCTCTATCATAGATGAGTATATCAGCTTAATCCTGCTAAATCGATGGAGTAGTGCACTCTCTTCCCTTCTCGGTCATGTACTCCATGACGCATCCTGAATTTAATCGAGTCACGGGATCATGAGTATGCCAGCTTAACCCTGCTAAACCGACGGAGTAGTGCACTCTCTGCCCTTCCCGGATCTACCAACCGGGCTACCGTCTTAGCGGTGATCTCTTTGCTCTTTAATTTCATAATAACCCATGTCCATCCAATATTTAAATAAATAATAAATTATCTAAATCAGTAATAATTTTTAGATAAATCATCCTATATTTATTACTCAATAATTTTTTTATATATACGATAATTTATGCAGAATAGTATACTTACCATCTTATATGGCCACCATTTTTAACCATTCGCCAATGTACGAAAATAGGATTTTTTGTTTTTTTTTTTTTTTTGGTAGAAAGAAAGTAGGACTTGGAGAGTAGAAGTAAGACGTTATCCTAACGCGGCGGCCGCTGGCGATTGCTGACCATTGACATTCTGGAAGGAATGCAGTGTAGCGAGGACAGCGTAACTACTGCAAGCAACGAATGGCAGATTCCTTGCACCACTCGAGGAAGATGACAAGGCCTTGATTAGCTGCACCATCTCTATCCACCCCTACTCCATGACACACCGGCACCCAAAACTTTTTGTGTAGGAATTCTCTGGACCGTCCAGTTGATGCTTATTGCCTTGTGGAGGAGACTCATCCATTGTTTCCTTGCAATGAATCATCGGAGGCATAATGCATGGTCCAAGCGATAGGTTTCTTGCTTAAATTTGAGCATGATTTCAATATGGCTGTAGATTTTACAGCATGATTAGGGATATCTTTTTTGAAGTCCTTGCATGTCAGGTCACCAGCCAGGTCAATTCTTTATTTTTACTGTTCCAGGTGGAAAAGATAATTTAAATTTTTTAAAAATTTTTCTGTATAACAATACTTGATTACTTTGCATAAGTCACACAATTATTGGTGATAGGTGGATGTTCATTTTGCTAGGAGGACTTGGATGAGAAGGTTTAGTAATAGAGATAGAATATTTGTCAAAATTATTATGGATCGTAGAAACATTATTAAAATAAAGTTACTTTGCATAATTTTCTTGTAAATTATTGCATCATCAATTTTTTATGTGGCTTTTTCTTTGGTTGATTGAAGATTGAGACAATAATTGTATAGAACAACAATGACAGTTTGGAACATCAAAAAGTAGTTCTATGTAGTGAAGCAGTAGCAATCATCCCAAAAAAAAAAAAGAGAAAAGAAAAATCGAAGGTGGTCAACACTAAGATAACTGTCACATCTATGCATGTGAATTATGAAACACATCCATTGTTAGAATAAAAACATGCTTATTAAAATATAATGTGTATTCACTTTGGAAAAGGACATGTAATGCATCTATTCCGTTATGACAAAATAGTTCACCTATTAATAATGATAGAATCAAAGAAAGCCGTTTAGTAACGTATAAATAGCAATTAATTACCTCTAGTTGGTTTACCAACCTGAAAACTTTTACATGGCGGATGAGTTTTAAAAATTCATCATCTTCTATTTTCCTTACGTTTTTTCAACTGGCTGCCTGGAAGATTAATTGAAAAAAATGGTTAAGATGTGCTTGACTAAACCTAATCCGCTTGCCTATTGTAACTCACTAAAATAATTACTTGAGATAGGCATAGGCAAATTTTTTAGTATTGCATATGCTTAATATTTTTTTCCCTTTGTTTCCCTATTGGTTTTCAGCAGCCACCTATGGTTGGTTCCCAAGGTTTTCAATGTACTTCCCATGATCTTGCCATCACCTTCTAGGGTACCGTTTGTTGTTCTTTTGGAGTCTTCTTTATGAACAGCTTTGCATGCTGAAAGAGATGCGTTTCTCGTAAGGGAACTTCATAATACGTTAAAGATTTTAGAAAGCACTGGCCGAGCTTTATAATATTCTGCTCTATTTTCTAGCATACCTTTTCTTCCGACTTTTTTCTCTTTCCCTTGAGCTGCCGACTGATTCCACTAATAATTAACTCTCTTTTCCTCCTCGTTCATCAGTCCATAGCAAACGTTGGAGCAAAAACTTGTAGCTGGTTTCGAATTTGCTTCCCGTAATAGTTGCGATGAAAGTGTGTCGGTGGTTAGAAAAATTGCATCAGGTCCTTAAATATGTAGTTGGCCAAGACCATTTAATAGTTGGAAAAATAAAACAGTGGGTAAAAGTATCACTTCCATAAGACATGAGATGAGTGGTTAAGTAAAAACGAAATACAGTAGTCAATCACTCAGAAGGTCAATACCTACACATCTCCTTTTCCTCGGCTTTTGGCAGGGAACCGGACATGAACTTTTATAACTACAAGCTTAACCCAAACTAGCTCCATGAGCCTCCAACTCATTCATTAATTATATCACTATATATCGAGTTGGGACATCAATAATTAGTTGAAATCCACCATGAAAATTTAAACCAATGGCCTTGGACAAAGGAGAGCATATCACCAAAACTAAAAGAAAAAAAAAAAAAATCACCATGTTTATTGTATATTTTATGCATTCGCCAACTTAAAATTGAAGGTTAGAAACATATATGCATTCCTATCAAAAAAATGCAACAGCATTACCAGTATATATACCGGCGGGGTATTTTACTGTTCAGGGCCATCCTTCTCCAGTATGCTTCGTGCACTCATCTTTCTCTATTTCATCTATTCTTACTCCTAACTTTCGAATAAATGTGACATGAGACTTTCCATTTCTTGCCGTTATACATGGGTGGTGGGCTACACGTTGGAGATAGGTTTATATGTCAACATTATCTTTTTCCACTACCACTCCTTTGCTCCGAAATGGTCCACGGATCTAAACTTAACTGATTCGAATGGTTGCCCATTCAATACCGTACGTGACAATTAAACTATTAGTAATCGATGCATGGTAAATAGAAAAGGATAGAAACTAGCTCGACCAACAGCCAAAGAGAAGATATCTTAATTGTATTTTCTTGCTAATTACATTACACGCATAGAGAGAGAGATCATTGTTCATCGTACCTATGATTTCAAAAGCGATGGAACAACCAAACAACTTTATTCTAATTGAATCTGTTGCGTCCAAACAAATTATGACAAGTTTGGATCAAAAAAAATAGATCGAGCTGATTTGATCTATCTCTCCCATCATCTTCTTGGAGGATCCTGGTATTGAGGCAGCTTCTAAGCTCGTTGATGAAGTCCGAATGAAAACAGATAAGATCTGAAGAAAGATCAGGTGAGAAATGGCGCGGAAAGAAAAACAGCAGAAGCCCCCCTTATCATCGTTCTTGAAGATATTTATAGATCACGGAATTAACCGCTTACAGCTGGCATCTAGCTGTTAAACGGTTAATCCGGATGTGAGCACGTGCATCGAAAATCATTCATAAAGATCAGCTTCATGCCTCTTTTTGATGCCGATGAGCCTCATGACTTCTTGGTCGATCTTGAGTATTTCTTATCGATATCCAACACAAATAGATCGAATTTATCATATCACAACAGAATCCATTCAGGAATTCATCAATTTTTTCAAATTATACACTTTCGAGGGAATTAAGAAAACAAAAGAGCAAACAGGAACCTATATTGAACAACTTTAATATACCACATATTTAGCATCGACAGCCCCCTCACAGCCACAACGCCGGCAAACCACAACCCACCAACACCGGAAACCACCCTATAGAACTCCGGCCAGCCCATTAGTTTGGGACCCAGGGACCTCTGGATACAGAACTCCTGGTGGGCTGAACCAATAGGGTGGACCTGGTGTATATGGTGGAGCTGGTGCATATGGTGGCGGTGGGCAGAATGGTGGAGGGGGGCTCGCAGGCCAATATGGTGGCAGCAGTGGTGGTGGCAGTGGTGTGGTGTGGTGGCAGTGGCAGTGGTGGTGATGGTGGTGGTGTAGATGGCTGTGGCGGGCTCGGATTTTCACAAGGGTTCCCACATAGCGAGTACAGGTGCACTTCATCTCCAATTCTCGACCTCGAAGAGACACTGCACTCCCATTGCTGATCAAAATTGAAGCTCCCATGATGATCAAAATGATCGATAACAGCGGTTTCCCGCATGGGTGCAACATTTCTCCAGCGTAAACGTTGGACTACTAACCTCGAATTCCCTTGCCAAGTCCTCTGCGCTCTTCTTCTAGCCCTTTTCCCCCTCAACGTTGTCCAAGTTTGGTGCATGGTCTGCTTAAGAGAAGGAAAGGGTAAGGTGACGGGAAGCCTGTGGACTCTTCAATGGCCATCCCTTTGAAAGTGATCCATGTGGGCTGCACTGTTTTTGAGTGGGCTCCACAGTCAACGGTCACGCATTACGAGCCACCAGTTGGTCGTACGGGCTTAGCCTCATCCCAAGATTTCTCATTTTTAGAATTCGCCTGCACCAGAAGAGACAGGAGCAGACCATCGACCGTTTGATATGGATCGGAAGGTTGTCGGTGATGTTGATCGGCTTAGGCTGGGGGTACCGCTGCCATCCGTCAGTTTTCTCTGATGGTGGTTGGATGTTCCATCGGTGAAGTCCTCCCTTTTCACCTGTGGCCCCAACCGCCCAGAATGGGATAGAGATTGAGATTGAAATCGATAGGGTTGATGCCATGACATCAATTCTCCTTCTTCTTCTTCTTCTTCTTCTTTTTGTTTTTAAATCAGTAAGTTGACCTCATAATGTTATTTCCAGGGCCTTCTATTTTACCGATGCCACTGTGGTAATATAGCAGTCATCATTACTCTTGAAATCTTTTACAGACCAGTTCTGGAACAGCTGAAATGTTATCAAAATACCTTCTTGCAAATCCTGTCATTGCTCCGTTACAATAGATATCATTAGCTTCAATGACAGTGAATAACAAAAAGGAACAGCAATTTATATTTAATGATAAAATTTATGTTTGTTTTAATAATACTAGTTATCTCTCCTACTGAGGTGTGAATTAGTGATCTAATGAATTTGACGGGCAGCATATTCGCATCAAAATTACATGAGTAACATAAACACAAATATATTTTGAACATAGTAATATAAAACTAATAAAAATGTTAGAGATGATCATAAAAATCAAGTAACATTGTTATTACTGTTATGTGCTATTGTTATATGACAAACTACTGCACATACAAGAATTGCAATATTTAGACCATTTTACGTGCATGCAATATTATTGAGATGACCGAAATGGTTAAAATCAGAATTATTAATGCAAAGCATGCATATGGATCAACTTGAAAGTCAATCCAGAACTTGAACTCTTGCTTCTATATAGCTCAAGAAAAGGAATATTGGCCTTCTGCATATATATTTTAAGTTAATATATTTATTTACATATTTGTCTATTTATTTTCTTGATTAAAATTTGACTGAAGTCTCCAGGACATCAGACCTAATTAACAAATAAGTCTGTGGAGCTTTTGGATTTTCTTTTATGCCATATATAGTTTGCCGGTCCGGTTCTTTAGTAAATGACTCCCCTTAGTGGTGATTTAGGTGGAGAAATGGTATAGGATCAATTCGACCCCATTGCGGCTCTAGCTTCAGAACCATGATCTTTCAACGAGAAGGATATTTCCATAAGAAATGAAGCGAACGAGTGCGCAACGGTCATGTACTAATTTAATCATGCATCAGTGGCTGGCAGCCATGGCTTGAATGGTTTGGATCCTAGAAGAGAGTGGAACAAAGGAAAAGGGTACGATAGAGACCCCCACCAGCCTGCAGCTATTTGGTTTGGAAGGATCAAAAGCAGACATAAAGGGTGGGCTTCAGGAAAGGGAATTTGGAATCCAAACAGGCATTTGATTATTGATAGAAGAAGGAAAACAAACACACCAACCTCTTCCACTCAAAAGCATCTCGAGTCTTCCCTTATCTTCTACAGGCTTGGAAAACATGCAAATGTGTTTACAAAATTTTCTGCAACTGTGTACTCGTGATCTTTGAACTCTTGGTCCTCCTCTTAGCTTTCTTTATGAGGATCTCTAAGAATAGAATTAAGATCCAAATATTATTTTAAATATTATACTTCTATATAACTACGTGTTAACAAGTACAACTACATGTGAATGATTGCTGTGCATAAAGATAACTGTATCCATTAAAGTTTAGATGGAGGTAAGCATCTATGTCTCCACCTATAAGCAGTTAAATATTAGTGTTTCATATGGTCCATGGCCAAGGAATAGAAGCACAGAGGATAAATTTGTTGCATTACCGTAGCTGCTATGACCATTGACTTTTGTATATGCATATACGGAACAGATTTAGGAGTTGTTGCTCAAGCTGGCCTTGAAAGAAGCCCTCAAGTTGTTGAGATAAGTAAGCCTTCTACAGTGTTTTTGCACAAGTTAGGCCTGAAAAAGAAGCTCTTCATTGAACTTTTCATCAAGTCTTCTACAAGGAACCCTTTACACAAAATCAAGGTGTCTTTCATTGCTTAAGTAGGGAACGGGCAGTTGTTTGGCATGGTTCAAAAGGATACTGTTTGACCCCTCTAATATCCAACACCTTCTAGGGACTATTTCAAAGAAAGTTTCATTGTCAAGCGTATCTGGTCTAGTTAGAGTAATTGCTGCAGTGGGCTTTACCTATTTCAAGCGTTTTTGCTCCGCATGCTCATTTTTGAATCATAAGACGGTAATGATCTGCCCAACCCCAAGAGAAGCAGAGAAGCTCTTTCATATCTATAGATTTCTGTAACAAGAAAATTAATCAAGATCAATTTTCTTTTGTGCATGAGATGTCTTAGGAGCCATTAGAAAAATGGAAGAAATGGAAATCATTTATGAAGGATATCATAGCAAAAGCTAAAGAACATGGAAAAGAAAATGAAACCTTTTTCTGTAAGGTATGAGGACATTTTGGTACATCTAGTGATCGATTTTTTTAAGCCAACTTAAAAGGTAATATACCAAATTATCAAACTAATATAATGTTGCTGACCGGTTTGCAGTCCTTATTTGTGGCATGGTGGAGTGACTACATGAAGTCTGATGCCATGGGTTTAGCTCATGCTGATGCTAGTTGCTTTGGTTATGTCAGGGCTTAGTTTTCGGGCATCAGCACGTTTCCTCTGAGAGAGAGAGAGAGAGAGGCTAATAATATGGACTTTGACATGTCCACAAAGGGCATAGGAAGTAAACATCTCATTAGGCACCCAAGTGAACCATCTAACGAGGAAAAAATCGCTATCCAACTAATTAAACCAACTTACAGAATCTTGTGTTCCCAAACCGTAAGTTAAAGGCCAAAAAGTATTGAACTTTGACAATAGATTTAGGTTCTAGAATGTTGCTTTTGTTCGAATGAAACCAGTTTCATTAAAAATCCTGGATTTATCATACATGAATCAAGTTGAATACAGAAACAACACTTCCAAGAAAATCCAAATGCTCAAACAAATTCATGATGAAGAAAAACTGTTGATGTATATATTTCACAATTGTGCAACATAACTAACAGCATGAACAAGTCCGGGCAGACAGGTTACTCCAATCATCAAGTAACACAACATCCTAGTTGAATTCAAATTAATCCAATTAAAAATTAAGAACTTTCTGATGTAGCTCAACAAATATCAAAATTTAATAAATTTACGTTTGACCTGAATTCTTTTTCTTTCCCTTGAAGAAATATATGCATATATAGTTAGTACCAGGAAAATAATACAGGTACAACAAAATCAGAAAGAAGAAATCCCAAATGGTAGATCAGCTAATAATAAGAAAAGATAGGTGAAAGTAAAATCTGGATGAAAAGGATAGAATCATCAATACAGCTGCTTCTAGCTAATCCTCCAAGAAGATATACACAGCATAATCTAAACTGTGACAAACATCTGTGAAGATAAAGCACAAAATTTCATCCACGTCCAACATAAATTCTTGATAAAATATTTTATTTCTACCCTTCAAAACCCATCACAAATAGCAAGTGAAACATTCATACCCATCCTGAAATTACATAACTTGCAGTCTTACAAGAAACAAACTACTCTCTCACCTCTACAACAAAAATCTCAAAGGCATTTTATCACAACATAGGAGTTGTACCAAATGAGGATAAAGTAATGAACAACCAATATAGATGCCATAAACATGTGTGAAAATATTAAGACAGCTGGTAAGGGGAGTTGTTTGAATCTGTAATAAATACAAGAAAATGAGTGGAAAACCGACTCTAATTCAAACTTAAGTTGAGAGGAAGGATTTAGAGAAGCACACAGTAATATTAAAGGTAGTATTTAATAGAAATGATTCATGAATTAGCATTGATAAAGCCATGCCAAGATTGTTGTAAAGGGTATGATGGTTGTGGTGAAGCTAATATACCTCAAAGTGATCCAATAAAAGATCAATGGAAAAGATTATTGAAAATTACTTGTCCAAATCATGGTATAGTAAGAAGTGGTTCTGGCCTCATTTCTCTTACTTGATGATATGAATGTAAGAACCATAAGAAGTCAAGAAAGCCATGGAAATGCATAGATTTTTTTATGGATCTTCCTGATTTCAGACCTTTTCTCAAGAAAAAGATGGACCTCAGTCGAAACATAAGTTTGCAATAAAGTCCTTGGAGCGATACTCCCTTGTCCCTTGAAAAGCTCAATGTTCTCTCTTTCAGAATCCAGATCCTACTCAAAAGAGAGAAGAGCCCTGCACCTCAACATTCTATTCATCAGAAAGGCTTATATGGTTGCACACATATTCCTACCACTGGCATTTGTCTAATAATCTCTACCAACATCCAAATCCTTTGTAATTAATGGAAAAAGATCAAGAGACCTATCTGAAAACCAGAGACCAAACTCAAGGCTATTTGGCCCATTTCTAACCTTAAAAACAGCAGCAAATTTGAAAATATTCTATAATCAAAACAATATATCTGATAATCTCGGCTCTCCTCATTGCAAAATCTCCAGTATCTGATCATGTGTAACAAAACTTCCGATCCCTAAAGCTCCCTATTTTAGCATTGCACACCACGTCAAAAATCATGTTAGTCATTCCCAGATGCATAGTTCTTACCGGTTTGAGCACAATAAGAACTGATGAATGCTAAATGATGCTCTGCCTCATAAAAAAATGTAAATAAAAAGAAAGAAAGAAACATAAAATATAAGGGTGGGTGGTTAGACACTGAGTGATCCTCTCAATAGAACAATGTTTTCCTATTCTCCTCATTGCAAGGTCAATCCCATACTTTTAACTGAAAGCCTCATGATCTCACAATAGCTACACCCCACAAGCAAGAACAGTATACCTCATTATAACCCAAGTCAAAGAACACATATATGCTACAATTCATTCAACTCAACTCATATAAAACTGAATAGAAGAATTTTACTTTATTAATTGCTTCAAGCCAATAGCTACCATGCACAAACTAAAGGGTATATACTAAACTGTATAGAAGAACCATAAATAGAAGAATCCTACTTGATATGATATAACATACATTTACATGATACTCATTGTCGCTATGCAGTGTATTGAGAGAGTAAAGAATGCAACAGAAGCCCACTGATATGACATTATCTAAACGAGAACTACAAAATGGGAGGTGCCATATGAGCCTCATAATACGTTATGCTGAGATGCCTGTTTAAACGTTATCAGATCACTTTATTTCTTTTAACCATGCTAAAACCAGTCAGGACTAATCTCAAATGTGTCTTTGAGTGTTGACAAATATAAACCCCATCATTACTAAGACGGGGCTTATATACCTCACCGAGCCTCCTTATATTTTTCATGAAGCAAATAGCTTAAATATCTCAACAATTGGACGGTTGAGATTCCTCCAACTTTTTAAAAAAAACATTATAAAAAAGTAGCGTACCAAAACCCTGGGAAAATCATCATCGTGCATGATCTTGCAAACATAAAAAAACCAAATCTAAATACATCCGATCTAACAAAATCGACAAATAATCTGAAAAACGATAAAAAAGCAAATGAAGGGCATCAACTTCTCATTCCTCTTGTCCTGGAGCTTATAGAGATCGTGCAGCCGGCTTCGACCAACGCTTTGAATCCGAGAAGATTAGCAGCAAGCCTCTCCGCTTCTCCTCTCTTCCTTCCTCTGGGAGGCGAAGCTAAGACCCCGGCGATGGATTCGTGGCCGGAAAGAGGAAGGTCGCGGAGGAAGGGAGGAGAACTCCTCACATGGTTGGGATTCCTAATTTTTATAACCAACCAACTAACCAATCAATTGACTAACCTGTTGACCAACTTAACACCTGAACCAATCCCATAATCCAATTGAGTTATGTTACAATCTCTCAAAAAACTCTCTCTAAGCCCATAAAAAACACTAATCCTTGGTCAAAACCCGTGACCCAACATGCTGTGATCCAAATTGACTCAAACTCCCCCTCTGAGCCCATATAAAAATACTAATCCCTGGGTCAAAACCCCTAACCCAACATGCTGTGATCCAAATTGACTCAAACTCCCCCTCTAAGCCCATATAAAAATACTAATCATTGGGTCAAAACCCCTGACCCAACATGCTGCGATCCAAATTGACTCAAAGACCCGAAAAAAATCCCAGAAATCTCCTGGAACACCTTCAGGACAGCTTGGGACATGCCCCCAAGCTTCAAGGATCGCCTCCAGCATCCCTACCATGGCCTCCCAAGTCTCTCCAAGTCTTGAAGCACTACGCAAAACCCTACAATCTCCACCTTGATGCCCAAAGCCTGGCAAACCTGGTAATGTCCTCCTGCACAATGTCCCCACTGTAACTACGTGTCCTGACAGCCTCTTGTGCGGACCTCCTTACCTCTGCCAACACCCTTCAGCTGCTACGTGCCCTTGGAGGCCTTTGGAATGACCACCTTCACAACTGAAGATCATTGCTTGTATTCTGGTACCACGATTGTAGCCTTTCTCTGCTTGGCATGTTTCAGACTTTCCTTGGACTTCCTTGGAGAGAACATAACGAACCTGAACCGGCACTTGCTGTACGGAGCTCTACATGATACCATCTCCTTAGAACTATGCCATCTCTGCACCTCTGCTCCACCTGGCTAAGTGCATCACTAGTGCTCGTGCTAGGATATGGCCAGTATCCCTGCATCTCCCGCTCTTACTCGTGTCGAATCATACTTCACATGTGAAGTCACCTTTCACCAGTGCTCCACCTGAGACTGAAGTCCTACTGAAGACACAGAAAGAAACCTCGAGGCCAGCCACTCAACACTGCCCTGCTGAGCCTGCCGCTGCACCTCGAACACCGATGCTGCCTTTCGGACCCTTCGCATCATGCGGACCCCTCTGAGAACCATTTCAGATACACTGCCTCCTACAGGTCCTCTGAAATCAAGAGCTCATCCAACTCTTCTGCTAACTCAGCGACTGAACCCAGCAACCTTCTCCACCTGGCTACTCCATCATGTCCCAACCTGTCTCCCGGCTGCATCATGTCCCTGGTGCTCCCTGAGACCTATCCCCAGCCTCCCTGAGCTACCATCTCCATCAGCTCCAGTCTTTCCCTAGGCCAATGCCACCATACCGGGACACTCCCGACTGCCCGATACCCCCGGCACTTTCTAAGACCGTCTCCTGTCTTCTTGAGCTACCCCTGGCATCATCTCTGCTGATGGACTCCGATAAACTTGAGAAATATGGACTTTTCCTTTCTCCATCCATGTGGGATACCATACCCATGTACAACTCTACCTGCCTTGATGCACTCCTTGAATCCTCCTCTTCCATCTTCAAATCAGTGGCTCTGAAACCGCTTCGCTTCCGCTCGAACAATGGCTCAAACCAAGCTCTGATACCAGTTGTTGGAGAATTCCAGGTACTGATTTCAATATTGGGAGATCCGGACCAGCGTCTATACGCAGCGGATGCAGCAGAAGCAACATGGAAGGATACAGTCCAACAACCTGTTCTTGGATTCAATATCATGCAACAATGGAGATATAAATGTAGGAGAAAAAAGAGAAATTGCTTTATTTTTTTGGAAAAGAACCTTGTTACAACAAACAAGACAACACTCGACAGCCCTTCTGAAAACCCAAAAGCTTTTTGCTGTCCCGCACGTCTTCTCTCTTGCATGCCTCATGCCCTAAGAACCCACGTATGCCATGCATGGAGAATACCTCAACGTACGTCCCTTCTCCAAAGCCCCGTGAAACAACCATCACGGCACAAGCCCTCCGCGTGATATCTCCCTCACGTGCGTCTCTTTGCAGCCCAACCCATGGCCTCTTGAAACCCAGGAGGCTCTCCACGGTCCACGCCCCAAGGAGCGTCCTCAAGTTCTCACGGTCCAAGACTAGGACCGTGAGAAGTCCTCACAGACTCCACATCGGACCGGACCCTAAAGGGTCGGCCCCTCTTGGACCTTCACAAACCGCAGCCCCCTCTCTCTTATATAAGAGTGAGCGAGGAAATCCTCTTGGTCTTGGATGTTTTGACTCCTTCTTGGACTTCTGGGGCTCAACTACTTCTTGGATGTTAGGACTTGGATTCTTGGGCTAATAACAAACTGGTTAGAACTCCTCACATGGTTGGGATTCTAATTGGTTACAACCAATCAACTAACCAACCAATTGGCTAACCTCATAACCAACTTAACAACCTGGACCAAACCGGCCCCATAATCCAACCAATTGAGTTATGTTACAATCTCTTAAAAGACTCCCCAAATACTAATCTGGGTCAAAATCCCTGACCCAATATGCTGTGATCCAAATTGACTCAGAAGCCTGGAGAAAATCCCAGAAATCTCCTGGAGACAGCTTGGGACACACCCTCAAGCTCCAGGGAATGCCTTTAGTATCCTATCGTGGCCTTTCAAGTCTCTCCAAGATTTGGAAATACCACGCAAAACTTTACAAATATGGTTGATGGCTAGCCGTAAATGGGAGGAGGACGACGGCTTGCTCAAATGGCAAAAATTTCTTTATTTGCAACCTTTCTTATGTCAAGAATCAGCGGTGCTCCCTTTCTTTCTTCTAAGTTTCGGAAGATGAATAAATTTGAAAAAATACGTACAGCCACACAATGCAACACGGCTTGAAAAGCCTTTGATGGCTGAGTAAGTCAAGCAACATCAGCAAATCATAGTTAAATCAAGTCAGGCAAGTCAGGCAAGAGACACCAACTTCAACCTGGCTTCATTATTGCCGATCATAGCACAGAGATATATATCATGGTATACAGTTCTTAAAAAAGCGAAAGAGAATCTAAGAGAGCTTTAATATAATAAGACCCCACAAGAATATATTCAAAGCTCAATTTGTTCGGCTTAACTCTATCCGTAGGCTTTGAGGACCACGCTTTCCCTCTCCATTTTATTTTATTTTTCCATTGAAACATAGGTCCGTGGTGGTAGGCGCATCCTTTTTTAAGAGATTCCCTGCTGCAAAGCTAGCTATTCTCCTTTAAAAACCCCTCCAAGCTTACACTTGACGTGAAAGGATTAGAAGGATGCGAGTCCTTGTTGGGAGGGGAGGAAGAGGAGAGAGAGAGACAGAGATGGGTTGCTATCCTCTGGCAAGATGGTGTCCAGGACGTTCAGGAAGTGCAGTGGTAATACTCTCCTCTCTCTCTCTCTCCCCTCCTCCGTCTCTCTCTCCTCTCTCTCTCTCTCTCCGTTGATATTGTGTTTGACTTGTTCATATTCTTCTAATGTTTAATAATGTCAACATGCTTGACAGGATATAAATAATGTTTCAGTAAGCAACTGATCTACATTTAATTTCCATAGCTCATGGAATAATTTAGATTGTCTTCTTTGAAGTGAATCAGGCAAAATATGGTATATGGGTGTATTCATCATGTTTTCGGCCCTTTTCTGAATTTTATTTTTCTACCATTAATTGCAAGAACAATTCTTTGTAGCTCTTCTAGTATTCTGATCTATGAAATGGAAAATCTCATTTTTATAGTCTCACCGAACAGTTCAGCTAGATTTTCGGTACAGTAGGACAAAAAAAGAACATAATTGAGTGAGCCATCGGTTACACCATTTAGGATACACATAAGCATCTAATGTGCTGCTTTAAGGTTTCTAGAGTCATTTTTGTTGACATGATGCATGCAAGGTAATTTTTACTACATAAGCTTAAAATAATATGGCATCAATATTATTCTGTGCCTGTCTCATACATTCGAACTGGAATAGTAGGAGGGAAGCAATTAGTACGTGCTTCTAACTTTCTTGAATAAATCAATATATGACAACACAGTTTGTGCAATTTCTCTACATGATTGTGTTAATCAAGAGCATTTAGTACTCACAAATCCCATGGAAAAGTTATGGTGAAGTCCAAACACAGAAATTTTAGAAAAGTGAGAACAAAACTAATTCGTGGAAAATGTTGCAAACGAGCTCAAATTACAGAATATGATTTTTGCTCAGCATTCTCACCACTGATCACATGGTTCTAAACAACCACAAGGATCATGGATTTAGCTTTATAAAGCTTCCATCTTTCCCGAAGTTTGCATTTTTCCAAATTCAACGAGGAAAGAATCATGATGGACACGTACATCATGCAATTCGCAACTGGAACTGCGAGCATAAACATTCACCTCTCATTCATGATGATATTTTTATCCTTTCTTTTTAATTTTTGTTCAAGGCAAGGGAGAAGGGGAAAGCCGAAAGTCTATTACTCCTGCGGGGCACCAGCGACGAAGAACGTAACTTTCGGCAAGGACTCCGTTATCACGATCCCTGCTGATCCGGTCGAAAGCGCGACCTTAACGATGCACCGCCCGATCCACCCGGCGGCCGACGTCTCCCCTCGGTCCACGCCGAGGTCGCCCAAAACAAAGAACCGGACCAGGTCCGTGTCCGGTCCGCCGATGGACCGGAACCGCATCCCGACCCGGACCCGCGTCCCCGAGCTAACACTCCCGGCGCGATCCGACCCGAACCGGGTCCGGCTTATGTGGCGTCGAGTTACCGCTATGCGCCGTCGCCGCTGCCGATGAGGTGGGATGAAGGGGAGAGGAGGAGGCCGGAGTACTTTGGCGGCGAGTATCGTTACTATCCTACCCCTGTTCGTGAGGGCATCTACAGCATTGCCACTGATGCCAATCGCCTGACGACCATCTTTAGCGAGGAGAATCCCAATGCGTGTAGTATTGCGTGAGAGAAAAGGTTTGTGGCTTTAGGTTCGCATGCTTGTATTATCGATTACTTTCTACTGTTTCTAGTGCTTTTAGCGGAGAATCTGATACCCATGAACGTGAAAAAGATGTTCGTCCGTGCATCTGGTAGGCATTGTATCGAGAACTTGTGGGTGCAGACTACTTTCACAAAGGAAGGAGAATAATCAAAGGTGATGGGCTGATCGATTCCATTTTCATACTTCCTGGAATTTGTTACGTGTAATTATAAAAGAGAGGAAATATTTATTGAATAGTTTGTGTTTCGAAGGAATTTAATGAAAGTTTGAGATTATATCAAGTTCGGAAGAAAGAGGATAGGATAAGCACCGTTACAAAGGTAGTATTCTTTTGGATTTAGTTGGTTCCTGGAAGGAATCTTTCATCCGTTAGTTACTTTTTGAAAATAAAATTTTGATGTATTAATTAGTCAGGAAAAAATAATTTATTATAGGATAGTTTATATTTGACCGAGCACTTATCTTTAAAATATTTACTATATCCATAATAAATATAGATCATATATTTTTCTCCCTAATTTTATATAAATAATAATATTAGGTTTTATATAAATATCATTATATTAATTTAAATATTAATAAAAGTATTATATAATATAAGTTTTAAAATAATATAAAATATTAAAAATATTATAAAAATTATATTAATATAATTATTTAAATAATATTTTTTTAGTATTTAATCTTAACTATTCATTGATCTTCATAAATGCAGTACGTCATAAATTTATAAAAAATAAAAAAAAGGCCACCATTTTCTATCTTATGAAAAGTTGCAAAGCCTATTTTTTTTTATAGATTTATATTTTTATAAACATAGAAAGTATTTTTTCATGAAAGAATTTTTTTTTTGAAAACTTGAATCAAATAAGAAATCTGCTCTTCACTAATTTTTTTCTCTCTCTTTCACTTTTCATGAATCAAATGAGTTGTTTCTTTTTCTGCTTGGGAAAGCATGTGGAGCATCATTGGAGAGATTTTGGTCATATATTAGAATACAAATTACTTGATTATGAAAAAAAAGGGTCATGACAAAGATCTTTTGAATAATGATTTAGAAGTACTGTTGACGCTAAATCCTCATCGACCGGATGGAGTGGCCTTCTCGTCGGAGCCTGCAAAACAAACCCCTGATCGGAATTCTCCAGTGGGGGACACTCGATGCCTAAGTTAACAAGGATTTATGGAGCAAAATAGAGAACATGAGAGCAGAGTGAGATAGAAAGGAAGAAAGTGAATTTCTTAACTTACCTCGAGTATCCTCTCTTACCAGTATTTATAGGCTTGAGTGTAACTAATTATGGTTATAGAAGTTAGCTGATGAAACTTCCTCATAACAGTAAGCAGTGGCAGTCAGAAAATTAGTTATTCCCTGGTTATCCAAACCAGAATTATCGACCACGTGGGCGGTTATAACAACCAAAACAACCCTCAACTGTTTCAGGTTGAAAAACTGCTCACATGTTGCAGATGCATTCATTTTTAGCTGTCCGAAGTGAACCTAACATCCTCTTCGGATGGCTTTCCTTGGGACGGCCCGAGGGAATGTTAGCTATATACTTCGGGTATATTTCTTTAGAGTGAACAAGAAAAACAGATAACTACTTACTGTAACATGAAGCCAAAGGAAATATAATCCAAAGACATATTCTTCGGACCAGGCTAAAGATATGAAGCCGAAGGAAACATAATCCACAAGCTACTCTTCGGACCAGGCTGAAGACATGAAGCTGAAGGAAACATAATCCAGAGAAATACTCTTTGGACCAGGCTAAAGATATGAAGCTGAAGGAAACATAGTCCAGAGGCATACTCTTCGGACCAGGCTGAAGACATGAAATCGAAGGAAACATATCCAGAGGCATACTCTTCGGACCAGGCTGAAGACATGAAGCCGAAGGAAACATAATCCAGAGGCATACTCTTTGGACCATGATGAAAACATGACTTCGAATGAAGAAATAACAATAATGTATTCCTCTTGGGAACCACAACCTTCCTTAAATCAAGGAGATATTCCTTTAGTGCATCGATTCGGCTGATAAACCACAAATCGAAATTGGCTCAATAAATGGACCGATAATTATTTAAATTGGACTGGATTATCATAACAGCTGCCCTCCACTCTCAAGTTCGAAATAATTTTATTTCAAAAAATGGGAGTACCAAAATTTGTCATTTACGAAAAACAGATAGGCAATGATGGCAGCTCTCTGATAACTATCACTCACAATAATTGATTGGTGGCATGGAGGTTGCGCTAAGGACAGATGTCATCTCCTCATTGCCGCTTCAAAAGACAGTACAGATTTGAAAAGCTTGGCTGACTTTTCATTAAAAAATCTTTTAAAGGACTTTCATTTAATCAAGGAAATACACCTGGCAGCATCCTGTGGCTCAATCGTAATGCTAGGGATTCATCTTGGCCATCCACAATTCTTCACGTGGATCGTAATTGTCGTCTTATTGATGAATGCTTTTTAGAGAATCGTACCCACGATCGGTGATGCCGATACGACGCACGATCAAGGAGATCTCTGAAACGATGGAAAAACCCACTGTCTTGCTCATATAAAAGGGAGGGAAGCTTCACAAGAAGAACTTCCATATTTTCGAAACATCTTTCTCCTCTTTGCTCTGCATCACTGTTTCTTCAACCAGCCGCTTCACCTTTCTTTAGAGGTAGAGATATTTTCCTCTTTTTTTCTTCCTTCTTTACAATGTCGGGGTCGTTAGGTAATCCTACTATTAATAGGGATTCATCGGGAGGTGAACCCACTAGGAGTAGAGCTTCAGGTAGAAAGAGGAGTTCCTAGAGATCTCCTGAAGCCATTGTTGGTTCTCTATCATATGCTAGGTTAGAGAGCCTTCGACACCATTTTCACTTTCTGCAAACCTTTAAATTATTCCTTCCTAACCCCGACGAAAGGATAGTTTGTCCTCCTCTTGGGTCAATCGCTATATATGAAGATCAACTCAAGGCTGCTCTTCGAATTCTACTCCACCTCTTCTTTACAAAGGTTTTTAACCTTTATCAGGTAGTTCCAGTTCAATTAACTCCAAATAGCTTCAGGAATATCTGTGGATTTTAGTCCTCTGCAAACTCCAAAATGTAGAGCCAAGGACTTCTTTGTTCACCTCCCTATTCGTATTGAAAGAAAATTTTCATGGTAAAGGGTGGTGGGTTATCGGCCCTCGGCCAGGTCGAAGACTGATCAAAGGAACTTCCAGTGCTATACATGGATAGAAGCCCTATTTCTTCTTCATATATTACCCATACTGGGGATTCAATACTGAATGGAGGGCTCCATGTTTGACTGCAAATGCTGGGAAGAGAATTTGAAGGCCGATCAAAAGGACTTTGAGATTTTATCAAAACCAGAGATTCCTTTGGCCAAGGAGCTGTTAAGGGAAGATAACCTCCATCATACTCATATCAGTGAAGTTCCTTCATTAGGTATAGAGATAGTTGGCTTCGGATTTCTCCCCTTTTCTTCCGCTCTTTTTTTTACTGGCTGATCTGGAAACTTTTTTCTTTTAATTGTAGGTGAGCCGATGAAGCCAAAGCTCGATAAACTTCGATAGGCCTCAAGGAAGAGGCCAGTATCGGTCCCGAAAGAATCTAAAGTCCAAAAGAAAGCAAGAGCTAGAGGGACTTCGAATGTGCCTCCGGAGAGGGTTGCATCTGATGAAGCCGATGCACCCTCAACGGCATCTCCACCAAGAAATCCATCAAGACCTTCAAGGAATTCATCCCCAAGATGACCTTCAAGGAGCCCACCTCCGATGCCTTCTTCGAACCAATCTGATCCGACACCAACCATTGGTGAGCCGCTTCTCGCCTCTCTAAAGGGTTCGAGAAGAGGAAAAGCTCCCCTCCCAAAAGAGGGGTCCGGGTGAAATGCCTTAACGGACCAGGAATGCAATGTGGATTTTACTATTTTTAGTGATGCTAAGGATTTGGAGAACCTTGAAATAGCCAGAGAACTGCTGAAGCGTACTTTGGTTCTTCAAGATTGGGAGGCGACCAAATATCGATGTATTGATGATATCTTTGATTCGACATTCTCCTCTATGCTGAAGGTAAGTACCATTTCTCTCATTATTTTTGATATATGATTTTCAAGTTTGCTAACTCGTACATCATGTAATAAATGCAGCTGATCCATGATATTACTATCATGGAAGAGAGTATTATTGACTTTTGGGATTACTGAAAGAAGATGGGAAGAAAAACTCCAAGAAGTCAAGTCTGAAAAGGCGAGAGCCGAAGAGCTGAAGCAAGCGATAGAAGAGAAGCTTGCTAAAAGTGATGTTGCGGTTCAGAGTTTGAAGGCCGAGCTAAAAAAACTCAATTAAAAAACTCTGAACAGGATGCAAAGATAAAGAAGAAGAAGAAGAAGACCGTTCTTTAGAATCTTCAGTCAAAGAAGCCCAACAAAAGATGGAAGAAGCCGTGAAGAAGGCCGAAGAGGCAATTGAGAAAGCTGAATCATCGACCGAAGAGATAAGGTCTTTGAAAGACCAATTGAGAAGAGCGATCAAGGACTACAAGAAGTCTTTGGCTTTTGATGATGAACTGACGGAAGCCAGGACCTTTAGTTATCGAGCAGGCTTTAATGATAGGGTGAAAGAAGTACAAAACTTCCACCCGAATCTAGATATTTCGGAGGTTCAATTATTTGACCTCGAAGAGACGGAGGAGCCTGAATCACCAAAAGGTCCCTCCGAAGCACTCGCTGCAATCGAAGAAGCAACCGATCCAATCGACCTTATCCAGACTGAAGATACTCCAATCGAAGGCGATCTATTTTTTTTTTTTTGAAAGAATGTACATACTACTTTTAATGAATGAAAATTTCTGTTTTGATGAAACAACATTCAAGTAAGAACTCACCAGAAGTAGGATTATGCACTTGTGAATGAACTTCTTGGACAAGCGTATTTACTTTCACCCTCAATTCTAGGATGATAATTCATCCAAGTATAAAGTCTTCATATTTGAAATAATACTAAGTCTTCGGACGTAAAATAACACTAAGTCTTCGGATTAGGATAATTGAGAATAATCCTGAGACTTCGAAAAGAAGATACCAAGTTTTCAGATGATAATACCAAGTCTTTGGACTTGAAATAATACTAAGTCTTCGGACTTAGGATAATTGAGAATAATTCTAAGATCTCGAAGAAAAGATACCATGTCTTCAGATGATAATACCAAGTCTTCGGACTTGAAATAACACTAAGTCTTCGGATTTAGGATAATTGAGAATAATTTTGAGATCTTAAAGAGAAGATACCATGTCTTCAGATGATAATACCAAGTCTTCCGACTTGAAATAATACTAAGACTTCGGACTTAGGATAATTGAGAATAATTTTGGGATCTCAAAGAGAAGATACCATGTCTTCAGATGATAATATCAAGTCTTCAGACTTGAAATAACACTAAGTCTTCAGACTTATGATAATTGAGAATAATTCTGAGATCTCGAAGAGAAAATATCATATCTTCAGATGATAATACCAAGTATTCGGACTTAAAATATCACTAAGTCTTCGGACTCAGGATAAGATAGACCGCGTGGGTCATCCATATTTTTATAGGAGATGAAATAGGCTGATTAAGCCTTTACAATTTACAGGATAGATCGCGTAGATCATCCTTATATATTTTAAATAAAAATTAAGACAGGCTGATCAAGCTCATCTCGGTACTTCGTAAGGTAGATCGCATAGATCATCCTTATGCCTTTTAAGTAAAAATTAAGACAGGCTGATCAAGTCCACTTTGGCACTTCGTAGGGTAGATTATATAGATCATCCTTATATCCTTTTTAAAAAAAAGATTAAGACATGCTTATCAAACCCACCTCGGTACTTCGTAGGATAGATCACGTAGATCATCCTTATACCTTTTTAGAAAAAAAATTAAGACAAGATAGTTAAATCAATCTTGATAACCTTGAATAGAAACCTTTATTGATAATATTTGCGAAGATTCTGTACATTACAAGGTCGAGGTAATAGAATACCTTCCAAAATTTTCAACCGATAAGTTTCAGGATGAATGACTTCTTTGATCCGGTATGGACCTTCCCAAGTAGGAGAAAGCTTGTCCTGTTCGGCTGGCTTGGATACTTCAGTCCTTCGCAAAACTAAATCATCAGGATGAAAGGTCCGTTCCTTTATATGAGAGTTATAATATTTTATAATCTTTTGATGATATGTAGCCATTCTCAGCTATGCCTGAAGCCGAGTGCCTTGTAATAAATTCAGGTCAACTTTTTAGTGTTCTGAGCTCTCAAGTTCTTTATACTGATTAATCCATAAAGATTGTAAAGAGACTTCCACAGGAAGAACTGCTTCAGTGCCATAAGATAAGTGAAATGGAGATTCATCAGTAGCTATTCTGGGAGTGGTTCGGTATGTCCAAAGAACTGAATTCAACTCATTAGCCCACAATCCCTTAGCATCATTTAATCTGGTTTTGAGACCATGAAGAATGGTTCTATTTATCACTTCAGCTTCTCCATTAGATTGAGGATGTCCCATGGAAGTTAGCTTGTGGAGTATATGATACTGGGCACGGAAGCTTTTGAACTTCGGATTGTCAAACTATCTTTCATTATTGGTAATTATAGCATAAGGAATTCCAAAATGGAAGATGACGAAGTTCCTCACAAAGTTTTCAACCTTTGCTTCGGTAATTTGTGCCAGCAGTTCGACTTCAACCCATTTTGTAAAATAGTCAATTGCTACTATAAAAAATTTTTGTTGTCCAGAGGTCGAAAGAAACAGACCAAGGATGTTCATTCTTCATTGAGCAAAAGGCCAAGGAGCTATCAACGGGGTCAACTGATTTGCAGGCCGCCTCTGTATATTGGAATACCTTTAACATTGATCATACTTTCGAACAAATTCTGCAGAATCATTCTGGATGATCGACCAATAATAATCTTGACGGATTATCTTGTAAGCCAAATATCTACCTTCCAAATGATCTTCACATATACCTTCATGCATTTTTTTGAGTGCATAATCAGCATCAGAAGGTCTCAAACACTTTAGCAGAGGTAGTGTGAAGGATCTTTTATATAAGGTCCCATCTAGGATCATATATTGAGAAGTCATCCATCGAAGCTGTTTAGCCTCCAGTTTGTCTTCGGACAAGGTGCCTTCATTCAAAAATTTAAGAATAGGATCCATCCACGAAGGTTCGTATTCAATCGGACATACTTTTGCTGTGGATTCTGATATATTGGGGTCTTTAGATACTCCACGTATGTCTTCCAAGGAGTCTGGTGCAGTGGTTGCAAGGCACGAAGAGCATCAGCCTGAGAATTTTCTGTTCTGTGTACATGAACAATCTTAAAATGCTCCAGCTGGGATATTAAGATTCGTACCTTTTCTAGATATTGAATCATGATGGGATTCCGAGCTTCGAACTCATCTTTTACCTGATTCACCACCAATTGTGAATCCGAAAAAACTTTAATTTTCTTAATCTCCATCTTTTAGAAAATTCTGAGTCCAGCAATGAGTGATTCATATTCTGCCTGATTGTTCGAAGCTTGAAAAGAAAAATGGAGAGCATATTCTATGACTTGTCCATTCGGACCAGCCAAAATGAGACCAGCCCCACAGCCGTTGGCATTAGAAGTGTCATCTACATGAAGCATCCAAATGAATTCTAGACCTTCTTCGGCAGTCTCCTCTTCTGCGGCTCTTAGTTGGCCCTCCTCTGATGCCCAAGTACATTCTGCTATAAAATCAGCCAAGACTTGTGCTTTCATTGTTGATCTAGGCTGGAAGTCAATGTCGAACTCCTTCAATTTAACTGTCCATTTAGCTATCCTTCCTGAAGTATCGGGACAACGAAAAATGGCTTTTAAGGGCTGATCTGTTAGAACCACAATAGAGTGGGCCTAGAAATAGGGTTGCAAATGCTTTGCCGCAACCACCAAGGAGAAAATGAGCTTTTGTACTTTATGATATCGTACTTCTGCCTTATACAATACTTTACTAGTATAGTACATCGGCTTCTACAAGTGATTGGCATCTCTCTGTACAAGTACCGAACTAATCGCTTCATCTGAGGTAGATAGATATAAATAAAGAGTTTCTCCTTCACAGGGCTTGGAAAGTAAAGGAGGGTTTTCCAGATATTCTTTCAATTTATCAAAAGCAATCTTGCAGTCTTCTATCCATTCAAAATTTTGGGTTTAACGAAGAATCTTGAAGAAAGACGTACATCTTTCCGCTGACCGGGAAATAAATCGACTTAGAGAAGCGATTCTTCCTGTTAACCTCTATACTTCTTTTTTGCAAGAGGGATGCCTCATTGTCCGAAGTGCTTGAATCTTTTCTGGGTTAACTTTGATCCCTCGCTTGGTGACTAGGAATTCCAAAAACTTTCCTGATGTTACACCAAAATGCACTTAGTCGAATTCAACCTCATTTGATGACGCCTAAGAGCATCGAAGGATTCTTTCAGATCTTCAATGTGATCGGACTTATGAAGGCTCTTCACTATCATATCATCAACATATGCTTCCATATTTCTCCTAATCTGATTCTCGAAGACTTTATTGATCAGCCTTTGAAAGGTTGTCCCAGCATTTTTTAATCCAAATGGCATCACTTTATAACAGTAAAGCCATTTTTCTATAATTAAAGTAATTTTTTCCTCATCTCTAGGATCCATTGAATCTGATTATATCTTGAGAAAGCATCCATAAACTTAGCAGCTGATGGCCAGTAGTGCCGTCAATTAGCTAATCTATCTTCGATAAAGGAAAGCTATCTTTTGGGCAGGTTTTATTGAGATTTGTATAATCAATGCATATCATCCACTTGCCATTAGATTTCCTCACCATCACAACATTGGCCAACCAATTTGGATACTGTACATCCCTTATAAAGTTAGCCTCAAGAAGTTTGTTGACCTCTTCGTCAATAGCCCTTTGCCTTTCCGGAGCAAAATTCTTCTTCTTCTGCCAAACTGGTTTATAGCTTGGGGATACCTCCAACCGATGTGTAATCACTTCAGATAGAATTCCGGGCATGTCCAAAGCTATCCAAGCAAAAATATCAGCATTGTTTCAGAGAAATGTAATCAATCTTGCTTTTGATTCTTCATCCAACAAGCTGCCAATTTGTATAAGTTTTGTTGGATCATGTTTAGACAAAGGCACAAAAAGAGTTTTCTCCACTAGTTCTCCATAATCTTCGGCTTCGTCCCTCGGATCTAATTGATCAAGTGTTAAGGGTTTAGCTGATTGATTATCTTGGATCATTAGGCATTGGCGAGCAATCCTTTGATCCTCCCTCATCTCTACGATGCCAAGTCTGGTGGGAAACCGCACTAAAAGGTGATAGGTTGATACTATAGCTCAAAACTTATTCAAAGCTGGACGCTCCATGATTGCATTATAAGCTGAAGACATTCGTACCACTATGAAGTTGATAGGAAGGGTTCTTTGATATGGTTCAGTGCCAAAAGTTACGGGCAAAATCGTTTCTCCTTCAACTCCAACATGATTTTCTTCGAAACCAGTTAAAGGAATGGGAGATCTTTGCAGTTCACGTCCAGACAATCCCATTCTAAGAAAAGCATCATACAGCAAAACATCAACAGAACTTCTATTATTTATCAGAATTCTTTTTACATCATATTTTGCAATTACAACAGAGACCACAACAGGGTCATCATGTGGAAGATGGACTCCTTGGAGATCTTCATCTGAAAAAGTAATGGAGTTTTTTCCTTTAAACCTCTAAGGTTATTTTCTTCAGCTTCATTATTCCATCCAATTGACCGATGAGCATGCAACATTTTCATCGATCGGCCTCTGGTGAGGCAGATCGGCTTCATCAGTAACTCTCTGAAGAGCTGTTGCTTCGGCTTGGAGCTCTGAGCGATTGATGTATTTTTCCAGATATCCCCTCTTTATCAAATCCTCAATAGCATCCCGAAGCTACAAATACTCTTCGATGTTGTGGCCATGGTCTCGGTGGAATTGGAAATATTTGCTCTTATCCCTTACTTTTATAGAAATCTTCAGAGGACGTGGCCTTTGCAAATAATTTTCTTTTTCAATTTCTAACAGAATTTTCTTCCTTGGCAGGTTGAGAGGTGTGTAGGAATCAAATCGATTAACTTGCTGCTTAGACTTGGGATTGCGTCTAGGAACTAGAGCATTATTAGAAGATGTGGGCACATTCGGTCCCTTGATATTCTTCTTCTTATAAGGGTATCTCCTTTCGACGAGTCTACGACTCGTAGCCTGCTCTTCAACAGTAGCATATTTCTGAGTCCTTGCCAGTATTTTGGCATAGCTCATGAAAAATCTCTTGTCCGGGAAATGTGAACCTGGACGATCTGAGGCCCTTCTTCAATACTGACATGGCCACGTGTTCATTAAGATTCAAAATCTCCAGAGTGGCCGAATTGAACCAGATCACAAATTCTTAAGACTCTCTCCTTCATGATGTTGAAGGAGGAATAGACTGTCAATGTTGCACGGCATCCTTTAACATGTTCTGAAATGTGAAACAAATTGCCACTCCAGTTCAGCAAAGGAATGGATGGTCTTCGGTAGCAAGCTCAAATACCACATTCGAGCATCTCCTTAAGGTGGTAGGAAAAGCAAGGCAATGTAATGCATTAGACGCCCCTTGCACCATCATGTGAGCCTTGTAACTTCCTAGATGGTCAAGAGGGTCCGAAGTTCCGTCATAAGCCTCCAGTTACAGAATTTTAAAGTACCAAGGAATGACTTCGGCATGATCCGAAGAGGTTGGGAGTTGAAAGCCACAACTTCATCACTTTTTCTTTGATCTATAAGTCTAGCTATCTGCGATTGCAGAAATTTGAACTTCTCTTCGAACTCGAAGTTCGTTTCTCTTTGCTTAGCTCCTCCAGGTACAGAATCTCCGAAGAAAACAGAAAGAGAATGCCTGGTTCTCTTCTTTCCATTATGATCTTCCAAATGTCGATCTGGCAAAGAAGCATAATGATCATGGGATGACTGGATCCGTGAAGAACATGGAATGAGTTCTCGACGTCGATCTTCCCTTCTTTCAGTTTGATGGTTGGGCTAGAGTTGGGTGGAGGACACTGCTTTTGAACAGCAGTTTCTTGCAGAGTTTGAACCAGAGTTGTCAAAACATCCACTCTATTCAAGAGGGCTTCAAACTGCTGCTGCCTCACCATCACCATAGGAGGTGTCATGTCATTATCTACCTTGGATTGCTTGCTTGAGAAGCAGGTTGCTCCCTGCTTATAAAGGTATTCTGGATCTTCCCTTTTACCATTTTCGCTTGGTCGAAGTTCTCCTTTAACCAAAGAAAATAGACCTTCTCGGTGTGCCAATCTGTTGATGGTAAATCCTCGTCGACCAGATGGAGTGGCCTTCTCGCCGGTTCGCCATCGGTGGGAGCCTGCAAAACAAACCCCTGAACGAAATTTCTCCGATGGGGGATACTCCGATGCCTAAGTTAGCAAGGATTTGGTAGCATAATAGAGAACTGAGAGCAGAGTGAGTTAGAAAGGAAAAAAATGAATTTCTTAGCTTATCTTGAGTGTCCCCTCTTATCAGTATTTATAGGCTTGAGTGTAACTACTTACGGTTATGGAAGTTAGCTGATGAAACTTCCTCATAACAGTAAGTAGTGGAGGTCAGAAAATTAGTTATTCCATGGTTATCCAAACCAGAATTATCGACCACGTGGGCGATTATAACAACCAGAACAAACCTCAACTGTTTCAGGTTGAAAAACTGCTCACATGTTTCAGATGCATTCCTTTTTAGCTGTCCGAAGTGAACCTAACATCCTCTTCGGATGGCCTTCCTTGGGATGGCCCGAGGGAATGTTAGCTATATACTTCGGATATATTTCTTTAGAGTGAACAAGAAAAACAGATAACTACTTACTGTAACATGAAGCCGAAGGAAATATAATCCAGAGGCATACTCTTCGGACCAGGCTGAAGACATGAAGCCGAAGGAAATAATCCAGAGGCATACTCTTCAGATCAGGCTGAAGACATGAAGCTGAAGGAACATAATCTAGAAGCATACTCTTCGGACCAGGCTAAAGACATGAAGTCGAAGGGAACATAGTCCAGAGGCATACTCTTCGGACCAGGTTAAAGACATGAAGCCGAAGGAAACACGATACAGAGACATACTCTTCGGACCAGACTGAAGACATGAAGCGAAGGAAACATAATCCAGAGGCATACTCTTTGGACCATGATGAAGACATGACTCCGAAAGAAGAAATAATAATAATGTTTCTCTTGAAACCACAACCTTCCTTAAATCAAGGAGATATTCCCTTTAGTGTGTTGATTTGGCTGATAAACCACAAATCAAAATTGGCTCGATAAATGGACCGGTAATATTTAAATTGGACCGGATTAGCATGACAGTACTAAGAAAAATGCCTAGATGATAGATGATTTTGTTCTTAAAGAAGAAGCTCAAAAGACGTTTTTTTGTTTTTTGGATGAAAAGAAAGGTTTAAAAGACGTGTTGATGATTCTAATTTTAAAGAAACCTTTTCCTTATCATTGTACAATCAGGTTCGAGTCACATAGTTATTACAGAAATACAACTGTTTGACTAGAACGATGGGAAGTTAATAAGTTAGGCCCTAGCTCCCAGACTCGGTGCACCAAGACGAACGGATGTTTAGCCAATTCAAGAAGGGACCAAAGAAGAGGAGCTTTTTTTTTTTTTTGGTCCCTAAGCCCGGTCTAGAATGGAATTGGAGAATGGACCTGGCCCAGCCCATATACATATACCCCACTTTGCGTGCTGCTAGATGTTTCTAGGCTAGGTTTAGCCTAATATGTTTTTTTGTCAAATTTAATCATGTGGATACAATTGGATTAGGACTGGAACTGGGCCGGGCCAGACAGAGCCACACTCCTATCCAAACTGGTCCAAAAAATTTTGAGCTTCGAGAGGAGTTTAGGTCCAAATATTTTGAAAAACCCAAGCCTAAGTCCAATTGAGTCGGCCCAAATCAAGCCTAACCCGATAAAAGCTCCGAACGACCTAGAAAAAAAAAAGAAATTATTGGCTGGAAATGGAGATCTGAGCTGGAACCAAGGATAACCGGACAGCACACGAGGAGGAGGGAGGGAGAAGGGGAAAGGAGATTGGTATAGAGCCGGGGGGGTCATCGAGATCAGAGGCAAGGGGCAGGGGGGTCTTGCGGAGTCACAAGGGGCATCAGGTGCTAGTGCTGGGCCGGAAGAAGGAGATCAGAGCCGGGGGGCCCGTGGGATTGTACAAAGCCATTGGGGACATCGGTGGCGAGCATCGGGGTGTGGGAGGGAGATCGGAGATAGGGGGCCACAGGGTCGTGCAGAGCCATCGAGGCGTTGGGTGTAGGCACCAGACCTGGGGAGGGAGATTTGAGCTGGGAGCTGTGAGGTTGCATAGAGCTGCTTGGGGTATCGAGTGCGGGCGCCGGGGCCGGGAAGGGAGATTGGAGCTAGAGGAAGCCGCAAGGTCATGCAGAGCCGCAGAGTTGGGGGCATGAGGTGCGGCTGCTGTTGGGGCCTGAGGGTTGGTATAGAGCTATTGGGTGGCGCAGTTGCAGGTATTGTCGAGATCGGGTTAGGGGAAGGGAGCACTGAGTGGCAATGGGAGCTAATTCCCCTGTAAACAGGAGAAATAGAGAGAACTAAGGAGCAGAGAGAGAACGAGCTTGGATCAGGCCTTTTTTTAGACTAGATTTGGGTCGAGCCGAGCTAGGCTAAAAGGTGCCCGAGTTTGGTCCAAAAATTGAATGAATTATATTATTAGATCTGATGTCCAACCCAAAATTGAATGTGTTATATTATCAGACTCGAAGCCCGTCCGATATATATCGGGTTGGCTCGAAGTCTGGCCTGATTTTGGACCTACTCGAAGCTCATTGGACTGGCCTGAGTCTAATTCCAGTCCTAATTAAAATATTCATGCTAATTTTTATCATATTTGATTTAGATCTTTGAGTTCCTCATTTGCAATGGCAACTGTGACAAATACATAATTAATCATCACTTCTCAAAACCCAAGCAGATTTCCCCAGCTAAATGCAGTCCTCGTAAGTTAAAAAATAAACAAATACATAAAGCTAGCCTATATAAGGAGCTATTGACTTCGAAGCATCTCCCTCCTCAACCGTGCAAAACGCATGAGCGAGAGTGAGAGAGAGCAAAAAAGAAAAAAAAAAAAAAAAAAAAAAAGAAAGAGAAGAAAAAAAAAGAAAAAAAAAAAAGAAGAAGAAGCCCTCGCTCTCTTTCCTTTGACCCAGCCAAATGCAACGCGCCTACCAAACCCATTGGAGCAGTTGGCCATCCCTAGTTTCTCCCCACCACTTGAATTAGAGCAATCAGGCATGACGGTCCGTCGGATTCTAACCCGAAGGTCTTGATTGAGAGTCCAGCAAGTTTGTAACTTTGCATGGGTCCCAGGATCCACCATTGATGAATGAGTGGTCGTTGGTTGGCCTTTAGTCCTTTCACGCTTTATTTTTCTTTCCATGCCGCACTCATTGCTTCCGGTTACTCCTGACACCGGCCGGTGACCGGTCTCACCACGGCCGGGAGCTAGGAGAGTAGAACAGTGGAAGGTACGGTGTCCTTTGTGTCACTGCTTGTTGCCAGTAAATTGACTGTAGATCTGAATGACTGGTTGCTGCCGTTGTCGGACCATCGTCAGCAACCACTCGATACCGTGGCTTGAACCGATAAACGCGGTTGGGGCTTTCCACAACATTGCCCCAAGGTCCCTTCTATTTTACATATTGCCATGACATACAATTTTTAGTTATAAATTAAAATGGTTCATATGCATTAAGAGGAGTTGACTCTGGTTGATCAGCAGGTTTTTCTCAACTAGATGCATCAAACTTGGTATATTAAATTTATATTACTTCTTCTTAAGTATCAGAGTAAGAGAAATTGATCAAAATTGGATGATAGTAATATATCGATACGTAAATTTGATACTTTGCCTTCAGTTAGTGCATTCATATTAATTATCTAGAATATAGGATTTATGACAGATTTTTTTATTTAAAGAAATTTTAACAAAACAATCTTTACAAGATCAGGTTTTCATTGATAAGCAATGCTTAATATATTTTTTCCTATCACATCTAGTCCAAGCATCCCTTTAGAACCCCAACACTTGGCATAGGCAAATGCCGGGCATGATGGTCAGGCCAAGTAGTGCCAAGCCAAGGCAAGACGTGTAGGCACATGTTCTTAGTGCGCTGGGATGTGTGCACCCATGCAGAGGTGGCAGATTCGAGCGCGCGCGGGACAGGCGCACAATTACAGCGGAGGCCGGACTCGGGCGCGGGTGGGACATGCACCCACACTACAGCGAAGACCGGACTCGGGTCGCTGGTGTTTGTTAAGGGCCTAGACTCGAGTCCCTAGGTCGCCAGTAGGCTGTGCAGTTGGACTCGAGTTCCTGGTGATTTTCAGGCATCTGGACTCGAGTCCCTGGGTTCCTGCAGGCTGGGCAATTGCCAGCAGTTATTTGAGCTGGTTCATGGCTGAGTTGTGGGTAGTTTTGGTAACTACCCTGGCTGACATGTTGTGGGCTGATTGGTGCCACCTAAGCCATGCAGTCGGGCTTGTCAACTAATGGGAAAATGTGCCATCGCTATATGGGAATTCAGGGGGGGCTAATTCTTGTAGGGGGCTGGGTGCTGAGTTCCTGCTGTTTTTATAACCAGAAAGAGAGGTCTATGCTGGAACCTGAGATGGATCTCAGGGTGTTAGGACCCCAACGCTTGGCATAGGCGAATGCTATGCGTGATGGTTTGGTTGGGCAGTGCCAAGCCAAGAAGGGACATGCGTGTGCATATCCTTTAGGCGCTGGGATGTGCGCACCCAGTGCAGCAGCAGGCCGGGAGCGTGCGAGACGAGCGCGTAGCACAGCAGCAGGCTGGGAGCACGCGGGCGAGTGCGTAGCACAGCAGCAGGCTAGACCTGAGCGCGCGTGAGGCGAGCATGCAGCACAGCAGCAGGCTGGACCCGGTGCGCCCGAGGTGAGCATGCAGCATAGTAGTAGGCTAGACCCGGGAGCGTGCAAGGCGAGCGTGTAGCACAGCAGCAGGCCGGATCTGGGTGCACGCGGGGCGAGCGCGTGCACTGCAGCGGCTGGACCCGGGCGCGTGCGGGATAAGCGCGCAGCATAGCAGCAGGCCGGATCCGGGCGCACGTGGGACAAGCGCAATCACAGCAGCAGGCCATATCCGGACGCGTGCAGGACAAGCGCGCAGCACAGTAGCAGGCCGGATCCGGATGCGCTCGTGGTGAGCACGTGCAGTACAGCAGTGTTTGTTAGGACCCCGATGCTTGGCATAGGAGAAATGCCGGGGAGGTGGTTTGGCCGGGTGCGCCAAGCCATGGCAGGGTGTGCGCATGCATGCCCTTGGCGCGCTGGGATGTGGGCATCCAGTGCGGCATGAGTTTGCTGGGCGCGCACAAGGCGAGCGCGCAGCACAGTAGCACGCTGGACCCGGGCATGTGCAGGACAAGCGCGCAGCATAGCAGCAGGTTGGATCTGAGCGCGTGGGATAAGCACACGGTACAGCAGCAGGCCGAACTCGGGCACGCGGGGCGAGCGCGCGTAGTGTAGCAGGCCAGGTGCGCGGGTGTGCGTGCGGTGCCGAGCAGGCACGCGGGGGTGTGCGTGCTGCTAGGCATGATTAACCAAACCCTGATGGCACATGGGAGACTTGGGCGAGCCAAGCCCGAGCACAGCCAAGGCCAAGTGGGCACTTGGGATGTGTGTGCCAAGTCTAAACCAAGGCTGGAGCAACTGGGCACGGTGCAAGCGGTGGTTGCAAGCAGTTGCAGGGCAGTTGCCAGAAACCCGGACGCGGGTCATGTGATCGCTGGACTTGGGCGGACTCGAGTTACTTGGTGACTGGCAGGCTAGACAGTTGCTGGATGGTTACCGGCAGTTGGCTAAGCAATGGGGCATGTCCACTGCATGAAATGGGCGGTTACCCCCACATAACTGCAGGGTGGCAGCTTGGGGAAGTGCTAGGTGGTTCCAGCAACCGTTAGGCGGTTGGGTGTGTCAACCGTAGGGCTAAGTGAGGCTGAGAACCTTGCTGGGCGACAGAGAAGGGAGGAGACCTTCTGCTGCTAGCCAGAGGTGCCAGCAACCTTGAAGTGCTGTAAACATTTTTATGTGAGAAGTGTGTCCTGGTTTGAGAGAGAGTCAAGCCAGGTTGGGGGTGTTTCCCTGTATATTTCTGTGCCACTTCTGTGTGAGTGCCGGGATTCGGGACAGCCACAGCAAAGATTCGGGATAATAAGACGAGGGCTACAGGTTCTGAGAGTACAGAACCAAACACCACCTGCATCAGGCAGCAGCAAGCTACATTCCAGGCACTTAGATGGCTGAGTGCAGGGGCAAAGGGGTTGGCTAGGCGGGGATGCCTAGCACCAGCATGTGAAAAATTCTGGATCAGAGAAGACCGTATGACATCTAGTATATATATAGCATATATGATATTCTTTTTAATATAAATATTAAATATGGTACGGGAGTTGCATTTATGCAATGCTATTGTAAGGACGAATACATGTTTAAGAAGTTTTTTTAACCAAAAAAATAAAACATTAAAAATATCAAAGTCGACGACAATGCGTTCAAAAATATGCTGCCATGGCCCTTGTCCCGTGCCATGTGATCTGTAAACATGGACACGGTATAGGTTTCTTCCCACTTATATCCTCCAAAATATCCTCCCTCTATTAAAGCGCGGAGGCTTCCGAGACGACCCTTGACACGCAAATATAGCTCCCATTCCCCACACCCCCCCCTCCCTGACTCCATGGCTAGGCCTCTTCAAGCCCAACTTCCCGTCCAATCCCTCGTATCCATCCCCAACGCTAAAACGTTCCTTCTCTTCCTCGCCTCCGTCGCTGCCATGGCTTCCGTGGCCATCTCCCTTTGCACCACTCTCAAACACTTCAAGATGTCAAAGAGCAGAAGAATAGGACACCGGCCCCTGTCTCTAGGGAGACCGAAAGCTCCTTTCTGACTTGAGCAACATCGGCAGGAAGGCCATGGGCATGGCCAAGATGATATCATGGAAGAAGGCCAACGAGGTCGAGGAGGAAGCCGTGTGGAAGAAGTCCATCGTCATGGGAGAGAAGTGCAGGCCACTTGATTTCTCCGGTCAGATTCTGTATGATTCTGAGGGGAACCAGCTGCCAGAGCTGCCCCTGGGGACGGCTCGAGGAGGTGTGCAGGAGTTGATCATATGGGGAAGGCTTGAGATAAATTTGGTGTTGCGTGCCCTTTGGTTCGAGCTTGTATCATATGGTGAATGGAGAGTTTATTTAGATGAGCTCTCGAGAGCTCCTATCCATGCAATCTAGCTAACAGTATTTACAATCTTTCCTGCCTTTTTGTACGAGAAATTGCAAGAGATTTTGTGTTCCGTTTGCTAGTGGAAAGGTGCAAATCCATTTTTAATTTCTTAGTTGTAGTAAACAATCAAGGTATGTGAGAAATTTTTGTTGGTTGGTGTAGTTAATTTGGGCCAGCAACCAGTACACACCGAGTATTATGCCACACATGTAAGCAGTCTCCCGCATGGCCAAAATCACAAATACCTCCTCCTCTTTAACTGCGGTGTTCCTCTTATCATTTTCCTTGTGTCATGCTAACCACTAACCAGACTTGGGTATGCAAGTTGCTGGGCTGGGGTTAAGATTCATCTTAAATTGGTCTGCTTGGAAGTGCTCCCTTCCCCTCTAGACAAGCTATGAATAAAAATTTTGCAAGCCCAGAACACAATGCAGCAACCAATAACTTAATAAACATAGAAAACCAAGCAACTAAAAAAAATAGAAACACCAAGCTTTTACATAAAAAAATATTACAAAATGAAAAAATTATAAAGTACCAATTAGGATTTTTATTATTTTTTTTTTTGGTAAAACGAAGTATTCATCTAAACTATCTTGGAATGAATACAGCAAGGTAATCAAACAAGATAATGTCCTGAAGGGGACAGGGATATCCTGAAAAGAGATCTAGAAAACATTGCTAGAGTGATTGGCAACGTAGGTGGCAATCCAATCCGTCGCGAAATTTGCCTCCCGATAAACATGTCTAATCACAATATCCGTACACCCTGGAGCAGAAGAGCAATATCTTGGATCGGCGGGTGTAGGGATATATAGCTGAGAGCCTCCCTGATCCAAAAGATAACAGTGGCTGAATCATCCTCAATAATAGGTGATTGGCCTGTATAACCCTCCGGATGCAGACTATACCAGTCCATGCTCCTCGAAGCTCTGCCACCGGGACAGTCGGCTCGATGAGGAAGCTCCCCCCAGCAGCGACTAGACCAAGATCAGATCTCCGAATAACAAAGCTGGCTCCATCCCGTGTGCCCCTGACACTCTTATCAAAGCTGATCGAAAGGTACCTCGGAGGAGGAGGCTTCCAAGAGAGGAAAACCTGGCAAGGTGCTCGACGAGCAACAATGAAGCCACAGGTCTCCAAGGTAAATACAGACGAGATATACTCCTTCGCATGAGCATGGGCTCGCTCCACGATAACACCAGGTGTGCATTTGGACGAGGTGAAGATAAGGCATTCTTGAAGAGTTAAATATGATAAGCAACATAGGCCATGAGAGAATGAGCGGGTTGTCCCGTAACCGACCGAAGCTGGTCGATGAAAATGCTCACAAGTCACCTTTCCGTGGAAGGAAGTCATCCAGAGCAACCATTTGCCAGACCTGCCTGGTCCTCTGGTATAAGAGAGAGCATGGACCTGGATCTCACCATCCTCCTTATAAGCAGGGCAGGTAGAAGGCAAGTGAAGACCCCTGGCAATAAGGAAGGCTCTAGTATGGAGGCGATACCATGCAACCTTCCAAATGAACATGCAAATTCTGGGATGAACCAGTAGCCTCCATATCCAGCCAATATTAAGAGTGCGATGATGCTCCTGGAAACAAAGGGTATAAGTCTAATATATGAGCCCTAGGGAAAGTAGAAGATTCCCACACTTTGACATCCCTGAATGGATGCACGGGCAAGCCCATGGATAAATCCGAGAGCCCAAAATATAACCACAGTAGTGAAAAAACCCTCTCTCCTCATCCCATCGGGTACTATCCAGGAGATCAGAGACAAGAAAAGATTCCGGATATCCATGGAGATAAAGGTGGGCCACTGAATCAACGAGATCTTCATAATCCAGGGATCATGCAAAAGGCTGATAAGTCTGCCATCGCCCACAATCCATCGCGTCTTGTGGATCACCATCAAAGATGTGGCTACCATCTCTCTCCATATGGGTGAACCACAGTGCCCTCTCGAACCAACCTCCATAGTTGGCAAAGAGCCATATCTGGCCAGCATCATCGAAGTCCACAGACTATCAGGGCATAATAAGAACCTGACTACATACTTGGCCAACAAAGCTTCCCTCCTAGCAGCAAGCGACTGGATGCCAAGACCCCCCTCCCGGATAGGCTGACAAATAGTCTGTTAGGCCAGAAGATGAACTATCCGTCGTCTTGGGGTTGAACCCCACAAGAATGAACAGATGAGCTGCTCCACCTTGTTCACCACTAATTTAGGAAGGACTGCATTGGAGAGCAAGTACACCGGTAAAGAGGTCAAAACAGATTTGATCAAGGTGGTCATACTCATGAAAGATGATGTTCTGCCCTGCCACCCCTCCACCCTCCATTGTATTGCCCGCACCATATGACTGCACTCCTCCTGCAGGAGTTTGCCACTAGAAATGGGGACCCCCAGGTAATATAAAGTCTCATGTGACTCAGGGATACCAAGAATGTCTAGAATGCTCTTCTCTTGTTTGAGCTGAAGTCTTCGGGCTAAAGTGGACCACAGATTTAGTTAGGTTCACTCTCTGCTCCAAAGAGAGACAGTAGTCCTCAAGAATCCTCCTAAAGCTAAGCGCGCTGACAACCGAAGTAAGCCCCAATAGGAGGTAGTCATCTGCAAACAAAAGGTACGAGATCAGGTGGGCACCGGGGGCAGGGAGAAAAGGCTGAATACCTGGACCCAGTGCTGCCTTCCTCAATGCGCGAGACAAGGAGTTAGCATACAAAATAAATAAGTAGGGGGAGAGAGGGCACCTTTGACAAAGGCTGATACTGGAGACGAAAGATTCAGAGGGGGTACCATTGATCAGGATAGGAAAGGAAGGCCGAAGGATACAAGCAAGAATCAGTGCTATCTACCGGCGATGAAAGCCAAAATCAACCAACACCCTTTCTAGAAATTTCTAGTGTAGACGGTCATAGGCCCTTTCCATGTCCAACTTGATTACCATTAGACTACGACAAGTTAGGGCTCTCTTAAGGTCATACATAAACTCCCGGGAGATGAGACATTGTCAGAGATATACCGGCTACCTACAAAAGCGCCCTACTCCGAACAGATAAGATGCGGGAGAAGAGGCTTCATCCGGTTGACCATGAGCTTGATATAAATTTTGTAGAGAGTATTACCCAAGCTGATAGGTCTAAAATGACTCGGCTGACTGGCATCAGTCCATTTCGGAATGAGAGAATAAAGGTCTTCCTCCAAAAGTCTGGCATCTGAGCAGACACAAAGAACTCCTGTACAGCAGCAACAACATCAGCACGAATAACAATCAAACCGCCTAAAAAAAGAATCTATTAATCAATGAAATAAAGAGTAAAAAAGATCTGCAACAACCAGAAAATTTTAAATATATATATATATATAAGAGCATCGATAAGCTTCCAACTTACAAAATTTATAGACACCTCTCTAAAGAAAGAAGTCCCAACTTTAATTTCGGAAGCATTAAACACTCTTATAGATGAAATAAGTGAAGAAAAATAATTCTTTATGTCTTGAACTTCAATCCAAAAGATCCTTCATCCTGTAGAAACTTAAAATTCTACGTCTCTCCTCTTCTTTCCCTTACCTTCTCATGTTCTTTCTTCTTATGTGGGCTACCATTCACAAGCTATCTTATTAGCAAGGCTCATGTTCAACACCTATTAGTTTCGTACAGGCCACTCCTCCACTGGAGCTAACCCCTCTTTGTTTCTTTCTCATTTCACGTCTCTTGTAAATTATCAGAAAAACTCAATTAGCTAGTCGGCACCTACAATTCCACACTCAATTTCAACAGTAAATATATAAGACGATGTACTAGGGCTTGATTTACGGGCCTTTTGCAAAATATATAACTTTCCCTCTCCACAAGTGTAGATTAAATTTTAATACACTCTTACCTGAGCCTAGTGCTCGCCTAGGTGCAGAGCCAGAAGTTTGGCTTAACCCACTGATTTGTATCCGGAGATAGCAAACTATATTTAAAAATTTTTGGATCGAATCTGGACATCTTTTTGGTCCAAAATTAAATGGATTCTATTTTACAGTCCGAAGACTAGCCCGATATATTTAAAATTTGGTCCGAAGTCTGAACCAATTTCAGACCGGCCCGAAGTTTATTGAGCTGGTCCAGTCCAGTTTCAGATAATGAGCTTTGAGCCGGTCCATTTTCAGTCCTATCTGGAGTCGATATTACATCTTTATGCCTCACCAGTCTAACAAGGCCCATCATGAAGGAATTCATCCACACCATGTGCTGCAAATTTTGCATAACTGAATAAGATATTTTGGTTAAGCCAGTACTGCTTATAATAAATTTCACAGGGCCTAGGCAATCTTGCGATACTTCCATGCAACGCCATGCATCTAATCTCAGGACATTTGTTAAGCAGGATGAGGCCTGGGATACGCATCCAAAGGGCCAAGATAGGCATAGAGCGGCATGTCCTCTCTCCACTGTTGCAGTTTTTACGCAAACCTGTAACTTAAACTTTCTGCTACAATGTTTAGTATCCCAGTAGCAAACAATATACGCCTCAACTCATGCTAATAGATCTTCAGCTAAAAACATAATAGATCTTACCGCTAAGATGGTAGCCCAGTTAGTAGAAACCTTGCCTCACTATCAACGGTCACGGATTCTCACTACCAACGGTCACGGGTTCAAGGCATGATCTCGTAGGTGACTCGATTAAATCTAAGAATTTTCTTGAAACTTGTAACAGTTGATGTGAGTGAGAGATCAGGATCTTCTCATTTATTTCTGTTCTACTAGCCGGCGTCTTAGTGGTATCTGGTTGACATACTCATCATTAGATGAGGAAGACTGTGAAAATCTGAATATCTTGAATCGAACATTACCTGGCGGAATGAGAGCCTGCGGGGTAGCCAGACCTGAATTTATCCCATTATCCCTTTTGTTTACCAAAAATAAAAAAAAAAAACATAATATATATTGGCAAGCAAACGGGCTGGGTGTGCCAAGTTAGACTGGGACCGGTCTCGCCATGTCATTTTGGGCCAAGAATTCGGACCTAGACTTCCGGGATGCAACTCAGTTGTTTGATCATGTTAGGATGAATCGTGCTTATATGAAAGCTTATACAAGAGATGAGTTAATTGAGTTGGTTTTACTAAGGTTTCATAGGTTACTGATCGACATTAGGCTGCACCAAGAGAGAGAAAGAGGAGGGCAGAAATGGAGACAAGAGGACGAGTTTGTCCAAGATAGGATAACCAGACAAATGGTGAAGGGCAGATGGGATGGATTTTATTCAACTATTAGGTACTCCATTTTATTTTTTTTTTAAAAAAAATTCAGGTACTTTCGCCTCTGTTGAAGGCCCATCAAGGGAAGGCCCGCAAATAGACCCGATTCTCTCATATATAACTCACAAGAGCGAGCCCAACAGCAATGGCCCAAATATCTATAATAATATAAATTTATTTCCTCCTCGGAGGATGTCATTTCCTATTTGTCTAGAGGGTGAACCGAGTCGAATTAATGCTCTTCGCACGAGTCTAATGCAGCATGGATGTAGCATATGCTTGCTTGACATGCATGTGATATGTACGTGCATCTCACACGGGGATCCAAGGGCTTGTGAGCTGCCATCAAATCGTGGACATGCCATCATTTCCGGGAAGAAGACGACCTGAGCCACATTTTATTGAAGTCATGTCGTTCGGAGATCGCTGTCATACTCGCCGGTACGGGTACATAATATTAATAGCGAGGTCTGCCAACAAACGTCAGGCCGGTTTAGGTTTGGAAACCAAGTATTCTTTTGCCAGAATCTTAAGGAGCTGAATACACGTCTTACCTTAAGTTTAACCACATTGGATGCTCAATAAAGCTATTAAATAATGCTATATTGGGAAGCTTGGAACATGGCTTACGACAAAGGTGTTGAAATTTTCCTACCATGCATTGTTGCCGCCAGGTCCGGTTTACAGCTTGGTGCATCGCGTAGTATTTGATTTTACGAATATTTTGAGCTGGCATTTAGTACGAACTATCACCATTTATTGCCTGTTTTCAATCACTCATCAAAAAAAAAAAAAAAGCTAGTTAATTAGTGGACCGATATGGAAATGTTTTATATTAACTAATTTTACTTGATATAATTATCCTTGCATGGTTCTTTCTTAGATCAATCAATATTTTTTCTGGGACTGAAGTTTAAACACATCATGGCTAATACCTAAAACATATTAATATTACGTCAAGATGTACCGGACAATTTTTAAGTTTCTGTAAGGAGCCCTTCCAAACGCATAACTGTGTTGTTCGAGTAACATTTAGTACAGGAAAGGCGATGATCATGGTTGTAATATTTCTTCTAGAGATTCCTCTAAGATGTGCTTATAATAAAACTTCATCGTGCCACTTAAAAGTTTTCATCGAGCCGAATGAAGTTCCATGAAGCATGCGCTGGATTTATATAAAACAAATTAGGTTTTCTTCCACCAAACATCGGTGGCCGGTGAAACCCCACCGAAATCTTTTTATCTAGAGATCCATTTGCTGGGATTGGAGGTTTGGTAGAATGTTAGCCTATAATTTTTTGGGTTCGTGGAACAAGTCAACTTGCGGCTTCCAATTCCCGGGCGTGGGATTGCGGGACTTCGCGACCCCAACTACTTCAACCGGAACGTGCCAAGGACTCGGATCAAAAGAGGATGCGAGCGAACCTCCTCCAACGTCCGTTTAATTACTCTTCCAGGTACTCCCAGGACTTGGTCCTGCCATTTGCTAACGCTACAAATAAGAGAACCTGGTGGTTTGGAAAGAAGGGACAATCCGGGCCAGGGATTTTGGATTTTATGAACTTTGACATTTTTTGCTGTACAACTCGCATGAACGTTCTATTTATCATTATCATTATCATTGTTATTGTTATAGTATTTTGGAGGGGTTTGGCTCCATTGTCTAAGCTGCTGGATCTAATATCAAGCCAGCCTACATATTACATGCAGGTTTTGTATATATGGTTGGGATGCTTCTTTGAAGCAGTGTACATGTTCGTTGTGCAACATCGAGTGGACTTAAGGAGGTCAACAAATCGACTAATCAAAACAAAATTCTAAAAGGGGTTCCGTTCCGTGTATCCCTCCGGTGCAACAAACACTTCCGGCATGACCGGGTTGGTGAGGGCAAGTTGATAGGAAGTCAACTACAATAAGGCTTTTGTACCAACCAAAGAAAGTAAAATACGGTTTTTAAGGCATGGGAACTTCCTATCTCCATTATTTATTTTAATTAGATGTTATGCTCTCTTAGGCCCTATTTGGTTACGGAATACAGCAAAGAATAAGGGGATAAGACTCTTATTCTTCCAAACGGCTCCGAAATCGAGGGAGAATAAGAGCTATTTCTTATCTGGTCAAACCTGGAAATCCAGAATTCGTATCCACCTTTTCCATGGAATAGGGTAATTCCTGTTTCGGATTCCAGGGATGATTTGGTCTTTTATATAAATTTATTTTTAATTTAATATTTATATCAGAATTTAAATTAATATTAATAAATTTATTTTAATTTAATATTTACATAAACCATATTAATAAATTATTGGTAAACATCTTTTTAATATATCATATTATTAAATTATTATTAATATAATAATATATTTATTTAAATATAAAATTAAAAAGAATTTTATAACTCATTTTATATAATATTTGAGTAGGGGTATTTTGGGATTTCAAAAATTCCTTCCCTATTCTTGGTAGTATACCGGCTTATTCCCATCTCATCCAAACATCATTTAGAATAATACTGCATTAATTGCACTGGAATAAGGTGGAATACCAGATTTTCATCCAAACACAATCGAGAATAACAACAAGAATAACCTATTCTTGAGGAATACCAATCTCTATTCCAAAAATCCTTATTCCGTTACCAAACACTACCTTATTATTTTTTTCTCCTTCTCTCTTCGAGTGGCTCTCCCAGGCCATTACCCCATCCTTGTTCTCTTTTGTTTATCTTCGGAGTTGCTTCTCCATGGCATTTACCTCTTCATGGCCTTTTGCTGCTGTTTGCTTGAAAGGTATTTGGTGGATAAAAGAAGCATGTTGAGAAAGTATGTGAAACAATGTTACAATTAGTTTAATGGTTAATATGAAGCATGATGTTTTAGTATTTCATTTTACTAGAATAACATTAGCATCAACAACAATTCAATATTTAACTTTAATTTTTTTTAATTAACTAAACATTTTTTTATAAATTAATTATGTATGAATTAATTCATATATTAATTAATTTATAATTTAATTTAAATAGTTAATTAAAAATAGTAAATATCAATAGAAAAATAGAAGACAATCCTAATTATGAAATTTATATATAAAAATCAAAATAATTAGTAATAAAATTTAATAGCATAAGATTAATAGCATAGATAAAATTAAAATATATATAAATAAATTAAATTAAAAAGTCAAGAAGTGTTATAATTTTGTCAAAAAAATTAATGAGGGATAATGTTATCAATGTATAAATGCATCTCTCATATGCTTCATCTATCCTTCCTTATACCTTTCCAATTTAGATGATGCAAATGGTGGGGCATGATGCATGGGTAATCCTTTCTTTTCATCCATTCTAGAATTTTTTTAGCCAAGCGATAGATGAATGTCATTCATCTTTCCAACCCCATCATTCCTTCATTTTACGATTCTAACTAAATATGGGATATGTATTCCTATTTAATTCACTATCTATTAGGAAAGATAATCCTAACTAAGGATGCAAACGAGCTGAGCTACTTGCAAGCTATTCAAGTATAATAGCTCAGCCCAAATGAAAAGAGCCCATCATAACTTTTAAAGCATTACCAAAAGAGAGAGACAGCGAAGACTCTCGACAGCAGTCTTCTTCTCTGAATAGATTCCCAAGCAGAGTCTTAAATGAGGCGAGGAGGGTATCTAACTCCTCTCTTGCAGCTCGATTTAAGAAGGAGAAGATCTCCTCCATTTTGCCCACTGAAGATCAAGGCCGAATAGAGGGATATTACCGGTGATTTTCTATGGAATCTCCAACTGTGCTCATTGTTATCGAAGCAATTGGCATTGCCAGAGGCCAAGGTGAGCTTCGACTCTCCTTCCTCTCCTTATTCTTCTCTTTCCTGTGGCCTCACGCTCTATTTTTGGTTGGCAATTGCTGAATTATTTTATAAAAAGAACCCCTATTCTATCCCTTTTCTTCTATTTTTTCAGTGCTGCTCATCACCGTTGATTACCAGATGGGGAATCGGTGGCCGTACTGCTATGGGCCATAGCCTTGATCATCAATTCTTAGCAAGAACCTCTGAGTTTTGGGAGGAATGAACGGAGAGCAAAAGATCCTCTGTTCCGGTCAAAATGGAGAAAAAGAAGAAGAGGAAGGAGAAAAAAAGAAAAAATTTCTCCCTTTCCTCTCTAGTGTCTCTATCGACTTTCTCTCTCTAAAAAGTTTCTTTCTCCTAGGAAGTAGGGAGGTTGTGAAGGTGGAATCAATGGATTGGTGGTGGATCCTTGATGAACCTTGGTAGAAGACATTTCTAGATTGATAATCACTAAACCATGAAATTTATTATTATATTAAATTGATTATTTTAGGAGGATAGTTTTTCCAATAGGAGATATTGAGTGAGTTTCTTAGTACCATATCGAGAATCCAAGTGCAGATTAGTATCTAGTATGTTATATTTATTTCTAGCAAGATAAAGATTCATGGACATGTTCCCATATATATACTTTTATACTACATGATTTTCTTCATTGGACATGTTCATTGGTGTTGCCGCCTGGACCGTCGTGGCCTGTAGCTTCGATGTGGTGTCGGTTGTCGCTCTCCTCGCTTGGAATGCTACGCGCGGTTCCCGGACCCCTGCAAAAGAAGAGAGACCTAGGCCAGGATTCCGTGGGGGCACTCCGACGATCGTCATGGGCGATCCAGGAGAACAGATCCCCCTCGACGATCCTGGTAAGGTTTTCATGTTCGAGGATCGTGTATTTGAGAAAAAAGTGAGTGTAAGGTATTAGCAAGAAGGAGGGCTAGAGAGGGACGGTTGTGTCCATGGGATTCTTTCGACAAATTTCCCGGTAGCCCCAGAGCATTGCGTCTGGCTTGCTCCTCCTTCTATGTGCCAACCTTTACCTCCCTTACCCCTTGCTGTTTTTTATCTCTTGTTTCTCTCCTTTCGTTTGGAGGTCCCTCTTTGTTTTTGTTGAGTAGAGAACGTGTGTGTGACCTCGTCCTTGCTTTCCAGATGTTCTCCTTTTGGAGGAGTCCCAGGGGGTGACATCTGGCAGCACACGGGAACTGTGCGTGGGCCCCCGTTTTCCCCTTTGAGGTAGGGGGTTATATTGCTGGCTTTGATGTTCTAGTTGGTCGCCATGTTTTGGAAAACCTGGCAAAGCACCGCATGCGGACGGCCGCCCCAGGTCTGAATCCTCTGGCGTGGCTTCCACTTGTGGGTGGTGCAGTCGGTAGATTGGGGAGCGCCTGCCTTGATGGGACTTTCCTTCCTGATCGGCGTAAACTGAGGCCTAGGGGGCCCTGGTGCTCCAGCGAGGTGCCCCCCTCCGCAGGCCTCAAGCGATGGGCTGCCGCCTGTCAGTTGTACTATCTTAGCACCAAGGTCTCGGTGAAGGCAACTTTCTTTCCCACCATGATTTTGTTGCCCAGTAAGCAATCCAAGAGGGGGGTGAATTGGATTTCTAAAAAATTAAATGCAAGTGTGCATTAATTCAATAACAACTTAGTGCAATGAGATGCCATAGTAATATGCTCTAAAGAGTATGCAGTGGAAATTTGAAAGCAATAAATGTAAAGCAAGAGAAAGAGAGAGAGAGAGACAAGCAATCACAAACACAATCCAAGTATGGTAGTTCAGTGCTTTCCAATGCACCTACATCTACTCCCAAGGTCCACTTGGGAATTCACTATAATCTCCACCGATTATAGCCGATTAGTTTTCCGGACTCACTAATCAAAATCCAAATTATTTTCACAAGGCTCACAAGTCAAAACCTCCCTTGGTTTTGCGGGCTAACCAAGAACCTAATTAGTTTTAAGGCTCACCAACAACCGCCTTGGTTTTCAAGGCTAACCAATAACCTCCTTGGTTTTCAAGGCTAACCAATAACCTCATTGGTTTTCAATAGACTAACCAAAACCTTTACAACAAAAATAGAGTTAAAGTAAAGACAACAAGAAGCTTTCTTAATAAAAGCGAATATCTTTTTGAACTTTTGAGGAATTGCTTGTCTTAAACTTGATGAAATCTCAATCAATGCTCAAGAACGTTGGACTTGATTTCTCTTGAAGGCTTTGAATACTTTGAGACTTCTCTTTGCTTGAAGGTGGTTGCTCTCAATGAATGGTAGTGAATGCACTTGCTTTTCTTTTTCTCTTGTTGATCCTCTTGTGTTTAGATTTGATTGAATCACTTAAATATATTCCCAAGGCCTCAAAGTCAGTTTATGGCCGTTAGACATAAAAAACTAGCCATTGGAAGCCAAGAGGGCCGAGTTCTGCATTTGAAAAACTAGCTGTTACTGTTCCCAGAACTCCAAGTGTCGACACTTCAAGCTGTGAGTCGACACTTAGGGTCAACACTTATATTCCATGAGTCGACCCAAGTTTAAATATCTTCATCGAAGCTCTCTGAAATTCTCAGATGAGTCAACATTTGACATCCATGAGTCGACACTTCAGGCAAGTCTTCAATTTCAATAAGTTCTGTATCAAAACTTTCTCAGGCTTTGAACTGATCCTGAGTCGACACCTGGAGTCGACACTTGACTGGAATGAGTCGACACTTCAGCATGCCATCTGACACTCTTTCTGCATACCGCTTGAGTAGACACTTTCCACTATCATGAGTCGACACTTGAGTTGTGAGTCGACACTTGCTGAGATTTCTTCAAAACTCATTGAACCTCTGCTGAAACTAATTTGTGCTGGAATAACCAAGTCCTTTCAAGCAATCTTCAAGTACTTAAGTCCATTTAAAACTGATTTTTCATTGATGGAAGGAACTTCTTCATTTTGACAAGCAATCAATCTTATTGATTTGATGAGTACATTTTTCTATAAAATATATTTTAAAGAAACAGTTAGTACTCAACTTATATTTAAGTATTTTGTTTATCATCAAATCAATAATGGAGTCAATAATCTCTCCTTTTTGATGATGACAAAATCTTTAAGTATAATTTACATGATAAGCTCTTAAAAAAAATTTTCAATATGCATAAGGCTTATTGCAGTATGTATTCAAATAAAGAAGATAAGAGATGAATTTTAAAAGCTTATTTGAGTTGAATTTGAACTAAGAGTATCGGAGCTAAAAAGAAAATTCATGTATCATGATACTCTAAGAGAACATGCTCAAGAATAATAATTTAGCAGTGAAACAAGATGAAAGTAATCAAAGAAGAATTTAAACAATAGATTAAAGAGTATAAATACTTCCCTTAAGAGGTGATTTGAAAATTGATTTTCAAAGATCTTTCAAAGACAAAAAGATGAAATTAAATATCTGAAATTAAGGATTTTGCAAGAAATTTTAGCAAAACAGATTTGTAATCCAAAGGAGGGATTACTCCCCCTCACTCAATGCTCAAAATATTTTTCTCAGACACAATGATTTTTCATCTTATTTTCATTGCACAAGCATATATATACCTTTCATCTCTCGTATCTCACCTTCATCTTTTATACTTACATACCTTTCATCTTATCTCTCATCTTTATCTTTTATACTTACCTCTCCCCCTTTTTGTCAACATTAAAAAAAATATAGAGAAATTAAAACACTGAAATTAAGTAATGCAATTCATTCATTCAGAGGAGATATCATCCAAGACATAGGTATGAAGTAGAACATTTCAATCATTCATAATGTTTCATACATTGATACAAGTTTGATACATAAAAAGTAATAAACATACAAGTATACAGGTAGTACATAAATATAAACTAGCTAATCATAGAGACTATCCTAAGCACGGTCCTCGTCATCCGAGGATCCAATCTCGATTGTTCCTGTATCAGTAAAAGCACGGGATCTAGGCCACATAGATTGAAGATCACGAAGACGGGTCCTGGTCGGTCTCGATGGAACATGATGGCCTCGTCCTCTGTATCTAACATAAGTCCTGTCTCTAGCTGGTGCAGAAAAGGTAAAAGCTATGTCAGCATCCGGAACAGAACTGACAGGAATGGAAGTATGAATTGGTGTATGATCAAAGATAGGACCTGAATCAAGATAATAGAAACCAGGAGTATAAAATCCTAGTTCCCTAATAAGGGAAGATGTATGCAATGGGGGAGAATGAATAATAGTTGTATCAAAATCTGAAGATATGACAGGAGTAGGTGCTGGAATGGAAGTGTGATCATCAGGTCTGGAGAGAGGAGTGGGTAGAATAGGAGTCTGGAAGGATGAACTAGATGGCTCATGAATAGAGCTCCTAGGAGGGTCATCTGCTGTCTCTGGTATTGGCTCTGTCATCAAATCTGGAATATCAAACTCATCAGAGTCAATCCCAACATCATTCAAATATGGTCCAAGAGCAGGTGGTGCTGGAGCTGAATCAGCTGGAGCAGAAGTATCAGGAGCACTCCCGAAAGAGGGTCTACTCAAGGCGAACAAAATGGTAGAGATCCCATCTCCCAGTCCTCGATGGCTCTCTCGCATCTCCATATGGAACATGTCGACTCGCTGATGAATGATCATCAACTCAGTCTCAATGCGAGCGACCTTGTCCTCTAGACTCTCTAAAACTCCAGGATATCTGACCGTGGTGGCTCAGGCTGATGAGCTGACTCTGGCCGTGCTAAAGGCTCGGGCTGTACCTCAGGCATATCAGTGGGTGGCTCTGAGGGCCCTACCTCACTTGAAAAGATGCGCTCCTCCTCTGCTATATCCTCATCTCTGTCAATGGCCTGACCAGATACGCGTCGTCTCCACTGGCCTCTAACAAGCTGGTACCCCATTTGGTGAAGAGATCTGATATCATAGACATCAGTGTGTAGTAGCTACCGGTAGGGCTCATCATCCATCACTACTCCATAGGCTCTAAACAGTAAAGTCAAGCCCATCCTGTAGGGCAGACATAATCTCTGGCTGTTAGATGCCTCCGTCAGCTGATGTACCATGAGTATTGGTGTCATACAAGAGTGTGCTGTACCAGAGAAACCATCACCAATAGCTCTCGCTCTGTGATGAAGTCGAAATGACCAATCTTCGGTAGCAGAATCCGGGCTACTATGTGATACAACAACCTCATCTTAGCAGATAATCTTGAAGCTACATTAGTGGCTCCCTCAAGTAAATCATCTGTCTCAAAATGCAACGGAGACCATTGAATCTGTCTACTAGGCTGTCCACAACTGATCCTCTCATGACATGTCTCATACTCTGCTCAGATTCTCTGCTATCACTGGACATCTCTGCCTCGCACCTGAGCAACCAATCCATCACTATCTCGGCAATGTGAACCATAGAACTCTCGAATCAAATCCGGGTAAAATTTCTTTGTCAAGGAGCAAAATGAACAATCCTGCATCCCTGAGCCACTAACCTATCCTAAACTGCTGCTAATCAATGAATTGAAGTTCACACGACATCCTCCAACGATGGTCTTCGATCCCATCTAACTCGCCCACAAGAAAGAGAGGTCTGGTCGGAATCTCAGGCTCCATAGCTGCTTTAGCCTCACGTCGTGCCTTTGTTCTCCTTTCTTCTTCTTGATTGGATGGTCTTGGACACCAGACAACTTGCTTCCTAGGCCCCATTCCAAAGATATAAGATTGAATGCAAAAGGGGAAGAAACCTAGGGTTTCTATGGTGCAAAATCAAGAGGAAGGGTGAAACGTAGAAAATCGAAGGAAGAACTGTCCCAAATGAAGATTTGAGAGGTTTGGAGTTGAGATTTGGAGGGAAGATGTTGTTGGAACGGAATAGGGGGTGAGTCGACTCGATTTGGAAGGAAAATGATGAAGAGAACACTTCATTTTCCTGTTTTTATCTCGATCTGTCGCCGTTCAAGTGTCGACTCATGATACAGAGTCAGGTGTCGACACTTCCAGGTGTTGACACTTCGACTTAAATTGAAAAAAAAAAGAAATGAAGCTTTGATCAAAGTGAATAGAACTTCAGTAGAATTCAAGGAAATTAAACATAATTAATAGCAAATTTGATCATTCAAGGGTCAAAGAATATGAAGAGATGGAAATTTTCAATTCAAAGTGTTGATGACCCCAAGTTCTTTTCTAATCATACTGAACCAATCTTTTAGAGAGGTTTAGTCAATATATCAGCTAATTGTATTTCAGTACTAACAAATTCAAGTACAATATCATTGCTTCAACATGATTTCTAATGAATGATGCCTAATTCAATATGTTTACTTCTTAAATACTGATTAGGATTTTAGTTAAGCATATTGTACTAGTATTATCACATTTTATGGGTGTCTTAGTAATTTGATTCCAAAATCTTCAAGTGTTTCTTAATCCACAATATTTGAGTACAACAACTTCCTGCTGCAATATACTCAGCCTTAGCTATGGATAGTGCAACTGAAGTTTGTTTCTTGCTAAACCATGAGATTAAGTTAACTCCAAGAAATTGGCAAGTTTCATCAGTACATTTTCTATCAAGTTTACACCCAGCAAAATCAGCATCAGAAAATTCAATTAAATCAATAGATGAATTTCTAGAATACCACAAACCAATATCAATGTACTAGATAAATACCTAAATATGTACTAATAGCCAACAGATGAAACTCTTTAAGATCAGACTGATATCTAGCACACATACAGATACTTAATATTATATATGGTTTACTAGCAGTCAAATATAATAAAGAGCCAATCATTCCTCTATATAATTTTTGATCAATAGATTTACCATGTTCATCTTTATCAAGTTTACAAGAGGGGCTCATAGCTGTCCTATTGACTTAGTAGTCTCCATCCCAAACTTCTTTAAGATTTCTCTTGTATACTTAGCTTGGTTGATGAAGATTTCATCCTTAGTTTGCTTGATTTGGAGTCCGAAAAAAAAATTGAGTTCTCCCATCATGCTAATTTCGAACTCTTCCTATATAAGCTTGACAAACTCTTGACAAAGGATTTCATTAATAGCACCAAATATATATCATCAACATATATATTTGTATTACTAACAAATCATCATTTTTCTTCTTTAGAAATAAAGTTGTGTCAATATGGCCTCTAGAGAATTCATTTTCAATCAAAAACTTGCTGAGTCTTTCATACCATACTCGGGGTGCTTACTTTAAACCATAAAGTACTTTGTGTAGTTAAAAACATGATCAGGATATGCATGATTTCAAAACCAGGTGGTTGTTCAACAAATACTTCTTCTGCTATATAACCATTTAGAAAAGTACTCTTAACATCCATTTGAAAAAGTTTGAAGTTCACAAAACATGCAAATGCTAAAAGTAATCTAATGGCTTTAAGTCTAGCAACAGGTACAAAGGTTTCATCAAAATCTGCCTTCCTCTTGATTATAACCTTTAGCAACCCGTATAGCCTTGTTCCTAGTAACAATACCATTTTCATCTAATTTATTTCTAAATACCCATTTTATGCCAATAATTGAAACATTAGATGATCTTTCTATTAGAGTCCAAACATTGTTTCTTTCAAACTGATTTAATTCTTCTTGCATTGCATTAATCCAATTAGTATATTTTCGGCATCTTCAAAACATTTTGGTTCAATTCGAGAAATAAAAGCAATATAATCACATTCATTTCTAATTGAAGATCTTGTTCTTATCCCTTTTAATGGATCACCTAGGATTAACTCCTTAGGATGTCCATGAGCATACCTCCACTCCTTAATAGATCTTGATGATTTGGTATGGATTGTATAGCTTATTCTCTTTCATTTTTATCTTAATCTTCTTCTCCTTATTGAGAAGATTGATCTTCCAATATCAGCTTCTTTAACTTTTCAGCACCTGCACATGCATCAAAAGTATCCTCTTTCTAGAAGATTTGTTAACAGACTCTTCAAAGACTATATGTACAGACTTCTCTACTACTAAGGTTCTCTTATTAAAACTCTGTATGTCCTGCTTAATGTAGAGTATCCTAAGAAGATACCTTCATCAGATTTGGCATCAATTTTTCCAAGTTGTCTTTACCATTATTCAAAATGAAATATTTACAACCAAAAACTCAAAAATATTTTAAGTTGATTTTTTTTGATTCCAAAGTTCATAAAGAGTTTTCTTTAAAATAGGATAAATTAAACATGATTCAAAATATAACAAGCAGTATTAACTGTTTCATCCCAAAAATATCTTGGCAAATCATTTTCACAAAGCATAGTGCATGCCATTTCTTCTAAAGTATGATTTTTTCTTTTTATAACCCATTATGTTGATGTATCCTAGGTGCAAAAGAATTATGTTCAATCCTTTTTTATTACAAAAGTTTTCAAAATCTTGATTTTCAAATTCAGAACCATGATCACTACGAATGTAAATTACTGAAGTACCTTTTTTATTTGAAACTTTTTGGTAAAACTTCATGAATGCTGAAAATGATTCGTCTTTATGAGTAAGAAATAAAATCTATATAAACCGTAAAAAATCATTCACTATAACTAATCCATATCTCTTACCTCCTAGACTAGATGTTCTAGTTGATCCAAAGATATCAATATGGAGTAGTCTAATAGCCTACTAGTTGTAACAAAACCTTTAGGTTCAAATAATATTTTTACTTGTTTTCCAAATTGGCATGCTTCACAAACTTTATCCTTTTCAAAACTAAATTTTGATAAATCTCTTACTAAATCCTTTTAGAAAGTTTTGAAAGTAAATACATGCTAGCATGACCTAGTTTACGATGCCAAAGTCAACTAGTCTCATTTATAATAAATTTATTATAACTAGGCATTCTCCATTTAGCGAAGCTAGATTATTCAAATCTACTAGATATATATTACCATGCCTTTTTCCAATGAATCTTACTCCATTTTTATCTGGACTAGCAATCATGCAAAAAGATGATTCAAAAATAATTTGAAAATCCTTATCGTAAAATTGATTAATACTTAAAAGATTATACTTTAAACCTCAACTAAAAGTATATTATTGATACAAGTAGAAGGGATGATGTGAACCTTACCAATACCAATGATTTTTCTTTACCATTATCTCCAAAGATCACACTCCCTCTATTTATTGTCTCAAGAGAGGTGAATTGCTTCACATCTCCTGTCATGTGTCTTGAACAACCACTATCAATATACCATAGTCTTTTATTTTCTTTGATTGCAAAACACACCTGTAAAACAAATCAAGTTTTTTTTAGGTACCCAAGCCAGCTTGGATCCTTTAGGGTTAGTGCTTAAATTGGTTCCTTTTGGAACCCAAATCTTTCCAAAATTATTGATTTTTCTTAAATTGCATTGCAAAGCTTTATGACCTAATTTTTTGCATGAAAAACATGTAATGCTTGATGATGCAGGTACAAATTTTTTTTTTAAAATACCTTTGCTATTTTTGAGGTTTGTATCCTAATCCTGCTTTGTTAGCTCTTTGATTATTTAAAAGAAGATTTAATTTTTTAGAACTATAAGTGAACTTTTCAATAAAGGATTTTATTTTATCAAGTTCATCTTTATAATTTTTATTTTCTATCTCTAGACCTTTGCTTTTCTTTAAAAGATCACCATTTGAAACAATAGCTTTAGGTCTTTTTAAAACTTCATTTTCCATTGTTAAAGCTTTGTTTTTCCTTTCTAAAACATCAAGTTTACATTTCAACTCACTAACTTCATTTAAAAGAGAATGTTTTCATGTGAAAAACTATTTGCATGCTTTTTCAATTTTCAATTTTCAGATAAAATCAATTTATAATCATGCATCAATTTATCAAATACATTTTTCAATTCATCAAAAGTAAAATCTACTTTATAGTCAAAAATTATCTCTTCTTGTTCTTGTTATGCCATGAAACATAAATTGGTGACTTCAGCTGGTTCTTCATCTGAGCTGAAGTCCTCGCAGCCACTCCAGGTTGCCATCATAGTTTTCTTTCTAAGTTCTTTTTTGATTTCTTTAGGAGAGGACAATCAAACTTATAATGTCCTGGCTTCTTGCATTCAAAGTATATAGGTAATTCCTTCTCCTTTTCTTTTTCTTTCTTCTTTTCTTTTTCCTTGTCTTTACTTGTTTGGAACCTTTTCTTGTAAGGAAATTTTCTTCTTTTCATAAATCTTCTGAACTTCCTTGCTATAAGGGCTTCTCACTCTCATCCTCTTCTTCTTCTGATTCTTCACTTGAGGATTCTTCTTGAATTATAGACTTGAAGGCTATCCCCCTTTTTTTTGTCCAAGTCCATAGATTTTTGCTTCAGATTTAGCTCATAAGTCATTATCGATCCCACTAGCTGCTCCAAGGATAATTTGTCAACATCTTTGGCTTCTTGATAGCAGTCACCTTTGGATTCCATGAAGTTGGAAGTGACCTGAGAATTTTGTTGACAAGATCAGCATTAGACATGACTTTACCTAAACTTCTCATGCCATTAACAATATTTGTGAATCTAGTGTACATGTTAGTGATAAATTCATTTGGTTCCATTCGGAATATTTCATAAGTATGCACTAATATGTTTACTTTTGTGTTCTTTACTTGATCAATACCCTCATAGATAACTTTAAGTATGTCCCATATTTTCTTAGCAGATGTGCATGTAGAAATCCTATTGAATTTACTAGGATCTAATGCACAATATAGGAGATTCATTGCTTTCATATTAATCTCGGATTGTTTAATGTCATTTTCATCCCAATTCTCTTCGAGCTTTGGGATGGAAACACCATTAACCACAATCAAAGGAATATGTGGACCCTTATCAACAACTTTCCATAAATTCTAATCTATTGAATGCATATAAATTCTCGTCCTAGTTTTTCAATAAGTATAATTGTTTCATTAAAATATGGAAGTTTATTTAAGGCTTGTCCCTCAACTACACTAGTACCAAAGAGGATTGCCATAGATCTTTACTCAAGGCGGTTAGACCTATATACTGAGAACGTGGGTCTGATACCACTTGTTGTCCAGTAAGCAACCCAAGAGGGGGGGTGAATTGGGTTTCTAAAAAATTAAATGCAAGTATGCACTAATTCAATAAACAACTTAAGTGCAATGAGATGCAATAGTAATATGCTCTTAAAGAGTATGTAACAGAAAATTGAAAGTAATAAATGTAAGAGCAAGAGAGAGAGAGACAAGCAATCATAAACACAATCCAAGTATAGTGGTTTAGTACTTTCCAATGTACCTACATCCACTCTCCAAGGTCCACTTGAAAATTCACTATAATCTCCATCGATTACAGCCGATTAGTTTTTCAGGCTCACTAATCAAAATCCAACTTGTTTTCACAAGGCTCACAAGTCAAAACCTCCATTGATTTTGGGGGCTAACCAAGAAATTAATTAGTTTTAAGGCTTACCAACAACTTACTTGGTTTTCAAGGCTAACCAATAACCTCCTTGGTTTTTCAATAGGCTAACCAAAAACCTTTACAACAAAGATAGAGTTAAAGTAAAGCAACAAGAAAAGCTTTCTTAATAAAAGCGGATATATCTTTGAAGCTTTGAGAAATTGATTGTCTTCAACTTGATGAAGCCTCAATCAATGCTCAAGAATGTTGGACTTGAATGCTCTTGAAGTCTTTGAATGCTTTGAGACTTTTCTTTGCTTGAAGGTGGTTGCTCTCAATGAATGGGAGTGAATGTACTTGCTTTTCTTTTTCTCTTGTTGATCCTCTTATGTTTAGATTGACTTGAATCACTTAAATACATTTTCAAGGTCTCAAAGTCAGTTTATAGTCATTAGACATGAAAAACTAGCCATTGGGAGCCAAGAGGGCCGAGTTATGTGTTTGAAAATCTAGTCGTTATTGTTTCTAGAACTCTAAATGTCGACACTTCAAGCTGTGAGTTGATACTTAGAGTCGACATTTATGTTCCATGAGTCGATACCAAGTTGAAATATCTTCATTGAAGCTCTCTGGAATTCTCAGGTGAGTCGACACTTGAGTCGATACTTAACATCCATGAGTCGACACTTCAGGCAAGTCTTTAATTTCAGCAAGTTCTGTATCAAAATTTTTTCAAGTCTTGAGCCGATCCTTGAGTCGACACCTTGAGTCGATACTTGACTAGAATGAGTCAACACTTCAGCTGTGCCATCTGACACTCTTTCTGCATGTCGGCTTGAGTTGATACTTCCACTATCATGAGTCGATACTTGAGTTGTGAGTCGACACTTTGAGTCAACACTTGCTGAGATTTTTTCAAAAACCATTGAACCTCTGTTGAAACCAATTTGTACTGGAATAACCAAGTCCTTTCGAGCAATCTTCAAGTACTTAAGTCCATTTAAAACAGATTTTTCATTCATGGAAGGGACTTCTTCATTTTGACAAGCAATCAAATCTTGTTAATTTGATGAGTATATTTTTCTGTAAAAACATACTTTAAAGAAATATTTAGTACTTAACTTAAGTGTTTGTTTATCATCAAAATAATAACGGAGTCAACATATTTGAATCCTTGTCGCCTTTCCCCCTGCGCTGGGTTGCAGCTTAAGCTCGACCTTGACCGGGAACTGACCTCGATAGGGGGCTCACTTCGGCTTCTTGCTCGACCGCCAAGCTTAGGTGGCACCTTCATCTTCTGGCTGACAACTGCCGTCCAGATAGACTCCACATCAGCGAATACAACCATATCAGTTGCCCCCCATTCTAGAGCCTAGAAGATGATGCGATGCTCAAGGCATGGAGAGTAATGATCATGCTGACGTGGATCGGGGCATCCTTTTACATCACCGACATTTCCGTGCACCTGTGCTTCGAAGACCATGCCTTCGCATTGATGGGGGGGTTTCGTGGTGCTTCGAATTTTCGATGGTGGTCATAAATGTCCCTCCTGAGTCTGCAAATCCTTGGTTGCCTATCACTTCCTAGGGCTGAGGCTGGATGAGATCATGGTCCCGGACGACCTTGGTGGAAGCTCTAGGGGAGGCACGACTTCTACTGCCATGGTTGAGGTGGAGCCTGCCCCTATCATTGAGGAGGTCCCACCGGCGGGGACTACAGAGGCCCAAGAGTACGTCGGTGCACCTATCCGCCATCCCGGGAAGGAGCCTGCTAAGGGATAGGCTCCAATCCCTCTTGAACCTGCCCTTTTTCTCTTCCTTCTCTTTTCTTTTCTTTTCTTTTTTTTGTTGGACCACCCGGGCTGTCGGGGGTCCTTTGATAATATATCTTTTTCATGCAATATCAATGAAGCCCTTCTCATTTCACTGAGCTTTTGTCTCTATGGTTGCCTTGAACCTCTTCAGTTAGCCAGGAGCTGGCGGATGGCTTGAGGGGGGCCTGCATGGCCCTGAGGGATCGTCAAGTTAGGGAACTTGACATGAGGAGTATCGAGATTGCCCTCACTGGCTTTGAGTTCGGCCGGCGAGTGTGGGCCTTCGGGAGTGCCCCGCTTCTCCAGATTGGGGGTCCAGTGGGTTGAATGCAGGACTTTTGGAAGTTCTCAGCTTGAGGTGCCGGGCTGTGGTCAGGCAGTAGATGGCAGAACCACTAGGACATCTCGTTGACATCTCCGGACTATGAGCACGGCGACAAATACGGGGCTTCAGAAGTTTTCCAGCTTATGGTGCCGGGCTTCAAGAGTTTTCAAGCTTTGGTGCCAGGCTTCAGGAGTTTCTGGGCTTAAGTGCCGAGCTTCGGGAGTTTTCGAGCTTTGGTGCCGAACTTCAGGAGTTTCCGAGCTTAGGTGCCGGGCTTCTGGAGTTTCCGGGCTTTGGTGCCAGACTTCGAAAGTTTCCGGGTTTAGGTGCCGGGCTTCGAGAGTTTTCAGGCTTTAGGCATCAGACTTCGAGAGTTTTTGGGCTTTGGGCTAAACTTCAGGAGTTTCCAGGCTTGGTGCCGGGCTTTAGGAGTTTCCAGGCTTTGGTGCCAGGCTTCAGGAGTTTTCGGGCTTAGCTGCTGGGCTTCAGAAGTTTTTGGACTTTGGTGCCGGGCTTCCTGAGTTTTCGAGATTTAGGTGCCGGGCTTCGGGAGTTTCCGGGCTTTAGGTGCTGGGCTTCGGGCGTTTTCAGGCTTAGATATCGGACTTCAGGAGTTTCTGGGCTTAGGTGCCGAACTATGAGCCTCGCAGTAGATGGGGATCTTCTAGGGAGTCCTGCTAACATCTCTAGGCTGTGAGCATGGCGACAGGTACAGGGCTTCAGAAGTTTCTCGGCTTGAGGTGCCGAACTATGAATCTGGCGGTAGATGATGGAACTCTGGGGAGTCTCGCTGACATCTCCGAACTGTGAGCATGGTGACAGGTGCGAGGCTTCAGGAGTTTCCTGGCTTGAGGTGCCAAACTATGAGTCGGGCGGTAGATGGCGAAACTTCTAGGGAGCCTCGCTGACATCTCCGGATTGTGAGCGTGGCAACAGGTGCGGGGCTTCAAGGGTTTCTTGGGTTGAGGTGCCGAACTGTGAGTCTAGTAGTAGATGGCAAAACTTCTGGAGAGTCCCGCTGACATCTCTGGACTGTGAGCACGGTGACAAGAGCGGGGCTTCGAGAGTTTTTCAGTTTGAGGTGCCGAATTGTGAGTCTGGCGGTAGATAGCGAAACTTCTAGGGAATTTCGCTGACATCTCCACACTGTGAGCACGGTGACAGGTGCAGGGCTTCAAGAGTTTCCCGGCTTGGATTGCCAGGCCTGGGGTCGGGCGATGGCTTTCCTACATGGCAAGGCAAAGATAACATTGCATCGAAAGGAAACTTTTATTGAAAGGGAGGAGCCTTACATTTTTGAAGGTAAGCCCTTAGACTTTTGTCGCCGTCGATCTCGACGAGATGGTAGGCTCCAGGTGGAAGGACCTCGACTACTCTGTAAGGGCCTTCCCATTCTGGGGAGAGCTTGCCCCCTAAACATCATGCCCACGGGCCTCTCGATGGGCCGGTTGTCAACTGCAGGGATAGAAGGAAGAGCCATAAGCACCTGGGGCTCTGCAGGGGTCTTGCCCCCCATGAACTTTTCAAGGTGGCCCCTCCTTATTAGATCTTTGATCTCTCTTTTGAGGTGACGATAGTCCTCAGTGTCATGGCCATGGTCGCGATGGAATCGGTAGTATTTCCTCTTGTCATGGCCACCGAGGGACCTCAGTGGGGGAGGGCGGTGCAGGTGGTGCTCACCTTCAATCTTCATGAGGATCTTCGATCTCGAAGCGAGGAGAGGGGTGTATGCTTCTCCCAGAATGGGACTGCCCTTTGGCTTGGACCTCGCCCGGGAATTAGGGTTCGGCCTGGGCCTGCGTGCCTCTAAAGCCTCCCCTGGGGCTTGTCTCTTTAAGGGATTTCCATCCAGCTCTCTTTTGGCATGATTTGCCTCCTCAGCGTGACATACTTGTGAACGCGGAGGAGGTCAGAGTACGTCTTCGGCGGCTTCTTGTCCAGGAAGTAAGTCAGGTGGGAAGTCCGGAGCCCTCTTTTCAACGCCATCATGGTGATGGGCTCTCCATGTTGTAGATCTCCTGTGTGGAGACCTTGAAGCGGGCCACATAGTCCAGTAAGGGCTCGTGGTCCTACTACTTGACAGAGAAAAGGCTATCGACTTCTCGCAGCACCTCTCGGCAGTCGTCGAAGTATACCACAAACCTTCTTTCCAACTTCGCGAAGGAACTGATGCTTTCAGGCTTGAGACGGGTAAACCAAACCCGAGCGGCCTTCCCCAGGGTAGCGGGGAAGGCTATGTAGAGGAGGGCGTATGTCGCCCCCTGGACTCTCATGAGGGCCTTGTAGCCCTCTAGGTGGTCCAAGGGGTCGGTGGTCCGGTCGTAGGGATCCACTTGAGGCATGTGGAACTGACTTGGGATGGCCCTCTTGGATCTCTCGGGAGAAAGGGAGATGGATGTCATAGCCCGTTGGGTCTTTGGAGGAGTTTTGCATGTTGGCAAACTGGCGGGACAGCTCCGTCAGCCTACACTCTTGTTCCTCCAAGCGTTTCTCTGGCACGCTCCTAGTTGCTTCATCAGTGGAGTCTTCAACCGGGGCTGCTAGAGAGGATGGAGGCGAATGCTGGGGAGGGTCATGATGGGGGGCCTTGCTTTAATAGCGTCTACGGCGTTATGGGAGGCGTGCTTTAAGCCTGGGAGTGCGTGCTTTAGCCCAGGACTAGCGCTCGACGAGCCGCTGAGAGCCGGGATCCGGAGGCTACCCCAGGGATCAGTCGTGGCCCGCAACTGTGAGGGCATTTCTTGAATGGGATGCAGACTGCTGCGAGGGGCGGCAACTTGGGCCACAAGGATCCCTGGCTGTTGCTAGGTAGCTAGGGACCATTGCTGGTATTGTAACTGTTGCACCACCGCGGACAGCACTTGCATCTATTGGATGAGTGCGGTGGGTTGGACATCTGTTAGAGGTGGTTGTGGTGGAGCGAGGAGCTCCCCTTCTAGGCTGCGTGGGCCTCCATGAGAAGGAGGGCCCTCCACATGGCTGGCGAAAGCTTCTTGTGAGTGCGTCACCACCATGCTTGAAGTGGAACCGCTTTTGTGCTAGGAGGACTAGTTTGGCTGACGTTCCAACATCATGCCTGGTGCTCTCCCCTTCCTGGCGTGCCAATCTATTACCGCCTGGACCATCATGGCCTGTAACTCCGATGCGACGTCGGGCATCGCTCCCTTCGCCTGGAATGCTGCGCGCATTCTCGAACCCCTGCAAAAGAAAGAGAGATCCAGGTCGAGGATTCCGGTGGGGGCACTCGGACGATCAAGTCAGTGGGCAATCCAGGGGAACAGATCTCCCTCCATGGATCTCGATGAGGTTTTCACGTTCGGGGATCGTGTATTTGAGAAAAGAAAGTGAGTGTAGGGTGTTAGCAGAGAAGGAGGGCTAGAGCGGGGTCGATTGTGTCCGTGGGATTCTTCCGACGAATTCTCCGGTAGCCCCAAAGCGTTGCGTCTGGCTTGCTCCTCCTTTTGTGTGCCAACCTTTACCTTTCTTACCCCTTGCTAGTTTTTTGCCTCTTGTTTCTCTCCTTTCGTTCGGAGGCTCCTTTTTGTTTTTGTTGTGTAGAGGCTATGTGTATGACATCGTCCTTGCTTTCCAGATGTTCCCCTTTTGGGAGTCCCAGGGGGTGACATCTGGCAGCATGCGGGAACAGTGCGTGGGCTCCTGGTTACCCCTTTAAGGTAGGGGGTTATATTGTTGGCTCTGATGTTCTAGTTGGTCGCCATGTTTTGGGAAACCTGGCAGAGACCGGCATGCGGGCGACCACCCCAGGGTCTGAATCCTCTGGCATGGCCTTCCACTTGTGGGTGGTACAATCGGTAGACCGGGGAGCACCGCACCTCGATGGGACATTCCTTCTTGATTGGCGTAAACTAAGGCTTGGGGGGTCCTGGTGTAGGGATGGCAATTTTTACTGACTCGATGGATATCCGACCCGACCCGATCCTAATGGGGCGGGTAAAACCTGACCCATCTAATTTATAAATGGATATGGGTTATAAAAAAAAGTCCAACTCGGATTCGGGTCGGGTACGGATAGTAGTATACCCCGACCTGAACCCGACCCATTATATATAAAAAAAGATTATGTTTATAAAATATTTAAATAAATTAGATATGGGACGGATATACTCGACCTGACCCGACTAGACCGAACCGTTTAGGCTTTAAATAAACTAGCTTTTATGAGTCCGAGTATACCCAACCCGACCCGATCCAAACATGATTTTTTTATACCCTACCTGACCCGACCGAGAAGGTATGGGGAAATATTTTTTAGCGGGACGGGTATGGGTTTGGGTGACCCAACCCAACTGACCGTTGCCATCCCTACCCTAGTGCTTCGACGAGGCGCCCCCCTCCGCAGGCCTCAGGGACGGGCTGCTACCTTCAGTTGTACTGTCTCAGTGGCAGGGTCTCGGTGAAGACAATTCTCTTTTCTGCCATTATTTGAATCCCTGTCGCCTTCCCCCTGCGCTGGGTGGTAGCTTGAGCTCAACCTCGACCAGAAACTGACCTCGGTAGGGGCTACTTCGGCTTCTTGCGTGGGTGCCAAGCTTAGGTGGCACCTCCATCTTCTGGTTGACAACTGGCATCCAGATGGACTCCATGTCAGCAGATACAGCCGTATCAATGGTATGTATTATTATTAATGCATATAATTTGAATTCTCGTGATGTATATTTATTTATGATTGCCGTATGATTATTTATATTTTCATATCATATGTTTGTATCAAATATGATTAATTCAGATAGTTGGATCATGATACCAGCTGTTACTGCCGTAACGATGACATGGCCGGGCTCAGATACCGCCAAATATGATCGAGCCACGTGGAGGTTTCTCCGGCCGAGTCATCGCCACATTGCTAAGGCCGAGCTTGGCAAGGCTACTCCGCCAAACGACTTCCTAAGACAAACTACTCTTGCCGAAGTCGAGCTCGGTTCGGGGCTCCTCTACCACCTCGCTTGGGCCCCCGGCGGGGGGGTCCGCCTAGGCCGAGGTCGGGGTCGGCGATCCTTCGCTCCTTCGCCAGGTGGCCCCCGGAGACGGGCCCACCTTGGCCGAAGCCAGGCGACCTCCTGCCACCTCGCCAGGTGTCCACCCAGGAGGGGTCCACCTAGGCGAGGTCGGCCAATCCCTCGCTCCTTCGCCAGGTAGCCCCCGGAGACGGGCCCACCTCGGCCGAAGCCAGGCGACCTCCTGCCACCTCGCCAGGTGTCCACCCAGGAGGGGTCCACCTAGGCTGAGGTCGGCCGGTCCTTCGCTCCTTCGCCAAGTGGCCCCTGGAGACGGGCCCACCTCGGCCGAAGCCAGGCGACCTCCTGCCACCTCGCCAGGTGTCCACCCAGGAGGGGTCCACCTAGGCCGAGGTCGGCCGATCCTTCGCTCCTCCGACAGGTGCCCCCGGGGACGGGTCCGCCTCGGCCGAGGTTAGGCCGCCTGTACGGAGAAGGTCCCAGGGAAGGAGGCGCAGGCCCCGAGGTCATCCCTCGGGCCGTACGCATCACAGACGGCGCCCCGTACGGATGGCGGCGGCACGCGAAACACCATTTGCATCGGCCCGACAGGTCCCGCAGCCGAGAGGCGCGATTCTGACAAAACAGGCCCCATAGACGGATGGCGCCCACACTTGGAAAGAGAGCGCTCTCACTGGGCCCGAGGTCTGACCGGCGCCTTACCAGCGCCCCCCCCCCCCCCCCCCCCCTTCTGTCTTTGCCTTTTCCCTGTTGGGCTCGGCGGACGAGGTCGGAAAGCCGCCTGGCCCTCCTCACCGAAAAGGGGAAAGAGAAAGGGACGGGGGAGGGGAGCCTCCCAGGAGGAGAGACAGGGCGAACGGCGGGAGGAGATAAAAGGAAGGAAGCTGGGGACGACAAGGTAAGCGGACAAGCCTGGGGACAAGGAAGAAGCAGCGGCAAAAAGCCTCGCTCCGAGAGTGAGATCCGAGGTCTCGAGAGGGGATCGCTTGGCGTGAGCTCGGCAAGGAGGCCAGGCCGAATTTCTGGTCCCCAGAGCACCTTTCTTACTAGTAAATTCTCTAAGTCTGAACCCCTTAGGGGGTCCGTCTTGGAGAATCTGTTCCTTCTCGTCGTCTACTGACTTGACCGTCGGAGCTCCCTCGCCGGGATCCCCGGCCAGGGTCTTCTAACCCCTTCTTGCAGGTTCGCCGCAGCCAGGGAGGCTCCCTCGCCAGGCGGTCAGGGAGGATCCACGGATCCGAGGCGCGGGCACGGCGACGAGAGCGGCAACAGATTGGCGCACCAGGTAGGGGGGCAGGACACCAAACCCTAGCGGGAGCCAGCTTTCTGCAGGTGTCGCGCTCTCTGACAATGGTGGTCACTCGTGGCCGCGAGGCGTCCACCAGCCGTGTGGGGGAGGTTCACTCCCCTCCAGGGGCCCACAGCCCGGAGAGGGAGCTTCCAGCTCCCCCTCCTCTTCCACCACAGCCTACCTCAACGAACGGACCCCTTGCGGCCATCATCCAACAGCTGCAGACCTTGACCTCGGCGGTCCGGCAGCTTCAGCATCAGCAGCGGTCCCTGGCCACGCAGCCGCAGCCAGGGACCCCGCGGCCCGAGCCGCGGGGCAGCGTGGGAGCCTGCGCTCCATTCAGGGCAGGCCATCCCATCCGAGGGCCGTCTCCAACCCCGTGGGAGCCACCAAGCTCCCGCAAAAAGAAACTACTCCGGTTCGGAGGATCACGAGAGCCGATCCCCGGCCGACGAGGCCGAAACGGTGCATCGCAGCAAGCGACGTCGAGGCCTGACTTCGCGCCGAGATCGATCGGCGCCTCCTTCACCCGCAGCCTCGGTGGAAGACTCCACCGACGAAGCCATCAGGCGCCAGGCCGAGAGGCGCCTGGAGGAGCATGAGCGCAAGCTAGCGGAGTTCGCCCGCCGATTCGCCGACCTGCAGAACTCGTCGACGGACCCAGCGGGCTACGACTCCCGTCCCCTTTCTCTGAAGAAATCCAGGCGGAGCCGATCCCAAAATGGTTCCGCATGCCGCAGGTGGATCCCTACGACGGGACCACCGACCCTCTGGACCATCTGGAGAGCTACAAAGCTCTCATGAGGGTCCAGGGGGCCACCGACGCTCTTCTGTGCATCGCCTTCCCGGCCACCCTCCGGAAGGCCGCTCGAGTCTGGTTCACCCGCCTCGAGCCCGGATCCATTTGCTCCTTCCATCAGCTGGAAGGAAAGTTCGTGGCGCACTTCGACGCTTGTCGAAAGGTGCCGAGAGAGGTGGACAGCCTCTTCTCCATCCGCCAGCAGGACCAGGAGCTGCTCCGGGACTACATCACCCGGTTCAAGACCGCAGCCCTGGAAATCTACAGCCTGGACGAGCCCGTCGCCATGTTGGCTTTGAAGCGCGGGCTCAAGACGTCCCGCCTGACCTACTCCCTGGACAAGAAGCCGCCCAGGACGTACTCCGAGCTCCTCCTCCGCGCCCACAAGTACATCCGAGCGGAGGAGGCCGACCGCACCGTCGAGAGTTGGACGGGAAGACTCTGAAGAGGCCGCCCCCGAGAGATACCCCGGGGCTCGGAAGCCCGGGCCATCTGCCGACCCTCGCCCGAATCCAAGGCCGAGGGGCGAGGCCACTCCCGAGCGGAGGTTCACCCCTCTCCTCGCACCTCGGACCAAGATCCTCATGGAAATCGAGGGCGAGCGCTACCTCCGCCGACCTCCTCCTCAGAACCCGAGAGCCACCCGGGACAAATCGAAGTACTGCCAGTTCCACCGCGAGCACGGTCACGACACGGAGGAGTGTCGCAACCTGAAGCGGGAGATCGAGGAGCTGATTAGGAGGGGCTACCTCAGGAAGTTCGTCAGGAACGAGGCCCCTCGGAGGGGCAGCCGCTCGCGACCTTACCGCCCGTCCCTGCAATCGATAACCGCCCAACGGAGAAGCCCGTGGGCATGATCTCACGCGGGGTCGGTCGAGCGACGAAGAGAGCCCGGGAAGTCGGGAACCCGGAGAATGTAATCCCTCCCGAGGAGGGGAAGGGTAATGATAATGTAAACAACGATGCCGTGGTGGTCGAGATGACCATCGCGAAGCATCCTGTACATCGAATCATGGTGGATAGTGGAAGCTCGGCTGACGTACTTTTTTACGACGCTTTCTCTCGGATGAACTTGTCCCACGATCAGCTGAGACCGGTGCACACCCCCCTGGTAGGTTTACAGGGGACTCCGTGGGGGTCGAAGGGGAGATCACTCTCCCGGTCACCGCCGGATCCCCCCGGCAGACGACCGTCCTAATAACATTTACCGTCGTCAGACTCCCTTCGCCTTACAACGCCATTCTCGGGCATCCCGGGCTCAACCAACTGGACGCCACGATCTCCACGAGAAGGTTGTTGGTACAGTTCCCCATGCCTTCCGGGCTCGGGAGATGAAGGGGACGACCCAGCCAGTCCCGCTCTGCCTCCAGACGGTCCCGAGCGCCCGGGGCGCGGAGCTCGCCCCCGATATCGACGACCTCGACCTAAGAGAGAAGGAACCCAGGGGAGGGCCCGTAGAGCGCCTGCTGACTTTTCCCTCGGTTCGGATCCGCTGAAGACGGTGCAAGTCGGGGCCCAGCTCCCTGAAGAAGAACGGACCCGCCTGCTGGAGTTCCTCCACGCGAACGCTGACGTGTTCGCCTGGTCAGCAGCCGACATGCCGGGCATCCCGCCCGAGGTCATCACGCACAGGCTAAACGTGGACCCAAGTTGCCGCCCGGTCCGCCAGAAGAAGAGGAGCTTCGCCATGGAAAGGCAGAAGGCGATCAACGAGGAAGTGGAGAAGCTCCTCGCCGCCGGTTTTGTGCGGGAGGTCCAGTATCCCAGCTGGCTGGCAAACGTGGTCATGGTGAGAAAGAGTAGTGGTAAGTGGAGGATCTGTGTGGACTACACCGACCTCAACCGAGCTTGCCCAAAGGACAGCTTCCCTCTTCCAAAGATCGACCAGCTGGTCGACACCACCTCGGGACATCGCCTCCTGTCGTTCATGGACGCCTTCTCGGATACAACCAGATCCGAATGAGCCCGGAGGACGAAGAGCATACCGCCTTCATAACTGACCGCGGAACTTTTTGCTACAGGATGATGCCATTCGGCCTCAAGAATGCGGGGGCAACGTACCAGCGAGGTCAATAGAATTTTCAAAGACCAGATCGGCCGCAACATGCAGGTGTACGTGGACGACATGCTGGTAATGAGCAAACCCGATTCGGACCACGTGGCTGACTTGGCGGAGACGTTCGGCAACCTCCGACGTCATCAGATGAAGCTGAACCCGGCGAAGTGCGCCTTTGGCATCTCCGCCGGGAAATTCCTAGGATTTATGGTGACCCAAAGAGGAATTGAGGCCAACCCGGAGAAGGTCCAGGCCATCCTGGACATGGAGCAGCCCGCCTCCAAGAAGCAAGTGCAGCAACTCACCGGCCGAGTTGCGGCCCTCAGCCGCTTTATCTCCAGGTCGGCAGACCGCTGCCGTCCCTTCTTCAAGGTGCTGAGAAAGATGAACGACTTCGCTTGGACCGAGGAATGCCAGAAGGCCTTCGAGGAGCTGAAGAAGATGCTTGCGTCGCCACCGTTGCTGTCCAGGCCCGAGGAGGGGGAGGAGCTTATCCTCTACCTAGCGGTCACCCCGGAAGCCGTCAGCTCGGTCTTGGTTCGGACCGATGGCCAGGGAGTCCAGCGGGCGGGTGTACTATACCAGCAAGCTTCTCCGCGACGCGGAGCTCAGGTATTCTCGGCCCGAGAAACTCATTTTTGTGCTAATAGTGTCTGCCCAGCGTCTCAGGCCCTATTTCCAAGCGCACCCCATCGCTGTCCTGACGGATCAACCGCTGAAAGCGGTGCTCAGCCGACCCGATACTTCGGGACGATTGGCAAAGTGGGCACTGAAGCTCAGCGAGTTCGACATTACGTACAGGCCAAGGTCGGCCATGAAGGCACAGGTGCTGGCCGACTTCTTGGTCGAATGTGCAGGCTTGGGCAAGGAGCCCGAGGAAGGCCCCTCAGGCCAGCCGATGGAGATAGGCACCGATGAGCCCGGAGAGGATGCCTGGATCCTCCATGTGGACGGAGCCTCAAACTCCAGGGGAGCGGGGCTGGGCTCATCCTTGCCAACAGCGACGGGGTCGTCGCCGAATGCGCACTCCGTTTCCAATTCCCCGCGATAAATAACCAGGCGGAGTACGAAGCACTTCTTGCCGGACTGAGAGTCTCCCGCGAGCTGGGCGTAACCAACCTCAAAGCTTTCACTGATTCCCAGCTCGTGGCGGGACAGGTCTCCGGGGAGTATGCCGCACATGACCCCCAAATGGCGAAATACATGGAGCTCGTCAAGGCGGGCGCATCCAGATTCCGGCGCTTCAACATCTTCCACATCCCCCGCAGGGGAGAACGCCCGCGCGGACACTCTCTCTCGGCTGGCGACCCTGCCGGACTCGATGCTGGGCCGCGCTCACGTGGAGCGCCTTGAGATCCCAAGCCTCGAGGCACCGGCGGAGGTCCATCAGGTCAGCCATGAACCCAGCTGGATGGACAAGTACGCCGAATACATCACCAGTGGCACCCGCCGGAGGACCGCGAGGCGGCTCGCCTTATCAGAAAGAAAGCCGTGCGGTTCGTCCTGATGGACGGGCAGTTGTATCGAAGATCCTACTCCTACCCCCTCCTCAAGTGCGTAGGACCCACGGAAGCCAAGCTTGTGCTCCAGGAGATTCACGAAGGCGTCTGCGGGAACCACGTGGGGGGCAGGGCATTGGCGTACAAGGCCCTCCGTCAGGGCTACTTCTGGGAGACAATGAAGGAAGACGCCGCTGACTTCGTGAAGAAGTGCGACCGGTGCCAGCGTCACGCCACGGTGCAACGGCAGCCCTCCAACCCAATCTCCCAGCTCTCAGCTCCCTGGCCGTTCGCCCAGTGGGGGATGGACCTCCTGGGCCCATTCCCGCCGGCGTCTGGACAGCGGAAGTTCTTGATAGTGGCCATCGACTACTTCACGAAGTGGGTCGAGGCGAACCCTTGGCGAGGATCACCGAGGCAAACGTCGCCAAGTTCTTTTGGAAGTCGATCGTTTGCCGCTTCGGCCTCCCCACACCGTGGTTACTGACAACGGGCGCCAGTTCGACTGCCGGGAGTTCGAAGAGTTCTGCAGCGACCTCGGCATCAGGCATCGCTTCACCTCGGTGGCGCATCCCCAGACCAATGGGGAGGCCGAAGTCACGAACAGGACCATTCTTCAGGGCTCCGCACGCGGCTGGACCAGGCCAAGGGCAGGTGGGCCGACGAGCTCCCCAGCATCCTCTGGGCATACCACACCACCCCGAGGACGGCTACCGACGAGACCCGTTCAACCTCGTCTTCGGAGCCGAGGCGGTCATCCCGATCGAGCTCAGCCTACCCACGCTGCGTGTGGAGCAATATGACGAGACAGAAAACCCAGCCAGGATGATGCTCAACCTTGACCTTCTCGAGGAAACGAGGGACAAGGCCCGAGTTCGAATGGCGGCGTATAGGCAGCGTGTGGCCAGGTATTACAACTCCCGAGTGCGGCCGAAGGTTTTTCGTCCCGGAGATTTGGTCCTCCGGCGCGCTGAAGCTTCCCAGCCACGGGAATGCGGCAAGCTCTCGCCCAACTGGGAGGGCCCATACCGGGTGGCAGAAGCCCTCCCTCACGGGCATACTACCTGGAGGAGTTGGGAGGTGCCAGGTTCCCCCGGACGTGGAACGCCTCGAACCTAAGGATGTATTATCAGTGATGTAAGGTTCCCTACTCCCGTAATAAAGTTCCCCCGCTTCAAACGCTCTCTTCTCACTTTGAAGGAAAACCGGCGCATGGCCCGGCTCGGCATGACCGATCATGGCCGACGGCCGAAGGAATCGGGAGATCCTGGGCTTCGACCTGGAAGGTGGCGCAGAACCCAGTTCGCCCACGCAAGCCCGGAGAACAGCTCGGCAAGCCGCGCAAGGCTTGAGGAAGCCTGCGGCCCCGGGGTTCAGTCCGGAGATCCTGGGCTTCGGCCTGGAAGGTGGCGCAGAACCCAGTTCGGCCACGCAAGCCCGGAGAACAGCTCGGCAAGCCGCGCAAGGCTTGAGGAAAGCCTGCGGCCCCGGGGTTCAGTCCGGAGATCCTGGGCTTCGGCCTGGAAGGTGGTGCAGAACCCAGTTCGCCCACGCAAGCCCGGAGAACAGCTCGGCAAGCCGCGCAAGGCTTGAGGAAGCCTGCGGCCCCGGGGTTCAGTCCGGAGATCCTGGGCTTCGGCCTGGAAGGTGGCGCAGAACCCAGTTCGCCCACGCAAGCCCGGAGAACAGCTCGGCAAGCCGTGCAAGGCTTGAGGGAGCTTGTGGCCCCGGGGTTCAGTCCGGAGATCCTGGGCTTCGGCCTGGAAGGTGGCGCAGAACCCAGTTCGCCCATGCAAGCCCGGAGAGTAGCTCGGCAAGCCGCGCAAGGCTTGAGAAAGCCTGTGCCCCGGGGTTCAGTCCGGAGGTCCGGGCTTCGGCCTGGAAGGCGGGGCAGAAACCATGTCGCCCATGCGAGTATGAAGGCGATCCCAAAGGCGGACCCGCTCAAGGCCTACTCTGACCCGCGCGGTCCGGGATGTCCCAACCTTCGATTTGAGCAACGGAAGGGACCAGGCCTACGATCGTTTCAGCACTCCACATCAACATCTCAAAAAAAAAAAAAAAAAAAAGGAGAAAAGGGAGATGGGGGAGTGGAGAAGAAGATGAACTCGAGGCTTGGTCAAACAGTGTCTTCATTAATCTGAGCAACAGTGCAAGCCGGGAATCCCGACAGGCCGGGAGTCCCCAAAAAAAAAGAGAAGAAAAAAAAAAAGAAATACAACTGCGACAACGGAGCAGGGCGAGAAGATGGGGCTCAGTTTGGTGCAGGGTCGGAGCCCTCCACCGGGGTCGCGAGCTCTGCATCCTCGCCTTCTGCGGCGGCCGGCTCTTGAGGCTGCTCCGGAGCCACGGCTTCGCTGGTCGACGGGGCCGCAGGAGTGGCGTCGGCCGCACTGGAGGCTCTGCTCTCGGCTCCTTGCCTCCTACCCCGAGCACCACCCCGCTGAGGTCGAGCTCGGGGAAGAAGGCCCTACTTTCTCCCGGCACATCCGGACCCCTTCAGGAAGGAGTCCACGGCGGCCTCCCGGACCTCCGACGTGTACTCGTCGGAAGCCCGGAACTTCGGGATGGCCTCCTGCGCCTCCGCTTCGCGGCCTCCAGGAGTCCGTTGATGTACGCACTCCGGTCCTTCGCCGCGTTCGCGTCTCGCCGAGCCTCCTCCAGCTGGCGCTCCAGCCACTGGGAGTGGGCCTGAAGACGAGCCCTCTGCCGCGTCCTCCTCCGTGCGACGCTGGTGGGAGAGCCTCTCCTCCGACAAAGAAGCCTCCAGCTCCTTGTTCCGCCCCTCGGAGCGCGCCAGGTCGGTCTGGAGGGCTTGGTTGCTGGCTCGCAGCTCGACCCCCTTTTCCATGAGGTCCTTGACGTCGGCTGCGAGCTTGCCGAGCTTCTTCTCCTTCTCGGCGTCCCTCTTTGCGTTCCCTACGAGGAAGTTCCTCAGTAGGAGAACGTCATTTCCAATCTGCACAAATAGAGCAACCGGGTTAGGAGAAAAGGCCACTAAAATCATGAAAGACAGAGAAGAATGAGCTCGGGCTTACCGTGAAGAGCTGCGGGAGGATCCCGAGCAAGGCGTCTGCATAGTCCCGGCCGCCCCGAGCTCGGCGGTCCCGGGCTGTGGAGGCGTACTCCATGACCTTCTCCGCGAGCCCCTTGTCGCGGATGACTGAACACCGGTGGGTGATCACCGGTGGCGGAGCTGTCAGGTCGGCTCCGGCGGTGGCTGTCCCTTCAGCTGGGGTCGCAATCGACGGGCGGCAGAGGCCACGGGCTGCGCCGTCGGAGCCGCGGCGACGATGGGACCGGCGCTGGACGGAGCCTCGGGCGGTGGAGCCCCCTCGACGGCAGCGCCACCAGGTCTGGCAGCCGAGGCATCAACGACCCCGCCCCGAGGCAACCTGGGCGGGGGAGCAGTGGCCACTGGGCTGGGCGCGGTCGCCGACGCAATCTCCCGGCCCGCCTCAGTACGAGCCCTCTTGGCCGCGGGCTCGTCTACCTCCGGGATGTCTCTCTGGGCCGCGCCCTCCAGAAGGCTCTCCAGTGAGAACTTCATACCTGCAATGCAAAAGAATAGAAGGTCAGCCGACTCGGTCATGAAGAAAAAGAGTGCAGAAGTCAAAGGAGGACCGAATCTCACCCGACGCGGATGGGACTGATCCCGGCCTCAAAAAGATTCTGCTCCGAAAGCAGAACCTCGAGCGTCGGGACCACGTCACTCAGGAGTAGGGAGTAGGCCTCCTGGTCCGCCGACTCAACCTGGGAGTTCCGGTTCGGAGACCGGTCCGGTTCACTCCAGGCCCAGTCGACATCTTCGACCGAGGCGAAGAAGAAAAACCGGCTCTTCCAGCCCTTGATAGAAGAAGGGGAGTCGAAACGGAGACACCTGGGCCGGGGACGAAATATACCACCAGCCGTCATCGGTGGAGTACTTCTTCAGGGTAAACATGGCCCTGAAGAGGGAGAAACGGGCAACGAACCCGTGAAAGTGACAGAAGACTATGAAGGAGAAGATGACCCGGATGGCATTGGGAGCCAACTAGGCCGGAACAAGCCGGAAATGGCTGAGAAAAGAGAGGAAGAAGGGGTGCAGAGGAAATCGAAGACCCCCAAGGAAGAAGTCTTCGTAGAAGGCTATGCGGCGGGGCCACTCATGGTGACGCGCTCCCCGGGCCGTGGAACAAATAGACGAATTGATCCGGGATACCATAGGCCTCCCGGAGCAAAGAAAGATCGCCTTCGATCATGGTGGAAGCATGACCGGAGGGACCGGTGGAAGAAGAGGCAGAGCAGGAAGAGAAAGAAGAGGTACAGCGGGAGCAACCGGAGGAGACCGGACCTCCCTAGGGATGCCGATGGTGACACCCCCGGGTTGCAGACACCGGCGGATCTCCTCCAGGATCGTTTCCTCCTCTGAGGAGGAAGAAGATGGAGTCCTCGACCGGGATGGACCGGCCTCGTCCGGATTGGAAGAGACATAGCGACGACGCGCCATGGCAAAGAGGAGGACAAGGATTTAGAGAGGAAAAGAGAGAGGGGAACTAGAGAAGGATGGAGGCACTCACCGAAAATACGCCAAGCAAACGCAGGGCAACGGAAGTTAGCCTGCAGCAACCGCCCACGGAGCAAGGGGAAAGGCCTTATTCTGGAAAGTCCCCTCCTTTCAAACTCAGTCGACAGCGATCGTACCCGTCATTCTATCCCGAGCCACTGAGCGATCGCCACGTGGATGCACGCCCGACACCGACGCCTCGTTAGCAGGGTAACGACCTCTGCCTCGAAGCGACGCATTTATTGCGGGCAAGTGGGCGACGTGTGGCGGCTTCCTATAGGGTTTCAGGCGCATCGAGCCACGGCGACAAGGATCGTGGCAATTATGATGCAAGATCTTCGCCTCCCCGCGTCATATCTGCATTTAATCCCGACGTTCCGTTCTACGACGCCTAACGGAATGGCGGGCTGGGGAGGCAACTGTTACGGCCGTAACGATGACGTGGCCGGGCTCAGATACCGCCAAATATGATCGAGCCACGTAGAGGTTTCTCCGGCCGAGTCAGCGCCACATTGCCAAGGCCAAGCTCGGCAAGGCTACTCCGCCAGACGACTTCCTAAGACAAACTGCTCTCGCCGAAGTCGAGCTCGGTTCGGGGCTCCTCTACCACCTCGCCCGGCGCCCACCCGGTGGGGTCCGCCTAGGCCGAGGTCGGTCGATCCTTCACCTTCGCCAGGTGGCCCCCGGAGACGGGCCCACCTCGGCCGAAGCCAGGCGACCTCCTGCCACCTCGCCAGGTGTCCCACCCAGGAGGGGTCCACCTAGGCCGAGGTCGGCCGATCCCTTGCTCCTTCGCCAGGTGGCCCCCGGAGACGGGCCCACCTCGGCCGAAGCCAGGCGACCTCCTGCCACCTCGCCAGGTGTCCACCCAGGAGGGGTCCACCTAGGCGAGGTCGGCCGGTCCTTCGCTCCTTCGCCAAGTGGCCCCTGGAGACGGGCCCACCTCGGCCGAAGCCAGGCGACCTCCTGCCACCTCGCCAGGTGTCCACCCAGGAGGGGTCCACCTAGGCCGAGGTCGGCCGATCCTTCGCTCCTCCGACAGGTGACCCCCGGGGACGGGTCCGCCTCGGTCGAGGTCAGGCCGCCCGTACGAAGAAGGTCCCAGGGAAGGAGGCGCAGGCCCCGAGGTCATCCCTCGGGCCGTACGCATCACAGAGGGCGCCCCGTACGGATGGCGGCGGCACGCGAAACACCATTTGCATCGGCCCGACAGGTCCCGCAGCCGAGAGGCGCGATTCTGACAAAACAGGCCCCATAGATGGATGGCGCCCACACTTGGAAAAGAGAGCGCTCTCACTGGGCCCGAGGTCTGACCGGCCGCCTTACCAGCCCGCCCCCCCCCCCCCCTTTCTGTCTTTGCCTTTCCCTGTTGGGCTCGGCGGACGAGGTCGGAAAGCCGCCTGGCCCTCCTCACCGAAAAGGGGAAAGAGAAAGGGACGGGGGAGGGGAGCCTCCCAGGAGGAGAAGACAGGCGAACGGCGGGAGGAGATAAAAGGAAGGAAGCTGGGGACGACAAGGTAGGCGGACAAGCCTGGGGACAAGGAAGAAGCAGCGGCAAAAAGCCTCGCTCCGAGAGTGAGATCCGAGGTCTCGAGAGGGGATCGCTTGGCGTGAGCTCGGCAAGGAGGCCGGCCGAATTTCTGGTCCCTAGAGCACCTTTCTTACTAGTAAATTCTCTAAGTCTGGAACCCCTTAGGGGGTCCGTCTTGGAGAATCTGTTCCTTCTCGTCGTCTACTGACTTGACCGTCGGAGCTCCCTCACCGGGATCCCGGCCAGGGTCTTCTAACCCCTCTTGCAGGTTCGCCGCAGCCAGGGAGGCTCCCTCGCGAGGCGGTCAGGGAGGATCCACGGATCCGAGGCGCGGGCGCGGCGACGAGAGCGGCAACACCAGCTATTAAAAATCTTGAAAAGAATATAATTTGACATAATATTTTAATTTAATAAATTAATAATCAAGAAAAAAATGTTTGAGCTAGCTATATTAAACTTGAGATTGCCAGTCACGGTTGAAGCATGGTACTAAGAATAGCCACCATGGATAGAAGCGTGGCATTGAAAATAGCCCCACTATGAACAGGAACGTGGTACTTGAGATTAGCAATCATGGATTGAAGCATGATATTGAGAAATATAGTACTTAAGATTGCCAGTCATGGATTGAAGCATGATCATGATTAGTCCAAAATTTTAAAAGATAACAGTGCTTGATTCGGATCAGAGTAATGAGATATGGATATAAGATGTGAAACCATAACTAAGTAAAACAAGGAGATTTTGCTTAATGACCTATGGGATATTACTTTTGAATAAGATAGATATTTAATGGTAATTGATGTATATTTTACATATATGGCATTGAGTTATTTTGATCACTTGATGCAAGATTTTGAAATTTATATTTATTTGATACTATTTACTATTATTTTTGAATTATATTATATATATTAGTGTTTGTGGGGATTTTTACTGAACTGTAAAGCTTTCAGGGTTACGCAGGATATTTAAGTTTGATTGTGGATTAGGTTCGTGGGTGAAAAGATAAATAGATAGAGAGTATTTAATATCGATTGAATGGCTGAAGGATGGCTGAATTATAATTATATAAGTTATATTATTTTCTTTATATTAGATTTTTATGAACCGTGATTAATAATATATTAAAAATTAAAATTATAATAGATTTTTAAGATCTTGCATGATCTCTAAGTGATTTTTAGGATCCGTACTACCAGTCTCGTGACCGATCCAGGATTCATGCTACCGGTCTCGTGACATTAAGCTCGACTACTATCGAGCTCAAGAAGCTCGAATAGTTTTTCAAGTCAAGATCAAGCAGCAAAATACTCCGATTGGAAAGCTCGCAAGCCTACTAAAATATATACATATTTTTAATAATTTTATTTTTATTTATAATATATATGTTATATTAAGATATATCTTAAGTAGATTAAGGTTTAATTTAATTTTGAACTTGAGCTTGAATATGGCTCGACTGATATTCGATTCGAGTCAAGTCGAGCTCAAGTATTATCATTTTGTTATTGAGCTAAGCTAGGTCTTGGAATATTAAAACTCGATCGATGTTGAGCCAAAATTCGAATCTAAATATTTTGAATTTAGTCAAACTTTAGTTTTTAACTATCCGACTTGAATCAGCACGATTGCATCCCTAATCCTAGCTCTTAATTAAAATAATTTCGATGGTGAACTTGTGCAGGAGAGAAGAAATTATTGATGAGAACTATTTTACCATCCAAAGTACTTTGGCCATCCAATAAAATGTCACTACATCATCCCTATCAAGATAATAGTATATTTTTTATTTAAAATTTTCAACCAAGTTTGGATAGCAGCAATTTTTTTTATTCAAAATTATTATCATAATTTTTGTTAAATTTTTTTTAAAAGAAATCAGAATGAATAATGTAGAATTTTTTATCGAATGATTCAAAGTATGGATTGTATAACCATTTGATCAATAATTTTTTCTTAGGAGCCGCAACTTAGCCTGCTCCTCATCATTTTTCCATCATTTTGATGGTGGTAGGTCACCACACTTTGATGTTTTTGAAGGCCATTCATGTTTCGGTGCCATAAGTGGCTGGCCTGGAGCTTGCGTCTGCCAAGTGTCATTTCTCAAGCCACTAATAATTCAAGACTTTTGCAGTCAACTTGGTGATCAAAACCAAGCTTCATGCCAAACGATTGTTGGCCGTTGGAATCTTAATTATTTGCTACTTTTCATGCTTAAAGTGCAATTGGCCCGACCCTTAAAGGTAATAACATGGACAAAAATCTTGTGAAAGGGGAGGTTAGTGGATGAATCCCAGCTTCCACTTGCCACGAGTGACATCCATTGGGTAATCCAAGATTGGACCATGCGTGAGATTGGGATGGGAACGATGACACGAGGGGTTCCCTATTGCGCCGGCCACCGCACTCGGGTCTTAAATTTGGCCGGTGATGCGGAAGGCCACGGCAGCCGTCACTACTAGCTGGACTTTGATTTTGGTTGATGTGGACCAAGAATCATCCAATATTTTAATTAAGGTTGACCTGGATGATTTTTTAGGAACCTAAATTGGTGAGCTTCAATCTGTTTTAATTTACCAGTTGATTTCAAAAAAATAAAAAGAGAGAGAAAAAAAAAAAAGTTTTCGAGCCATCGTGCCAAAAGAATATGCTATCATCATTAAGGCGATAGCCCGGTTAGTAGAGATCTTGCCTCACTACCAATCAGTCGTGGATTCGAGACATGATCCCAGCGGTGATTCAATTAAATCTAGAAATTTTTTGGAATCCACGATCGTTGGTGTAAATGAGAGATCAAGATCTTCCTCTTTATCTCTATTCTACTAGCCGATACTTTAGTGATGTCAGGTTGACGTACTCACCTATATATAGGAAAAGACTATGCAAATCTGAGCATCTTAATTTGAACATTACCTGACGGGATGGGGACCTGCGGGATAACTACACCAAGAATTTATCACCCCACTCCTTTTTCTTATCGAAAAAAAAAAAGAAAAAAGAAAACCAATATACTACCTAAGTATAATGTAACATTAGGAAGTTTAAATTTGGCCACTTTCTAATATTGCACCAACTTCCGCAAGTCCTATTGTTGCCCATGTCACGTGGCCATTTTTTTTGTTTTTGTAAATAGGATAAACTATATCTACCTTGAATAAATATATTGGTGGAAGATAAAATACAGATTATCTAAACTTTGGACATGAGCATCTCTTTTTAAAACCAATGGTATATATAATCAGATCTTAGCCTTGTGGCTATGTATAATTATACAATGCTTCACTAAACATAAATAAGATCTTATATTATATGGATAACATTTTAAAATTCAAAAGTGCTCGAGTAACACTTGTATTTATTATAATTTTTTTAAAAACAAAATCTATGGTATTAAATAAGAAAACAAAATAATATCCAAAAAAAGCATGATTTATTAGCTCCCTAGCCATTCTAGTCATGTGAATTAATTATAATTTTTGATATTTTTTAACATGATTAAAACAAGTGGCACAAGGTGATACACTACCAGCGATACATGATTAAACAATCGTCGCTTGATAGTCCATTATTGTTGATATGCTTTGGCAATATAGAGTAGTGGAATCGGGCAATTCCAAATCACTCGATCCTCTCTCTATATTAAGAGGATAAAGGGAACCAAAAAAAAAAAAGTTCTCTCACTCTTTCTCACTCTATCTTTCCATCTATTCTCAAATCTTGGCTGACTTAATTATCAGGGAATCCCTTGCCATGTTATCCCGAGTGAAAGCAGACTTTTTTTTTTTGTAAGTTTCGAGGATAGCGAATCTCATTGGTATCCAATTGACCACTAGCTCGAACCAAAAGTCGCATCTATCATCCAAACCGCCTCTATCACTAATGACCAATGACAACCAAATGCTTGTAGCTTTGCAATAATAATAATTAATTAGGTAAATTATATTTTTAGTCTTTAAACTATGCCAAATCTTTTCAAATGGTTCATAAACTATAAAAGTTAAGATTTAGTCCTTCAATTATTTGAACTGTTTTAATGCACCCTCAGATCCATTTTCAATGATTTCTTTTACCGAATAGCACCCTAACATGGTGGAGGGCATTTGCTCTATTTGTAATGATCATATACCATCGCGATTGTGGATCATGTCCATATTCATCGAGGCATTCGGATAAGAGGCTAGGGGGTGGCGGTGAGGACGAGCATGGGTGCTTGATGGGGTTGCAATCGTAGTTACAGAAAGGATGATAAAGAGACAAGGGGAGGATGACCTAAAGAAGCAGAAATGAATGAGAGAAGCTATTTTGAAAGACAAGATGCTGTTGGCAAGAACTTGCCTGATGGAGGGGGAGGAGGTGCTGGGGGGTAGGAAGCGAAGCCCGAGGGTAGCGAGAGAAGCAACCAGGGAAATACTAGTTGGCACTCTAAGAGGCATTGAAAATAATGGGGTTAAAAAAGGAGGTGATGATAAAGGAGGAGGAGAGGAAGAAGGAGTCGAGGGTGAGGCCGAGGGGGTCTTACCAAGGTGGGGAGGGTGGGTGGGAGGGAGAAGAGAGAGGTGGAGGGGGGTCTTAGAGGTGAGGAGGGGGAGGGATAGGATAGAGGTGAAGGGGAAGGGCCTTACTGAGGTTGGAAGGGAAAGAAGATAGGTGGAGAGAAGGGGGTTTCTTATGGAGGGGAGGAGGATGGAGAGGAGAGATAGAGAAGGGTTATTTTAAATCATGTGAGTGGTAATATAGTCATATGAGCAGAAATACGAGCCATGATTGCTATATAAAATTTTTGATAAAAAAATATCAAAAATAATTAAAAATAATATTAAAATAATTTAAATGATATAAATCTTAATATTTTATAATTAAAAATTATTTAAAAAACTTAATATAGTTTAGAGATTAAAAATATAATATATTCTAATTACTTTAAGTCTGCTTCCCTCCATTGACTACACCTCTGGAACCATTTGCCAGCAGCCATTCCACAAATTCTTTAAGTCCGCTCATTTCTTTTGACAATCATTAATCGCACATCATTGGTCAAAATATTAAATATTTTAAAATCAAAGATAACATTAAAAAATAGCCAGCCCCGTCCGAACCGGCCACCTTCCACTCCATATATAGGCTCGGAGTCCGGAGGTTTCCGCTTACCACCCAACAACGCTTGGAACACCCCAAAAATAAAAAGAACGGGCCTCATGGGGAGCGGGCTACTCCAGGCGATGTTGGACCTGATGAGCACGTGCTCGAGGCACGCGACGCGTGCGGCACGGAGGCTCCGGCGGCGGGGCCCCTCCCTCTCCCGGCTGTCGACGGCCGCCGCCCGGCCATTCCTATCTCGGCAACAAAGCTCCAGGAAAAGGATCGCCGGTCGGAGGGAAGGGATTGCCCAGGGGAAGAAGAAAAAAGAGGTGGAGGAGGAGGAGGGGGTGTGGCAGAGGTCGATACTCATGGGGGAGAAATGCCAGCCGCTGGATTTCTCCGGCGTGATTCACTACGACGCCGATGGGAGAAAGCTATCGGAGGTACCCCCTCCGCGGTCGCCGCTCCGGAGCCCGCTGCCTTCCAACCTGCATCTGGTCACCGTCGGTTAAGTTGCGAACAAGGGCGCTCTCTGAGCACTTTGTTAATCCCTAACCTTTTTTTTTTTTTTTGTAAATGATCCATCCCTCTTTTGGCTTCCTTATTGTGCTCTGCTTCATGTTTTTTTTTTTTTTCTTTGTGGAGTTGTCTCTCTTTGACTATGGGCGTCCCAGTCTAGTATATCGTAGTTTTTTTTCATGCATTTTAATTAAAGTTTCCTCTTTATTATCTAGATAACACCCTTCTTGATACTCGTCACGGGTGAGGTATGTTACAAAGAAACTCTTTCCATCCATATTTATTCAAAAATGGTTGTTAAGTTTCTTTCTATCAGATTTTATCAGGATCGTGGTTGGAAAAGAGTGGTGAATTGATTCTTCTTTCATGTTGCATGCCTTGGTATCAAGAAATAATGGTTTTATCTTCTTACGAGTTATCCTATTGCCTTTGAAATTTTAATATTGTGGAGTAGATCATGAAGATCAAGGCATTGCTCATCATCTACTGGTAGCTAGATCGAGGCCAACGACCATGATGGATATCCACTTGTATAAACGAATGAATTTTTGAGGGCATGAAAATAAAGATTAAATCTCTTGCTTTGTCATATATCATATTAGATTCAATACTTTTAGACTATTGTCCAATTTGATGTTTTTGCTTAATCTAACAATGGACTTCTCCACTTGGAAATAGTTATATACCAAAACAAATACTCAATCGGCAAAAATCTAAGTTCAAATAGGTGAGTTAGAAAAATAACTCCTTATAAATAGTACATATTAATTTCGAGAAAGAGAAATTTTAAACTCAAGATTCGCAAAATTAAAACTATGTGCTTATATCAATTCCCCCTAATCAAACACATTTATGAGAGATTTTGCCTTGAGTTCTCAGTCTTTACAATCTCTGGGTGAGAGTCACCGAGGGTAGATGTTTGCAGTCTTGGTTCAGAAAAACGAAGCACTCCAGATTTAATATGAAAAAAATTTACTATTTCCCTCAATTTCTATATATGTTAATCCAAAATTCATCTTCATCTGTTAGTTGAGATTATAATATATATATATATTGGCATAACCTTTCCGGGAGTTCAAAAGAGATTTTAGTTGATTTCAATTGTTAATCTTGGTTACAAAAATACCGTATTTATATTTAAAAAAGCTTAGATTTTCCGGTAAACTCCGCATAACAGGAGAGCCCATTCTACACAAAGTCCGAGGAACATGCAGACTTTCCAAGTACATTCTAATTGGATACTAATAGCGGTTCCATGGTAGCGTTGGGTAGCCCAAGGCTCTCCTTTTTTTTTTTTTTTTTTTTTCATATCCTTCCTGGTAATGTCCAATATAAGATATTTAGATTTTATAATTTTTTTATTTAAAATAAGGATGTTAACCTGACACCACTCATATAGATTTTTATAATTTTTTTTATATTTAAAGATAAATATGTTAACATGATACTACTAAGATATCAGCCAGTAGAACAGGAAAAAAAAAAAAAAAATCCTGACCTCTTCACGAGATCATATCTCAACCATTTAAAAATGACGATGTTAATCAGACACCAAAATACCGGCTAGTAGAATAGGAAAAAAAAAAAAATCCTGATCTCTTCACGCGATCAAGATACCGGTTAGTAGAACGGGAACAAAAAAAAAAAAAATTCTGACCTCTTCACAAGATCATATCTCAGTCACGCGATCAAGATACCGGCTAATAGAATAGGAACAAAAAAAAAATCCTGACCTCTTCACGCGATCAAGATACCGGTTAGTAAAATGGGAACAAAAAAAAAAATCCTCACCTCTTCACGAGATCATATCTCAGACACGCAATCAAGATACCAGTTAGTAACAGAACAAAAAAAAAATTCTGATTTTTTCATAAAATCATATCTCAAACACACGATCGATTGATAGTGAGATAAGAACTCTATCAATCGGGCTACCGTCATATAGTAAGTTTATCACGCCACACTTCTGGCCAATAGAGCGGTTGGTAGCAGCCCGTCCTATAATAACTTTATCACGCCACGCTTCCCGCCAATGGAGATTGCAGCTGACTCGTAGACCAAAATAGTTCAAGGCATGTTGGGCACCCGCTCGTAGGACGCAGTTGACCAACTCCTCTTCATCCTGGAACCAGACTTCATCCAGGGTCGATATATGGAACCTGTACCTGGGCCCCAGGTGGTGGCATTGACTCGAATGTGGAGACGAGTCAGCCCAATAACTCAAATTTAATTGGCATTTGCTTCTCGTCATAATTGGAGGCCTAATCTACATTTTGGCCACAATAGCATCAAAATTTCATGAGCATATCACCAATCAACGTTACGTGTGTATGCAGCTCACATAGAAATTTTCGGTCCTCTCTTACCTCATGCATGTAGTCTTTTTGGGTCACAGTTTTCGATCTTATGATGACCATTCTAGAGAGTACGGTTTGATATTTTTTTAGTAGCCAACATAATTACACTGCGTGCCATAAATACATCCAGTAGCATCAGAGTATAATAAATTTCCCAATTGGCGGAATCAATGTGGTTGAATCCAAATTACTGAGTCGGCGTATAAGATATGGATGGATTTGGTTTCCATTTTTCTCGCAAACAATGAATGGATGATGACCTTGATCGGAGAAGAGAAAGTATAATGTCTTTAATGTCTTTATCAACAAGATGTCTATATCAATGCTTTCTATGTTTTGGTATCTCACAAAGATGTGTACGTGTCATGCCCCAAATCTAGTATCGGGATCGGTCACGCGACTGGCCGCATGAATCCTAGAATATGCTCTAGAAATCATGCATAGCCTTAAAAAAATCTATTACAACTTCAATTTTTAAGAATATTATTGATCACAATTCATAAAAGAATACCTAATATAAAGAAAATAATACCATTCATATAACTACAAATTTGGTTACTCTGTAATAGTCCGATCGGTAGCACAAACTCTATATTATCATCCTTTTACTTGTGAATTCAATTCACCGCCAAACTCGAATATTTGACAACTTTGAGAAGGAAAGGAAGTAGGGATATGAGCTTTAAAGTCCAGTAAGGATTCCATACAGTCACACCAATAGAAATATGATTTAAAAATAGCAAGAAAACAATAGTAGTGTAAGAAATCATAAAACATCGTGTCAACAACTAAAACAACTTAATCGCCATATATAACAAAATCCTTGGTAAAATCATGTTTCATCTTTATATTTCAGTTAAGTCATCAATCTTCTTTAAGGTTTTGGACTAATCACAGTCACGCTTAGTCCATTATGGGCACATCTCAAAATTGATCATTTACTATCCGCTCGTGGTCAGGCTAACCCATGTACTATCCATCCGTGGCTCGGCTATTTCATGTATTATCGTCCGTAGCTTTGCTGTTCTATGTACTATCCACCCATGGCCAGCTATTTCACGTACTATCCATTCGTGGCTCGGCTATCCCGCGTATTATCAGCTCGTGGCTCGGCTATTCTCTATATGACGTGGCTAGTCAAATACTTATTCTTCTTGGTTATCACTTTTTCAAATCTCAAATATGCTTTCAAATCATATTCTTTTGAGATTTTCAATGGCTGGTATCATAACTCAAATTATCCAAAAACAATTATATTTGATATGAACATATTATATGAAAAATAGTATACCGGCAATCACAAATATCTACCATGTAAAATTAAAAAATATAATACATAAATAATCATGCATGCCAATGCTCATGTCCAAGGATCATACAATGTAAAACATATTTGTAAACCGATGATTATAAACAAAAACCCTTACATTCACTAGAGATAGATTTAACACGCTTAATATCAGTCTGTACCTGAATCCTCAATTTAGATACTGCAAAACTCACTCAACGCTCTCCTGTTCAAAAAATTATCCTCCTACAATAATAATTTTATTTTAATATAAATAATTTTATGGCGTAATAACTATAACTCAGAATCTTTTATCCGGATTCCATCCGCGTTTAATCTGTTGATACCCTAACTTCATAAATTTTCAAGAGATAAACTTTTAGATCTCCCTTTTCTAATATTTATTTATTTAACTTGCTCTTTTTTTTTTTTTCTTTCCTTTCTCCCTCTTTTCTCTCTCCTCTCTCCTCTCCTTCTCTTCCTCTTCTCTTTCACTCTCTTCTCTCCTCTTCCTCTCTTATTCTCTCCTCTTTCTCTCTCCTCATCCTTTTTTTCTCTCCCTTTTCTCTCTCCTCATCTTCTCTTTCTATTTCTTCTTCTCTCTCCTCTTCCTCTCTCCTTCTCTCCCTCCTCTTGCTCTCTCTTCTTCTCTCTCTCCCTTTCTCTCCTCTTTATCTCTCCCCTTCTCTCTCCTTTTTCTTTTTTTTTCTTTTTTTCTTCCCTTTCTTCTTTTCTTTTCTTCCCTTTCTTTTTCATTTTCTTCTCCTCACCTCTTCTTCTGCTTTGCTGAATGGGAGACCAGCACTCCTTGTTCTCCCCCTCAAAATCCCAAGGATCTCACATAAAAAATGTTGGTCAAGCTGCGGTCTATGGTGACACGGCCTCCGATCCTGGTCTGGCATCCATCAACGGTGGTGACATCAGATAATTGAGATAATAGGGTTTTCTCCCTCCTTTTTTTTTTTTCATGGATTAGTCTCTTCGTTCGGCCCAAAACATCAATATTCTGGATTTATGGAGAGAAGGAGACCCCTCCTTGTAGCCAAAAAAATCTGATTCCGGTTCAATTTGGTCTCCTTCTCAGAGGAGGAGAAGAAGTCTTCTTCCTCTGGTTTGATCCTCTTTTTTTTCGGGTTATTACATTCTTCCACCTTAAAATAATTTCATCCTCGAAATTAGCTTACTTGAAATTAAACTTTGATAATCCCCAGCCTTCATGTCATCCTTAATCTCCCAAATAATTTACCTTTCAAAGCATTTATACCATAGGATTTTGATATAATAATTATATGATGTCTCAAGACAAGATCATTTGCATACCGAATTCTCTTGAACTCTTTCAAAAGAATACTAATCTTTTGATATCAATACAATTAATTATCCTTTATTAATTCTACAAAAAATTCATGATAGCCCAAACTTTGGATATACTCAATTTTAATATCATTCTCAAGCTTCTAGATGATCCATTTCTTAGAATGTTTTCTTTATAAATCCGTAACATAACAGAATTATATCATATCTCAGTTTTGATCCTTACAATTCATAATACATAGATAATTTTTTTCAATTTCTTTTAAATGAACATTAATGCCTCAACCTCGAATTAAAATACAGAATTCTTCACCTCTGAAATTTATTTCTCTTGATTAACTCCACATCATAATCGACCCGGTTCTATGCTATTAACACCAACAAAAGAAACTTTGAGCATTAAGCACTCTCTAAAATCTAAAACCTTCCTTCTCTTAACCTTTCCTATAATTTACAATTAGACTTTTATAAAAAATCTTAAGCCTCTTCAAATAATGAGATCACAATATCAGAACTAAAAAGAGCTTTGTGTCAAAGTATTCCCAATCCAAGTCTGATAAAAGAATCATCATATGTTTTTTTTTTAAAATTTGGAGATGTCCAATATTTTTTCTTAGAGTCATCTATACTAGAGAGAACCTATTGATGAAATTATATGGCAAAAATATAGACTAACTCAAGAATCAATAATATTATCCTTTCATTTATCACTAAAAGTCTTGTTACTGAAATTCAAATCAACTCTCATATCATAATACTTTTGAAATTAAAGTTAATATTTTTAAAAATTTCAAAATAACTCAAACCACTATGCTTCTGCTGCGTACTCTAATATAATTATCGAACTATCTAGGTCACTAAATGAATCCCCTAAAAAAATTACCTTATATTGGTAACAGAATGATCCAAAGTTACTAAAGTAAAACTATAAGTCTCTTTATCTTGTCATATATGAGGCATATCATATCAAGATTTATCCTGACCCACTTTCCATATTGGAAGTCCTTATATAAATTTCATCATCCTTTTAAGGCTTCAATAACTCTAGTCCAAGTCCAAATTAATCATGCTTTTCTTGATAATTCAATTAGACAATCTAGATTATCTTTTTTTCTTAGAAGATTAACTTTAACTCTAACAAAGTAAATGACTCCAAGTCAACGTCCTTATGAGTATGATTGATCATATTATTGCTCATAGAGCTATTTTACTATAATTCTTTATATCATTGACAACCACTTAAATTTTGCCCCTCATGGCTAAACTTATATAAGTCTTTCAAAATCAATTTCTCTGCTTAATGTAATTTCAATATCATGATAACCTAGATCTTTTTATAGATCTTAATTTGACTTGGAATTTAACATACCTAATAATCTCCAACAAATATAGAAAAGATTTAGTAATCTAATCCAAAATTTCTAACATAACTATCAAATATTCTACCAAAATGTATATACAATATCTATATAATATAATCTAATCCATCAATATAGAGTTACAAATCTTTGCATTATCCTAACCACATTTTTCTTATATATTTTTAATCATAATTCACATACAGGTTCATCAAAAAATTATCCTTTCTAATATTATTAAACTCTTTTTTAACCTATACCCTAAATATCTTCTTACACATTCTCAAAATTTATAATCAAATAATTAACAATAAAACTAGCATGCTATTATGATTTGCATCCATATCAAGTTTAGGATTCTAAAGTCATTCAATTAATAATTGAACATACATATTTAGCATAACATAATCCATCATCATAACATACTATACTATATGCCAGCACTTCTGATGCTTAGCTCAAACCCATTATTAGAGGCAAAGACACATCTTATCCAGCTCTTCAAATCCATAATATGCTTACTTTGAATACTCAAATAGTATAATTTATTCAATCCTTTATACTCATTCTAGGTTATTCTCACTACTTATATTAAAGACAGAAATCATGTTTCTCTTTTGTACTAATCATATATCAGATCTTATGTATAATACCTAAAGATTAAAAATCCAATTTTCAAATCCATTCTTGCAACTTTTATCATGTTCCAACTGATCATAATACTAAGTTCAAATACCTTTTAAGTCACAATCCATAGTTACCATAACCTAAATTTTAATATCACTCAAACTATATCCTAATATTTATATCACAGTCCCAAGTGATCATAACCTAGGCTTTAGTATTACTCATGTCATGTCCTAATCATTTATGTCATAGTTCCAAGTATCATAACTTAAGTTTCAATATCATTCTATCATGTCTTAATAACCACCATGTTATTTTTTAATCACTTATATCACAATTCCAAGTGATCATAACCTAAGCTCTGATACCATTCTGTCATGTCCCAAACTCAGCACTGAGATGGACCACATGGTTGGCCATATAATCCTAGAATATGCTCTAGAAATCATGTAAGGCCTTAAAAGAATTCATTATAACTTTAATTTCCAAGAATACTATTGATCATAATTCATAAAGAATGCCTAATGTAAAAAAAAATAATAGCATTCATATAACTACAAATTTGATCACTTTGCAATCATCCGATCGGTATCACAAACTCTCTATATTATCATCCTTTCACTCATGAATCCAATCCACTGTCAAGGTCGAATATCCTGACAACTCTACGAAGGAATGAAGTAGGGGGTATGAGCTTTACAGCCCAGTAAGGGTTCCACACAGTCATACCAATAATAATATGATTTGAAAATAGCAAGGAAATAATAGTAGTATAAGAAATCATAAAACATCATGTCATGCAACCAAAATAACTTAATATCATATATAACAAAACTTTGGTAAAACCATATTTCATCTTTATGTTTCAGTTAAGTTATTTATCTTCTTTAAGATTTTGGACTAATCACAGCCATGCTTAGCCCGTGTTGGGCACATCTGAAAATCGACTGTACTATCCTCCCGTGGCCAAGCTAACCTATGTACTATCCTTCGTAGCTCGGCTATTCCACGTATTATCAATCCGTGGCTCGGCTGTCCCACGTACTATCTATCTGTGGCCAGCTATTCCACGTACTTATCAATTGTGGCTCGACTATTCCACGTATTATCAGCTCGTGGCTCGGCTATTTACTATATAGCATGGCTAGTCCAAATATCTCTTCTTCTTGATTATCACTTTATCAAATCTCAAATATGTTTTCAAATCATATTCTTTCAAGATTTTCAATAATCAGTATCATAACCCAAATCATCCAAAACAATCATGTTTGATATAAATATATCATACGAAAAATAGTAATATCGGCAATCACAAATGTCCACCATGCAAAATCAAAAAATATAATGTATAAACAATCATGCATGCCAATGCTTAGGTCCAAGGATCATATAATGTAAAACATATTTATAAACCGGTGATTATGTACAGAAATTCTATCTTCACTAGAGATAGATTTAACACACCTGATATCAGTCTGCACTCGAATCTTCGACTTAGATACTGCAAAACTTGCTCAACGCCCTCCTACCCAAAAAATTATCCTCCTACAATAATAATTTTTTTTAATGTAAAAAATTTTATGGCATAACAACTATAAAGTCTGAATCTTCTACCCGGATTTCATCAACGTTCCATTCATTGATATCTTAACTTCACATATTTTCTAGGAGAGAACTTTTAGATATTCCTTTTTAATATTTATTTATTTAATTGCTCTTCTTTTCTCTTTTCCTTTTCTCCCTCTTCTCTCTATCTCTTATCTCCCTCCTCTTTCTCTCCTCTTCCTCTCTCTTCCTCCCTCTTTCACTCTCTTCTCTCTCTCCTCTTTTACTCTATTCTTTCTCTCTCCTCATCCTCTCTCTCCTTCTCCTCTCTCTTCCTTCTTCTCTTCTCTTCCTCTCTCCTCTCCTCTTCTCTCTCTTCTTCCTCTCTCATCTTTCTCTCTCCTCTTCCTCTCTCCTTTTCTCTCCCCTTCTCTCTCCTCTTTCTTTTTTCTTTTCTTCTTTTTTTTCTTTTCTCTTTTCTTTTCTTCTCCTCCCTCTTCTTCACTATGCCAAACAGGGGACCAACGCTCCACATTCTCCCCGCAAAATCTCAAAGATCTCACCAGAAAAAAGGTTAGTCGAGCTACGATCTACGATGGCGCAGCTTTCGGTCCTGGTCTGACATCCATCGATGGCGGCGATGCGAAGAACTTAGAAAATAATATTTTCTTTTCCTTTTCTTCATGGATTAATCTCTCCGTTTGGCCCAAAATCCATAGTCCAGATTCGTGGAGAGGAGGAGATCCCTTCTTATAGTCAAAAAAATCTGATTCTGGCTGATTTGGTCTCCTTCTCAAAGGAGGAGAAGACTTCTATTAGGAGTCTTCTTCTTCTAATTTGTTTTTTTTTTTTTGTGTGTCGGGGTGGGGGGGGGGGGCGGGGGGGAGGGAATTACAGCATGATTCATTCTAGATGATTAGTGTATCCTCATAGATATGGTAAAATAAGCTCACGATGCATTGCGTCCTTATGGTTATTGCATGGCCAATTGCATCCGCTCACACCAGTTGATTACCCTTCAAAAAGCAAAGGTGGAGTGATAGGTTGTAATCTCCCACTGCTTTGGGTATGCCTCCACCAGCGTTAGAGGAAGGAATGAAAAAATGGTAAAATAGCACAAAAGTCTCGCCAAAAAAAAAAAAAAGTATACACAATTAATGTGACTGTCTCATTGGATCCATAACTAACAATCTAACTCGCCAAAAAAATTATTATTATTATTTTTAACTTTGTGTAAATATCTAATATCAAAAATCGATGTATTTTATGAATTTTTTTTTGAATGAGTATTGTTGCTGTCTAAATCGCCGTGGCCTGTAATTCTGATGTATCGTGGATGTGTCAGGTTTCTTCGAGATGCTTGGTCCTCTTTTCTGGTCAACTTGTTGTCAGATTGTCCTGCAAAAAAGAGGAGACTCGGGCTGGAGATTCTGGTGGGGACACTCCGATAATCAAGTCAAGTGGACAATCAAGGAGAACAGAGCCTCTGTGACGGAGAACCCTGGGGGCTTCTTCATCTAGAGGGATGAGAGTGAGATCTCAGAGATGGAAAAATGAAAAGAAGTAGAGGTTAGAGAGCGGGGAGGTTCTTTTCGTTGGTTCCTTGCCCATTTGCTCTCTATATCTTACCAGTTGCCTCTCTCCTATCGAAGGTCCCTTCTTCAGTTTTTATATGAGAGAAATAACCAGACTAGATATGGGGCTTTATTAAGATGTCACTTTCCTGGTATTCTTCTTTGGTGGGGCTTTCTCTATTAGTGGTCTACCCCCGATCGGACTGGTCCTTGAAAGGACGTCTTTCTATTTGGGGTGTTTGCCGGTGGGATCCAAGTCCTGTCCTCCTGATGGAGTAGTTTTCCATGGAAGGTGCGGGCACCGTGTCGCTGAGCCCCGTGCCATGGTGGAGCATTTCTATTCCAGGTGGGACCGTCGGTATGCTATAGGGTCTGGAGCCTTAATAGGATACTCTTCTTGGAGAAGACACAGGTGGCGTGTCATGGGAATTGGAGCCCCGGCCACACGGCGACGGGCACAGGTGGCATGCCATAGGGCCTGGAACTTGGTGGAATGTGCGTCGCACAAAGGGTGCAAGTGGCATGTTGCAGCACCTAGAACCCTTGGTAGGGCACGTACCACCTCCCGGGGATTGCTAGATGAGGACTTTGACTGGTACTGAAATGTTCCTAGTGCTACCGGCTTAGTGTTCAAACCTATGGGGTCACACACCATAGAGGATTTATATCTGATCTTAAGGCTAATCGACGATTGAGAATCGTTAGCCATCACCGGAAGTCAATATGATTGACTTTGTTCCAAGTGTCAACACTTGAAATTTTACAGGTGTCGACACTTGATGAAGTATCGATACTTCCTGTGATGAGCAGAATTCTGGGAAGATTTTTTAGGAGGATTTTGGGTAAGTTTTGACCTGGTTTGAATTTGGAATTCAAACCAGTTTTGGCTCCAAGGTTATTTGGTATTGTTGCTGCCTAGATCGCCATGACCTGTAGCTTCTTACGTGGCTTAGGTGAGTGGACTCCTCGCCAGCATCCGGGCTCGTCGATCGAAGATGATCAAGGGGAACATACCCTCCGTCACGGGGCTCGATGGAGTCGCCATGCTCGAAGGGGTCATTGCAGGGATGAAAGGGGCTTGAAGCTATGCTGTGGTCCTCCTATGGGCCTCTCCGGTGAGGAGCAATCTTCTCTGTGTCATCCCTCTGTCGGACGGACCTGCAAAACAGGGAAGACCTGGGCCAGGGATTCCGGCAAAGACACTCCGACGATCAAGTCAGTGGGATGATCGAGGGGAACAGAAGACCTCTGAGGTTGAGAGCTGGGGAACTTTCTACTCCTAGAGGGTAATAAAATGGAAGATAAATGGAAGATAATGCAGGACTCAATAAGGTTTGTCATTTCTTACCCCCTTTACCTCTTCCTGCTGGCCTTATATAGATGAGCGACTCTTGGTGTCCAGGGAGGCGCGTTCTTCTTGGCATAGGCCTGTGAGGCTTCTGCTGGCCTAAGAAGTTTAGATGGGTTGGTGAACCTCCTTCTTCTGGGTGGTTCAGGAGGTTGGTGAAGAAGCACAGTGCCTTGGATGGGGCACTCCTTCCTGATTGGTGTAAAAAGTGATATGGGAGGCTTTAGTAGTCCTCCTTTGCAGGCGGCGTTACAGAGCCTGGGATGGTGATTTTACACGTCGGGCTGCCATCATACCTGCATCTTGAGAAACGTACTTGGGATGGTGGTAGATGGATCATGTGGATCATCCAGATGAAGGCCTTCCCTACACATGGTCCAAGGTGGGTGGCACGAGGGTCTCACACACGCGGACCGAGGTGCATGGCAGCAGTCTCCTTAAGCATGCAGATCGAGGTGCGTTCACCACTCCACGCGAGTGGATCTGGGCACGCGGATCCTCATCAAAGAAGGGCACTAGGGTTTACGAAGCCGGAGTGATTGGAGCTGAAGCGTGCCATCCCTCTAGGGCATGGCCAGACCGGACGGAGGCGTGCCGGACCGGACCGGACAGAGGTGCGGTTGGATCTGGGCACCAAGGCAGACGGAGTCGAGGTGCAGACTCCCACGGGCGGGCTAGCCAGCGAAGCAAGCGGAGCCAAGGTGCGGCCTCCCACGGGCGGACCGGGCAAGGTCGCACCGAAAAGGAGTCGCCAGAGTTGACCGGGCAGATCTAGGTGCTGGAGCAGGTGGATCTGGGCTGAAGACACGGAGCCAGAGTGGGGGATGCACGTGGCCAAACTTGGCACGGGCTGGAGCTGAGCCAGTGCCACGCCTCCCGCGGGCGGACTAGATGCCAGAGCATCAGATCCGAGGTGGACTGGGAACGGGGTCGCGTCTTGGCACGGGCGTGACCCTGGCACGGGGTGGAAGCCTCCTGCTGTGGACGTGCCAAGTTGGAGCTAGCGTGCCGCAGGCGGAGGAGTTTGACCATGGGCGTGCCCGGGTGGAAGAGCTGGACTGCGATCGCACGGGCAGAAGGACTCCTGCGGACTTGCCGAGTTGGACTGGCACAGGCTAAGGTGCCAAGGTTCACCACCGAGGTGGGGCCGAGGTACTGAGGTTTATCACCGAGGTGGGGCCGAGCCGAGCTGAACGGCCACGGAGCTGGAGTTTGCGCATGGCTGAGGTGGAGAAGTATGTGGCCGAGCCAGTCACCAAGGCAGGATGCGTGTTAGGGCCGAATTGATTTGTTTACTACTGTAACAGATGCCCCCACTCCCTGAGTCCAAAACATCTCGTTTTGGATAAAGGGAGTACTATCATCCACTCGGCCCTACACCTTGGCGAGCTCTGTACTGGTTGCAAGAAGTTAGTCACTAAATGAAATTGGACTTACCAGAGGTTAGCCATTGATCTTTGAAGGCCTAGACGAAGGCATTAAGTCTTGCTGTCCTTTTTATGAACAGGGAGTGGCCTGCAAAACAAAGTAAAAGGTGTTGTTTTCGAAGCTTACTTGTGTGTAGGTACTTCGATCTAAGATTAGTTGCATTATGATGGTGCCAGGTACTTCCTTTTGACTCCTCTTTGACCAGATAGAAGGTGGTGCCATGGAAGAAGAGGTTGGTGAGATGCAAACTTGGATGCACACATATATGACCGGGTATATAGTTGAGGTGGCCGAGCTCAAAGCACCCCTTGGAACCTTTGATGAGGGCATAGAAGTCACTGGACGATGGGAGCCATCCTGGCTGAAGAAGCCAAGGAGCAGGAGAGAGAGAAATCAACTCCGGTCAGATGCTCGACCTCGGGGGAGCAACGCTCGACCTCGGGGGAGCCATCCTGGCGGAGGAACCCAAAGAGCAGGAGTTCGACTTAGGCCAGATGCTCGACCTCGAGGGAGCAATGCTCGACCTCGGGGTAGCCATCCTGGGCAGGAACCCAAAGAGCAAGGAGTTTCGACTCAGGCCAGATGCTCGACCTCAAGGAGCAACGCTCACCTCGGGGGACCATCCTGGCGGAGGAACTCAAGGGACAACACGCGGACTGAAGTCCGACCTTCATGCCGGAACTAGGTTCCCAAGGCATCTTCCAGACTGAAGTCCGGGATCTCATGGGGGAACTGGGTTCCGCGCCACCTTCCAGACTGAAGTTCGAGATCGTGTGGGGAACTGGGTTCTGCACCACCTTTCAGACTGAAGCCAGGATCACGTGGGGAATTGGGTTCCGCGCCACCTTCCAGACTGAAGTCCGGGATCACGTGGGGGAACTGGTTTCCGTGCTACCTTCCAGACTGAAGTCCAGGATCACATGGGGGAACTGGGTTCCGCGCCACCTTCCCGACTGAAGTCCAGGATCACGTGAGGGAATGGATTCTGCGTCACCTCCAGACTGAAGTCCGGGATCACTTGGAGAAATGGGTTCCGTGCCACCTTCCAGACTGAAGTCCGGGATTTTATACTAGAACTGAGTTCCGTTGTGCCGGAGCTGGATTCGGGCTTTCATCTGATTGGACTCTAGGATTTTATACCAGAACTGGTTCCGGGCTTTCATCCGGAATGGACTCTAGGATTTTATACCGGAACTGGGCTTCATTTTGCCAGAGCTGGATTCCGGCTTTCATCTGGACTGGACTCCGAGATTTTATACCGGAACTGGTTCCATTGTGCCGAAGCTAGATTCTGGGCTTTCATCCAGACTGGACTCCAGGATTTTATACCGGAACTAAGTTCCATTGTGCCGGAACTAGGTTCGGGCTTTCATCGGACCGGACTCCGGGATTTATACCGAAACTGGGTTCCGTTATGCTGGAACTGGGTTTCAAGCTTTCATCTGGACTGGACTCCAGATTTTATACAGGAACTGGGGTTCCGTTGTGCCGAAACTGGGGTCCGGGCTTTCATTCGGACTAGACTCTGGATTTTATACCGGAACTGGGTTTGGTTGTGTCGGAACTAGGTTCCGGGCTTACTTCGTCAGACTCTGAGTCAGACGAGCTCCTGTATGATGAAGAACAAAGTTGCACCAGAGAGGAACTTTAATTAAAGAGGGATTCTTACCTCCTTCATGAGATGGCAGAGCTGCTGGTTTGCCATGCTAAGAGGTGAGACCACAAATGGTTGGACCTCCAAAGCTTCCCATGGACATCTCCAGATAAGAGTCAGGCGGTGGATGCGAGGCTCAGTAAAGAGCTTCGTGGCTTTGGCCTTTGTCTAGAATTCTCTGGCAGTGACTAGCTCTGACGGGCCATAGTGCCTGCCCTTGACGGTGGTACAGGAGCTTTTCCTGTAGAACTAAAACACAGTTTTTCATGTTGTCAATATAGTGGAGGAAGGAGTTACCTGTTGAGCTCTGGTCATGAAAAATATATTCCTTCCTTGAGGAGGCTGGAATTAAATTCGCCGACTATCATCTCAGGAGAGAATGGGACTCCCTTTAACAGAAGATGGGTATGTTGCGTGGGAGCATGAGGCTCCGTCGCATGGGAATGGAACTCTGTTACATAGGTGGAGGTGACCTCGTTGCATGGGAGGAAACTCCGTTGTATGGGAGGAAACTCCGTTGCATGGGAGTAGAAGACCTTGTTGCATGGAAGGAAGCTCCGTTGCATGGGAGCATGAGGCTCCATTGCCTGGGAGCTTGAGGCTCCATTACCTGGGAACTTAAGGCTCCGTTGGTGATGATGTAGGAGCTCTTCCTGCAGGACTGAAACACAGTTTTTACATTGCAAATGTAACGGAACAAGGAGTACCTTAGGAAAGAATAGGACTCCTCTGCATGGGAGAACAAGGTTCCGTTACATAGGAGCATAAAGCCCTGTTGCATGGGAGGAAGCTTCCGTTGCATGGGAGGAAACTCCGTTGCATGGGAAGTGCCTAGTGTTTTGACAAGAACCAGACCCTTTTTCTTCTCCTCTTCTCTTTTTTTTTTTTAAGTGGGGCTCCTGGAAGGTGGCACCGCCGGGAAGTGGCTCCATCTTTGGCTTGCTGCCTGCTGCCCTGTCAAAGGTGGCGATGCACCTTCATAGCTCAAGGTTTTTGGTCGAGGCCACTCCTTGGAGCCTCGAGAGAGAAGGAGAAGTTCTCGTGCCCCCATCCCCGTGCCCCTGGTCTGCCCCCTGGGGACTAAGGACAAAGGTGGAAACTGTCGTCCCACCTTGTTGAGGAGCGTGGATCTGCCCCCCTACTTGGTGTGCCAAACTGTTGCTGCCCTAGATCACCATGGCCTGCAGCTTCTTACGTGGCCTAGGTGAGTGGACTCCCCACCAGCGTCCCCGGGCTCGTCGTCGGAGACAATCAAGGAGAACATACCCTCCATCACAGGGCTCGTGGAGTCACCGTGCTCGGAGGGGTCATTGCAGGGATGAAAGGGCTTGAAGCTGTGCTGTGGTCCTCTCCGTGAGGAGCAATCTTCTTTGCGTCGTCCCTCTGTCGGACGGACCTGCAAAACAGGGAAGACCTGGGCCGGGAATTCTGGCAAAGACACTCTGACGATCAAGTCAGTGGAACGATGGAGGGGAACAGAATACCTCTGAGGTTGAGAGCTTGGGGAACTCTCTGCTCCTAGAGGGTGATAAAATGGAAGATAAATGGAAGATAATGCAGGACTCAAGAAGGTCTGTCATTTCTTACCCCCTTACCTCTTCCTGCTGGCCTTATGTAGACGAGCGACTCTTGGTGTCCACGGAGGTGCGTTCTTCTTGGCATAGGCCTGTGAGGCTTCTGCTGGCCTAAGAAGTTTAGATGGGTTGGTGACCTTCTTCTTCTGGATGGTTCAGGAGGTTGGTGAAGAAGCACAGTGCCTTGGATGGGGCACTCCTTCCTGATCAGTGTAAAAAGTGATATGGGAGGCTTTAGCGTAGCCCTCCTTTGCAGGCGGCGTTACAGAGCCTGGGATGGTGATTTTATGCATCGAGCTACCATCGTACCTGCATCTTGAGAAACGTACCTGGGACGGTGGTAGATGGATCATGCGGATCATGCAGATGAAGGCCTTCCTTGCACATGGTCCAAGATGGGTGGCACGAGAGTCTCACACACGCGGACCGAGGTGCATGGTAGCAGTCTCCTTAGGTGCGTGGATCGAGGCGAGTTCACCACTCCACGCGGGCAGATCTGGGTGTGCGGATCCCCATCGAAGAAAGGCAATGGGTGTTTACGGAGCCGGAGCTGATTGGAGCTAAACTGTGCCACCCCTCTGCGGGCATGGCCGGACCGGACGAAGCCGGTTTGCTGGACCAGACCGGACAGAGGCACGGTTGGATCTGGGCACCAGGGTAGATGGAGCCGAGGTGTAGACTCTCGTGGGCAGGCTGGCCAACAGAGCAGGCAGAGCCAAGGTGCGGCCACCCGCAGGTGGACCGGGCGAGGTCGCGCCGGAAGGGAGCCGACGAAGTCGACCGGGCAGATCCAGGTGCTAGAGCAGGCGGATCTGGGCTGAAGACACAGAACTGGAGTGGGGGACGTGCGCGGCCGAACTTGGCACGAGCTGGAGCTGAGCCAGTGCCACTTCTCCCATGGGCGGACTGGATGCCGAAGAATCGGAGCCGAGGTGGACTGGGCGCGGGGTCGTGTCCTGGCACAGGGTCGCGTCCTAGCGCGGGCGTGACCCTGGCATGGATGGAAGCCTCCTGCTATGGATGTGCTGAGCTGAAGCTGGGCATGCCTCGGGTGGAAGTGCTAGACCGTGGTCGTGCGGGCGGAAGGACTCCGCATGGACTTGCCGAGCTAGACCGGCATGGGCAAGGTGCCGAGGTTCACCACCGAGATGGGGCTGAGGTACTGAGGTTTACCACCGAGGTGGGGCCGAGCCGAACTGAACCGCCACGGAGCTGGAGTTTGTGCATGGCCGAGGTGGAGAAGTATGTGGCCGAGCCAGTAACCAAGGCAGGATGCGTGTCAGGGCTGAATGGATTTGTTTACTATTATAACAGGCATGATAGTCATACTTACCTTCTTGGGTTGGACCCATTTAGTATGACCTTGATCCTCTCCCCCATTCTCTCCCCTCATCTCTCCTCCTTCCTCTTTCTCCCTCTCATGGCTGCACCTATAAATGAAGGTCATTCTATAGGCTACAGAGGTTACAACAAAACAAGAAAAAAGATAGAAAATAGAGAAGGATTGTGAGAGGTCTAGGGATTGGGTGTGAGAATCCTAGCATTCTGGCTAGGTCTTGGGAAGATAGTCTTTTGGGAAAGAGTTCCTGCTCTCCTCCTAGTCTTCCCGAAAGAAGAAGATCGGCCCAAGGATCCCGAAGAGTTAGCACTCCGAGGGAGTTGATCAGAGTCGAGCCCATGTGTGGATTTCCTGTAGAGGCCAATACGTGTGTGGCTCGAGCACCCTCCTCCTTTGACAGCTTTTCTCCAGTATAAAGGTATGGTACTTTTATATTTGTGTTTCTATCTTGCTTTGATGTTATGATGCATGCTATTACATTATGCTAGATCCTATTGCGGGCAGATCGCTAGATCGTTTAGATCTATCTACCGAGCCTTCCATTGTGCATGCTTTAAAATTATTTTAAAATGCATTCCTTCTGTCCTGTTTTTTCTCGTATATTGTATGCTTTGTGTATGTGCTTTTCACCTTCAATGGTATCAAAGCAATATGTTCCTTTTTGTAGTATAATGATTCTAGCATGCCAATAACATTACTTCTTAAGTACTTGGATTGAGTGCTTCACTATGGCCGTCCGGTCATAAGAGAGAAGTAGGGCTGCAAGACCCTCTCTTCCCATTTAATGGGATCTCCTATGGCGTGTAGGGGTGCCGATGTGATTGACTATTGAAAAGGAAAATAAGAAGCAAGAAAATTAGATTAAAATATTATAATCTAATGAAATGATCATAAAACAACTTTAGATAAGATCTAAGAATTTTTATTGATCGGTTTTGATTGAATGTTGGAGAAACATTGGATTTGAAGTCACTGTTCTTTCACTGCCTCAGGTTATGAGTCGACACTTGGTCTTGTACATGCCGACTCATGAGTATTTTTGCTTGAGAACTGGGTTCTATTTTTTTCTTGTGACAAGCTGAAGTGTCAAAACTTGACCAGGAAGTGTCGACACTTGGGCTCGTAAGTCGACACTTGGCAAGTGTCGACTCATGAGTATGTGCTAGAAAACTGAAGTTCTGTTTTCTACCTGTCTCAGGCCTTGAGTCGACCCAAGTGTCGACACTAGGTGTCGACACTTGCTTCTGGTGAGTCGACACTTGGGATGAAAATGCTGAAAAATAATGAATTCAAATTTTGAAAATTTTGTAAAATTGTTTACATGATAAATTAAAATTATTTTAATTTATTTAAGGCTATTGAACTTAATTAAGAATTAAGAATGACTAAGAACTCTAGAAATGTAATTCAAAGATGTTAAGTCATTTCAATAAGCCTTAAGGGTCATGGTTAGCTTCTATTAGGTCCTTAATTGGGTTAAACCTAAGTTTAGATGTATTGGACAATTTAGAGAACTAATCTAATCAAATGTTGAGTTAGGATTTCTTCTCTAGATCTCTCTAATTGTTAGATTGATAATCCATAATCTAAATGGACATAATTTGGCTTAATGGAAAGCCCGATTCTTTAGGCTAGTCTAATCGAGTCTGATGAACCGATTGGTATCGAAATAAGTTTTGCATTGTGATCATGGTTCTTTGGAGCTACCTCTTACCTAGCCAACCCTGTTGGTGTCTAAGGCAAGACAGTTAATGGCGGAACCCAACCCATGATCTCACTTACCTGGCCAATATGGTCAATCAGGATTGATGGATAGCTCATTGACTCTGTTAACCCTTGTCACCCAAGGTTAATCAGTCTTGACTGATTTTAGGTGCCCATGGATCATTAGTTATGTGTAACCCTCCTAGATTACTGATTTGGTCAGTGGGAGGTTGATCCATGTCTTCTCATCTCTTCATCTGTCATATTATTTAAAATCCTCTAAATTATTAGGTCCTTAAAAGACAAAGTTATAGAGATAACCTAGTCCTAGCCTCCCATTAAGTGGGATGGTAATGACCCAATAGTTGGGTGTTCATCGGCAGATCCAATGATCGGGGTGTTCATCAGGCTATTAGAATTGTTGTCCTAATATAATGGCTCAGTGCAACTCTCTTAATGATAGTCAGGTGGGCCAGCCAAGTCGAGCTAGACTATTCGTTATTTAGAAACATTGAATTTTGTTATGTTAATGGTTAGACCTAACCGGGACCTTCAATAGGAGGCCCAAAGGCCAATTAAGTGCTCCTTGGGGCAAAACCTAATTGCTAGAGATTACTTGGAGAAGTAATCGGTTAAAGAACCTACCTTTAGACACGCATGGGTGGGCCGGCCAAAGTCGGGCTCATGTGTTGTCTATTGGACTCTGGTACCCACTAGGGAATTAAAGTAATTCCTCGGATTAGAGGTAGAGGCTACCAGTCTGAGCAAAATAGTGGGAGGGACCTTTAGACTAAAGTCCATATCTTTAGGTTAATAATTCATATACACTAATTAGCTTTGGTTTTCCTTTCAGATGTCTTCTAACCTGTCACTCCGGTCTCTTCTCGACAACAAGAAGCTCAATGGATCCAACTTCGATAGCTGGTATCGAAGGCTTAGGATTGTCCTAGAGCATGAACGGATCATGTATGTGATATCGGATCCGGCACCTGAGATCCCTGCTGCCAATACTCGGGGTTCGGTCAGAGATACTTATCAAAAATGACTCTCTGACAGGACCACTGTTCGATGCATTATCTTGGCTACGATGAACGATGAGTTCAGTTGCAAGTTCGAGGAAACCCAGCCAGAAGAAATCCTTCAAAGGTTGAAGGAGTCTTTCGGAACACCAGACGATGTTGAGAGGTACAGGGTCTCCTGTACTATCTACAACGCGCGGATGCATGATGAGGCCTCCATCACTGATCATGTATTGTACATGATCGAGATGATTAAGCGCCTGGACATGCTCGACTGTCCCTTGCATGAACAGCTTGGGAAAGATGCGATACTGAATTCCCTCCCTTCTTCCTATCTAGAGATCATCACATAATGAATAAGCCTACAGTTTACTACCACAGTTTGTTGAGGTTGCTGCAGACTTATGAGAAAGACCACCATTGAATAAAGGGTGGTGAATCTAGTGGGAGGATCTTCAGGAGGGCGTCGTCCTTTTAAGAAAAGGAAGAAGAAAAATAAAGGGAAAAATGTGCTAAGTGCTTCTGAGCCCAGTTAGGCCAAGAGAGTGAAGGCTGATCAGAGTCATGCAGATTGCTTCTTCCGCAAAAAGCAGGGTCACTGGAAGAGGAACTGTCCTCTTCATATTGTGTCCCTTGATCCGAACAGGTCCAAGAATAGAAAGCTACAGGATGGTCCTGGACAAGGTATTTATATGATAATACATTATAGTTTCTCTGATTGCGTACTACTAATTGGGTATTGGATACAGGAAGTTCAATTCACATTTGTAATTCTTTGCAGGAACTTCAAGTTAGTAGAAGATTCAAGGATGGCGAGAGGTTCTTGAATGTGAAAAATGGAAGCCGAGTTCCAGTTTTGGCGTTGGGAGTCCTTAAACTTGTTTTCGAGTCCTGTACTGTCATTTTGAACGAATGTCATTTTTGTCCATCTTTCATTTTGAATGTCATTTCTATAGGCCAATTGGCCATGTATGGTTATGAACTATCAATAAAGAATGACATTTGCAAAATCATTTGGAATGATTCTGTAATTTTGACTGGACAAATGCGTGATGGCATCTATATACTATCACACCTATTAGTGTAATGTACAGGTCTAGCAAACTCCCTAGGATAGTTAATGTCAACGAACGTACCTATGGCATTGTAGGCTAGGTCATATTAACAGGACACGATAAACAGGTTGAAAAGCGAGGGTCTCCTCGATTTTAGTGAAGATAGTTCACTTCTAACCTATGAGTCCTGTCTTCTTAGAAAAATGACTAAGTCACCTTTTACTGGAAAAGGTGAACGAGCCAATGAGATTCTGAGTCTGGTACATACTGATGTATGCGGACCTATGAATGTTAGTGCCAAGGGTGGGTATGGTTATTTCATTATATGCATAAACGACCTTTTGAGGTATGGTTATGTGTTCTTGATGAGACATTAATCTGAGTCGTTCGAAATGTTCAAACAATATCGTAGTGAAGTAGAAAAATAAACTGGAAAGAGTATCAAAATCCTTCGACCTGATCGAGGCGGTGAATACCTTCTGGATGAGTTTCTGACATATCTTGAGGAGAATGAGATTCTCTCTCAATGGACACCTCCAGGTACATCTCAGTTAAATGGAGTGTCTGAGAGGAGGAATTGAGCCCTGTTAGACATGGTTCGGTCCATGATGGGCTTTGCCTCTCTGACGCTATCCTTTTGGGGATATGCTCTAGAATCAGCCTATTACCTTCTGAATAGGGCTCCAAGTCTGTTAGTAAAACACCATATGAGATATGGATTGGACGTAAGCCGACACTATCACACCTTCACGTTTGGGGGTGCCCGGCTTATGTAAAACATTTGGAAATGGACAAACTTGGACCTAGGTATGACCGGTGCCTATTTGTTGGGTATCCAAAAGAGTCTAAGGGGTATTACTTCTACTTAGCTGAGGAACAAAAGTTGTTCGTCAGACTTAGGGCTATCTTTTTGGAAAAGGAGTTCCTTGGTGAAGGGACTGTAGCCTCTAAGATTGAACTTAGTGAAATTCAACAAGTAGAAGAACCGACATACTTAAGGGACAACATAGAACCGGCTGTGATTAGATCACACCTAGAGCCCACTCAGGAACCATTAAGGAGATCCGGTAGAGTACCGAGCCGACTGGACAGATACTACGGTTTCTTGGTCCAAGACGGTGATCCCATTGAACTCGATGAGAACAATGAGGATCCGATCACCTATATGGATGCAATGCGGAGGTCCGAGTATGAGAAATGGCCAGGAGCCATGAAATCTGAAATGGAGTCCAAGGAGATCAATAATGTATGGATATTGGTTGATGCGCCTTAAGGGATAAAACTCATTGGGTGCAAATGGATTTTCAAAAGAAAAAGGGGTGCAGACGGGCAGGCGGAGACCTATGAAGCCCGTCTGGTTGCCAAGGGGTATCGTCAACATTATGGTATTGACTATGATGAGACATTTTCTCTTATGGCAATGCTCAAATCCATTCATATTATGCTTGCTTTAGCAGCACACTTTGACTATGAAATCTGGCAAATGGATGTCCGAACAGCTTTCCTGAATGGTGAGCTGGAAGAGGAGGTGTATATGAAACAACCTGAAGGGTTCACATTCACAGACGAGTCAAAGGTGTGCAAGCTTCAAAAGTCCATCCATGGACTGAAGCAAGCATCAAGGAGTTGGAACATGCGATTTGATAAGTGTATCAAGTCGTATGGCTTCGTTAGGAACGGAGAAGAACCTTGCATTTACAAATGGGCTAATGGTTTCAGGATTGTATTTCTTATGCTGTATGTGGATGACATTCTTTTAATCAAGAATGACATCCCAGTACTACAAGGAATAAAGGTCTAGTTATCATCTCAGTTCTCTATGAAGGACTTGGGTGAAGCCTCTTACATATTGGGTATAAAGATTTATAGAGATGATCTAAGAGGCTTCTGGGACTGTCCCAGTCTACGTACATCGATACCGTGCTGAAAAGGTTCACCATTGAAAATTTTAAGAAGGGCTATCTTTTGATAGGCACTAGAATTGATCTCTCCAAAAGGAATTATGTGACAACTCCTAAAGAGAGAGAGCGTATGAGTAGAATCCTATATGCTTCGGTAGTGGGTTCTATCATGTACGCCATGACATGTACTAGACCAGACGTGGCATACTCACTAGGCATAGTGAGCAGATACCAGTCTAACCCAGGTGAAGCTCATTAGAAAGTGGTAAAGACCATCCTTAAGTATTTATGAAATACTAAGGACCAATAGCTAATTTATGGAGAATCTGACTTGAAACTTGTGGGGTATACTGACTCAAGTTTCCAGTCAAATAAGAATGATAGCAAGCGTGTGTCAGGATTTATCTTTATCCTAAACGGAGGAGTTGTCTGCTGGAAAAGTTCGAAGCAGCCTACTGTGACGGACTCAATATGCAAAGCAGAGTACATTGCAGCATCTGATGCAGCGAAGGAAGCTGTGTGATTGCGGAAGTTCCTCGGTTAGCTGGGAGTGGCACCTTTCATGGATGGTCCTATTCCTGTGTACTGTGACAGCAATGGAGCCATTGCTCAGCCAAAGAGCCATGCTCAAAGAGCGAAGTCTCATGCACAAAGCCAAAGCATATTTTATGGCACTATCACCTTGTACGAGAGATCGTGGAACGAGGTGACATTGACCTTCTGAAGATCGATGGAAAGGAAAACCTGGCTTACCCCTTCACTAAAGCCATCAGGGTTCAAGAGTTCGACAGTTATAAAAGGAAAATGAGAATGAGATTCTGTACCGATTGGCTTTAGTCCAAGTAGAAGTTGTTGAAAATTGTGTCCCAAAGCCAATCATCTAGGCTGTAAACTGTTGTGCTACCTTGTATTTTGTATATGAATTCTTTTAATAAATAAAAGTTATTTATTTTGGCTGTTCATCATATTTATATTTTCCTAAAATGAACTCTTGTATGATGGAGTCCTTAGAACTACATTGTTTGATATAGAGAGGATATATCATGTAGTCCTTATAGTGGTTCACAATCAAAGGATACAATGTTATAGGACGACAATGTATTAAGTGTAAGTTATTGTATGTTACATTTGTTGGTTCTCCTCTTAACCAAAGAGTGTGGAGACACTAGTGTGACATGCAAGTGAGATGTATGACATCTCACTGAACATGACCATCTGTGGAGTTCCCTTCTGCCAAAGGTTGCTCGCGAAGGGATATGGGTATATGTATCCCTCATACCTGAGGTCACCATGGCAGCTTGCAAGCAAGTCACTGTAATTTGGTGCCGGACTACCTGGATTTCTAATCCAGTGATGAAAGTTTTCTGGGTGCAGTCAAGTATTTCTGGAGCGGTGGTGGATCAAGATGGAACTGACCCCTCCAAATAGTTGGAGTGAATGACTCATTATGTCTCAATTTAGCAAAACCTTTACCAGGATAGTTCTTGTGAGGAGTCACAGAACTTGTGACGTTGAGAGATGATCTGGATAAACCATATTAGGGTTGGCAGTCGAATCCTAGGTCATCCTAAGCATTATAAGGTCAAAGGGATGAATTATGCATAAACTATATGCCAGAGGTTCTTGTGAGGTACTCTGCATCTTCGACCTATCCGGACGTCGGGTATCATTGCTAGATGAGGACTTTGACTAGTACTGGAAATGTTCCAGTACTACCGGCTTAGTGTTCGAACCTATGAGATCGCACACCATAGAGGATTTCTATCTGATCTTAAGGCTAATCGATGATTGAGAATCGTTTGCCGTCACCGAAATCAATATGATTGACTTTGTTCCAAGTGTCGATACTTGGAATTTTATAGGTGTCGACACTTGGTGAAGTGTCGACACTTGGTGAAATGTCGACACTTGGTAATTTTGTGAGTCGACACTTCCTGTGACGAGCAGAATTCTAGAAAATTTTTGGGAGGATTTTGGGCAAGTTTTGACCTGGTTTGAATTTTGAATTCAAACCAGTTTTGGCTCCAGGTTATTTGGTATGATAGTCATACTTACCTTCTTGGGTTGGACCCATTTGGTATGACCTTGATCCTCTCCCCCATTCTCTTCCATCATCTCTCCTCCTTCCTCTTTCTCCCTCTCATGGCTGCACCTATAAATGAAGGTCATTCTATAGGCTGCAGAGGTTACAACAAAACAAGAGAAAAGAGAAAAGATAGAGAAGGGTTGTGAGAGGTCTAGGGATTGGGTGTGAGAATCCTAGCATTCTAGCTAGGTCTTGGGAAGAGAGTCTTTTGGGAAAGGGTTCCTGCTCTCCTCCTAGTCTTCCCGGAAGAAGAAGATCGGCCCAAGGATTCTGAAGAGCTAGCACTCCGAGGGAGTTGATCAGATTCGAGCCCAGGTATGGATTTCCTGTAGATGCCAGACACGTGTGAGGCTCGAGCACCCTCCTCCTTCTACAGCTTTTCTCCAGTATAAAGTATGGTACTTTATATTTATGTTTCTGTCTTGCTTTGATGTTATGATGCATGCTATTACATTATGCTAGATCCTGTTGCGGGCAGATCGGTAGATCGTTTTGATCTATCTACCAAGCCTTCCGCTGTGCATGTTTTAAAATTATTTTAAAATGCATTCCTTCTGCCATATTTTCTTATATATTGTATGCTTTGTGTAGGTGCTTTTCACCTTCATGCTCGATCCTGGCAGGAGGGGGAGCTCTATCTCGGGAGCTCGACCCCAAAGGCTAGCGCGTGACCTCATCTGGGGGCTCCACTTTGGAAGGCGGGAGCACGCTCCAATCACGAGGGTGACTTTGACCTCGGCAGGAGGGGAAGCACTATCTCAGAAGCTCGACCACGAAAGGCGAGAGTGCAACCTCAGCTGGGGGCTCCACTCCGGAAGGCGGGAGCACACTCCAACAAGAGGGGGGATCTCTATCTCGGGAGCTCAACCCCGGAAGGTGGGAGAGCAACCTTGGCTAGGGGCTCCACTCTGAAAGGCAGGAGCACGCTCTAAGCATAAGGGCGGTTCGACCCTGGTAGGAGGGGAGAGTTCTATCTTGGGAGCTCGACCCCGGAAGGTGGGAGCGCGACCTCAGTTGGGGTTCCACTCTGAAAGGCGGGAGCACACTCCAGGCACGAGGGTGGCTCGACCCTAGATCTTCACTTGGTCACCTAATCCAGGTGGCGTATTCTATCAGCGTGGCCACTGGCTAGGTCCGGCATGGGTTCCACATCTGTAATAGTGCCACATCAGGTGCCCCCCACTCTCGAGCCCAGAGTACGATGCGGTGCCTAGGGCGAAGGGAGTAATGATGCTACTGACATGGAAGAGAGCCTATCCTGCACCATTAATGCCTCGAGCACTGGCATCCCAAAAATCATGCTTCAGTCCATCCATGGACTGAAGCAAGCATCAAGGAGTTGGAACGCGATTTGATAAGTGTATCAAGTCGTATGGCTTCGTTAGGAACGGAGAAGAACCTTGCATTTACAAATGGGCTAATGGTTTCATGATTGTATTTCTTGTGCTGTATGTGGATGACATTCTTTTAATCAAGAATGACATCCCAGTACTACAAGGAATAAAGGTCTAGTTATCATCTCAGTTCTCTATGAAGGACTTGGGTGAAGCCTCTTACATATTGGGTATGAAGATTTATAGAGATGATCTAAGAGGCTTCTGGGACTGTCCCAGTCTACGTACATCGATACCGTGCTGAAAAGGTTCACCATGGAAAATTTTAAGAAGGGCTATCTTTTGATAGGCACTAGAATTGATCTCTCCAAAAGGAATTATGCGACAACTCCTAAAGAGAGAGAGCATATGAGTAGAATCCTATATGCTTCGGTAGTGGGTTCTATCATGTATGCCATGACATGTACTAGACCAGACGTGGCATACTCACTAGGCATAGTGAGCAGATACCAGTCTGACCCAGGTGAAGCTCATTAGAAAGTGGTAAAGACCATCCTTAAGTATTATGAAATACTAAGGACCAATAGCTAATTTATGGAGAATCTGACTTGAAACTTGTGGGGTATACTGACTCAAGTTTCCAGTCAAATAAGAATGATAGCAAGCGTGTGTCAGGATTTATCTTTATCCTAAACGGAGGAGTTGTCTGCTGGAAAAGTTCGAAGCAGCCTACTGTGACGGACTCAATATGCAAAGCAGAGTACATTGCAGCATCTGATGCAGCGAAGGAAGCTGTGTGATTGCGGAAGTTCCTCGGTTAGCTGGGAGTGGCACCTTTCATGGATGGTCCTATTCCTGTGTACTGTGACAGCAATTGAGCCATTGCTCAAGCCAAAGAGCCGAAGTCTCATCACTGCACAAAGCATATTTTATGGCACTATCACCTTGTACGAGAGATCGTGGAACGAGGTGACATTGACCTTCTGAAGATCGATGGAAAGGAAAACCTGGCTTACCCCTTCACTAAAGCCATCAGGGTTCAAGAGTTCGACAGTTATAAAAGGAAAATGAGAATGAGATTCTGTACCGATTGGCTTTAGTCCAAGTAGAAGTTGTTGAAAATTATGTCCCAAAGCCAATCATCTAGGCTGTAAACTGTTGTGCTACCTTGTATTTTGTATATGAATTCTTTAATAAATAAAAGTTATTTATTTTGGCTGTTCATCATATTTATATTTTTCTAAAATGAACTCTTGTATGATGTCCTTAGAACTACATTGTTTGATATAGAGAGGATATATCATGTAGTCCTTATAGTGGTTCACAATCAAAGGATACAATGTTATAGGACGACAATGTATTAAGTGTAAGTTATTGTATGTTACATTTGTTGGTTCTCCTCTTAACCAAAGAGTGTGGAGATACTAGTGTGACATGCAAGTGAGATGTATGACATCTCACTGAACATGACCATCTGCGGAGCTCCCTTCTGCCAAAGGTTGCTCGCGAAGGGATATGGGTATATGTGTCCCTCATACCTGAGGTCACCATGGCAGCTTGCAAGCAAGTCACTGTAATTTGGTGCCGGACTACCTGGATTTCTAATCCAGTGATGAAAGGTTTCTGGGTGCAGTCAAGTATTTCTGGAGCGGTGGTGGATCAAGATGGAACTGACCCCTCCAAATAGTTTGGAGTGAATGACTCATTATGTCTCAATTTAGCAAAACCTTTACCAGGATAGTTCTTGTGAGGAGTCACAGAACTTGTGACGTTGAGAGATGATCTGGATAAACCATATTAGGGTTGGCAGTCGAATCCTAGGTCATCCTAAGCATTATAAGGTCAAAGGGATGAATTATGCATAAACTATATGCCAGAGGTTCTTGTGAGGTACTCTGCATCTTCGACCTATCCGGACGTCGGGTATCATTGCTAGATGAGGACTTTGACTAGTACTGAAAATGTTCCAGTACTACCGGCTTAGTGTTCGAACCTATGAGATCACACACCATAGAGGATTTCTATCTGATCTTAAGGCTAACGATGATTGAGAATCGTTTGCCGTCACCGGAAATCAATATGATTGACTTTGTTCCAAGTGTCGATACTTGGAATTTGTAGGTGTCGACACTTGGTGAAGTGTCGACACTTGGTGAAATGTCGACACTTGGTAATTTTGTGAGTCGACACTTCCTGTGACGAGCAGAATTCTAGAAAAGATTTTTGGGAGGATTTTGGGCAAGTTTTGACCTGGTTGAATTTTGAATTCAAACCAGTTTTGGCTCCAGGTTATTTGGTATGTATAGTCATACTTACCTTCTTGGGTTGGACCCTTTGATATGACCTTGATCCTCTCCCCATTCTCTTCCCTCATCTCTCTCCTTCCTCTTTCTCCCTCTCATGGCTGCACCTATAAATGAAGGTCATCTATAGCTGCAGAGGTTACAACAAAACAAGAGAAAAGAGAAAAGATAGAGAAGGGTGTGAGAGAGGTCTAGGAATTGGGTGTGAGAATCCTAGCATTCTAGCTAGGTCTTGGGAAGAGATTCTTTTGGGAAAGGGTTCCTGCTCTCCTCCTAGTCTTCCCGGAAGAAGAAGATCGGCCCAAGGATTCTGAAGAGCTAGCACTCCGAGGGAGTTGATCAGATTCGAGCCCAGGTATGGATTTCCTGTAGATGCCAGACACGTGTGAGGCTCGAGCACCCTCCTCCTTCTACAGCTTTCTCCAGTATAAAGTATGGTACTTTTAATTTATGTTTCTGTCTTGCTTTGATGTTATGATGCATGCTATTACATTATGCTAGATCCTGTTGCGGGCAGATCGGTAGATCGTTTTGATCTATCTACCAAGCCTTCCGCTGTGCATGTTTTAAAATTGTTTTAAAATGCATTCCTTCTACCATATTTTCTTATATATTGTATGCTTTGTGTAGGTGCTTTTCACCTTCATGCTCGATCCTGGCAGGAGGGGGAGCTCTATCTCGGGAGCTCGACCCCAAAAGGCTAGCGCGTGACCTCATCTGGGGGCTCCACTTTGGAAGGCGGGAGCACGCTCCAATCACGAGGGTGACTTTGACCTCGGCAGGAGGGGAAGCACTATCTCAGAAGCTCGACCACGAAAGGCGAGAGTGCAACCTCAGCTGGGGGCTCCACTCCGGAAGGCGGGAGCACACTCCAACAAGAGGGGGGATCTCTATCTCGGGAGCTCAACCCCGGAAGGTGGGAGAGCAACCTTGGCTAGGGGCTCCACTCTGAAAGGCAGGAGCACGCTCTAAGCATGAGGGCGGTTCGACCCTGGTAGGAGGGGAGAGTTCTATCTTGGGAGCTCGACCCCGGAAGGTGGGAGCGCGACCTCAGTTGGGGGTTCCACTCTGAAAGGCGGGAGCACACTCCAGGCACGAGGGTGGCTCGACCCTAGATCTTCACTTGGTCACCTAATCCAGGTGGCGTTCTATCAGCGTGGCCACTGGCTAGGTCCGGCATGGGTTCCACATCTGTAATAGTGCCACATCAGGTGCCCCCCACTCTCGAGCCCAGAGTACGATGCGGTGCCTAGGGCGAAGGGAGTAATGATGCTACTGACATGGAAGAGAGCCTATCCTGCACCATTAATGCCTCGAGCACTGGCATCCCGAAAATCATGCTTCAGTCCATCCATGGACTGAAGCAAGCATCAAGGAGTTGGAACATGCGATTTGATAAGTGTATCAAGTCGTATGGCTTCGTTAGGAACGGAGAAGAACCTTGCATTTACAAATGGGCTAATGGTTTCATGATTGTATTTCTTGTGCTGTATGTGGATGACATTCTTTAATCAAGAATGACATCCCAGTACTACAAGGAATAAAGGTCTAGTTATCATCTCAGTTCTCTATGAAGGACTTGGGTGAAGCCTCTTACATATTGGGTATGAAGATTTATAGAGATGATCTAAGAGGCTTCTGGGACTGTCCCAGTCTACGTACATCAATACCGTGCTGAAAAGGTTCACCATGGAAAATTTTAAGAAGGGCTATCTTTTGATAGGCACTAGAATTGATCTCTCCAAAAGGAATTATGCGACAACTCCTAAAGAGAGAGAGCGTATGAGTAGAATCCTATATGCTTCGGTAGTGGGTTCTATCATGTATGCCATGACATGTACTAGACCAGACGTGGCATACTCACTAGGCATAGTGAGCAGATACCAGTCTGACCCAGGTGAAGCTCATTAGAAAGTGGTAAAGACCATCCTTAAGTATTTATGAAATATAAGGACCAATAGCTAATTTATGGAGAATCTGACTTGAAACTTGTGGGGTATACTGACTCAAGTTTCCAGTCAAATAAGAATGATAGCAAGCGTGTGTCAGGATTTACTTTATCCTAAACGGAGGAGTTGTCTGCTGGAAAAGTTCGAAGCAGCCTACTGTGACGGACTCAATATGCAAAGCAGAGTACATTGCAGCATCTGATGCAGCGAAGGAAGCTGTGTGATTGCGGAAGTTCCTCGGTTAGCTGGGAGTGGCACCTTTCATGGATGGTCCTATTCCTGTGTACTGTGACAGCAATGGAGCCATTGCTCAAGCCAAAGAGCCGAAGTCTCATCACTGCACAAAGCATATTTTATGGCACTATCACCTTGTACGAGAGATCGTGGAACGAGGTGACATTGACCTTCTGAAGATCGATGGAAAGGAAAACTGGCTTACCCCTTCACTAAAGCCATCAGGGTTCAAGAGTTCGACAGTTATAAAAGGAAAATGAGAATGAGATTCTGTACCGATTGGCTTTAGTCCAAGTAGAAGTGTTGAAATTATGTCCCAAAGCCAATCATCTAGGCTGTAAACTGTTGTGCTACCTTGTATTTTGTATATGAATTCTTTAATAAAAAAAGTTATTTATTTTGGCTGTTCATCATATTTATATTTTCTAAAATGAACTTCTTGTATGATGGAGTCCTTAGAAATTACATGTTTGATTAGAGAGGATATATCATGTAGTCCTTATAGTGGTTCATAATCAAAGGATACAATGTTATAGGACGACAATGTATTAAGTGTAAGTTATTGTATGTTATATTTGTTGGTTCTCCTCTTAACCAAGAGTGTGGAGATACTAGTGTGACATGCAAGTGAGATGTATGACATCTCACTGAACATGACCATCTGCGGAGCTCCCTTCTGCCAAAGGTTGCTCGCGAAGGGATATGGGTATATGTGTCCCTCATACTGAGGTCACCATGGCAGCTTGCAAGCAAGTCACTGTAATTTGGTGCCGGACTACCTGGATTTCTAATCCAGTGATGAAAGGTTTCTGGGTGCAGTCAAGTATTTGTGGAGCGGTGGTGGATCAAGATGGAACTGACCCCTCCAAATAGTTTGGAGTGAATGACTCATTATGTCTCAATTTAGCAAAACCTTTACCAGGATAGTTCTTGTGAGGAGTCACAGAACTTGTGACGTTGAGAGATGATCTGGATAAACCATATTAGGGTTGGCAGCGAATCCTAGGTCATCCTAAGCATTATAAGGTCAAAGGGTGAATTATGCATAAACTATATGCCAGAGGATTCTTGTGAGGTACTCTGCATCTTCGACCTATCCGGACGTCGGGTATCATTGCTAGATGAGGACTTTGACTAGTACTGGAAATGTTCCAGTACTACCGGCTTAGTGTTCGAACCTATGAGATCACACACCATAGAGGATTTCTATCTGATCTTAAGGCTAATCGATGATTGAGAATCGTTTGCCGTCACCGGAAATCAATATGATTGACTTTGTTCCAAGTGTCGATACTTGGAATTTTGTAGGTGTCGACACTTGGTGAAGTGTCGACACTTGGTGAAATGTCGACACTTGGTATTTTTGTGAGTCGACACTTCCTGTGACGAGCAGAATTCTGGAAAAGATTTTTGGGAGGATTTTGGGCAAGTTTTGACCTGGTTGAATTTCGAATTCAAACCAGTTTTGGCTCCAGGTTATTTGGTATGATAGTCATACTTACCTTCTTGGGTTGGACCCATTTGGTATGACCTTGATCCTCTCCCCCATTCTCTTCCCTCATCTCTCCTTCCTCTTTCTCCCTCTCATGGCTGCACCTATAAATGAAGGTCATTCTATAGGCTGCAGAGGTTACAACAAAACAAGAGAAAAGAGAAAAAATAGAGAAGGGTTGTGAGAGGTCTAGGATTGGGTGTGAGAATCCTAGCATTCTAGCTAGGTCTTGGGAAGAGAGTCTTTTGGGAAAGGGTTCCTGCTCTCCTCCTAGTCTTCCCGGAAGAAGAAGATCGGCCCAAGGATTCTGAAGAGCTAGCACTCCGAGGGAGTTGATCAGATTCGAGCCCAGGTATGGATTTCCTGTAGATGCCAGACACGTGTGAGGCTCGAGCACCCTCCTCCTTCTACAGCTTTTCTCCAGTATAAAGTATGGTACTTTTATATTTATGTTTCTGTCTTGCTTTGATGTTATGATGCATGCTATTACATTATGCTAGATCCTGTTGCGGGCAGATCGGTAGATCGTTTTGATCTATCTACCAAGCCTTCCGCTGTGCATGTTTTAAAATTATTTTAAAATGCATCCTTCTGCATATTTTCTTATATATTGTATGCTTTGTGTAGGTGCTTTTCACCTTCATGCTCGATCCTGGCAGGAGGGGAGCTCTATCTCGGGAGCTCGACCCAAAAGGCTAGCGCGTGACCTCATCTGGGGGCTCCACTTTGGAAGGCGGGAGCACGCTCCAATCACGAGGGTGACTTTGACCTCGGCAGGAGGGGGAAGCACTATCTCAGAAGCTCGACCGAAAGGCGAGAGTGCAACCTCAGCTGGGGGCTCCACTCCGGAAGGCGGGAGCACACTCCAACAAGAGGGGGGATCTCTATCTCGGGAGCTCAACCCCGGAAGGTGGGAGAGCAACCTTGGCTAGGGGCTCCACTCTGAAAGGCAGGAGCACGCTCTAAGCATGAGGGCGGTTCGACCCTGGTAGGAGGGGAGAGTTCTATCTTGGGAGCTCGACCCCGGAAGGTGGGAGTGCGACCTCAGTTGGGGGTTCCACTCTGAAAGGCGGGAGCACACTCCAGGCACGAGGGTGGCTCGACCCTAGATCTTCACTTGGTCACCTAATCCAGGTGGCGTATTCTATCAGCGTGGCCACTGGCTAGGTCCGGCATGGGTTCCACATCTGTAATAGTGCCACATCAGGTGCCCCCAACTCTCGAGCCCAGAGTACGATGCGGTGCCTAGGGCGAAGGGAGTAATGATGCTACTGACATGGAAGAGAGCCTATCCTGCACCATTAATGCCTCGAGCACTGGCATCCCGAAAATCATGCTTCAGTCCATCCATGGACTGAAGCAAGCATCAAGGAGTTGGAACATGCGATTGATAAGTGTATCAAGTCGTATGGCTTCGTTAGGAACGGAGAAGAACCTTGCATTTACAAATGGGCTAATGGTTTCATGATTGTATTTCTTGTGCTGTATGTGGATGACATTCTTTTAATCAAGAATGACATCCCAGTACTACAAGGAATAAAGGTCTAGTTATCATCTCAGTTCTCTATGAAGGATTGGGTGAAGCCTCTTACATATTGGGTATGAAGATTTATAGAGATGATCTAAGAGGCTTCTGGGACTGTCCCAGTCTACGTACATCGATACCATGCTGAAAAGGTTCACCATGGAAAATTTTAAGAAGGGCTATCTTTTGATAGGCACTAGAATTGATCTCTCCAAAAGGAATTATGCGACAACTCCTAAAGAGAGAGAGCGTATGAGTAGAATCCTATATGCTTCGGTAGTGGGTTCTATCATGTATGCCATGACATGTACTAGACCAGACGTGGCATACTCACTAGGCATAGTGAGCAGATACCAGTCTGACCCAGGTGAAGCTCATTAGAAAGTGGTAAAGACCATCCTTAAGTATTTATGAAATACTAAGGACCAATAGCTAATTTATGGAGAATCTGACTTGAAACTTGTGGGGTATACTGACTCAAGTTTCCAGTCAAATAAGAATGATAGCAAGCGTGTGTCAGGATTTATCTTTATCCTAAACGGAGGAGTTGTCTGCTGGAAAAGTTCGAAGCAGCCTACTGTGACGGACTCAATATGCAAAGCAGAGTACATTGCAGCATCTGATGCAGCGAAGGAAGCTGTGTGATTGCGGAAGTTCCTCGGTTAGCTGGGAGTGGCACCTTTCATGGATGGTCCTATTCCTGTGTACTGTGACAGCAATGGAGCCATTGCTCAAGCCAAAGAGCCAAAGTCTCATCACTGCACAAAGCATATTTTATGGCACTATCACCTTGTACGAGAGATCGTGGAACGAGGTGACATTGACCTTCTGAAGATCGATGGAAAGGAAAACCTGGCTTACCCCTTCACTAAAGCCATCAGGGTTCAAGAGTTCGACAGTTATAAAAGGAAAATGAGAATGAGATTCTGTACCGATTGGCTTTAGTCCAAGTAGAATTTGTTGGAAATTATGTCCCAAAGCCAATCATATAGGCTGTAAACTGTTGTGCTACCTTGTATTTTGTATATGAATTCTTTTAATAAATAAAAGTTATTTATTTTGGCTGTTCATCATATTTATATTTTCCTAAAATGAACTCTTGTATGATGGAGTCCTTAGAACTACATTGTTTGATATAGAGAGGATATATCATGTAGTCCTTATAGTGGTTCACAATCAAGGATACAATGTTATAGGACGACAATGTATTAAGTGTAAGTTATTGTATGTTACATTTGTTGGTTCTCCTCTTAAAAGAGTGTGGAGATACTAGTGTGACATGCAAGTGAGATGTATGACATCTCACTGAACATGACCATCTGCGGAGCTCCCTTCTGCCAAAGGTTGCTCGCGAAGGGATATGGATATATGTGTCCCTCATACCTGAGGTCACCATGGCAGCTTGCAAGCAAGTCACTGTAATTTGGTGCCGGACTACCTGGATTTCTAATCCAGTGATGAAGGTTTCTGGGTGCAGTCAAGTATTTCTGGAGCGGTGGTGGATCAAGATGGAACTGACCCCTCCAAATAGTTTGGAGTGAATGACTCATTATGTCTCAATTTAGCAAAACCTTTACCAGGATAGTTCTTGTGAGGAGTCACAGAACTTGTGGCGTTGAGAGATGATCTGGATAAACCATATTAGGTTGGCAGTCGAATCCTAGGTCATCCTAAGCATTATAAGGTCAAAGGGATGAATATGCATAAACTATATGCCAGAGGTCTTGTGAGGTACTCTGCATCTTCGACCTATCCGGACGTCGGGTATCATTGCTAGATGAGGACTTGACTAGTACTGGAAATGTTCCAGTACTACCGGCTTAGTGTTCGAACCTATGAGATCACACACCATAGAGGATTTCTATCTGATCTTAAGGCTAATCGATGATTGAGAATCGTTTGCCGTCACCGGAAATCAATATGATTGACTTTGTTCCAAGTGTCGATACTTGGAATTTGTAGGTGTCGACACTTGGTGAAGTGTCGACACTTGGTGAAATGTCGACACTTGGTAATTTTTGTGAGTCGACACTTCCTGTGACGAGCAGAATTCTGGAAAAGATTTTTGGGAGGATTTTGGGCAAGTTTTGACCTGGTTTGAATTTCGAATTCAAACCAGTTTTGGCTCCAGGTTATTTGGTATGATAGTCATACTTACCTTCTGGGTTGGACCCATTTGGTATGACCTTGATCCTCTCCCCCATTCTCTTCCCTCATCTCTCCTCCTTCCTCTTTCTCCCTCTCATGGCTGCACCTATAAATGAAGGTCATTCTATAGGCTGCAGAGGTTACAACAAAACAAGAGAAAAGAGAAAAGATAGAGAAGGGTTGTGAGAGGTCTAGGGATTGGGTGTGAGAATCCTAGCATTCTAGCTAGGTCTTGGGAAGAGAGTCTTTTGGGAAAGGGTTCCTGCTCTCCTCCTAGTCTTCCCGGAAGAAAAGAAGATCGGCCCAAGGATTCTGAAGAGCTAGCACTCCGAGGGAGTTGATCAGATTCGAGCCCAGGTATGGATTTCCTGTAGATGCCAGACACGTGTGAGGCTCGAGCACCCTCCTCCTTCTACAGCTTTTCTCCAGTATAAAGTATGGTACTTTTATATTTATGTTCTGTCTTGCTTTGATGTTATGATGCATGCTATTACATTATGCTAGATCCTGTTGCGGGCAGATCGGTAGATCGTTTTGATCTATCTACCAAGCCTTCCGCTGTGCATGTTTTAAAATTGTTTTAAAATGCATTCCTTCTGCCATATTTTTCTTATATATTGTATGCTTTGTGTAGGTGCTTTTCACCTTCATGCTCGATCCTGGCAGGAGGGGGAGCTCTATCTCGGGAGCTCGACCCCAAAAGGCTAGCTCGTGACCTCATCTGGGGGCTCCACTTTGGAAGGCGGGAGCACGCTCCAATCACGAGGGTGACTTTGACCTCGGCAGGAGGGGAAGCACTATCTCAGAAGCTCGACCACGAAAGGCGAGAGTGCAACCTCAGCTGGGGGCTCCACTCCGGAAGGCGGGAGCACACTCCAACAAGGGGGGATCTCTATCTCGGGAGCTCAACCCCGGAAGGTGGGAGAGCAACCTTGGCTAGGGGCTCCACTCTGAAAGGCAGGAGCACGCTCTAAGCATGAGGGCGGTTCGACCCTGGTAGGAGGGGAGAGTTCTATCTGGGAGCTCGACCCCGGAAGGTGGGGCGCGACCTCAGTTGGGGGTTCCACTCTGAAAGGCGGGAGCACACTCCAGGCACGAGGGTGGCTCGACCCTAGATCTTCACTTGGTCACCTAATCCAGGTGGCGTATTCTATCAGCGTGGCCACCGGCTAGGTCCGGCATGGGTTCCACATCTGCAATAGTGCCACATCAGGTGCCCCCCACTCTCGAGCCCAGAGTACGATGCGGTGCCTAGGGTGAAGGGAGTAATGATGCTACTAACATGGAAGAGAGCCTATCCTGCACCATTAATGCCTCGAGCACTGGCATCCCGAAAATCATGCTTCCACACCAACGAGGAGATACTATGTTAGCCCACTCAGGAGGGCTATAATTGCTACGCCGGGTTCAAAGTGATTGCCTCCGAATGAAAGCATCGCCTTCAACGGATCTCGATGCATGGCAGACTCTCATTGGCTAAGAAGAAGAGAGGATGCACATTTTCAACCAGTACGATGTCATGGAGAATTAACAAGCTTTTGAAAGGCACTTTTCGGGTTATCCTTTAAGGACTTTCGAGCAAGGAGGGCAAGGTCTTTCTGCAGAGCCTTTCTTCTTCCTCTATCTTGCTTCCATCTTCTTGATTTAGAGTCTAGAGTCCTTTGTAGGTCTACCTTCTCCTTCCTTCCTCCTTTCCTCTTCTTCTTTTCTTCTCCTTCGGCCTGTGCTGAAGGGGATATTTTAGAAAGTCCTTAGGTCACAGTCCTTCCTTCGTTTTCTCCTTTCTTGCCTTCATGAGTTCCTCCAGTAGAGGGCACCACCGCCCAAAACATTCTATGAGGCGGGACCATCACGACCGAGGCCTCTGATGCGTGTCGTAATGCACCGATTTAGAACCTTAATTCCACTACTCTAAAGGGTAGAATAGCGGGAGTAAGGGTCGATCCCACAGAGACTTTGGGGTTATCTTGAAAATGTATTTTCTTTGACTTAAAATAAACTAAAATTAACTAGACTAATACAAGAATTAAATGCAAATAATAAATCTGTGAAAATAATTTAGATATGACCTATCTCAAGAGTACGGCCCGTATCCGTGGATCACGGCCGGTCCCTTAGGTATAGGTCAGTCAAAACTAATTCACTACAACTTACCTTAAACGCTAATCCAACATGACTCCAGCATGACTAAAATAAAAATAAGCAGACATGGATTAATATAAAACAAATAAATTTTATTGCATAAAAATTGGAGTACAGAGAAAATAAAAGTAAGGGAACAAGGGTCCCTTTCTCCCTTTTTATCCGACTCTGACTCTCTGTCACAGCAACAGGTGGAACTACGGACAGCAAGTGGAACCTCCCAAAAATTCCTCTCCGCAGAAAAGAATCACCGAGGTATTTATAGCTGAAAAATACCGTGTCGGGTCCGTGGAAAGCGCGGTGATTTCTTCATCTCAATCCGATCTCCTTATCTGATTTTTTTACGATCATCCCCATCTCAAAAATTAAATTCAAAAATTTTATCGCACAATCCCGCGTCCATTCAGCGTCGTCCGACATCTCATCTCGTTTCGATACTTCTTGTTTTCGGATATCCGGTCGGAACAACAGGGGCGGTGACAGCGGGCACGGCCAGGCGGTGGGGTGGACGTGGACACAGCTAAGCAGCGGAGACGGATGTGGCGCAGAGACGGACTTGGGCTGCATGGCCGTGGGCGTGGGTGGCATGCAGCAGCAGGCTTGGCGGCGACTTGGGTGGCAGCGCGGACGGAGGACGTGGCCGGAGGTGGTGCTGCGGACGGGGACGGCGTGGCGGCAGCAGGCTTGGGCGGCGAGCTCGGCGGACACGGCGCGCAGGGGAACGCTGGGCGGCAGCTCGGGGGCAGACGGCTGGAGCTTGGCAGACAGCAGCAGGCCGGGGGTGGGGCGCGGGGGCGCTGCTCCCGTGGGGGCGCAGGAAGGACTGGGGCTGACGCGCGGCGGCGCGAAGGCGGGGGACTGGGCGGGCGGGCGGACGGGGGGGGTGGGCGAGGCCGTGGGCGGAGGGTGGCGTGGGGGTGGGCGACGAACACGGAGGCCTGGGCGGCGGCGCGGGGGCAGACGGCCGGCTGCGGCGTGGGCGGAGGGGCGGACGGCGCGGCGGCGGCTTGGCGGGCTTGGGCGTGGCGCGCGGCGGCGGCGGCTCGGGCACGGACAGACGGTGGGCGGCTTCGGGCTTGGCGGAGCCGACTTCCGGCCATTTTTCCGGCCGAACGGGAGCTCTCGACCGGCGAGAAAGTTGCCAGGCTTCGACGGTGCCATGGGAAGCTCTCCGGCGAGTTTCGGCGCGATCGGAGCACGGTGGTCCACGGCTCCGCCCGTGGACCGGCAGCAATGGCTGCCGTGGACCAGCAGCCCATACGGTGGACCATTGAGCCGGTCCACCGTGAGCCAAACAAAAGTTTTTAGGGCGCTCCAAAATTCGTGCGGCTCTGAAATCCGTGCTAAAACCTTCTAAAATCTATTTCGGGCCCGTTTGAAGTCCAAATTACATTCCGTTTGCGTCGTTGGACTCCTAAAATCAAGATCTACACGTTTATGGAGTCAATTCCTGCAAAGTATCACAAAAAGTATTAATTTTAATCAAATAAAGTTGGGTTAATTATCATTATTCTAATGTCTAACACACCCCCCAACTTAAACTTTTGTCCTCGAGTAAAGGAAATGGATGAGCCTTGTGTACTAAGATGGTCCATGAAGTGAAAATTATCGTACTAACCCTAAAATCAAAGGATACATGGTTAGACTATTAAAAAGGTACTTCATTGGATTACCAATTCCACCCATTTAGTAGTAGAATAAAGTCCATAGAAGTTTTAAGAGTTTTCGTTCCCAACTTTCTATCTCACTATCTAAATCTTCCAACTTAGTTTGGTTTTGATGCAATATTTATTTAGTCCCCACTTCTTCTTCTTTTTTTTTTTTTTTTTTTTTTTTTTTTTTTTTTTTTGATTAATGTAAGTCAGTGCAATGTCCTGACACCTTGCTTTCTAATTAACCCTTGTAGCGAGCTTTAAGCCAATGACTCCCAAACCAGTTGGCTTTAGGGCATTAGGTGTAAAACACCCCTCGGGCTTACTGACTCGAGTTAAAAGGCTAAGTCAAGACTAACTCTACGAAAATTTCGTTACATCCTCACCTTTTGACGCGAACAACAACGCTTACTTAGGCGAAGGGGCCCGGTTACTCAGTGAGAGATGCTAAAAATCCTCATAATTTTTTAACTGGGGACTTTTTATAATGCCTATACCAAATAAGTAAGATTCATTATTAAGATCAATAGGCCGAAGGGTCTGGAATTACTCTTCTAAAATTTTCTGGACTACAATCTACCACTTATAGGGTTTTCTTGATAAATTATCCCTCAGTATCTCTAAAATTTTCTAAACCATTGATCACTCCTCATTTAGTGAGCTTGATTATTTTCAATTCGAGACGAATTCTTGTACACAAAACTGATTAAAATTTTACTCGAGGATTTGATTTAATTAATTACCTCACCCCCCAACTTAATTTTCATTGTCCCTAATGGAAGAGAATATTAATAACTAAATGGCATGGAAGGATACAACCTGGTAGGGTATGGAATTAGACGTCCTTCTATCACCATGTTCCCGCAATCTTCTTTTATTACTCCATTTATTCTAAAAATAAAGAACTAGAAGTTAAAATATGAACTAAGGAAAGAGCTGGGCTGCCTCCCAGGAGCGCTAAGTTTAACGTCTTCAGCCAGACAAAGTTCATCATCACAGCAACACTGGTTGTTCAAGATCAGAGTTTCAACAACTTCTCCATCACTGATTCCTTCAATATACGGTTTCAACCGCTGGCCATTTACCTTAAAAACATTCCCTTGCTTAGGATCCTTAAGTTTAACTGCTCCATGGGAAATACTTGAGTTACTACAAAGGTCCATCCCATCGTGAGCGGAGTTTTCCGGGAAAAAGACGTAACCTAGAGTTGTAGAGCCATACTTTTTGATTAGGCTCAAATGATTTTCTATTAATAAATTTGTCATGATAAGCCTTCGTTCGAGCCTTGTAAATTTTCGAACTCTCATACGCTTCATTTCGTAACTCTTCCAACTCACTTAACTGAAGTTTCTATGGGAACTTGCATTCTTCATGTCAAAATTAAATCGCTTGATAGCCCAAAATGCACGATGTTCCAATTCAACAGGTAGGTGACAAGCCTTTCCAAACACTAACCGGTACGGAGACATTCCTAGAGGGGTCTTGAAAGCAGTTCGGTAAGCCCATAAAGCATCATCCAAACGTTCGGACCAATCTTTCCTATCGGGTCTTACCGTTTTCTCAAGAATGTGCTTGATCTCTCTATTCGAAACTTCTACCTGACCACTAGTCTGAGGATGGTATGGTGTGGCTACTTTATGGGTAATTCCATACTTTTTCATCAGTGCGTCAAAGTGTCTATTTGTGAAATGCGCACCTCCATCACTAATAATGGCCCTTGGGCACCCAAACCGACTAAAGATGTTATGTTGAATGAACTTGATCACAACTTTGTGATCATTAGTTCGAGTTGCCACAGCTTCAATCCATTTTGAAACATAATCGACTACTACCAAATGTACTCGTATCCAAAGGAAAGAGGAAATGGTCCCATAAAGTCAATACCCCAAACATCAAAAATTTCAACAACTAAAATGGGTTTAGGGGCATCATATCTTTTCGTGAAATATTCCCCCTTTGTTGACACTTGAGACAATTACGGCCAAATTCATGTGCATCTTTAAAGAGAGTTGGCCAATAAAATCCACTTTGCAGCACCTTTGCTGCAGTTTTTTTCTCCCACTAAAGTGTCCCCCACATGCAAGAGAATGACAAAAATTGAGTATACTCTTGAATTCACTTTCAGGGACACATCGCCTTCACTTGATCTGAACAGTGTTTAACAATTCAGGTTCCTCCCAAAAATAATATTTGATTTGCGAAAAGAACCTATCTTTTTCTTGTTGCGACCAGTATGGAGGAACTTGCCCTATTACCAGATAATTCACAATATGGGCAAACCAGGGAGATTACTGGTAGAAGAAATTGAGAATAGTGCTCATCAGGAAACCTATCTCCAATAATTTCCTTGTTGTATTCTACTAAGATCCTAGAAATGTGATCTGCTACCATATTTTCGGAACCTTTCTTATCCAAAATTTCTAAGTCAAATTCTTGTAACAAAAGAATCCATCGAATCAGTCTAGGCTTGGTATCCTTTTTGGATAGCAGATGTCTTAATGCAGCATGATCAGAGTAAACTAGGACCTTAGACCCTAATAAATATGATCGAAATTTTTCTAGGCGAATACAACTGCTAGTAATTCTTTCTCAGTAGTGGTATAGTTCATTTGTGCATCTGAAAGAGTTTTACTAGCATAGTAAATTACATGGGGTTCCCTATTGAGCTTCTGTCCTAAAACCTCCTACAGCATAATCAGAAGCATCACACATGATTTCAAATGGCAGAGTCCAATCTGGGGCTTGATGATAGGTGCAGTGGTCAAAGCATTCGAAGAATGTCAAAAGCGGTCAAACATTCTTTACTAAAATCAAAGGACTTGTCTTTGGCAAGTAAATCACACAATGGTCGAGAGATTTTGCTGAAATCCTTGATGAATCGTCTATAAAAACCAGCATGGCCAAGGAAGGATCGTACTTGTCTAACCGAGGTTGGGGGAGGTAATTTCGAGATTATTCAACCTTAGCCTTGTCAACCTCAATCCCTCGCTCAGAAACAATGTGTCCGAGTACAATTCCCTCACGAACCATAAAATGGCTCTCTCCCAACTTAAGACTAAGTTGGTTTCTATACCGTTTCAATACCTTAGCCAAATTATGGAGGCAGTCCTCGAATGAAGATCCAAAACAGAAAAATCATCCATAAACACTTCAAGGAAATGACCAACCATATCGGAGAATAAGGCCAACATACATCGTTGAAAGGTGGCTGGTGCATTACAGAGACCAAAAGCATACGCCTGAATGCAACGTTCCAAAAGGGCAAGTAAAGGTGGTCTTTTCTTGGTCTGCAGGAAATACTGGAACCTGGTTGTATCCCGAATATCCATCCAGGAAACAAAAGAAACTCTGCCCTGCTAGTCGTTCTAGAATTTGATCAATAAAGGCAGAGGGAATGATCTTTCCTAGTAACAGCATTCAGTTTCCGGTAATCTATACACACTCTCCAACTAGTGGTTGCTCGGGTAGAAATTGACTCACCCTTTTCATTCTGAATGACAGTAATACCTGACTTTTTAGTACTACCTGAGTTGAGCTGACCATTGGCTATCCGAAATTGGATAAATAATACCGGCATCCAACCATTTAAACCACTTCTTTTTTAACAATTTCTCGCATGTTTGGATTTAGCCTCCGTTGCATGTCCCTATGTGGTTTAGCTTCTGCTTCACAGTGAATGTGGTGCATGCAAACAGAAGGGTCAATTCCCTTAAGATCAGCTATTGTCCATCCTATTGCCTCTTTATGGTCCCTAAGTACATTCATCAATTTTTGTTCCTGATCAGAGGTCAAAGTAGATGCAATGATTACCGGAAGGGTATCATTGGATCCAAGAAAAGAATACTTTAACTTGTCAGGAAGAGGCTTCAATTCCAGATTGGGTGGTGCTTCTAAGGATGGCACTAAAGGGCTTGATTGAGTCGGTAATGATTCAATTTCACAGTCCAAGGAGGAATGGTACTAAACTTGGGTGGCTCTAACAAGCATTCACTTCATTTGCACATTCATCAATATCAAAATCGTCAGTTCCTAAATGTGTCAAACATGCTTGCAAAGGATCCGAATTAAGCAACACAGGAAGATTCCTATTTACTACTTCTTCTATCATGTTTACTTCGTGATGATCATAAGATGGTGGTCCTTGGCATGCATTGAAAATATTCAACCGCATTTTCTTATTCCCAAAAAAGACGTCCATAACCCCTGTTCTGCAATTTATGCAAGCATTAGCGGTAGCTAGGAAAGGTCTTCCAAGAATGATGGGTATCTGACTAGGGCTACCGCTAGACTCCATGTCCAAAACAAGAAAATCAACCGGGAAGTAGAACTCATCGACTTTTACCAACACATCCTCGAGCATTCCACGGGGTGCCTTGACGGATCGATCAGCTAACTGTAAGGTCACCGTCGTGGGTTTTATTCTCCGAATTTAAACAGATCATACATTGATCCTGGGAGAAGGTTTACACTCGCACCTAAATCTAACAAGCTTTCTTGATTGTAAGGTCCCCTATGACACAAGAGATAATTGGGGTACCTGGGTCTTTGAGTTGGGTGGAGCTATTTGCTGAAAAACTGAGCTGGCTTGCTCAGTTAAGAGGATTTTCTTAGGGATATGTGCCTTAGATTTCGTTTTTGAGTGCACAAATCCTTAAGAATTTGGCATAAGCCGTACTTGCTTGATGGCATCGAGGAGAGGTAAATTGATTTGAACTTGCTTGAATAATTCAAGCATCTCATTCATTTTTAAATTTTTCTTATCCAATGGTAAAGGTGACTCCAAAGCTTAGGGAATGGAGCCTTAGGTACAGTACTTGACCAATGGATTCCTTCTCCTCTTCATTCTTTTTCTCTGGCCTAGCCAGCTCTACTTCTTGGGTCGGTCAGGTTGATCTAATGTTTTTCCACTTCTTAAGGTGATAACAGATTTAGCGTGTTCAGGAAAATTTTCAGGTCCAGTGGGAACTCTCAGCCATGTATTGACCCTTGGGGTTGATAATGGGCTGGCTAGGCAACTTACCCTCTTCTCTCCGATTGAAAGCTGTAGCTAGCTGACCTATCTGAGTCTCTAGCTTGGCAATGGATTGGGTATGGGAGTGAAGGATTTGGGTATTCATGTTCAGCCCCTCCTTCAAAGTTTGAAGGATCTTTTCTTGAAAGGAAGGATCAAGATTGCTGGCCGAGGTTATGGAGGCTGGGGGGCATTTTGATATTGAGGAAATTGCATGCTTTGAAATTTGGTCTCCTGATTATTTGGCCTAACAGAAAAATTGATTCCGGATTGGGGTTTCCAAGAAAAATTCGGGTGATTGCGCCAGCCAGGATTGGTATTGTGTTCGAATAAGGATCGTTTTCCTGGTCTAGGAGCCATTCGGGTTTGAGCTTGATGAGCTTGCTCCTGAAGAAGCTCAGGAAATTGGTAAGCTGATGGACAATCACCTAAGGTATGGGTGGAACTCGAGCAGATATACAGACTTCATGAGTAGGATGAGATAAAGAGGAGTTATTTCCAGCTTGCAAAAGTTGGTCGCGCTTCTGAGATAGCTCATGCAACCTTGCTGTAGATGTCTACAGCACGACCAACTTCATACATACCTCCTCTCTTAGGTTCTACATGTCCTGGGGGAGATCTCTACGGCAGCTGACATATGATGTAGAGAAATTTTTACTTAACGTTTCAACACAACTGCCATGCCTCATGTTCATTTTTAAGCATGAACGTTCCTCCACATGAGGCATCCACCATTTGCCGGTGCCTTCTGACAAACCGTCATAGAAGCCTGGACTAATTGCCATTTGGGATGGCATGGTGAGGACATTTTCTAATTAGCTCTTTCAATCTCTCCCAGGTTTCATGAAACATTCTCCATCTAATTGGGAAAAACTAGTAATGGCTTTTCTAATTTGATTCGTCTTTCCTATGGAAAAATATTTCTTAAGAAACTCCCTCTGAAGTTGATCCCAAGTTGAAATTGTCACGGTGTCTAGGGAATTCAACCAATATTTGGCTTTATCTTTCAGAGAAAAAGGGAATAACCTAAGCCTTAAAGCATCGTCGGAGAAATTTTGGATCTTAACAGTGGAACAGATTTCTAGAAATTCATCTAGATGTTTGTATGGGTCTTCAGTTGCAAGTCCGTAAAAGAGGGTAACATCTGAATCACACTGGACTTGATTTCGTACTGAATGCATCTACAGGGGGTACTTGGATACAAGGTGAATAAGTGTATTTTGAAGGAGTGAAGTACTCCTTCAGCGGAGGGTCAATTCCTTGATTAGGATCCATAGTACCTGGGGTGGTTGCTCTACTGGAGCCTTCGATTTTCGGATCTAGGGATATTGTTTAGGTTCACGAAGTCGGCGCCTAGAATATACTAACATACACCCTCCTTCTAAAGCAACAGCAATCAAAGATTTTTTTAATTTTTTTTAATTGGAAAGCGGAAGAATGAGAAGAGGTCTAAAGAGAGTTCCTAAGAGAATCCTAAATTAGAAAGAAAGTTAATTAATTAATTTTTTTTAATTTTTTTTTTTAATCAAACAAGTAAAACAATCAAAATCACTATCCTAGGGTTAACCTGGATCTAGACAGCTCCTAACTGATCCAGGTTACCTTCGAGCACTCCAAGCCCAAGATCAATTAACTGACTTGGCCAGGTAAGTGTAAGGTGGGTGAAGGTTTCCCTTATCGCTTGCCTTAGACACCAATTATAAATTGGCCAGGTAAGCGGAACCAACTCACGTCCCTCGGGCTCTAGTCCCTGAACCACTTTCCTTAGACACCAAGGAATTAAATGATCTGAACCCGGTCCAACTCTAGGGTTTCCTTGTCCTATTGAGCTCGAAATCCTTAGGTTGACGTCTAATTAATTTTAAAATTAAAGGCTTGGGTCATGCAGATGCTAGATTGATGATTTGTGGGCTAAGGAAGGGTATTGATCTCCCCACCTTATCTGATTAATGGGTTGTGCCCTTAAGATATATTATGAAATTATGAAATGCAATAGCTAAGGTGTCCAAAAAGTTATAAACAAACAAAATTAAACTTAATTTTTTTTTTTAATTTTGATGATTAAGTATCTGATCCTAATAATTATGAAATGTCTGTGTAATTTTTTGGTTTTGCAAAAAAATAAATTTACCTAAGTGAATCTAAATTTTTTTTTGTGTGTTCTAAATTTTTTTTGTGTTCAACCTTTTGTACCCTAGACAACCATTCAACATAACCTCCCAGTTATGCCAGGGCAACCTTATGTCAGGGCACTCAAGATCGAAAATTGAAAATTGGAATGTAAATTTTGAAAATTGATTTTTTTTTTTTTTTTGTTTTGTTTTTTTTTTTTTTTGGATTTTTAAATTGTTGATTATATTTTTTTTTCAGATAACGCCGAAAGTCCCCGGCAACGGTGCCAAAAATCTGATGCGTGTCGTAATGCACCGATTTAGAACCTTAATTCCACTACTCTAAAGGGTAGAATAGCGGAGTAAGGGTCGATCCCACAGAGACTTTGGGTTATCTTGAAAAAGTATTTTCTTTTGACTTAAAATAAACTAAAATTAACTAGACTAATACAAGAATTAAATGCAAATAATAAATCTGTGAAAATAATTTAGATATGACCTATCTCAAGAGTACGGCCCGTATCCGTGGATCACGGCCCGTCCCTTAGGTATAGGTCAGTCAAAACTAATTCACTACAACTTACCTTAAACGCTAATCCAACATGACTCCAGCATGACTAAAATAAAAATAAGCAGACATGGATTAATATAAAACAAATAATTTTATTGCATAAAAATGGAGTACAGAGAAAATAAAAGTAAGGGAACAAGGTCCCTTTCTCCCTTTTTATCCGACTCTGACTCTCTGTCACAGCAACAGGTGGAACTACGGACAGCAAGTGGAACCTCCCAAAAATTCCTCTCCGCAGAAAAGAATCACCGAGGTATTTATAGCTGAAAAATACCGTGTCGGGTCCGTGTGGAAGCGCGGTGATTTCTTCATCTCAATCCGATCTCCTTATCTCAAATAATAAATGCAAATAATAAATCTGTGAAATAATTTAGATATGACCTATCTCAAGAGTACGGCCCGTATCCGTGGATCACGGCCCGTCCCTTAGGTATAGGTCAGTCAAAACTAATCACTACAACTTACCTTAAACGCTAATCCAACATGACTCCAGCATGACTAAAATAAAAATAAGCAGACATGGATTAATATAAACAAATAAATTTTATTGCATAAAAATTGGAGTACAGAGAAAATAAAGTAAGGGAACAAGGGTCCTTTTCCTCCCTTTTTATCCGACTCTGACTCTCTGTCACAGCAACAGGTGGAACTACGGACAGCAAGTGGAACCTCCCAAAAATTCCTCTCCGCAGAAAGAATCACCGAGGTATTTATAGCTGAAAAATACCGTGTCGGGTCCGTGTGGAAAGCGCGGTGATTTCTTCTTCATCTCAATCCGATCTCCTTATCTGATTTTTTTACGATCATCCCCATCTCAAAAATTAAATTCAAAATTTTATCGCACAATCCCGCGTCCATTCAGCGTCGTCCGACATCTCATCTCGTTTCGATACTTCTTGTTTTCGGATATCCCGGTCGGAACAACAGGGGCGGTGACAGCGGGCACGGCCAGGCGGTGGGGTGGACCGTGGACACAGCTAAGCAGCGGAGACGGATGTGGCGCAGAGACGGACTTGGGCTGCATGGCCGTGGCGTGGGTGGCATGCAGCAGCAGGCTTGGGCGGCGACTTGGGTGGCAGCGCGGACGGAGGACGTGGCCGGAGGTGGTGCTGCGGACGGTGGACGGCGTGGCGGCAGCAGGCTTGGGCGGCGAGCTCGGCGGACACGCGCGCAGGGGAACGCTGGGCGCAGCTCGGGGGCAGACGGCTGGAGCTTGGCAGACACGCAGCATGGCCGTGGCGTGGGTGGCGCTGCTCCGTGGGCGACGGCAGCAGGCGGCTGGCTGACGCGCGGCGGAAGGCGGCGACTGGGGGGCGTGCGGCGGACGCGCGGCTGCGGCGATGGCCGTGGGCGGCGGCGTGGCGTGGGCGACGAACACGGACGGCTGGGCGGCGGCGCGGGGCAGACGGCCGGCTGCGGCGTGGGCGGAGGGCGGACGCGCGGCGGCGGCTTCGGGCTTGGCGTGGCGCGCGGCGGCGGCGGCTTCGGGCACGGACAGACGGTGGGCGCTTCGGGCTTGGGCGGAGCCGACTTTCGGCCATTTTTTCCGGCCGAACGGGAGCTCTTCGGGCCGGCGAGAAAGTTGCCAGTGGCTTCGACGGTGCCATGGGAAGCTCTCCGGCGTTTCGGCGCGATCGGAGCACGGTGGTCCACGGCTCCGCCCGTGGACCGCAGCAATGGCTGCCGTGGACCAGCAGCCCATACGGTGGACCATTGAGCCGGTCCACCGTGAGCCAAACAAAATTTTTAAGGGCGCTCCAAAATTCGTGCGGCTCTGAAATCCGTGCTAAAACCTTCTAAAATCTATTTCGGGCCCGTTTTAAGTCCAAATTACATTCCGTTTGCATCGTTGGACTCCTAAATCAAGATCTACACGTTTATGGAGTAATTCCTGCAAAGTATCACAAAGAGTATTAATTTTAATCAATAAAGTTTGGTTAATTATCATTATTCTATGTCTAACAGCCTCCTTCATCGGATTGCGAGGAGGACAAAGTTCTTGTAGTAATCCATAGGGGTCCCCACCGGACGGAGATAGTCATAGGACCCCCTGCAACTCCTCCTCCTCTTCCCATCAGGGAGTTGGTTGGTCCCTCTGGCATTGCTTCGGTGATGACCCATGAGGACCTCCTCCATGTCTAGAGGGTATATGGGATCCCTGATTCCATCCATCTCTCAATCCCAAGACTGGAGGAGCGAATCACTTCCAATGGCCCGGGCAAGATTGCCCTATATGATGATTTTTTCGGGAGCCTTTGTCTTTCTTTCCGCCCTTTCTTTCCCTCCTTGAGTAATTTCCGTCTAGTCGTAGCCTAACTTACTCCTAATGCTATCAAGACCATTTTTGGCTTCATCATCCTTTGCCATTTCCACAGGATTGTAAACTGTTTCTCCCTCTTCAGGGCCCTATTCATCCTGAAGCACCACCTGGTCAATAATGGGTGGTGGTTTGTGAACCCCCGCCTAGGAGCCATCAAACTTGACCTACCTTCTTTCATCAAGGGGTGGAAGAGCATGTTTCTATTCACCTCGATTGAGGGGGTGGATTGAGTTTGGAGTGACCCAGACCGCTTCCCTAACCAAAAATTTTCTGTCGAGCCGGTCGATAAAGAGGTGTATGACCGACTCATCACTTCTGAGATCCCGACTCTTCGGGACCTGCTGACCGAGTGAAATCTTGTCAATGCTAGGGTCAGCCTGGCCCAACCTCAGGAAGGCTCAACATCGAGCTCCTTTCTCTTTAAAGTATATCTTGCTTCAATAGGTGACTGACTATCTCTTTTTGTATCACAGGGATGAAATTCATAATGGAACAGCTCCTCAGTATGTTGAGGAAGAGGGCCGCCTCTGTGGGGCCCAGAGAGGAGCATGTGAAGAAGGCCCGGGAGGAGTCAAAGCGGAGGCCCAGTGAGGGGCCCTCCGTGGTGCCAACCGCACCTGGGCCGACGGTCCAGCCTTCTTCCCACATGCCCAAGAGTAGGACTGGACCTGTGCAGGGGCCCGCATCAGCAGCCCTGGTGTCCCCTCCATGAACCGAACCTCCACCTCAGCCGAAGGTGGTGGAGGTGGTGGAAGACACTGCCACAGAGAGACCGGCCCTGCTGCTAACGAGTGAAGTTGCCGGAGTCTAGCCCATAGCCATCGTGCCTCCACCAACTGCCATGCCGGGGCCTGCAGAGCCATCTGCGACATCGAGGTCGAGGATGAAAAAAATGTCACTCTACCTACCTCCGGACACGGCGCTGACAAGGGACGGGAGGTTGGCAGAGCAATTAATGAACGTCATCATCCAGCCACAAGATCTCCGAGAGAAAGGCGGCCGGCAACTGTGGACGTCTTCACTGAGGTGTTCCCCCAACTTCTATTGGTAAGCCATTTTCCTAGTTACTTCATTCTTCTTTCCTGCCCATGCAGATTTGGCTGACTTTCTACGTGTGACTATTGCAGGTGATCGCTGATACCCAGCTCATCCAAGATTCATGCCTGGGGCGATGAAGCGGGACCATCGCCTCCGCAAGGAGAGGGATGCCGCTGAGGTCAAAGCCCGGACTCAGGCTGCTAGGGTTCAAGAGCTGGATGGTCTAGTGAAGATCCTCTAAGCCGAGCTGGCTAGCTCCTATGTGATGGCAAGAAGAAGTCCACCGACCTCGCGATGCCCTGAGTGGAGAAGGAAGAGAATTTCCCTCTGGCTGAGAGGGAGGTGCACCACGCGGTGGAGGTGACCCGCCTGGAGGGAAGGGCGCAGACCCTCCAGGTGCGACTCGATGTGGAGCCGGCCTGGGCTGCAGCAACCGGGGAGAAGGCCACGGCGATGGTGGCGCTAATGGAGGCGGCAAAGAAGGAGGCCGCCGAAGCCATTCCTGAGTTCAAAGTGTCAGAGGCCTTCATGGATGAGGTCTCTGAGGCGGTGTTGGACTCCTCCAAAAGGGGTTCAATGACTTCCGAGGGAAAGCTCGTCGACTCTTTGGGCTAAAGGTACTAGACAACATCTACCCCGATCTGCCTTCCATCGCCATGGTTCCGGGGTCACCTATCATCGAGGCTGAAATGGAACCAAAGCCGGGGACCGGAGTGGGTCGAGGCCAAATCTACTACCACCCAAGACACCTCACGAACTGAGGTCGTGCCAACACCCAATGAGGCAACTCGTCGACTAGGAAGGAGCCGGCAACTTCGGAGTAGCTAGGATTTTCCTTTTTCCTTTCTTTTTTGTAACTGAGTTTTGAAGGGCCTCCCGCCTTGTTGGGAGCCTTTACAATCGTAAGAGATTTTCATGAATAGAAACCCTTTTTAATCACTTGATGAGTATTCCTCTTCTTTCTCCCTCTCTCTCTCTTTTTTGCTTTGAGTTTTTTTCCAGCAAACAGGAACCTTTCATACTATGAAGGGCTTGTTTCAGCAATGTGGAGTGAGCCTTGCTTGGCTAAGGAACTTCACCTCGCTCTCCTTGCTTTTGTTTTTCTCCCCTTTACATGATAGGAAGGTAGGCTTTTGATAGTGAAGCATAAGACTTCCAAGTCCTGACCATTTTTGGTTAAGTCTGGAACCTTATGTCTAGCTGGGTGGACTTTGGGAATGCTTCGGCTCCACCTGCTGATCTTGAGGTCATGTGGGTGTGAATGCAGGGCTCATGGAGTTTTCCTAGCTTGCACCTCTGATTCGGAGGAATGAGATGAATGAATGATAAGTGCAGGGCTTCATGAGTTTACCGACTTTGAGTGCAAGGCTTCGTAGGTTTTTTTTGGCTTTGAGTGCGGGACTTTATAAGTTTTTGGCTTTGAGTACGGGGTTTCGTAAGTTTCTCGACTTTGAGTGCGGGGCTTCACAAGTTTTCCGGCTTTGAGTGCGGGGCTTCGTAAGTTTTCCAGCTTTGAGTGCGGGGCTTCGTAAGTTTCCCGACTTTGTTCGCCAGATTTAGAGTCGGGCGGATAAGTTCCTGCACAGGTGGAAGACAGTGTTATACCAAAAAGAACTTTAATAATTAAAGGGAAGCCTTACATTATTGGTAGTTCATCCTCAGATTGCTGGCATTCTACTTTCGTGTGAACCGAGCGCCACTGAGTCCGGTGAGGTAGTAGGCTCCACTTGGCAGAGCCTCGACCACCTTATAGGGACCCTCCCAGTTCGGGAAGAGTTTGCCGCATTCTCCTGGTTGGGATACTTTTGCTCGCCTGAGGACCAGGTCGCTTGGATGGAAAGTCTTAGGCCTGCTGCGTGAGTTGTAGTAGCGGGCTACTCGTTTCTGGTATACTGCCATCCGAAGTTAAGCTTTGTCTCTCATTTTGTTTAGCAGATCCAGATTGAAAAGGAGGCGGGTCAGATTCTCAGCTTCGTTGTATTGCTCTACCTATAGCATAAGTAGATCCACCTCCACTAGAATCATAGCTTCTGCACCGAAAATGAGATTTAAGGGCATCTTACCAATTGCCGTTCGAGGCGTGGTGTGGTAGGCCCATAGTACACTGGGGAGCTCCACAGCCCATCATCCTTAGCTTCATCCAGTCTTGTACAGAGCCCTTGCAGGATGGTTCGGTTGTTCGGTGATCACCTTGAACCTTCCTATTAGTCTGAGGGTGAGCCACTGAAATAAAGCGATGGCGGATGCTGAGGTCAGCACAGAATTCTTCGAAAGCCTGCTTGTCGAACTATCATCCATTGTCAATGATGACCAGTGCAGAAGTCCAAAATGATAGATGACTAATTTCTAGAAGAAAGATCTGGCCTTGGCCTCAGTGATCCACACCAGGGGCTCGGCCTCAATCCACTTGGTGAAGTAGTCGATAGCCACAATCAAATACTTTTGTTGACTGAACGCAGGAGGAAAGGAACCCATGATGTCCATTCCCACTAGCGAACAGCCATGGAGCAAAGAGTTGGGAGAGCGGTGTTGCAGGCTGACATTGGATGTAGGCATGATGCTGACAACGATAGCACTTTCTCACAAAATCAATGACGTGTTCCCGTATGGTCTCCCAGAAGTATCATTGTCAGAGGGCTTTATAAGCCAGAGTCCAGCCCCCCACATGATTCCTGCAAATGCCTTCATGTATTTCTTGGATTACATAGGTGGCTTCTGAGATCTTTAAGCACTTTAGCAAGGGATAAGAGTAAGACCTTCGATAGAGCTACTCATCCATCAGCATGAACTGTGTGGCCTTCTTCTTGAGGAGGCCAGCTTCCTTGCAATCCTTGGGTAGGGCGCCGGTGGTAATGTATTTGATGTAGGGATCCATCTAGCTTGCTTCAGAGATGACTTGTTGGACCTCTGCCACAGACTCATAGCTAGGGTCTCCAGATATTCGATAAAGGTACATCCCAATAACGAATCTGGTAGGGTCGCCAACCTGGAAAGGATGTCAACTCGAGCATTCTCCGCACGAAGGATGTGAAAAATGCAGAAGTGCTAAAGGTTCATTATGTATGAGCAAACCTTGGCCAGATACTTCATCATCATGGGATTGTTGGCTGGGCCAGCTCGCACCCTCGTGATTCGTACGGATGTAGGGTCTGGGCCCACGGGGATGTGGGTGCCACCGGTAAGGTGGGTCTGGTGCCACTCAACGTCCCTTGGTTGGTGCTGCGGTGCTTGTCTTCAGCGAGCCAACACGAGGTTTAGTACTCTGGGTTGCTCTTGCGAGGGTCGGTGGAGGGGTTGACTCAAGTGCCCCGGGGTTGCTGCGCTGCTGGTTTAAGAGAGATAAACCGGCCTCTTATAATAGGGACATTCCTTTTGTAATAATGGTTAGGGGCATCGATCCAACAACTGGTATCAGAGCCGAGGTCTCGGGTTCGAGTCTCCGCAGGGAAAAAAACTCTCGGTCATTTCACTGGGGGGGATTGTTGGCTGGGCCAGTTCGCATCCTCATGGTTCATCCGGATATAAGGTCTGGGCCCACGGGGATGTGGGTGCCACCGGTAAGGCGGGTCTGGCGCCACTCAACATCCCTTGGTTGGTACTGCGATGCTCGTCTTCAGCGAGCCGACTCGAGGTTTAGTACTCTGGGTTGCTCTTGCGAGGGTCGATGGAGGGGTCGACCGAGTGCCCCAGGATTGCTGCGCTGCTGGTTTAAGAGAGATAAACCAGCCTCTTATAATAGGGATGTCCCTTTTATAAGAATGGTTAGGGGCATCCATCCAACAACTGGTATCAGAGCCGAGGTCTCGGGTTCGAGTCTCCGCAGGGAAAAAAAACTCTTGATCATTTCGCTAGGGGAGTTGTTGGCTGGGCCAGCTCGCACCCTCGTGGTTCGTCCGGATGTAGGGTCTGGGCCCACGGGGATGTGGGTGCCACCGGTAAGGCGGGTATGGTGCCTCAACATCTCTTGGTGGTGCTGCGGTGCTCGTCTTCAGCGAGCCGACTCGAGGTTTAGTACTCTGGGTTGCTCTTACGAGGGTCGGTGGAGGGGTCGACTCGAGTGCCCCGGGATTGCTGCGCTGCTATTTTAAGAGAGATAAACCAGCCTCTTATAATAGGGACATTCCTTTTGTAAGAATGGTTAGGGGCATCGATCCAACAGGGATCCCGAGCTTTGTACTCGTCGGAGACTTGGTCCACCATAAGATGCGAATCCATAATGACCTTCAGGCACTTTACGCCCACTCACGGGATACTTTTAGTCCCGCGAGGAGCGCTTCATACTCAGCCTGATTGTTGGTTGCCTTGAAGAGGAAATGCAGTGTACATTTGACAACAACTCCATTGGGGTTAGCGAGGATAAGCACGGCTCCACTCCCTCCGATGTTGGACATGCCATCGATGTGGAGAACCGCATTGTCATTTCCGGGGCAGAGTCATGTTTGGGCTCAACTCGCCTATCCGGCTCCTCCAGATCCTCGGTCACCGAGGTGCATTCCACCAAGAAATCAGTGAGGACTTGGGCCTTCTGCATCGGTCATGGACGGTAGGTAATATCAAACTCGTTAAGCTTCACCATCCACTTGGCCAGGCATCCTGAGGTATCAGGGTGCTATAGGATGGACCTCAGAGGCTGGTCGGTGAAGACAGCGATCGGATGTGCTTGGAAGTAGGGCCTGAGATGCTACGCAGATACAATAAGTGCAAAGATAATCTTTTCAGATTGAGTGTACCTAATTTTTGCATTGCGAAGCAGCTTACTGATGTAGTAGACTAGCCATTGGGAGCCATCCTCATCGGTGCAAACCAGCACTGAACTGACCGCCTCTGGTGAGATAGCTAGGTATAGGAGGAGCTCTTCCCTAGGCCCTGCCTGGACAGCAACGCGGGGAGGCGAGGAGCTTCTTCAGCCCCTCGAAAGCCTTCTGGCACTCCTCCGTCCAGGTGAAGTCATGCATCTTGCACAGCACCTTGAAGAATGGCTGGCAACACTCGGTGGAATGCAAGATGAAACGGCTTAATACCGCGATGCATCCAGTCAAGTGCTGAACCTCCTTCTTGGAGATAAAGTATCTCATGTCAGTAATCGCCTGGATTTTCTTAGGGTTGGCCTCTATCCCCCGTTGAATGATCATGAACCCCAGGAACTTTTCTACCGCGATGCCAAATGCATACTTGGTGGGCTTCAATTTCATCTGGTAGAGGAGAAGGTTATGAAAGGCCTCTACCAGGTCGGCGATGAGGTACGACTCTTGGCCACTCATGATAAACATGTCATCCACATAGACCTATATGTTGCGATCGATCTAGTTTTTAAAGACCTTGCTGACCAGATGCTGGTATATGGCCCCTGCATTCTTGAGACCAAATGGCATCATCCTGTAGTAGTACGTACCTCTATCGGTCATAAACGCCATGTGCTCCTCATCCTCCGGGTGCATGTGGATTTGGTTATACCCAGAGAATGCATCCATGAAGTTGAGGAACTAGTGGCTTGAGGTTGCATCCACCAGCTGGTGAATCTGGAAAGCGGGAAGCTATCCTTCGGGCATACCCGGTAGAGATCAGGGTAGTCCACATAGATCCTCCACTTTTTGGAATCTTTATTGACCATTACTACATTAGCAAGCCAGTCAGGGTACCGTACCTCATGGATGAAGCCTGCTGCGAGAAACTTTTCGACCTCTTCATCGATCACCTTTTGCCACTCTGGGGCGAAAACTCTTCTTCTACTGGACTGGGCAGCTATTGGGGTCGACATTTAGTTTATGAGTGATTACTTTTGGTGGGAACCGGGTATGTCTGCTGAGATCCAGGCAAAGATGTCCACATTGGCCCGCAGGAAGTCGAGCAAGCGGGATCTCTCCTCCTCAAGTAGCAGGGCTCCCACTTGCACAGTCTTCAGGAGGTCCTACCCTAGAAAAAAAAATAATAGGGGCTCGACTAGCCTGCCATTTGGCTCCAGCTCTATCGGGCTCGACTGGTCGATGACCAAACTTGCACCGCCTCTCACGCTCCCGGAATGGTCTGCAAGCAATGCTGGATCGACTGCCGAAACCCTCTCATCTCCATGATCCTTCAAGGAGTGGGGAACCGGATGAGGAGACGCTTGGTGGAGATGGTAGCGTCGAGCAGATTGAGTCCAGGATGCCCCAAGTGTTGGAAATTATGTTCCAAAGCCAATCATCTAGTTGTAGACGGTTGTGCTACCTTGTATTTGTATATGAATTCTTTTAATAAATAAAAGTTGTTTACATTGGCTGTTCATCATATTTACATTTTTCTGAAATGAACACTTGTATGATGGAGTCCTTAGAACTACATCGTTTGATATAGAAAGGATATATCAAGTAGTTCTTAAACTGGTTCACAACCAAATGATACATTGTTACTGGACGATAATGTATCAAGTGTAGGTTGTTGTATGTCACATTTGTTGGTTGTCCTCTTAACCAAGAAGTGTGTGACATGCAAGTAAAATGTATGACATTTCACTGAATGTGACCATCTGTGGAGCTCCCTTCTGCCAAAGGGTTGCTCATGAAGGGATATGGGTATATGTGTCCCTCAGACCTGAGGTCACCATGGTAGCTTGCAAGCAACTCACTGTACTTTGATACCATACTACCTGGATTTCTAATCTAGTGATGAAAGGTTTCTAGGTACAGTCAAGTACTTGTGGAGCGGTGGTGGATCAAGATGGAATTGACCTCTCCAAATAGTTTGGAGTGAATGACTCACTATGTCTCAATTTAGCAAAACCTTGGCCAAGGTAGTTCTTATGAGGGGTCATAGAACTTGTGAGGTTGAAACATGATCTAGATAAACCAAATTAGGGTTGGCAGTCAAATCCTAGGTCATCCTGAGCATTATGAGATCAAAGGGATGAATTATACGGTAACCATATGTCAGAGGTTCTTGTGAGGTGCTCTACATCTTTGACCTATCCGGATGTCGGATATCATTGCTAAATGAGGACTTTGACTGGTACTGGAAATGTTCTAGTGCTACTGGCTTAGTGTTCGAACATATGGGGTCACACACCATAAAGGATTTCTATCTGATCTTAAGGCTAATCGACAATTGAGAATCGTTTACCGTCACCAAAAGTCAATATGATTGACTTTGTTCCAAGTGTCGACACTTGAAATTTTACAGGTATCAATACTGCTGAAGTGTCGATACTTGGCAATTTTTTAAGTCGACACATCCTGTGACAAGCAGAATTCTGGGAAGGTTTTTCTGGGAAGATTTTGGGCAAGTTTTGACCTGGTTTGAATTTCAAATTCAAACCAGTTTTGGCTCCAAGGTTATTTGGTATGATAGTCATACTTACCTTCTTGGATTGGACCCATTTGGTATGGCCTTGATCCTCTCCCCCATTCTCTCCCCTCATCTCTCCTCCTTCCTTCTTCTCCCTCTCATGGTTGCACCTATAAATGAGGGTCATTCTATAGGTTGCAGAGGTTACAACACCACTAGAGAGAAAAGTAAAAGAGTTTACTAGAAGGAGAAGGTTTGTAAGGTCTAGGAATTGGGTAACCTAGCATTCAAGCTAGGTCTTGGGAAGAGAGTCTTGGAAAGGGTTCCACCTCTCCTCTTTGTCTTCCTAGAAGAAGAAGATCGGCCCAAGGATCCCGAAATGCTAGCACTCTGAGTGAGTTTATCAGAGTCGAGCCTAGGTGTGGATTTCCTGTAGAGGCCAGACATGTGTGGCTTGAGCACCCTCCTCCTCACAGCACTTCCACTGCTTCTCTCTTGATATAAAGGTTTGGTACTTTTATATTTGTGTTTTTTTTTACTTTGATGTTATGTTGCATGCTAGATTATTATGCTAGATCATATTGCGGGCAGATCGGTAGATCGTTTAGATCTATCTACCGAACCTTCTACTGTGCATGCTTTAAAATTATTTAAAATGCATTCTTTCTGCCCTCTTTTTCTGCATATTGTATGCTAGGTGGAGGTGCTATTTCACCTTCAATGGTATCAGAGCAATAGGTTCCTTTTTGTAGTATAATGATTATAGCATGCTAATAACATTACTTCTAAGTACTTGGATTGAGTGCTCACCATGGCCGTCCGGTCATAGGAGAGAGTAGGGCTGCAATACCCATTATTCCCATTCAATGGGAATCTCCTATGGCATGTAGGGGTGTTGATGTGATTGACTCTTAAAAAGAAAAGTAAGAAGCAAGAAAATGTAGATTAAAAATATTTAATTATAATGAAATGATCATAAGACAACTTTAGATAAGATCTAAGAGTTATTTTTTTTATCGGATTTGTTAAAAGTTTGGAGAAACTTTGGATTTGAAATCATTGTTTTTATCCTGTCTCAAGCGAAGTGTCGACACTTGAACAGGAAGTGTCGACACTTGGGTTTCGTGAGCCGACACTTGGCCTTGTAGGTGTCAACTCACGGGTGTGTGCCAGAAATCTGACATTCTATTTTTCCTGTCTTAGGCTAAGTGTCGACACTTGACCAAGAAGTGTCAACACTTAGCAGCAGAAATGTAGAAAACATTAAATTCAATTTTATTTTATTGTAAAATTGTTTTACACTTATAAATTAAAATTATTTTAATTTAATTTAATGCTATTAAACTTAATTGAGAATTAAGAATGACTAAGAACTCTAGGAATGTAATTCAAAGATGTTAAGTCATTTCAACAAGCCTTAAGGGTCATGGGTTAGCTTCTATTAGGTTCTTAATTGGGTTAGACCTAAGTTTAGATGCGTTGGACAAATAAGAAAACTAATCTAATCAAATGTTGAGTTAGGATTTCTGCTCTTGAGATCTATCAATAGTTAGATTGATTAGTCCATAATCTAAATGGACCTAATTTGTGGCTCAATAGAAAGCCCGAGTCTTTAAGCTAATCTAATCGAGTCTAATGAACCGATTGGTATCGAGGTAAGTTTCGTATTGTAATCATGGTTCTTTGGGGCTACCTCTTACCTGGCCAACTCTTTTGGTGTCTAAGGCAAGACGGGTAATGGCGAACCCAATCCATGATCTCACTTACCTGGTCAATGTGGTCGATCGGGATTGATTGGATAGCTCATTAACTCGTGTTAACCCTTGTCACCCAAGGTTAATCAGTCTTGACTGATTTTAGGTGCCCATGGATCATTTGTTATGAGTAACCCTCCTAGATTACTGATTTGGTCAGTGGGATATTGATCCATGTCTTCTCATCTCTTCATCTGTCACATTATTTAAAACTCTCTAAATATTAGGTCCTTAAAAGAACAAAGTTATAGGGAAACCAAGTCTTAGCCTCCATTAAGTGGGATAGTAATGCGTCCAGTAGTTCGGTGTTCATCGACAGATCCAAAGATTGGGGTTCATCGAGCTATTGAAATTGATGTTCCTAATATGATGCTTGATACGACTCTCTTAACGGTGGTCAGGTGGCCGGTCAAAGCGGGCTTGACTATTCGTTAGTTAGAAGCATTGAATTTTGTTATGTTAATGGTTGGACCTAACTGGGACCTTCAATAGAAGGCCCAAAGGTCGATTGAAGTGCTCTTTGGGGCAAAACCCAATTACTAGAGGTTACTTGGAGAAGTAATCGGTTAAAGAACCTACCTTTAGGCACGCATGGGTGGGCTGGCCAAAGTCGGGCTCATGTGTTGTCTATTGGACTCTGGTACTCACTAGGAAATTAAAGTAATTCCTTGGATTGGAGGTAGAGGCTACCAATCTGAGCAAAATAGTGGGAGGGACCTTTAGACTAAAGTCCATGTCTTTAGGTTAATAATTCATATACACTAATTAGCTTTGGTTTTCTTTTCACATATCTTCCAACCTGTCACTCTGGTCTCTTCTCGACAACAAGAAACTCTATGGATCCAACTTCGATAGCTGGTATCGAAAGCTCAGGATTGTCCTGGAGCATGAACGGATCCTGTATATGATATCAGATCCGGCACCTGAGATCCCTGCTGCCAATGCTCGGGGTTCGATCAGAGATACTTATCAGAAGTGGCTCTCTGACAGGACACTGTTCGATGCATCATGTTGGTTGCGATGAATGACGAGTTCAGTCGCAAGTTTGAAGAAGCATAGCCGGAAGAAATCCTTCAAAGGTTGAAGGAGTCTTTTGGAACACCAAACGACATTGAGAGGTACAAGATCTCCTGTGCTATCTACAATGCGCGGATGCGTGATGGGGCCTCGGTCACTGATCATGTATTGTACATGATCGAGATGATTGAGTGCCTGGGCAAGCTCGGCTGTCCCTTGCAGGAACAGCTTGGAAAAGATACGATACTGAATTTCCTCCCTTCTTCCTATCTAGATTTTCTCGATCATTACAAAATGAATAAGCCTGCAGTCAACTACCACTGTCTGTTGGAGTTGCTGTAGACTTATGAGAAGGACAACAAGTTGAATAAAGGGGTGGTGAATCTAGTGGAAGGATCTTCGGAGGGTGTCGTCCCTTTAAGAAAGGGAAGAGAAAAAAATAGAGGAAAAAAAGGTGCTAAGTGCTTCTGGACCCAATCATGCCAAGAAAGTGAAGGCTGATCAGAGTCGTGCAGAGTGCTTCTTCTGCAAGAAGCAGGGTCACGGAAGAGGGAACTGTCCTCTTTATATTGCATCCCTTAACCCGAACAGGTCCAAGAAGAGAAAATGCAGGATGGTCTTGGACAAGGTATTTATATGATAACACCTTATAGTTTCTCTGTTTGCGATACTACTAACTGGGTATTGGATACTAGAAGTCCAATTTACATTTGCAATTCTTTACAGGGACTTCAAGTTAGTAAAAGATTCAAGGATGGTGAGAGGTTCTTGAATGTGGGAAATGGAAGCTGAGTTCCAGTTCTGGCATTATTGGGAGTCCTTAAACTTGTTTTCGAGTCTTGTACTGTCATTTTGAACAAGTATCATTTTTGTCCATCTTCATTTTGAATGTCATCTCTGTAGGGCAATTGGTCATGTATGGTTATGAACTATCAATAAAGAATGATATTTGCAAAATCATTTGGAATGGTTCTGTAATTTTGACTGGACAAATGCGTGATGGCATCTATGTACTATCGCGACCTGTTAGTGTAATGACACATCTAGCAAACACCCTAGGATAGATAATGTCAGCGAAGCGTACCTATGGCATTATAGGCTAGGTCATATCAACAGGAATAGGATAAACAGGTTGAAAATCGAGGATCTCCTCGATTTTTGTGAAGATGGTTCACTTCCAACCTGTGAGTCCTGTCTTCTTAGAAAAATGACTAAGTCACCTTTTATTGAAAAAGGTGAACGAGCCAATGAGATTTTGAGTCTAATACATACTGATGTATGCAGACCCATGAATATTAGTGCCAGGGATGGGTAGGGATTTCATTATATTTACAGATGACCTTTCGAGGTACTATTATGTCTTCTTGATGAGACATAAATTTGAGTCGTTTGAAATGTTCAAACGATATCGTAGTGAAGTAGAAAAACAAACTGGAAAGTGTATCAAAATCCTTCGATCTGATCGAGGCGGTGAATACCTTCCGGCGAGTTTCTGACATATCTCAAGGAGAATGGGATTCTGTCTCAAGGACACCTCCAGGGACACCTAATTAAATGGAGTGTCTGAGAGGAAGAATCGAACCCTGTTAGACATTGTTCAGTCCATAATGGGCTTTGCTTCTCTGCCAATATCCTTTTGGAGTATGCTCTAGAATCAGCCTGTTACCTTCTGAATAGGGCTCCAAATAAGTCCGTTAGTAAAATACCATATGAGATATGGACTGGACGTAAGCCGACACTATTACACCTTCGGGTTGGCGGTGCCCGACTTATGTAAAACATTTGGAAACGGACAAACTTGGACCTAGGTCTGATCGGTGCCTATTTGTTGGGTATCTAAAGGAGTCTAAGGGGTATTACTTCTACTTGGCTGAGGAACAAAAGTTGTCATCGGTCTTAGGGCTATCTTTTCAGAAAAGGAGTTCCTTGGTGAAGGAACTGTAGCTACTAAGATTGAACTTAGTGAAGTTCAACAGTAGAAGAACCGACCACTAAAAAGACAACATAAAACCGGCTGTGATTAGATCACACCCAGAGCCCACTTAGGAACCATTAAAGAGATCCAGTAGAGTATCGAGCGACCGGACAAATACTACGATTTCTTGGTCCAAGACGATGATTCCATTGAACTCGATGAGAATAATGAGGATCTGATCACCTATATGGATGCAATGCAGAGGTCCGACTCTGAGAAATGGCTAGGAGCCATGAAATCCGAAATGGAGTCCATAGAGATCAATAATGTATGGACATTGGTTGATACACCTGAAGGGATAAAACCCATTAGGTGCAAATGGATTTTTTAAAAGAAAAAGGGACGCAGACGGGCAGGTGGAGACCTATAAAGCCTGTCTAGTTGCCAAGGGGTATCATCAACGTTATGGTATTGACTATGATGAGACTTTCTCTCTTGTGGCAATGTTCAAATCCATTCAAATTATGCTTGCTTTAGCAGCACACTTGGACTATGAAATATGGCAAATGGATGTCTGAACAGCTTTCCTGAATGGTGAGCTGGAAGAAGAGGTATATATGATACAACCTGAAGGGTTCACATCCACAGACGAGTCAAAGGTGTGCAGGCTTCAAAAGTCCATCTATGGACTGAAGCAAGAATCAAGGAGTTGGAACATGCGATTTGATAAGTGTATCAAGTCGTATGGTTTCGTTAGGAATGAAGAAGAACCTTGCATTTATAAATGGGCTAATGGTTTTGTGATTGTATCCTTATGCTGTATGTGGATGACATTCTCTTAATCGGGAATGACATCCCAGCATTGCAAGGAAAAAGGTCTGATTATCATCTCAGTTTTCTATGAATGACTTGGGGAAGCCTCTTACATATTAGGATGAAGATCTATAGAGATAGATTTAAGAGGCTTCTGGGACTGTCCCATTCTACGTACATCGACACCGTGCTGAAACGGTTCAGCATGAAAAATTCCAAGAAAGACTATCTCCCGATAGGCACTGGAATTGATCTCTCCAAAAAGAATTATGCGATAACTCCTGAAGAGAGAGAGCATATGAGTAGAATCTCATATGCTTCGGTAGTGGGTTCTATCATGTACACAATGACATGTACTAGACCAGACGTGGCATACTCACTAGGCATAGTGAGCAAATACCAGTCTGACCTAGGTGAAGCTCATTGGAAAGTAGTAAAAACCATCCTTAAGTATTTACGAAATACTAAGGACCAATGGCTAATTTATAGAGAATCTGACTTGAAACTTGTAGGGTATACTGAATCCAGTTTCCAGTCAGATAAGGATGATAGCAAGAATGTGTCAGGATTTATCTTTATCCTAAATGAAGGAGCTATCTGCTGAAAAATTTCCAAGCAGCCTACTATGGCGGACTCAGTTTGCGAAGCAGAATATATTATAGCATCAGATGCAGCAAAGGAAGCTGTGTGGTTATGGAAGTTCCTTGGCAAGCTGGGAGTGGCACCTTCCCTGGATGGTCCTGTTCCATTGTACTGTGACAACACTGGAGCCATTGCTCAAGCCAAAGAGTCGAAGTCTCATTACCGTACAAAGCATATTCTGTGGCGTTATCACCTCGTACGAGAGATCGTGGAATGAGATGACATTGACCTTCTGAAGATCAATGGAAAGGAAAACCTGGCGACCCCTTCACTAAAGCCGTTGGTGTTCAAGAGTTCGACTGTTGTAAACGAAAAATGGGAATGAGATTCTGTACCGATTGGCTTTAGTCCAAGTGGGAGTTGTTGGGAATTATGTCCCAAAGCCAATCGTCTAGGCTGTAGACGGTTGTGCTACCTTGTATTTTATATATGAATTCTTTTAATAAATAAAGTTGTTTTATTTTAGCTGTTCATCATTTTACATTTTCCTGAAATGAACTCTTGCATGATGAAGTCCTTAGAATTACATTGTTTGATATAGAGAGGATATATTAAGTAGTTCTTAAACTGTTCACAACCAAATGATATATTGTTACAGGATGACAATGTATCAAGTGTAGGTTGTTGTATGTCACATTTGTTGGTTGTCCTCTTAACCAAGGAGTGTGGAGATACTGGTGTGACCTACAAGTGAAATATATAACATTTCCCTGAACGTGACCATCTGTGAAGCTCCCTTCTGCCAAAGGGTTGCTCGCGAAGGGATATGGGTATATGTGTCCCTCAGACTGAGGTCACCATGGCAGCTTGCAAGCAACTCACTATACTTTGGTGCCGGACTACTTGGATTTCTAATCCAGTGATGGAAGGTTTCTGGATGCAGTCAAGTACTTATGGAGCGGTGGTGGATCAAGATGAAATTGACCTCTCCAAATAGTTTGGAGTGAATGACTCACTATGTCTCAATTTAGCAAAATCTTGGCCATGATAGTTTTTATGAGGAGTCACAGAACTTGTGAGGTTGAGACATGATCTGGATAAACCAAATTATGGTTGGTAGTCGAACCCTAGGTTATCCTGAACATTATGAGATCAAAGGGATGAATTATACGGTAACCATATGCCAGAGGTTCTTATGAGGTACTCTACATCTTTGACCTATCCGGATGTCGGGTATCATTGCTAGATGAGGACTTGGACTGGTATTGAAAATGTTTCAGTGCTACCGGCTTAGTGTTCGAACCTATGGGGTTACACACCATAGAGGATTCTATCTGATCTTAAGGCTAATCGACAATTGAGAACCATTTGCCATCACTGGAAGTCAATATGATTGACTTTGTTCCAAGTGTCGACACTTGGAATTTTGCAGGTGTCGACAGTTGGCAATTTTCGTAAGTCGATACTTCCTGTGACGAGCAGAATTCTGGAATGATTTTTCTGAGAGGATTTTAGGCAAGTTTTGACATGGTTTGAATTTTGAATTCAAACCAGTTTGGCTCCAAGGTTATTTGGTATGATAGTCATACTTACCTTCTTGGATTGGATCCATTGGTATGGCCTTGATCCTCTCCCCCATTCTCTCTCTTCATCTCTCCTCCTTCCTTTTCTCCCTCTCATGGCTACACCTATAAATGAAGGTCATTCTATAGGCTGCAGAGGTTACAACACCACTAGAGAGAAAAGTAAAAGAGTTTACTAGAAGGAGAAGGGTTTGTAAGGTCTAGGGATTGGGTAACCTAGCATTCAAGCTAGGTCTTGGAAAGAGAGTCTTGGGAAGGGTTCCACCTCTCCTCTTTGTCTTCCTGGAAGAAGAAGATCAATCCAAGGATCCCGAAGAGCTAGCACTCCGAGGGAGTTGATCAGAGTCGAGCCTAGGTATGGATTTCCTGTAAAGGCCTGACACGTGTGTGGCTTGAACGCCCTCCTCCTTCTCACAGCACTTCCACTGCTTCTCTCTTAATATAAAGGTATGGTACTTTTATATTTGTGATTTTGTCTTGATTTGATGTTATGTTCATGCTAGATTATTATGCTAGATCCTGTTGCAGGGAGATCGATAGATCATTTAGATCTATCTACCAAGCTTTCTGCTATGCATGCTAAAAAAAATTTATTTTAAAATGCATTCTTTCTGCCCTCTTTTTCTGTATATTGTATGCTAGGTGTAGGTGTTATTTCACATTCACCAAGATCGCATTGTAAGGTGAAGGAAGCCTCACAATAGTGAATGTTGTCAACACAATGCTCTACCGAGGTGGCATTCCGATGATTATTAGGAGGGTGATTTCTCCTTCAACTCCGACCGAAACCCCGATGAAGCCCAGTAAGGGTGTGAATACTAGTTTTATCTGATTAGTGGATAAGTTCATCCTTGTAAAAGCATCATAAAAAAAGATGTCAGTAGAGTTTCCATTGTTAACCATAATTCTTTTTACAGGGTGCTTCGCTATCGTCATTTCTATGACGACAGCATCATTATTTGGGTTATCTATCCTAGTCGATCCTTCTCCCTCGCAAGGGAGTATATCATCACTCTTCCCTCCCCCTAGCCTTCTTCGAGCTTCTCCCTGCCCCCCAGGAGACCATTCCCATAGGCTTCTCAGTAGGCTGGTTGTCGATGGCAAGTTGCTGGGGCTCTTTGCTCCGGGCTACTGGAGGCGCTCCTCCCTCCACGTACTTCCCAAGGTAGCCATGCTTAATCAAGTCTTCTATTTTTCTCTTCAGGTGGTAGCATTCCTCAGTATCATGGTCGTGGTCCCAATGGAAGCGATAGTAGCGGGACATGTCACGCCCAGCAGACGGCCTCAGTGGGGGAGGACGATGTAGGAAGCGCTCGCCCTCAATCTCCATCAGGATCTTTGCTCTCGGAGCGAGGAGAAGAGTGAACTTTTCTTCCTTGATAGGATCAACTCAGGGCTTGGGCCCCAACGCGGGGCCGATGCAGTCTTCGAGGCCGAGGGGCCAGATGTTTTCCCATGGCCTGCCTCTTTAGTGGCCTCCCATCCAACTCCCTTCTGGTATGGTCAGCCTCCTCCACATGGATGTACTTGTGGGCCTGGATGAGGAGCTCTGAGTAAGTCTTCGGAGGCTTCTTGTTGAGAGAGTAGGTGAAACGGGAGGTCTTGAGTCCCCTCTTTAGGGCCAGCACGGTGCTGGCTTGTCAAGGTGATAAATCTCTACTGTGACGGCTTTAAATCGGGGCACGTAGTCCCAAAGGGGCTTTCGATCTTGCTTGCAGATCGAGAAGAGATTGTCAGCCTCACATGGCACCTTCCTGCATGCATCGAAGTGTGCCACGAACTCTTTCTCCAGCTGTCCGAAGGACTCAATGCTTCCTGGCTCGAGTTAGGTTAGCAGACTCGGGCTGCCTTCTAAAGTGTAGCTGAGAAGGCGATGTAGAGGAGGGCATCAGTGGGCCCCCTGGACCCTCATGAGGACCTTGTAGCTTTCGAGTGGTCCAAGGGGTCGGCTATCCTATCGTAGAGATCAACCTGAGGCATGCAGAACTGACCGGGGATCGATTCCTCTTAGATTCTAGGGAAGAAAGGGAAGAAAGGGAATAGTATCGTAACCATGGGCTCACAAGGGAAGGTCTGGATCTCTGCAAACCAGCGGGATAGATCGGCCAGCATGCGCTCTTGCTCTTCGAAGCACCTTTCCGGTCGGTAGCGGATGGCCTTATCAGTAAACCCTTGGTAGAGGCCGTCAGGGGTGAAGGGGGTGCGGAGTGGAGGAACTCTCACCTTGGTTTCCAGCCATGCCGGTGTCGTCGATGCGAGTGTGCGCCATGGTCCGAGGTCGGGGAGTGACTCTCATAGTCGGTCGGACCGTCTTGCTACTCTTTCCTGACTGCCCGTTGGTCTCCCGTGAGCGAGAGGCTGCATGTAACGATCCCTCCCGAAAGGACCGTAGGCTGGTACGGGGATCAGCGACGTGAGCCGCCAGTGTTCTTGGTTGCTGCTGGGTTGCCAGGGATTGGTATCGTTGATGAAGCTGATGCACTGTCGTAGCCAAGGCATGGACCTGCTAGGCAAGTGCAGTGATTTGAGGGTTCGCCGGAGATGGCGATGGTGGAGCGGGGAGCTCCCTCTCTGGGCTCTACTGGTCTCCACGGAGTGGAGGGTCCCCAGCATGGCTAATGGAAGCTTCATGCGCATGCGTGGTCACCATGGGGCCGTGACGTTCATGGGTGTTTTGCTTGTAGTCGGGGACTTGCTGTTGGACTTCCCACAGTCACTGGTGTTCCTATCTCGCCCCCTACCTGGCGCGTCAATCTGTTGCTGCCTAGATCACCGTGGTCTATAGCTCTGACGTGTCGTGGATGTGTCGGGTTCCCTCTAGATACTTGGTCCTCTTTTCTGGTCAACTTCTTGGTCAGATTATCTTGAAAAAAGAGGAGACCCAGGCCAGGGATTTCGGCAAGGATAGTTCGATGATCAAGTCAGTTGGGACAATCAAGGGGAACAAAATCTCTGTGACGGAGAACCCCGGGGGCTTCTCCATCTAGAGGGATGAGAGTGAGATCTCAAAGATAGAAAAATGAAAAGAAGTGGAGGTTAGAGAGCAGGGAAGTTCTCTTTGCTGGTTTTTTGTCCATTGCTCTCTATGTCTTACCAGCTATCTCTCTCCTGCCGGAGGTCACTTCTTCAATTTTATATTAGAGAAATGACCCAGACCAGATCTAGGGCTTTATGGGATGTCACTTTTTCGGTTCCCTTCTTTGGTGTGGTTTTCTTTTGTTAGCGATCTCTCCCTGGTCGGACCGGTCCTCGAAAGGAGGTCTTTCTATTGGGGGGGTTCGTCGATGGGATCCAGGTCCTATCCTCCTGGTGGAGCAGTTTCCCATGGAAGGCGTGGGCACCGTGCCGCTGAGCCCCATGCCATGGTGGAGCATTTCTATTCCAGGAGGGACCGTCGGTATGTTGCAGTCTGGAGCCTTAATAAGATACTGCTCTCGAAGAAAACACAGGTGGCATGTCGTGGGAACTAGAGCCCCGGCTGCACGGCGATGGGCGCATGCGGCGTGCCACAGGGCCTAGAACTTGGTGGAACGTGCGTCACACAGAGGGTGCAGCTGGCACGTTGCAATGCCTGGAACCCTTGGCAGGGCATGTACCACCTCCCGAAGGTTGCAAGTAGCTAGGAGCTTCCACGCCATGGTCTGAACTTCTCCTGACCCTTTCTTTTTCGCTCCTGGCGGGAACTTCGACCCTGGCAAGTAGGGGAGCCCATCTCAAGAGCTTGACCCAGAAAGCGGGAGCGCAACCTTGGCTGGGGGCTCCACTCCGGATGGCGGGAGCACGCTCTAGGCACGAGGGCAGTTCGATCCGGCAGGAGGGGTGAGCTCTATCTCGGGAGCTCGATCCTAGAAGGCGGGAGCGCGACCTCGACTGGGGGCTCCACTCCGGAAGGTAGAAGCACGCTCCAGGCACAAGGGCAGCTTGACCCCGGTAGGAGGGGGAAGCTCTATCTCGGGAGCTCGACCCCGGAAGGTGAGAGCACAACCTTGACTGGGGGCTCCACTTCGAAAGGCGGGAGCACGGTCCAAGCACGAGGGCGGCTCGACCCCGATAAGAGGGGGGAGCTCTATCTCGGGAGCTCGACCCTATAAGACAGGAGCGCGACCTCGACTGGGGGCTCCATTTCGGAAGGCAAGTGCACACTCCAGGCACGAGGGCTGCTCGACCCCGACATGAAGGGGAGCTTTATCTCGGGAGCTTAACCAAAAAGGTAGGAGCACAACCCCAGCTAGGAGCTCCACTCCGAAAGGCAGGAGCACGCTCTGGCACGAGGACGGCTCGACCCTGGATCTTCACTTGATCACCTCATCCAGGTGGTGTATTCTATCAATGTGATCGCTAGCTAAGTCCAACATGAATTCCATATCAACGATAGTGCCACATCAACGTGTCTTATAAAATTTTATAGCTTCATTCTCGACTCCATTACCGAGGACCGTTACCCAGGACCAGGTGAAATTGTCTCTTAGATCCTTAACACTAATGATCTTGTCTCTGATGTCCCTGCTGTTTTGCTTGGGTTTTGTTCATTGACATTTGAAGCCTGAGAAATAAAGATATATTGTCGGTAATGGACATGGATCTTTGTGATTTCCGCATGAGAGGCAACAGTACTCGTCTTTGTTGTGTGCTAGCGTGTGGAATTCTAATTTGATACACTGTAAGAGCATTTGAATTCCCTACCAAAAGTCAAAGGCTGAATCTGACCATGACTTTAGACCAGAACCCTGGAAGAGTCGAGCTTTGGTCCAAATACAGCACTAGAAAACAAATCCAAGTCCGAACCATGCTGTCATTTCAAATCTCATTTCAAATTCACTAATAAGATGACTTTGATTTGCTACCTAGTTGTCAACATAGCCTCTTTTATGAATGTAAGAATCTGGAAATAACATGGTTGCAAAATTAAGAAAGGATGTAGAGTTGCGATGTCCACGATTTGTGACAATTTGAACCTTTTAGACCAAAGTTTTGGAATGCCTGAACATTCAGTGGAGAGTAACATTTCTGAATGGTATTTTGCCACCATAAACCAAAAGTTGTGGACTCTCTTGCAAATAGAGCTGGTGGGTTATAATCCAAGTGGAGTAAAAATTTCTTCAGGTAGCTTGGCTGCAGCTGTAACAGCAGCCAATACCTCTCTCTAATTTCTCCTCCCGCAAGATGAAAATTGCAAGAAGACATCTCATTGACAACTCTCTGAACATCGTTTAAAAACGAAAGCACACAATATAAATCTTCCAAAAGCAAAGAAACAAAATTATTGATAGCCAGCACTAAGGCAAAATAGACAAATTATAAATAAATTTGTTTTCGACAAATATCTTTTCCTGATTATTCCTATCCAGTCAGAGAAAGCCATTACCTCACCTATACGGGTGTAAAGGAATCATAAGTATCATATAAGTACCAAAATTGCTTGAAAACATCTCAATAGGGGAAATGACCCAAAAATTACATTCCGGGTGACGGATATCAGGATTAAGATGAATCCAAAATCAGAGGACAGAAAGTCCATCCAAAATCAATATAACAACTGAAACGAAAAACCTGTGTATAGAGTTGAATGTTAAAGATACTACTAATATATTAATCGTGCCGATCAAAAAACTTCTCAATCAGACCGAGAATGTGCGAAACTGCACAACCTGCACATGCAGCCTTCGGACCACCTAGAAAGTGGAAATATATTAGCATGTAAATATGGGGAAAAAAAAATACATTATGCAATCAACATTGAGATGTGTATAAAGAAGTTGACTGTTCATGGTTATGAAATTCATTGGTCAAGGGGTAGTACTAAAACAAATGGGTGACACCAGTTGGTTTTTTAACAGCTCTGGAAGTATATACTGCTGTGGTGTAAATGAGAATCTTTATCCTTATTGTCAAAACAGAAGGTTAGAGAATAAAAATAAAACACAAACTGCAAACTGCCCCATTTGCTCCTAACAGCCAAAAACATGGCACAGGGCAAATAGTACTTGACCAGCAAAAACTAGCATATGAAGAGGAAAGGGTGCAAAGCAATGCCTTCCACTTGAATATACCAATTACTTATTGAGCTACATTTGGGGATGGCATAACATGTCATTAAACATAGATAAACATGGTCTCATACCATAACATCCACCATGTTTAGCAAACAAATTGAACAAAGTAACTTATAGAAATTCCAATGGTATATTAGATGGACACTTCTTGAATTCCTTTATGCAAAAAAACTTATAACCCTGATTTAATTGAGTTGAGATTTTTATGTTAACAATCCACATGATGTGGTTTGATGGTGGGTGTCATGAAGACTTTACCATATCAAAGCAAAGCTCAAAAGTTTTAAGTTTTAGTTCCATTGATGGTTCAGTAAATTGAATAGTGAGCCAGTAATATATTCTCAGGATCTGCATTTTGATAATTTGTTCAAGCCAATATGCTAAGTGAGTAATAGCTCTTCTTAAATTGTGATGTACGGGGAGCAATTTCACAAGATAGTGCCTTCGAAGCCATTTTTCAAAAATTGTTAGAGGGGAGTTTTGTCCAGACAATATAAAATTCCACGTATACCCTCAACTTATTCTTCTGACAAGCAAACATCATAACATGATATCCCTTCCACTTATTCCTCAAATTGACTGCCCTAAATTCCTTATTCCGTGCAACAAGTCTAACCTTCTTACAGATTTGCAAAGCTAGTCCTAACTTCTACAGATTGAGCAACCAAACAAAACCTTAAAAGTTTTTCTCACTGCTATCTTATCAGAGATTTTATTCATGATTCCATTAGCTAGATTATAAGACTTCGTAGAGTCCTTTTTCAACAATAGTTATCCATTGTATCTAAATAAAAACAATTATACAACAAGAAAAAGAAACACACTCAAAATGAAGATGCAATTCTATGGTTCATCCTAATTTCATGGTAATGGTACAAGTGACATGATGATCATCAAGAATCAGTTCTACATGATATTTTGCATGTTCAACATATATGACAAAGCCATGCTTGCGCCAAAGTATCAAACATGCATTAAGGCACCATTAAAATTACAAATGAAGTGCTTCACATATAGGAATATCAGTTAGTGTTCCATGGTCATCACAAAGTCAATTGATTTCTGGAGTGTTCCTTAATTAATGTGATCTGGTGAGATTCTTCAAAATTTACCAAAAGGTTAATTTCACAATGAAATAGGTTAATTTTTATTTGGTGCATCATGGTGACAATGAGGAACCAATTTTTCATACTCTATCATGACCAATGAAATGGTCAGCGTGATCTGTAAAATGAAGCAAATTTTGGACTCGTAAGGCCTTCATCGGAGTGGGAGTGACATAAATCTTACTTTGAGATAGTGATGATTTGGGATAATTTGATGCCCACTAATGAAATTATGGAGATGCCAAGAAGAATGCAGTATGAAACTCTAGATAAGACATCAACTTAAATTGAAAGGATATAATACAAATAGCTTATCATGAAAATGCGCTCAGAAAACTGGAAATATGGCATTCTAGCAGATCTAAGTTTAATTGGTATGGCTTCCTTCACCCACCTTCTGCCAAAATTACAGTACATGGTTATCACAATTAATGAATGAGAAGTAGCAATAGTCAATCCCAAATAGTAGCATTAGTCAATCCCAAATAATGCCATTTGGCAGGTATCTTATGAATATCATTATTTAGGCAAGTGTATTTCTCCATACTTAAGCAGTGCCAAAGTGTACAGAGTAGGGCCACAGAAAATGTAATAAGTGACTTCTTTTGCTGCACTGCATGCTAATTTATGCCCATACCATTACTTGCAGAACCTTACAGACTTATCATTCCTGATCCAGAAAACATTAAACTCCTAGAATTTGGCATGAGAAAGGAAAGTTACCTTTTGCAGATATGGACGCTCTGTAGCACAGCCAGCGACAACCGTATTTGTGGTATCATGCTTTGCTCGAGCCTAAAGGAAAAAACATAATCATCAAAACAGAAACAATTCACATTAATGAAGGACATCATCTTTTCTTTCTCTTTCTCTTTTACCTTTTCCACAAACACATTCAGCTGCTGAGAGATCAGGCCCATAACTGCAAATGTCTTTGCAGAGCTGAAACTTCTCGTGCGCATCTGCTTTGCTTGGTATATAAATTTGCTTTGCTGTCATTTCCTCCTGCATAAGAGGATTATCCAGAGCACCAAGGAACAAGCCCATGAATAGACCAAGACCACCGCCTACATGGAATCCACGACAAAAGTGTGTTGATTCCAGGGTCACCCAACTTAACACACACAGCCACACACACACACACACACACACACACAGACAGAGAGAGAGAGAGAGAGAGAGAGAGAGAGAGAGAGGAGGGGGATAGAGAGGGGAGAAAAATTGAGAGATAGATAAATAAAAGCTGATAAGCAGAAGATATCCATGAAATTGAAATACTCTTCACTGATATACTCCCATTTATTCATATCAGTAAAAAGAAACTGGAAAATAACTGACCAAGGGGCCAGGCTTTTAGCGTGTACTAAGACAAGAAGACATAGTTGCAGGCCACATAGCTAAAAGATTCTTATATGGGAAACATGACTAAAATAACATGCCATAATTGAACTATCTGAATGACAAGCAAACTCTTGATTAACTCATCCACAAAACAACAGAGAAAACTATGAGATTCTATTGCTACTAATAAAATCAGGTAAATTTGCTTTGTTGCAAGCCTTCTCAGTTAATGCAAATGAAACTCAAAATCCTATATTTGCAAGCCAGACTCAAGACCAAAAAACGGGACTGACAGCACAACTTGGGATACAATATGAATGCAATTCCACATGTAAAAAAATTTCTTGTTTTTCCACTTTGTCTAGAGTCTAGACTCTTTAAAGCCTCAAGGAATGCCAAAAAGTGCTCCATGGTGCATAAGTTTAAACTAACCAATCAATTATGTGGGTGTCCTCACCTACAAAACCATCTCCTAGGCTTGATGGCAGACCTTATGTCATCCAATTTCATCATAGAGAGCACTTTGGCACCATCTGTAGTAGGTTAATATCAGGTCGACAAGTCATATGAATTTTCATAAATCGTTCCATAGATCCTACTGACTTTCAGATGTGCTCCATAAAGATGCATTTGATGAAATCGTTGATGAATTGAATGACTTTCTATTCTCTCTCATTTCTTCAACTTTTTTCTTGATCGGCATGAGCACCCCTGGCACTACAGTCACAACTCTTCCTGAAAATTAAGCTTGAATACAATTTTTATCCAGATTCTTTTCATGTAACCCTTTTAAGTGAAGAATTAAATTTCCTTTTTGTGAAGCCCAGTTCTTAATGGGCTGATTTTGGACTGAAGTCGGCGGGTTCAAATTTCTTCTGGTTCGGGAGTTTGGATTTCCCGGCGGGAAATCCGGAGAGGCTCGTCGACGCCGCCGGAGGTGGGGGAGATAAGGTCCTTCCTCGGGTTTTAGGGGCATTGGGAGCCTCTGTTGATCCGGGAAAAACCCTCCCTGTGGGTGGAGCGTCGACGGATCCTTCGAGTGCCCTGCCCTCGCCGGAGCGCTCTTCGCCGGTGGTCGTTGCGGTCGGAGTCGCCCTCGCCGGTAAGTCCTCTCTCTCCCTGGTGGACGTTGAGTGTTTGTGCGGCTCGACGGAGGGGAGAATCCGGTTGATATTCCTCTCCGTTGAAGCCTTGGGCTGTGGCCGGCAGTGAGGAAGCCACCGCCGGACTCCTCCTTCTCCGGCAACCGTCTTGGGCGGCCGATCGCGGGGATTGCCGCCGTCCCTTCGCCTGCTTGGGGGGGGGGAGAGTGGAGGGGGAGAGACGGATTTTGGTCGGCCGTGAGGTACTGTCGCAAGCGACAGTTTCCGGCTCGGTGCTCGCCGGCTGTCGGTCGGACGGCCACCGTAAGGGTCGCCGGACTCTCTTCCTCCTCCGGCGTGAACACCGGGGTGGTCGGACGGGAGGATCGCCGTCGATCCTCCCTGCTTCTCCCATGGGGTCGGGCGATGCCATGGCCGTCGATGGCTGGGGCTCGGTTTGATCAGGCTTGGCTGGGCCAAGCCTGTTTGGGGCCGGGCTTGGCTGGGCCAGGCCGGGCTGGGACGGGCTTGGCTGGGCCGGGCCGGGCTGGGCCGGGCTTGGCTGGGCCGGGCCGGGCCGGGCTTGGCTGGGCTGGGCTTGGCTGGGCCGGGTCTCGTTGGGCCAGACTTGGTTGAGCCATGCCTTGTTGGGCTAGGTCTATTTCTTGGTTAGGCCGGTCCAGTAAAAACCCCATTGGAAAATAAATAAATAAATAAATAATAATAATAATGATTATATTAATAATATTAAATAAAGGGGAAGAAGGGGAAAAGATCTGTTGGACAAGGTTGTTCCAAGAAAATTTAGTTTATATATAATTTCTTTTTATTTGTGATTCAGGATCGTCGTTGTCTCTGGAAGATCGGATCTAGGGAATTGAACTGCACGTTGTTGGTGGATGCTCTTGAGTAAGTTATCTTGACCTCTGATATGTATGCCAATATATATATTTATAACTTAGTAGATATATGTGATATATCTGCATTTGATTGCGTTGGATTGCATGCATCATGCTCTGTATTGGCGTGAGTACATTGTGTTGGTGCGGGTATATTGTGGGATTGCTTTGGATTGCGTGCGTCGTGTTGATGTGGATGCATTGTACTGGTGTTGAGTGGTGCAGTTGGTTATGAGTGCTCTCTAGTCTGACTATGATCATACGAGAACCTAGTCTCCTTTTGGGCCTCCAGCAGGGCTATTGCTGGCACATGACCGTTGAGCGGTTTGTGACGCAGGAGCTAGATGTCTTATTTTAGCCATGCGTGGCGAGCACATGCAGAGGATGCATGTTTCTCGTATGATACTCAGAGCTAGTCTTCCTTTTGGGCCTCCAGCAGGGCTATTGCTGGCACATGACTGTTGAGCGGTATGTGACACAGGATCTAGTCTCTTTCGAGGCGAGCCATGGGCCGATCGTGGCCATAGTCTGAGGGACTAGGAGAGTTAAGTAAATGGTTGGCCATCCATAGTCGTGTCGTGTCTGTGTCGATCGCATTAAGTGTACGTATTTGCATCAGGTCGTGGGTTATTATTATTATATTGCTGGACATCTTGTTGCATGATGTATTATGCTTGTTGTTATTAGATGCATATTGGTGTATGTATATTGAAGGTGTTGATAACTTACTGAGCCTGTGTAGCTCACCCATGTTTTCTTATATTTTTGTTTCAGATATCGAAGATCATTTGGGTTTTGGAACCAGTCAGTGAAGAGCTAGGATTTAGATGTTAATCCCTGAGTTTATATTTTATCTGTATTTTATATTCTGTTAATCTTTATGGAAAGTTGTTCCTTACTATTGTTTGGTTGTAGATTTGAAAGTTAGGCCTGGCATGATCTCTAGAAGATATCTAGGATTGTGCGGCCGGTCACGTAGCCGATCCTTGATCTGGATTCGGGGCGTGACAGAGTGGTATCAGAGCAAAGGTTAAAGATGTCATAGTTAGTGAGAGTGGGGTAGAATTAGGGTATTGAAGGATATTTGATGATTTGAAAAATTTATATCAGTGTGCGCAGCGAAAGTGTGGTAGACTAAAGACATTAGAATTAATTTAAAGTATGTATGATGGAAGAAGAGATGCTCTTATTGGAATTATTGAAATTGGGTAAAATGGTACTTGTGAGTATTGAATCATGTAAGTTTTGGATTGTGCATCTTTGGGTTTAGAAGACTTAAATTTCGAGGGCGAAATTTTTTTTTTTAGGTGGGGAGAATGTGAAGCCCAGTTCTTAATGGGCTGATTTTGGACTGAAGTCGGCAAGGGCCGCCGACTTCAGTTCAAATTTCTTCTGGTTCGGGAGTTTGGATTTCCCGGCGGGAAATCCGGAGAGGCTCGTCGACGCCGCCGGAGGTGGGGGAGATAAGGTCCTTCCTCGGGTTTTAGGGGCATTGGGAGCCTCTGTTGATCCGGGAAAAACCCTCCCTGTGGGTGGAGCATCGACGGATCCTTCGAGTGCCCTGCCCTCGCCGGAGCGCTCTTCGCCGGTGGTCGTTGCGGTCGGAGTCGCCCTCGCCGGTAAGTCCTCTCTCTCCCTGGTGGACGTTGAGTGTTTGTGCGGCTCGACGGAGGGGAGAATCCGGTTGATTTTCCTCTCCGTTGAAGCCTTGGGCTGTGGCCGGCAGTGAGGAAGCCACCGCCGGACTCCTTCTCCGGCAACCGTCTTGGGCGGCCGATCGCGGGGATTGCCGCCGTCCCTTCGCCTGCTTAGGGGGGGGAGAGTGGAGGAGGGAGAGACGGATTTTGGTCGGCCGTGAGATACTGTCGCAGGCGACAGTTTCCGGCTCAGTGCTCGCCGGCTGTCGGTCGGACGGCCACCGTAAGGGTCGCCGGACTCTCTTCCTCCTCCGGCGTGAACACCGAGGTGGTCGGACGGGAGGATCGCCGTCGATCCTCCCTGCTTCTCCCATGGGGTCGGGCGATGCCATGGCCGTCGATGGCTGGGGCTCGGTTTGATCAGGCTTGGCTGGGCCAAGCCTGTTTGGGGCCGGGCTTGGCTGGGCCAGGCCGGGCGGGGCCGGGCTTGGCTGGGCCGGGCCGGGCCGGGCCGGGCCGGGCCGGGCCGGGCCTGGCCGGGCTTGGCCGGGCCGGGCCGGGCCGGGCTGGGCTTGGCTGGGCCAGGTCTCGTTGGGCCAGACTTGGTTGAGCCATGCCTTGTTGGGCTAGGTCTATTTCTTGGTTAGGCCGGTCCAGTAAAAACCCCATTGGAAAATAAATAAATAAATAAATAATAATAATAATGATTATATTAATAATATTAAATAAAGGGGAAGAAGGGGAAAAGATCTGTTGGACAAGGTTGTTCCAAGAAAATTTAGTTTATATATAATTTCTTTTTAATTTGTGATTCAGGATCGTCGTTGTCTCTGGAAGATCGGATCTAGGGAATTGAACTGCACGTTGTTGGTGGATGCTCTTGAGTAAGTTATCTTGACCTCTGATATGTATGCCAATATATATATATTTATAACTTAGTAGATATATGTGATATATCTGCATTTGATTGCGTTGGATTGCGTGCATCATGCTCTGTATTGGCGTGAGTACATTGTGTTGGTGCGGGTATATTGTGGGATTGCTTTGGATTGCGTACGTCGTGTTGATGTGGATGCATTGTACTGGTGTTGAGTGGTGCAGTTGGTTATGAGTGCTCTCTAGTCTGACTATGATCATACGAGAACCTAGTCTCCTTTTGGGCCTCCAGCAGGGCTATTGCTGGCACATGACCGTTGAGCGGTTTGTGACGCAGGAGCTAGATGTCTTATTTTAGCCATGCATGGCGGGCACATGCAGAGGATGCATGTTTCTCGTATGATACTCAGAGCTAGTCTTCCTTTTGGGCCTCCAGCAGGGCTATTGCTGGCACATGACTGTTGAGCGGTATGTGACACAGGATCTAGTCTCTTTCAGGGCGAGCCATGGGCCGATCGTGGCCATAGTCTGAGGGACTAGGAGAGTTAAGTAAATGGTTGGCCATCCATAGTCGTGTCGTGTCTGTGTCGGTCGCATTAAGTGTACGTATTTGCATCAGGTCGTGGGTTATTATTATTATATTGCTGGACATCTTGTTGCATGATGTATTATGCTTGTTGTTATTAGATGCATATTGGTGTATGTATATTGAAGGTGTTGATAACTTACTGAGCCTGTGTAGCTCACCCATGTTTTCTTATATTTTTGTTTCAGATATCGAAGATCATTTGGGTTTTGGAACCAGTCAGTGAGGAGCTAGGATTTAGATGTTAATCCCTGAGTTTATATTTATCTGTATTTTATATTCTGTTAATCTTTATGGAAAGTTGTTCCTTACTATTGTTTGGTTGTAGATTTGAAAGTTAGGCCTGGCATGATCTCTAGAAGATATCTAGGATTGTGCGGCCGGTCACGTAGCCGATCCTTGATCTGGATTCGGGGCGTGACACTTTTGCTACTCCCATCTCTCCACCATTCTCTATATGATTTCCATCAATGGAATCCCAGAAGGCATTTTTATACCTGAAAACTCAAAACCCGTGATATTAAGAACGCAAAATTGTTTCTTTTACCTGTCAGGTACCCAGCCTACTTTGAAGTATTCATATGCCATGATTTGAAGGAATCTGAATCATTTGATGAAGCAATTCACAGTGGAAGATATAGCATCTGCAAACATCTGGGGGAACATAATTCATATGAATGCCAAGGAGATGAATTGTGGCCCTTTACTTATGATCACATTGTTCATTAACCCTTTACTTATGATCACATTGTTCATTATATATTATGGCTGCATATCCAGCATTGTTCAATATATATTATGGCTGCATATCCAGCATTGTTCAATATATATTATGGCTGCATATCCAACAATGCCAAAGAAACAAGCCCTAGCAAGACCCCTTCTAGTTGGCTTGTCCACAAATTCTTAAAATCTCAGGATAACCCTAGTTAGCCATTTCCAGTGTTTTAGCTAGATCATCCTCTCAAACCAAAATAAATTCATACTTAAAGGGCTAACAAGTGTCTGAGATCACAGGTAGATTCTTTCTTCATTATCACTCAGTAAAAGAGAAAATATATTACCATAGTATGATCGTTCTAAAAGTTAAAAAACATATTGACCCTTTAACCATCACATAAGTCTTAGCAAGGCTATTCTCTAACCATTACAATCGATGACAGCCTGTGTTTTGTGACAAAATTATCAGTGACCTTATACCGAACATCTCATGAACAAAAAAGATTCAGTCCAAGATCTTACACAAACATCAAAAGCCAGCACAAGAACCCAATAAAGCCCACTATATTAAACCAGAAAACTAGAAAAAGAAAAAGAATATAGGAGGATAGAAAACCTCGAACAGAAACCTCACTTTGAACTCATACCAAATATCTTGTACGCATCAAGGTACAGTCCAACCTCCCAGAACATCTCCTGAAGCCAGCACCAAAAACCAAACAGAACCCACTATTTTAAACAGGAAATTAGGAAAGAGAAGGCATTATAGGAAGGAAGAAAGAAAAACTCGAATAAAAATCTCAACTTTTTGCCCTTACAGGCCTCTTTCGTAAGTTTTAAGATAGTAAACGAGAACTCACTGCTCCACTCAAACAGCAAAGTTGAAATAAATAAATAAATAAATAGATTGAGAGAAAACCATAAATAAAAATCTCATCCTTTTGCCCCGACGGGGTTTCAATGTGAGATTTTGGAAAGTCGAAGAGTACCCATGATTCCACTAACGACGCTACGGATGGCGCAGTTGTTCCAGATGTCTTGGCCTCGGATCTCCTCGGGCATTGGGAGCCTCAACGGCTCAATCTTTGGTTTCCCGGCTTCCTTCGTGGCCGCTTGGGGCTCTCCATCTGCGGCGGCCATGGACTGAGCTCACGAGGCGGAATAAAGCATTCACCAACTCGTCGCTCTTCGAACCTACAAAGCTCAGAGGCTATTAGGACTTAGAAGACCTCAAGAGCGAAGGAGAAGAAGAGGCGATGGACGGAGAGGGAAAGGATCTTTCTCCTAGGCTCCAACTCTGTTTATTTCTTCTCCTCCAAGAACGAGTTGAAGGATCACGTGCATCACACGTGCTATTCTTTCCCAATAATGATGTTTTGTAAAATAGATTAAACTAAATTTAAAATAATTTAGGAACTCCGAGCACAGATATATTACCTGGCCAGATAATATATATTAACTAAATTAATTATTTAATAAATTAATACACATACCTAGATAAATTAATACATAATTTTTTATAATATAATATTTATTAATATATCGATATATGATACATAATAAATTAGGCATTTAGCAATCCAATAATTTTCTATATTTTTTAAAAATATTATAATCATCAATATATATTATATAGTTAAGTGGTACATATTTGTCAACTTTTTAATACATATTATAAGTTTTTTTTGATATATATTCAATAATAATCAAATACATGTATCTTTGAATAAATTGATGCAGAGTTTCAAAATATATATTTTAATTAAAAAATATATTAGATATCGCTAGGTATGCACCAAAAAAAAAATTTATGGTATATATAAAAAAATTGATAAGTATGTATTATCCGACCATATAATGTATGCCAATGATCATGATATTTTAAAAACTATATATTAATTTGCTTAAAGATATGTATTAGTTAATTTACTAAGTATTTATTATTTGATAGTATACTGGTACCGATAAATTTCATGTTTTATTAATTATATATTAATTTATTAAGAAATATGTATTGACTTGTTTGATGATTAATTTATTTGATATGTATTATTTGATCATATAATATATATTAATAAAAAATATATTTTAAGAATGAGAAAAAAAAATTATTTTATTTTTATTTTAATTAGGAGATTGACGACCCTATTAATAAAAATATTTTTAATTTTTAATTTTTTCTTTGAAATGAATATAAAAAATAATATAAAATTGAAAGTCCATCCAGTATCCCTTTCACTGGTACCTATCACTCGCGTTTTTTTTTTTTTTTTTTTTTTTTTTGCATGCAACCAATTGTTCAAAGATCAAGTAATATTGCTATCTATTTGTAAAATTATATAAATAAAATTTTAGCTAGTCTTGGCATGCCAAAATACTGGGGCTACCACCCCGTGTATGGCTTGTGCATAACTTCTGGTAATATTTGTCTATATCTATATATCTATATATATTAGTAAAATAATAAATAAATATTAAAGATGAAATGCCGTGTTGCATGTAAGATCATGGAGTAATTCCACACTTCCCCTTCCAGGATTGTTTATTAGAAATGGATTATTTGGTATTATGTCCTTTTTTTTCTCTCTCTTGAATGCATGCAAAATATGATGAGAACATGTATATGCATCATTATTAATGCTTGCTTATGATTAGACATGCATATCCAAAAATATACGTATCAAAAAATATAATATTTAATTACATGCAAAAAAAAATTCATTCTCGTAAAATTTTTTTAAAAAAAAATTAAATTATGTAATTTATACTTGAAGTAGAAAAAAATCATGGTATTATTGTAGATTTTTTATAGATGGTGTAAAGGCCAAGAAGACCCACCCTTTTATTATTTTTTCCTGCATTGAAAGGTTTGAAATTACATGATTAATAATAGCTACATGCAATTGGAATCCTAACAAGTATAGATTTCAAGGAAACCCACCCTCCTATTAATTCTTTCTATATTTAAAGATTTGAAATTACGTGATTAATAATTAAAATGAATTCTGAATGAATCTCGAAGGTATGGATTCTAAGGAGGCCTACCCCTCTATTAATTCTCTTTACGATGAATCTCAACAGATGTGGATGCTTTAGTTTTTAAATTTATTTTAAAAATATAATGAAACCAACCTATTTTTTAATTATGAATAAAATTATTTTCAGAATACAATAAGACATGTTCTGTTAATAGGAAGAGTAAGTCATTATAATATATTAAAAGTGGAGTCTCTATTTGGCTTAATCACATGCCAAAAAAGTCAATAATAGATCTTTATTTTTTAATTCAAAATTATTTTAAAATTATAAAATAAATATCCTATGCATTGCATAGGTAATATGCTAGTATATTAGCAAGGTAATATGCTAGTATATTGACACATGAGATTACGGAGTAATTCCATCTTTTGCCATGTAGAACTAAGTTTGTTTATTAAAAATGGATTGTTTGGCTTTGTGTTTCTCTCTCTCTCTCTCTCATACCTATGAAATATGATGAGATAATATGTACATGATCTTAATTAGATGCTCTCTTATAATTAGGTATGCATATGTAAAAATATCCATATACAAAAATATGATATTTAATCTCATGCAAAAACGTTCATGCTCATGGCTCCTTCTTCTTTTCATATAATTTATAGTTAAAATAGAACAAATCATGTGAAATCATCATAGATTTTTTGAGTAGCATAAAAGCCAAGAGGCAACCCTTCCATTAATTCTTTCTACATTTAGATATTTGATTTTCCGTGATTTGTAGCTATAGATGATTGGAATCTTAGTGAGCATAGATTCCAAGGAGATCCACCCTCCTTTGATTCTCTCTATATTTAAAGGTTTGAAATTACTTAATTTATAGTTAAAATAGATTTTGAATGAATCTCAGGGGCAATGACTTCAAAGAGGCCCATCCTTCCATTAATTCTTTCTATGATGAAACCTAATGATCATGGAGTGGTCTATTTTTTAATTTTTTTTAAAAATATGATAGAATCAACCTATTATTTAATTTCGAAAGTATTTATTTTTAGAATACAGTAGAACAAATGCCATTAGTAGAGAAAGTAGATAAGCCATGTTAATATATTAAAAGTGAAGTCTCTGTTTGACTTAATCACATGCAAAGGAGTCCGTACTATTATGGTACCGCATGTATTGATACCATTTATTAAAGAATCTCTCGTATAGAATATGGATTCCCATATCTAAGATCACGGTATTATTGTTAATACAGCAAGAAAAGAATTGAAAGAAGAGAAAATAAATAAAGAACACAATCAATAGAGTATATAAAGTTTCACTGTGAGTAAAATTATAAAAGAAATTTTATACTCTCATCTGTACCAAAAAATTCAACAAAAAATCCAAATATTTCTCTCATAAACTCTCATATCTCAAGAAAACCCTCTAATCCTTACAAACTTTTTTCTGCTGCTACCACACGAAAACCTTTCTGATCCTTAGATCCTCACACCCCGGCATCTATGGCTCTTTGTTCCTCTTTTTATAAAACCCTGAGACCACATATAGATCTCTATGTCGAAGAATACTTCAATAGAAATCTAGAGACTCAAATTGAGTTGAATATGGAGTCCAAACAGTTCCGAACTACCTTAAAAATACCCATGACCATGCATGAACCACTCTAAGATTGCCCCTGCTTGAACTGTTGTTGCACCAAGCCAAACCCTGCATGCCATACAATGCCCCCACGCATCTGCACATGTAGACCATGCATAGACCAAGCAAAACATGGGAAACCACCTAGTCCGCATGAAGCACGATCCATGGACCGTGCTAAATGCAATCCCGTGGACCACACATGTGAACCACGTGTTGTGGGCTAGGTTGCGCACCTGCATGCCTAGGCTTGGATCGTGTGGCCACTCGCCCATGCATCTAGGCTTGGGCTGCGCACCCGCATGCGCTTGAGTTAGGCTTGGGTATGCTGCGAGTGTGGTCTAAGTCTTCTGTAGATTTTTTTGATACCTAGACTTTATATTTTGGACCGAATCAAGGCATTTCCTCGATACACACCTATAAATTTTTTCATTTAAAATTATTTTATAATTATAAAATAAATATCCTATACATTGGGTAGGAAATATACTAGTATATTAGTAAAATGATAAATAGATATTATGAATGAAATCCTATATTGACAAGTGTCTTCAAAACAAAATGGCTGGATTAAGGTAGATTAAATGAGTTCCAACTAGGGGTGGCAATCGGGTTGGATTGGATATATATGGATTGGTCAAAAAAGCTTTAACTTGAACCCGACCTATTTATTAAATATGTTATAATTTAAAATCCGAACCTATCATGTTTAATAAATAAATAACCGATTTGATCCATTTAACCTATTTATTAAATGAGTAACATGCTAATTTAATCCGATCCAACCTATTTAATAAATGAATAACATATTTATCCAATCTAATATAACTCAACTTGTTTAATAAATAAATAAACTAGGTTAAACGAGTTGCTTAACTCGACCCAAAAATTAAATCGATTAAACGGGTTAAACATGTTAGACATAAAAATCTTAAATCCGACCCATATATTAAATAGATTAAATAGGTTGATCCGTTTATAATCCAAACCTTTTTATTTCAAATCCAAACCTCTTTATGATAGATCAAATATGGATCAGATTGGCGGGTCGATTATATTTTGTCATCCATAGTTCTAACATTCTATTTTTTAAGAAGATCCTCTATCTCTATCACGTGCCTCTATACTCTTCTATATTTATTTTTATCAAACTACACTCTAAGATTGTCAAGATCAAGATACGATGAACTAAAGATTCATGACCTCCATGCAATTGTTAAGTGTTTGTACCATTGCTTTTATTATCTTGTATTTGAGAATAAGTGTTGGAGATGGCGATGATGGTGATGTACATTGATGGGAGACACTCACCAATTAAGTTCCCCCAAATTTTTTTGTTGGTATTTTTGTAATTATGTGATCACATGATTTAATTATATTTTAGAAAACAATAAAAAGAATAGAAAATCGATGAATCCTTGCACTAATGAGGATTTGGTGATGGCAAAGATGGACATGGTTCTAAAATTTTTTTAAGTTGTTGCTTTATGATTGATTTTTTTAATGCTTATAATGATTTGGTAATAGTGGAGGGTGATATTGGTTGCAGAATTCTTGAAGCTATTAACATTATAGTTGATACTTTGTTTGATATATTCATGATTGGCCAGAGCGCCTACCTAGCTTAGCAATTAGTCATCTTCGTGTTTCAGAAATTGTGAATAGAATTTTTTTTTTTTATCGTGGTTCCGTGTTGGAGAATCATTAATGGCAAGACATAGATATTTTTTTAATTCTAATGTTTCCTATCATTTTTTTAGTTTACAATGGAATGCACATGATATCTATCCCATTAATCCCTTTACCATCTTCTTAACCCATCCAGTTACATTAATCTGTCCATTAAACCCTACACAAAACTCAAGCTCCCTTATTACATAATAACATTTACTTAACATTATATCTACCCTTATTAATCCCTCCACCGTCTACTTTAAATGGAAAAAAATCTCTTCACCATCTAGATGCATTAATATGTCCATTAATTCTTATACAAAGCCCAAATTTCTCCATTAATTATACTAATTAATTGTAAAATAAAACCTCCCAAACTAGGATGGGAATTATAAGCTCTTATTGATTATAAAGTAAAATCTTCCAAACCATAATAAAATTTTGAAAAGGATGAAACAATATGGCCAAGAAAACTTAGCATTCAAGAATGAATTAGAATATAATGAATAGCCTTGTTGCTGTCTAGATCACCGTAGTCTGTAGCTTTAACGTGGCCAGAATGAGCTGGCCTTCTCAGAAGCGTCAGGTTTTCGTCCTCATGCCTTCACAGCTGATTGATCATTTAAAAAGAAAGATTTGGACCGGGAATCCCGACAAGGATACTCCGATGGTCAAGTCAGTAAGGCGACCAAGAAGAACAGATCCTCTGTGGTGGAAGCTTGGGAGCCATCGCATAGAGAAAAATGGAAGGAATAGAAGGGAATAGAAAAACTAGAGTCCCTGAAATACTAGGGGGTTGTTTGCTGTTTTCTCACTCTTGGCCTTCGCTCGCTTGCTCTCTTTCCTCTTTTGGTTCGCTCCTCCTTCCTGACGCACCAATCTGTTGCCACCTAGATCGCCTGGCCTGCAGCTCTAACATGGCCCGAATGAACTGGTCTCTCCGGGAGTGTCTAGTTCTTCATTCTCGCCCTTCGTGGCCGATCGGTCCTATAAAAAAGAGGAGACCCTGGCCCGGGATCCCGACGGGGACACTCCGATGGTCAAGTCAGTAAGCCGACCAAGAAAACAGATCCTCCATGGTAGAGGTTTGGAATGCCACCGCGTATACGGAAATGGAATAGAAGGGAATAAAAAAACTAGAGTCCCTGGGATACTAGAAGGTTGCTTGCTATTTTCTCGCTCTTGACCTTCACTCGCTTGCTCTCTTTCCTCTCTTGGTTCGCTCCCCCATCTTGAAGGTCCCTCCTACCGCTATATAAGAGTTGATCTTGCTAGACTAGGCTTGGAGCCTTGGTTGGAGCTCACCAGAATCTCCATAAACAAGGTTTGGGATTCTCGGGAGAAGATCTTCTTGCAAGGGGTGTGTGGCTCGGAACCATGGCTGAGCACTTCCACTTTCAGGAGGCGCAAATGACGTGCCACAGGGCTTGGGGCCGTGGCAAAGTATTCCTTTTACGGGAAGTGCAGACGGCGTGCTATAGGACCTGGGGCCTTGGTGGAGCACTCTTATTGCAGAAGATGTGGGTGATGTGCTGCAGGGCTTGGAGCCCTAGTGAAGCACGCGAACTATAGAAAGTTCGGATGGCATGTTGCAGGGCCTGAACCCTTGGTGAAGCACGTACCTTGTAGAAGGTGTGGGTGGTGTGCTGTAGGGCCTGAAGCCCTGGTGGAGCACATGCCCCTACGTGAGTTACAGTAGTCCGGCAATGACGGTGATGTCGCACCTCCGTTCCACGGTCTAGATCTCTTTTGGCTTTGTCCTCTGGAAGTCGTGTCTCACCTCTGCTATCTCTCCGATGATGGCTCCACGTGCCTTGCAGAAGGTATGGGTGGCATGTTATAGGGCCTGAAGCCCTAGTAGAGCACGTGCCCCTATGTGAGTTACGGTAGTCCGACGAGGACGGTGATGTCGCACCTCCGTGCTACGGTCTAGATCTCTTTCGGCTTTGTCCTCTGGGAGTCGTGTCTCACCTCGGATATCTCTCCGATGATGGCTGGGGAAGTGTCTTCTTGCCTTCGAGAACTTAGTTCGTATGGAAGCTCGACCTCTACTGGGAGCTTATCTTGGATGGGAGCTCGACATCTATTGGAAGCTCACCTCGGATGGGCCAGGTGGCGCTCTCCACCACCTCGTTGGCCAACTATGTCTTACGTGGGCACCAGTCAGTGGCTTGCCAAATCAAGCTTGATATCTAATAAAAAATATAATTAATTATAAAGTAAAATCTCAAACTTTGATAAAATTTTGAAGAGAATAAAATAACACAGTCAAGAAAAATTATCATTCAAGAATGAGTTAGAATAGGATTAGTAGCTTAATAGCTAATAAAAAATATTATAAGAAGAATTTTTGATACTCAAAATTTTATTTTTTATAAATTTATTAAAAATAATAAAATCTTAATAAAAATGATAAAATTTAATATTAATATACTGAAAAGATCAATAAAAATAACAAAAATTTAGTAATAATAATAATAAATTGTTATTAATAATATTTTTTGAACATTGATAATTTTTAATAATGTATTAATAAAATTATATTTTATTCAATATTTAAAAATATTATTTTAAAATAATATATAATTAATAAAAAATAATATTTGTAGATGATATATTTTAAAATAAAAATAAAATATTTTATGCATTGCATGGGTTATATGCTAATTGACGTTCTATAGCAAGCTATACATTAAATTGCTTGAACCATGTGTCTACTGGTTTGGGCACACCGAGTGTTGGGACGAGTTCAGATTTAAAGCAAGTTACCGCATAACTTCATAATAGATATAAATATTACAAATAAGCTTTTTATGCAAAGTATTCTCCATACAATAAGTTTTAATTTTTAGGATGTTTTTGGTTGGTGGCCAGAAATTAGAATTGAAATATGGATGGGAATCAAAATGGATATATTTTTCAATATATTTGGCTCATGATTGGAATCAAAAATAGGATTGTAAAGTTAATTAAACAAAAAAATATTTTTGAGAAATTAAATTGAAGGATATTTTTGAAAAAATAAGGAAAAGCTGGAATTGAGTTTTGAAAGATTAGAGCATTTATATTCTCTCTTCAACCCTGAACCTAAATCCTAAGGCACTTTTTCTAACCAAATAATTAAAATAAGAATTATTGATTTTTATTTCCATTTCAGAGTCCAATTCTCCTAAACCGAGCATTTCTCCGACTCTCCAACCAAAGAACTTGACCATGGTTGTATATTGAAAGGAGATTGTCAGAGATGGTGGACAGTGCTCGCCAGTAGCTGGACCTTCTCTATCAGAGCATCCATTCTAAAATTAGTAACATAAATAAATTAAGGATTCCTTACCTCTGCTTTAATAGCACACTATGGGTATTTCAAGTCGATCGTGGCCAAATTGCATGATCGAACGGGGATCTCTCTCTTATCATTTTCTTGAATGTTTCAAGTGCAGGGATCCTTTCTCTAGTATCAATATGTTGTGCACCTTTCTGAATTGATCTAGTAAACTATGGAACAGATTTGAGCTCCAGAGAATCTTCAAGTGGTTAGCCGATGTTTTGTCAATAATTTTGAGGGCCCAAAATTGTAGTGCATTCATCAGATATTAAGCCAGCTAACCCACACAAATCTAATCAATTAACCATTTAGCCTTGACCTTAACCTAAACCATCTATTGTCCAACACCAATCGACTTAATCAAGGCCCTTAACCCGGTGGAACTGGTACATCTAATTATCTGTATCAGTTTCTAACTAGGAACTGGTACTTCTAATTATCTGGATCGGTTTCTAACTAATAAATTACTGATCCATGTACTTACTACTCGGTAAGCATATCCGATAAAAGAAAACTTGTTTTGATGCCATCCATGTGCATGACCGATTCTTACCACACATCTTTGAAGCATTTCCCTGATCAATATAAATTTATTTACTATAATTTACAAGCACGCATCAGTCAATGCACATCAACATTTTTAAACGATGTTGACAACCATCATACATAAACAACACATTAAGGGAATTGAAACAAGAAGGATTTTTGATGAATTTGATAAATACATTCTTTGTTTTAATTATTTGTTATGGTCCACTTGAAAGTGATAAGAAAAAGCGTGTGTATTCAAAGAGCAAAGACTCGAGTTATGGACCTCACCGAAGGAGGGGCCATATAAGATACCAATTTCCCTAATTGCATGCATAACTTAGGCATGCAAATGAGCCGGGCTGCTTAAGCTCGGCTCGGAAACCAAACAAACTGCTCGATCTCGGTTCAAACCGAGCTCAACATGGCTTGCTTAAGCTCGCTCGGCTAAGCCTTGAACCGAGAAACCAAACAAACTGCTCGATCTCGGTTCAAACCGAGCTCAACATGGCTTGCTTAAGCTCGCTCAGCTAAGCCTTGAACCGAGCTTTAATCACCCTGAGCCAAGCTTTTCCACCGTAGCTGAACAAGACTAAACAGTGTTTGAACTCAGCTCATTTGCCTGCTGAGCTGAGGTCCAACAGACTTTTAGAGGTACAAGCTCAAGCTGCTCATGAGCAGCTCGAATCATCTGCACTCCTAATGCATATCGGGAGAAAAGGCTCAAAGAAAAGAAGAAGAAGAACAATCAGATGCAATAAACCAGCTTGATGGTTCATTTGCCACAACAAAACTTCTCTTTATCTAAAGATGGAATGGTTTCTGGACTCTCGATAAATGTGATGTAACATTATTGACAGCAAAATTGAGAACTGAAACATAATCTAAAAGAATTACAGAAACAAAGGATAAGCATCTAAATAACAACCAACTATGACCCTTTTCTATTGGATTCTTGTAATGTTTGAGAATCATTGCTTTCTGATGAAATTGGCTGGGGAGGCTCAAATTCATTATTGCATAGCCATCTTTGTGCAGCTTGCTCTAGAAACTTAGCTCTAGCACGGACCCGCAATGCCTCCTCCTCTACCCAAGACCTGCAGAGCATGCCTTCAGAATAATGACAATATCAACATAATATACCCTCTTTGCATCTGTAATTTTCTTAATAATGAGGATGCGCACATGCGTATGATAGTTCACATGTGAGAAAGAGAGAGAGAGAGAGGGGGGGGGGGTGTGGTAGTAGCAGAAGAATAAGAAGAATCAGGAGTTAAATCACAAGAACTATTTCCTCAGAATAGGGGATAGCAAAAGTTTTCATAACTTATATGTAGATCTGCCATATGATTGGTGACCAAAATTATAGCACTATAACCAACAAGCTTGATCAGAAATTTGGATCGGGTCAGGCATGTTGATTAATAGCACGACTTTTCAGTGGGGGTGCATTTTTGGATCCTTTCACCTTTCATCCAAAGGCCCTTTTGCCATTCCAGTTTCATCCACAGCCATATAATTGGTTCCTGCCTAACCAGATAATTAATTGGCAAAAGCAAGTAAATGCAACCCAAGTCATCATAAATATATCGTCATGAAAAGCATCCTCACATCTTCATGTAAATATGAGGATGTGTGAAACTCTAATACAAGTAGATATGCCACATAAATAGGAAGCCAATGAGCATGACAGGTGCACTTTTTGTTTTTTCTTTGATGAAAATGAAAGGTGCTATTTAAAACAATAAAATCATGTAATATCAAGTTATTGAGATTTGGATGTCCACTTGCTACCAAGCTATACACAAATGAAACCTAATGACAGCTAACTTGCTACCATTTGGAATAGGCCAATATAAGCATAAATATTATGACCAAGCCCTTTTTATCAATTTGAAGAGGATTTATGAATCTCACTTTGTAGCTGACTCCTGTCTAGATCTAATTCTTTTAAAAATAACAATTTTCTTATATTACTTCTCAGTAACTCCATCTAGCCTTTGTTCCACTCCAGTCACTTCAGTGCCTTCAGTGGTTAGAATCTATGCCCTTAACAAGAAAGACTTAAGGGCCCGTTCTTTTGTAGTAAACAAATTTATATGAAAAACTATATTTTTCTAGGTAAATATTTTTCAGACAATATTTAGATAGAAAAATAATTTATCCATATTCTTTTGTACATGGAAAAGTAGCTTTGAAATCTATTATCCATATTCTTTTGCAATTACTACTTTTCTAGATAAGTTGTTAAAATTTATTCATATTTTCCATAATATCCTTTACATTTTGTAAGTATGAATGATATAAATGATATTGGATAATTAAATTATTGGCCATTAAATGATGGAGATATTAGAAATGAGAACGAGGACATTTTAAGAATAAAATTTAATGTTTACTTTACTAGTTGTTGAAAAAAGATTTAGCCATCCCATGGGTGGGTAAGATTTTTTTCCTATTTCATGAATAAATGCTACTCAGAATGGTAACTTACCCATCTTGAAAAGTATGAGAATATGACTAGTTGGTCGATAAAAAAATTGATCAACATTTCTATAATATTTACCCACAAAAGAATGGATCCTAAGTGTTTAAAATAAAACATCATGATCATGGCCTATTAAGAAAAGGCTTAACGAATCACATGTATGCACAAGGAAGCCTTGCAAACTGCCACATGCTCTCAAAGTTAAAGAATGTGTTAACTTTGCAAAAAGTTGCTCCCTTTATATTTTAGGTATTGACACCGTGAACCACTTGTTAGTTCATTGTTCATCTAAGGGCATAGATTTTTGGAACTTGTGGTTAGGAATAAGTGCTGATCGTAGCTAATACCAAGCTACCAGTATGAAGCTCTATGCCCTTTCACCTGGGGGATATAACTTGGCTATTTAGATTCCATGCAAACATGTTAGTGATTTTGCAAAAAAGTTACATCGTTGAATTCTAGGACTGTAATCGGATTGGATAAGAATCGGATAGCAGCTTATCCATATCCATATTTATTTTATTTGACGAATACAGAAATGGATACGGATATTAAAAGGATGTCAAAATTTATATCCATATTTGCTTAAAATGAATATGGATATAAATCGGATACTGAAAATACAGATATAAAACATATATATAAATCAGATAATTAAATTATATGACTATAGAATCGAAGATATTACTAAGTGAATGATAAATCAAGTTAATAGCATGTTAGCACACTTACATATTTTTCTTAAAAGTTAATGAGTACTATACAAAATTAAATAGGATTACAAGCAAAATCAGATATTTAGATATGGATCGGATAGTTGTCTATCCATATCCATATTTTTTTTACGGATATGGATATAAATATGGATATTAGGTCAGATTTAGATAGATTTGGATACAAAATCGGATATTATCCATACTACTTTCACCCCTATTGAGTTCACAATCTCAGCTGAGTTATCTTTCATCACAGTTTTTTAAAGCCTAACAGGCATACCACATCATTAAAAAAAATGTCAGTGTAGGAAGTACAGTATCTCTTGCAGTATCATGGACAACCAGTAAAACTAGCATTCCTCATGGATCGTTTGGCAATTTTGCTCTCTTCTAGTATGATTCTTTTAATGGTAAAGTCCACTAGATGTATCCATTCTTGTGAAGGAAGAAAGAACAAAGTCAAGAGATTTCATAACATTGGACAAGACATCCACAGGTAAATTACATTGCATTTTAACAACAGTTTGTATCCATTCTTGTGAAGGAAGAAAGAACAAAGTCAAGAGATTTCATAACATTGGACAAGACATCAATATAAAAGTATACAGGTAAATTACATTGCATTTTAACAACAGTTTGGATATCTTAGCAGTTTTACCACATGATAATTAAAAGGGAAAAATGGGAAGGAAAAAAGTGTAGCCATTGATATATCTTTATGATAATTAAATATCTTAAAACAAGAAATGATGGTGCCAAGGATAACAGCATGAAAACAAATATCAGCTATGTCACATGATTGTCTCAGTGATGTTGAAAAAAACATGCAGTCTTTTGTCACAAATGTAAAACTGCATTAGATAATAATAATAAGCAATCCTGTATGTTAGAGCTAATTAAAAAAATGGAAGTCAGAGTCGGCTCACCTTAGAATCTGGATTGCTTCTTTCTCAGCTTCCAATATTGATTTGGCTTCACGTATGGCATCCTGCCTACTGCACAAGTCAACATAAAGTTCTTCCAAACTCTCTTGCTCGGCCATGATATTAGCTCTCTCAGTTGCAAGCCTCCCATACACACCATCAACTTCTTCCCTAAGACTTAACAGCAGCTGCTGTTGACAATCCAGAGCAGCTTTCTCCTTCAAATAGTCATCAAAGCTCTCATCTAGAGCCATTTTCTCCTTCTCCAAATCAAACAAGGCAACCTGAAGATCTTTCTCAACCCTGATGCCACGGTCTTGCTCTTTGTTCAATCTTTCCTCCCAAAAGCTCTGTATTTCTCCTCTGTGAAGTAACTCGGACCTGATTTCTTCCATCTCAGCTTGTCTTGAAAGATTTTCTGCTTCAATTCTTGATAATTCAGCATGAATTGCTTCCATCATTCTGCCACTGGTCAGTGCAACTGCTGCTTGTGCTTTTGTTACAGGTTTGAGTGGTTGAAGTCGTCTAATGTTTCCTGTCATGGAAAGAAAGAAATCCAATATAAAACAGGGACTTTAATGGACAAGATAACAAGCCAGCAATGACAAATGTTTATCTAATAACATTACAAATCAATGCAAATGGAACATAAAGTAAGCAATGAGGAAATGCATGATTCTACACACATACTAGATAAATAGCTGGAAAAATATCCAAGAATTTCCTCAAAGATTATCACTAAATAAAGTATGAACTGGCATTTTTAGAACACAAAGTTTAGATAACTCAAAGCAAAAGATAATATTGTAAAGCTATGATTGTATTATGAGGTGAAACCAGTCCATAGTTATATGATCTGATCTCACATCAAAATCTCATAAGGACAACACAGCAAATTAGAACCATATCATGCTGACAAATGAACCAATTTGATTGGCAATAGGTGGTTTTCGTATGCTAGTCAGGTGAAAGATGAATGAACAGCTAGACTGAATGAATAACTTTTACCAAAAAAGATGAATGAACAACAGAAGGTGAAAGTATTACCAAAAACTCTTCTAATTATGCTCCTGTCACCTGCCATTAGGTCCACAAATAACTGTGGTGATGCATCTGAACTAGCACTCAGATCCAACAAGCCCACTTTGTTCCCTGACATCTGGACTGTAAACAAGTCAGATCTAACATGAAAACTGAGAAAATAACAGATTGAAAAGCAATGAAACACTAACATATTTCCACCAAAGCAATTCAACCAATAAGTTATCAAAGATCACCAGTACCTTTTCATTCATTTCAGAAGTGGATGAATACTCTAACAGGGCTTTCCAGTTTACCAGATCAAAACGAGATACAAAACTGCAATCGAAGATAAAACGACAAAGATTATAACTGGGGCATAAAAATAAAACAAAATATGGCAACAATATGGTAAGCAAGGTAAAGGAGTACCGTTCTGGAAAAAATGAAAAATTTCCTTGACCATGAGAACCACCCATATCTGAAACACTGGTGGAGTTCATACAGGAGAGCTTGCTGTCAATGATGCCAGCTTCTGCAAGTGCTTTTAATTGCAAATTTATCAGATCAGATCCAAGCACTTTTCTCAAGAATTACAATATAACTTTGTGAAGAAATTTACATTGAATGCACCAAAAATCTGGGTCATTAGCACTGACATCATCAAATGCTCTAAAAATTGAACCAGCAACCAAAATCTTTGGAACCATCCTGTATTTTGGGTTCCTGCATGATACAGCTTACATAACTTAATTATCATAGCTTCAAAACACATTCTGCTAAAATTGAGGTGGTAGTTTTCGTCTTCAAATAACCTTTCTAACATAGAGTTTACTTTGACAAACCATCTTGCATATTCTCTCCTGGTACACAATTCGTCGGCACCAACATCATTTTCAATGATCTAAAATAACATGAAAGTCAACCTGAAATCAATTCTCATAACTGCAGTAAAAGCTTTATTTCTGCTGATTTTAAACAACATCAACCCAACTGTAAGTGAAATAGAAAAAGAACATCATCGAATAAGGAACTGAATATATGGTTATAGATAGAATCATGATCCTTATGAAAGACAATACTCAAGAAAAAGGTATACTCAAGACCATCTCTTAACATGATCAAGCCATGGGCTAGAATGTAGCATCTAAAGCCTAGTACTTTCAGTTATTGAAGGGCCTTTGTTTCATATTTTCAAGCATATAAAAACCACGTGCGAATCAATATTTTTGCCCTTTGGTGGAGCAATGACTCACTAGAGAACTCCCACAACTTGCTACATTTCTCCATGCAAGTCCAATTGTTATGGGTCAGAAAAGGTACTAAATAATCAATATAGAAACTTTTAAAGCAACACCAGATGCTATAGTCATCTACAATTCTGGAGCCCTATGAGATATTTGTGGACTGTATATATGCCAGCATTTATGGTGTTGAATTAACTCAAATGCAGATAGTGATATGGCTATTTAAAAGAAAAAAAAGGTTATTTAGTTCTTCCTGATGAATAATTGCCTCACAATGCCAGTAGGATGAGGTTCTTGCAACCAACCTTAAGCTTCTTCAAAACAGATAGAGCTTCATTTTGGATGGGATCAGCAGCCACCAGTACAATAATGCGTTTGCCTTCTGATAATCAAATATTAACAAAAAATAAAAACAAGAAAGAAAATCATTAATGACTGCACAACCATAAGGATTTGGTGAGAAGGAATAAACAAAACTGGATTAGAGAATTGATAAAAAGCACATTTATATGGAAATAATTATTTTGAATTAATCCACCAAAAGGTAACAATCAAATGTTAAACAAATAACATGCATGAAACCTCAAGATCAAAGAAACAGCACACAGCAAGGAATTGTATGATAGGTTAGAAAATTAAATTAAGTGCAAAAAAAAGCGAAATGTCATAACAAGGTTTCAAATCCCATGGGACAGGACTGTCCCGGTTTTTCCCTGGAACGGGATGCATCGGCATCCCGTCCCGCCCCGTCTAAACACTCGGGACAGGGAATGTCCCAAAATGTCCCGATTGGGACATAGACGCTAGCAGGATGTTCTGTCCCGATATATGAGATAATATCCCATCCCAGTGTTCCGTGGGATGTCCTGTCAGGACCTGAATCCTTGTGTCATAGTATCAACAACTGCTGGAAGTTAATAAGAAGCATGAATACCTGATAGATGATTTTTTGTTTCTGATACGTTCAGTTCCATATCAGCCTTATCATCCATCTTTATCTCTGAGACATTATTTACTTCCACTGCAGTTGGTTCAGTATCTTTATGTGGATCTACAATCGGCATCAGCTTCTCATGAAAAATGTTGAACGGGGCAGTGAGATGAAGCTTGAAACCTGCAAAGAATTGTGCAGTTTGCATCTATCAAATCTGTGGCAGCAAAAATTGCATTGCACCTCTGTGTAAATTAGACCGACCAAGCAAACTTTTTGTTAATAGCAACAAGAATTGATCCCGACTACATTTTCCTTTTCTTTAGATTTTACAAGCATTAGACCACTCTCTTTAGATAGTCTATGGGCCAAAGCAAGAATAACTAGCTAAATGATTTTCCCAAACAGAGTTTATTTCAAACAAAATTAACTGGATGCCAAAGAAAATTATCCCAAAACCAAACAACCTTTCTACCATGAACTCATCAACAAAATGTGGGACAAGAATCAAGGATAAGTGGCTAAGTAATGTTGCCAAACAGAATTTATTTTAACCAAAATTAACTGGATGCGAAACAAGTTATCCCAAACCCAAACAGTCTTTCTACATGTAACACAAATTCCAACCATTTCAACATAAAATAATGATTAGCTGTGTACGTAACTTCAGAAAAGTTTTCAGAATCACAGTATGCAACCCTGAGAGGGATGGTAACCAGCATTCAATTAATGTATCCCCTAATTTAATGTTTAATTGCTAACAACTTCATTTTCTTAAGGGAAAAAAATGATCTTGCGGTTTTACTTTGATTGTCTTGGCTCAAAGTAAATTCATTAATCAACAATAAATTGCACATGATGAAGGGCAATCATTTCACTAGTGAATCACTAATCTGCTTGAGACTTCATACAAACTATTATATGGCTTAAACCACACCCTGTAAGTTACCCGAGACATCTTTCAATCACCCCCATGTTCAAGGTGGTGTTCTGTATGATGCATCTCACATTAGTCAATGTAGAACAGGCATAGGGGTCAAGTATTGAAATTAAAAAAGAAATTACTATGCATATCAAGAAAGAACAACGTATGACCTATTTGCTGTTCTTGCAATTTTTGTGTTTTAGTTTGCCTACAAATTACTGAAATAGCACATGGAGATTGATGTTGAAGATAGCATCGCCTATTCCTTGTTTTTATTTTCAATCTTGAAAAAAAAAAAAAAAAAATCTCTGCCACCAAGAGATTCTAAGATTGTATAAACAATTAAAGAAAACAAAATGATTTCATCACACATGTTGGTCAGTCCAGTTATACTTTTATTCTTGAATTTTTGAAATCAGAAACAAAAAACAAAGCAATAGAAAACAGACCCTTATTTAATAAATGTACTTAAAAATACATTCAAATAATTGGAACCTTTTCTCGAGAAAGAACAATATGTGAGGGCAGCTAACAAGACCGCCATCGAAGCCCCCGCACCAAAAAAGAGAAATTTTGGCACACCTGAAACTGCAACAAAAGATCGTCAAGAAACGTTTTTTTGATATTTTTTCGCATAAATTTTGATAGAGATATCAAAAAAAGAGCAAAATATGACCAAAATTAACCATGTTTATCCTCGATTTCGGTCTCGCGGACGGACCAACCGCCGAAACCATCTTCTGAGCTCTCGTTGACCGGGACCCAAGAAGCCTCGAGCTTTCTCGCTGCGGAGGAAATCAACCAAAGGGACCCCCGTTGCCTCGGCACTCGGGAGGCCAAGAATGGTTCCGATAGCCGGCCGCCGAAGGAGGAACGGCAGCAGAGATTGTTCGGGAGCAGGCATGGCAAGTGAAAAGGCAGAGAAGAGCCCATTTCTCCACCGAATTCCTGGGGATCAGTGCTCCATTCCTCCCTGGTCCATGGTTTAACCGAAGAAGGGTTCAACGGGAACTAGGGTTTGGAAGCTCCGAGACACCAATAGGAGGGGGGAGGGGGGGCTGAGGAAGGGCAAACTCTTGTTTGGCTCTATTCTGGAGGACAACCGGACAGCTATTAATCTGACGGTTCACGAGTAAGCACGTGCGATGGATCCCCACGCATTCACACGTGGGAACAAAGCCGCAGGCACGCATTCCCGCTCCGAGAGTAGCTTACCGCTATATGATCGTGCGAGCTGCCCTCGAACAATTCGAGAAACAAGCCAAGAATTGGAGAGCCTAATTAGCAATCCACCGCCCTTCATTAAAAGTGGTGTCCTACCTCAAACAACATGGACGATTAAATAGGTGACCAAAGATTAAAATTCTTATTGGTCTAAATAGGTACATGTACTCGAGGCCAGGATTTAACCACGTACACTTCGGGATTGAATTGGAGAGGTCATGTTTAACAATTTTGATTATTTTTGTATTACATGACAATCCTGCTCAGCAATTATAGCTACATCTATTATGCTCTATATGTTAATCATGCAATCCACAATTCCACATAGGCACTATCATTATTGAATGAATCTCCTCAATTCAATCCCAATCTGAATAGACTCAATTAAATTACACATCTAAGCAAACATTTTCTTGCTGATTCTGGTTATTTTTAAAATTTTTAGCAAAAATATATATTTTGTAAAATAACTCTTGTTTGTCATAATTAATGATGCTTGGATGGCGACCCATCTAATAAGTGGTGCTCAGAAACAACACTCATCCAAGAAAGAAACAGATAGATACATACATAGATATATATATATATATATCCATGTTCAGTATTTAGAACATGCAAATGTAGATGTCAACGAGCAGTCTTTGTTGAATATGGTTTGGCACAACACAAAGTTCATCTACATTGGCTCATATTCTTAGATTAAATCTGAATGCAAAACTACCTATCAATAAATGGCGGTAATGGTAGGTGCAAACCAGTTGATGAAAAATTTACTGGCAGGCAGTTCTATTTTGTTTTTTTTTTTTTTTTTGATAGAAAGGCTGCATGACAGCTATATTAGAGTGTATGAAGGAAGCTTACAAAGTGCTGTACAAAATTCCAAACAGAAAAGGAGATGAGTAATATTTACAGAAGACAACAGACTTTGGTCTAAAGAAGAAGAACAAATATTTTAACATGCTCGGAAGGTTAACATATATAAACCCAAGTAACTGCCTGTGAAGAAGAAGAGATAGACACCAGACATGGCTGAAATCACGAGGTCCAAGCTTTGTGTAAAGGGAGATGAATATAAAGCAAGCAAGACGAAGATCTGTAGACCGATCTGAGTATCCTGTGGATTTGCATAAGATAATATGAAGACAGCAGCAAACGTAAGAAGCAGCAGTCCATATGCCCCAATGTCTTTGTGGGAAACCTGATACTGAAATCCCAACAGACTTTAGCATAAACAAGAACGCTAAACATTTTAACATGCACAGAGGGGTAACATGTGTAAACCCATATAACTGCCTGCGAAGAAGACGAGATAGACAGCAGACATGGCCCAAAGAAGTTCTCTTTTGTTAAACTGAGCATGGATTACGGTAAAAGATATAGGTTCTCCATCAGTGTAAATTCAACATATAAGGTGAGCCAATCCTATCAAAGTCTAAGGCGCAATAACAAGTCCGCAGGCGATGATGGTAGGTGCAAACAAGGTGATGGAAAATTTACTGGCAGGCAGTTCTCTTTTGTTGAACTGAGTGTGGATTCCGGTAAAAGATATAGGTTCTCCATCAGTGTAAATTCAATATATATGGTGAGCCAATCATATCAAGTTCTAAGGCGCAAGAACACGACTTGTTAAAGTTTCTAGCAACCTTCATCCTTGAAGTTCAACAACTGTAGTCACCCAATAAACATATCCGAAGCTAGCAATCTTCCGAATAGAGAATTCATCATTCTTTCCCAAATTCAGGCGCTGGTGATGCTTTTACCCCTTTTTTTTTTTTCACAGGGTTTTAATCACTTACAGTCTCTCACAGTGTCACTGTAATATTTAGATCCGTGGGCCGAAGTCGGCAGGCCCAGCCGACTTCGACCCAGCCCAAGAAAAAAAAAAAAATGCGATGAATGGCTGAAAGCGAGAACGAAGGAAAGAATCCGGAACACGGGAGATTTGATCTTCCTGATCCGGTAGGAGTTAGCGCCGGAAATTTAGAGGGAAGAGTCGTGGAGGGAGAGGGAGGTGGCCAATGACGTATCTGGGTGGGATTGGCATGCGGTCGAGCGGTGGTTGATCTCCAAACGACGAGGTAACCATCGGACTTCTCCTTTAAATATTCCACACTGCCACCCCATCAAGCTCTTCACGCACCTCCTTCCTCTCCGTCAAGCAACTGTGAATCCCAGACGCCGCCGGTGAGTTTTCCTTTTACTGTTAGAAGGATTAAAATTGGTTTTGAGATTGTTTGTTTTGGTTCGGTATGCTTGAAGGCATGGGCCATCGACGGCCGCACCGCCACCGTCCGCCCCTGTTCGCCGAGCTCCTCTTGGTGAACTTCTCCCTCGGCCATTAACAGCAGGGGGGAGGCCGGCCGATCGATCGGGATGAGGAGTAGCAGGAGTCGTTCGGGAGAAAAGAAAAGAAAAGAGAAAGAAAGAAGAAGGGGAAATTGGTTTCGGTCCAGAAGAAAAAAGAAAAAAAATGTTTGGTTTCGGTCCACGAAAAAAAAAGAAGAAGAGAGAGAACGTAAGGAGAAAGAAGAGGGAGAATAAAGATTTTATAATAATATTATATTATTATAGGAGAGAGAGGATCGGGAAGTTTTTCTCAAAATTCGTGCAACTAGAGATTTGATTTGAATAAAATTATTTAATTGTAGGAGATCAACCCTTTGAGCAGGAAAGCGTTGTGCGAATTTCGAATACTGACTAGTATTGGATATACTAGGATTAGCGCTTTAAGGTAAGGAATTCTGTATCGATCATTCCTTTATGCATGAATTTATTATGGCCTGGCTTGATCTAAGCATATATATTATATGCATTTGCACGTGTGGTATTATATTGCATGGCATAGTTGTTTTCTTGTGATAGACATTGTGGTTTTATCATTATTATTGTCGGTATTTCATGCACTAAGTTATAAAGAAAATTGATATCCGGATGGGTTGGACCATAATACCGGATAGCTAAATAGGTTGGATCATGAAACCAGATATCGAGTGGGTTGGACCACGATATCGGTTATTAAAATGGGTTGGACCATGACATTGGTTATCGAGTGGGTTGGACCACGATACCGGTTATCGAGAGTTCATAAAAGATATGTTTTGACAAGTGTTAATGATGTAAATACGGCATTTGGTCTAGCCATGCTACGGTTGCACCGTGGTTATACAACCTGAGCCACAGGCTTTGTACGTTGGAGCCGGCAACGGGCGGATAGTACGTGGGACAGTCGAGCCATGGACTTAGTACGTGAGCAGGACCGACCATAGTATGCACGGTCGCTTTGTGGTTGCCAGTCATGGGCTGGTACATGACCGTGGCTAGTCCGGAACCCAAAAGATTAAGATTAATTAATGGGAATCCTAAAGAAAAAATGTAAAGTTATTAGGGTTTGTAATATATGAGGCTTTAAATCATTTGATTGCCATGACATAATTATACTGGATATTGTTTTTTTTAGAAATTTATATTATTATTGGTGTGATCATATGAGAGACCTTATGGGCTGTATAGCTCACTTCCACTTTTTGATTTTTCAGAAACTCAGGATGCGTGACGGATGGACTGGGCGTTGACTGGAGACGAAGCTTCATATATGCTGAGTTAGTTAGTTAGTTAGAGTTAGTTTCGGTTACTGATGCTGTGATCAGTTAGACCAATTAGTAATATTGATTTAATAAAGGATTGTACAAGTGTTACTTGATTGTTTATATAATCTTAGCTTTAATTTGATATGTTGACTTGTGTACCTAAGACTTGCATGATCTCTAGGATAAAACCTAGGGTTTGTGCGGCCGGTCGCCGTAGCCAATTCGCGGTGCTGGATTCGGACGTGACAGAGTGGTATCAGAGCAAACCATGTTTTAGGATCTTAGGGTATAAGCTCGAGAGAGAGAGAGTGTGGGTTGTTCATAGATGGGGTAGATATTATGTCATATTTTTTTATCAACTGAGTGTTAGTTGTATACTAATAATGACTGATGTAGGTTTTCCATGGCGCGTGGCAGTGGACGTGGACATACTAGGAGGCCCACAAGATTTGCGGATGGAGCAAATGCTTGGGATCTTATAAAGCAGCACGAGGATACTGGGGTTCTATCTGGTGATGAGGAATATCACAGGAACCAATGCCGAATCCGATGGACAACACTAGTGATGAGGAGCATCCACAGGAACCGACGCTTAATCCTTTGGACAACACCCCGGAGACTGGGACTGCAGAAACGGGAACACCGGGACGATCTGGAGTTCAACCTGGGGACCAGGTGGGTCTTCACTAGCTGATGCAATTCTTAGTGCAGCAACAAGCTACTGCAAGAACTGATACACTGACATTGATAAAGCACAACAACAATAACAACAACAGTTCATGCAACAACTACTATTACAACAACAGCAGCTAGAAGTTAGGATTCCGCAAGAACGACCATTACTTTAATAGATTTCAAAAAGTATGCGCCACCGGTATTCAAGGGAACATCTGATCCTATGGAGGCAGAGGGATGGCTAAAAAGCCGTTGAGAAAGTTTTCCAAGCCTTGCGGTGTCCAGAAGGGGAAAAGGTTACTTTGCTACTTTCTTATTGCAAGATGAGGCAGTCGCTTGGTGGAAGTTGGAGCTTGGAAAGCAAGGACCAACTGATGTACCATTTACTTGGGCAAATTTTAGAAGGATTTTCGATAAGATGTACTTTCCTAAAGTATTTGATACAGAAATTCCTGGAATTTGATCGCTTGGAGCAGGGTAGTTTAATTGTTCTTAGTATGCTGCAAAGTTTGAAGAATTATCGAGATATGCTCCATCACTGATAATAGATGAAGGGATCGGGCCAGGAAATTTGAAAATGGACTGAGAGGTCGGATTCAGCATCAGGTATCTGTCTTCGAGCTTACCACTATAAAGAAGTGGGTAAACAAGGCACTGATAGTAGAAAGATGACTGGATGCTGCTCAAGCAGAGAGGGAAAAGGTTTTGAAAACGAGGTCCAGGTCGGGAGGTTATCAAAGTCAAACAAACAAAAATATCAGTGCAAAGGCAAGGAAACTAACACCGTAGCACCAAATGACAAACTAGACAAAGGGGATGATATCCAGTGCTACCGGTGTGGTGGACCGCACCTTAAGCGAGACTGCACCTGGCCAGGAGGAAAATGTTTCAATTATGGAAAGGAGGGTCACAATGCAGCTATATGTCGTCTTGATCAGGGTTACAGCACCAAGTACCTCGTGGAAGACAGCAACATGAAGGACAGCAGAAATCAGTAACTCAGGGACGGGTTTATGCACTCACCCAGTAGGATGCTATGCGTCAAATTCAGTAGTGACAGGTATGATCAAATTATTTTCTAGCAATATTTATGTTATATTTGATACTGGTGCCACCCACTCTTTCGTATCTGTTAGATCGGTTAGAGAAAGTAATGAGTTAACTTCACTGTATTTCCACTCCAAGTGGGGATGTTTTTGTGGTTAGTCGAATCTGCAAGGAGTGTAGATTGAATATCGAAGGTAGGGAGATAGAAGCTGATTTGATAGTCATGGATATGAAGGATTTTGATGTGATCCTTGTGATGGATTGGTTAGCAGCATATCATGCTTCCATCAACTGTTTTGAGAAGACAGTAAGATTTCAGATTCCTGATCAGTCAAAGTTTTATTTTAAAGATGACAAGTTAACCCTTATGAGGAGGGTAATTTCGGCTTTTATTGACAAGCGACTCCTCATGAAAGGTTGTGAAGGATTTCTGGCAGCGATGATAGATACTCGACAATAGGAGCTTAAGTTGGAAGACATACCTATTGTGAAAGAATTTCCGGAGGTCTTTCCCGATGATTTGCCAGGATTACCTCCTGATAGAGAGATTGAATTCTCTATTGATCTTTTATCAGGTACCGGTGCCATCTCCAAAGCTCCCTACATAATGGCTCCAGCATAATTAAAAGAGCTTAAGGAGCAATTGCAAGAATTATTGGATAAAGGATTTATTAGACCTAGTGTGTCTCCCTGGGGTGCTCCAGTCCTATCGTAAAGAAGAAGAATGGAAGTTTTCGGTTCTGCATAGACTATCGGGATGGAGTTGAACAAGGTGACCATAAGGAACAAATATCCCTTACCAAGGATTGATGATCTATTTGATCAACTACAGGGAGCACAGGTATTTTCAAAGATTGATCTTCGTTCTGGTTATCATCAATTGAAGATAAGGCAGAGGATGTACCAAAGACAGCTTTTAGAATTAGATATGGATACTATGAATTTTTAGTTATACCTTTTGGTCTGACAAATGCACCTACAGTTTTCATGGATCTCATGAACCGAGTGTTTAGACCATATATGGATCAATTTGTAGTAGTATTATCGATGACATACTGATTTACTCAAGAGTCTACAAGCACATGAGGAACACTTAAAGATAGTATTACAAATACTCAAGGAGGAGAAATTATTTGCCAAGCTAAAAAAATGTGACTTTTGGTTGGACAGAATTTCTTTCCTTGGCCATGTTATTTCTAAGGATGGTGTTTCTGTGGATCCAAAGAAAGTGGAAGCAGTGGTAGAGTGGGAGAGACCTACTAACATGTCTGAAGTTCGTAGTTTTCTGGGAATGGAAGGATATTATCGAAGGTTTGTTGAAGGGTTTTCTCTTATTGCTATACCTTTAACTCGCCTGACTCAGAAACGAACAAAATTGAGAATGAAAGATAAATGTGAGCAGGTTTTCAAGAATTGACGAAGAAACGGTTAGTCACTGCCCTAGTGTTGACTGTTCCTGCAGAGACAGAGATTTCAGCATATACAGTGATGCATCCCAAAGGGTCTCGGTCGTGTGTTTTATACAAAATGGAAAAGTGATAGCCTATGCCTCTAGACAATTAAAGTCTTATGAATCAAATTATCCTACTCATGACTTGGAACTAGCAGCTGTAGTTTTTGATTTAAAAATATGGAAGCATTACTTGTATGGTAATCATTGTGAAATCTTTACGGATCATAAAAGTTAAAGTATATCTTCACTCAGAATGAGCTGAACTTGAGACAGAGAAGATGGTTGGAGCTATTAAAGGATTATGATCTGACTATCAACTACCATCTAGGCAAGGCAAATGTTATAGCAGATGCCTTGAGTAGGAAGTCTCCAAGTAAGTTAGCAGCTTAATTACTAATCAAAAACACATCATAATGGACCTGGAGAGGTCTGAGATTGAGATACGAATTCATAATTCTGGAATTCAATTAGCAAGTATTATGATACAACCTACCCTGATCGACAGAATTAAATCAGCTCAAAAGGAGGATCTGAAACTACAGAGAATTAGGGAGACAGTGGAGTCTGGTGCACAATCAGAATTTACTATATATGGAGATGATATCCTAAGATTTGGTAGCAGGTTATGTGTCCCCAAGCTTCCAGAGTTAAAGAAAGAAATTCTGGAAGAAGCGCATGGTTCAGTATATACAATGCATCCAGGTAGTACAAAGATGTATCGAGATTTAAGAGAGAATTTTTTATGGCCTGGTATGAAGAAAGATATAGCTCAATTTGTGGCTCAATGCGTAGTATGTCAACAGGTGAAAGCCGAACATCAAAGACCTGCTGGACCATTGCAGTCTCTTATGATTTCTCAGTGGAAATGGGAGCACATTACAATGGATTTTGTGACAAGTTTGTCCAAAACTCCTAAGGGAAATAATGCGGTATGGGTGATTGTGGACCGGCTGACGAAATCAGCTCACTTCTTATCTTTTCGTGTGGGACTCTCTCTGGAAAGATTAGTAAGTTTGTACATGGAACAAATTGTAAGATTACATGGGATTCCAATTTCTATAGTATCGGATCGAGACAGTAGGTTTGTTTCACAATTTTGGAAGTCTTCACAAAGCATTAGGTACTAAATTAAGTTTTAGTACAGCATTTCATCCCCAAACCGATGGACAGTCAGAGCAAACCATCCAAATTTTGGAAGACATGTTGAGGGCTTGTGTCATGGACTTGGATGTGCTTGGGACTATCATCTATCATTGATAGAGTTTGTCTACAACAACAGTTATCAAGCCAGCATTCAAATGGCGCCTTTTGAGGCTTTATATGGTAGGAAGTGTAGATCTCCTATCTGCTGGGATGATGTGGGAGAAAGAAAATTGTTGGGTCCAGAAATAGTGCAACAGACAATGAAAAAGGTACAAATCATCAAGGAACGATTGCGTACTGCTCAGAGCCGACAGAAAAGTTATGCTGATAAGAGACGGATAGAGCTGGAATTCAATGTTGGTGATCATGTCTTTTTGAAAGTGTCTCCCACAAAGGGTGCGATGCGATTGGTATACGAGGCAAGTTGAGCCCAAGATTTGTGGGACAATTTGAAATTTTGGATAAGGTCGGTGAGGGTGGCCTACCGATTAGCGCTACCACCAAGTTTTATCTGGAGTGCACAATGTGTTTCATGTGTCAATGTTACGGAAGTACATTCTCGATCCCAGACATGCAATAGATTACGTACCCTTGCAACTTCAGGAGAATCTGACTTATGAGGAGGTGCCTATACGAATTGTCGACAACAAGGATCAAGAGTTACGACACCGAACCATACCATATGTAAAGGTGCAATGGAGCAATCACAGTGAAAGAGAAGCTACATGGGAACTTGAAGCAGAGATGCGAGCAAAATATCCATAACTTTTGAAACACCAGGTACATAAATTTCGATGACGAAATTTTTTTAACGATGGGGAGAATATAATTTTAGATCTGTGGGCAAAAGTCGGCAGGCCCAGCCGACTTCGACCTAGTCCAAGAAAAAAAAATATGCGATGAATGGCTGAAAGCGAGAACGAAGGGAAGAGTCCGGAACAGGGGAGATTTGATCTCCCTGATCTGGTAGGAGTTAGCGCAGGAAATTTAGAGGGAAGAGTCGTGGAGAGAGAGGGAGGTGGCCAATGACGTATTTGGGTGGGATTGGCATGCGAATCGAGCGGTGGGGTTGCTGCAAACGACGAGATAACTGTACATCCGTGACAGTGACGTGGCCAGGCTCAGGTACCGCCGAATGCGAACGAGCCACGTGTGAGTTTTCCCGCCAGAATCAGCGCCACGCCCTTAAAGCTGGGGTCGGCAAGATCGGGCGCCCCGACGATATTCCGAGAGCAGACCGCCCAGGCCGAGGTCGAGCTCGGCGCGGGGTTCCTCCACCGACCCATCTGCGCCGCGCGCGGAAGGAGACGACCCAAGTGAGGTCGGCCGAGGTCGGCCGACCCCTCGCCTTGCGCCAGGTGGCCACCCGGAGACGGGTCCACCTCGGCCGAAGCAGCCAGGCGGCCTCCTGCCGCCTCGCCAGGTGTCCACCCAGGAGGGGTCCACCTAGTGCGAGGTCGGCCGACCCTTCGCCTTGCGCCAGGTGGCCACCCGGAGACGGGCCCACCTCGGCCGAAGCCAGGCGACCCTCTGCCGCCTCGCCAGGTGTCCACCCAGGAGGGGTCCACCTAGTGCGAGGGGTCGGCCGACCCTTCGCCTTGCGCCAGGTGGCCACCCGGAGACGGGCCCACCTCGGCCGAAGCCAGGCGACCCTCTGCCGCCTCGCCAGGTGTCCAACCAGGAGGGGTCCACCTAAGCCGAGGTCGGCCGATCCCTCGCCTCTCGCCAATTGGTCCCCGGAGATAGGTCCAACTCAGCCGAGGCCAGACCGCTCGTACGGAGAGGCCCCCGGGGGAAAGCGACGGGTCCCGAGGCCATCCCTCGGGCCGTACCGACCCAGACGGCGTCCCGACGGAGGGCGGCGGCGGCACGCGGAACGTCACTTATTGGTCCCGGCAGGTCCCGCGGTCGAGAGACCCGATCCTGACGGAACAGGGCCCGTAAACGGATAGCGCCCACGCCCGGGGAAAAGAGCACCCTCACGAAGCCCGAGGCCTGACGACTTGCCGCTCTGCCAGCGCCGCCTTCCCTCTTTTTCTCTTCTGTCCTTGCCTTTTTCCTGCTGGGCCCGGCGGACGAGGTCGGAAAGCCGCCTGGCCTCCTTCACCAAAAAGGGAAAAGAAAGGAAGACAGGGAGGAGGAGTTTTCGAGGGAGAAAAGGACAAGCGCACGACGGAGGGAGATAAGAGGGAAGGATCCAAAGACTGCAAGGTAAGCCAACGAGCCTGGGGACAAGAGGGAAAGACCGGCATAAGGCCTCGCTGGGAGGAAGAAAACCAGGGATCCCGAGAAGGGAATACTGGACGCGAGATCGGCGGGCAGGCCCAATCGAGATTCCGGTCCCCGGCGCTTTCCCTTCACCAGTTGACTCTCCAAACCAGAGACCCTCCAGGGGGCCTGGGAGGGAGAGTCTGTTCCTCCACGTCGTCTACTGACTTGACCGTCGGAGCCCCCTCGCCGGAATCCCGGCCAGGGTCCTCTAACCCCTTTGTTGCAGGCTTCTCGCAGGAAGGGAGGCTCCTTTGCCAGGCGGCAGGGAGGATCGGCTGATCCTCTGCACGGGCGCGGCGACGAGGACGGCAACAGATTGGCGCGCCAGGTAGGGGGGCAGGGCACTAACCCCCAGTGGGAACTAGCTTTTTGCAGGTATCACGCTCTCTAGCAATGGTGGTCACTCGTGGTCGCGAGGCGTCCACCAGCCGAGTTGGGAGAAGCCCACTCCCCGCCAGGGGGCCACACCCCCGAACGGGAGCTTCCGGCTCCCCCTCCTCTTCTGCAGCAGCCTACCCCGGCGGACGGATCCCTTGCGGCCATCGTCCAGCAGCTGCAGACCTTGACCTCAGCGGTCCGACAGCTTCAGCATCAGCAACGGTCCCTGGCCACTCAGCCGCAGCCAGGGACCCCGCGGCCCCGGGTCGCGGGACAGCGTGGGAGCCTGCGCTCAATCCAGGGCAGGCCATCCCATCCGCAAGCCGTCTCCAACCCCCGAGGGAGCCGCCAAGCTCCCCCGAAGAGAAACTATTCCGGCTCGGAGGATCACGAGAGTCGATCCCCGGCCGATGGGGCCGAAACGGCGCGTCACAGCAAGCGACGCCGGGTCCAGACCTCGCGCCGAGACCGATCGGCGCCCCCCTCACCTGCAGTCTCGGTGGAAGACTCCACCGACGAAGCCATCAGGCGCCAGGCCGAAAGGCGCCTAGAAGAGCACGAGCGCAAGTTGGCGGAGTTCGCCCGACGATTCGCCGACCTGCAGAACTCGTCAGCCGACCCGGCGGGCTACGACTCCCGCCCCCTTTCTCCGAAGAGATCCAGGCGGAACCAATCCCGAAACGGTTCCGCATGCCGCAGGTGGACCCCTACGACGGGACCACCGACCCCCTGGACCACCTGGAGGGTTATAAAGCCCTCATGAGGGTCCAGGGTGCCACCGACGCCCTTCTGTGCATCGCCTTCCCTGCAAACCTCGGAAGGCCGCCCGAGTCTGGTTCGCCCGTCTCGAGCCCGGATCCATTTGCTCCTTCCAGCAGCTGGAAGGAAAGTTTGTGGCGCATTTCGACGCTTGTCGAAAGGTGCCAGGGAGGGGACAGCCTCTTCTCCGTCCGCCAGCAGGACCAGGAGCTGCTCCGTGACTACATCGCCGGGTTTGAGACCGCGGCCCTGGAGATCTACAGCTTGGACGAGCCCGTCGCTATGCTGGCTCTAAAGCGCGGGCTCAAGACGTCCCGCCTGACCTATTCCCTGGACAAGAAGCCGCCCAGGACATATTCCGAGCTCCTCCTCCGCACCCACAAGTACATCCGAGCAGAGGAGGCCGACCGACCCGTCGAGAGCTGGACGGGAAGATTTTGAAGAAGTCGACCCTGAGGGACGCCCCGGGAGCTCGGAGGCCCGGGCCACCAGCCGACCCTCGCCCGAACCAAGGCCGAGGGCCGAGTCTGCCCCCGAGCGGAGGTACACCCCTCCTCGCACCTCGAGCCAAAATCCTTATGGAAATCGAGGGCGAGCGTTATCTCCGCCGACCTCCACCTCAGAACCCGAGGGCAGCCCGAGACCACGAGACAAATCAAAGTACTGCCAATTCCACCGCGAGCACGGGCATGACACGGAGGAGTGCCGCCACCTGAAGCGGGAGATCGAGGAGCTGATCGGGAGGGGATACCTCCGAAGGTTCGTCAAGAACGAGGCTCCCTCCGAAAAGCAGCCGCTCGCGGCCTTGCCACCTGTCCCTGCGATCGACAACCGGCCAACAGAGAGGCCCGTGGGCATGATCTCACGCGATCGGATCTGGCGCACAGAGAAGAGAGCCGGGAAACCCGGAGAATGTAATCCCTCCCAAAGGAGGGAACTTAGCGGCAATGTAAACGATGATGCCGTGGTGGTCGAGATGACCATCGCGAAACACCCTGTACATCGAATCATGGTGGATAGTGGAAGCTCGGCCGATGTACTTTTTTATGATGCTTTCTCTCGGATGAATTTGTCTCTCGACCAGCTAAAGCCAGTGCACACCCCACTGGTAGGTTTTACAGGGGACTCCGTCGGAGTCGAAGGGGAAATCACTCTCCCAGTTACCGCCGGATCCCCGCCTCGGCAGACGACCATCATGGTAACTTTCACTGTAGTCAAGCTCCCTTCGCCTTACAACGCCATTCTTGGGCGTCCCGGGCTCAACCGACTAGACGCCACTATCTCCACAAGGAGACTGCTGGTGCAGTTCCCCACGCCTTTCGGGGTTCGGGAAATGAAGGGGACGATCCAGCCAAGTCCGCTCTGCCTGCAGACAATCCCGGGCATCAAGGGCGCAGAGCTCGCCCGCGAGGTCGAGGACCTCGACCTAAGAGAAAAAGAACCCAGGGGAGGGCCCGTAGAGCGCCTGCTCTCCTTTCCCTTGGTTCAGACCCCCTGAAGACGGTGCAAGTCGGGGCCCAGCTCCCCGAAAAGGAGCGAAACCGCCTGCTGGAGTTCCTCCGTGCCAACGCCGATGTGTTCGCCTGGTCGGCGGTCGACATGCCGGGTATTCCGCCCGAGATTATCATGCACAGCCTGAACGTGGACCCAGGCAGCCGCCCGGTCCGCCAGAAGAAGAGAAACTTTGCCATGGAGAGGCAGAAGGCGATCGACGAGGAGGTAGAGAAACTTCTCGCCGCCGGTTTCGTCCGAGAAGTCCAATACCCCAGCTGGTTAGCAAATGTGGTCATGGTAAAGAAGAGCAGCGGTAAGTGAAGGATCTGCGTGTGGACTACACCGACCTCAATCGAGCTTGCCCGAAGGACAGCTTCCCTCTGCCAAAGATCGACCAGCTGGTCGACACCACCTCGGGACACCGTCTCCTGTCATTCATGGGCGCTTTCTCCGGATACAACCAGATCCGGATGAATCCGGAGGACGAAGAGCGTACCGCCTTCATAAGTGACCGCGGGACTTTCTGTTACAGGATGATGCCCTTCGGCCTCAAGAACGCGGGGGCGACGTACCAACGTCTGGTCAATAAAGTCTTCAAAGAACAGATAGGCCGCAACATGCAGGTGTACGTGGACGACATGCTGGTAATGAGCAAACTTGACTCGGACCACGTAGCCGACCTGGCAGAGACGTTCGGCAACCTCCGACGCCACCAGATGAAGCTGAATCCGGCGAAGTGCGCCTTCGGGGTCTCCGCCGGAAAGTTCCTAGGGTTCATGGTGACCCAGAGAGGAATCGAGGCCAACCCGGAGAAGGTCCAGGCCATCCTGGACATGGAGCAGCCAGCCTCCAAGAAACAAGTGCAGCAGCTGACCGGTCGGGTTGCGGCCCTTAGCCGTTTTATTTCCAGGTCGGCGGACCGCTGCCGTCCCTTCTTCAAGGTGCTGAGGAAGATGAACGGTTTCGCCTGGACCGATGAATGCCAGCAGGCCTTCGAGGAGTTGAAGAAGATGCTCGCATCACCACCTCTGCTGTCCAGGCCGAGGAAGGGGAGGAGCTTACCCTCTACTTGGCCGTTACCCCGGAGGCCGTCAGCTCTGTCCTGGTCCGAAATGACGACCACGGGATCCAGCGACGGTGTACTATACCAGCAAACTCCTCCGGGGACGCGGAGCTCAGGTATTCCGGCCCGGCCGAGAGAAACTCGTTTTTGCGCTAATAGTGTCTGCCCAGCGTCTCAGGCCCTATTTCCAAGCGCATCCCATCGCCGTCTTGACGGATCAACCGCTGAAAGCGGTGCTCAGCCGACCCGACACCTCGGGGCGATTGGCCAAATGGGCACTGAAACTCAGCGCGAGTTCGACATTACATACCGACCGAGGTCGGCAATGAAGGCACAGGTGCTGGCCGACTTCTTGGTCGAATGCGCGGGTTTGGGCAAGGAGCCCGAGGAGGACTCCTCGGCCAGCCGATGGAGGTGCGCGGCACAACGAGCCCGGAGGGGACGCTTGGATCCTCCATGTGGACGGAGCCTCAAACTCCGGAGGGAGAGCGGAGCTGGGCTCATCCTTGCCAACGGCGACGGAGTCGTCGCCGAGTGCGCGCTCCGTTTCCAGTTCCCCGCGACAAACAATCAAGCGGAGTACGAGGCGCTTCTCGCCGGACTCAGGGTCTCCCGCGAGCTGGGCGTGACTAACCTCAGAGCTTTCACTGACTCCCAGCTCGTGGCGGGGGCAGGTGTCCGGGGAGTACGTCGCTCACGACCCCCAGATGGCAAAGTATTTGGAGCTCGTCAAGGCGGGCGCGTCCAAGTTTCGGCGCTTCAACATCTTCCATATCCCCCGCAGGAGAACGCCCGCGCGGATGCTCTCTCTCGATTGGCGACTCTGCCGGACACAATGCTGGGACGCGCTCATGTGGAGCGACTCGAAGTCCCAAGCCTCGAAGCACCGGCGGGGGTCCATCAGGTCAGCCAGGAGCCCGGCTGGATGGACAAGTACGCCGCGTACATCACCGACGGCATTCTGCCGGAAGACCGAGACGCGGCTCGCCTCATCAGGAAGAAGGCCGTGCGGTTTGTCCTGATGGACGGGCAGCTGTATCGAAGGTCCTATCTTATCCCCTCCTCAAGTGCATTGGACCCGCAGAAGCCAAGCTTGTGCTCCAGGAGATTCACGAAGGCATCTGCGGGAACCACGTGGGGGGCAGGGCATTGGCATACAAGGCCCTTCGTCAAGGCTACTTCTGGGAGACGATGAAGGAGGACGCCGCCGACTTCGTGAAGAAATGCGACCGGTGCTAGCGCCACGCCACGGTACAGCGGCAACCCTCCAACCCGATCTCTCAGCTCTCAGCCCCCTGGCCATTCGCCCAGTGGGGGGATGGACTGCTGGGCCCATTCCCGCCGCGTCCGGCCAGCGGAAGTTCCTGATAGTGGCTATCGACTACTTCACTAAGTGGGTTGAAGCCGAACCTTTGGCAAGAATCACCGAAGCAAACGTCGCCAAATTCTTCTGGAAGTCCATCGTCTGCCGCTTCGGCCTCCCCCACACGTGGTCACCGACAACGGACGCCAGTTCGACTGTCGAGAGTTCGAGGATTTCTGCAACGACCTCGGCATCAAACATCGCTTCACCTCGGTGGCGCACCCCCAGACCAACGGGGAGGCCGAGGTCACAAACAGGACCATTCTTCAGGGCCTCCGCACGCGGCTAGACCAAGCCAAGGGCAGGTGGGCCGACGAGCTTCCCAGCGTTCTTTGGGCATACCACACCACTCCAAGGACGGCTACCGACGAAACCCCATTCAACCTCGTCTTCGGGGGCCGAGGCAGTCATCCCGATCGAGCTCAGCATACCCACGCTGCGCGTGGAACAATACGACGAGACAGAAAACCGGCCAGGATGATGCTCAACCTAGACCTCCTCGAAGAAACAAGGGACAAGGCCCGAATCCGAATGGCGGCATACCGGCAACGTGTAGCCAGATATTACAACTCCCGAGTACGGCCGAAGGGTTTTCGTCCCGGGACTTGGTCCTCCGGCGTGCAGAAGCCTCCCAGCCACGAGAGTGCGGCAAGCTTTCACCCAACTGGGAAGGCCCTTATCGGGTAGCAGAAGCCCTCCCTCACGGGGCATGTTGCTTGGAAGAGTTGGGAGGTGCCAGGTTCCCCCGGACATGGAACCCCTCGAACCTGAGAATGTACTACCAGTGATGTAAGGCTCCCAGTTCCTTTAACAAAGCTTCTTCGCTTCAAACATTCTTCTCTGACTTCAACAAAAAGCCCGGAGCACAGCTCAGCAAGCCGCGCAAGGTTTGAGAAAGCCTGCGGCATCGAGCTCAGTCCGGAAGATCCTGGGCTTCGCCTGGAAGGTGGCGTCGAACCCAGTTCGCCCACGCAAGCCGGAGCACAGCTCGGCAAGCCGCGCAAGGTTTGAGAAAGCCTGCGGCATCGAGCTCAGTCCGGAAGATCCTGGGGCTCGGCCTGGAAGGTGGCGTCGAACCCAGTTCGCCCACACAAGCCCGGAGCACAGCTCGGCAAGCCGCGCAAGGTTTGAGAAAGCCTGCGGCATCGAGCTCAGTCCGGAAGATCCTGGGCTTCGGCCTGGAAGGTGGCGCCGAACCAAGTTCGCCCATGCAAGCCCGGAGCACAGCTCAGCAAGCCGCGCAAGGTTTGAGAAAGCCTGCGGCATCGAGCTCAGTCCGGAAGATCCTGGGCTTCGGCCTGGAAGGTGGCGCCGAATCCGCTTCGCCCACGCAAGCCCGGAGCACAGCTCAGCAAGCCGCGCAAGGTTTGAGAAAGCCTGCGAGCATCAGCTCAGTCGGAGGATCCCAGGTTTCGGCCCGGAAGATGGTGCAGGAACTGTGTTGTCCGCGCAAGCATGAAGGCAGCCCAAAGTCGGACCTGCTCAGGATTCTTGCTTTGCCGCAACACGGTTTTGCAGACCCCGTCCTTCGATTTAGTATGGAAGAAGAACCAGGCCCGCAGTTGTCTCAGGTATCCAGACCGACATCTCAGGAACAAACAAACAAAGAAGAAGAAAAAGAGCCAAAGTTGATAGACAAATTTTTACAAAGAAAGGAGTCTTCATTACAAAGTGTTCAGTACAAACAGGGAGCTCCGACAGGCCGGAACTCCCAAAAAAAAAGAGAAAGACACAGAAAGCAAAGTACAAGTCAACAGTCACTGGGGCGCAGGGCGGCGCCGTCGTCGGAGGTGCGGACGCATCTCTTCGACCTCCACGACGACCGGCTCCTGGGGCTGTGTCTGGGCCGCGGCATCGTCGGTCGGAGCTGCTGCAGGTGCCGCCTGAAGTGTCGCCTGGGTCGTGCCGGAGGCCCTGCCCTCGCTCCCCGCTTCCTGCCGCCGACGACGACCGCACTCAGGTCCAGTTGGGGGAAGAAGGCCCCCACCTTTTCCCGGCACATCCGGAACCCTTCAGGAAGGAGTCCACGGCGGCCTCCCGGACTTCCGACGTAAACTCGTCGGAAGCCCGGAATTTGGGGACGGCCTCCAGCGCTTCCCGCTTCGCCGCCTCCAGGAGCCCGTTGATGTACGAGCTCCGGTCTTTCGCCATGGCCGCCTCCCGCCGGGCCTCGTCCAGCTGACGCTCCAGGAACAGTGAGTGGGCCTGCAGGCGGGCTTTCTCCGCCGCGTCCTCCTCAGTGCGGCGCTGGTTGGAGGTCCGCTCCTCGCCAAGGAGGCTCCAGTTCCTTGTTCCGCTCCTCGGAACGCGTCAGGTCGGACTGGAGGGCCTGCTTCTCCGCTCGCAGCTCGGCCCCTTGTCCACCAAGTCCTTCACGTCGGCCGCGAGTTTTCCAAGCTTCTGCTCCCGCTCGGAGTCCCGCTTGGCGTTCCCTACGAGGTAGTTCCTCAGTAGGAGGACGTCATTCCCGATCTGCAAGGACAAAAGCAACATGTCAGTACCGAGGCAGGAGGCCTCGGATTGAAAGAGAAAAGAAGAGCTGAAGCTGAAGAACAGATTACCGAGAGAGCTGGGGCAGGATGCCGAGCAGCGCATCCGCGTAGTCCCGGCCGCCCCGAGCTCGGCGGTCCCGGGCGGTGGAAGCATACTCCATCACCCTCTCCGCCAGCCCTCGGTCGAGGATGACCGAGTCCCGGTGCGAGATTACCGGCGCTGGGCCCTTCGGGCCGTTCCTGCGACGGCCGCCCCTTCTGCTGGAGCCGCAGCCGACGGACGGTGGTCGCCACTGGCGGTGCCGTCGGACTGCTGGCCGGAATGGGCCCGGCGGTGGGCAGAGCGGCGGGCGCCGGAGCTCTCTCGGCTGCACCGCCAGGTCGTGGAGCCGAGGGTCCAAGGGGCCGCCTGAGGAGGTCTGGGCGGAGAAACTGCGGCGGCTAGGCGGGCGGGCGCGGTCGCCGCTGCGACCTCCCGGCTCGTCTCCGTGCGAGCCCTCTTCGCCACAGGCTCGTCCACGTCAACGACCTCCCTCTGAGCAGCCCCTTCCAGCAAGTTCTCCAATGAAAACTTCATCCCTGCAAAGTGGAGAAATCAAAAGGTTAGTTCAATCTTAAAAAGAGAGAGGGGGGAAGGGCAGAATTTAATGCGGAGCCGAATCTCACCGGTCTCCCGGATGGGACTGATGCCGGCCTCCAAAGATTCTGCTCAGAAAGCAGAACCTCGAGCGGCGGGACCACGTCACTCAGGAGCTGGGAGTAAGCCTCCTGGTCCGCGGACTCGACCCGAGAACTCCGGTTCGGCGACCGGTCCGGTTCGCTCCAGGCCCAGTCGACGTCGTCGACCGAGGCAAAGAAAAACCGGTTCTTCCATCCCTTAACCGAAGAAGGGAGGTCGAACCGGAGACACCTGGGCCGGGGTGAAATATACCACCAGCCGTCATCGGTGGAGCATTTCTTCAGGGGAACAGGGACCTGAAGAGCGAGAAACGGGCAACGAAACCATGGAAATGACAGAAGACAATGAAGGAGAAGATGACCGGATGGCATTAGGAGCCAGCTGGGCGGGACGAGCCGGAAATGGCTGAGGAAGGAAAGGAAGAAAGGATGAAGAGGGAAACGAAGACCCCGAGGAGGAAGTCTTCGTAGAAGACAATACGGCGGGGGCCATCATGGTGACACGCTCCCCGGACCGCGGAGCAAATAGATGGACAGATCCCGGGATGCCATAAGCATCCCGGAGCAGAGAAAGATCACCTTCGGTCATGGTGGAGGCATGACGGAGGGACCGGCGGGAAGAAGCGGCGGAGCCGGGAGAGCAGCAAGAGCAGGAAGTGAACGGAGGGGCACGGCAGGTGCAACCGGGGGGGACCGGATCCCCCTGGGGATGCCAATGGTGACACCCCCGGGTTGCAAACGCCGGCGGACCTCCTCTGGGATTACCTCCTCATCCGAGGAGGGAGAAGATGGAGTCCTCGGCCGGGATGGACGCCTCGTCCGGATTAGAAGAAACATGGCGATGGCGCGCCATGGAGAAGAAAAGAAGAAAAGGATTGAATGATTGAAGGAGAAGGAGGAGGGCTAGAGAAGAGGAAGACGCTTACCCAAAAATGCACAGGCGGGCGCAAGCAGCAGAAGTGTTAGCCTGCAGCAAACCGCCCACGAAGCAAGGGAAAAGGGCCTCGTTCTGGAAAGTCCCCTCCCTTTCAGACTCAGCCGGCAGCAGCCGTACCCATCATTCCGTCTCAGGCCACTGGATGGTCGCCACGTGGGCACACGCCCGACACCGACGCCTCGTTAGCAGAGTAACGGCCTCTGCCCCGAAGCGACGCATTGATTGCGGGCAAGCGTGGACGACGCGTGGCGACTCACCATTGGTCTACAGCCGCATCGAGCCACGACGAGTGAAGATCGTGCCAATATGAAGCAAGATCTTCGCCTCCCCACGTCATGTCTGCATTAATCCCGACGTTCCGTTCTACGATGCCCCGACGGAACGGCGGCGGGCTGGGGGGCAACTGTTACATCCGTGACAGTGACGTGGCCAGGCTCAGGTACCGCCGAATGTGAACGGAGCACGTGTGAGTTTTCCAGCCAGAATCAGCCCACGCCCTTAAGCTGGGGTCGGCAAGATCGCGCCGCCAGACGATTATCCGAGAGCAGACCGCCCAGGCCGAGGCGAGCTCGGCGCGGGTTCCTCCACCGACCCATCTGCGCCCGCGCGCGAAGGAGACGACCCAAGTGAGGTCGGTCGAGGTCGGCCGACCCCTCGCCTTGCGCCAGGTGGCCACCCGGAGACGGGTCCACCTCGGCCGAAGCCAGGCGGCCTCCTGCCGCGCTCGCAGGTGTCCACCCAGGAGGGGTCCACCTAGTGCGAGGTCGGCACGACCCTTCGCCTGCGCCAGGTGGCACCCGGAGACGGGGCCCACCTCGGCCGAAGCCAGGCGACCTCTGCAGCCTCGCCAGGTGTCCACCCAGGAGGGGTCCACCTAGTGCGAGGTCGGCCGACCTTCGCCTTGCGCCAGGTGGCCACCCGGAGACGGGCCCACCTCGGCCGAAGCCAGGCGACCCTCTGCCGCCTCGCCAGGTGTCCACCCAGGAGGGGTCCACTAAGCCGAGGGTCGGCCGATCCCTCGCCTCTCGCCAATTGGTCCCCGGAGATAGGTCCAACTCAGGCGAAGCCAGACCGCTCGTACGGAGAGGCCCCCGGGGAAAGCGACGGGTCCCGAGGCCATCCCTCGGGCCGTACCGACCCCAGACGGCGTCCCGTACGGAGGGCGACGGCACGCGGAACGTCACTTACATTGGTCGGCAGGTCCCCCGGTCGAGAGACCCGATCCTGACGGAACAGGGCCCGTAAATGGATAGCGCCCACGCCGGGGGAAAAGAGCACCCCACGAAGCCCCGAGGCCTGACGACTTGCCGCTCTGCCAGCGCCGCCTTCCCTCTTTTTCTCTTCTGTCCTTGCCTTTTCCTGCTGGGCCCGGCGGACGAGGTCGGAAAGCCGCTGGCCTCCTTCACCAAAAGGGAAAAGAAAGGAAGACAGGGAGGAGGAGTTTTCGAGGGAGAAAAGGACAAGCGCACGACGGAAGGGAGATAAAGAGGGAAGGATCCAAAGACTGCCAGGTAAGCAAACGAGCCTGGGGACAAGAGGGAAAGACCGCATAAGGCCTCGCTGGGAGGAAGAAAACCAGGGATCCGAGAAGGGAATACTGGACGCGAGCTCGGCGGGCAGGCCCAGCCGAGATTCGGTCCCGGCGCTTTCCCTTCACCAGTTGACTCTCCAAACCAGAGGACCCTCAGGGGGGCCTGGGAGGGAGAGTCTGTTCCTCCACGTCGTCTACTGACTTGAACGGCGGAGGCCCCTCGACGGAATCCCGGCCAGGGTCCTCTAACCCCTTTGTTGCAGGCTTCTCGCAGGAAGGGAGGCTCCTTTGCCAGGCGGTCAGGGAGGATCGGCTTGATCCTCTGCAAGGGCGCTTGGCAACGAGGACGCAACAATAACCATCGGACTTCTCCTTTAAATATTCCGCACCGCCGCCCCATCAAGCTCTTCACGCACACCGCCTCCTCTCCGCAAGCGACCGTGAATCCCAGACGCCGTCGGTGAGTTTTCTTTTTACTGTTAGAAGGATTAAAATTGGTTTTGAGATTGTTTGTTTTGGTCAGTATGCTTGAAGGCATGGGCCATCGACGGCCGCGCCGCCACTGTCCGTCCCTGTTCGCCGAGCTCATCTTGATGAACTTCTCCCTCGGCCGTTAGCAGCATGGGGGGAGGCCGGCCGATCGATCGGGATGAGGAGTAGCAGGAGTCATTCGGGAGAAAAGAAAAGAAAAGAGAAAGAAATAAGAAGGGAGGTGGTTTTGATCCAGAAGAAAAGAAAAAAAAAAAATGTTTGGTTTCGGTCCACGAAAAAAAGAAGAAGAGAGAGAACGTAAGGAGAAAGAAATAGGGAGAATAAAGATTTATAATAATATTATATTATTATAGGAGAGAGAGGATCGGGAAGTTTTTCTCAAAATTCGTGCAACTAAAGATTTGATTTGATTAAAATTATTTAATTGTAGGAGATCAATCCTTGAGCAGGAAAGCATTGTGCAAATTTGGGTACTGACTAGTATCGGATATACTAGGATTAGCGCTTTAAGGTAAGGAATTATGTATCGATCAATCCTTTATGCATGAATTTATTATGACTGGCTGATCTAAGTATATATGCTATATGCATTTGCACGTGTGGTATTATATTGCGTGGCATAGTGTTTTTTGTGATAGACATTGTGATTTTATCATTATTATTGTCGATATTTCATGCACTAAGTTATAAAGAAAATTGATATCCGGATGGGGTGGACCATGATACCGGATTGTTAAATAGGTTGGACCATTGAAACGGATATCGAGTGGTTGGACTACGATATCGGTTATTAAAATGGTTGGACCATACATCAGTTATCGAGTGGGTTGAACACGATACGGTTATGGTTAGAGTTCATAAAAGATATGTTTTGACAGGTGTTAATGATGTAAATACGGTATTAGTCTAGCCATTCTACAGTTGCACGTGGTTATACAGCCTGAGCCACGGACTTTGTAGTGGAAGCTGGCCATGGGCGGATAGTCGTGGGACAGCCGAGCACGAGCTTAGTACGTGAGCAGGACCGACCATAGTATGCATGGTCGCTTTGTGGTTGCCAGTCATGGGTTGGTACATGACCGTGGCTAGTCCAGAACCCAAAAGATAAAGGTTAATAATGAAAATCCTAAGAAAAATGTAAAGTTATCAGGGTTTGTAATATATGAGACTTAAATCATTTGATTGCATGACATAATATACTGATATTTTATTATTCAGAAAATTTATATTATTGGTGTGATCATATGGAAACCTTATTATATTATTATTGGTGTGATCATATGAAGACCTTACTGGACTGTATTGCTCACTTCCTACTTTTTGATTTTTCAGAAACTCAAGATGCGTGACAGGACTTGGACTGGACGTGAGACGAAGCTTCATATATGCTGAGTTAGTTAGTTAGAGTTAGTTTCGTTACTGAAGTCTGTGATTCAGTAGACAATTAGTAATATTGATTTAATAAATGGATTATACAATTGTACTTGATTGTTTATTAATATTAGCTTTAATTTGATATGTTTGACTCTTGTATACCTAAGCCTTGCATGATCTTTAGGATAAAACCTAGGATTTGTACGCCGGTCGCATAGCCGATTCCGGTACTAAATTCGGGACGTGACAGTCATCTTTTCACCTCCACATCTTAGAAGTTTTTGTCTCAAGCCACATTTCTCAAACCTAGAAGAATTGCAGTTTGCACATAATTGAGAAGAAAATAAAGTGGTTGGACCGGCACTATGCATCCGAAGAAAATGTTCGTCTGATCAGAGAGAGAGAGAGAGAGAGGAGAACTAACCAAATATGAACATGCTTCCAAATATGTCTGAACATGCTTGCAAAATCATCTTCCCCTGCATAAACTGCAACCTAAGATCAAGTGATGCCTCCCCATTCTTTCGGGTAATAATGTACATGCTTATGCACATTTATATTTTCATGAAATGGACTGAAATTAAGTACATAAAATAAATTAAGAAAGAGAGAATGCACAAACTCAATATGTAGCGATGGAGAACAAAATTCCAGTGTCACTAAGATGTCTTTACAATTCCTCATCACAGAGATATTTGCACTGCGATGCATGGATCAACCTCCATGATAAGATCCACATACTCTGTTATAGATTATCAGTTCTGAACTCACCACTGATTTTACTGTCACCACTACTTTTAGATACTTGCTGACTTTCAGAAAATAAACTTTTAGATGCTTGCTTCAAAGGAGAATCAGCTCTCTCTTCTTTCAGCTTCCTAGTCTGTGCCTCAATCCTACTTTGGTTCCCAATGGCATCAGATATAGCCTTGGGCAGCAGAAATCCAGGCCTTTCAAGGAATGGAGCTCTATCAAGAACAATGGTTCTCTGTGTGTTACTTCAACACCATCAAAGGTCCACAACATCACAGTAGCATGCCTTTAAGTCCCAAAGAAAAACATCCTAGACCAGAAGCAGAAATATCAACACTATTTATCTCCCAGCTGATCCCAGACACCTTGATCTCTCTCTGTTTCCACTCACCAAGTTCAGACACTTGATCCTGTCCAATGGGAGGCTATGCACCCAAAGCACAAAAATTAATTAATGCCAATATATATATATATATAGACAAAAATGAAACACTCAAGTTAAACAACCGTAATCTCACCTGCAGTCTGATACCAAAATGCTTCATCGTATCATCTGCATTTTCAGTCTTCCCCATATGAAGAGAGATATTTGTGATGCCCAACAGTGACATAAATCGTCTCCACAGAAGACTGTGTCAGATCTAGTCTCATCAACCCACCAACATGAACTGTTTGCCAGCCTGGTCAGATCACGGTTCATGGTATCAATGTCAATTTACCAATGAAAATCACATAAAATGATATTTGATTTTATTTTCAGGATTGTTTGTACTACATTTAGAGCACTATTCATTATTTGAACTGACCTATAATGTTAAATATAATTTATATTTGATATAATTGTAAAAAGAAAAAGGAAAAGAAAGTAGGAGTGCAAGTTTACTCTCACACGGAAAACAGGACACGAATAAGGACTGAAGAATCTCAACCATGTAGGAGAAAACAGCATAGGTAACATGGGCGTATAATGGTTGTCCGACCCCCCGGACTCCCAGCCTCGCGAACACGCTCTTGCGCACGAGGGCGGGGGGGGGGAGGGGGGGGGGGGGCGGGCCGGGCTTGTAGCACCCTCTCAGTCTGAGGTGAGCCCCCGAGAAAATGCACAAGACTATCTTGGGAGTCTCCTCCAGCTTTAGGTTCATCAAGCAAAATAGGTCACTCAAAGAGATTATATGATAAATATTTAAAATCAAAAATGAAGATTGTTGAAGGACATCATTCTTCATAAACAATAAACCAAATTTTAAAAAATTGTGCTAACATTTAGATGTCAAGGAGCAGTGTCATATCTTTGTAGATCATACATTGCAGAGTTGACATTAGACAATGATATGTTAACCTTTGCCCATAAGCCTTTTCATCTTTACAGAGTGATCCATGAAGATTACTTTCTTCACCTGGACATCAATTCTCTATGGTCTTGCATTTTGGTCAAGGTCAATAGACAAGAGGTTGGCGTTGAAAAAGCCATGAGGCATATAGGATTTATCTTACTAATTACGCAATTTAAGCTTATACAACAAGGAAGCAAACTCTTGAGTCTGAGGTCCTCAAGACATAGAAACAGTATAGATGAGGAAACAACAACAACTTGATAGTCTAGGATGAATCAAACGATGAGACATGAAAATGATATATATGTGTATATGGTTTTCACGGCATCATGGTATAGGTGATGGCCGGCACAAGAAGGAGCCTTAGAACATCCAAAAGGAGGACTAGCTAGAAGATTTTTGTAAAGGGTGCAATGCTCTTAGGTGGAGACTACAATAAATAAAAGAATTTAGTAAGTTCTCCCACAAGGTTGCACGCTAGCCTCAACAAAAACTTTCTTACGTATATCAGAGTAATTCAAACATATAAAATGGAGAACATACAAGGTGAAGAACTTCCCATAGATAGGACTGAGTTTGATCTCCTAACAGATAATCATTTTTTTAGGCTTCCCTTTTTAGCAGAATCATCTGCTTTTATCCCACAAATTCTAGCAAAGATATATGAAAACCAATCATTCTAAATAAAAGTTTCCCTTTGTATTCTAGATGACTCAATGCATTAGTCAACTTGTGAAATTCTTGGCATGCCTATTGGAATCCACATGAACGAAAGGGTGCAGGTGCTCTGTAAGAACTATGACAATTACCTTTTGAGTTTGCAACAAAGGTATTAAGAAAACCCAGTCCAGTTAGCTACCTAATGTTCTAGTCTGCTACAACCGAAGTCATAGTGCTTAGCTAACATGGAGTACTCGAAGCAGATTTCTATAAGTAGACCATAAATAAACAAGGTAAGCAGCAACTTGCCTTCACCCTGAAGGTCCTTGGCTGCAGCTCCTTCCGGATTTCCACCATCTTCTGCTCCTCCCTGTTTAATCTCATTGTCATCAGGTATGGATGCAAAAGACCTGGAGTATCATACATCTTTGCTTTCGCTGGCAAAATCCCGCCAATTCTCAGTATCCCCAATGTCGTCCCTGGCATCGCAGCCTCAGTAAGTCTAGTAATCTTGACACCTTCTCGCTTAGCAAATGCATTAATTAGAGTAGATTTTCCAGCATTCTGAGCTCCAATCACCCACACATTCCCACGAGGTCCTGCCAATTCCTTGATATAAGAAATCAAATTCCTCACACCCAGATCCTTGCGAGCACTCACCAGATAAACAGCATTTAGCTTAGGCGTTCCTGCAGCCTTAGCCCTGTGACGGACCCACCGGTCCAATCTTGTCGGAGAAATCTGCGAGGGGAGGAGATCCACCTTCGTTGCGACAAGAACGAGCTTTGGCAATTTGCTCACTTTGGAGTCTTTGTTGCTTCCCTCCAAGGCTTTGAACAAAGACTTGGCTGCTCGTTTTGGGAATGAACCATCAAAATCTACGCAGTCGACGACCATCACCACCACCGGAGCACTCGTCATGGGTTTCATCAGCCGGGTGGAGATGAAGCGATCGAAATCGAAGTCGGGTATCAAGTTATCTACTTCTTGGTTCTTCACTTGCCCATAGTTCCTCAAAGAGTGGCACCTGGCGCAGACAGTGACCGATTCCTCTGCCTCGCTTCTCTTCGCCTCTCTCACCTTCCGTTTCTTCTCCGCCTTTGAGATCTTCTCCTTCTTCATCTTCTGCAGTGTCTCCTCGGTGATGTTGCCATACCCAACGCCGGCAGGGAAAAATCCATCCAACTCCTTCCTCCATTTCTCTTCTTCATCCTCCTCCTCCTCCCAATCTAGATCCCAATCAATTTCACCTTTTATCTCCCCTTTTTCCTTCGCTCCTTCTATCGAACTCTCATCCGAAAGGCCGCCCTCGGAACCCGAACCACGATCAAATCTTGACGACGATCCATCGGTCGCTTCATCCTCTTCTTCGAGGATTTCATCGGATTCGGACAAAAGATCGATGGAACCGCTTTCGATTTCCTTGTTATCCCGAGCGATGCGTTTCTGGTAATAGCCGGGGAGATTGGGGTCGGAGTCCTGCATGAAGACTCCGCAGCCGGGACAGATGAGGCGGCCCTCGTCCTCATCCCTTCCCTCGCTAAAAAGGGGAGCTTTTTGAATCAACGGCTTGGCTGGTGCCCGCGTCCCGAGGGAGCAAGAACAGGAGATAGAAGCTCTCCAGGTGGGAAACAGGGAGAAGGGAAGAGAGGAAGAGGAAGGAGGAAAAGAAGAAGGGAGGCAACAGAAGGGAGAGCGAAGGAGCTGACCTACAGGGTTTCTTCTCCGCCATGGCTTAAGAACTCTCGGTGGAGTCGGGCCGCAGAGGCGAAAGAGATAGCTTCCGCCATGAAGACCAGAAGAGAAGAGCATTGCTCGACACAGCTTTATCGCATATGGGACAGGATGGGATATTTGCCCGTCCGGAAGCGACCCTTTTTAGGCAACATGTCATTTCTGTGCGACCGTGCCCAGGAAAACAGTCTAATTCTTTTATTTTTCTCTTGCCAAGGGGAAAAAATGAAAAATCTTGCTAAGAACGACGATAGTTCGAGATCTTGCTGCGATGGTCGTTTAAATTTTTTAAAAAAATTAATAAAAAATCTTTCGATGCTCAGGTCGAATTATTTTGCGATAACAAATGAGATTCTCGATGGATGGACGTGGTAACCAAGGAATCTCTGGGACAATGGTAAGAGATCTAGGTGTAGATAATGCTTGGATTTTCACTCCAATGCCAGGATTGATCTTAAAATGCGGGAAAGTTCATTTATTTAAGATTTTTCAATGAAAAATTCTTTGGTGCCTAAATCAGGTCGCTGTAAGATAGCATAAAAAGTTTTGAGTGAAAGGCGGAGAAAGAGAGTCAATGAGTCCAATAAAGAGAGGGAGAGAGAGCTCAGAGTCTAGAGAAGTTCGATAAGACTTTCTCAACCGATAATTACTAGACTTAGCTTTACTCAGTGCTTAGTTTGAACTTGACCTGGATTTTCCTGAAACATCCCCCGAAGTGGTTTATATAAACAAGGGATACAGCCCATCATAATTGAAATCTTTGCACATGTGAGAGAGGTCATTATGGATAACTAATTGCATGCTTGGAAAATATCACACGACATGTATATTATGGTTATGGAGGCCGTTCCACTATTATGGGCCTATAATCAACTATGGAAAATTTAGAAATCTCTGTATACTTTTCAAAATGGCCACGTGGTGAGAACTAGTTTGTGAAGATGAAGATTTCATGAATGGTTTCATGACGGCCGGTTATGTCATGTTGACCATGATCAGTTTCAAAGTGTATCACTCATATATCTTCTTAAATGACCAAATCACCAAACAATATAGGATCTAAACACAGCTGAGAATATCTAGCCCATGCCTAGCTGGTGATTTAAGGCTTGAAAATCATGGATCGTATTATACTCTTGTATTAACTAAACATCAATATTGAGATGAGTAGCAGCGCATTTGACATAGGTTAAGTGCACCAATCTGCCAACTTAATTCATTTTCTTGCCGACTGTACCCAGCAGCAGAGATCCTCTTAACATCTAGGGAGGAGAATGGTGCTAAGGAAACGTCAAAATAAATTTTAAAAATAAATAAAATAGTTGTTTTTTTCCCTATAAAACATCTTGGACAAATTGTCGGGGTCCAACCAGTCAACACTTAAATAGACATGAGCAATGGACAGACCTGGATAGGCCGGACCAAACCTTGCTAAGATATTTATGACTTTTTCCCGACCTAAATCCTGGCCGACTCGGGCTCATCTGTGCTATCCATACCCAATCCTAGTTTTTTAAATTACTTATTTATCGAACCGGACCGGGCCAAACTAGCTAGTCACGGATCGGGCCGGGTTATACTAATATTCCTATATTCTATTCTAGGCCCGTCCAGAAAAATAAATAGATTTCTCGAGTCACAGGCCGAGTCAGTCGGGTATTATATAAAATTTTCATGTCCAAACCCATCTAAATCACATGCCAGGACTGTCAGGCCGGCCGGGTTGCCGGGCCCACACTCGGGTCTACGCTCAAAACATCCACAGGAAATGAAGGGTCCTGGTCCAATCTCGTACGATGACAAATAACCAAATTGCCCAAAAACACATCACTTATAGACCCCACCGATATCGTGCCGATGAATAAGTCAAGGATGGAGCAATCTAACAAGAGAGACTCGGCTGTATCGTCTTGGACAGCATGCCCTTAACTTCTTGTCTGTCAAACCAGGAATCGCATTAAGATTTATAACCCGACACTCGGAAATCCGGCAAGTTATACATAGACGAATACTTCCTTTAAGTGAAACCGTAGATATTCGAAACTCGACAGAAAAGAGAGAGACCAACGTCCATAAACCAAAAATTTTAACGGTAGAGGGCAGAAGACAATCAAGTATATAGCCATCCCAAAAAGGAACGCTTCATTTCTTTGCTTCGCTTGTATTTTCGAAAAGAAATCCCTGTGCATTGCTGTGAATCTGCGAGATGCAATTCTTATGAATACCTGTGTTACAACAAAGTTGTAATATAGCGGGAAACGATATCTCATGGGTAGTATTACACAGAAAGGACATTTCAAGTAAATCCCTGTTAGATAATAGAGAGCGAGAAGTGCTAAAATGAGCAAGTTCAACAACTTGAACAACACTTACAGCTACCCTCTCAACGGTAAACCCAACCTTACAGTTCCAAAAGTACGGTCGTGGTATCCATCAAATTTCCCACAGAAAATCAGGTTGGCCATCCAGATATGCCCTTGTAACACCTGAACAACACAGATGATTACAGATTGCTAGCACAACAAATTTAGGCTGGTTTTGTAAGAGTACCATTTGAGTTGATTCCACCAGCAGCTACAACCTGTACAAGATCACAGATCAGAGAGTTAGATTTTAATCTAATTACACAGGGCTCCCAGAAATTTTATACAACCAAGAAAATTGATTTGATTTGAATTAGATGCTGAGAAACAGAATCTTTGATTTGTGTTTGTCAGGCGGCTACTTGCTCAAGGACTAGCACAACGAATAGACAAAAAAGGTATGATGTTCTTTCATACGCCCCTTTTCTTCTGACAATAACAGTACATGGGTATCGGCAATATTTTCATAGCGATGGTGGAATGACTAACCATGTCAAACAATCAGAAGATGCCTCCCAGGGTTTTTAAATATACATACGCTTGTCAACAGAAGACAAGATCTTCTCAATATGAAAAAAGAGTAAGCAAAATGATTCATAACTAACAATCACCTTAAAATTTCCCAAGCAATAGCATCAAATTAGTTACAAATGCACCCAATTTAACAGTCTAAAATAAAACTACTCCATTATTTTTTATCCATCATTGGTTGCCCCCCAACATCGTGCACATAATCACCACCTGTCCTCCTAGTCTCAAAATCCTTTTCATGAGACATTATTACTTTGCTATGCCAGGCATCCAGCAGTGACACATCTCCCATCCATATCAACAACTTGAAATTCCTAATATATTCTTGACTTCCATTTAAATCTCCATGACTTATTTGCGGTCCATCTTGTCGTCTTTTGATTTCACTAGCCATCCCGTATCATCAATAATTGTGTTCCTGCCAGCCTCCGTTAATCCTATCAGCATGCAATAATTCATTGCTCATATCACCAATTTAGAAATTCACATCTTCACTATCAATGTCACCACTATGAAAGCTATGCCAGACTGCCCTCATTATCACATCAACCACTTAACCAGTATGCTTATGGTTTCGTCATCCTCCAACGGTTTTGTCATGCCTCCGACGATGATTTTATCTCCATGCGGACCTAATTTTGTTACCAACCTTGACCTTCTAAATTTCTATCCCTTGAATTATTTTGGTACGTATCCAAGCACATACAAGTCTGGGGCAATCATATTCATGGAATTTCAAGCATCATTTCAACTTGAATATTTGAACATAACATTGTCAACCACTTACTATACAGATATTGGCATACTTATGTTGGTTCTCTCTCTCGTAACAGATAAGCTGTAAAATCAAACAGTTGAGCCATCTCCTTATGGTAGACTCTTGGAATGAAATACACCATGGACTTGGGGGTGGGCTCATAGTAGCTTCAAAGTTTATAGATTTCTATGAACATCATAAAGCATACATTAAGGCGGTCTAACAAACATTTGTATTCACTCCATTAGCTGTTTGTCAGAGCCAGTAAATGAATATCGGTGGTTACATTAAGTTCCCAACATAGACTCTATCATGTAAACTAAAGGAAAGATCACTGGGGGAAAATGGAAAAGTTTATGAAATGTGAAAAGAAGCTATAAGATTACTTCAAGGGTGGGAGAGCTGTAATATCTCATAATTGTTCTTCATACAAGAAGTCACGCAAGATATCAAAGAAGGAAAAATTTTCCATGCTAAATAAAAACAGAATTATTCACAATTTTCTGAAATCAAGGTATTCATAAACTTACACAGATGTAGTTTCACCATTCTATTAGCATTTGGATAATCATGCCATATCCAAAGAGAAATAAGTGCACAGAATGACCTTCTCATCTTTGCTCACCTGTACTTCTTTCCTGTTCATCAGGAAAAAAAAAAGCAAGTACATTTGTAATTATTTACAGTTTTGAAAATCATAATATGAAAATTTTGCTCTTCGCATTTCCATATATTGCTTTAAGTGAAAAATCATATGCATTTCCATGGAGTAGATAAGTTCAAATTAAAACAAAACCAGTCAACTTCTTTGGGAAATAGCAACTAATCTTCATGCATTCATGATATTATCATGTCCAACAGCACCTCCTTAAAAAAATTGTGAAGTAGTTAAAATTAAGAAGCTAGAGAAAGTGAAGGAAAGGGAAGCAATGGCTTAAGATAGAATAGATGGAAATGGAAGACTGACAATTATTTGTAGGCCCTCTGATTGCTAGGAAGAATGGGCTTTTGGAAAAATGGAACAAAGGACTTGAATAGTTTAACATCATGAGAGAAAACTTCAGCAAGTCTACACATTTCTAATAGTTCAAAATATCAGTATTGGGCAAGAATCCATCTTCCTTTTCTTCTTGGATAAAGGCAGCAACACATTATCATTAGATATTTAGATGCAACCCAACAGACAAATCGAACTATCAGAAGGTCATGAAACTAAAAATCACACACTAGAAAAAGGAGATAGGAAGCAACAACATGGTAAGCACATACCATGGTGGGTGTATACAAACCAAGTTTCCTACATCAAGCTCCACATTGCCACATATCTTTGAACTGAAAATAACTGTTTGCTTTAGGGTTCCTCTATCATCAGTGCATTTGTGGGAGCCTTTCTCACATGAGGAACTCTGCAACAAAGTGTTGGACATGATATCAACAAGTAGACACATTATCCAGGGAACATGTCAACAACTAATGGAAGACTCTTCTGGTATCGTACAAGAATTACAGCAGCCTTGTCTCTCATGAACAGCTGGAAGAGAGAATCATTTGAGGCAGAATCTTACTTGTATCTAACACAGATTCGAGTTAATCCAGGCTCTGCATATGTAATGTACGGCACATACACACACTCTAATGGACAGGTATCACAAACTATGAGATGGTTAAGGCCAGTACATGAATGCCAGCATCGTTCTTAAGTTCAAGTGGAAAATTGAAACCTGCTACCCATTTTGGAATGAGGCTATTGGGACTTCAAACTTAACAAATAATGATCCATGAAATGAACTCCACATAAGTAGTCTAGAAATGAAATTCCATTGAGTTTGAGTTGGATTTTCCATAAGGTGATGATAGTATAATAGGAATAAAAGATATGCACAAAGAAATTGATGTATGGTGTTTGCTCCCATACACGGAAGCAAACATGTAGCAGGAAAAAAAGACATCAAATCTCTTTATGTTTTCAACAAACAATTTCCTTATGATCTTTGACAAATCATCCTATGTTGGTCTGCCTTAAAGGTATTCAGAATGTTCATTGCAAGCAGATGCACCAGGAGGAAGAGGTAACCCATGACCTTCCTGCAAAAAGGTCTAGTAAATTGCCACATGCTGGTACCACTATCAGAATTGCGTATTGGATGTTTTTAGAAACTATAAATGCACAAATGGTACCAACCTTGTTGTTTTCATCAACTAGGCAATGGCACACTGTCAACTTTGCTTCCAACGATCTTGACAAAATTTGCACATTGATGCACCTTGAACCACCTGGAAAGTCGGAGGATAGACAAGTGGTATAATTTAGGCAATGTTGATTATCAAGTTGCAGTGTCTGGCAAAACAAGTATAAACTAGTTGCACATGTTACTGTTTGGATTGAACTCATGCAACAATTTGAATAAATGTTGGGAAAAGAAATAGAATGCATGATTTCTTACTTAACAAACTTCGTCCAGTCTGTAGCTGCTTCAAGAATTCCAGATGCTTATTTTTTTCAATCTGCATAATCTGTTGTAGCCTCCCATGATATCCAGTACTGTAGAACAAGGAATATATGCAAAGAGCTAGGAAATTTTTCCACAGTTTTCAGACAAAGGGTCAAAGTTTGATAAAGTACATGAATGTCTAGCACCAAATAAAAATACGGTGCTCACCCTGCTAGCCTGCTAGTGGGAAATAATGGTCCCTCCACTGCAGATGAACTAAAAGCTTCCTGAAATAATTCTGTCAATGTCTGTTCTTTGGATTTTTGAGTTGCAAGACTCAAATGGTTTTGATCAACCTCCTGATTAAAAGGGAAACATGGAAAAAGAAATTAATAGTGAATTTTGCACATTATTAAGTGTATCGCAAAGAATAGCCATATCGTCAAAAAGGTACCTCGTCCTCACTAGACATTCCACCTCCTACAATCTCGAGAGGATCTTCATCATCAAGAGTTCTTGTTCCTAAGTTAGGTAACATTCTTTTTCCAGCAAAATGGGCCCCCCTGTTCTTTGTTTTAACATCCTTCAGCAACTGTTAAGCCAGATGATTATATCAGATTTCCAAAGAAAATTAACTCAGGCAAACAACATTCATGAAGGATACTGACCAGGTTTGAAGCCCCATTAGATTGAATATCCTTATCTTGTAAATTATCCAGCAGCTCGGATATTGAAAGCAAAGCTCCTCTTTGCTCATGAGACAATAACTCAGCAGGCAGTTCATCATTTTCTTTTGAAGATCTTCTAATTGCTCAGTCATTGAATTTTCGGGAGTTCTATGCTCAAGGTAATTTTGTCTTGCAGGACCTTCAGAACTCTTGAAAAAATCTTCATTTTTGCCCTTTACCTCATGAAACCAGGGAAGCTCCTCATCATGTGACGGGAATGAATTGAAAATTTGGGCTTGGCTCTGCCTCTGCCACCTGAGAGAAGACCATCATTATACGTTTAACAGAATGATAAAACATCTTCATAGATGACATAGAAACAAAGCAACAGCTTACCTTTAAGCAATGGATTATGCATCAAATCAATCCCTCGGAAATGAAAGTCATAGTACCACCAATTCAGAGATAAAGTTATCACAAAATTTTAGAATGAATAAAACTAACAGGAAATGAAGATGCATACTCTGTGACTTTCTTCACTTCATATACATCAGAGAGAATCAAGGGACTGGGAGTCTTTGTACGTAAACAAGCTAACTCGTTGACTTGCTCGCTAACTGCAGACCATGCACATGCTTCATCTTGGTCCTTCTTCAAAATTATAATTGTAACTTCCTTGAACTTTGGCAGCAGCAGCAGAGGTGACGGAAAGTCTTGTAAATTCAGCATTCTCCTATCCAAATTCCAATCAAAAATAAAATAAAATAAAATAAATCTCATAGATAGCTGTAAAACCGAGCAGATTGCATAATGTGCCACCCTTCGCTTGATATAACTAGATTATGAAGTAGAAAGAGTGGTGTCATCCATAAGAGCCATGACTTAAGTGAAGACCTGATCTTGTTGCTTTTATAAATGTTATGTTCAAATGGTGTTTCAAAATAAACTTTTTCAGACTCTTTTATTATATGGTTTCTCAGGAAAAATTGTACGCCACTTTGATAAGGGGCCTGCATTACAAGCATAAGTTTGGTTTCAAACCCCCCACATGGAACTTTTGGTGGAAATCCAAGGCCAGGGCCTTTCCTTTTATATCCACGCACCACAAACTAGCAACCAGGAACAGGTCAGGCTATATGGTTTAAATCTAGGGCAAGTTGGTGAGTCTAAGGCCAAGATGTGTGAAAAGTGACCAAGACACATGTCTTGTTTCCAGACTCGGAGTAACCTAAACACATGGCTGCCCAGAAAATCTGTTCTGGCCTAAATAGCTAGTAGGCCCAATTCTCTTAATTCTCCCAGCATAAGACAGTCAACCAGAGAACATATTATCTTCTTCTCAGAGTGTGTGTGTGTCTGAGAGAGAGCTACCCTAGTTGGACAAACCCTTTTCTCACCTCCACTTCTTTCTTTACTTGTCCTCCTCCATCATCTTCTTTGAAGACCTTGACAGGTTAGCATCTCTTGTTCACTTGAGAATACAAGACTCCATTGGAGCTTCCTAATTGGAGAGCACCATTCTCATGGAATAACTTTTGGCATACCACCCCATAACCTATTCCTAGTTTAGGTTAAGATAAATAACACTTGACTGGCAATATTCAGTTTAAGCTCCAGAAAATGTAAAAATGAAGAAAGCTTAGAGTGGAAAGTAGAGTGAAGATCTTAACAGGTACATAAATTAACAAAGCACATAAACAGACGTGAGCAGTTTAGAGAGTACATCATCATTGATCTGCTCCTCACTATTACATTAGAAACAATTGAGGAGGCATCATAAACCTAATAAATTATCGAGCATATATGAAAATTCTAAGCAAAATAAGGTAACTGTCAAGGACAAACCAAACACTTTGACATGAATCTTGGATTCCTAAGTAGGGGTGCAACTAAGCCGAGCCGAGCCGAGTAATTGGAAGCTTGAGCTCGACACGACTCAACAAACTAGGCTTGAAACTCGACCCGAGATCGATCGAGCCTTGATATTCCAAGCTCAAGCTTGGCTCGATGAAAAATAGGCAAAACTCTAGATCGACTCAAAGATCAGCCGAGCCATATTCGAGCTCAAGTTCAAGCTTGAAATCAAGCCTTAGCCTACATATAATATATGTATAATTTATATTATTAAATATAAAATAAAAATTAAATTATTTTAAAATATATAAACTAGAATAGGCTAGCAAGCTTTTGAGTCGCGTGTCTTGCTACTCGAGCATGACTCGAAAAGCTATTCGAGCTACTCGAGCTCGACTCAAACCGATAATAATCAAGTCGAGTCGATCCAGGCTCGAGTAGCTCGTGAACAGCTCGGCCCGTTTGCATCCCTAATGCCCAAGTATTGCTTGTTAATAACATCAGCCAGCTACCAACATAATACAGGAAGTCTCAAGAAACTAAACTGTAAATAAATAGGACAACTTGCATTCATGTGGCAAAACTCGTAAAACTATTACCCTGATTTGGAGATGGAAAATTCAAATCATTTAACATCATACAGCTTGGGAATGCACCATCAGGTCCATGTGATAAATAAGCTAAATTAACAAAATAATATAAATTGACACACAAAACATATGTTACAGGATACAGGTTGTCACCAAGTGCCGCACAAAATACTCAATTAAAAAAAAAAATGCTCTGCCTGAAAAACTTTGAAATTATAGGTAAAACAAAATAAACATCATTATGAATAAGTAATTCTAATTCAAACTCTTTGGGTTTCAGACATCTGGTACCAGATCCATTATATCAAGCATCATATGGAGTGAATGGAAACGATACCTCAGTCTCAAACCTACCTCATCAGAAATAGATTCATCACCAGAATTGCTGCACTGCACTTTTCTTGGCTGAGATTGAACTGACACATGATTCTCATCATCAAACCCATGCACTCCGATGTCATATCTGGATGAGGATACCACCAACTTCTGGGCACGGTTGTTGCATCACAAAATTACCGAATGAGGTGAGAAGAGGAGAAGTATATGGAGTTGGAAGAGAAATCAAATAATTCATGCCTCAAGTGATACAGGGGGTTTCTGCTCCCTGAAACTCACAGCATGAGCACCACAAACCCGTTCTCTCTCCGAAATCGGTAAAAGACAGCTGTTAACTCTCCCTTAATTAGAAATGTCAAACTATTTTGACAAAAAAATGGCTACTTGAAATGATCCTGTGCTTGTTCCAAGCAAGTATGATTTAGTGGACTGATACCTGGGAGACCTAACACAGCAATTTTTCTTTGTAATGATTATTTGATCACTAATGGTTTTCTGGAGAATTGCTAGCAAGGGTGGTGGCTCTGTTGGGTCCTAGTGCATTGCATTAGAACGAAGGAACGGTACACACCTCCAAATAAAAGTATGGTGCATATTTCAGGTTCAGTGATTGATTCTATTGAGTATTCCATGGTGGTTCCTATTCAAGAAAGAAAGTACTGCAATGTTCGATAGCATACCATATGGGTTTCACAATATTCCTACAATTAAAAATTACACAGCATCTCAGCCAAATAAAATAAGAAAAAAAATACAATGGATAATATATATATATATATATATCCAGAAGACTTTGCTATATAATAGCTCTGATAAAAATTGGTGGGAATATTCACAAGTTACAATGATTGTAAAGCAAGATGTACATGAAAATAATTTTATTTTTCTGGATGGCATCAAAATTAAGTGAGACTATCTTGGTTCAGAAATAAAGTAGGCATAAAGCTTGGAATAATCTGTGCTAAATAGCATTTAAAAAGGAGGCATAACCAAAAAATAGTTATGATGGTCAAACTTGCTTATGATAGCATAACTATTCCGAGTCATCATGCAAAAGCTATTCCAAAAAGGTACCTTTTTCTAGTCAAAGGTGGAACCAAACAAAAATTGCATAACCATTCCTATAGGCATACGTTTTACTATTTCCAGTTTTCTTATTCTTGAACCAAAGGTCCAAGAATTGTGCACCATCATCATACCAAAACTATTCCAAAAATACTAATACAATTTAAAAATGCAAGTCCCAGATTGTTACCTTTAAGAGATTTAGTGTGCCAGACTAGTGATTGCTTCACCCACAAATTGTGCACCATCATAAGTTGCTCGAAAGACAATTAAACATAACAGTGAACAATCAGAATGCAGCTGTTATGGTTTTTTTTTTTTTATTGGGTTGGGGTGTTTGGGGATATGTGAATGAAATTAAAAAAAATAACACCAAATGAAAAAATTCTTAACATTTTCATAGAAAGATTGCCAAAAAATTGTGAAACATTTCCGTTGTGTTGACATGCACCCACTATCTAGATATTACTAAGTAGAATTGCAAATACAAAGCATGCAGACATCGTGAAAGTAAAAACAATTGGACAAACAGAATTGATGAAACAATTCAAGACCATATCAAAGGGTAAATTTCACCAAGAACTGATGACAACATCTACCAATAATGTGAGACCATTTAAACTATTTCTAACTATCTAGCTGCTACTAGTTTTTGTCAAACAAGCTTTACAAGCTCATCCGAAAACAATTGAACAAAAATAAGCGAGTCTCTGTAAACTATCTTTCATCCAGATACTAACAAAATTTGTCCATTAAGCAAAACAAATATAAAACTAATCCAAAATTAGACAAAAAGGAGAGAATCTTTTGCCAATGCACTTAAAACTTTTCAACAAAAAGACAAATCCTCAACATATTAATCAAGATAAATGAATAAACTTATTCAGCAATTACAAAGTTTACTGAATATTATAAATTTAAATGAAGTTAGAAGTTCTCAAGAAAAAGATCGAACATATGATCACATCCCACACCCCCCATTACTTCAATCAGAACCAACTCCTTAACCCAATCATCCACCGAAACTGACAAATCTAACCGTAAAGGTTGAAAAATCGAGAAAACATCAAAAAACACAATCCATATGAAGGTACCTTATTCCATGTGAACTCGGGATCGAAAGCTATTTGAGCAGTCATGGTCATAAGTGACCCTCCAACTCGTCGTCATCTGAAGAAAGAGGCAGATAAGGAGATGCATAGAAATATGGAGAATTGAGAGGGTTTCCTAGGGTGGGAAATACCTGAAAGGCTTGAACGGGTTCGTGATTCTCTGAGAAAAGAAAGCGGAAAAGAAGATTAGGTCGAAACTGGGAAGAAGAAAGAGAGACCAGGAGAGGGGAATGCGTTTAAGGCTTCATGTTCTCACGGCGACGCGCGTCGGGCCGCCACATTTGGAGACAGCCAAGGGTCGAGAAAGAATCGCCTCGGGCTTTATATAGATCCCTCTGACCGTCATTTTAAACCCAAACCGTTAATTAAAGTTCGTATGGGTGTCGGGGCATAGTTTACGGTAAGCGTCGGGCTTTTATTAATCTGATACACAAACCGACTCAAAAGGTAATAAATCACCACCGGTGAACGGTGCCGTTCAAAAGATAATAATTCACCACCGGGAACGGGCGTTGTCGTCCAGAAAAAGTCTGACAACCAAGGATTCGAATTTGATTTAAATATATTTTTATAAAAAAATTAAAATAAAATAAAAAATAAAAAAATATTTTAAAATAAAATTTAAAAAAAAATAATAAATAATTCCGGAGTTCCTATTTGTTGATGATAGTAAAAAAATTAGGATATATATAATAAATCCCGTTCCCTCAGTGACACAAGTGATAGTCAGGTGATATTGATTCGGATGAGAAACGGCTATACAAAAAGTATCGGCTATACAAAAATAATATGCATCATTATCGCCACTTTCTGACTGGGATGGAGGGTCTGGGATGGCCGCACGGATCTAACTTATCCCCTCTTTTTGTTCTAGCAAAAATAAATAATAATATAAAATGGCTGAAATTTTTGGCAATTTGTACAATATTTTTTAGTGTTACAGTTTTTATTAATGTTTCAGTTTTTATTATCTATTTTTTTATGTGTATCTACAGTTTGCTCGCAGTTTTGTTCTATAATTCTATCATTTGATTCTATATCCATGTCCTTTTAAATCCCTTTTTGCACCAATTTTTGTCACTAATGAGCTGTTAACATTTTTTTGCAAAATGATATGGATTTTTTATTTTATTTGCAAGTTAACCTTAACCATGATTTGAAGCATCAAAAAATAAAAATTTTGGGTTGGCTGTGGTGATCATCACCACCCAAATCTCGGATGGAGAGGAAGGAGAAAGCTTACGAACAAAGCAGCTAATATTATAAAAATAATTTTAATTTTAGTTTATTCATTTCTAATATATCGGTATCTAAATTCTGGAATATTTAGATCTTTTCAATATTTTTAATGTTCAACAATCAACTTTTAGGATCTCTCTTTTCAAAAGAGGGGAAATTAAACATGCTACAGTATTGCAACTTTCGAAAAAGAGAAAAAATCGAGCGACATTCCCGGATAGAGTGGAGTTGTTCGTCTTTTGCAGTGCACAAACTATACATTACACCGCAAAATACTAGTGTGTCGTAGAATACTGTCCCACAATCTTGTCTGATAGCCGTTGATATCTTGATCGAGTACTGCACACTGTTCTGTGAATAAAACCTGCACCGCCTGCAAACAATGAAAAGGGGTAGGCGAGTCTAAATATTATTTTAATCATTGCCACTGTATTTGTTTTTGACAGCAATATCCACCTCCATTTTCCCCAGGTATGTTTCAGCTGCTCATTCAACGCCCTCGAAGAGGATGAACTTAATACTGCAAATCCAAACTTTAGTACACCCTTGCCGTAAACGCTGATGTCAACCAAAGATCCATTTTTGTTGTTGCGTTCACATAAAACTTGTAGGCAGAAGCCGGACGGCTTTTGCGCCGTAGAAACAAACGATGCCCTCTTGTGTTGATGTCATTCATCTCAGGGCATCGTTGTTGGAATGAGATAACTCGACACTCACTGCAGACATGCCACACTAGCTCTTTTTCCATCTTCATTTTTTTCTTTTCTTTCTCTTTTTTTTTTTTGGTAACTGAGCTTACTTTAGTTTTTTTTTTGTACCCAAACTTTTACAAGATCCACCACTTCTCCAGTCTCTCTAATTTCTTGCAACATCCGTTAATGACAATGCTGTTAACTGTGTAATGTCCTAGCCGTCGGCATGGAACTTCAGATACAGCATTAAATCAAGCAATGTCAGTAATTATAGTAATCCTCTGTGGAATGCCAATATTCCATAAATGAACCGAAGAGATACCAAGGAGAAAATCTTACAGCAAAATGGGTACTCATGTGAAATTTGCGTGCGCTCATCTTGTGCATAGCATTTCCCCATCTTCCCACAATTCAGTGGGATTGAGAGCTTAACCCTAACAAGATTTTTATTTAACAATGTGGTTTAAATTACACTTTGCAAGCCCAGCGCCCCAACATCCCTTTCACTCACTTATAGACATAAAATAAATACAGAACATGAACAACAAGAGCAGGGCACTGCTTCGCTTGTGCTCCGTATTTAAATGGAGAGAGAAAAAACGAACAGTGTCAATCCCCAGAACAATCAGCAGGAAGATTTAATTAATATCAATGCAATGTTAGGATTCCACTTGCTACTACTACTACGTGACACTGAATGGGTCTTGCATTAGAATCAGGATACCAGCATGTACCGATGAAGATCTCTGAAGTCAAACCTTAAGATTTCGCCGCATGGTGCTATTGTCTACCTGTAGCGCCTAAAATCATTGAAGTTCTACCTATTTGTTATGCAGCCCCAACATCACAAGAAACTCTCTGAGAAAAAAATGAATATATTTTAGTATGCTGTCAGAGAGGATCCGCCTAGATACAAATGAATGGCAAGGTTAATCTATGAAGCAGCACCCAGAGAAGTGATGTGACTGACTCTCCTGGTTTCTCTCTACAACAAGCATCATGCTATATAAATTACAGAAGTATTGATGGGCGCGCCAGAAATTATTAACCCCAAAGCTACGGCAGCTAATAAACTTGTGACTTGTTGCTGACCACCCCCAAGTATATCATGGTTCACCTCTTCAAACCTTCTAAACAAAGCATGCACCTACTAGCTAGAAACTGTTGATTATTGTATCTTCTCAGGGTAGATGCTTATCCAGTAATGTTTTAAAGGTTACATGACAGCTTTGTGAGTTTGTGTTGGACATCTTAGTTTCGAATCCTTACAAACACAAAGAGAGAGTGCGATCTAGTGCATGAGGCACCCACTGCTATAGGGGTTCAGGGAGGGTCAGATGCATGCAACCTTGCCCCACATGCACAGAGCATATTTCCATGTTTTGTTGACTGAGACCCACCCCCAGTTCACAGTATGAGCCCGCGTACTTATTGTTGCACCAAGGACCACCTTTGTTCTGCTTGTGGAATCACTCCAAGAAAGCAAAGACAAGAAAATATTACTGTCTCATTGCATTTCATCCCATTTCCTCAGTTGACTTCCTTCTTAAGTTTAATACCTCCAGCCAAGATTTTCATCTTTGCCAAGATGTTGGTTTTGCATTGGTGTTGGGCACCACCCTCCGCCTAATGCACTGACTGAAAATTCTTGGCCCCATAACATGGGCTGAATAAATTATAAAATCATGAACTATTCAGATAACCATTCAGGCTATCATACATCAACATTTTTCAAATCAGTTTTTTTTGTAAATATTATCTTTACTAGCTAATAAATAAAATGATCGATTTCAATACATCGTTGGTAGCATGGATTTAGCAATTGGCCCAGCATTTCAATCTCCCAGCCCTAAATTCAGCGGAGATCTAAAAAAATTTGGTTTCCCTCCAATTTCCCTACTGTACGGTAGCGTTGAGATAAATGCTGCAGAACTCCCCATCTTAGTCGTTGCGGTAGACTCCTCAAGATTATCCCCGCCCTTTCAGGCAACTTAAAATCTTGCCTCAAGCGCCGCTTCTCTAAGTCCAGCATCAGACCATCATCTTCCTAGTGACAAAGTACTCCGCTCTCATTTATGCTGAATGCAACTTAATCTTAAAAGAAAATGACATGGCATTCAAGTTAGCAAATCATCTAAACTCTCGTCAAGTGGCAACATTGGCTCATCCTCACTCCCTCAAAACTAACTACTTATGGTCTGATTATTAATGCAGAGCAGAGAGAGACCAACAGAGGGTACAAATTCCATAACCATGATCCTCATCACCCCATCTTATAAAGCCATTTAGCACAGAAAGGACAAAGGTAATTGCTGCAAATTTCTTAGCCTGCTCTATCTTACAACTCACACAAGCTGATGATAAGGATTGCTGAATTTTCATTAGCAATCCTAACACAGTTTACAACCGAAAAGAGCCATTAACATGGCACTCTTCTAGGTTCCACTACGCTCAACATCCAAAGCCAAAGAACACCATCAATCACAGGCCTAAAAAATAGTCATTATTGGAGTATCACATTTCATTTAACAACATAGATGCATTTTTCCACCTAATTTCATCCACAACACAATTCAAGTTTTCCCTCAAAAACCTGTTCCTGAGCACATTTTAAGGTGCTCAGGAACAGAATCTATGATTGGAAGGGAATAAAAGAAATGAAAACATGAAAATATACCATTCTCTTGGGTCAATGTGAAATCAGGATGCACAAAAATTTACCAACAACAGAATCTATGATTGGAAGGGAAAAAACATCAAGTGCCACACAGCATTATAGCCTCCACCCATAGTATAGGACTATAGGTATTCTTGTTTTTCTTTTTTCCAGTCACACTTTGGCTCCACTAGTTGTTAACCTTATGAAACCCAAAGAAAACTAACACATTCTGAATTTCAGTCAAAATTCTGAAATTTCCATCAGCTTAAGGATCACAAATTATCCAATTTTCCATACAATACCATCCTCTAGCACCTTTGCTTTTCACTCCTCATTTTTGGCCTCCAAAAGTTAAAGGATATCAAATTTTCATTTGTTTTAGAAATATCCCTTCATCTCGCCTTTGTAAGCAGTTGTCCAATCCTTAACCTCACATCTCCAATTAATCCATTAAAATTACATTTCTATGGCTACTCTGGTCCAGTTCTTTGTGAGCCTGTCTGCTACCTCTAAAACCATACAATGTTAAGCAAAGTGTGACTCTTGCACTATCTACAGTAGTTTTTCTTTATATGTTAATTTTACTCAATCTCAGCAGCTTCATATCCTTGTGGGGCGACTAAGCTAATGGGATGTACCAGTCACCATACTTTAGTTAAGCATGGTATAAACTGATTCTCTAGACTCCATTACTTACTAAGACACTTACCAAATTAAAGAAACTTTAATTGTTTAAATAATTCCACAACAATAGATTAGACGTGTTCTATTTGGTCATCAAAGTAGAAAATTCAGAGGGAAACAAAAATAGAAAGTAAGGAAATAAATCAAAATTCTTCAAATAAGAGACTTAAAGCAAATAAAAAAAAAAAAATCTAGTTATCAAGCCTCATCTCATATATTTCATGTAGGCTTTATGAATCTTATTTACCAATCATTCCTACAAAGGGTTAACTGCAATGAGAGTGCAGGTTCTGCAAATCCTTTTAACAACTAATCATCCAATATTAACTTAGACTTTCTCTCTTTTTAAAATCCTTAAATTCAAGTAACTTTCCTTTCAAAGGCCTCAAATTCATTTTCACATTCCCATACCACCTGATTTGATTCGGTCACTTTATCCACAATTATGAAACAATTTTTCACTGATACTCATTGATTGCTCTATCCTTCATTGAGTTGCTACACATAAAAAAAGGCAATCTAGTGCACGAGACTCCTATCATTGCGGGTCCAGGAAGGTTCAAATGTATGCAAACTTACCCTTACATTAGAAGTTGTTTACATATTTCGAACCTACGACTTCCATATCACAATGGAGCAATTTTAGCCTTGCACCAAGGTTCACCCTCTTACTACACATCCCTATCAATATTTTTTTTCCCAAAGAACATCAGATTTTTTCTTCTTTTTTTTTTGCTGGACCATCTTGATTGCTAATGGTTGAACAATACAGTATTGAACTAGAGTTTGATAATATTTATTGCCATGCTAATATAATGCAAAGAAGATGTCGAACAGTCCATAGGAAAGAATACAAATCCAGGGAAAAATGAAAGTTATCTGGAATCAATGCAAAAAGAATAGTGAACTCACTGTAAATCCACTGTCAACAAGGTTATGATATTAGGGTAATCTTCCAAACGTTCTATGACAAGAAAGAAGCTACATTGTTATGTTTGAGCACATGTTACATTGATCGCTCTAAAGTTATAAAAGGCAAAAATAAAATATATAGAGAAAAGAAATATCATTCAAGTGGGTGGGAGTCGATAAAGTTTGGCTTCTAATGAGATTTCCATTCTTAAGGAGATGATCATGAATACTTCCCTTACCCACTCTCAATAGGCTCTGCCTCAGCTTTGAGAGAGTTGACGAGTTCAGCTTAATGCCTCTATCAATGATATCCTCTGCATATTTACAAGCTTCTGGCAGCCTATCCATGTCCCGCAACTTTTCAACCAGCATGTTCCCACTCTTCTCCAGTGGCTGCAAGTCATTGGCAACCATACACTTCCAAACCTTCACTGCCTTCTCCCAGTCCCCAGAATCCAGGAATATCCTAATGGCTGAAGCACAGTTAGATGCAGTTGGGCAGCACTCGTTCTTAACCATCTCATTAAATATGGCAGCGGCTTCCTTTAGCTTCCTCACTTTCAACAAGAACTGGAGCATCACATTGTAGGTCTGTGAGTTGGGGAATGCCCTATATTTAACCATCTCATCGAAGAACCGGCAGGCAATTTCGATCTGGTTGAGGTAGCATTGCAGGGTGATCATTGAATTGTACATAGCTGTGTCAGGGAAGCATCCATGGCGGCCTGCAAGCAAATTCCAGAGCTCACACGCCCCCCAGGCATCGTTATTCTTGACAAAACTTTCGAGAGCATCGCGGAAGAACTTCATCCCTGGAAAGCACCGATTTTTCTGCATGATGTCTAGGAACTTGAGGACCTCGGCAAGCCCAACTGGGCCAGAGCGAACAAGAGTGGTGAGGAAGGCGTCATATGCTGGGATGTTGGCCGGGTCCCAGCCGATGGTTGCAATCATGTCAGCGAACACCTCGCGGGCAGTGCGGGGGTCGGCCTCCTTCTCGCAGCCCTCGAGGAGGACAGCAAAGCTGTCGGCGTCAGGGGCTACAGCAGGGGCAGCGGCGGCGAGGAATGTACGGGCAGTGGCGACGCGGCTCTCGAGGCATACGGCGACAAGGAGGGAGTTGAGGGCAACCGTGCTGCGGGGGATACCGTAGAGGTCCATGGAGTGGAAGGCGGCGAGGGCGTCCTCGGGCCGGCCGGCGGAGGCGAGGGAGGAGAAGACGGAGGCGAAGGTGGCCACGGAGACCATGCGCTCGGAGTGCATGGAGCGGACGGCGTCCCACATGGCATCGAAGAGCTCGTTCTTGCCGAGGATGTCGACAACGAGGTTCCAGGAGTAGGCGCTGTGTTGGTGGGCGAGGTGGCGGGATCCGGCCCACCGGAAGAAGGAGACAGCGGGGGCGGGGCGGGAGTAGGAGAGCTTGAGGACCTCCTCGACGTCGGTCGTCGAGACGCGGACGCCGGCGTCGTCGAGGGCGCGCTCCACGGCGGAGGCCGGGTGGGTTTTGGCGATGATCTCGCAGAGAGAAGGCGGATCTTCGTGGGCAGCTCGGGGACGTCAAGTAGGAGGGGAAGGTCTTCCGCCTCCGGTGGGGATCATCGGCGGCGGCCCCGGCAAAGGCGGGGGGAGAGAGGGCGTAGGGGCGCTTGCTGGGATCGGAGAGAGGGTGATCGTCGTCGGCGGGTCGCTTCCGGTGAGACATGGCCCCTTCCCCTTGGATATCTTTCTCTTCTGCGAGGATTAGGATTTCTGAAGCCCTAGGTTTTGAGGAAGAAGGGGAGGGGTTTACCACGGGTTCGACAGCCCGAGCCCGCAGCTAGATGTCTGCAATTACCCAGACTAAAATATAACATTGAGGGTGCGTTTGGTAGCCCCATCACATTAAAGGCCCCCATTTTCATTAAAAAAAAAAAAAAAAAGGCCCCCCAATTTTTAAATAATAATTGATTAAATAATCTAAATTATTTTAAAAAATAATCTAAATTATTTTTAAAAAATAATCTAAATTATTTTTAAAAATATCTAAATTATTATTTAAAAATAATCTAAATATTTTAAAAAATATCTAAATTATTTTAAAAATAATCTAAATTATTTTAAAAATAATAATATGAATTACTACCATTCAAATAAATATTTTTTTATAATATTACACGTTCCTTCTTCTTTTTCTTTCCTTCTACACCATCTCCTGAATTATCCCTTTATCAACTATTGATGGTGCCCTGTCACCCTCTATTGATCATGCGTTGCCACCACCCCTTTTCTCCTCTCTCGCTACTCATCCTAGTGGTCCTCCTTCCTTACCACATTCTCCCATCTTGGCCCTCCTCCCTTCGCCTCTAGATCCCCAACCACAAATGGGCTCCTACTTTTGGGCTGGGCACTTGTGCGATCCTCCCTCGCCCCCTGCTCTCAGCAACAATCTTCGATAGGCATGCTAGCATCGATCAGGGCCCCTCCCCATGCCCAGGTATCCCAGCCATTCTTGAGAGGAGAGTATGTGGTCCAATCAGTATTCGTACGAGAAGGGGACCAATCAGTATTCGTACGAGAAGGGGACCAAATCTTCTTTATGACAGTAGTTCTATCTACCTCCCAGCCATATTCCTAATCTTATACTGTAGTATTTCTAAATTACCTGTCACACCAAATATATTCTGCCACACACCATAAAAAATTATTTTCAATATTTCAAATATATATACTAATATACATATATATATTCCTGCTTTAATATTAACAGTCTAAAGAGATTTCGATAGTTTATAGTGCATGTATATAAATGTAATTATTTATACTTAATTATACTTTATTTATCTTGCATATTTTATATGTATATATATAAATAATATAATTATATTTTTTATCATTTATAGCATAATATATGTTTGATATGGCTACACCGCTGACGTGGAACGTGTGTCAGATCTAGCTGGATGCGCCGGTGCCACGTGGATTTTTCTTTCAAAATTTCTGCTCCTTCGCCAGGTGGCACCCCGAGACGGGTCCATCTCGGCCGAAGTCGAGCACCTTTCTGCCACTCCGCCAGGTGTCCACCCAGGAGGGGTCTACCTCGGCCGAAGCTGGCGGTCTCCTGCTCCCTCGCCAGGTGGCACCCCAAGCCGGGTCCACCTCTGCCGAGGTCGAGCCAGGCCCTCCTGCTCCTTCGCCAGGTGGCGCCCCAAGACGGGTCCACCTCGGCCGAAGTTGAGCACCTCTCTGCCACTCCGCCAGGTGTCCGCCCAGGAGGGGTCCACCTCGGTCGAAGCTGGCGACCCCTTACTCCCATGCCAGGTGGCACCACAAGACGGGTCCGCCTCTGCCAAGGTCGAGCCGGGCCCTCCTGCTCCTTCGCCAGGTGGCGCCCCAAGATGGGTCCACCACGACCGAAGTCGAGTACCTCTCTGCCACACGCCAGGTGTCTGCCCAGGAGGGGTCCACCCGACCGAAGCTAACGGCGCCTTGCTCCCTCGCCAGGTGGCACCCCAAGATGGGTCCACCTCTGCCGAGGTCGAGCCAGGCCCTCCTGCTCCTTCGCTAGGTGGCACCCCAAGACGGGTCCACCTCGGCCGAAGTTGAGCACCTCTCTGCCACTCCGCCAGGTGTCCGCCCAGGAGGGGTCCACCTCAGTCGAAGCTGGCGGGCCCTTGCTCCTTCGCCAGGTGGCACCCCAAGACGGGTCCACCTCTACCGAGGTCGAGCCGGGCCCTTCTACACCTTCGCCAAGTGGCACCCCAAGACGGGTCCACCTCGGCCGAAGTCGAGCATCTCTCTGCTACTCCGCCAGGTGTCCACCCAGGAGGGGTCCATCTCGGCCGAAGCTGGTGGTCCCTTGCTCCCTCGCCAGGTGGCCCCTTGCTCCCTCGCCAGGTGGCACCCTAAGACGGGTCCACCTCTGTCGAGGTCGAGCCGGGCCCTCCTGCACCTTCGCCAGGTGGCATCCCAAGACGGGTCCACCTCAGCCGAAGTCGAGTACCTCTTTGCCACTCCGCCAAGTGTCCACCCATGAGGGGTCCACCTCGATCGAAGCTGGCGGCCTTCTGCTCCCTCGCCAGGTGGCACCCCAAGACGGGTCCACCTCTACCGAGGTCGAGCCAGGCCCTCCTGCTCCTTCGCCAGATGGCACCCAAGATAGATCCACCTCGGTCGAAGTCGAGCCTCTCTCTGCTACTCCGCCAGGTATCCACCCAGGAGGGGTCCACCTCGGCCGAAGCCGGCGACCTCCTGCTCCCTCGCTAGGTGGCACCCCAAGACTGGTCCACCTCTACCGAGGTCGAGCCAGGCCCTCATGCTCCTTCGCCAGGTGGCACCCCAAGACGGGTCCACCTCGGCCAAAGTCGAGCACCTCTCTGCCACTCCACCAGGTGTCCACCCAGGAGGGGTCCACCTTGGCCGAAGCTGGCGGCCTCCTGCTCCCTCGCCAGGTGGCACCCCAAGATGGGTCCACCTCGATCGAGGAAGAGCCAGGCCTCCTGCTCCTTCGCCAGGTGGCATCCCAAGACGGGTCCACCTCGGTCGAAGTCGAGCACCTCTCTGCCACTCCGCCAGGTGTCCACCCATGAGGGGTCCACCTCGACCGATGCTAGCAGCCCCTGCTCCTCGGCCAGGTGGCACCCCCTGACGGATCCACATCGGCCGAAGTCAGCCCTACTTTGCAAAGTCTCAGGGAGGCAGAGGCATGGGTCGCGAGGTCACCACTAGAGTCGGCATGCACCGTGCCTCTTACGGGGTGCCAGTATGGCCTGCAGTGATACGCGAAACCTCGTTTACACCAGTTAAACAAGGCCCCGCAACCAAGAAATGAAATCCTTACGGGCAGGAGCCTAAAACGGCTAGAAGCCCACTGTCAACGCCCCGAAAGGAGAGCTCCCGCACTTGGTCCAAGGTCTCACCAGTCTTCTCCCTTTCGTGACACACGCGAACGAGGCGTGCCGGCCACTGAACTCCCGGGCTTGAAGGAGAAGGAGGGGGAGGATCCAGAGATCTCGGGGAGCCCCAGGAGGGGACGTGGACTGAAGACGGTCCGGTGGTATAAAAGGGACGGATAAAGTGGACGGAAAGGTAAAGGGGAAAGGGGGAGAGAACATCGAAAGAATGATCCGGGGACCCCCAAGAAGTCCTCAGGCGCGAGCACGGTGAACCCAGCGCAGGAAGCCGGGCTCCAACCCCTCTCTTTCCTACACTTCTTCATCTACTTCTCCTCTAAGCACGGGAATCCTTCGGGAACCCGCCTTAGAGGTCCTGTTCCATCTTGCCCCTCTCTAACTTGACCGTCGAAGTAACCCCGCCGGAATCCCCGGCCCGGGTCTCTGACTTGTTTTGCAAGTTCGGAAGCTTGGAGATCTCGAGGTGAGAGAGTCCGAGAACCGGTGCCAGCTCACGAGCTACAGACCATTGCGACGAGATCGGCAACAGATTGGCACACCAGGTAGGGGGCGCAGAACAGTGACCCCTGTACAAGCAAGTCTCCATGGGCGAAAGCGTGCTTCGACCATGGTGGTGACCCGCAGGCACGAAGCATCCACCAGTCGAGCAGGAGAGGTTCCTTCCCCCCAAGGGCCGCGCAGCCCGGAGAGGGAACTTCCTGCTCCACCTCCTCCTCAGCCATGCTCGCGGGACGTTCCTTTCGAAGCTGTCGTCCAGCAGCTGCAAACTTTGACCACTGCTGTGCGGCAACTACAGCACCAGCAGCGCTCCCTGGCCACTCAGTCCCAGCCAGGGACCCTTGCGGCTCGAGCCACGGGCCCCCGTGGAAGCCTGCGCTCCATCCAAGGCAGGCCCTCCCATCCGCGGGCAATTTCCAACCCCCACGGGAGCCACCAAACTCCTGCAAAGAGGAACCACTCCGGTTCGGCGGATCACGAGAGTCGATCCCCGGCCAACGATGCTGAAGCAGTGCGGCGCAGCAGGCGCCATCGGGGCAAGGCCCCTCGTCGAGACCGATTGGCACCCCCTTCTCCAACAGCCTCGGTGGAAGATTCCACCAACGAGGCCATCAGGTGCCTGGAGGAGCACGAGCGCAAGTTGGCGAAGTTCTCCCACTGCTTTGCCGACATGCAGAACTCCCCAACCGATCCAGCGGGCTACAATGCCCGGCCACTTTTCTCTGGGAATCCAAGAGGAACCAATCCCGAATCGGTTCCGTATGCTTCAGGTGGATCCCTACGATGGGACCACCGACCCCTTGGACCACCTAGAGAGCTATAAGACTCTCATGAGGGTCCATGGAGCGACGGATGCTCTTTTATGCATCGCCTTCCCAGCCACTCTTCGGAAGGCTGCTCGAATTTGGTTCACCCGCCTCGAGCCAGAATCCATCAGCTCCTTCCATCAGCTAGAAGGAAAGTTTGTGGCACACTTCGACGCTTGCCGGAAGGTGCCAGGGAGGTGGATAGCCTCTTCTCTATCTGCCAACAAGACCAAGAGCTGTTGCGGGACTACGTCACCCACTTTAAGACCGCCGTCCTGGAAATCTATAGCCTGGACGAGCCCATTGCCATGCTGGCATTGAAGCGCGGGCTCAAGACTTCCCGTCTGACGTATTTCCTGGACAATAAGCCCCTCAAGACGTATTCTGAGCTCCTCCTCGGCTCCACAAGTACATCCGAGCTGAAGACGCCGACCGCACCAGGCGAGAGCTGGACGGGAAGCCTTCGAAAAAACCTACCCCAAGAGATGTCCCTGGAACCCGGAGGCCTGGACCACCTGCGGACTTCCATCCAGGTCCGAAGCCGAAGAATGGTGCTGCCCCGGAGTGGACCTTCACCCCTCTCCTTGCTCCCAGAATGAAGATCCTCATGGAGATTGAGGGTGAGCACTACCTCCGCCGACCTCCTCCTCAGAACCCAAGGAACATCCATGACAAGACAAAGTTTGTCAATTTCACCGCGAGCACGGCCATGACACGGAGGAGTGCCGCAATCTGAAGTGGGAGATCGAGGAGCTGATCAAGAGGAGCTACCTTAGGAAGTTCATGAGGAACGAAGCCCCGGCGGAGGGTCAGCCGCTTGCAGCCCTTCCCCCCGTCCCTGTAATTGACAACCGTCCAATGGAGAAGCCGGGGGCATGATCTCTTGGGGATAGGACGTGCGATGAAGAGAGCCCAGGAGATGGGAGATCTGGAGAATGTACTCCCCTTTGAAAAGGGGAATGAAAATGAAAATATAAATAACGATGCGGTGGTGGTCGAGATGACCATCACTAAGCATCATGTACATCGCATTATGGTGGATAGTGGGAGCTCTACTGACATGCTTTTTTTCGATGCTTTCTCTTGAATGAATTTGTCTCATGATCAATTAAAGTCGGTGCACACCCCGCTTGTGGGATTTACCGGAGATTCTGTGGGGGTCGAAGGAGAGATCGCTCTCCCTGTTACCGCCGGATCCCCACCTCGGCAGAGTACGGTCATAATGACATTTACCGTCGTCAGGCTCCCATCACCTTACAATGCTATCCTCGGCCGTCCAGGGCTCAATCAGCTGGACGTTGTCATTTCCACTAAGAGGTTGCTGGTGCAGTTCCCTACCGCATCTAGGACGGGAGTGATGAGAGGGACGGCCTAACCCATCCTGCATTGTCTGCAGACGGTCCCAAGGACCCAGAGTGCTGAGCTCGGCTCCGACATCGATGACCTCGACCTAAGAGAGCAAGATCCCAGGGGAGGGCCCGTGGAGCACTTGTTGACGTTCCCCCTCGGCTCGAACCCTCAGAAGACAGTGCAGATAGGAGCCCAGCTCCCGGAAGAAGAGCAGGCTCATTTGCTAGACTTCTTCTGGGCGAATGTTGATGTGTTCGCCTGGTCTGCTGCAGACATGCCTGGTATCCCCTCGGAAGTCATCGCCCATCAACTGAAGATTGACCCAAGGTGCCGCCCAGTCCGCCAGAAGAAGAGGAGCTTTGCTGCAAAAAGACAGAAGGCCATCAACGAGAAAGTAGAGAAGCTTCTCACCGTCAGCTTTGTACGAGAAGTATAGTATCCCAGTTGGCTGGCGAACGTGGTCATGGTGAAGAAAATCAACGGCAAGTGAAGGATCTGTGTGGACTACACCGACCTCAACCGAGCCTGCCTGAAGGACAGTTTCCCTCTTTTAAAGATCGACCAGCTCGTGGACACTACTTCAGGGCATCGCTTCCTCTCTTTTATGGACTCCTTCTCCGGGTACAACTATATCCGAATGCACCCGGAGGACGAAGAGCACACCGCCTTCATCACCGACCGCAGGACCTACTGCTACAAAATGATGTCGTTCGGTCTCAAGAACGCAGGTGCCATGTACCAACGTCTGGTCAACAAGGTCTTCAAAGACCAAATTGGCCGCAACATGCAGGTGTACGTGGATGACATGCTGGTGATGAGCAAGCCCACGTCGGACCATGTCGGCAACCTGACGGAGACCTTCAGTAACCTCCGGCTTCACCAGATGAAATTGAACCCAGTGAAGTGCGCTTTTGGCATGTCCGCAGGAAAGTTCCTGGGGTTCATGATGACCCAGAGAGGGATAGAGGCCAACCCAGAGAAGGTCCAGGCAATCCTGGACATGGAGCAACCTACCTCCAAGAAGCAAGTGTAGCGACTCACCGGCCGGATAGCCGTCCTGAGTCGATTTATCTCAAGGTCCGCTGACCGCTGCCATCCCTTTTTCAAGGCGCTGAGGAAGATGAACGACTTTACCTGGATGAAGGAGTGCCAGGAGGAATTTGCTGAACTGAAGAGGACACTGGCATCTCCGCCGCTGCTTTCCAGGCCAGAGGAAGGAGAGGAGCTCCTCCTGTACCTGGCGGTCACACCATAAGCCATCAGTTCGGTCCTGGTTCGGACGGATGACAAAGGAACGCAAAGACTGGTGTACTACATGAGCAAACTCCTCCGCGATGCGGAGCTCATGTATTCTTAATTCGAGAAACTGATTTTTGCACTAATCGTGTCCGCCCAGCGTCTCAGGCCTTACTTCCAAGCGCACCCCATTGCAGTCCTAACGGATCAACCACTGAAGGCGGTGCTCAGCTGACCTGACACATCAGGGTACCTGGCGAAGTAGGCGCTCAAGTTCAGCGAGTTCGACATCATCTACAGGCTGAGGTCAGCCATGAAGGCACAGGTATTCGCTGATTTCTTGGTTGAGTGTGCAGGCCTAGGCGAGGGGCTGGAAGAAAGCCCCCAGGACCGGCAGCCGCGACTAGGACCAGAGGAGGACGTCTGGATCCTTCACATGGATGGAGCCTCGAACTCCGGTGGGAGCGAAGCTGGAATCATCCTTGCCAATGGTGAGGGGGTCGTCGCCGAGTGTGCGCTCCGCTTCCAGTTCGTCGCTACCAATAACCAGGCGGAGTACGAAGCGCTTCTCGTGGGGCTAAAGTGGTCCGCGAGCTGGGTGTGGCCTGCCTCAGGGCCTTCACCGACTCGCAACTGGTGGCCGGGCAGCTCGTGGGAGAGTACGAGGCCCGGGACCCCTAAATGGCCAAGTACCTGGAGCTCGTGCGAACGAGCGCGGCGGGATTTCGGCGCTTCAGCGTCTCCCATATACCTCGTGGGGAAAACGCTCGCACAGACGCACTCTCCCGCCTGGCAACCCTGCCGGACTCATCATTGGGCCGCGCCTGCATCGAGCATCTCAAGGCCCCGAGCTACGAGACACCTATGGAGGTCCAGCAGGTTAACCAAGAGCCCAGCTAGATAGACAAGTACATCACCAACGGTACCTTGCCAGAGGACCGCATGGCGGCTGGCCTCATTAAGAGGAAGGCCGTACTGTTCGTATTGATGGACGGGCTGCTGTATCGGAGATCCTACTCCTATCCGCTCCTCAAGTGTCTGAAACCCACAGAAGCTGCACTCGTGCTCCAGGAGCTCCACGAGGGCATCTGTGGGAATCATGTGGGGGGCAGGACGCTGGCGTATAAGGTCCTCCATCAAGGTTATTTCTAGGAAACAATGAAGGAAGACGCAGCTGACTTCGTGAAAAGGTGCGACCGGTGTCAGCGGCACACTGTGGTACAACATCAGCCCGCTGCCCCACTCACCCAACTCTCCGCCCCATGGCCGTTCGCTCAATGGGGCATGGATCTCCTAGGACCTTTTCTTTCGGCATCCAAGCAATGAAAATTCTTGATCGTGGCTATCGACTACTTTACGAAGTGGGTCGAGGCCAAACCCTTGGCCCGGATCACGGAGGCAAACGTCACCAAGTTTCTCTGGAAGTCGATTGTCTGCCGCTTCGGCTTACCCCACACCATCATCATCGATAACATATGCCAGTTCAACTGTCAGGAGTTTGAGGAGTTTTGCAACGACCTCAGTATCCACCATCGTTTTACCTTGGTGGCGCATCCTCAGACAAACGGAGAAGCCGAAGTAACGAACATGACCATCTTGCAAGACCTCCGGACAAGACTAGACCAGGCCAAGGGGAGGTGGGCAGAAGAGCTTCCGAGCGTCCTTTGGGCATACCACACTACCCCAAGGATAGCTACAGACGAGACCCCATTCAACCTCATCTTCGGGATGGAAACGGTTATCCCGATTGAGCTCAGCCTACCGACCCTACGCGTGGAGCAGTATGACAAGGTGGAAAACCCGGCCAGGATGCTGCTGAACCTGGACCTCCTTGAAGAAATGAGGGACAGGGCCGAGTTCGGATGGCGGCCTACCGGCAACGAGTGGCCAGATACTACAACTCTAGAGTGCGACCGAAATCTTTCGCCAGAGAGACTTGGTGCTACACCGCGCTGAAGCTTCCCAATCTCGGGAGTGCGGAAAGCTCTCCCCAAATTGGGAAGGCCCTTATAGGGTGGTAGAGGCACTCCCCGACAAGGCGTACTACTTGGAGGAGCTAGGTGGATCCCGGTTCCCTCGGACCTGGAATGTCTCAAACTTGAGGATGTACTACCAATAGTGTAAGGCTCCTTAAACTTTAGCAATAAAATCTTTTTCAACAAACGCCTACTTTCGTCTCGTAAGATAAAAGCCATCCAGCTCTAAGTTCGGCGAGCATGGGCATGGCGAAAGGTCCGCGAAGGCGTGAAGTCTCCTATCGTAAAAATCCCAGAGTTCAGTCCAGAGCGTCGCACGGAATTAAAATTCTGACATGCGGCCCCGGAGTTCAGTCCGGAAGAGGTCCTGGTGACTTAGGTCACAGTCCTACAAAATCCCGGAGAACAGCTCGGTAAGCCGTGCAAGGCTCAATTCTAGCTTGCGGCCCTGGGGTTCAGTCTGGAAGTTCGTGAGGAACCAAGTTCCAAAGCGAAGTCCCAGACCTCGGTCTGGAAGGTGGGGCAGAACCCAGTTTGCCCACGCAATCCCGGAGTTCAACTTGGAATGCACCACAGGACATAGTCCCAGTGGCTAGCGCCGGGGTTCAGTCCGGAAGATGCACAAAAAAAAAAAGAGAAAAAAGAAAAAAGAAAGAAAAGATGGAGAAGGAACAAGTTAATGGAAAAGAAATTTTCATTACTGATAGTGTTCCTTACAAAAAGGGGGTCCCGACAGGCCGAAGGACCCCAAAGACAGAAAAGGAAATACATGATTCTTGCAGAAATAAAATGAAAAAGAAGTAGAGCTGCAGGGCTACTTCGCTGCAGCCACGTCTTCCTCAGGCTAGGAGGCACCCTCTCCGCTGGCGGCGCCATTTGGAGGCTGTTCGGGAGCCGGCACCTCAGCAGCCGCCGCAGTTGACGCCCCCTCAGTGGGCTCCTCTCTCCGGTCGCCCAGCACGACTCCACTAAGGTCAAGCTCGGGGAAGAGGGAACTTACCTTCTCCCGGCACACCTGGAAGCCCTTCAGGAAGGAGTCCACGGCCACCTCGTGCACCTCCGTCCTGAAGTCTTCAGAGGCCTGGAACTTCGGCACGGCCTCCTGTGCCTCCTTCCTAGACTGCTCCAGCATCTCGCTGAATCGGGAGGTCTGCTCCCTGGACGCGCTCAGCTCCTTCAGGACCTCCTCGACCCGATGCTCCAATGACCGGGATTGGGCCCTGAGACGTGCCATCTCCGCCGCGTCATCCTCGGCACGACGCTGGTTCGAGATCCTCTCCTCATACAGAGAGGTCTCGAGCTCCCTCACGCGCCCCTCGACACGATCCAGGTCAGCTCGGAGGGCCTGATTGTTCCTCCGTAGTTCGACCCTTTCTCCATGAGGTCCTTCACGTCGGCCGCCAGTTTGCCGAGCCTCTTCTCCTTCTCGGCATCCTTCTTGGCATAGCCCGAGAGGAAGTTCCTCAGTAGGAGAACGTCCATCCCGATCTACGTCAAGGAAAAAAATAAGAAGTTAGTAAGATCCAACCGGAACTTTAAAGAAGGAGAGCTCGGGACTTACCGTGAAGAGCTAAGAAAGGATCCCCAGCAGCGCGTCAGCATAGTCTCGGCCGCCCCTCAGACGACGGTCCCGAGAGGTGCTGGCGAACTCCATCACTCTTTCCGCGAGCCCTTGGTCACGGATGACGGAGGAGTTGGTGGCAAGACTTGGAGGCGGGACATGGGCATCAACAGCAGGTTGGGCAGCCGCCCCTTCACGGGTGATGCGGCCGTTGGTGGGGCCACCGTCATCCTGGTGGCCACCATGGAGAGACCAGCGCAGCGACTGGGGCAGGCGCTGCCCGAGGAGGATCCAACCTCCTCTCTTCCCCAGCCTTGTCGAGCTCAACGACGGGGATGTTGGGCGCATGAGTTTGGGGTGGCCTGGGAATGGAACCCGTCGCCTCAAGTCCGGTAGCAGCAGGAGTGGGCACGGGCCCCCGGCTCATCTCGATGCGAGCCCTCTTCGTCGGGGCCTCCTCAATCACTTCAGCAGCATCCCTCTTCAAGGCACCCTCTATCAGGCTCTTGATGGAGAACTTCGTTCCTAGAAAAAAAGGTCAGTTAGGCTAGTTTAAAGAAAAAGAAGTGCAGAGCAAAAAATAAAAGCAACAGAAGGAGATCCGGGGTCTCACCCAACTCCCGGATGGGGCTGATTCCTGCCTCGAATAAATTCTGCTCAGAGAGCAGATCCTCGAGAGCCGGAACCACGTCACCCAGCATCTGTGAGAAGACCTCTTGGTCCGCTGGCTCGACCTAGGAGTTCCAGTTCGGGGACCGGTCTGGCTCGCTCCAGGCCCGGTCAACATCCTCGACTGAGGCAAAGAAGAAGAGGTTCTTCCAACCCTTGATCGACGAGGGGAGGTCGAAACTAAGGCTCCTGGGCCGGGGTGAAATATACCACCAGCCATCATCTGTGGAGTAACGTTTCAGGATAAAGAGAGCCTTGAAAAGGGAGAAACAGGCAACGAACCCATGGAAGTGGCAGAAGACAATGAAAGCGAAGATAACCTGGATGGCATTAGGAGCCAACTGGGCAGGGACAAGATAATAATGATTGAGGAAAGAAAGGAAGAAGGGATGAAGGGGGAAACGAAGATCCTCAACAAGGAAGTCTTCATAGAAGGCGACCCTCCCAGGACCACTCGAGGTCACTCGGTCCCTAGGTCCCGGGAGGGAAAAACGGACTGAACCCAGGACCTTATAGGTATCCCGGATCCAAGAAAGGTCATCTCTGGTCATTCGTCGAGGTGTAACCGGAGGGACCGGAAGAAGAAATCCCCGTCACCGGAGGAGGAAGAGAAGAAATGGGAAGTGCAGGAACTGCAGGGGGAGACCTAGGACCCCTAGGGACGCCTATGGTCAAAGTCCCCGACCGAAGTTGCCTCGGACCTCGTCCGGGATCTCTTCCCCCCGAGGAGGAAGATGATGGAGTCCTCGGTGGGGAAGGACCGGCCTCGTCCGGGTTTGAAGAGATATGACGACGACGCGCCATTAAGAAAAAAGAAGAAGCAAGAAGTAAATCGGATTCGTAGAGACACAGAGGCTGGAGGTAGGAGAAGAAGAGAGGGGGTCACAGGCACTCATCGAAATGATTTGTACCAAAAGATTGGCAACCCTTGGAAGGTGAAGGGAGATCGCTGCAACTGCCGGCGAGGTGTGAGAAAGCCGAGAGACTTCGTTTCTGGAAAGTCCCCCTCCTTTTCAAACTCAATCAACAGCAGCCATACGCCTCTTTCCGTCCGGGACCATCAAATGACTGCCACGTGGAGGCACGCCCGACATCAACGCTTCGGTTTGATGGAAACTGTCTCATTTTGAAACAGCATATTAATGGCCCGTCAGACGCGCACATGTGGCAGCCTCCCATAGGGTCTCGGGAGCAACAGAAGCGGCGGCAGGGATCATGGCAAATATGGTGCAGGATTTCCATCTTTCCCATTATCCCCGCATTAAATCCCACGTCCCAAGCCGCGATGCTTCGATGGGACCTGAGGATGGGGGCAACTAATATGACTACACCGCTGACGTGGAACGTGTGTCAGATCCAACTGGATGCCGCCGGTGCCACGTGGATTTTTCTTTCAAAATTTCTGCTTTTTCGCCATGTGGCACCCCGAGATGGGTCCATCTCGGCCGAAGTCGAGCACCTCTCTGCCACTCCGCCAGGTGTCCACCCAGGAGGGGTCCACCTCGACCGAAGCTGGCGGCCTCCTGCTCCCTCGCCAGGTGGCACCCCAAGCCGGGTCCACCTCTACCGAGGTCAAGCCGGGCCCTCCTGCTCCTTCGTCAGGTGGCACCCCAAGACGGGTCCACCTTGGCCGAAGTCGAGCACCTCTCTGCCACTCCGCCAGGTGTCCTCCCAGGAGGGGTCCACCTCGGCCGCAGCTGGCGGCCCCTTGCTCCCTCGCCAGGTGGCACCCCAAGACGGGTCCACCTCTATCGAGGTCGAGCCGGGCCCTCCTGCTCCTTCGTCAGGTGGCGCCCCAAGACGGGTCCACCTCGGCCGAAGTCGAGCACCTCTCTGCCACTCCACCAGGTGTCCACCTAGGAGGGGTCCACCTCGGTCAAAGTGGCTGGTGGCCCCTTGCTCCTTCGCCAGGTGGCACTCCAAGATGGGTCCACCTCTGCCGAGGTCGAGCCGGGCCTTTGTGCTCCTTCGCCAGGTGGCGCCCAAGACGAGTCCACCTCGGCTGAAGTCGAGCACCTCTCTGCCACTTCGCCAGGTGTCCGCCCAGGAGGGGTCCACCTCGGTCAAAGCTGGCGGCCCCTTGCTTTCTTACTAGGTGGCACCCCAAGATGGGTCCACCTCTGCCGAGGTCGAGCGGGCCCTCCTGCTCCTTCGCCAGGTGGCACCCCAAGACGGGTCCACCTAGGCCGAAGTCGAGCACCTCTCTGCCACTCCGCCAGGTGTCCACCCAGGAAGGGTCTACCTTGACCGAAGCTGGCGGCCTCCAGCTCCCTCGCCAGGTGGCACCCCAAGATAGGTCCACCTCTGCCGAGATCGAGCCAGGTCCTCCGGCTCCTTCGCCAGATGGCACCTCAAGACGGGTCCACCTCGGCTGAAGTTGAGCCTCTCTCTACCACTCCGCCAGGTGTCCACCCAGGAGGGGTCCACCTCGGCCGAAGCTGGCGACCTCCTACTCCCTCGCCAGGTGGCACCCCAAGACGGGTCCACCTCTATCGAGGTCGAGCCATGCCCTCCTGCTCCTTCGCCAGGTGGCACCCCAAGATGGGTCCACCTCGGCCGAAGTTGAGCACCTCTCTACCAATCCTCCAGGTGTCCACCCAGGAGGGGTCCACCTCGGCCGAAGCTAGCGGCCTCCTGCTCCCTCGCCAGGTGGCACCCCAAGATGGGTCCACCTCGGCCGAGGTCGAGCCAGGCCCTCGTGCTCCTTCACCAGGTGGCACCCAAGACGGGTCCACCTCGGCGAAGTTGAGCACCTCTCTGCCACTCCGCCAGGTGTCCACCCAGGAGGGGTCCACCTCGGTCGAAGCTGGCAGCCTCCTGCTCCCTCGCCAGGTGGCACCCCAAGATGGGTCCACCTCGGCGAGGTCGAGCCTGGCCCTCCTGCTTCTTCACCAGGTGGCATCCCAAGACAGGTCCAACTCGGCCGAAGTCGAGCACCTCTCTGCCACTCCGCCAGATGTCCACCTAGGAGGAGTCCACCTCGGTCGAAGCTGGCGGCCCCTTACTCCCTCGCCAGGTGGCACCCCAATACGGGTCCACCTCTGCCGAGGTCGAGCCGGGCCCTCCTGCTCCTTCGCCAGGTGGCGTCCCAAAACGGGTCTACCTCGGTTGAAGTCAAGCACCTCTCTGCCACTCTGCCAGCTGTCCACCCAGGAGCGGTCCACCTCGGTCGAAGCTGGCGACCCCTTGCTCCCTCGCCAGGTGGCACCCCAAGACGGGTCCACCTCTGCCGAGGTCGAGCCGGGCCCTCCTGCTCCTTCGCCAGGTGGCACCCCAAGATGGATCCACCTCGGCCGAAGTCGAGCACCTCTCTTTCACTCCACCAGGTGTCCACCCAGGAGGGGTCCACCTCGACCGATGCTGGCAGCCCCTGCTCCTCCGCCAAGTGGCACCCCCTGACGGGTCTACCTCGACCGAAGTCAGCCCTACTCTGCAAAGCCTCGGGGAGGCAGAGGCATGAGTCGCAAGGTCGCCACTAGAGCCGGCGCGCGCCGCGCCCCGTACAGGGCGCTAGTACGACCTATAGTGATATGCGAAACCTCATTTACACCAGTTAAACATGGCCCCGCAATCGAGGAATGAAATCCTTGCGGGTAGGAGCCTGAAATGGCTAGAAGCCCATTGTCAACGCCCCGAAAGGAGAGCTCCCACACTTGGCCCAAGGTCTCGCCAGTCTTCCCCCTTTCGTGACACATGATGGACGAGGCGTGCCGGCCACTGAACTCCTAGGCTTGAAGGAGAAGGAGGGGGAGGATCCAGAGATCTCGGGGAGCCCCAAGGAGGGGACGTGGACTGAAGGCGGTCCGGTGGTATAAAAGGGACAGAGAAAGCGGACAGAAAGATAAAGGGGAAAGGGGGAGAGAACATCGATAAAGGGGAAAGGGGGAGAGAACATCGATAAAGGGGAAAGGGGGAGAGAACATCGATAAAGGGGAAAGGGGGAGAGAACATCGAGAGAACGATCCGGGGATCCTCAAGAAGTCCTCAGGCACGAGCTCGGTGAACCCAGCGCAAGAAGCTGGGCTCTAGCCCCTCTCTTCCCTACACTTCTTTCATCTACTTCTCCTCTAAGCACGGGAATCCTTCGGGAACCTGCCTTAGAGGTCCTGTTCCATCTTGCCGCTCTCTAACTTGACCGTCGGAGTGCCCCCGCCGGAATTCCCGTCCGGGTCTCTGACTTTGTTTTGCAGGTCCGGAAGCTTGGAGATCTCGAGGTGAGAGAGTCCGAGAACTGACGCCAGCTCACGAGCTACAGGCCACTGCGGTGAGATCGGCAACAATGTTCTTTTAGTATTGTGCAAAATTAATTAAAGATCCCCATTGAACCTACATTGCAACATTTAAATTAACTTTTAAAAGACTATACAAATAAATTAATTAAAATCTTTAGGATTTAGAAACAAATAACTTAATTAAAAATCTTAATAAATCACAGGTCCAATCACATTGGTGATCATTTTAATAAAATCTTAATTTTTTTAAAAAAACTAGGAGACATTTTTAGAAACATATACAAAAAATGTTTAGATTATTTAAACAAATACTTAATAAAATTATTTTTATTTTTCAAGTCTTCCTCTTTAAACTTGACTTGGATCCAATGGCAATTCTTAGAGATGACATCATTAGCCTTAAACTCGAAAAATTTGATGGATTCCATTTTAGAATGTGGTAAAGCCAAATAAAGTTTTGGCTAACTACCTTAGGATTTTGGTCAGTGATTGATCAGTCCGCCTGTTCCTCTAGTTCAACCACACCAATTATCTCAGAAGAGGATTACCTATGTAAAGGTAGAATCCTCAGTACCCTATCTGACTCACTCTACGATATTTACCTGTCAGCTAAGAGTGCGAAGGAATTATGGGATATCCTAGAGTATGAGTATCGCCTTGTTGATGCTAGGGTTGAATGATTCAACATTGCATCATTCTTTAGGTTTAATATGGTAGAAGACATACATATCAATGACCAACTTTACCAATTCCAAGAGTATCTTAGGAAACTCCAAGCCAATGAAGACAAATTCTTTAAAGGATTTAAGGTCTCTAGCCTTCTAGATAAAATGCATCTTTCTTGGAATGGCTTTGTCAAAGTCAGCTCCAAAAACAAGGAGAGCCAACCCTAGCCTAACTTCAAAAGTTAATCAGGATAGAAGACCAACAACATCTAAAATCCAACAAACTAGAATTCTAAGTGTCCAAGCTAACCTAACCCAATAATACCAAACCAACAACAACATTAAACCAAAATCAAAGCCTAAATTTCAACCAAACCACCAATACCAATCAAACCAACCCTACCATCCTCACCCAAACAAGTTCAAACCCAAGGGTAAAACCTTTAAAGCCCACAATACTAGATCCAGCAAGCCTGCCCAAGGTCCAAGTAAAAGATTCTGTTTCATGTGCGGGAGGATAAATCATCTTGTGAGAGACTACTTTCATCAAAAGAAGGAGCCTCTTCGTAAACCTTCTACTCCTCCAGACCCCAAGCTCATATAGTTGAATGTCTAAAAACTCCACCTTTAGGTCAGTAAGCTTGAACCCTGAAATTAATGTTACTTCTTTCAACCTTGATTGACGATTAGATTAAGGAGCTAATGTTCATATTTGCTTTGTTCGCTCCCGGTTCACTACTTTTCAGGACTCAAGTGGAGGAGGTGTAACCCTAGGGAATAACATAGCCGCTAGGATCATTGGACAAGGTCGAGTGAACCTGAAAATGATATCAGAAAAAGTTCTCGTCCTGACGAATGCACTATATGTTCCAGATCTTAGAAAGAACCTTGTTAGTGGATCTCAGCTGATTCAGAGGGGATACAAAATTATCGTTGATTGTAATAAAGTTATAATAATTAAGAATAATACTTCATAGAAAAAGAATATATAATTAAGGCTTATTCAAACTGAATGTAATAAATTCTTTTATTAACAAAGCTGAGAATCAAATTTATCTTGTGAATGAGTCTAAATAAAACCTGTGGCATGACAAGTTGGGTCATGTACACTTAGAAAAGGTTAAACACATGATAGAATTAAAACTAATTCCTAAATCAAATCTAGATTTATCTAAATGCGAAATATATGCTGAATCTAAACAACCAAGAAAACCATTCAAACCAATTAAAAAAAAATTTTCAATCTTGAAATTAATACATAGTGATATATGTGACTCCACCAAGACTGCAACCTGTAGTGGTAATAAGTACATAGTTACCTTTATAGATGATTTTTCTAGATATTGTTACTATTACTTAATTAAATCTAAAAATGAAACATTCAACAAGTTTAAAATTTATAAAAATGAAGTAGAAAATCAACAAGAAAAAAAGATTAAAATGCTTAAGTCTGATAGAGGAGGGAAGAGTATACCTCGAATGAGTTCTTCCAGTTCTGTCAAGAACATGGTATAATTCATCAAGTTACTGCTCCTTACTCTCCATAGTCCAATGGTGTAGCTGAGTATAAAAACCGTACACTCATCCTAAATAGAATATCTATTAAGGATAGTGGCAAGACTCCTTATGAACTTTAAAAAGGAAGGACTCATAACCTAGACTTTCTTAAAATGTGGGGGTGCCTAGGAAGGTTAATATTCCTGAACCCAAAAAGAAAACTAAGATCCAAGATCATAAATATTGTATTTATAGGCTATGTCTAAAATAGTAATGCATATAGATTCCCAAGTAATAAAATCAGATATTAGTGATATAGCTGACAACCTAATCTTAAAAGCTAGAGATGTCTTTTTCTTTGAGGATATATTTTCTTTTAAGACTAGAATCTCTAGATCTCTAGAATGTGAACCATCTTCCTCTAGAGCCACAGAATCAGAATTAGAAACTGAGCCTAAATTAAGAAGAAGCAAAAGGAAAAGAGTTGAAAAAGATTTTGATGAGGACTTCTTGCTATTCTTAGTAAAGGATGAACCTTCTATATATGATGAGGCGATATCATTATCAGAATCATCATATCGGAAGGAAGTCATAGATAGTGAAATTCAATCAATCTTAAAAAATAAAAATTGGATTTTAACAGATTTACTTCCTGAAAATAAATCTATAGGAACAAAATGGATCTTTAAAAGAAAATTAAGGTCAAATGAAATAATAGAAAGATATAAAGCTAGGTTAGAAGTAAAATGATTTAACCAAAAAAAAGATATAGATTACTTTGATACCTATGCTCCTGTAGGAAGAATAACTATCCAAGAACTTTAATAACCTTAGCCTCAATTCATAAATTAACAATTCACCAAATTGATATAAAAACTGCATTCTTAAATGAAGAATTAAAAGAAGAAATCTACATAAACCAACCTCAAGGATTTGAAGAAAAGGTCAAGAACATAAAGTATGTAGACTAACCAAATCTCTTTATGGTTTAAAATAAGCTCCTAGACAATGATAATTAAGTTTGATAAAATTATCTTAAATAATACTTTAAAATAAATGAATATGTTAAATATATATATATTATAAAAGATAGGATACTGATTTTATAATACTATGATTATATGTAGATGATATATTATTATTTGGAACATCAATGAAAATAATTCAAGAAACTAAAAGCTACTTATCAAATAATTTGATATAAAAGATTTAGAAAAAACTGATATAATTTTATGAATGAAGCTTGAAAGAATAGATAATGGAATAGTAATAAGCCTAGCACACTCAATAAAAAAAATGCTTAAAAGATTTGAATATTTTGATTAAAATCATATCTCTATCCCTTATGATCTTAGCTTGTACTTAATTAAAAATTTAGGAGAACATATTGATCAATTAGGATATTATCAAAGAATAGGATCCCTATTATATATTTCAAATAAAACTCATCCAGATATAGCTTATGCAGTAGGCAGACTAAGTAGATATACTAGCAATCAAGGATTCAGGTCCTCGTGGAACGTTCCGTGGGATACCGGGATGGGATACCATCTCTTGTATTGGGACAAGACATCCCGCCAGCATCCCAGTATCCCAATCGGGATATCTTGGGATATCCCCTGTTCCAAATGTCGCGACGAAACGGAATACCAATGCATCCCGTTCTATGAAAAAATCAGGACAACCCTATCCCACAGGATTTAAAATCTTGTTAGCAATTTAGTAAAGAATATTAAAAAGTTCTAGAAAGAATTTTTAGATATCTTAAGGTAACCTTAGATTACTCTCTAGTATACTCTGGTTATCCAAAAGTACTTAAGGATTATAGTGATGCCAATTGGATAACAGATAAATTGGATATTAAGTTCACCACAGGATATCTCTTCTTATTAGGAGGAGTTGCAGTATCTTGGAGCTCTTATAAACAAACAATAATCACTAAAAGCATATTACAATTTGAGCTAACAGCTCTTGACACTGCATGCACTGAAGTACAATGACTAAAATACTTAATAAATGATATAAAAACTCTTTCATCAAAAATTTCAAAAATTTCTTTAAACTATGATTGTGGAGCTTTGATTGATCTATTAAATCAACAGACAACTAATAAAAAGATGAATAATCATATTTTGATCAAATATAAAACTGTAAGAAATAAAATGAAAAAAGTGATATCATTGTAGTTTATAAGATCAAAACATATATAATTTGACAGGTCTTTTGATCAAAGGCTTTTCGTAGGCTGCGATATTTGAGATATCAAGGAGGATGGGGTTTAAGCCCACATATTAGTCTCCAAAGTGGATCCCTACCATCATGGCAACCCCGTGGTTAAGGTTCAAAGGAAAACGATCTCTGAAGTGATGTCTAGGAGCACCTTCTTTAGGAGTCTATCTCCACCCCATCCTTATGCTGTGGTATTCTATTGTAATGTTATGTTGAGCATAGCTTTTAATAGATCCAAGATTGTGAGTTTAGCAAAGTACGATTCTATTGCACGTATCTTTGAAGAATTTATCTTAGTGAGAGTAGTCGTGAGACCGCAACTATGGGATCAATGCGAATTCCTAGTAACTCTCATGAAAATCAAGATAAGCACATGGTCTAAATAGCACTAACATGTATTATGATCAGCTCATCTTTATACTGTGTTATTTTATACTCAATGCAAGTTCAAACCTAGAAAGTACTTGCACTAAGCACAGTAAAAGTCTAAAAGTTTTAAATTATTTATTGAGTTTAATAATATTAATTTTTTATTTTATTTTTATGGGAGATTATTGACATTATTGCATTAAAAAATAAAAAATGCCCCCCATGCATGCAACGGGCATGCATGGATCGCGCACCCGTGCATTTTCCCTCCTTTTACCATTTTTTTACTATTTTTATTTTTAATTTTTAATTAATTTTATTTATAATTTTATAATGGCCATAATGGCTAGTTTGAGGATATTTTGGAGATTTTCTCTAGAGTTTTAAACCTATAAGCATCTATCCCAACCCTTCAAGATATCCAAAAATCTCAAGCTCTCATTCTCTAATATTTCTCTATTCTAACTTTTAAAATCTTTTCTCTCTAATCTTTTTTCACTTTAAAATCTTTGGGCTGAAGACGAGTTGATCGGCATCCGTTCGAGATCGTGCCACCAACGGGCATTGGAGTTTTGGCTTCCGGGTAGTATCTTGGAGGAGAACATGTGGTCCAATCAGTCTTCGCATGAGAAGGGGACTAAATCTTCTTTAGGACAGTGGTTCTATCCGCCTCGCAGGCCAGATTCCTAATCTTATACTGTAGTTTTTCTAAATTATCTTGTCATACCAAATTTATTCTGCCACACACCATAAAAAATTATTTTTCAAATATTTTAAATATATATACTAATATACACACATATATATTCATGCTTTAAATATTAACAAATTCTCTATGCAATCTCTACCACAACATCTCAAACCAAAGAAAAAGTGAGAGCGAGGAAAACATGAAGGCGAGGGATTACATAGAGTGATAAGATTATCAAGAGAATAATGAGAGTGGGAATTTAATTGATGTCGCAGTATCATGTAAATTATCATGGTTGGACACGTGTCTCTCTACATGTTGGATAATTATTGACAAGTCCCTATTTAGGTAATTTTGCCGGGTTTCTCTTTAAAATGATTTATTTTAGCAAGATGTTTTTTTTTTATTTTCTAGTGGTTTCCTTAATTTCCGTAATGTATATCAATATTAATGATTTCCTATAATTGGGAATTTTGTTGGATATAATACTTGCAATCCAAAATATGCTACGACAAAAGACCTAAGATTGTGTATATGCTAATGCAACAATTGGTTCAAGTAGCAGTAGCTATAAGTTGCAATGGTAAGAATACCGTATACTTTCTTATCTCTGCTAATATAATCCCAATTGTATATGTGATTTCATTACATGTGTAGTTAGGCATGCACGCACAAAAGATGATATATTCCTGGACATAAAATATATGCACTTTGATTGTTGATTCATGCTTGACCATTAGTTTTTATTTAATATCCAAAATCATTAATAAATTGTGTACTTGAAAAAAAAAGTTTTTTTTTGACACAAGGGAGGGAGATATTGCCCGCAGTTTACATTTTTTAAAAATACACCAATACTTTATAAATAATGAATCTAAAAGCTTTAGTTTCAAAATATAGAGGAGTGTGATTTCCTATCAAAATTCACATAGGAATAAAGAGTCATGTATCCTTGCTAAATGCAAACTTAGGTTGCCAGATCATGATTCAAAAGTGATTGGATAAGCCTCCTCATAGAGGACATGTAGACTACATCTGCATCTTTTCATCTCTCTTTTTTTTTTTCTTTTCTTTTCTCTCTCTCTTTTTTTTTTTAATTTTACATATGAGTAATCCCTATCAACAGAAAGGATTTCTAGGTAAGTCAAGCCTCTTAACTGGAACTTAATTAATTATGAAGCTAAACACCTGATCCTTTAGTCTCCTGTCATTTTCTATGTTTGACTCTCATATTTAATTAGTCGTGCACACAATTAAACCAGCCCTCATAAAATTATAGTCACCCAAGGTAAAAATTCCATGGCCGCCTCTCCAAATCATGCAATGACTTATCCACAATGCAGCCATTCCTGCCTTCCATTATTCTTGTTGCATGGTGCAATCTCCTCGATAGCCATAGAGGATCCTTAAGCTGTTGATTCTTTCAGCATTATGGATTTTCCTTGATATCCAGAAACATTAATGTACCATGGAATTGGCAATATCAATCCTGGATATATTCATTCAAGTGCTTACACGATCCTAGCTATAGAAATATGCTTGGATTTAGTTACCTGAACTCAGATCCTCTTTGCCGGAAGTCATGGCCTTCTCTTAGTTTGCATGGGCCATGCAGAGCAATGTTCACAGATTAATGAGACCAAACATATTTCTAAATTCTGAACCACTGCAATTTATCCCTCATGAACCGAGACTGCTAACTTCAAATTTGAAGAAAATGAAGGCAAACTGCCAATAACAAAGTGAAATACAAGTCCAGTGACATTTTATATTTTTAAGAAAGAAATAATATTATTCTGAGGAAAGGGCACTATGGTCGTCCATATGGTTGCGGATGGAATATGTAGTAGGATTTGAAGTTCGAGTACCCATATTGTGACGAAGCTGATCATCTCCTCTATGTTCCTTTCTTTCTTCTTTTTTTATTATATAAAAAGGGTTTATATTTTATTAGATATGAAATGAGTATAACATGCAGAGAGATATAGATAAAAATTCAAAACCATAATAAGAGGAAAGGTACGTAGAAAACTCAACTAGCCTAATTATAAGCCCGATCAAAGGAGGCCCAAGTTTATGACCTCCCAACGACTCAAATCTCTCCGGCATAACTAGAAAATGGCACCTTATATACTCCATTAACTTCTCATCAGCACTTAAAATGGGTAGGAGGTTGCCTCCCAACTATCGTAGATGTATTAGTTGGTCCCTAGATGCACGGAGGACCACCTTGACACCTTACCCACTCCATGAGCTTAAGCTATCCATCCTCCACTTTTCTGCCACTATACACCGGGTTTTGCTTGATCTTGCACCTTATTCTACAGCTAGGTGGTACTCCGCCCTGCTGCCATTTCTACTGTCACTCTTGCTTGACAACATGCCAAGAGTTCCCACCATTGATATCTCATTGATGCTTCCACCTTCGTTACTGGATTTTATTGCTTATCAGCTACCACTGCTTATTCTATTTCCAATTACCACTACAAAATTCATGTTTAAGCAGTGAAAATTTTAATGACAACTTTTTTTATTTTCATCACTAATTTTTTTTTAGTGACAAAATATTTCATTGCGAGATGGTTACTAAACTAAAAATCTTAGTGGCCAAATCATAAAATTATTAGAAAAAAATTATTGCATTTAGCGGTACAAAACAAATAGTTAATCATTATTAAAGGCAAACATTAGCGAAGATTTTATTTATGACAAAAGAATGAAAAAAATATTGTTAAAGAGTATAAAAAGTATGAGTTGATAAAGAATTAATGACCAAAAAATGAAATTTAATAGCAAGTTAACATTATCACTAAAAATCTAGTTTTATGAGTAATTAACATTAGCAACAAAAAAATGATATAATTAGTGATGAAATAGTAATAATCGTTAAAGATAAATATTTACAACAATTTTTGGTAATAGAAGATTGAAAATTTATCAATAAATAATTCGTTATGATCAAGATCAAATATTTTATTGCAGATTAGGACTATAAATGAGCTAAATATTATCCAACGGACTCTCTAATTGCTCGATTGGATTTGAATAAAAATATAATCCTATATAACTGAATATACATTTATAATTTTAATGTAGATAATTTTTATTACACCTTTAATAGGGACCTCTTGGATATTTGTATATTACTTGGCCACCCTGAAGACATTAACTTTAGCTAGTATGAAATAAAGGCTTATGATACTTATCTAAACTTTTCATATAATTAAATATTATGATATTTTATTATTTTTATAATTAATTATTTTTATTAAAAATAATCATTATTTTTATATTAAAAATAATTATTTTATTTTACATATTAAAAGTAATTTTAAAATTCTTTATTGAAGATATTTAAAAAGTAACAATAATTTCAACATATTTTTATAATCAAAAGTATTTTCTCTAAAGTTCTTTAAACTTAGATAATTCAAATCTTTTATTCATTCTATAATTAATGACTAATATGTAATATACAATACGTTTTTCAACCTTATATTATATGTTATTCAAGTAATTTCAAATTTATGTATTTAAAAAAATCAAGTTAGATCACTGACCTAAAACCGTAGTTAAATCGATCTTCATGTAACTTTCTATAACTATAACTTAAATCATTACTGGGTTATATGGTGCATGACTTGCAATATTTATAATAGATTTCATATAAAAATTATTATTTTTAATTATTAAATTGTCTTGAGATATATAACTTATTCATTCAATAAATTAGGTTAGATCAAGTTGAAAATAACAAAATTAACCTAACAAAAATTCCAAATAATCTTGATAGTGCATGAATTTAGTAGTTGATGCATTTGAAAAATACATCAAGTATCTAATTAAAATCATGTGGTATTAGATTATCTTATCATTCTTCTAATCTTTAGTTAAATTCTCGTGTTGGTTGACTTGATTTAATCATACACTAATACAAAAATTATGATCCACACCTTATTTTAATAATAAACATTTGCATTATTAAAATATTATTATAATTTTGAAATTTTGTTGATGCTTTCGTCATTTCATTATTAATATACAAGGTTTTAATAATGACATAATATATCATCTCTAAAGGCTTAATGATCAATTTATAATCTCATGTGTATATGAAAAATCGCCATTAAGGACATATGCTTTAGTAATGAACTGTAGAATCATCATTAGTGCATTGATTGATATTAGTGCCACTAAAGATATAATTTTATAACCACATTACCAGCTCATCATTAAAAGTTATAAATCTATGGTACCTAATTTAAAATATTATCATCACATACATAAATTTTTATGATAAATCATAAAATCATCATTAATGAGTTGACCAATATCAATTTTAATATCAAAATTATGACAACATAATACATCTTACGAAAATATAGGTTTGTAATGACCATTGCGTAAGTTTATCATTAAAAATATATATCTAAAGTGACCATTTTAAAATATTGTTATTAAAGATATAAGTTTTAGTGATTAATTATAAATTACCATTAGTAAGTTGAAGAAATTGATTTTGGTACCAAAATTATTTTTCTGAATAAAAAACTCTATTTAGTAAAGAATTTATTCATGCTGAATTGAGATAGTAATCATAAAAAATTTATACTTTATAATTGATATCTCATTTTATCATCAAAGATATCGTCCAAAATAACTTGTTACAAATATGTTTTTATTTTTATAATTAAATATGAAATTTTTAATGACTAAACTTATATTTGTTGCTAAAAGTTTATCACTAAAATTTGATTTTTTATACCATATTGCTGCCTCTATCTGACATCTGGCAGCATCCACTCAGTACATATCTTGCCGCCTGTTTGGCAGTCCAACTCTACTATTTTGCCACCTCCGGTGCCTACCCAGATCAAGTCAACCAATCAACCCTTTCGGATGCCCATCCTAAAGCTGAGATAGAACCTGTTGAGAATTCCTAGGCACCGATACCACTTGGTGGGAGATCCGGATCAACACCTATGCAGTGAAAACAGTGAGGAAAATATCAAGAACCAACCTTCTTGATCAAGAACCAGCAACAACCTGTTCTGGATTCAATATCATGCAACAAAGGAGTTATAGAGAAGAAATGTAGGAGAAAAAGACAGATTGTATTCCTTTAGAGAAGAACATTGTTACAAAACAAGAACCGAGACACGAGCCTCCTCTCAGAAACCGAGAAGAACCCCACCTACAGACAATACCTCAACGTAGGTTCTCCTCTCCAAAGCTCCGTGGAACACCCCACAGTACCAAGCCCTCCACGTGATATCTCTCTCATGTGCGCCTCTTTGAAGCCCAAGCCATGACCGTGCCTCCTCTCACTGGAAAGAGCTCCACCTGCGGACTATCTCATGCAGGTCCTCTCACGGCCAAGTCTCCCATGCGGAAAGTCCCTCCACGTGGTCTCGCCCCAAAGGGGGGTGCTCCAAGATTAGCCCCTCATGGTCTTCTCATGACCGTGAGGTGTCTTCACGCTCCAAGCCTTGGTTGGCCTCTCTGCAAACGAAAGACCCCAAAGGGGTCAGCCCCTCTTGGATGCCCTCCAAGTTCATGCACACCCTCTCTTCTTATAGAAGAGTGGGTGGTGAAATCCTCCTCAAGTTGGGCGTCAACCATCTTGGACTTCTTGGACTCATCTTGGGCTAACAACTTCTTGAATCTATTAGAACTCAATCACATGGGCGGTTAGGACTTGTCTTGGGCCAATAACAAACTGATAAGGACACCTCACATGATTGGGATTCCTAATTAGTACAACCAACCAACCAACCAACTAACCAACTAACTGGCTAACTTCCTATCCAACTTACAAACCTGGATCCAACCTTATAACCCAATTGGGTTATGTTATAATCTCTCAAAAAACTCTCCCCAACAAATCAATGTGAGAAAATTCTCAATCTTGGATCAAGCCCTTGACCCAACAAGAACTCTGGGGCCCTCCTGGAATACCTCCAAGATCTCTGGAACACCTCTAGAATAGCTTGGGACACGCCCCAAGCTCCAGGAATCACCTCCATCATCCCTGCCATGGTCTTCTAAGTCTCTCCAAGGCTTGGGAGCACCACGTAAAACCCTACAATCTTTACCTTGGTGCCTCCAAGCCTTGGCAAACCTGGCAATGTCTTCCTGCACAACTTCGCTGTAACTGTGTGTTCTAACAACTCCTTGTGCGGACCTCCTTGCCTCTGCCAACATCCTTCAGCTGCTGAGCTCACCTAAAGGCCTTTGGGATGACTGCTTCCATAGCTGAAGATCCTTGCTTGTATCCTGGCACCACGATTATAGCCTTCCTTCTGCTTGGCAGCTGCATTAGACTTTTTCTTGGACTTTCCTGGAGAGACTACAGCGAACCTGAGCCAGCACTCGCTATAACTGGAGCTCTACCTGACACCATCTCCTCAGAGCCATGCTAATCTCTGTACACTCTGCTCCACCTGGCTAAGTGCACCCCTGGCACTCATGCTAGGATATGGCTAGTATCCCTGCACCTCCCTCTTTGAACTCATGTCTAATCCTGCTCCACCCGTGAAGCCACCATTTTCTTGGTGCTCCACCTGAACCTGAAGTCCCACTGATGCCACAGAAAGAAATCTTGAGGCCAGCCACTCAACATTGCCCTGTTGAGCTTGCCGCTATACCTCGTACTTCGTCGCTACCTCCTCGAACCCTTCGCATCCTACGAACCTCTCCGAGACCGTTTCAAATATACTGCATCCCGCAGGCTCCTCTGAAATCCAGGAGCTCATCCCAACTCCTCTAACGCAATGACTGAACGTAGCAACCATCTCCATAGGCTACTGCATCATGTCCCAGCCTATCCCTAGGCTAATCCCGCCATACCAGGACACTCCCGCTTATATGATGCCCCTGGTGCTCCTTGAGACATGTCCCAACAGTCTCCCTAAGCTACCATCTCCATTAGCTCCAGTCTTTGTCCCTAGGCCAATCCCTCCATACCAGGACACTCCCGACTGCCCGATACCCCCAGTGCTTTCTGAGATTGTCCCCTGTCTCCCTAAGCTGCCTCTACTGATGTACTCCGGTGAACTTGAGAAACCCGGACTTTTTTTTCTCAATTCCTGACAAGCTCTATGTAACCGTCTGTACCCTTCCTGCTGTCTCCAGAGCTGACATCTTCCCGTTGAAGCCACCTCGCCTCCCTAGCTGGAACATCAACCCGTGCTCCACAGCTTCTAAGACTCATGCTCACTGCACTCCTGACCTCAAACTAATGTCTTCCTGCTGCCCCTGTAACTGCAATACCAACCTATGTTTCCGCAGTACACCCAGACAGCTGTGCAAACCTAACGCTAATATCAGACCTCTTCTCCATTGAATTCTCAAACCCTGCTCTGATACCAGTTATTGAGGATTCCTAGGCACCGATACCACTTGGTGAGAAATCCGAATCAGCACCTACACAGTGAAAACAGCGAGGGAAAGATCAAGAACCAACCTTCTTGATCAAGAACCAGTAACAACCTGTTCTTGGATTCAATATCATGTAACAAAGGAGATATAGAGAAAAGATGTAGGAGAAAAAGAGAGATTGTATTCCTTTGTAGAAGAACCTTGTTACAAAATAAGAACCGAGACACGAGCCTCCTCTCACAAACCCGAGAAGAAGCCCCACCTGTGGACAATACCTCAACACAGGTTCTCCTCTCCAAAGTCCCGTGGAACACCCCATGGCACCAAGCCCTCCATGTGATATCTCCCTCACGTGCGCCTCTCTGAAGCCCAAGCCATGACCGTGCCTCCTCTCACCGGAAAGAGCTCCACCTGTAGACTATCTCATGCAGGATCCTCTCACGGCCAAGTCCCCCACAAGGAAAGTCCCTCCACATGGTCTCGCCCCAAAGGGGGGGCGCTCCAAGATCAGCCCCTCATGGTCTTCTCATGACCGTGAGGTGTCTTCACGCTCCAAGCCTGGTCGACCTTTCTGCAAATCGAGAGACCCCAAAGGGGTCGGCCCCTCTTGGACGCCCTCCAAGTTCACGCATGCCCCCTCTTTTTCTAGAAGAGTGGGAGGTGAAATCCTCCTCAAGTTGGGCATCAACCATCTTAGACTTCTTGGACTCATCTTGGGCTAATAATTTCTTGAATATGTTAGGACTCAATCACATGGACGGTTAGGACTTGTCTTGGGCCAATAACAAACTAATTATGATACCTCACATGGTTGGGATTCCTAATTAGTTACAACCAACTAACTAACCAACTGGCTAACCTCCAACCAACTTAACAAACCTGGATCCAACCTCATAACCCAATTGGATTATGTTACAATCTCTCAAAAAACTCTCCCCAACAAATCAATATGAGAAAACTCTCAATCCTGGATCAAGCCCCTTAATCCAACAAGACTCTGGGGCCCTCCTGGAACACCTCCAGGATCTCTGGAATACCTCCAGACTAGCTTAGGACACGTCCCCAAGCTCCAGGAATCACCTCCAGCATCCCTACCATGGTTTTTCAAGTCTCTCCAAGACTTGGGAGCACCACACAAAACCCTACATAACCAATCACCTTATCAAACTGATATCACACGTCATCATACCAACACATAAATGCAATTGTCAAGAGCAAACCCAAACATAACCATTATACATACATACAAACATACATAAGTATATACAACAATTACCTATCAAGTGTAAGTCCCTATATTTCAATCAATAAAGCTTCTATTTCTTATGTATGTATCTTAATGGAAAGGATGACATGTCAAGCTATTAGCATTACACATATGAGATAACAAAAGTAATGACATACTTTATTATTAGAATTATCGCAAAGTAACGACAACAATGCCTAAAATGGTTTAAAAGAATGACCGCTACTACATTTACGTACATGCAAACAAACAAGTAGATAATAAAAGCAAAATATATTTATCCCAATATACGACCCTCAGAAGGTAAGTTTCCCGTGAAAGTTTTGTCATATTCTTCACAAAATGCCCCACAAGTCTATGAGGAATGGAGTTGCTTTCACCTAGCCCGACGATTCTAAAAAGACCTTCGTTAAATTGTTCTAGCACGAAAATGAGCCTTCTATTAGGAGATTTAAAACAAATTTTTGCACCAAAAAAATGTGCAAAGATGTAATATTAGAAAATCTTTATTTCGTTATGCCTGGATCGTATTTTTATGTGCATGCAAAACTATAATTGCGGAAGACATACCTTGAGCCATTGTATCAATTTGTAGATTGCACAATTCTTGAGATGTCCCTCGCGCGGTCCTTTAAGATGTCCCGTATTCTTCATCATGAAGTGTGTCTTCTCTCTCCTCACTCTCTTTCCTTATGTAGACGATCGATAGAAAATCGTATACTATTATTATGAGAATTGAAGAAAAGGGACCAGATAGTCTCTTATTTATAGTGACATGTATCTCTCCCATCAGAAGACTAAAACCTCAGTTAGTATTTTACTCCAATCCAGATTATTCGATTTTATTGGGAATATTTTTCTTTAATAAATTAGACATTGATTTAGTACTTATGATCGAGTCAAAAGTTGACCATAATAAGATGATAATTAAGCCACCTATTATATTTTAAATATAACATTCTCCTACTTGGCCTATATTATCACTCAAAATAACTTTTGATTCTATCAAAAATATTTATTTTAAAATAAATAAAATATTTTATTTTAAAAATAAATAAAATATTTTAATTTTTTAAAATCAAAATAATACTACTGAATCAAATTTTGAAATTGACCCAACGAGTGTACTCATATTTTAAAAATTATCCAATTGTTTATTCCTCAACAATATTTATACTTTGATTAAGTAGAAACCATTGATACAGATCATGGTGGTAATACATCTCGATTGACATACTCCCTTCCATGTATCATGATATCATAATTCTCACTTAACCTAGTCTTTTATATTGAAGTACATAGGCTATCAAAATCATAATGCCTATTATAATGGTCCCACTGTAATGTCATATAAATGACACTTCTCTTTACTTTAATTTTTATAAAAGTAAACCTAATATATACAAACAATAATTAAACAAAAGTAATAGTAGTCAATAAACTATTAAGAGATCTCAAATAAGTATTTATTATAAATTAAATATTCCAATGACAAACACCCATAAACTTTACATGCTCTTTAAAATTTTGGATATTAATCCTTTAGTCAATGGATCAGCCAACATATAAGCACTATTAATAAAATCAATAGATACTTGATGACTACTAACTCTCTCATTTACTGCAAGATATTAACATCAATATGCTTATTTTCATTAGTACTCTTGCCACTATTAAAGAAAAACTGCAGCAGAATTATCACAATAAATCTCAACGACTTGGAAATAAAATCCATAACTCCTAGCCCTGAGATAAATTTTTTCAACCATAAAGCATGTGAAGAAGTCATAGCAGCTTATATATTCAGCATCCATAGTAGAGCAGGCAGTAATGTGCTGTTTCGTGCTCTTTTATGAGATTGCTCCACCAGCTAGCAGAAAAATACAGCATGATATAGACTTCCTACTATCAAGGCAACCGGCATAATCTATATCTGAATAACCGATCACCTCCAACTGAAATAATATTGGACTTCATCCGGTTTTCCATAAAGATCCACCGCTCTCTATCATTTGGTTTCTGGCTTGAAAGGAATCCCTGTAATGAATTAGAAATATGAATTGTAGCACCAGAATCAATCCATTAAGTATTAGAAGGAACATCAATGAAATTGGTTTCATAACAAATAAGAGATAAGGGAATATCATTCTTTTCAAACCATTTCCTTCTTTTTCACAATTTCTTGATATGTCCCTCCTTGTTATAGAAGAAACATCTCACTTTATGTGAACTTTTCTTTGGTGGATTGTTCTACCCTTTATTTTCTTTCTTTGCCTTCTTTCTTTTAGATCGCTTCTCAGAAATTATGTGAGTAACTAGAATCCCTTCCTGTCTCAGTCTCTCTCTTCTTCTTGCACACATTATGACATAAGTTCATTCATTGACCAAGATTCTTTATGTGTATTATAATAGATTTTAAACTGAGTAAACTATGAATGGTAGGCTGCCGGCCAAGCTCTACCATCTACGTATTGGAAATTGTGTCCCAAAGCCAATCATCTAAACTATAGGCGGTTGTGCTTATTTTGTAATTGTAGATGAATTTTTAATAAAAGTTATTCTTTTGGCTGTTCATCATATTTACATTTTTCTGAAATGAACTCTTGTATGATGGAGTCCTTAGAACTACATTATTTGATATAGAGAGGATATATCAAGTAGTTCTTAAACTGGTTCACAATCAAATGATACATTGTTATAGGACGACAAGTATCAAGTGTAAGTTGTTATATATCACATTTGTTGGTTGTCTTCTTAACCAAGGAGTGTGGAGACACTGGTGTGACATGCAAGTGAAATGTGTGACATTTCACTAAATATGACTATCTACGAAGCTCCCTTCTACCTAAGGATTGCTCGCGAAGGGATATGAGTATATGTATCCCTCATACCTGAGATCACCATGGTAGCTTGCAAGCAACTCACTGTACTTTGATGCCGGACTATCCGAATTTCTAATCCAATGATGAAAGGTTTCTGGATGTAGTCAAGTACTTGTGGAGCGATGGTGGATCAAGATGGAATTGATCCATTCAAATAGTTTGGAGTGAATGACTCGCTGTGTCTCAATTTAGCAAAACCTTGACCAGGATAGTTTTTGTGAGGGTCACAAAACTTATAAAGTTGAGACATGATCTGGATGAACCAAATTAGGATTGGCAGTCAAATCCTAGGTCATCCTGAGCATTATGAGATCAAAGAGATGAATTATGCAGTAACCATATGCCAGAGGTTCTTGAAAGTTGCTCTGCAATCTTCGACCTATCCGGACGTCGGGTATCATTGCTAGATGAGGACTTTGACTGGTATTGGAAGTGTTCCAATGCTACCGGGTTGGTATTTGAACTTATGGGATCACACACCATAGGGATTTCTATCTGATCTAAAGGCTGATCGATGATTAAGAATCGTTTGCTATCACTGGCGGTCAATATGGTTGACCATGTGTCGACACTTGAGGGGTCGACACTTGGCCGTGACAAGAAGTATTTTCGAAAGTCTTTTCTAGATGAGCCGACTCGACCCCTGCTCGAGCTGACTAGTTCTTACTGAAAAGAACAGTCTGACTGTTCTGTAATCTGAATGAGCTGACTCGATCCTTGCTCGAGTCGACTCATATTTGCTCGACCAGAAAACCTTGAACAGATTTTCTAGGAAGCTTTTTGAGAAGGTTTTGACTTGGTTTGAATTTCGAATTCAAGCTGTTTTGGCTCCAAACTTTCATGGAATGATTGTCATTCCTTCATAATGTGGTTAGAGCCAAATTGGTATGTCCTTGACCTTCCCCCCCAATCACTCCTCTTCCTCTTTCTCTCTCTTATGGCTGCCTTTATAATAAAGATTGTTTTAGGGGCTGCTGGCTGGTCGATGAACTAGAAGGAAAAAAGGCTTTTGTGAGGACTTGGGATTGGGTGTGAGGATACTAGCATTCAAGCTAGGCCTTGGGAAGGATTCCACCTCTCCTCCTTGTCTTCTAAGAAGAAGAAGATCGGCCCGAATGATCCCAAGGAGCTAACACTCCAAAGGAGTTGACAGAGTCGAGCCCCAGTGTAGATTACCTGTAGAGGCCAGACATGTGTATGGCTCGAGCGCTTTACCCTTTTCCATAGCATTTCAAAGGTATAACGGTAACGTACTTTTATATCTTTGATTATTTTTTTTGCTCTTGATGTATATTGCATGCTGCATTATCTTACTATATCCTATTGCTGGTAGATTGGTAGATCGTTTTGATCGATCTACCAAGCCTTCCGCTGTTCATTTTAAAATTATTTTAAATACTTTCTTTCTGCCTAGCATGTTTTCCCTTCACAATGGCCATCTCCCGGCCGCCAGCAACCCCATCGTCGGTCTTAAGGCAGTCAAAACCCGTCGGCAAGGGAACTTTAAAACCCATCATCTTCTTGCCTTTCTCCCTGAACCGAACCTCAAAACTGCCGGCGACTTGGAGATTGGGATTGTACTGATGGAGGGCAGTCGGCCAAAAGCAATATTCCGGCGACCATCTCTCAACCATCAGTGATAGGAAAAACAACAGGAAAAGGACATTTAAAAATAGATTTTCCTTTCCAAAATTGTATGAAAACCTTGGCCGACGGTCGATTTTTCTTCCTCGGCAAACCTCCACCGGTGGTTCACTGGCCCATCCCAACTGCTAGCAGCCTTCTCCCGACCGTCGGCGAGCCCAAATCATGGACGGTTTGGCTCCGATTTTGGCCCCATTTATTATTATTTAAATATATATTTATTTATTTATTTAAACTATAAATAAATAAATATAATAATATAATAATTCATTATTTCTTTTCCTGTTGTTTGGAGTTCATTTTTCGGTGATCTATTAACTAACGAGAATATCTACATGATCCAAAATATGAACCCCCGTCGATTTCCTGGTTTTCCTGGAATCGACACTTACTGCCGGTTTCCAGGTTTTCTTGGAACCAGTACTTACCACCAGATTCTAGGTTTTTCGATTCCAAACAATAAGGAAAGAATTTTTAACAAAATTTATCTTACATTCTTGCATAAATATAAAGCATGAACCAGTGCTCTGATACAACATGTTAGAAAACCTTTATTCAGTTATGCTTGGATCATGCTTTTATGTGCATGCAAAACCATAATTGCGGAAGATATTGAAGGTGAAACTATTCATGCAAGAAGGGCAGAAAGGATGCATTTTAAAACTATTTTAAAATATGCACAGCGGAAGGCTCGGTAGATAGATCAAAACGATCTACCGATCTGCCTGCAACAGGATCTAGCATAATGATCTAGCATGCAATCAAAACATCAACAGAGAGAAACATACAAAGATACAAAGTACCATACCTTAATATCTCTAAAAGTGCTGAGAAGAAGGATGAGGGCGCTCGAGCCACATAAGTGTCTGGCCTCTACAGGTGATCCATACTAGGGCTCGACTCTGATCAACTCCCTCGGAATGCTAGCTCTTCGAGATCCTTCGGGCCGATCTTCTTCTTCCGGGAAGATAAGGAGGAGTGGTGGAACCCTTCCCAAGAAACACTCTTCCCAAGACCTAGCTTGAAAGCTAGGTTTCTCACACCCAATTCCTAGTCCTCACTGAGCCCTTCTTCTTCTTTCTCTTTTCTTTTCTCTCTTGCTGTTGTTCTTGTTGTAACCCTTTGCAGCCCCTACAATGACCTTCATTTATAGGGGCAGCCATGAGAGGGAGAAAGAAAAAGGAGGAGTAATTGGGGGAGAGAGTCAAGGGCTATTCCAAATGGGTCCAAGCCAAAGAAGGTAAGTATGACTATCATACCAAGAAAGCTTGGAGCCAAAAATGCCCAAAACTTGAATTTCGAATTCAGAATTCGAAGTCAAACATTCCAGAAATGCTTTCCAAAAATCTGCTTGTCACAGCAAGTGTCGACACTTACAAAAATCCAAGTGTCGATACTTGGAACATGGTCAATCATATTGACCTCCGGTGACGACAAACGATTCTCAATCGTCAATCAACCTTAAGATCAGATAGAAACCCTATGGTGTGTGATCCCATAGGTTCGAACACTAAGTTGGTAGCACTAGAACATTTCCAGTACCAATCAAAGTCCTCATCTAGCAATGATACCTGACGTCCGGATAGGTCGAAGATGCAAAGCACCTCACAAGAACCTTTGGCATATGGTTACCGCATAATTCATCCCTTTGACCTTAAAATGCTCAGGATGATATAGGGTTTGACTACCAACCGTAATATGGTTTATCCAGATTGTGTCTTAACTTTACAAGTTCTATGACTCCTCACAGGAACTACCTTGGCCAAGGATTTGCTAAATTGAGACATAGTGAGCCATTCACTCCAAACTATTTGGAGGGGTCAATTACATCTTGATCCACCACCGCTCCACAAGTAATTGACTGCACCCAGAAACCTTCCATCACTAGATTAGAAATCTAGCTAGTCCGGCACAAAAGTACAGTGAGTTGCTTGTAAGCTACCATGGTGATCTCAGGTTTGAAGGACACATATACCCATATCCCTTCACGAGCAACCCTTTGGTAGAAGGGAGCTCCGCAGATAGTCACGTTCAGTGAGATGTCATACATTTCACTTGCATGTCACGCCAGTGTCTCCACACTCCTTAGTTAAGAGGACAACCAACAAATGTGACATACAACAACCTATACTTGATACATCGTCGTCCTATAACAATGTATCCTTTGGTTGCGAACCAGTTTAAGAACTGTTTGATATATCCTTTCTATATCAAACAATGTAGTTCCGAGGACTCCATCATACAAGAGTTCATTTCAGAAAAATGTAAATATGATGAACAGCCAAAAAGGAATAATTTTTATTCATTAAAAAATCATATACAGTTACAAAATAGCACAACCGTCTACAGCCTAGATGATTGGCTTTGGGACACAACTCCCAACAAATATACCTTGAGCCATTATACCGATTAATAGATTGCACGGTCCTTGAGATGTTCCTCGCGCAGTTCCTTGAGATGACCCTTATTCTTTGCCGCGAAGTGACTGATCTTCTCTCTCCTCACTCTCTTCTCTTTATGTGGACGATCGATGGAAAATCGTACACTACTGTTATGAGAATTGAAGAAAAGGGACAAGGTAGCCTCTTATTTATAGCTACATGTATCTCTCCCATTCGAAGACTAAAACCTCAGTTAGTATTTTACTCCAGTATAGGTTATTCTATTTTATTGGGAATAGTTTTTTTATCAATTGGATACTGATTTAGTATTTATGATCGAGTCAAAAGTTGATCATAATAAAATGATAATTATGCCACCTATTAGATTTTAAATCTAACATACGGTATCTTCTAAGGTGCACTGCAGCGTGCACCATTAGCGGGCTTTTTAAATATTTTAATCAATCAGGGGTAATTTGTACTCAAGGCATGCATCTCCCAACAATTTAGATGCAAGGGATTTAAAGAAAAAAAAGGAAAAAACGGCGAGGCTTTTTCCCCGCGATGTAGGATGCACAAGTAGTATATGAATTCCTGAAACTAATTAGTGGTAGAAATGAATGTGGGTGTCTTGATGCAGCCATGCACGTACATGGGAAGAGGCCTTCTGTTCTCAGTGCTCTTTTTAAGTTTGGTACGTATCCTCCGCCCAGTTGAATTTAACCACTACTACTAGTTCGTTTTCACTCTATTTCTTCTTGTTTTTACCATTTTTTCGTTTCTTTATATATTCATGTTCTTGTGTTTTATCTTCTTAGCTATTTAGGAGAGTTCTTATCTTCTTAGCCTCGTTTTTCCTCCAAAATAAAAAGTGATAGAAATGAGTGATATCGGATTAAACGATTTTTTTTCAACTTCTGGAGGATGATGAGCAAGATATCAGTGTGTGGAGGGAGAGATGATTGAGGTTACGTATAATATGCAGGGAACATCATCTATTTTAAATTATTGCCACGGAACTGATGAAAATGAATGGATTTTATCTGTTTTCAAAATATATATAGCTAGTCTCTTAGTGCAATTTGTTGTATGATTGTTTCCGTCTTTGGCCTTCCCAAAAAACTTTAATTACCATGTAATATAAAATTGTAGTTCTTGTTCATGGATATTGTTTTATTGCATGGCATGCTTTACTGTAGAAGTTCAATGAACTTATGCTTGCATAATGTATTATTAGTTAATAGATGCGTATGAATATATGCTTAATTCTAGTTTTAGCATATATATAAAATCACCATCAATTCTTGATATCCTCACTTTTTTTAAAAAAAACAGCGTTTCAAAAGAAATTATTATAAGAGACCCGGATCAAGAATTTGCAGTTTTAAAAAAGTCTCATCAAAATTGTTTGGTGTTTCCCAGAAAAGGATGCAACCTAAGAGGGGAGGTGAATCGTTCAAATAATTTGTAATAAGCTAAAGCAAGTATGTGCTAGATCAATTCAATGCTTGCTGTTTTGCCAATATATTTGTGTGCTTCAAAATAATACGCAGCGGAATTAACAAAGTAAATGCACGAAGAAAATAATCACACAAAATATAAGAAATTTATAGTGATTTGGTGCACTCCAAGGCACCTACATCCACTCCCAAGATCCCCTTGGGAATTTCGCTAAGTTTGGTTTTGTAACCTAGGCTCACCAACAACCTTTACAACTTGTTTGTTTTCGGGCTCACAAGTAAAATTCTAGTTGGTTTCAAGGCTCACCAACAACCACCCTTGGTTTTACGGGCTAACCAAGAACCTAAACAACTTGTTTTGTCTTCGGGCTCACAAGTTAAACCCTAGTTGGTTTCAAGGTTCACCAACAACCACTCTTGGTTTTCCAAGGCTTACCAAAAATCTTTGGTTTTCCAAGGCTCGCCAAAAATTTCAAGTAAAACAATGTAAGAACAATATGAAAGAATACAATTAAAGCTTTCTAAAAATAAAGCAAATATCTTTTTGAAGCCCTTAATTATTGATGAAGAACTTATTTTCAAGTTGTTAAAGCCTTGAATGCAGCTTGATGGTGTGAACTTTAGATGCTCTCTTTGAAACTTGGAAGCCTGAAGGCTTGAACCATTCAACTCTCGAATCCTTAAAGAATATTCAAAAATCTCACCAAAGAATTGCTTCCCCATTTGATTTTAGATGTTTATATAGCTCTCAAAATCATAGAAGATTGTTTATGACCGTTGGGATGAAAATATAGCCATTTGAAAGCAAGTTGGAGAAGTTCTGTAGCCCAGAAAACTAGTCGTTACAGACTAAGTATCGACACTTCACCTCCAAGTATCGACACTTCATTCTCAAGTGTCGACACTTAACTTTCAGGTGTCGATACTTCATTCCCATGAATCGATACTTGAGGCAAAGAACTTCCAGATGGCATAGTTCTGTATTTTCAAAAAATCTCAGGCCTTGAGTCGACACTTCATTTCCAGGAGTCGACACTTCATTCTCAAGTATCGACACTTCACCTCCAGGTGTCGATACTTGGACGTGCCAATACTGAAACTTGCTTAAAATCAAACTTTAACTTCTTCAAGTTCTTCCATATTAATTCCAAAGTCCATATACTTGATTTTTCATTAATTAAGGACATTTTCAACCGAAATACAACCATTTCTTCGTTCAACATAGATGAGTACTAAGATATGATAAACACACTCAAAATACAGTCAGTACTCATATATACTTAAATATTTTGTCAATCATCAAAATCAAGATCAGAGTCAACATTAGGAGAATGTCCATGCATGCCCATCGGCTAGAATTTTTTAAATCATGATTATCTCACTCTAACAAAAAATTTAACAAGCCTTTGATGCTAATGCCTCGATTGCTGCATCAAACTACAAGGTTGATTGGCAAGTTGAACTGAAAGCTTATCTTTCTTGCTGCACGGCAAATTAAACCTGCGTCCAATACTTAATAGGAGAAAAAAAAGCTTATATAATTCTTATCGCTTCACGTAAGCATTCTCCACCTCCATGTTCTTCGCTTTGGTCTTGCAAACCACAATTTGTGAAAAGGAAATTCAAAGGTAATGACATGAGCATGGGGAATCCAAGTAGCTATCCTGAGCCAATCACCGAATACGACATAAACATAATCCGAGGGAAAAACATTGTTTCTTATCTTTGCACCTCCAATGAAAATTCTAGCCATAGAGAATGGCTTTACATACTTTATTAATTCATAATTTATATTTTCAAAACACAGAAGGAATTAGTCATGGCTTGCTCTGTTTATATGCTTGAATCATCATTATAAGTCATAATAACACAACTAATCATGGTCCATTGTAGTATATAAGGGTCACGAGAAAAGATAATATGGGACATGATGTTCTCGTTCAGGCTGAATACCTAGCATATAGTACATGTATGAATAACAGAGTTGTCTTTCCATTTAATTGAACGTTTTTTAAGATATTGATAAAGTCTTTTAATTTTTAAAGGATTTTGGTCAAGGATTTTTGGTCATTTCCATCACTATTATAGAGATTAATGATATTGAATAGTGATCTAGATTTACATTATATGTTTTGTCATTATTTATTGATATACATATTTATGATTTACCATGAATTTACTAAGTACATCCTTCCAGCAAAAAAAAAAAAAAAAAAAAAAAGGGGAGATGAATTGTATAAATTGGATACACACTTAAAACGCATCATGAATAGAAAAAATAAATGACAACCAACTTTCTAATAGCCTACGGTGAATGCTTATTTATTGCAAAACAACAATTATATGCATACACACATACATATGTATATATATTAGAATGATTATTGACGAGAGAGTGATCACTTCCTCGAGAGCAAGTGTTTTGAGTTATCCATTAGTGCAAATAAACCGATCTTCATGCAACATTTTAATAATTATGACTTAAACAAATACCTAGTTATGGTGCATTTCTTGCAATATTATGCTGGATTTCATACCATTTTTTTTTTGAATTGTTAAACTATATTTACTTATAACTAATTCATCGAATAGTTTGGATCAAATCTAATTAAAAATAATATATTTACCCTATCAAAAAAAAAAAAAAAGTAATCCTGATGGGTGAATTAATTTTAGTAATTTAATATATTTGAGAAATCCATCAAGTATCTAGTCAAAGTCACGTGATGTTAGGTATATCTCATCATTCTTTTAATTTTTACTTGAATTCTCGCGATAGTTGGCTTGATATAATAGTACTAATACAAAAGCCTCTATCTTCTTCTTTTTTAGGTGCTCATTCTGACCAACAAGAAATCTTAACCATGTTAGCTCGTATTTGGATCCGTGGCCAATTAAAAAAAAAAAGAAGTCTTTCTATCGACGAACATCTTCTTAGGTTGAGCAGAGGCAGGTATGCAAAGTGCCGAAGGTCGCGCACTGCTCGACATTTGTTCGAAATAATGTCCCATAGAAATCTAGTTGCTTGGAAGTTTGATTGGTGCATTAACCAAAGAAGGTCGATCAGCGAATTTAGCTGAAAGCTTATTTTCCTTACAGCATTAGCAGATTAAATCTATGTCCAATAATTAACGGGAGGGAAAAAAAAACTTATGCAATCCTTTATTATAGCACTAGAAATAGATCTTTCACTTCATCGAATTCATCAAGCACATCTCATTTGTTATTATTATAGCAAGACATAAATACGACGGTCAAGAGTCGGGCATAAAGGTAAAACCCATGCTGCATATGATCATAGCATGGAGAAAGTTCGATCATCCCAAGTCAAATAGATTTATGCAAGATCTTATTGGTGGAACTTTCACTCGCATCTTCTCCTCCCACTATTTTATTTCGGTCTTCATCATTCGTGCGCTGCTGTTCGATTGGGGGAGGCCGTGGTTGGAGGTTGGTGATGCTTTCATTGGGCATCGTATGGGCTTGTAGACTCTCGAGCTCACGATGGAGCCTCGTGTTATCCTCTATTAACATCCAACACATTTGCTTCAAGCAATTATTCTCCGTCTCCATTTTCTTTGCTTTGGTCCTGCAAACCACGTACAGTTAGTGAAAAAGAAAATTAGAAGATAACCATCGAAGCATGGGGGATATCCAAGCAAATGTTCCAAGCCAATCATCTAATTCTAAAGCATAAACATAATCCGAGGGAGAAAAAAAAGAACACCTATTTCTCTTCCTTGCACCTCCGATGAAAATTCTAGCCATGGACAACGACTCGATGTGCTTTATTTGTTTATAATATATCTTTTCAAACAAAAGATATGGCTCGATCATATTTATATGCATGACTTATCATTAAAAGTCATGATAAAACTACTGATCAAGGCCCATTGTGGTATGCATGAGCAATGGGATAATGGTCATTTCTGTCATTATCATAGAGATTAATGATATCGGATAATGATCTAGATTTACATTATCTACCATGTCATTATGACATACTATAAATTATTATTTACCATGAAGATTACTGAGTTTATCTTTTCAGAAATAAAGGGGGATGAACTATATAATTGGTCATGCACCTAAGAAGCGCGATGAATAAAAGAAGTAAATGACCATTAACTTTTTAACAATTTACAATGAATGCTTATTTATTACAAAATAATAGTTATATGCATATTTAATATTGGTTTCTAATTGTATTGGATAAACATGTCCATGTTATTCGAACTTAAAACATTAATAATAGGTTTTATTACGATGACTATTAACAAGAGAACAATCACTTCCTCGAGAGGGTAAATGTTTTGGGTTGTCTAGGCTGGTAATTTCTCGCACCAATTCCTAAGGTTATAATGACCTTCCTTGTCATAACGCAAAGTAAACTTTTCATGTGCATGAATTAATAAATGACTTAAAAGGCAAAAGTATTCCCTCTGATAGTAATAATTTTTCTAAATTTATTTTTTTTAAAAAAAATATATATATATATACTACTTTAAAATCCACGTACGTTACGCACCTGGCCCTTTTGTTCTGATACCAGACCTCCACTTGGCGAGGCAAGATGTTTAACGTGGCAGCCAACTCCTCTTTCTCCGTCTAAAAATAGACATGCATCAGTAATCCTGATGCCAGCTTTAATTTCATTAACTTATTTAAGTTGATAAGGAATGAGACAGGGCATTCTGGGGAGAAAAGCTTTGCTATTTTTCTTACGGATTTGAGGGTGGGATTTTTCTTGAATGCTTCTTCTAGCAACCAGGTTTGTTCTGGGGCGAGACGAAGCTTCTTTGGCTTGGCTGCTTGTTTCGCAATGTCTTCCATACCTCCTTTGGGAAGCTCCATCTCTGCCTCAGCTGATGGTTGGTTAATGTCGATATCCCACGTATCATGCCCACTGTTTTCTTCGTGTCGAACTAAAATAGAAATATGTAAGCCACTACATGAACATGCACGAGAATACAAATATTTTATTATAGAAATCTAGAAGGTTATAGCCTTTATAATTATATTTAAAGTAAGAAAAAAACATGTTATATTACACAAACTAATGATTTTTCTTAATGTTAGGAGCCCAAAGCCAATATCCTTCATAAACCATTTATCTTCTTGTTTTGGATTGCAAAAATGCCTATTATTAATCAGAAGAGTACGAAACCCAAATAGAAGTGCTAAATTCAACGCATCATCATCATCGTCCAAGCCTTTTGACGTCAAATATAAGAGGTTTTTGCAATTAACCATCAACCTAATATGCGTTCGATATATATATATATATATATGAAGGAAGGATCATGTTGATAAGCTAAAGAAAAGCTAATCACGATAAATAAGCCATGCAACAACACAAATGCTCGGGAATAAACCCAAGAGAAAAAAAAAAAAAAGTTAAGAAGTCAAATGTGGAATGATCGATTTTTTTTGGACTAGCTAGAAATGTCAACTTCCTAGAAAAGCTAGGTGGTTCAACTGTGAAATGGAGAAGCAAACATCTTCTCATCTTCAATTCTGAATTAGTTATGACTACAAGATGGGGAAGCAAACATCTTCGCATCTTCAATTTTGATTTACAATAAGCTAAATCCTTCGAACAGGAAAGCCCAAATTAAAAGGGTCATCAAAGCAGACACTATAGCAGATCTATACAGGAATTCTAGGAATGAGATCCAGCAGAGACCAGAAAGTAGAATTATGTGCTAAACTTTTAAAGACCTTAACTTGCATGTATGGCATCCAACAAAATGTCTTTTTTTGAAATCAAGTAATTATATTTTGCCCTGATACCTAGTGTCACCTCTTAAGGGCACAATACATCAAATGATTAAGGTTAAATTTCATCCTGTAAGCCTTTTTTTTTTGGACAAAAAATGCATTTTACCAAACAATGGGCTAGTGAAGGCAAAAGATTCATTTTCATGAAAGCTTTTGATCAAACATATCACCAAATCTAGGAAGAATTAGATGAAGTGACTAAACACAAAATTGATATGGAAGTTGAGATTCACCAATTATAAGATTCTATCATTTTTATAATTATTTTGAAAAAAAATTGATTTGAATTATGCAAGATAAATCTTACTAGCATGGATATATACTATATAACTAAATTTTATAATTCATTAAAAAGAAAAGAAAAGAAAAGATGGCTTAGGCCCTACTTTTATATTTTTTTAATTTTTAAAAATATTCGAGTAGAGTAATTTGAAGAAATTTCTTTCTTTTTCTAAATCGAATTATTCTAAGAAATAATCAAGTTGAGAATCTAATAGTTCTTTAGAAAATTCATCATGCAGCACAAAACAATGACCAAAAATCTAATCGAAGCAACCCATGCAACAATACCAATGATCAAAAGCAAAACCCATAAGAAAAGGTATTAAAAGATCTATCATAAAAACATAGAAATGAGGGCAAAAGATTAAAAGAAGAGAGAAACGCCAAACTTACCGAACTTAGAAGAAGAAGAAGAAGAACCAGGATTTATAGTGGTGAGATTTAGGGTGGAAGGACCCTTGCCTAAATTCTCCATGTGATCTCTACCGCAACACCTCAAACCAAAAGAAAAAGTAGAGAGGAAAAACATGAAGACGAGGGATTATATAGAGTGATAAGATTATCAAAAGAATAATAAGAGTGGGAATTTGATTGATGTTGCAATATCATGTAAATTATCATGGTTGGACACGTGTCTCTCTACAAGTTGGAAAATTACTAACAAGTCCCTATTCAAGTAATTTTGTCGGGTTTCTCTTTAAAATGATTTATTTTAGCAAGATAATTCTTTATTTTTCGGCGGTTTCCTTAATTTTCATAATGTATGTCAATATTAATGATTTCCTACAAATGGAAATTTTGTTGGATATAATACTTACAATCCAAAATATGCTACGACAAAAAGACCTAAGATTGTGTATATTCTAATGCAAGGATTGGTTCAAGTAGTAGCAACCATAAGTTGCAATGGTAAGAAGACTATATACTTTCTTATCCCTGCTAATACAATCTCAATTGTATATGTGATTTCATTACATATGCAGTTAGGCATGCAAGCACAAAAGAGGATATATTCCTAGACATAAAAGATGTGCACTTTGATTATTGATTCATGCATGACCATTATTTAATATTTAATATAAAAAATTATTAATAAATGAGCACCTCATTTTGCATGACCATTATCATTAATATACAATTATTTTATATACTTTGATTATTGATTCATGTATGACCATTATCTAACTTGACCATTGGAGTGCCCCCGTCGGGATCCCCGGCATGGGTCTCTAACCTCGTTTTGCAGGTCCGGGAGAATCGGGATTCTGCAGCAAAGGGGACCGCAGCTCGGCGCCAACTCACAGCTACAGGCAACAGCGATAAGGTCGGTAACAGATTTGCGCGCCAGGAAGGAGGACAAGGCCCCTAGACGAGTAAGCCCCTCGAGCTCAAGAGTAGCTCGATCTCAAGTATGGTGGTGACTCGCGGACGTGAAGCCTCCACCAGCCGGGCGAGAGAGGTTCCCTCTCCTTCGGGCCCCCGCAGCCCGGAAAGGGAACTCCCTGCTCCTCCTGTTTCACCACCTCAGCTGCCCTTGGTGGACAGTCAGTATGTTGCCATTGTCCAATAATTGCAGACATTGACCACGGCCATGAGACAGCCGCAGCATCAGTAGCGCTCCCTGGTGACTCAATCCCAGCCAAGGACCCCCGCGGCTCAAGCCGCAGGCCCCCGCGGAAGCCTGCGCTCTATCCAAGGCAGGCCATCCCATCCATGGACAGCAACCAATCCCTGCGAGAGTCACCAGTGAGCGCTACAATGGGACCACCGACCCCCTGGATCATTTGGAGAGCTATAAGGCTCTCATGAGAGTCCAGGGGGCGACGGACGCCCTTCTGTGCATCGCCTTCCCGGCCACCCTCTGGAAGGCTGCTCGAGTTTGGTTCATCCGTCTCGAGCCTGAATCTATCGACTCCTTCCAGCAGTTGGAAGGAAAGTTTGTGGCACATTTCGATGCTTGTCGGAAGGTGCCGACAGAGAAGTGGACAGCCTTTCTCCATCCGACAGCAAGATCGGGAACTCCTGGGGGACTATATCAGTATCCTAATGCCAACTTAATTCATTAACTTATTAGTTGATAAGGAATAAGGCATGGCATCCGGGGAGAAAAAGCTTTGCTTTTTTTCTTACGGAATCGAGGTGGGATTCTTTTTGAATGCTTATATAGCAACCATGTTTGTTCCCAGGAGAGGACGAAGCTTTTTTGGGCTTGCTTGGCCGCTTATTTCACATGTGTCCATATCTCCTTCGGGAAGCGCCACCTCTGCCTCAGGTGCTGGGTGATTAATGTCGATATCCCGCATATCATGGCCACCGTTTCTTCGAGTTGAAAAAACAAAAAGTATATATCAGCCACTACCGAACATGCATGAGAGAGATGAACTGCTTAACACCTTTGATCAATATGTTAGGAATACAATATTATTATAGAAATCTAGAAGGTTATAACCTTTAAGTTTATTTTTAAAATAAGAAACAACAAAATAAAAAAAAAAAATAACAGTTATGTTACACAAAACTAATGATTTTCTTAATATTAGGAGGCCCAAGCAAATATCCTTTATAACCATTTATCTCCTTGTTTCGGATAACAAAATGCTATTATTAATCAGAAGAGTACGAAACCCAGATAGAAGTGCTAAATTCAACGCATCATCGTCGTCCAGGCCTTTTTATTTTAATATAAGAGATTTTTGCAATGTTAAACATCAACCTAAATGAGCTCGATGTTACGGAACGGATCGCAGTGGAATACGAAATTCACAGAAAAAGAAGGTAAAATAAATCACTGTACAAGCACAACACAAGAAATTACGTGGTTGGAGACTCATGCTTTTACGTCCACGACCGTACATGAACAAATATCTACTATAGAAAAAATTTACAGGAAGTTTACGGGGATGCTCACCCTAACCCTCAAATAGCAAAAGAAAATAGAAAACAAACAAATACCAAAAAATATCTATCACCCGGAAATAATATTTTGGTGAAATATCTCTTGCATCCTTACAGTTATCTCTCTTTCTCTCTCTCTTTCTATGCCTTTTTCTCTCTTGGAAAAGGTCTTCAGGGCTTCTGTCACGCTTTGTGTCTCTGGATCGCTGTGTCACAGGCTACAGCGGCTCTACTTTAAAGAGCCCGAAAATAGAAGAAAACGCGAACTCCTGGTGCTGTAGAAGACCAAAATCACCAGGAACCAACTCCAGCCATCCGATCGAAGATCAAGAGCCCAGATCATGCCAAAAATAGTGCCAAATCACCCCAGATCAAGCCAAAAAAGGACGGAATCAACCTCAGCCATTCGATCGCTTGATCGGATGATCCAGATCGCAAGAAAGAAAACCCATGGACCGCTCATACACTGCACGAAACCACTGGAAACCAGTGGGAAACAGGGAGAAACGCCTTCAGGGGTTGCCGCTGCGAGCTGGGCCGAGCCCCACACGCGCCCGCGCGCGTACCGCGTGGGCCTGGGCCGCGCCCTGCATGGTCGCGTACCCACCGCGCCAGGCCTGGGCTTGGGCTCATGCGCCCGCCCACGTGCCTCTAGGCCCGGCGCGTGGGTCAGGCTGGGCCTGGCCAATCTGGCCGGTCTAGATTATCTGGTTTTTTTTTTGGGGGTTTTCTAAGCTTGGTTTTTTAGGCTGGGCTGTTGCTGGATAAGACTCCACACCTAACAACTCTTCCACTTAGAGACTTAGACACGATATCAGCATCCACCTGAAAAACAAAACAAAACTTCCAAAATAAAATTAGTATCTTGTGCGGCGCCTCCAATCAACTAGCTTCGAAGGCCAATTAAGGCCATACACAGCCCCAATTTCTCTGCAGTGACCATCTTTGTCAGCATATCCGCTAAATTCTTTGAGCTATGAATTTTTTTCAGTGACAGACATCCATCTTCAAGCAATACCTTGATCAAATGATATCTCAGTTGTATATGCTTCATTCTCGCATGGAACATCGGATTCTTCACAAGATAAATAGCACTTTGACTGTCACAGAATAGTACACTGCAGCTCTGCTCTCTACCAAGCTCCTTCAACAAATTTGCAGCCAGATCATCTCCTTGCTAGCTTTAGTGATTGCCACATACTCCGCCTCGGTGGTGGAAAGAGCCACGATCTTTGTAGTTATGAGATCCAGCTCACCGCTGTCCTGCCAATGGTATACACATACCCAGTCATGCTCCTCCTCATGTCGGCATCACTACCTAGGTCTGCATCTACATATCCCTGTAAAGTTAAACTGCCCCTCTTGTAGCATAGGCCGACATCCTTGGTACCTTTAAGATATGGCAGGATCCACTTGACAGCTTCCCAATATTGCTTACCCAGTTTGCCATGTACCTGCTCACAGCTTCCACTGCATGTGCAATGTCCAGCCTCGTGCAAACCATCGCGTACATCAAGCTACCAATGGCTAAAGCCTACGGAACCCTGTCCATTGTCTTCAGCTCATCTTCAACCTTGGGTGACTGTTCCTTCGAAAGCTTGAAATGTACGACCAAAGTGTCTTCACCGGCTTTGCATCTAACATTGAATCTGTCCAACACCTTTTCAATATAGCTACTCTGAATCAACTTCAATGTGCCCACCGCTCTATCTCTTTCGATCCTCAATCCAAGTATCTGCTTTGCTGCGCCCATGTTCTTCATTGCAAATTTTCTAGACAGCTCTCGCTTCTATCTTTCAATCTCTTGCATGTCTGGCCCAGCAATCAACATATCATCAACATACAAGAGTAATATCATGAAACTATCTTCCAGTATCTTGAAATAATAGCAATGATCCTCCTGGCATCTAGCAAAACCATTGTTGATCATGAATCCATCAAACTTCTTGTACCATAACCTGGGGGCTTGTTTAAACCATACAAGCTTTTCCTCAGCTTGCATACTTGATCTTCTTTATCAGGGACCTCGAAGCCAACAGGCTACTGCATGTAAATGTCTTCATCTATCTCACCATGCAAAAAGGCAGTAGTAACATCCAGTTGCTCTAGGTGTAGGTTCTCCGTAGCTACAATACTCAGAACAACTCGAATCATAGAGAGCTTGATAATAGGAGAAAAAATCTCGGTATAATCTATATCCTCTTTCTGTTGAAATCCTTTCACAACCAACCTCGCCTTGTACCTCTTATTGCCATCGAGTTCCTCTTTGATCTTGTAGACCCATTTATTATGCAGTGCTTTCTTTCCATCCGATAGTGTGCTGAGCTCCCACGTCTTATTTTTTATCAAGGATTGCATTTCATCCTTCATCGCCAGCTCCCACTTGACCGATTCTTTGCTCTCCATGGCCTCATCAAAGCACTCTAGCTCCCCTCCATCTATCAATAGCAAGTAATGTAGCGAGATGAGTACCTTACACGTGGTTCAGGGTATTTGCAGATCTTCTCAATTGAGATATCACTGGCTCAGGCTCAGGAACTCTTGCTCCCTCGGCAATGTCCTCCTTAGTGATCTCTTCCAACTCTACTTGCTCTTTCTCCTTGTCTGCCTCTTTTGCTCTATCCGAAACACCTTAGTCCTTGTATAGGCTTATCTCATTGAACACCACATCCTTGCTCCTGATGATTTTCCTGTCCTTCTCGCTCCAGAGCTTATAACCAAAATCATCAGTACCATAACCAATGAAAAAGCACTTCTTCGACTTTGCATCTAGCTTCTCTCTTCTCAACATTGACATAGACATAGCCGAAGACCTTCAGGTGAGATAAATTTGCTGATTTACCCGTCCACTCTTCTTCAGGGATCTTACAATCAAGAGGGACGGAAGGAACTCTATTAATCAGGTAGGCAGCAGTGCTAACTGCCTCAGCCCAAAACATCTTGGGCAATCCAGCATGGAGCCTCATGGTCCTCGCTCTCTCGTTCAGGGTACGGTTCATGAGCTCAGCTATCCCGTTTTGTAGTGGCATACTTAGGATAGTCTTCTCCATCTTGATCCCATTAGCTACGCAGAACTCTTTGAACTCAGTACTACTGTACTCGTCTCCATTATCTGACCTAAGGCACTTGATTTTCTGTCCACACTCATTTTCCACTAAGCTTTTCCACTTCCTGAAGGTATCAAATATATTAGATTATTCTACAGAAAGTAAACCCATACCTTCCTAGTGGAATCGTCGATAAATATCACATAATACTTTGAGCCTCCAAGGGATACCATCGGAGGACCCCACACGTCAGTGTGAACTAGCTCCAACTTTTTCGATCTTGGTGCTCTACCTGTCTTGATGAAGCTCAAGAACACAGTGCTCGCAGAAACCAACATCCATCATCTTTAGACCAGCTAGCTTGCCCTTCTTCTGTAATACTTGCATTCCTTTTTGCCCCATGTGACCCAAATGGTAGTGCCACAACTCCGAGTCTACTTGTGCCAAAGCACTACATCTTTCATGTTACCAGTCATGTAGAGGGTGCCGAACTTACTTCCACGTGCTATCACCATAGCACCCTTGGCGATATTCCGAGAGCCGCCAATAAAAGTTATGACATAGCCCTCCGAGTCTAGTTGCCCGACTGAGATCAAGTTCTTTTAAACCAGGGACATGTCTGACATTCTTCAGCTTCCATACTGACTGATTTGGCATCTTGATATGAACATCACAATCTCCCACGATGTCCAAGGCTCATCATCTGCCAGATAAACCTTTCCAAAATTACCAGCTGTATAATTTCTCATACATTCCATCTGTGAGGTAGAGTAAAACGAAACACCAGAGTCTAGGATTCATGACTCCATTGGACTGTCCGTACTGAGAAACAAAGCATCTTTAGTATTCTCAGTCACTATATTGATTGACTTCCTTCTGTCCTTTGTTCTTCCTCGCCCAGTAATTTTTCCTGGTGTACCCCATCTTACCGCAGCAGTGCCAACAGCCATCACCCCTGGATCTTGACTGGCTCCTCTACTTGGATTTGGATCTCCCGTGGTTGTTGCTATGCTGTGCAGTCCTCCCTCTGCCTACTTGGATTGTCAAGGCAGATCCAAAGCTATCACTAGCTTCTATTCTCTTGATATATTCACTGAGAATCATGTTCCGGACCTCTTCAAATTTTAACTTATTTGATCCACAGGAATTGCTAACAGCTATCACATTTACATCCCAGCTCTCGGGCAAAGATGATAAGAGGATCAAAGCATGGACTTGATGTGGTTGAATCGCTGACGAGGGATGGGGAAATTGACGTAGAGTCCCCATCATATGCCATGCTAGGTTTTCAACATGAGCCCCTTCGCCAGGCTGAGCTCCCCTGGAGCAGCACGGTCGTCCGTCGAAGCCGAGATCCGTCCTCCGCTAGGTCGGTTCCCGCCGGGTTGGAACGCCTAGGTCGGAGCCGAGTACGGGTTCCCACCCAAGGGGGCCCCTTGAGTTCGGGCCCCGTGGTCAGGAGTCGAGCTCACGTCTCCTCTGCCACAAGGCACCCCTCCGAGGTCGGGTCCCCTGGGCTGGCGGCGCCCCGCCCACCTCCTTCTGACCGAGCTCGTCTGAAGCCGAGTCCCACTGATCCAGAGTCGAGCTCAGCCCTCCTCCGCCCTACCGAACTACCTCGAGGCAAGCCCATCGAAGGCGGGCCCCATCTTCCCAGCTCGGTCCCCAATCCAGACTAAGCGCCAGCTGCCAAGAGAGCAACACCTCCCCTCCGAGGATAATGGCGGTCCTCTCGAGGGTCGTACGACAGCACCAGCCATGCCGCCATTAATGCCCATGACCGTCACTCATACCAGAAAGAAAGGAAACTCACATCAAGGTGCCATACCCTCCACCGACCTGCCGTACTATCGAAAAAAAGATCCCACCGGAGAGCGCGGGTCCCGAGAGTGGCGGCCCGCCAATCGAGGTCCTGCCAAGCTTCCAGGAGGGGGGCAAGCGGAAGGAATGTCAGAGGCGTATAGAAGGTTCCCCGACTGTCAGACAGGAGAGGTGTCCCGTCTATGACACGACACCTCGTCGCACATGCCTGACAGCATGGGGAGATCCCGAGGCAAGCCAAAGTAAAAGACCCAGCCGGAGTAAGCCAAAGAGAGGTAACCAAAAGCAAGCACACAAAAAAAAAGGGAGAGAGGCCAGACAGGAGGGCCACACCACCTCGGCCATCACCTCTCCCAGCTCACTCTCACTCTTACTCTCACTTTCATACACACTACACTGACTCCTCCTAGTGTGGAGCTCATCCAGAGGGGCTCGACCAGGAGGATCTGTTCCCCTGGACTGTCACTGACTTCACCGTCGGAGCGCCCCCGCCGGAATCCCCGGCCCGGGTCACTGACGTTATTTGCTACAGGCCCCAAGGCACCGAAGGCATCCCAAGCAGGCAGACGCGCGATCCTCGATGCCATCAGTAGCTACGGGCCACGATGATCCGTGTGGCAACAGACTTCATCCTCAAAACTGATGTCAACAGAACTTAACTGATTGGTAATCAAATTGAACTCATTGATATGATTCGTGATAGACACACCTTTGCTCATCTTGGGATTAAACAGATGATGCATAAGATAAACTTTATTGGAGGCTAAAGGCTTCTCATACATGTCGCATAGAGCCTTCATCAAACCTGCTATCGTCTTCTCCTCCAAGATGTTGAACGCAACATTCTTGGCCAACGTCAACCGAATAACTCCTAAAGCCTGGCAGTCCAGCAAATCCCAATCATTTTGCCACATATCGACAAGTTTTTACCTAACAGTGGTAGATGAAGCTTCTTCTGATACAAATAATTCTCTCTTATATCTTCCAGAAGCCGAAGTCCTTCCCATCAAACATGTCGATCTTAACTTTTCCTTCATCTCTGTCATTGCTCCCATTGAAACCTGGTGCTATGATACCAGTTATTGCGGAACGGATAGCAATGAATACAAATTCACAGAAAAAAAAAAGAAAACCTGACAAAATAAATCACTGTACAAGCACAATACAAGGGATTACGTGGTTCGGAGACTCCTGCTCCTACGCCCATGGTTGCACAAGAACAAATCTCCACTATAGAAAGGATTTACAAAAAGTTTTACGGGATGCTCAACCCCCCTCAATAGGAAGAGAAAGAAAAGAGAAAACAAAAAATACTCCAAAAAATATCTATCACCCGGAATAATTTTTTGGTGGAAGATCTCTTACCTCCCTGTAGTTTTCTCTCTTTCTCTCTCTTTCTCTGCCTTTTTCTTTCTTAGAAAAGGTCTTCAAGGCTTCTATCACGCTCTGTCTCTGGATCGCTTAGTGTCGCAGGCTACGGCGGCTCTCTACTTTAAAGAGGCCGAAAACAGGAGAAAACATGACTCCTGATCGTTGTAAAAGACCAAAATCATCCAAGAACCAACTCCAGCCATCCGATCGAAGATCAAGAGCCCATATCATGCCAAAAATAGTGCCAAATCATCCCAGATCAAGCCAAAACAGGTCGAAATCAACCTCAGCCATCCGATCGCCTGATCGGACAATCCAAATCGCAAGAAAACAATGGACCGCTCACACACCGCGCGAAACCACTGGGGAAACCAGTGGGAAATGGGGAAACACCCCAGGGGTTGTCGCTACAAGCTGGGCCGAGCCCACGCGTGCCCGCGAGCGGGCCGGGTCATGCGCTTGCCCGTGCCGGCCTAGGCCTGGGCTTCGTGTGCCGCTCGCGCGCGTCTGGGCCGTGCACGTGGGTTGGGCTGGGCCTGGCCCAATCCAGCCGGTCTAGATTTTCTTTTTTTTTTTTTTTTGATTTTTGGACTTGGTTTTTTAGACTGGGCTGCTGCTGGATAAGGCTCCACGCCTAACATATGTATATATATAATATGTTGTATATATATATGTTGAAGAAAATCATGATAAGCTAAAGATCAAAAGCTAACCAAAATATATAAGCCATGCAACAACACAAATGCTCAGGAATAAACTCAAAGAAAAAAAAAATGTTAAGAAGCTGGCCAAATGTAGAACGATTGAATCTTTTTGGACTAGCTAAACACCTGATCGTTGAATCTCCTGTTATTTTATATGTTTGACTCTTAATCTTTAATTAGTCGTGAACACATTAAACCAGCTCTCATAAAATTATAGTCAACTAAGGTAAAAATTCCATGGCCGCCTCTCAAATCATGCAATGACTTCTCCACGATGCAGATATTACTGCCTTCCATTATTCTTGTTGCATGGCGCAATCTCGGTACCCATAGAGGATCTCTTCTTTCGGCATTATGGCTTTTCCTTGATATCGAGAAACATTAATGTACTATGGCAATATTAATCCCAGATATATTCATTCAAGTGCTTACACGACCCTAGCTGTAGGAATATGCTTGGATTTAGTTACCATCCTCCATGCCAGAACTCATGGCCTTCTCTTAGTTTGCATGGGCCATGCAGAGCAATGTTCACAGATTAATGAGACCAAACATATTTCTAAATTTTGAACCACTGCAAGTTATCCCTCATGAACCGAGACTGCTACTTCAAACTCGAAGAAAATGAAGGCAAACTGCCAATACCAAAGTGAAATGCAAAGTCCAGTGACATTTTATATTTTTAAGAAAGAAATCATATTACTCGAGGGAAGGCGGCCACTCGAGTCATCCATACAGGTGCAGATGGAATATATAGCAGGATTTGAAGTTTGGTACCCATATGGTGACGAAGCTAATCATCTTCTCTGTGTTCTTTTCTTTCTTTTGATATTATGAAATGGGTTTATATTCTATTAGATATGAAATGAATATTACCTGCAGTGAGATAGATATGAAATTTTAAACTATAAAAAGAGGAAAGGTAGAAAAATCAACCAGCCCAATTATAAGCCCGACCATAGAAGGCCAAGTTTATGACCTCCCAATAACTCAAATCTCTCCAACATAACTAGAAAATGGCACCTTATATACTCCAATAACTTCTAGCCAGCACTTAAAATGGGTAGGAGGTTGCCTCCCAACTATCGCGGATGTATTAGTTGGTCCCCAGATGCATGATGACCACCTAAACAGCTACCCCACTCTACTCTGTGATCTTACATTTTCATCTCCACTTTTCGGTTGAAAAATATTACATTTAGTAGAAAAATGCAAAAAGTTAATCATTATTAAAGGCAAACATTAGCAAAGATTTTATTTATGATAAAAATTGAGAAATTATTGTTTAAGAGTATAAAAAGGATGAGTTGATAAAGAATTAATAACCAAAAAATGAAATTTAATAGCAAGTTAATATTATCACTAATGTTCTTTCTCACAATTTCATTACCTTCTCTTTGTAGGCTATCACAAGATGCCGAGAGCTCCCACCGCCAATGTAGCTTGAGATATTTGAGCAAACTCATAAGCTGAAGGGAAGTTCAGGTGAATTTGTGGTCAATAAGTCCAAGAAAGTTTCAGTAGGTTTACTTATTCTACTTAATAATAAATTTATTATTGATCAATATATTTTAAAGAAAACTAGGTTAATATATTTTTAATACTTTTTAGGAAGAAATATTTTGTCACTTTCACTACTAGTATGGTTTAGATATCTCATCTCAACTCTAGTTTGATTCAGCTAATACATGGATCTAAGTAAATAGGAGGCTAAATAAGATAAGACTATATGGTTTGGGCCTAGGAAAGATCCTAAGTAATTATTGGGATCTAGTAGCAATTTCAATACAGCAACATTAGGTTTTACCTTTTCTTCATTGTGGCACTATATTGAGAAGCAAATTTAATGCTTGCAAGAAGAGATATGTACGCCAAGAATTGCAGCATGAGATATGTTGTCAGGAGGTGCAGCAAGAGATAGTTAGAAAGAGATGATAAAAATAGTTCATACTATGATGTCAAAAGTCAATCACCACAACCACTTAGCCTAATCAAGACCGTCCAGAAGTGTGATAATATTTATTTCAAATTCTAGATTATTTTATTATGAGATTTTGAAAAAACTTGATATAATATTTTAATACTATGAGATATTAATTTTTTTTTTGATGTTTGTAGTTTTTTTAAAAATGTCATGTCAAGAATGAATGAAATTATTATGAATTCGTATTTACTTTTATTTGTTATGATTTAGTTTTTTTGCATATTTTGGGGATAATATATTTTTTTTAAAAAAATATGGTAAGATTTTGATGGAATTTGTCCTAGAATTTTGTGTCTGAATTTTTAATGGAATTTGTAAAAGATTGTGGCATATTTGTGTTGGATCATTAATGAAATTTATGACATATTTGTAACATAGATTTGTGATAGAATAATCCATCACAAATCTATCATAGAATTTCATCACTAATCTGTCATAAATCTGTCATAAAATGATGTCACAAATTGGCAAAAATTATTACAAATCTATCCCAATTTGTGATGGATTGTGTTCTGGATATCGATTACTACTTATGATGAATTTATGGAAGTTTTCATCACTAATCCATCACAACATTTCATTACAAATCCATCACAAATTTCCAATTTATAATAGATTTTATTCTGGATTTTGATTACTATTTTAATAGAATTAGTAATAGAAACTTTTATCAAAACATTTTTTTTGTGACTAAGGTTTCAATAACAAATTTTTCATCACCAAATCTATGACAAATATCGATGATGGATTCTTAAACTTCAATAATGAAAAAAATCTATCATTAGAGGCTTATTTTCTTGTAGTGACTCTTACCATATAAAATGGCAAGCTACCCAAAGTCGATGTGTATGGGAAAGGAGGGTCCCTCAACATAAACTTGGCTTCCCAATCGAGGAGCCTAGGATAAAATTATGGAGGTGCCCGGGTACCGAACGGAATGCTATGTTCATCATACTCTATTCCAAAAGGTATCTCACATAGAAAAGGAGGGTTCCTCAATATAAGCCAAAGTTTTTCTTGATTCACAACCGATAGGACTAAAAAGATCCCTTGTCTTTATACCCACAACATTATGCATTATTGAGTTTTTTTCTTGACATCAAGAAACATTAATGGGTTATAAATTTGATTCATCATTATCAAATCTGTTTATGCTCATGTAATCCGTGAAGTAGAAATTTACTTGTAAACATAATTGCTAGAATCCTAATTAATGTTTTTGTGTTGTAACCTCCTCTTCTTTTGTGGCTTGGAATTGGACTGCGCAGAAGGAGCTAGTGGTCTTCCTATATTGAATTGGGTTGGCCGAAGTATCTCTCAATTAGGACCCAAACGTCTTAAGGCATTGGACATAAATTTTGCTTACGAAACAGTATCAATCCAAGAAGAGTAAGTCTTTGTGCACCGCGTGTGACGTAGCAAATCCAACATGGTTTTCACCGCACTTTCCTATTAGTCCAATTGTATCCACGCGGCATGACAGGACGGGGCGGGTTACAGGCTATAAGTTAAGTGTGACTGGCATTAATTACCATTCAACTTTTATTTAAAATTTTATCCAGACCAAAATATCCTTTCCCTCCGGCCTCTTTTTTCCCGCCTTGTTACTTGGATTTTGGGGAATGTTTCAGTCTGAATATGCTCTGGTTTTTGTCCAAGGTATCAGTAAAGGTTGATGAAATTTTTTCTCACTCTAAAATCTGCTCTGAGAGTCATGTCGCAAGAATCAACTTTCAAATATAAATACTAGCATCTTCCTCTCTCTGAAAAAGTGCTCTCCTATGTTTTGATCTGAGGTTGAAATAAGCCACAAAGAGTTCTTCTATACATTCAAGATAAAATATCATCTCCGACAGGAAGTAAACCAAGCCTTCATAGATTCATGTTAGTTTTCTTTTTATAGTTCCTTTATTACACCAACTATTTTGGTAGTTAGAGAAAGTTAATGACACTCCGGGAGTCATAACTCAGTTCGCAGGTTATAGGTATTTTCGGTAGGAGGGGATAATAAATATAATTTAAGTTTTTATACAGGGATGTCATAGGTTTATAACTAGAGTGTCGTAGTATTTGAACTGGGGTGTCGTAACACTGTTTCAGCATATTAGTTAAGATTTATATCCGTAGCATGTTATGACATCCTAGGAGTCATAACTCAGTCCACAAATGATAGGTTCTCTAGGTAGTAGGGGTTACTATATTTCGTTTCATGTTTTATAATCAGGTGTCGTAATCTTTTAACTAGGATGTCGTAACTTCTGAACTATGGTGTCATAACTTCTAAACTAGGATATCATTTAATGAATTTTTTTTTTTTTTGAAATCTTTTTTCTTCCTGATCTTTTTATCACAATTTAACAAATTTATTCAAGCCAATGCATGGTTGAAATGTCACATGATGAAGGATAAAACTTTCATTTTCTATTTTGTACCGAATTGTTCATGTTTCGAAATTTTTGATACTCAAGTTTTCTCATAACCATTTTATTACATTGTGGGTATCATATATCAGCAATGCATACCGAAACACTTTTGTTATGAAGGATCAAAATATTCGGCTTAAGTTTTGTGCGGCAGGGATGTCGTAGATTTATAATTAGAGTATCGTAGTATTTGAACTGGGGGTCGTAACACTGTTTCACATATATTTGTGATCTTTTTGCATCCGTAGCATGTTATGACATCCTAGAAGTCATAACTCAGTCCACAAGTGATAAGTTCTCCAGGTAGTAGGGGTTACTATATTTAGTTTCATGTTTTATGATCGGGTGTTGTAATCTTTTAACTAGGATATTGTAACTTCTGAACTAGGGTGTCGTTCTGAGAAAATCCCTTTTTTATGAAATTTTTTCTTCTTGGTCTTTTTATCACAATCTAACAATCTTATTCAAGCCAATGCATTGTTGAAATATCCCATGATAAAGGATAAAAGCATTAATTTTCTGTTTTGTACTGAGTTATTTATGTTTTGAAGTTTTTGATACTCAAGTTTTCTTAGAAAAAATTTATTACATTGTGGGTATAATATACAGCAATGCATACCGAAATACTTCTATTACAGAGGATCAAAACATCCGTTTAACTTTTGTGCAGGGATGTCGTAGGTTTGTAACTATGGTATTGCAGTGTTTGAACTGGAATGTCGTAATACTATTTCAGCATATATATGTGATCATTTTGCATCCGTAGCATGTTATGACATCTTAGGAGTCATAACATAGTCCACAAGTGATAGGTTCTCCAAGTAGTAGTGGTTTATATTTTAGTTTCATGTTTTATGATTGGGTGTCATAATCTTTTAACTAGGATGTCATAACTCAGTCCATAAGTTTTAATTACACTATCATGTCATATTCTATCCAATGCTAACTCATTATTTATTATGTTAGATAAAATATCATCTAAAACATTAAAGTATATCAATGTTTATGATTTTTTATGCAGATATTTTATATATGGAGTTGAAATTGAAAATCTTGAAAAAATCCAAGATGATCATTTAGATGGTGTTGCTGATGTTGTTCAGAAGAATTCACCTTCTTCTATCACCCCAATTACAAAGAATGAGTCAGTAGATCCTAAAATTGGAATGGAGTTCAATTTTACAAATGATTTATACAATTTCTATAATGGATATGCAAGGAGAGTAGGTTTGGAATCATAATAGTGTGCAGTAGGTCCAACAATAACAAAGAAATAAGCTTCAAGCACCTGGCATATTGGAGGCAAGAAAAATCTAGAAAAATTGATAACTCCATGAATCCTAGGGATATTAGCAAAATTGATTGTAATGCTTCAACAAAAGCAAGACTAAATTCTAAAAATGGTAAGTGGATATTGGTTGATGTTTTTCTAGATATAAACCATGAGCTATCCATATCATCAGCTGGTTATCTACGTTCCCATAGGAGGATCAGCACACCAAAAAAGATAGAGATCAATAATTTACATGCCGTGAATATTCTCACAAGTCAATATACTCTGCCATGGCTAGAAGGAAAGTGGGTAGAAGACAATTAGGTTTCATAGAGAAGGATGCTCATAAATTTATCTATCGGAAATGTCAGAGTCAGCTGAAAGAAGGAGATGCATAGTCATGATAATCATTTCACACAAATGTAAGTAAAAAATTCAAGTTTCTTTATACTTTGGACTTGAATGATAATGGACAGCTCAGGACTATCTTCTGGATCCATCCTAGGTCAAGATTGGCCATCACTTACTTTAGTAATGTACTGACCTTTGACTCAACCTATTTGACAAATACATATCAAATACCCTTTTGTCCATTTGTCGGAGTCAACCATCATAGACAGTCCACATTGCTTGGTTGTACATTGTTATCAAATGAGACGACTAAGACATTTAAATGGGTATTCCAATCATGGTTGGATGCAAATGGTGGTCAACCCACCTAATGCCATCATAACTAATCAAGATAAGGCAATCGAGGCTGCTGTTAGGGATGTGTTTCCCAATGCACGATATAGATTTTGTCTTTGACATATTTTGGAAAAGATTCCTGAAAAATTAGCCATATTTGCACTGCAAATCCCAAATTTATGATAGAGTTTGAAGAGGCGATATATGATTCAGTTATCAAGTATCTTTCGAGAAAAGATGGGCACATTAATGGAGAAATATGTAGAATGCAAGGTTGTATATTGGTTAAATGATATATATAAATGTTGGGATAAATGGGTTCCAGTTTACCTTAAAGATACATTCTTCGTAGATTTGTTAGTCATTATGAATGACTAATGTTCATTTTTTTTAAATTTCCAACAAACTTTTTATCTTCAATGCTTCTTGTTGGGGGATGCCAGCTCAACTGAAGCTATTTTCGGCTCAAGATCCAGTCGGGTTCTCCCCCAAGCCAGTCGTCCAAACCGAAAGAACCAACGATGGCCAGGAGTGTCATAATATATGCCTCCTCCGAACCAGTCTTCGGACAGGCTTAAGACTAGGGGTCCGAAGACTACCTCTCCGGAACTCCGACATCCACCATCTGACCGAACGCCTCCGTCGAAGAAGTCTGAAAGTTAACTTCACCAACAAAGTCTGAAGATAATTGACCCGAAGAAGAAGGCCTGAGACAAATCTCCATTTGCCACAAACCCCCGAATGGAGGGATGGCTGTGTTGCGACCTAAAGTGTAACCGCCATTTCCAACTTCAGTCGTTTCGGGCTGGCCACACATTTGGCAACCCCACTCTCCGATAATTCCGAACTAGCCATAATAGAGCGACAACCATCCCTAGACAAACGGCAGCCATCATCCATTATACGTGGGGTGAAGTTAACCGACCGCATGCTAACCATGGACAAGTAAAGCCTAACCCAGGCCAGTGCCCAATATTATAAATACTGGTAAGAGGGAACACTCAAGGTGAGTTGGACACGATGACTTCCTGCCTTCACAAAGAACTTTCCGTTCTGTTGCTGGAACCTCTCCCTAACTTGGCATCGGAGTGTCCCCCAGCAGAGAAAATCTGGTCAAGGGACCTGTTTTGCAGGTATCAAGAGGAGCAGACTTGCAGTTCAGCGACTCGGCCCATCCAGCGGAGGTTCTATGCCAACACTTATATTTTTTAATATTTATGAACAGGGATGTCAACTTCACAAAGGAGCGAAGCATCAATCACTTCTTTAATGGATTTATAAACTCCAAAACTACGCTCAAGGAATCCATCGATAAGTACGAAGATACCTTGGAGAAAAGATATGAAGCAGAAAATGAGAAAGACAATAAAACGTTGCAATCAAATACTTTCCTAAAGACATCCTCTCCTTTTGAGATGCAAGTAACAGGAAAATATACGATGCACATATTCAAAAAATTTCAGAATGAGGTCTTTGAAATGACTGCATTAAATGCCAATTAGTTGAAGAAGTTGACAACCATGGTATATATTCTGTTAAATCATTTGAAAGAATTGAAGTCGGTGGAATCAAGAAGAAGATTATAAAAATTATGAGATTTCTATGACAATTTTTGGAAGATGTTAATTGCCAGTGTGGATCCTTTCAGTACAAGGGTTATCTGTGTAGGCATGCCTTATTGGTTCTTCATCAAAGTGATGTATTTCATATCCCGGATAAGTACTTCTTGAATAGATGGTGCAAGGACATGAAATACCAATTTGACGATCTCGAATGCAACACTCAATTTTATGATAAAAGCATGTGAAAATCACAGTACGCACTCAAGGAATTGTTTCAAATCAGATGTCTTATTTTTGTTTATATAAACCTAACATATGTCATGAAATCCTAATACAAATATTATATTTTATTGATCGTAGATATGTTTTGATAAGTCATCGGATGATGAAGCTTGCAGAGATAGCCTCCATGTTTGAAGATGCATTCAATTTAGTGATGGAAGATCTTACACCATTATTAGAAGAGCTGTAGATGCTAATTGTGCAGCTAAACATAGCACAAAACTTCTAATCCAAGTTCCAGACTAACTTACTACGAAAGGTCATCCAAAAGAGAGTAGAATTAAGAGTGCAGTCGAAAAGAGTCAAGAGATCAAGGAAAATATGGATAATGCTTCCGTTGACATTCCAGTACAAAATGAAAGAAGAGGTAATACTAGCAAAAGGCAGACTTCCCATATTGTAGTGGAAGTGCCAGAACCATTAATTGAACACACTGTACCATCTTCTGATCTTTTTTTAGATGAATTTGATGCTTATGTATGCAGTCAACTAACACAAGAGAGGATATAAAATGCTATATTATCGTGCAGTCCTATGTATGTACAGTCCTATGCATATTTAGATTATCTAGAGAAATATAAAACATGATGTATTAGACTGTTATTGAATCTGGTTGTTTTAAATGTGAATTATAGTACTACTTGATATGGCCAAATAATAAAACAGGGATAACGGAATTATGATGAATCTACGTACTACGATATCCTAGTTCAAAATCTACGATACCCTAGTTCAAAATCTACGACACCCTAGTTAAAAAATGAACCATGTAGAAAATAAATTAAATATTTCTAATCCCTTCTGACCGTAATACATGTCATCAATGGATTGGTTTATGACACTCAGATTGACAAAAATTGCCACGAATGCTATAAGATCATCCAATAACCTGAAACAATATTACGATATCCTAGTTCAAAAGCTACGACAGCCTAGTTCAAAACCTACAACACCCTAAATCAAAAATGATAGCTATGCAGAAAATATAAATTAAAACATTTCAAATCCCTTCTACCCATAATTCATATCATTTGTGGCTTGGTTTATAACTTCCAAATTATCAAAAACTGCTACAGGTGCTATAAGATCGATCAAATAATCTGAAACAGTATTACGATATCCTAGTTCAAAAGCTGCAACATCCTAGTTCAAAAGCTGCAACATCCTAGTTCAAAATCTACGACATCCTAGTTCAAAAATGACAACATGCAAAAATATAAATTAAAATATTTTTAATCCCTTCTACCCGTAATTCATATCATCTATGGCTTGGTTTATGACTCTCAGATTATCAAAAATTGCTACAGGTGCTATAAGATCAATCAATAACCTGAAACAGTATTACGATATTCTAGTTCAAAAGCTACGACATTCTAGTTCAAAATCTACGACACCCTAGTTCAAAAATGACAACCATACAGAAAATATAAATTAAAACATTTCTAATCCTTCTACCCGTAATTCATATCATCTGTGGCTTGGTTTATGACTCACAGATTAACAAAAATTACCACGAGTGCAATAAGATCATCCAAATAACCTGAAACAGTATTACGACCTCCTAGTTCAAAAGCTACGACACCCAAGTAGAAATACTACGACATTCTGTCAAGAAACATAACATTCTTTTATATCATCATCATAGTAATGAAGAATATAGAATTCTGTTTGAATGAATATATAAAACTATATGTAATAAGACAATGATATTTAAAATAATACTGGTTGAATGAATTACAAAATTTTTCTTTGAGAATGATGCTTAAAATATAAACCTCAGTGAATTATAAATTTGTGTAACTATTACAAAAGTGAATGAATTGAAAGAAAGAAAGAGTATATAATAAATAATTTATTTTACATGCTAATTTTTAACAGCATTTTCAATCTTTTGATTTAGACTCTCTCTCAAAATTCTTGCTGCTAACTGGCAGCGATACACGCTTATATTTTTTTCTGTAAAATTTCAAGTATCAGGCCTATCCCTGCGAGTAATAAAATCCATGTATTTCAAATAAAACAAATCGCAGTCCAGTGATCATGCCGCTTGAGAAGGGCATTCAGTAATCTCTCGCATGAACCATTTGGATACCTCAGTATTGTCACAGAATATATAAAACATTGGACCTGGAATCTTATGCCACTTCCTTGCATTTGCCTTGTACTTGGAATTGCATTTTATTGAATTCATATGCATCAAAATCTTTTCTTGCATGTTAACCGCTACTAGGTGCCAATGAAAATTGTTCGAGTTTATGATAGTGAAGAGAAATCAAAATTTCTTATTATTACATCACTGACTCCAAAAATCATATCCTGGCTGTTCTAGCAAGTTCATGATACAGTGATGCTGATTAGGCACATGCCAGAGGTCATTATAGGTGCAACTATACTCTTATGATATCTTCTACATTCTAGTCCAATTCTTTGTAATGAACTCCTACCCAGCATCAATTATCTGTCAATACAATATAAACTGATTAATTATAAGTAACTTGATTTCATAAAATTCTAAAAATGGATACAATAATTATTAGAAAATATATCATAACATACATAAAGATTAAGAACAAAACCGATGTAATACTCCATTACTTACATCATCAACTATCATGTCATTGTTTATCAGATCAAAAAAAATTTTCCTAGTGATAGTGCCTCCGAATTTATTGTTATAGATGACTTCTCTGAAATTAATAAACATGAAGGATATTATATATTTTCGATCATAAATTAGCATACATATTAGAAAAAATAGATATAACTTACAAGTTCATATTTTCTTTCAAAAATGTGTTGATCAAATTTTCATCATCTTCAATTTGAAATTTCAAATTTGATTTCTCGGGCTAAGATATGCCCACTATCTTCAACTTTTTTTTCGATGGGCCTGTTTCGAATGCAGAATCAGCTATGATTTGGGAAGCCTTCCGCAGCCTAGGTTCTTTATTTACCCTCTTGATAAGTGAAGGAATCTAGGTTTTTTTCTTTTTCCCCTCAGCTTCCTCACTTACAAGGATGTCCTTCAATTTTTCATCAAAAATTTTTTCCAGCTCAACCTCAGTATCTTCTCCCTCCACCCCTTTCTGCCCTTCTTTATTGGCATTGGTATCTTTATTTACTAATGAACTAAGGAGAGTTTCAACTATCACAAGCCTCTTCTTTATCTCTTAACTTCAGCCTTCACCTATGCATAGCTTGCACAACATTTTTTTTTCGGGGATGCTGTTGTTACTATTTCTTTAGTGATAAGCCATTGTTCTGTTATTGTAGGCACAATAGCTCCCTCCACCTGCAAACCAAGAATAATAACAAAATAACCATATATTAATCATAATGATATATTGTTCATAAATATTATAATGAAAAAATTTTTTATTTACCAACTTATGAGGCTTCAAGTTCGTAAGCTAAACAATCTTTGTCTTTACTTGGCTGTCATACCATTTTAACAGCCTAGGTAATTTATTTGGATATGCTGGGGCTTTCAAGGTACTATACTCGAGGAACCAAACCTGTACATAATAATCATGTATGTTAAATATATGGAAGATTTAAAATAAAGCAATTATACTTTTGCTGCATATTAATGATACTTACCAACAGAACAGCTGTACACCCATACAGGGTTGGCTGCCTCCTAATATTATCACTTCTCTTGGTTAGGACTGGCTCCTCGGATCTCAGGTAAAAAGCAGCATCTGGGAGAGACAAAGAGTCAACTCCCTTATTGTGGAAGCCCAATCTAATTGACCCAGTTGGGATAAATCATCCAAGGGATGATAAATCTGGGCAAGATTGATTTGACTTTGGATACAAAAATGTTGCGAAACTATATGCAAACCATAATCTCGCAGTGTCCTTGACATCCTCTTGTAAATTTGATGAATGAAGTTGGGCAATTAATTCTCCAGCCCCTTATTTTGCAGATTTAATTTCCTTCCAAATCGTCTGAATAATCGACCCTTAACTTGATCTTCCATTTCAATCTTCTTTCCGTGGCATAGCAGATCCAAATCAGGGCCAGGTCTTCGATGCTGAATATATGTTCCTTGCACAAAAAATAAACTTGTCTCCTTCCATGTAGCATCTAATAACTTTAGCTAGTAAACGCCCATCGACAACAAACAATTGTATGTCTACGAATGCGTTGAAAGGAGTCTTTTGGATTATTTCTAAATGATAACTTGAGAAACCCATCTTCAAAACTTGTTCAGCATACACTACTGGCTTGCAATGATTTTAAATAATTGTGAAGCATTTACTCTAGGCAGCCGAACCACTGCAAGATCACCTGAAACAGAAGTAAAATATAAATGTAAGTTAAACAATAAATTCTAAACAAGAATTTTAAGATACTCTAGGAGTCATAAAATAAGCCAGGGTTGCCATGTATTAGAGGTAGAGGGGTTAAAAACTTTTTTTTCATAATTTTGTATGGGTGTCATAGGTTTTGTATTAGGGTATCGTAGGTTTTGAACTAGGATGTCGTAATACTCTTTTGGCTATTTTGATTAATGTTATAGTATCCATGGCAATTTTATAACACTCTGGGAGTTATAAACAAGCCACGATTGCCATGTGTTAGAGGTGGAGGGGTTAAAACTTCTTTTTCATAATTTTTGTATGGATGTCGTAGGTTTTGAACTAGGATGTCGTAGATTTTGAAGTAGGGTATCGTAATATTGTTTTGGCCATTTTGATTAATGTTATAGCATCCGTGGTAATTTTATGACATTCTGAGAGTCATAAAACAAGCCACGGTTACCATGTATTAGAGGTAGAGGGGTTAAAAACTTCTTTTTCATAATTTCTGCATGGGTGTCATAGATTTGAACTAGGATATTGTAGATTTTGAACTAGGATGTCGTAATACTGTCTTGGCCATTTTGATTAATGTTATAATATTCGTGGCAATTTTATGACATCTAGGAGTCATAAAACATGCCATGGTTACCATGTATTAAAGGTAGAGGGGTTAAAAACTTCTTTTTCATAATTTCTGCATGGATATCGTAGGTTTTGAACTAAAGTATCGTAGGTTTGAACTAGAATGTTGTAATATTGTTTTGGCCATTTTGATTAATGTTATATCATCCATGACAATTTTATGATACCTTGGGAGTCATAAAACAAGCCAGAGCTGCCATGTATTAGATGCAGAGGGGTTAAAACTTCTTTTTCATAATTTATGCATGGGTGTCATATGTTTTGAACTAGGATATCGTAGATTTTGAACTAGGATATCGTAATACTATTTTGGCCATTTTGATTAATGTTATAGTACCGTGATAATTTTATAATACTCTGGGAGTCATAAAACAAGCCACGGTTGCCATGTATTAGAGTAAAGGAAAGGGGTTAAAACTTCTTTTTCATAATTTCTGTATGGGTGTCGTAGGTTTTGAACTATGATGTCGTAATACTGCTTTGGCCATTTTAATTAATGTTATAGCATCCGTGGCAATTTTATGATATCCTGGGAGCCATAAAACTAGCCACGATTGCCATGTTAGAGGTAGAGGGGTTAAAAACTTCTTTTTCTTAATTTCTGCATGGGTGTCGTAAGTTTTGGATTAGGATGTCGTCGGTTTTGAACTAGAGTGTTGTAGATTTTGAACAAGGGTGTCGTAGGTTCTGAACTACAATGTCATGATTTTATACTATGAAGATTTAATATTTTTAAAAATTATCGTAATATCCTTCTGTAAAGATAAATTTCAAAGATTAACATAAAATAGTAAAACAAAAATTATGACACCCTAGTTCAAAACCTACGACATCCTTGCTCAAAAACTACGACATCCTAGTTTAAAACCTGGGGCACTCTAATTAAAAAACTACAACACCTATACAGAAATTGTAAAAAAAAAGTTCACACGCAAATATCAACTCCAAGCATGAATCAAAAATTTTCCTTACCTGTTTCTGCTTCTGTAGCATCCTTGGGAGGATCTTAAGGGGGTATCATCACCTCCTGAATAAACAACCATTGCAGTGCTTCTTTCCTCCATCTGCATTTTCTTCTTGCGTTGTTTTTGTGTTCGTCATCTGCGTTGAAAGACAAAACTACTACTTTTCATTTTCTCAAGATTTCAAATGCGCATCAAATATTGAAGGAAGATCACCAACCGACTTCTCGACCACCAAAGAGGAGCAACAACATAAAATGGAAGTCTCTGGGATATCCAAAAATAATGGAACGAACTCTGAGATGGGGCGTCATAGTGCAAATAGATTTTTTTTTCTTGTTTGCAGAATAAAAATCATTTTTCGTATCGTAACCTATTCCGAAAAAGATGAGGGCAAAATAGTCATTTTGCAGGTTTGAAAAGATTGTAGACGCGATGATATCAAATTACATAATCCCAGAAGATACGAAACCCACCCCATCCTGTCATGCCATCGTGGATACAATTGGACTAATAGGAAAGTACGATACGGGCCACGTTGGATTTGCTGCACCGCACGCAGTGCACAAAGACTTACTCATCCAAGAATCATCTACATGTCCAAAGCCCAAACATTCTTTTCGTTAGGACTTACATTATCTTTCCCAGAGTCATTAGATCTACGGTTCAGACCCAAGTATGTTAAGGCCCATCCCTTATTCGGTAAGCATTAGGCATTGACTAAGTTAAATTTTGGTTGTTGATATATATCAATATTTGGTATTTCTCAATTTTCTTCATGCCACAAAACATTAATTAGTATATAACTTTTATATAATAAAATTTGTAAGAACTGCGAGAGGATATAAGAGTGAACCTTTAAATATAAATCAGGTAAACTATCAGGTTCCAATTGGTTCTGGCTGAATTCGAAAAGCTGGGTCCCACACCCTCATGTATTACATGACTCCATTAGGTTAGATTCAGGTTGGATATAACTTTCACTAGGTCTATATCCAATCCTACAAGTTATTTTGGGTCTATCTTCAGGTCTACACCTAAAAAAGTTTTATGGGTTCCGGGGTCTGCAAGATGTCAAGCTGCGTACGGATAGGTGGGTACGATAACAATCGTAGTGGGTCTCACTATCAATTTCCTAGCAGCTGGAATTTGGTTTGGTGCACTAGTTGAAGTTTGAAATCCAGATCTTGTATGGCGACAATCCCATAACCCCCATGCCTATGCAGCACCGAAGGATTCATGCTGCATAGACCTGTTCAAAAGAGGTTTTTGGCTATGATCTACATGCTCATTGATTCATCCACCATCCCACCACAAAACGAACTATAAAATTGATGATACGCCAAATCCACTTTTGAGAGCATAATTAGATATATGCTTAGATGCACCTTTTCCCTAAACATTTGTTTGCCATCACACAATACAGATTGCAAAGCACTGCAATTCAAACTACTTTGGGTTAACCCTAAAAACTCTTATTTACAAACTGGCACTACAACTCCAGAATTCCACATTGGCGTCAGGAAAAATGGAGGCCAACTGCCCACCACCGACATGAACTGCAAGTCTGACAAAATGAAAAAAATAATTAGCATGAGCTTAGCACATTCGAAGACTCTAATTTGCATAATGAGACATGAAACATAAGTTGTCATATATGGCTTGCATTTATAGACTGGTTAAATACCATTTAAATCACTCAACCCATTCCATTCTCGAGAAAATAGAAAGTATATCACAGAAAACCAGATTATAAAAACCATAAGCCAATTAAATCTGCTCTTGGTATACTCAATAATTTTAAAAGTACAAGACAACCCTGATCATATATGGGGATGACTAATGTAATTAGCAAAGTGGACAAAAAAAGAAAGAAAGAAAGAAAATCCCGTCTACCTTGCAGTCACCAAGGATAACAGAACCAGTCTAATATCTAAAAATGGCAAAGATAGGATCATAGTGATGGGTTGAATCATTAACTCAAAACGGGAAAATCCTGACCTAATGCTTTATGTTCTAACAAAACTGTAGGGTGCAGAAGCCACTTCAGCCTGCTTCTACTTCAATCACCAGCAAAGCATATTTGCTTAAAAAGAGGGCAGCCTAAAGTGACCTGTTTATGAGATGTTCTTGAGATGCAGTTTGCTATCCATCAAGCCATATTTTTGAACTTGCTGTGCGTTAGTGACCATATGATCATAACTCATCATGGGGTTCAGTATTTGTATCGGCACTATTCTCGAATGAATTGGCGGTATCCTGTGTAGGTTGCTCCGTCTGAGAAGTGGTCTCATCAGATGTGGCGTTTGAGGCATTTGTGAGGTTCTCTTTCTGTTCCTCAGTCTCAGAAGTGGTCTCATCAGATAAGGAGTCCGAGTCATTTGTGCTGTTCTCTTTGCTCACGGACTCTTCTTTTGGAGGTTTCTCAATCTTTGTTTTGGTTTCGGAATTCTATTGACACTTGCAACCTAAATGAATGAAGGTTTATCTTTGGTGAGAAATGCAAAAGAGGTAAACAGAAACAAACTGTAATTTGTGCAGGAAATAGAACTCTGATTACCTTGTCTTGAAGTTTGGAAACCTTTACATAAACTTCAGAAGATGTGAAGGCTGGTTCACTGAATTCAGAAGTCCTGGAAAAGTAAATCCAACTGCCTTTGTTAGGACTAGAAAACAGAATTATCTCATTCTTTGTTTCAATCAAATTTTTAAGTACAGATTTCACATAGGTACTAATTGCCTACACCAGAAGAAACATGTCACATGCATCCAGTTAAATGAAATGAACAAGGGCCTCAAGAAAAAAAGTTGCATCTTCCTCAATACCCACTCCCCACTCATCTCTCCTTCAGAAGACTCGGTCTTTGTCTCAAGTTTCCTTTTGTCAGTCAGAACAGATCAGGACTCTATAATGTTTGTAAACTGCTTCTAAGGGCAGAAGATTAGTTGATGAGTACTGCAAATGACAGTAGTTTGTTTCTTCCTTTTCAGAACATATATAAACATTATTTTTCTGAGGCCAGAATTAGCTTCATACAAGCCCATATAACCCTTGTATAACAATGCAGAAAGGAAGAGGCATACAGAATTTGATTCTATAATCCTCAGCATCCCACAGCTCATGACAACAGTAGTAGGTTGGCTCAACATCATCAACAAGAAGGGCAACTAATGTTGCCATACCTATCTTCAAGTATTCTAACACTCACGTGATCCCCCCTTATATTAATACATAACTTCCACATTTAATGAATTGGAATTTGCGCAGCTAACTTCAAAAATCCCTATGAAGTTTTAAATACACCAACAAACATGACAGTTTCAAGTGAATTTAGAAGAACTATCTAAATGCGCAACACGTCTATAACTAAAACAATGATGATGACCTAACAGAAGATTGGAGTTAATTACAGAAAAAGAACAAGCATTGTCAATATATCAATCATCATGGAGATTTAGGGTACAGCATACTTCTTTTGTAGGGCCTCTTTCTCTTCCAACCAACTTTTGAATTTGTCAGCTTCACTCAGAACCTAAATGTGAATTTATCCAATGCACTTTTAGTTAACACTTCTCAAGAATAAATGGATAACTTGCTACAAGTATCTACTGACTATATCAGATAGTAGATTTATATGTAATGCTCAAAGAACAAACCTCATCTATTCTAGCTTTGGGAAGCCACGGTTTATTTGTCTCCCATTTGTTTACAATCTGCAGGAGTTCCAAAGAAAAAAAATCAATACAGCAGAACTGTTGCAGCTATTCACTAGAAACTGAGGAAACCAAGTCTAGCCATGAAACAGATCGGCAATTCACTACCAATGTTGAAAAGGTCCTCTACGGTAAATAAATAGATGAATGAATAACAACAAGTTTTCCACATCAATCAGCAAGCATATTCTGCTCAGACAAAATAGCTTTTTTGTAGGTAAAGAGTGGTGGTATCAGGCATTAAAAAAAATCACAACTATATTCATATAGAGAAACAAATATTCTCGCATAAGTAGGTTAAGACACTAAGACAACAAGTTACATACACAGTAAATAACCTGCTGAAAACAACTTGTCAGACAGGAAAAAGAGAAGTATAAGACAGTTTCCACGTAAGCAAGTTTTGCTGCAATCTAAGCAAGCATGTAACTTGTAAATTCAGAATGTCATTCCTGGAACTTTCTGATGATATTAAGTTAACAGTATTTAACACACCGCATCATATTAATAATACTGTGCCAATATCTCACAGCCAAGACAAATCTCCTATTAAGGGTGAGTATCAACCTACTATGGTACAGATTAGAATTGCCCCATATACAAGTGCATCAACCAGCAAAGTATAGTTCATAACATTATATGACAATGCATGGCAGCTGTTGATCAAGAAGAAAACCACTTTTCTGTGGAAGATGTTTCTTGTTATTTTTGTTGATACAAATATAGCATGCGTATAAAATGTTATTCAATAAGGGGTCCCTACCGCTGATGTGCATATACACCAAAAGCATATTCTAATTACTAGTGCCATCTATCCCATTACCACATCATCATCTGAATTGGTCTACACATTACAGGAACATAAAGCAATATTCATGCACTTTTCCTACTGTACATTAGCAGGGTGGCTTGCCAGGTGTAATCAAGTTGTGGTACTGTTCAAGCATCATTCCAATCTCTGAGTCATACAAGGGCATTAAATGATGCTTTAGACCTTCCCCATGCAATCTTTGCATGGTCTTTCCAATATTTACCAACAATATGCATGCTGATCATGATTATGCAATATCAGGACACTGTAAGGAGAATAAGCAACTCTTCTCCATCCTTTTGGTCATTTTTTAAGATGAGAATTATTCAAGATAGGGAGCATCTCAAACAAAATCTGATATCCAACATCTAACATGGACTGCATTCTTAATAGAAGATCAGGAGATTTAAACAAGTAGAATACCTTTGAAGGCACAAGTTTGATCTCACTGCTCTAGCATGCACATAAGAATTGGGAATGTCATCAATTAAATAAGGTCGTTCTATTACTATTATGTGTCAATCTTGCACATATACTAGATACCAAAGTATTCCTCCAAGGAGTATTTATGAGTTAAACCGCAACTAAATTTTCATTTTTTAAAAAAAAAATTCCTTTTACTCCATTCATGGTGCTACCACTGATATATATATATATATATATGTGTGTGTGTGTGGTGCCTTTAATCAACAGACTAAATCAAAACTTTAATTTTTGTCTGATTTTGAACATCATAAATGTACAAGTCTGATTCATAAATGTTAGTGATCAGCCTAGTTGACAAACAAGCTTTTGGATCTGGCATTTTATATCTACTTTCAGATCTTGTTCCTGTCATATTGTATATCAATAGAAACTTCCTTTAAGTTCTCTTCCAACTTATATACAGATCTTTGATATTACTCCGCAAACCTTAAACACCACCAGTCCACAGCCCACTGGTGGAAGTAGTTACCTGAATAGGAGCACATATTATAACCAACAACACCTATATATGTCATTGTGATGCAAGTAGATCATCAAACTCGATGTAGACCACTATGACAGCTAAGAATATCCAGAAGGATCACCAGACTCAATGTAGATCATTTTTACTATTACAAGGACTCGATGTGGATCATATTGGCTACTATAAACAGAGCTAGACAATATTTAAGAACAAAATCTATCATATCAAGAAGCAAAATCGTGAGCCAAACTTTCAGGAAACAACAATTTGGTCATATGATGCCCGATCGAGCTGATCCTTTTTATAAAAAATCGATATATTTTTGAGATCTAAAACTTTTGGTCAGACCCTTTAAAGGCTAAATTAGGCCAAAATTACATCATTTTGATCTCAAAATGGGCTGGTCAAACCAGAATTTTTCTTTTCGAGGAAGATTTTGATTGAAAGTTATCTTCCAATCCATAAAGAATTGGGCAAAGTTGATATAAAAGTTAAGATCTATTTTCTATAAAATTTTTTTATATTTTTTTATAATTTTATATATTTATAATATTTTGGAGAATTGATAAAAAAAGAGAGATTTAAGTCCTACTTTCGCAATTCTACCATCATCTTTTTTTTTTCTTTTGAGAGATTCAAGTAGAGCAATTTAAAAAAAATCTTGTGCTCTCTCCGATCAGATCACATTGATTATGAAAACTTGCAAACATGTAGCTCTACTAGACATATAATTCCAATACGAGAGCATACCTTTTGCAGCTCATCAAGGTATGTTCGAGCATGTTCACAAGCAATTGGTCGTGTGGAAAGCTCACTCAACCTGGTAACAGATTTCAAGCATTTAGTCACTGATTCCAAGCCTGTCCTGTCCAACTGGTCAAAATTCTTCTACTCATAAAATTACCTGAAAAATATTGGGTCCCCAATGGCCTTGAGTGACTCAAGGCGCTCTTTGAACTCACTTGCTGGAGCATCTTCGCCATCACTATACAACCATTCTTGAACCTGTGGTAACAGATTTCATGAACTCAAAAGTTTGAACAAAAATACTAGGTGATATGACTTATAAAGTTGATGATCAAATCTCACCTCACTAAGTTTCTCCACAAAGGACTGACGCTCTTGTTCTGTTGAAACTTTCTTTATCTCAGAATTATCCTCAATCTGTCATCATACAACTGATTATATCAAGGCAAAGATATATTGCTCACAAACCAAATAGAATTTTAAAAGACAAAACCCACAAATTGACAAAATTTATAACTAAATATTAAAAAAACAGCACGCAAGGAACCAAACGGAACTTAGAAGAGCGGAATTCTCAGTTATTTAACAAGACACCTCTGAAGAAATTCAACTTGTTAAACAAGAAAGGCACATGTTATTTTAAAACTGCAGCCAAATTTTTAAGGAGATGTTACCAGAAATCCTCATAACTTTGAAAAATCATAGAAAAACCACTCAGTCTCAATTCAATGAGATCAAACAACAACAATTAGCAGAAAGAATGTTATAGTGATCGAAGTTTAAAAAATTGCAGTCGATTACACATTGCTGATTGGAAATGGCAAACAGCACAACAGAAACAGATCTCATATGATTTGACTGGGAAAAGCAGAATATAGATATTGGTCTGTCTGAAGACAACTCGAGAGTTTGCGATATGTCTGCATCACAATGTTATGCATCAGTCTAAAATCAAACACCTGACCTTTTCTCTTGTAGAATAAATATATTCCTCCAGGTTATTCTTGAGTTCTGCAGTCCTTTTTCTTTCAGCATCCTTTTTGTCAAGCATCTCTAACCTTAGTTTGGCTTCAGAAAATAAATCCTTTGAAAGCATTGCCCCAGGGCCAGCTGACTTCTCCACTATCTACATGACACGAAATCGCTTCAATTAACTTCAGATTTCTCAGATGCTTCAAGAAAACTACTAAAAACCATCACCCAGGATGTACCTTCAGTGGAACCCTGAAGGTTCTCTTTTTAAATATTTTTTCTGTTATAACATCTGCACTACCCTGCTCATCTATGGTGGAGTTGGACTTATTGGTGTCATTCTCAGCATCTAAGCTTTCCTGGTCGACTTCTGAACTATTTGCTGGGCTTGCTTCAGCAGATATGTTGAGATTACTGGCAACATTAGTTTCGATTGTCTTGTTTCTCTTAGGAACTTCTACCCATTCAGATATCTCAATCACTGCATCCGCTCGATCAAGAGAAATAACTCCACTCCTGCTCAGAGAAAAATGTAGATTTGCTTTGATGGGGGCAGAGAGGTTGCGCGTTGAATACCTAAAAAGAACAAGGAAATGTTAGAAGATTTTATTTGCAATGATAAGCATTAGCAAACACTATTGCAAATCAAACATTAATGTCCTGATAGCTAAATAAAGCATGTCAGTGCTCCTAGCAGTTGATTAAATAGCCAGATCATTATCTTACTTCTCACTGGCTTCATTCAGACCAGATACTGAATAATGAGCAAACTTATTAGAAGAAACTCCTGGAGGCAATTCATTCACTTTTTCATAACTTAGCAAAGCTTCGAAGTCCTTGTTATGTTTGATAGACCTGAACATCTGTCCAGTGAAAAAGACAACCATCAAGAAGAAAGGTAGTGCCAACAAATTTGTTACACCGAACAAGCCTGGTTTTAACTCATTGCATTGGATCGAAAAAAAGAACAAGACCATGCACGTACCTTGCTAGGCATTTTCTTCATTTGTGGTACAAGTAAAAGATCAATGTTTTCATCTTTCACAAGATCCGGGCCATCTAAGCAAGTACAAAGCCATAAGAAGAGCCATCAATCATTCCTAGCTTACGGTTTAGCTTGATGCCATCACTCAAATTTGCAGCATGCAGTGATGCACCAAGAGCTATTGCTTCATCAGCATCAAGATGTTTGTCCAGATCATTCCTTCCAAGAAACTCCTGAAGCTTAACCTGAATGAAGCAGTGCAGAACAATTTTTCACTACCATATGTGGTATCAATAACCTCGAAACTTCTGTACAAAGTAATGATGAGTTTGATGCACAAAGGGACAAACTATCAAAGATATGTATACATTCAACAGAGAACATTTAACCTAGACATGGACCACCATTCACATAGATTCCTTTTAACTTCACAACCGATGAAAGATATTTCAAATTTTTCAAGATGTTGCAACTACATTGAAGAGTAGCCACCAAACAAAACTATTAAATAAAATAATCAACAATCCATTTATATATATATATATAATATATATATATATAGATATATATATATAATATATATATATATTCCGGATGAATAGATTGTATAACTATCCATTGAATGAAAAATTTGAGACAAATAACAAAGGAAAGAAAATCATTTTTCATGACATGTTAGCAAATAAGGAACTATCCATATGTTTTTACAAATAATTATTATGCATTGTAAAAGGAAATATGATTGGTCAGAATACTATAAAATAGAGTGCACTCATGAACCATGAGATTCAATAAATAAATAAGTATCATACCAGAATTCAACTACAGGGACATGGTGTGAATAAGAACATCCCAACATCCCTTAATAAGGATTATTGGCTATAAAGATATTTATACCAGAATTTAACGACAGGGACAAGGTGTGAATAAGAACATACTAACATCCCTTAATAAGCATTATTGGCTATTAAGTTATTTATAGCAGAATTCAACTACAGGGACATGGAGTGAACAAAAACATCCCAACAAATTCCTTAATCAGAATTATTGGCTATGCAGCCATTTATCACAGAGTAGCAAGTTCTGATCCATTTATTAGACAGATAAGTATCATACCAAAATTCCACCATAGGGATGTGCTGTGAAGAAGAACAACCGAACATTCCTTAATAAGGATTATTGGCAATAAAGTTATTTATCATAAATTAACAGGCCCTGATCCATTTACCATCGATCCCTATCAAAGGTTAATTCCGTATCACAAACTTCATGAATTATGTCTAATGACCCATGATGTCTTCATTTCATAGTTCATCATTTTATTACAACCAGCTTTAAACCCTTTATACAGGATAAGGACCAATGAGATTAGTCATATAAATTATTTTAGACAAACCCTGAGCATATTAAATGCTACTAAAGCCAAAAAATAATTTAAAACTCTGCTAATAAATGGTTAAATCAGAAACCAACACAAATTTTCACAAAGATAGTCCTGTTTGAGAAATAAAAGCAGACAGAAGTGACTGCAAATTATAGAAAATGAATGCATACAAGTTGCTAGTTCAAATGGTGACTAAATGGTTGGTTTAAGTAGACAACAGAAGTCAGCGATAGATGTAAAAACTACTTTTGTGGTTCTATAAACTAACCACAGCTTACATCATGAGGGGCAAACTCACTACACATCCTAATAAACCCTGTCAAATTTATAGCCATACGGAAATAGCAAGCTTGTAGCTTAAAGACAGGTGTTAGGAGAAGAGAAATACTGTGAAGGTTAGTGAAGTTAGGTGGGAAATGACAATTATCAAACCAAGGTTTGCAAAATCAAAATAAACGGCCCAGTGGGTGTACTATGCCGAATTGGGGGAGTCACGTTGTTTTGTAAGTTTGGTTCTAAACTCAATAGGAACTGGTTTGAACAAAGTAGAACTGCATGATCCCACTTGGAGCAACTTAGTTTGAGTCCATTCTTGGCCCCATGACTAGAAAGGGGCATTGGGATGCCTTACTCATCCCTTTTGTACTGAGAACAAGAAGGGGAGAGTGGGAAGATCAGGAAATAAATTGGAGATGCTAGATTTCCATGTTCCTAACCCTAAAATCCAAGATAGGGTCAGATATAGTCTCGTCCCTTCTCCTCCATTATTCTTTTCTCTTTTCAATCCTAAATAGGCTAGTAAAACAAGTGGAAATCAAGCCAAAATTTTGTATTTTGGCATGATTCCTTGATATACTATAGATCTGAGGGTGATGCATGCATTAAAGAACAAATCATAATTTTTTCGTTTCCATGTAATATTTTAGAAACAAAATATATTTTTAAACTCAAAGAATAATAATTCAAAAAATATATATCCATATATTTTTAAAAAAAACAAACAAACTTGTAGTATGCTTGAAAGGCCACACACTACTAGCTTATTTATAGTATTTTATTTAAATTTGAGCAAGGTTATGGCTAACTAAATCTAAGCCTGAATTTAAACAAATTTAAAAATAAATGGTGAATAAGGCATTCCTTTGGGAAGAAAAATGTAGCAACCCAGATGGGGTGCTATATTAGTCTGAATTAAAATTAAATTTTTGAGTATTAAAATTAAATATTATTTTTAATAAATAGTTATTTAAAAGTATTTTAAAAATCAGTAAAAACATGAAAAAATAGTATTCTCAATAGATAATTCAAAGTCTTTTCTAGAGCACATGGACCATTTTCTGCACAACAATGTAAATTATCAAATTTTTAAGTATTTAACAATGTAAAATTATTGATTCAACTAAAGATAATGAAAAATATGGCAAAATGTATTGGTAATCAGGGCATATTTTCTAGGAGGATCATACATGTTTTTCATTATTTTATAATTTACCATATTTATGAAGTGAAATTAAATTATAAGTCATAAGTACAACTAGAAATATATATTTAACAAAGTGTAAATCCATCTTACATAATTTCTAGTAATGAGTGAGGTAGTTTATAACATATGGTTGTCAAACTTGCAGAAGTGATTCAAGAATAAAGGAGGACAAAGATGCTAACATTCGTCGGGAGCATGGTGGAATGATTTCAGGCCAACATCATTGGAGACACATGGTGCAATACAGTAGGAGATAGGCGACAAGATTGAGGTGATATTTGATTGGTGGTTACTAGATGTGGTTGCATGCAAGAAATGTTCACAAGAAATTCAATGACTGATGAACAAATACTTTCATGACTTTAAGTTAGGCAAGAAAAAGAACTAAGAAACTAGCAGATATTGATCATCAAATAACTGAGCCAGCATCATATCACTCAAAGAGTTTGAATGATCAATGATGGAGGGAGGAAGATGGCAGGCACAAAGCACAGTTTAAGCTCTCAGTAGAAGGCTTTGGTTTTGAGTCTACAACGTAGATCCAGTCTACAAAAGAAGGCAATTAGTGACTGAGGTGCCGGTAAGGATGGCACCTGGATAGCATCTATATTTGAAGCTTTGACAAGCAAGGAAAGAGGCCTAGAGATATACCAGTAGGGGCTACCATTCATAACTTAGATCTACGGTTACATTGGGTTGTAGGTAATCTATCCAGATTACTGGTAATTTAATAGGACCCCACCATATTACTATATTTGGTACGTTTTTCTGGATAGTAATCTATCTTGTCTGGTAATCTGGATTACCATCTCTCATATAGTAATCTATCTTGTCTGGTAATCTGGATTACCACCTCTTAAATAATCTTTTGGACAATATTACCCACCCCTTCTCCATTTCTCTTACATTATAATATAATATAATACTATACTATATTATATTAATATATTTTACTTTATTTTATAATATTATAAAGTATAAAATTATATAATATATTATATAATATTATAATATTATAGTATTAATATAATATAACAAAAAAATTATATATTATATTTAATTATATATAAAATATTTATATAAATGTTTTAACTATTTAAATATAATTTTTTATATTAAATTAATTTGGTATAAAAAATATTTTTAATTTTTTATTTTATATAAAGTATGAATATTAAAAATATATTTTAATAGTATATTATATTATTTATAATAATATAATATAATATAATATTATTGTATATAATATAATGTTATACCATTTTATATTAATATCTTTTATTTTAATTTGTAGTATAACAAAATATAATATTATATAATATGTTATATAATATTATAATATTAATATAATATAATATAATATAATTTATTTTATATATAATGTAATATAATATTATATATTTATATTTTATATAAAATATATTATTTAATATATCTAATAATATATTAAATATATTATCTATTTAATATTAAAATTTAATATTAAATTATTTAGTATAAAATATATTTTATTTTTTTTTAAATTTTAATATAAAAATATAAAATATTTATATTTTATATTTATATTATAAAATATTAAAAATTATATTTTTATAAATAAAATATAGATTTAATTTAAAAATATTTTGAAAATTTAATTTTACCTAAGGTTACCTACATGTACCAAACCTATAATCTACGTTACTAGCAATCCACGTTGCTAGTAAAATATATTACCTTTTAGGATTATCTGGCGATGCACCAAACGCAACCTACATGCCTTACTCCAAGTAGACTTAAAGTCAATGCAATATAGGATCGATTCCATTCTCATCAAAGATAAGAAAATTGGCTTGTGGAAATTATTGCCTCTCGATTGCAATATAGCCACATCCATGCAAATGTTGCAGACAACAGCTACTACCTCAGGATGAGCAGATAAAAAATAATCCAATGACTTTCTTGAAGTGGATTCTAAGGACTCAAGAACAAACATATTAGAGTTCCATTGAAAGTAATAGATTTTCTTTTGCCTTGAGCAAATGCTTTGATGTTGGAAGTATAGAATGAAAAATTATGAGGCCACAAAATATATAGAAGAATTGTTGAAGCAATAATTCTAGGAAGCACATTTACCAAAGAGTACTTCGACAAAAGTGACACTACAATAGCACCAAAAACATCCTTTTGACTTCTGGAGTATTAGATAATTGAGATTCGCAAGCATCAACAGCCAGTTGTGAAGTAATTGACCCCCCTAGCAGGGGCTATATAATTTGATCTCATTCTCAGATCTTTTTCAATAGTGGAGTCCCCGCAAACTTGGTTGTATCTGCTCTCACTTAGAACAGATGCAATATATTGCCACATGCAAGCCAGTCAAGGTGTAAAAAAGAGGAATAACCTAGTTCTTCAATAAGAATCCTAAACATCAATGTGTTTGAGAAACCATTACATCTTGTTATTATATTGGAGCTAAGACATGTTATCTTTGAAAAAATAATTCTTAAGAAGACCATTTGTATATTCCATTCTGGGGTACTCTAATCTGCTATCACCTTATTAGCAGATAGAACACTTCATATCTTAGGCCTTGAATGTGAGTGGACTTCACTGCCTGCTGAAAAAATTGACTATATAAAGCCATTCTAACATGACACACTTGATGAAAGCCATTAAGCATTGGAATTCAAATATAAGATGAAGGCACACCTATGAAGACAGATACATGACCACTGGAGATTTAACATATACAAAAATCTGATATCCATCCCTAAGCATCTCACTGCAAAAGTAATTCTGCATCTCATTTTTGCAGTTTGGTCATATGAATGCCTTTTCATAACACTTCATCCTGCCTTTTTGTCTGTTGCCTATCTGTTGCCAAGTTATATCATCACACTATGGCTCCTGATGATCACCATCTCAATTACCTGTTTTTATGTACCATGTTTACGTTTCTTTTCTTTATTCTAATTGTATAAACTATCTTAAATGCTCACTGTTTATGCATAAACAAAGCTGAGAGTGACCTTTCATACATACCTACTTTTATTGCCTAATTCTTTATTGTCACTGTGTTGCCTATTTTTTAGGTTTCTTTTGGAGGTTTTTAAAATTTGTAAATTGTGGAAATATGAATTTTAAATACATAGCTAAACACCTTCTCCTTACTTAAAGCATTTTCCTTGTTCTAAGAAACATCTATGCAATATTAAATTGACTGCTATGAACACATTTCTTTCAAGCAACCAATCAAAACTTTAAGGGTCCATTTGGTTGCAGAGAAAGTGAAAGAAAATAAAGATAAATTAGCAAGAGAAAAAAAAGAAAAAAAGAGAATAAATTAGCAAGAGAAAAGAAAAGAAAATCGGGTATTTTCTCATTGTTTGGGTGAACTAATAAAATTGCAAAGAAAGATGTTGAGAAAGTGGTCAGGATTAGTTGTCTTGTGCTACTTTCTTATGTTTAACTTTTCTCTCAAAATCACAACCTTTTGAAAAAGGAAATTTTAGGCTTGTTAGAGAAAATCTTAGCTTGTCTTTGATTTTCTCTTCATGGATTTTCTTTTTACCACCAAACAACAAAAAAAAGATTCTTCCCTCAGAAACCTTTTCCTTTCACTTCTTTTCGACCAAACAGTCTTATTCCTTCAAAGAATTCCCTTTCTTCTTTACAATAATTAACTCTATTGAATAAACATATAATCATTATTCTCTTCCTAAATTATTGTGAAATTATATGAGACTTTCAAAAGATTTTGGACAGGTCGATTCTCTTTTCCTCTATCTAGTGTTTGTTTGTTCAATGTCTTTTTGTTGAATTTTGCTGTAGTTTTGCACAAAATCAAATAATGCAATTTTGTGGCTCTCTCATAGATTTCTTTTATGTTTTCCTATCCCAGAAGCACAATAACACGGGAGAAATTTGAGGAACTTTGTGGGGACTTGTGGGAGCAGGCTTTGGTTCCTGTAAAACAAGTACTCAGAGATTCAGGCTTAAATATGGATGAAATTTATGCGGTAGAGTTGATAGGTGGAGCAACTCGCGTGCCAAAATTACAGGTCATTTTTTTCACATTTCTTCTTTGTACTATAAACTGTTGTTCTCATAATGCTTTGCCTGCATTATGTATTACCTTCATGATCTGTAGCAGAGTATGTTTGCCATCATATTTTAGCTTGGTTAGATCATACTATATTAAAGAATTCTGTTTTCATACTTTGGCAAGCCTGAACCCTATGGTGCAACCAGCAAGCAAACTCTTACATCCTCTTATAAAACTAGAAGAAAGCTGAGCACTTAGTAGTTATTATAATTTTGAAAAACTGTGTTAATGCAGAATTACTTTTGCAGTGAGATGCTTAGGGATGGATATCAGATTTTTGTATATGTTAAATCTCCAGTGGTCATGTATCTGTCTTCATAGGTGTGCCTTCATCTTTATATTTGAATTCCAATGCTTAATGGCTTTCATCAAGTGTGTCATGTTAGAATGGCTTTATATAGTCAATTTTTTCAGCAGGCAGTGAAGTCCACTCACATTCAAGGCCTAAAGATATGAAGTGTTCTATCTGCTAATAAGGTGATAGCAGATTAGAGTACCCCAGAATGGAATATACAAATGGTCTTCTTAAGAATTATTTTTTCAAAGATAACATGTCTTAGCTCCAATATAATAACAAGATGTAATGGTTTCTCAAACACATTGATGTTTAGGATTCTTATTGAAGAACTAGGTTATTCCTCTTTTTACACCTTTGACTGGCTTGCATGTGGCAATATATTGCATCTGTTCTAAGTGAGAGCAGATACAACCAAGTTTGCGGGGACTCCACTATTGAAAAAGATCTGAGAATGAGATCAAATTATATAGCCCCTGCTAGGGGGGTCAATTACTTCAACAACTGGCTGTTGATGCTTGCGAATCTCAATTATCTAATACTCCAGAAGTCAAAGGATGTTTTTGGTGCTATTGTAGTGTCACTTTTGTCGAAGTACTCTTTGGTAAATGTGCTTCCTAGAATTATTGCTTCAACAATTCTTCTATATATTTTGTGGCCTCATAATTTTTCATTCTATACTTCCAACATCAAAGCATTTGCTCAAGGCAAAAGAAAATCTATTACTTTCAATGGAACTCTAATATGTTTGTTCTTGAGTCCTTAGAATCCACTTCAAGAAAGTCATTGGATTATTTTTTATCTGCTCATCCTGAGGTAGTAGCTGTTGTCTGCAACATTTGCATGGATGTGGCTATATTGCAATCGAGAGGCAATAATTTCCACAAGCCAATTTCTTATCTTTGATGAGAATGGAATCGATCCTATATTGCATTGACTTTAAGTCTACTTGGAGTAAGGCATGTAGGTTGCGTTTGGTGCATCGCCAGATAATCCTAAAAGGTAATATATTTTACTAGCAACGTGGATTGCTAGTAACGTAGATTATAGGTTTGGTACATGTAGGTAACCTTAGGTAAAATTAAATTTTCAAAATATTTTTAAATTAAATCTATATTTTATTTATAAAAATATAATTTTTAATATTTATAATATAAAATATAAAATATAAATATTTTATATTTTTATATTAAAATTTAAAAAAATAAAATATATTTTATACTAAATAAATTTAATATTAAATTTTAATATTAAATAGATAATATATTTAATATATTATTTAGATATATTAAATAATATTTTATATAAATATATAAATATATAATATTATATTACATTATATATAAATATAATTTATATTATATTATATTATATTAATATTATAATATTATATAACATATTATATAATATTATTTTTGTTATACTACAAATTAAAATAAAAGATATTAATATAAAATGGTATAACATTATATTATATACAATAATATATTATATTATATTATATTATTATATAATAATATAATATACTATTAAAATATATTTTATAATATTCATACTTTATATAAAATTAAAAAAATTAAAAATATTTTTTATACCAAATTAATTTAATATAAAAAATTATATATTAAATAGTTAAAACATTTAATATAAATATATTTATATATAATTAAATATAATATATAATTTTTTTGTTATATTATATTAATACTATAATATATAATATTATAATAATATATTATAATTTTATACTTTAAATATTTATAAAATAAAGTAAAATATATTAATATAATATAGTATAGTATTATATTTATATTATAATGTAAGAGAAATGGAGAAGGGGTGGGTAATATTGTCCAAAAGATTATTTAAGAGGTGGTAATCCAGATTACCAGACAAGATAGATTACTATATGAGAGATGGTAATCCAGATTACCAGACAAGATAGATTACTATCCAGAAAAACGTACCAAATATAGTAATATGGTGGGGTCCTATTAAATTACCAGTAATCTGGATAGATTACCTACAACCAAATGTAACCGTAGATCTAAGTTATGAATGGTAGCCCCTACTGGTATATCTCTAGGCCTCTTTCCTTGCTTGTCAAAGCTTCAAATATAGATGCTATCCAGGTGCCATCCTTACCGGCAACCTCAGTCACTAATTGCCTTCTTTTGTAGACTGGATCTACGTTGTAGACTCAAAACCAAAGCCTTCTACTGAGAGCTTAAACTGTGCTTTGTGCCTGCCATCTTCCCCTCCATCATTGATCATTCAAACTCTTTGAGTGATATGATGCTGGCTCAGTTATTTGATGATCAATATCTGCTAGTTTCTTAGTTCTTTTTTCTTGCCTAACTTAAAGTCATGAAAGTATTTGTTCATCAGTCATTGAATTTCTTGTGAACATTTCTTGCATGCAACCACATCTAGTAACCACCAATCAAATATCACCTCAATCTTGTCGCCTATCTCCTACTGTATTGCACCATGTGTCTCCAATGATGTTGGCCTGAAATCATTCCACCATGCTCCCGACGAATGTTAGCATCTTTGTCCTCCTTTATTCTTGAATCACTTCTGCAAGTTTGACAACCATATGTTATAAACTACCTCACTCATTACTAGAAATTATGTAAGATGGATTTACACTTTGTTAAATATATATTTCTAGTTGTACTTATGACTTATAATTTATTTCACTTCATAAATATGGTAAATTATAAAATAATGAAAACATGTATGATCCTCCTAGAAAATATGCCCTGATTACCAATACATTTTGCCATATTTTTCATTATCTTTAGTTGAATCAATAATTTTACATTGTTAAATACTTAAAAATTTGATAATTTACATTGTTGTGCAGAAAATGGTCCATGTGCTCTAGAAAAGACTTTGAATTATCTATTGAAAATACTTTTTTTCATGTTTTTACTGATTTTTAAAATACTTTTAAATAACTATTTATTAAAATAATATTTAATTTTAATACTCAAAAATTTAATTTTAATTCAGACTAATATAGCACCCCATCTGGGTTGCTACATTTTTCTTCCCAAAGGAATGCCTTATTCACCATTTATTTTTTAAATTTGTTTAAATTCAGGCTTAGATTTAGTTAGCCATAACCTTGCTCAAATTTAAATAAAATACTATAAATAAGCTAGTAGTGTGTGGCCTTTCAAGCATACTACAAGTTTGTTTGTTTTTTTTAAAAAATATATGGATATATATTTTTGAATTATTATTCTTTGAGTTTAAAAATATATTTGTTTCTAAAATATTACATGGAAACGAAAAAATTATGATTTGTTCTTTAATGCATGCATCACCCTCAGATCTATAGTATATCAAGGAATCATGCCAAAATACAAAATTTTGGCTTGATTTCCACTTGTTTTTACTAGCCTATTTAGGATTGAAAAGAGAAAAAGAATAATGGAGGAGAAGGGACGAGACTATATCTGACCCTATCTTGGATTTTAGGGTTAGGAACATGGAAATCTAGCATCTCCAATTTATTTCCTGATCTTCCCACTCTCCCCTTCTTGTTCTCAGTACAAAAGGGATGAGTAAGGCATCCCAATGCCCCTTTCTAGTCATGGGGCAAGAATGGACTCAAACTAAGTTGCTCCAAGTGGGATCATGCAGTTCTACTTTGTTCAAACCAGTTCCTATTGAGTTTAGAACCAAACTTACAAAACAACGTGACTCCCCCAATTCGGCATAGTACACCCACTGGCCGTTTATTTTGATTTTGCAAACCTTGGTTTGATAATTGTCATTTCCCAACCTAACTTCACTAACCTTCACAGTATTTCTCTTCTCCTAACACCTGTCTTTAAGCTACAAGCTTGCTATTTCCGTATGGCTATAAATTTGACAGGGTTTATTAGGATGTGTAGTGAGTTTGCCCCTCATGATGTAAGCTGTGGTTAGTTTATAGAACCACAAAAGTAGTTTTTACATCTATCGCTGACTTCTGTTGTCTACTTAAACCAACCATTTAGTCACCATTTGAACTAGCAACTTGTATGCATTCATTTTCTATAATTTGCAGTCACTTCTGTCTGCTTTTATTTCTCAAAACAGGACTATCTTTGTGAAAATTTGTGTTGGTTTCTGATTTAACCATTTATTAGCAGAGTTTTAAATTATTTTTGGCTTTAGTAGCATTTAATATGCTCAGGGTTTGTCTAAAATAATTTATATGACTAATCTCATTGGTCCTTATCCTGTATAAAGGGTTTAAAGCTGGTTGTAATAAAATGATGAACTATGAAATGAAGACATCATGGGTCATTAGACATAATTCATGAAGTTTGTGATACGGAATTAACCTTTGATAGGGATCGATGGTAAATGGATCAGGGCCTGTTAATTTATGATAAATAACTTTATTGCCAATAATCCTTATTAAGGAATGTTCGGTTGTTCTTCTTCACAGCACATCCCTATGGTGGAATTTTGGTATGATACTTATCTGTCTAATAAATGGATCAGAACTTGCTACTCTGTGATAAATGGCTGCATAGCCAATAATTCTGATTAAGGAATTTGTTGGGATGTTTTTGTTCACTCCATGTCCCTGTAGTTGAATTCTGCTATAAATAACTTAATAGCCAATAATGCTTATTAAGGGATGTTAGTATGTTCTTATTCACACCTTGTCCCTGTCGTTAAATTCTGGTATAAATATCTTTATAGCCAATAATCCTTATTAAGGGATGTTGGGATGTTCTTATTCACACCATGTCCCTGTAGTTGAATTCTGGTATGATACTTATTTATTTATGAATCTCATGGTTCATGAGTGCACTCTATTTTATAGTATTCTGACCAATCATATTTCCTTTTACAATGCATAATAATTATTTGTAAAAACATATGGATAGTTCCTTATTTGCTAACATGTCATGAAAAATGATTTCTTTCCTTTTGTTATTTGTCTCAAATTTTTCATTCAATGGATAGTTATACAATCTATTCATCCGGAATATATATATATATATATATATATATATATATATATATATATAATATATATATATAAATGGATTGTTGATTATTTATTTAATAGTTTTGTTTGGTGGCTACTCTTCAATGTAGTTGCAACATCTTGAAAAATTTGAAATATCTTTCATCGGTTGTGAAGTTAAAAGGAATCTATGTGAATGGTGGTCCATGTCTAGGTTAAATGTTCTCTGTTGAATGTATACATATCTTTGATAGTTTGTCCCTTTGTGCATCAAACTCATCATTACTTTGTACAGAAGTTTCGAGGTTATTGATACCACATATGGTAGTGAAAAATTGTTCTGCACTGCTTCATTCAGGTTAAGCTTCAGGAGTTTCTTGGAAGGAATGATCTGGACAAACATCTTGATGCTGATGAAGCAATAGCTCTTGGTGCATCACTGCATGCTGCAAATTTGAGTGATGGCATCAAGCTAAACCGTAAGCTAGGAATGATTGATGGCTCTTCTTATGGCTTTGTACTTGGCTTAGATGGCCCGGATCTTGTGAAAGATGAAAACATTGATCTTTTACTTGTACCACAAATGAAGAAAATGCCTAGCAAGGTACGTGCATGGTCTTGTTCTTTTTTTCGATCCAATGCAATGAGTTAAAACCAGGCTTGTTCGGTGTAACAAATTTGTTGGCACTACCTTTCTTGATGATGGTTGTCTTTTTCACTGGACAGATGTTCAGGTCTATCAAACATAACAAGGACTTCGAAGCTTTGCTAAGTTATGAAAAAGTGAATGAATTGCCTCCAGGAGTTTCTTCTAATAAGTTTGCTCATTATTCAGTATCTGGTCTGAATGAAGCCAGTGAGAAGTAAGATAATGATCTGGCTATTTAATCAACTGCTAGGAGCACTGACATGCTTTATTTAGCTATCAGGACATTAATGTTTGATTTGCAATAGTGTTTGCTAATGCTTATCATTGCAAATAAAATCTTCTAACATTTCCTTGTTCTTTTTAGGTATTCAACGCGCAACCTCTCTGCCCCCATCAAAGCAAATCTACATTTTTCTCTGAGCAGGAGTGGAGTTATTTCTCTTGATCGAGCGGATGCAGTGATTGAGATATCTGAATGGGTAGAAGTTCCTAAGAGAAACAAGACAATCGAAACTAATGTTGCCAGTAATCTCAACATATCTGCTGAAGCAAGCCCAGCAAATAGTTCAGAAGTCGACCAGGAAAGCTTAGATGCTGAGAATGACACCAATAAGTCCAACTCCACCATAGATGAGCAGGGTAGTGCAGATGTTATAACAGAAAAAATATTTAAAAAGAGAACCTTCAGGGTTCCACTGAAGGTACATCCTGGGTGATGGTTTTTAGTAGTTTTCTTGAAGCATCTGAGAAATCTGAAGTTAATTGAAGCGATTTCGTGTCATGTAGATAGTGGAGAAGTCAGCTGGCCCTGGGGCAATGCTTTCAAAGGATTTATTTTCTGAAGCCAAACTAAGGTTAGAGATGCTTGACAAAAAGGATGCTGAAAGAAAAAGGACTGCAGAACTCAAGAATAACCTGGAGGAATATATTTATTCTACAAGAGAAAAGGTCAGGTGTTTGATTTTAGACTGATGCATAACATTGTGATGCAGACATATCGCAAACTCTCGAGTTGTCTTCAGACAGACCAATATCTATATTCTGCTTTTCCCAGTCAAATCATATGAGATCTGTTTCTGTTTGTGCTGTTTGCCATTTCCAATCAGCAATGTGTAATCGACTGCAATTTTTTAAACTTCGATCACTATAACATTCTTTCTGCTAATTGTTGTTGTTTGATCTCATTGAATTGAGACTGAGTGGTTTTTCTATGATTTTTCAAAGTTATGAGGATTTCTGGTAACATCTCCTTAAAAATTTGGCTGCAGTTTTAAATAACATGTGCCTTTCTTGTTTAACAAGTGAATTTCTTCAGAGGTGTCTTGTTAAATAACTGAGAATTCCGCTCTTCTAAGTTCCGTTTGGTTCCTTGCTGTGTTAATTTTCTTTTTTTTGTTCTTTTATTTTTTTTTTTATATTTGTCGTGGGTTTTGTCTTTTAAAATTCTATTTGGTTTGTGAGCATATATCTTTGCCTTGATATAATCAGTTGTATGATGACAGATTGAGGATAATTCTGAGATAAAGAAAGTTTCAACAGAACAAGAGCGTCAGTCCTTTGTGGAGAAACTTAGTGAGGTGAGATTTGATCATCAACTTTATAAGTCATATCACCTAGTATTTTTGTTCAAACTTTTGAGTTCATGAAATCTGTTACCACAGGTTCAAGAATGGTTGTATAGTGATGGCGAAGATGCTCCAGCAAGTGAGTTCAAAGAGCGCCTTGAGTCACTCAAGGCCATTGGGGACCCAATATTTTTCAGGTAATTTTATGAGTAGAAGAATTTTGACCAGGTTGGACAGGACAGGCTTGGAATCAGTGACTAAATGCTTGAAATCTGTTACCAGGTTGAGTGAGCTTTCCACACGACCAATTGCTTGTGAACATGCTCGAACATACCTTGATGAGCTGCAAAGGTATGCTCTCGTATTGGAATTATATGTCTAGTAGAGCTACATGTTTGCAAGTTTTCATAATCAATGTGATCTGATCGGAGAGAGCACAAGATTTTTTTTAAATTGCTCTACTTGAATCTCTCAAAAGAAAAAAAAAAAGATGATGGTAGAATTGCGAAAGTAGGACTTAAATCTCTCTTTTTTTTATCAATTCTCCAAAATATTATAAATATATAAAATTATAAAAAAAATATAAAAATTTTATAGAAAATAGATCTTAACTTTTATATCAACTTTGCCCAATTCTTTATGGATTGGAAGATAACTTTCAATCAAAATCTTCCTCGAAAAGAAAAATTCTGGTTTGACCAGCCCATTTTGAGATCAAAATGATGTAATTTTGGCCTAATTTAGCCTTTAAAGGGTCTGACCAAAGTTTTAGATCTCAAAAATATATCGATTTTTTATAAAAAGGATCAGCTCGATCGGGCATCATATGACCAAATTGTTGTTTCCTGAAAGTTTGGCTCACGATTTTGCTTCTTGATATGATAGATTTTGTTCTTAAATATTGTCTAGCTCTGTTTATAGTAGCCAATATGATCCACATCGAGTCCTTGTAATAGTAAAAATGATCTACATTGAGTCTGGTGATCCTTCTGGATATTCTTAGCTGTCATAGTGGTCTACATCGAGTTTGATGATCTACTTGCATCACAATGACATATATAGGTGTTGTTGGTTATAATATGTGCTCCTATTCAGGTAACTACTTCCACCAGTGGGCTGTGGACTGGTGGTGTTTAAGGTTTGCGGAGTAATATCAAAGATCTGTATATAAGTTGGAAGAGAACTTAAAGGAAGTTTCTATTGATATACAATATGACAGGAACAAGATCTGAAAGTAGATATAAAATGCCAGATCCAAAAGCTTGTTTGTCAACTAGGCTGATCACTAACATTTATGAATCAGACTTGTACATTTATGATGTTCAAAATCAGACAAAAATTAAAGTTTTGATTTAGTCTGTTGATTAAAGGCACACACACCACACACATATATATAATATATATATCAGTGGTAGCACCATGAATGGAGTAAAAGGAATTTTTTTTTTAAAAAAATGAAAATTTAGTTGCGGTTTAACTCATAAATACTCCTTGGAGGAATACTTTGGTATCTAGTATATGTGCAAGATTGACACATAATAGTAATAGAACGACCTTATTTAATTGATGACATTCCCAATTCTTATGTGCATGCTAGAGCAGTGAGATCAAACTTGTGCCTTCAAATAGGTATTCTACTTGTTTAAATCTCCTGATCTTCTATTAAGAATGCAGTCCATGTTAGATGTTGGATATCAGATTTTGTTTGAGATGCTCCCTATCTTGAATAATTCTCATCTTAAAAAATGACCAAAAGGATGGAGAAGAGTTGCTTATTCTCCTTTACAGTGTCCTGATATTGGACATAATCATGATCAGCATGCATATTGTTGGTAAATATTGGAAAGACCATGCAAAGATTGCATGGGGAAGGTCTAAAGCATCATTTAATGCCCTTGTATGACTCAGAGATTGGAATGATGCTTGAACAGTACCACAACTTGATTACACCTGGCAAGCCACCCTGCTAATGTACAGTAGGAAAAGTGCATGAATATTGCTTTATGTTCCTGTAATGTGTAGACCAATTCAGATGATGATGTGGTAATGGGATAGATGGCACTAGTAATTAGAATATGCTTTTGGTGTATATGCACATCAGCGGTAGGGACCCCTTATTGAATAACATTTTATACGCATGCTATATTTGTATCAACAAAATAACAAGAAAACATCTTCCACAGAAAAGTGGTTTTCTTCTTGAATATCAACAGCTGCCATGCATTGTCATATAATGTTATGAACTATACTTTGCTGGTTGATGCACTTGTATATGGGGCAATTCTAATCTGTACCATAGTAGGTTGATACTCACCCTTAATAGGATTTGTCTTGGCTGTGAGATATTGGCACAGTATTATTAATATGATGCGGTGTGTTAAATACTGTTAACTTAATATCATCAGAAAGTTCCAGGAATGACATTCTGAATTTACAAGTTACATGCTTGCTTAGATTGCAGCAAAACTTGCTTACGTGGAAACTGTCTTATACTTCTCTTTTTCCTGTCTGACAAGTTGTTTTCAGCAGGTTATTTACTGTGTATGTAACTTGTTGTCTTAGTGTCTTAACCTACTTATGCGAGAATATTTGTTTCTCTATATGAATATAGTTGTGATTTTTTTTAATGCCTGATACCACCACTCTTTACCTACAAAAAAGCTATTTTGTCTGAGCAGAATATGCTTGCTGATTGATGTGGAAAACTTGTTGTTATTCATTCATCTATTATTTACCGTAGAGGACCTTTTCAACATTGGTAGTGAATTGCCGATCTGTTTCATGGCTAGACTTGGTTTCCTCAGTTTCTAGTGAATAGCTGCAACAGTTCTGCTGTATTGATTTTTTTTCTTTGGAACTCCTGCAGATTGTAAACAAATGGGAGACAAATAAACCGTGGCTTCCCAAAGCTAGAATAGATGAGGTTTGTTCTTTGAGCATTACATATAAATCTACTATCTGATATAGTCAGTAGATACTTGTAGCAAGTTATCCATTTATTCTTGAGAAGTGTTAACTAAAAGTGCATTGGATAAATTCACATTTAGGTTCTGAGTGAAGCTGACAAATTCAAAAGTTGGTTGGAAGAGAAAGAGGCCCTACAAAAGAAGTATGCTGTACCCTAAATCTCCATGATGATTGATATATTGACAATGCTTGTTCTTTTTCTGTAATTAACTCCAATCTTCTGTTAGGTCATCATCATTGTTTTAGTTATAGACGTGTTGCGCATTTAGATAGTTCTTCTAAATTCACTTGAAACTGTCATGTTTGTTGGTGTATTTAAAACTTCATAGGGATTTTTGAAGTTAGCTGCGCAAATTCCAATTCATTAAATGTGGAAGTTATGTATTAATATAAGGGGGGATCACGTGAGTGTTAGAATACTTGAAGATAGGTATGGCAACATTAGTTGCCCTTCTTGTTGATGATGTTGAGCCAACCTACTACTGTTGTCATGAGCTGTGGGATGCTGAGGATTATAGAATCAAATTCTGTATGCCTCTTCCTTTCTGCATTGTTATACAAGGGTTATATGGGCTTGTATGAAGCTAATTCTGGCCTCAGAAAAATAATGTTTATATATGTTCTGCTGAAAAGGAAGAAACAACTACTGTCATTTGCAGTACTCATCAACTAATCTTCTGCCCTTAGAAGCAGTTTACAAACATTATAGAGTCCTGATCTGTTCTGACTGACAAAAGGAAACTTGAGACAAAGACCGAGTCTTCTGAAGGAGAGATGAGTGGGGAGTGGGTATTGAGGAAGATGCAACTTTTTTTCTTGAGGCCCTTGTTCATTTCATTTAACTGGATGCATGTGACATGTTTCTTCTGGTGTAGGCAATTAGTACCTATGTGAAATCTGTACTTAAAAATTGATTGAAACAAAGAATGAGATAATTCTGTTTTCTAGTCCTAACAAAGGCAGTTGGATTTACTTTTCCAGGACTTCTGAATTCAGTGAACCAGCCTTCACATCTTCTGAAGTTTATGTAAAGGTTTCCAAACTTCAAGACAAGGTAATCAGAGTTCTATTTCCTGCACAAATTACAGTTTGTTTCTGTTTACCTCTTTTGCATTTCTCACCAAAGAGATAAACCTTCATTCATTTAGGTTGCAAGTGTCAATAGAATTCCGAAACCAAAACCAAAGATTGAGAAACCTCCAAAAGAAGAGTCCGTGAGCAAAGAGAACAGCACAAATGACTCGGACTCCTTATCTGATGAGACCACTTCTGAGACTGAGGAACAGAAAGAGAACCTCACAAATGCCTCAAACGCCACATCTGATGAGACCACTTCTCAGACGGAGCAACCTACACAGGATACCGCCAATTCATTCGAGAATAGTGCCGATACAAATACTGAACCCCATGATGAGTTATGATCATATGGTCACTAACGCACAGCAAGTTCAAAAATATGGCTTGATGGATAGCAAACTGCATCTCAAGAACATCTCATAAACAGGTCACTTTAGGCTGCCCTCTTTTTTAAGCAAATATGCTTTGCTGGTGATTGAAGTAGAAGCAGGCTGAAGTGGCTTCTGCACCCTACAGTTTTGTTAGAACATAAAGCATTAGGTCAGGATTTTCCCGTTTTGAGTTAATGATTCAACCCATCACTATGATCCTATCTTTGCCATTTTTAGATATTAGACTGGTTCTGTTATCCTTGGTGACTGCAAGGTAGACGGGATTTTCTTTCTTTCTTTCTTTTTTTGTCCACTTTGCTAATTACATTAGTCATCCCCATATATGATCAGGGGTTGTCTTGTACTTTTAAAATTATTGAGTATACCAAGAGCAGATTTAATTGGCTTATGGTTTTTATAATCTGGTTTTCTGTGATATACTTTCTATTTTCTCGAGAATGGAATGGGTTGAGTGATTTTAAATGGTATTTAACCAGTCTATAAATGCAAGCCATATATGACAACTTATGTTTCATGTCTCATTATGCAAATTAGAGTCTTCGAATGTGCTAAGCTCATGCTAATTATTATTTTCCATTTTGTCAGACTTGCAGTTCATGTCGGTGGTGGGCAGTTGGCCTCCATTTTTCCTGACGCCAATGTGGAATTCTGGAGTTGTAGTGCCAGTTTGTAAATAAGAGTTTTTAGGGTTAACCCAAAGTAGTTTGAATTGCAGTGCTTTGCAATCTGTATTGTGTGATGGCAAACAAATGTTTAGGGAAAAGGTGCATCTAAGCATATATCTAATTATGCTCTCAAAAGTGGATTTGGCGTATCATCAAATTTTATAGTTCGTTTTGTGGTGGGATGGTGGATGAATCAATGAGCATGTAGATCATAGCCAAAAACCTCTTTTGAACAGGTCTATGCAGCATGAATCCTTCGGTGCTGCATAGGCATGGGGGTTATGGGATTGTCGCCATACAAGATCTGGATTTCAAACTTCAACTAGTGCACCAAACCAAATTCCAGCTGCTAGGAAATTGATAGTGAGACCCACTACGATTGTTATCGTACCCACCTATCCGTACGCAGCTTGACATCTTGCAGACCCCGGAACCCATAAAACTTTTTTAGGTGTAGACCTGAAGATAGACCCAAAATAACTTGTAGGATTGGATATAGACCTAGTGAAAGTTATATCCAACCTGAATCTAACCTAATGGAGTCATGTAATACATGAGGGTGTGGGACCCAGCTTTTCGAATTCAGCCAGAACCAATTGGAACCTGATAGTTTACCTGATTTATATTTAAAGGTTCACTCTTATATCCTCTCGCAGTTCTTACAAATTTTATTATATAAAAGTTATATTACTAATTAATGTTTTGTGGCATGAAGAAAATTGAGAAATACCAAATATTGATATATATCAACAACCAAAATTAACTTAGTCAATGCCTAATGCTTACCGAATAAGGGATGGGCCTTAACATACTTGGGTCTGAACCGTAGATCTAATGACTCTTGGGAAAGATAATGTAAGTCCTAACGAAAAGAATGTTTGGGCTTTGGACATGTAGATGATTCTTGGATGAGTAAGTCTTTGTGCACTGCGTGCGGTGCAGCAAATCCAACGTGGCCCGTATCGTACTTTCCTATTAGTCCAATTGTATCCACGATGGCATGACAGGATGGGGTGGGTTTCGTATCTTCTGGGATTATGTAATTTGATATCATCGCGTCTACAATCTTTTCAAACCTGCAAAATGACTATTTTGCCCTCATCTTTTTCGGAATAGGTTACGATACGAAAAATGATTTTTATTCTGCAAACAAGAAAAAAAAATCTATTTGCACTATGACGCCCCATCTCAGAGTTCGTTCCATTATTTTTGGATATCCCAGAGACTTCCATTTATGTTGTTGCTCCTCTTTGGTGGTCGAGAAGTCGGTTGGTGATCTTCCTTCAATATTTGATGCGCATTTGAAATCTTGAGAAAATGAAAGTAGTAGTTTTGTCTTTCAACGCAGATGACGAACACAAAAACAACGCAAGAAGAAAATGCAGATGGAGGAAAGAAGCACTGCAATGGTTGTTTATTCAGGAGGTGATGATACCCCCTTAAGATCCTCCCAAAGGATGCTACAGAAGCAGAAACAGGTAAGGAAAATTTTTGATTCATGCTTGGAGTTGATATTTGGCGTGTGAACTTTTTTTTTACAATTTCTGTATAGGTGTTGTAGTTTTTTAATTAGAGTGCCCCAGGTTTTAAACTAGGATGTCGTAGGTTTTGAGCAAGGATGTCGTAGGTTTTGAACTAGGGTGTCATAATTTTTGTTTTACTATTTTAATGTTAATCTTTGAAATTTATCTTTACAGAAGGATATTACGATAATTTTTTAAAAAATATTAAATCTTCATAGTATAAAATCATGACATTGTAGTTCAGAACCTACGACACCCTTGTTCAAATCTACAACACTCTAGTTCAAAACCGACGACATCCTAATCCAAAACTTACGACACCCATGCAGAAATTAAGAAAAAGAAGTTTTTAACCCCTCTACCTCTAATACATGGCAATCGTGGCTAGTTTTATGGCTCCCAGGATATCATAAAATTGCCACGGATGCTATAACATTAATTAAAATGGCCAAAGCAGTATTACGACATCATAGTTCAAAACCTACGACACCCATACAGAAATTATGAAAAAGAAGTTTTTAACCCCTTTACCTCTAATACATGGCAACCGTGGCTTGTTTTATGACTCCCAGAGTATTATAAAATTATCACGGTACTATAACATTAATCAAAATGGCCAAAATAGTATTACGATATCCTAGTTCAAAATCTACGATATCCTAGTTCAAAACATATGACACCCATGCATAAATTATGAAAAAGAAGTTTTTAACCCTCTGCATCTAATACATGGCAGCTCTGGCTTGTTTTATGACTCCCAAGGTATCATAAAATTGTCATGGATGATATAACATTAATCAAAATGGCCAAAACAATATTACAACACTCTAGTTCAAACCTACGATACTTTAGTTCAAAACCTACGATATCCATGCAGAAATTATGAAAAAGAAGTTTTTAACCCCTCTACCTTTAATACATGGTAACCATGGCATGTTTTATGACTCCTAGATTGTCATAAAATTGCCACGAATATTATAACATTAATCAAAATGGCCAAGACAGTATTACGACATCCTAGTTCAAAATCTACAATATCCTAGTTCAAAATCTATGACACCCATGCAGAAATTATGAAAAAGAAGTTTTTAACCCCTCTACCTCTAATACATGGTAACCGTGGCTTGTTTTATGACTCTCAGAATGTCATAAAATTACCACGGATGCTATAACATTAATCAAAATGGCCAAAACAATATTACGATACCCTACTTCAAAATCTACGACATCCTAGTTCAAAACCTACGACATCCATACAAAAATTATGAAAAAGAAGTTTTTAACCCCTCCACCTCTAACACATGGCAATCGTGGCTTGTTTATAACTCCCAGAGTGTTATAAAATTGCCATGGATACTATAACATTAATCAAAATAGCCAAAAGAGTATTACGACATCCTAGTTCAAAACCTACGATACCCTAATACAAAACCTATGACACCCATACAAAAATTATGAAAAAAAAGTTTTTAACCCCTCTACCTCTAATACATGGCAACCCTGGCTTATTTTATGACTCCTAGAGTATCTTAAAAATTCTTGTTTAGAATTTATTGTTTAACTTACATTTATATTTTACTTCTGTTTCAGGTGATCTTGCAGTGGTTCGGCTGCCTAGAGTAAATGCTTCACAATTATTTAAAAATCATTGCAAGCCAGTAGTGTATGCTGAACAAGTTTTGAAGATGGGTTTCTCAAGTTATCATTTAGAAATAATCCAAAAGACTCCTTTCAACGCATTCGTAGACATACAATTGTTTGTTGTCGATGGGCGTTTACTAGCTAAAGTTATTAGATGCTACATGGAAGGAGACAAGTTTATTTTTTGTGGCAAGGAACATATATTCAGCATCGAAGACCTGGCCCTGATTTTGGATCTGCTATGCCACGGAAAGAAGATTGAAATGGAAGATCAAGTTAAGGGTCGATTATTCAGACGATTTGGAAGGAAATTAAATCTGCAAAATAAGGGGCTGGAGAAGTTAATTGCCCAACTTCATTCATCAAATTTACAAGAGGATGTCAAGGACACTGCGAGATTATGGTTTGCATATATTTCGCAACATTTTTGTATCCAAAGTCAAATCAATCTTGCCCAAGATTTATCATCCCTTGGATGATTTATCCCAACTGGGTCAATTAGATTGGGCTTCCACAATAAGGGAGTTGACTCTTTTGTCTCTCCCAGATGCTGCTTTTTACCTGAGATCCGAGGAGCCAGTCCTAACCAAGAGAAGTGATAATATTAGGAGGCAGCCAACCTGTATGGGTGTACAGCTGTTCTGTTGGTAAGTATCATTAATATGCAGCAAAAGTATAATTGCTTTATTTTAAATCTTCCATATATTTAACATACATGATTATTATGTACAGGTTTGGTTCCTCGAGTATAGTACCTTGAAAGCCCCAGCATATCCAAATAAATTACCTAGGCTGTTAAAATGGTATGACAGCCAAGTAAAGACAAAGATTGTTTAGCTTACGAACTTGAAGCCTCATAAGTTGGTAAATAAATATTTTTTCATTATAATATTTATGAACAATATATCATTATGATTAATATATGGTTATTTTGTTATTATTCTTGGTTTGCAGGTGGAGGGAGCTATTGTGCCTACAATAACAGAACAATGGCTTATCACTAAAGAAATAGTAACAACAGCATCCCCCGAAAAAAAATGTTGTGCAAGCTATGCATAGGTGAAGGCTGAAGTTAAGAGATAAAGAAGAGGCTTGTGATAGTTGAAACTCTCCTTAGTTCATTAGTAAATAAAGATACCAATGCCAATAAAGAAGGGCAGAAAGGGGTGGAGGGAGAAGATACTGAGGTTGAGCTGGAAAAATTTTTGATGAAAAATTGAAGGACATCCTTGTAAGTGAGGAAGAGGGGAAAAAGAAAAAACCTAGATTCCTTCACTTATCAAGAGGGTAAATAAAGAACCTAGGCTGCGGAAGGCTTCCCAAATCATAGCTGATTCTGCATTCGAAACAGGCCCATCGAAAAAAAGTTGAAGATAGTGGGCATATCTTAGCCCGAGAAATCAAATTTGAAATTTCAAATTGAAGATGATGAAAATTTGATCAACACATTTTTGAAAGAAAATATGAACTTGTAAGTTATATCTATTTTTTCTAATATGTATGCTAATTTATGATCGAAAATATATAATATCCTTCATGTTTATTAATTTCAGAGAAGTCATCTATAACAATAAATTCGGAGGCACTATCACTAGGAAAATTTTTTTTGATCTGATAAACAATGACATGATAGTTGATGATGTAAGTAATGGAGTATTACATCGGTTTGTTCTTAATCTTTATGTATGTTATGATATATTTTCTAATAATTATTGTATCCATTTTTAGAATTTTATGAAATCAAGTTACTTATAATTAATCAGTTTATATTGTATTGACAGATAATTGATGCTGGGTAGGAGTTCATTACAAAGAATTGGACTAAGAATGTAGAAAGATATCATAAGAGTATAGTTGCACCTATAATGACCTCTGGCATGTGCCTAATATCAGCATCACTGTATCATGAACTTGCTAGAACAGCCAGGAATATGATTTTTGGAGTCAGTGATGTAGATAAGAAGAAATTTTGATTTCTCTTCACTATCATAAACTCGAACAATTTTCATTGGCACCTAGTAGCGGTTAACATGCAAGAAAAGATTTTGATGCATGAATTCAATAAATGCAATTCCAAGTACAAGGCAAATGCAAGGAAGTGGCATAAGATTCCAGGTCCAATGTTTTATATATTCTGTGACAATACTGAGGTATCCAAATGGTTCATGCGAGAGATTACTGAATGCCCTTCTCAAGCGGCATGATCACTGGACTGCGATTTGTTTTATTTGAAATACATGGATTTTATTACTCGCAGGGATAGGCCTGATACTTGAAATTTTACAGAAAAAATATAAGCGTGTATCGCTGCCAGTTAGCAGCAAGAATTTTGAGAGAGAGTCTAAATCAAAAGATTGAAAATGCTGTTAAAATTAGCATGTAAAAATAAATTATTTATTATATACTCTTTCTTTTCAATTCATTCACTTTTGTAATATGTTACACAAATTTATAATTCACTTGAGGTTTATATTTTAAGCATCATTCTCAAAGAAAAATTTTGTAATTCATTCAACCAGTATTATTTTAAATATCATTGTCTTATTACATATAGTTTTTATAATATTCATTCAAACAGAATTCTATAATTCTTCATTACTATGATGATGATATAAAAGAATGTTATGTTTCTTGACAGAATGTCGTAGTATTTCTACTTGGGTGTCGTAGCTTTTGAACTAGGAGGTCGTAATACTGTTTCAGGTTATTTGGATGATCTTATTGCACTCGTGGTAATTTTGTTAATCTGTGAGTCATAAACCAAGCCACAGATGATATGAATTACGGGTAGAAGGGATTAGAAATGTTTTAATTTATATTTTCTGTATGGTTGTCATTTTTGAACTAGGGTGTCGTAGATTTTGAACTAGAATGTCGTAGCTTTTGAACTAGAATATCGTAATACTGTTTCAGGTTATTTGATTGATCTTATAGCACCTGTAGCAATTTTTGATAATCTGAGAGTCATAAACCAAGCCATAGATGATATGAATTACGGGTAGAAGGGATTAAAATATTTTAATTTATATTTTTTGCATGTTGTCATTTTTGAACTAGGATGTCGTAGATTTTGAACTAGGATGTTGCAGCTTTTGAACTAGGATGTTGCAGCTTTTGAACTAGGATATCGTAATACTGTTTCAGATTATTTGATCGATCTTATAGCACCTGTAGCAGTTTTTGATAATTTGGAAGTTATAAACCAAGCCACAAATGATATGAATTATGGGTAGAAGGGATTTGAAATGTTTTAATTTATATTTTCTGCATAGCTATCATTTTTGATTTAGGGTGTTGTAGGTTTTGAACTAGGCTGTCGTAGCTTTTGAACTAGGATATCGTAATATTGTTTCAGGTATTTGGATGATCTTATAGCATTCGTGGCAATTTTTGTCAATCTGAGTGTCATAAACCAATCCATTGATGACATGTATTACGGTCAGAAGGGATTAGAAATATTTTAATTTATATTTTCTACATGGTTGTCATTTTTTAACTAGGGTGTCGTAGATTTTGAACTAGGGTATCGTAGATTTTGAACTAGGATATCGTAGTACGTAGATTCATCATAATTCCGTTATCCCTGTTTTATTATTTGGCCATATCAAGTAGTACTATAATTCACATTTAAAAACAACCAGATTCAATAACATGTCTAATACATCATGTTTATATTTCTCTAGATAATCTAAATATGCATAGGACTGTACATACATAGGACTGCACGATAATATAGCATTTTATATCCTCTCTTGTGTTAGTTGACTGCATACATAAGCATCAAATTCATCTAAAAAAAGATCAGAAGATGGTACAGTGTGTTCAATTAATGGTTCTGGCACTTCCACTACAATATGGGAAGTCTGCCTTTTGCTAGTATTACCTCTTCTTTCATTTTGTACTGGAATGTCAACGGAAGCATTATCCATATTTTTCCTTGATCTCTTTGACTTCTTTTCGACTGCACTCTTAATTCTACTCTCTTTTTGATGACCTTTCGTAGTAAGTTAGTCTGGAACTTGGATTAGAAGTTTTGTGCTATGTTTAGCTGCACATTAGCATCTACAGCTCTTCTAAATAATGGTCTTCAAATATGGTAAGATCTTCCATCACTAAATTGAATGCATCTTCAAACATGGAGGCTATCTCTGCAAGCTTCATCATCCGATGACTTATCAAAACATATCTACGATCAATAAATATAATATTTGTATTAGGATTTCATGACATATGTTAGGTTTATATAAACAAAATAAGACATCTGATTTGAAACATTCCTTGAGTGCGTACTGTGATTTTCACATGCTTTTATCATAAAATTGAGTGTTGCATTCGAGATCGTCAAATTGGTATTTCATGTCCTTGCACCATCTATTCAAGAAGTACTTATCCGGGATATGAAATACATCACTTTGATGAAGAACCAATAAGGCATGCCTACACAGATAACCCTTGTACTGAAAGGATCCACACTGGCAATTAACATCTTCCAAAAATTGTCATAGAAATCTCATAATTTTTTATAATCTTCTTCTTGATTCCACCGACTTCAATTCTTTCAAATGATTTAACATATATACCATGGTTGTCAACTTCTTCAACTAATTTGGCATTTAATGCAGTCATTTCAAAGACCTCATTCTGAAATTTTTTGAATATGTGCATCGTATATTTTCCTGTTACTTGCATCTCAAAAGGAGAGGATGTCTTTAGGAAAGTATTTGATTGCAACGTTTATTGTCTTTCTCATTTTCTGCTTCATATCTTTTCTCCAAGGTATCTTCGTACTTATCGATGGATTCCTTGAGCGTAGTTTTGGAGTTTATAAATCCATTAAAGAAGTGATTGATGCTTCGCTCCTTTGTGAAGTTGACATCCCTGTTCATAAATATTAAAAAATATAAGTGTTGGCATAGAACCTCCGCTGGATGGGCCGAGTCGCTGAACTGCAAGTCTGCTCCTCTTGATACCTGCAAAACAGGTCCCTTGACCAGATTTTCTCTGCTGGGGGACACTCCGATGCCAAGTTAGGGAGAGGTTCCAGCAACAGAACGGAAAGTTCTTTGTGAAGGCAGGAAGTCATCGTGTCCAACTCACCTTGAGTGTTCCCTCTTACCAGTATTTATAATATTGGGCACTGGCCTGGGTTAGGCTTTACTTGTCCATGGTTAGCATGCGGTCGGTTAACTTCACCCCACGTATAATGGATGATGGCTGCCGTTTGTCTAGGGATGGTTGTCGCTCTATTATGGCTAGTTCGGAATTATCGGAGAGTGGGGTTGCCAAATGTGTGGCCAGCCCGAAACGACTGAAGTTGGAAATGGCGGTTACACTTTAGGTCGCAACACAGCCATCCCTCCATTCGGGGGTTTGTGGCAAATTGGAGATTTGTCTCAGGCCTTCTCTCTTCGGGTCAATTATCTTCAGACTTTGTTGGTGAAGTTAACTTCAGACTTCTTCGACGGAGGCGTTCGGTCAGATGGTGGATGTCGGAGTTCCGGAGAGGTAGTCTTCGGACCCCTAGTCTTAAGCCTGTCCGAACTGGTTCGGAGGAGGCATATATTATGACACTCCTGGGCCATCGTTGGTTCTTTCGGTTTGGACGACTGGCTTGGGGGAGACCCCTTTGGGGGAGCGTATTGGATAAACATGTCCATGTTATTCGAACATATCAAACATGAATAATAGGTTTTATTACGTGACTATTACCAGAGAACAATCACTTTCCTCGAGAGGGTAATGTTTTGGTTGTCTAGGCTGGTAATTTCTCGCACCAATTCCTAAGGTTATAATGACCTTCCTTGTCATAACGCAAAGTAAACTTTTCATGTGCATGAAATTAATAAATGACTTAAAAGGCAAAAGTATCCCTATAGTAATAATTTTTCTACTAAATTTTATTTTTTTAAAATATATATATATATACTACTTTAAAATCCACGTACGTTACGCACCTGGCCCTTTTGTGCTGATCCCAGACCTCCACTTGGCGAGGCAAGATGTTTAACGTGGCAGCCAACTCCTCTTCTCCGTCTAAAAATAGACCTGCATCAGTAATCCTGATGCCAGCTTTAATTCATTAACTTTTTAAGTTGATAAGGAATGAGACGGGCATTCTGGGGATAAAGCTTTTGCTATTTTTCTTACGGATTTGAGGGTGGGATTTTTCTTGAATGCTTCTTCTAGCAACCCAGGTTTGTTCTGGGGCGAGACGAAGCTTCTTTGGCTTGGCTGCTTGTTTCGCAATGTCTTCCATACCTCCTTTTGGAAGCTCCATCTCTGCCTCAGCTGATGGTGGTTAATGTCGATATCCCACGTATCATGCCCACTGTTTTCTTTCGTGTCGACCTAAAATAGAAATATGTAAGCCACTACTGAACATGCAGCGAATACAATATTTTATTATAGAAATCTAGAAGGTTATAGCCTTTATATATATTTTTAAAGTAAGAAAAACATGTTTATATTACACAACTAATGATTTTTCTTAATGTTAGAGCCCAAAGCCATATCCTCCTAAACCTTTATCTTCTTGTTTTGGATTGCAAAAATGCCTATTTATTAATCAGAAGAGTACGAAACCCAAAGAGAAGTGCTAATTCAACGCATCATCATCATCGTCCAGCCTTTTGACGTCAATATAAGAGGTTTTTTGCAATGTTTAACCATCAACCTAATATGCGTTCGATATATATATATATATATATGAAGGAAGGATCATGTTGATAAGCTAAAGAAAAGCTAATCACGATATAAGCTGCAACAACCACATGCTCGGGAATAAACCCAAAGGAAAAAAAAAAAAAGTTAAGAAGTCAAATGTGGAATGATCGATTTTTTTTGGACTAGCAGAAATGTCAACTTCCTAGAAAAGCTAGGTGGTTCAACTGTGAAATGGAGAAGCAAACATTTCTCATCTTCAATTCTGAATTAGTTATGACTACAAGATGGGGAGCAAACATCTTCGCATCTTCAATTTTGATTTACAATAAGCTAAATCCTTCGAACAGGAAAGCCCAAATTAAAAGGTCCTCCAAGCAGACACTATAGCAGATCTATACGGAATTCTAGGAATGAGATCCAGCAGAGACCAGAAAGTAGAATTATGTGCTAAACTTTTAAAGACCTTAACTTGCATGTATGGCATCCACAAAATGTCTTTTTTTGAACTCAAGTAATTATATTTTGCCCTGATACCTAGTGTCACCTCTTAAGGGCACAATACATCAAATGATTAAGGTTAAATTTTATCCTGTAGCCTTTTTTTTTTGGACAAAAAATGCATTTTACCAAACAATGGGCTAGTGAAGGCAAAAGATTCATTTTTCATGAAAGCTTTTGATCAACATATCACCAAATCTAGGAAGATTAGATGAAGTGACTAAACACAAATTGATATGGAAGTTGAGATTCACCAATTATAAGATTCTATCATTTTTAATTATTTTGAATAAAAAAAATTGATTTGAATTATGCAAGATAAATCTTACTAGCATGGATATATACTATATAACTAAATTTTATAATTCATTAAAAAGAAAAGAAAAGAAAAGATGGCTTAGGCCCTACTTTTATATTTTTTAAATTTTTTAAAAATATTCGAGTAGAGTAATTTGAAGAAATTTCTTTCTTTTTCTAAATCGAATTATTCTAAGAAATAATCAAGTTGAGAATCTAATAGTTCTTTAGAAAATTCATCATGCAGCACAAAACAATGACCAAAAATCTATTCGAAGCAACCCATGCAACAATACCAATGATCAAAAGCAAAACCCATAAGAAAAGGTATTAAAAGATCTATCATAAAAACATAGAAATGAGGGCAAAAGATTAAAAGAAGAGAGAAACGCCAAACTTACCGAACTTAGAAGAAGAAGAAGAAGAACCAGATTTATAGTGGAGATTTTTAGGGTGGAAGGACCCTTGCCTAAATTCTCCATGTGATCTCTACCGCAACACCTCAACCAAAAGAAAAAGTAAGAGCGAGGAAACAATGAAGACGAGGGATTATATAGAGTGATAAGATTATCAAAAGAATAATAAGAGTGGGATTTGATTGATGTTGCAATATCATGTAAATTATCAGGTTGGACACGTGTCTCTCTACAAGTTGGAAAATTACTAACAAGTCCCCTATTCAAGTATTTTGTCGGGTTCTCTTTAAAATGATTTATTTTAGCAAGATAATTCTTTATTTTTTCGGCGGTTTTCCTTAATTTTCATAATGTATGTCAATATTAATGATTTCCTACAATGGAAATTTTGTTGGATATAATACTTACAATCCAAAATATGCTACGACAAAAAGACCTAAGATTGTGTATATTCTAATGCAAGGATTGGTTCAAGTAGTAGCAACCATAAGTTGCAATGGTAAGAAGACTATATACTTTTCTTATCCCTGCTAATACAATCTCAATTGTATATGTGATTTCATTACATATGCAGTTAGGCATGCAAGCACAAAAGAGGATATATCCTAGACATAAAGATGTGCACTTTGATTATTGATTCATGCATGACCATTATTTAATATTTAATATAAAAAATTATTAATAATGAGCACCTCATTTTGCATGACCATTACATTAATATACAATTATTTTATATACTTTGATTATTGATTCATGTATGACCATTATCTACTTGACCATTGGAGTGCCCCCGTCGGGATCCCCGGCATGGGTCTCCTACCTCGTTTTGCAGGTCCGGGAGAATCGGATTCTGCAGCAAAGGGGACCGCAGCTCGGCGCCAACTCACAGCTACAGGCAACAGCGATAAGGTCGGTAACAGATTTGCGCGCCAGGAAGGAGGACAAGGCCCCTAGACGAGTAAGCCCCCTCGAGCTCAAGAGTAGCTCGATCTCAAGTATGGTGGTGACTCTCGGACGTGAAGCCTCCACCAGCCGGCGAGAGAGGTTCCCCTCCTTCGGGCCCCCGCAGCCCGGAAAGGGAACTCCCTGCTCCTCCTGTTTCACCACCTCAGCTGCCCTTGGTGGACAGTCAGTATGTTGCCATTGTCCAATAATTGCAGACATTGACCACGGCCATGAGACAGCCGCAGCATCAGTAGCTCTCCCTGGTGACTCAATCCCAGCCAAGGACCCCCGCGGCTCAAGCCGCAGGCCCCCGCGGAAGCCTGCGCTCTATCCAAGGCAGATCCATCCCATCCATGGACAGCAACCAATCCCTGCGAGAGTCACCAGTGAGCGCTACAATGGGACCACCGACCCCCTGGATCATTTGGAGAGCTATAAGGCTCTCATGAGAGTCCAGGGGGCGACGGACGCCCTTCTGTGCATCGCCTTCCCGGCCACCCTCTGGAAGCTGCTCGAGTTTGGTTCATCCGTCTCGAGCCTGAATCTATCGACTCCTTCCAGCAGTTGGAAGAAAGTTTGTGGCACATTTCGATGCTTGTCGGAAGGTGCCGAGAGAAGTGGACAGCCTTTCTCCATCCGACAGCAAGATCGGGAACTCCTGCGGGACTATATCAGTAATCCTAATGCCAACTTTAATTTCATTAACTTATTTAAGTTGATAAGGAATAAGGCATGGCATTCCGGGGAGAAACGCTTTTGCTTTTTTTCTTACGGAATCGAGGGTGGGATTCTTTTTGAATGCTTCTTCTAGCAACCATTTTTGTTCCAGGGAGAGACGAAGCTTTTTTTGGCTTGCTTGGCCGCGATTTTTCACATGTCTTCCATATCTCCTTCGGGAAGCTCCACCTCTGCCTCAGGTGCTGGCTGATTAATGTCGATATCCCGCATATCATGGCCACCGTTTTCTTCGAGTTGAACAAAACAAAGTATATAAGCCACTACATGAACATGCATGAGAGAGATGCAACTGCTTAACACCTTTGATCAATTGCTTAGGAATACAAATATTTTATTATAGAATCTAGAAGGTTATAACCTTTAAGTTTATTTTTTAAAATAAGAAAAACATGTTATGTTACACAAAACTAATGATTTTTCTTAATATTAGGAGCCCAAAGCAAATATCCTTATAAAACCATTTATCTCTCCTTGTTTCGGATAACAAAATGCCTATTATTAATCAGAGAGTACGAAACCAGATAGAAGTGCTAAATTCAACGCATCATCGTCGTCCAGGCCTTTTTATTTTAAATATAAGAGATTTTGCAATGTTAAACATCAACCTAAATGAGCTCGATGTTACGGAACGGATCGCAGTGGAATACGAAATTCACAGAAAAAGAAGGTAAAATAAATCACTGTACAAGCACAACACAGAAATTACGTGTTTGGAGACTCATGCTTTTACGTCCACGACCGTACATGAACAATATCTACATATGAAAAAATTTACAGGAAGTTTTACGGGATGCTCACCCTAACCCTCAAATAGCAAAAAGAAAATAAGAAAACAAACATACTCCAAAAATATCTATCACCCGAAATAATATTTTGGTGAAATATCTCTTGCATCCTTACAGTTATCTCTCTTTCTCTCTCTCTTTCTGCCTTTTTCTCTCTTGGAAAAGGTCTTCAGGGCTTCTGTCACGCTTTGTGTCTCTGGATCGCTGTGTCACAGGCTACAGCGGCTCTTTACTTTAAAGAGCCCGAAAATAGAAGAAAACGCGACTCCTGGTTGCTGTAGAAGACCAAAATCACCCAGGAACCAACTCCAGCCATCCGATCGAAGATCAAGAGCCCAGATCATGCCAAAATAGTGCCAAATCACCCCAGATCAAGCCAAAACAGGACGGAATCAACCTCAGCCATTCGATTCGCTTGATCGGATGATCCAGATCGCAAGAACCCATGGACCGCTCATACACTGCACGAAACCACTGGGAAACCAGTGGGAAACAGGGAGAAACGCCTTCAGGGGTTGCCGCTGCGAGCTGGGCCGAGCCCACACGCGCCCGCGCGCGTACCGCGTGGGCTGGGCCGCGCCCTGCATGGTCGCGTACCCCCCGCGCCAGGCCTGGGCTTGGGCTCCATGCGCCCGCCCACGTGCCTCTAGGCCGTGCGCGTGGGTCAGGCTGGGCCTGGCCCAATCTGGCCGGTCTAGATTATCTGGTTTTTTTTTTGGGGGTTTTCTAAGCTTGGTTTTTTAGGCTGGGCTGTTGCTGGATAAGACTCCACACCTAACAACTCTTCCACTTAGAGACTTAGACACGATATCAGCATCCACCTGAAAAACAAAACAAAACTTCCAAAATAAAATTTAGTATCTTGTGCGGCGCCTCCAATCAACTAGCTTCGAAGGCCAATTAAGGCCATACACAGCCCCAATTTCTCTGCAGTGACCATCTTTGTCAGCATATCCGCTAAATTCTTGAGCTATGAATTTTTTTCAGTGACAGACATCCATCTTCAAGCAATACCTTGATCAAATGATATCTCAGTTGTATATGCTTCATTCTCGCATGGAACATCGGATTCTTCACAAGATAAATAGCACTTTGACTGTCACAGAATAGTACACTGCAGCTCTGCTCTCTACCAAGCTCCTTCAACAAATTTTGCAGCCAGATCATCTCCTTGCTAGCTTTAGTGATTGCCACATACTCCGCCTCGGTGGTGGAAAGAGCCACGATCTTTTGTAGTTATGAGATCCAGCTCACCGCTGTCCTGCCAATGGTATACACATACCCAGTCATGCTCCTCCTCATGTCGGCATCACTACCTAGGTCTGCATCTACATATCCCTGTAAAGTTAAACTGCCCCTCTTGTAGCATAGGCCGACATCCTTGGTACCTTTAAGATATTGCAGGATCCACTTGACAGCTTCCCAATATTGCTTACCCAGATTTGCCATGTACCTGCTCACAGCTTCCACTGCATGTGCAATGTCCAGCCTCGTGCAAACCATCGCGTACATCAAGCTACCAATGGCTAAAGCCTACGGAACCCTGTCCATTGTCTTCAGCTCATCTTCAACCTTGGGTGACTGTTCCTTCGAAAGCTTGAAATGTACGACCAAAAGTGTCTTCACCGCTTTGCATCTAACATATTGAATCTGTCCAACACCTTTTCAATATAGCTACTCTGAATCAACTTCAATGTGCCCACCGCTCTATCTCTTTCGATCCTCAATCCAAGTATCTGCTTTGCTGCGCCCATGTTCTTCATTGCAAATTTTCTAGACAGCTCTCGCTTCTATCTTTCAATCTCTTGCATGTCTGGCCCAGCAATCAACATATCATCAACATACAAGAGTAATATCATGAAACTATCTTCCAGTATCTTGAAATAATAGCAATGATCCTCCTGGCATCTAGCAAAACCATTGTTGATCATGAATCCATCAAACTTCTTGTACCATAACCTGGGGGCTTGTTTTAAACCATACAAGCTTTTCCTCAGCTTGCATACTTGATCTTCTTTATCAGGGACCTCGAAGCCAACAGGCTACTGCATGTAAATGTCTTCATCTATCTCACCATGCAAAAAGGCAGTAGTACATCCAGTTGCTCTAGGTGTAGGTTCTCCGTAGCTACAATACTCAGAACAACTCGAATCATAGAGAGCTTGATAATAGGAGAAAAAATCTCGGTATAATCTATATCCTCTTTCTGTTGAAATCCTTTCACAACCAACCTCGCCTTGTACCTCTTATTGCCATCGAGTTCCTCTTTGATCTTGTAGACCCATTTATTATGCAGTGCTTTCTTTCCATCCGATAGTGTGCTGAGCTCCCACGTCTTATTTTTTATCAAGGATTGCATTTCATCCTTCATCGCCAGCTCCCACTTGACCGATTCTTTGCTCTCCATGGCCTCATCAAAGCACTCTAGCTCCCCTCCATCTATCAATAGCAAGTAATGTAGCGAGGATGAGTACCTTACACGTGGTTTCAGGGTATTTGCAGATCTTCTCAATTGAGATATCACTGGCTCAGGCTCAGGAACTCTGCTCCCTCGGCAATGTCTCCTTAGTGATCTCTTCCAACTCTACTTGCTCTTTCTCCTTGTCTGCCTCTTTTGCTCTATCCGAAACACCTTAGTCCTTGTATAGGCTTATCTCATTGAACACCACATCCTTGCTCCTGATGATTTCCTGTCCTTCTCGCTCCAGAGCTTATAACCAAAATCATCAGTACCATAACCAATGAAAAAGCACTTCTTCGACTTTGCATCTAGCTTCTCTCTTCTCAACATTGACATAGACATAGCCGAAGACCTTCAGTGAGATAAATTTGCTGATTTACCCGTCCACTCTTCTTCAGGGATCTTACAATCAAGAGGGACGGAAGGAACTCTATTAATCAGGTAGGCAGCAGTGCTAACTGCCTCAGCCCAAAACATCTTGGGCAATCCAGCATGGAGCCTCATGGTCCTCGCTCTCTCGTTCAGGGTACGGTTCATGAGCTCAGCTATCCCGTTTTGTAGTGGCATACTTAGGATAGTCTTCTCCATCTTGATCCCATTAGCTACGCAGAACTCTTTGAACTCAGTACTACTGTACTCGTCTCCATTATCTGACCTAAGGCACTTGATTTTCTGTCCACACTCATTTTCCACTAAGCTTTTCCACTTCCTGAAGGTATCAAATATATTAGATTTATTCTACAGAAAGTAACCCACCTTCCTAGTGGAATCGTCGATAAATATCACATAATACTTTGAGCCTCCAAGGGATACCATCGGAGGACCCCACACGTCAGTGTGAACTAGCTCCAACTTTTTCGATCTTGGTGCTCTACCTGTCTTGATGAAGCTCAAGAACACAGTGCTCGCAGAAACCCAACATCCATCATCTTTAGACCAGCTAGCTTGCCCTTCTTCTGTAATACTTGCATTCCTTTTTGCCCCATGTGACCCAAATGGTAGTGCCACAACTCCGAGTCTACTTGTGCCAAAGCCACTACATCTTTCATGTTACCAGTCATGTAGAGGGTGCCGAACTTACTTCCACGTGCTATCACCATAGCACCCTTGGCGATATTCCGAGAGCCGCCAATAAAAGTTATGACATAGCCCTCCGAGTCTAGTTGCCCGACTGAGATCAAGTTTCTTTTAAACCAGGGACATGTCTGACATTCTTCAGCTTCCATACTGACTGATTTGGCATCTTGATATGAACATCACATCTCCCCACGATGTCCAAGGCTCATCATCTGCCAGATAAACCTTTCCAAAATTACCAGCTGTATAATTTCTCATACATTCCATCTGTGAGGTAGAGTAAAACGAAACACCAGAGTCTAGGATTCATGACTCCATTGGACTGTCCGTACTGAGAAACAAAGCATCTTTAGTATTCTCAGTCACTATATTGATTGACTCTTCCTTCTGTCCTTTGTTCTTCCTCGCCCAGTAATTTTTCCTGGTGTACCCCATCTTACCGCAGTGCCAACAGCCATCACCCCTGGATCTTGACTGGCTCCTCTACTTGGATTTGGATCTCCCGTGGTTGTTGCTATGCTGTGCAGTCCTCCCTCTGCCTACTTGGATTGTCAAGGCAGATCCAAAGCTATCACTAGCTTCTATTCTCTGATATATTCACTGAGAATCATGTTCCGGACCTCTTCAAATTTTAACTTATTGATCCACAGGAATTGCTAACAGCTATCACATTTACATCCCAGCTCTCGGGCAAAGATGATAAGAGGATCAAAGCATGGACTTTGATGTGGTTGAATCGCTGACGTGGGATGGGGAAATTGACGTAGAGTCCCCATCATATGCCATGCTAGGTTTTCAACATGAGCCCCTTCGCCAGGCTGAGCTCCCCTGGAGCAGCACGGTCGTCCGTCGAAGCCGAGATCCGTCCTCCGCTAGGTCGGTTCCCGCCGGTTGGAACGCCTAGGTCGGAGCCGAGTACGGGTTCCCACCCAAGGTGGGCCCCTTGAGTTCGGGCCCCGTGGTCAGGAGTCGAGCTCACGTCTCCTCTGCCACAAGGCACCCCTCCGAGGTCGGGTCCCCTGGGCTGGGCGGCGCCCCGCCCACCTCCTTCTGACCGAGCTCGTCTGAAGCCGAGTCCCACTGATCCAGAGTCGAGCTCAGCCCTCCTCCGCCCTACCGAACTACCTCGAGGCAAGCCCATCGAAGGCGGGCCCCATCTTCCCAGCTCGGTCCCCAATCCAGACTAGGCGCCAGCTGCCAAGAGAGCAACACCTCCCCTCCGAGGATAATGGCGGTCCTCTCGAGGGTCGTACGACAGCACCAGCCATGCCGCCATTAATGCCCATGACCGTCACTCATACCAGAAAGAAAGGAAAACTCACATCAAGGTGCCATACCCTCCACCGACCTGCCGTACTATCGAAAAAAGATCCCACCGGAGAGCGCGGGTCCCGAGAGTGGCGGCCCGCCAATCGAGGTCCTGCCAAGCTTCCAGAGGGGGGCAAGCGGAAGGAATGTCAGAGGCGTATAGAAGGTTCCCCGACTGTCAGACAGGAGAGGTGTCCCGTCTATGACACGACACCTCGTCGCACATGCCTGACAGCATGGGGAGATCCCGAGGCAAGCCAAAGTAAAAAGACCCAGCCGGAGTAAGCCAAAGAGAGGTAACCAAAAGCAAGCACACAAAAAAAAAAGGAGAGAGGCCAGACAGGAGGGCCACACCACCTCGGCCATCACCTCTCCCAGCTCACTCTCACTCTTACTCTCACTTTCATACACACTACACTGACTCCTCCTAGTGTGGAGCTCATCCAGAGAGGGCTCGACCAGAGGAATCTGTTCCCCTGGACTGTCACTTTCTGACGTTCACCGTCGGATCGCCCGACCCGCCGGAATCCCCCCCGGCACAACGGTCCACTGACGTTATTTGCTACAGGCCCCAAGGCACCGAAGGCATCCCAAGCAGGCAGCCTGCCCGATCCTCGATGCCATCAGTAGCTACGGGCCACGATGATCCGTGCGGCAACAGACTTCATCCTCAAAACTGATGTCAACAGAACTTAACTGATTGGTAATCAATTGAACTCATTGATATGATTCGTGATAGACACCACCCTTTGCTCATCTTGGGATTAAACAGATGATGCATAAGATAACTTTATTGGAGGCTAAAGGCTTCTCATACATGTCGCATAGGAGCCTTCATCAAACCTGCTATCGTCTTCTTCTCCTCCAAGATGTTGAACGCAACATTCTTTGGCCAACGTCAACCGAATAACTCCTAAAGCCTGGCAGTCCAGCAAATCCCAATCATTTTGGCCACATATCGACAAGTTTTTATACCTAACAGTGGTAGATGAAGCTTCTTCTTCTGATACAAATAATTCTCTATCTATATCTATATCTTCCAGAAGCCGAAGTCCTTCCCATCAACATGTTCGATCTTAACTTTTCCTTCGTCTCCTGTCATTGCTCCCATTGAAACCTGGTGCTATGATACCAGTTATTGCGGAACGGATAGCAATGGAATACAAAATTCACAGAAAAGAAAAAAAAAAAAGGAAAACCTGACAAAATAAATCACTGTACAAGCACAATACAAGGGATTACGTGGTTCGAGACTCCTGACTCCTGCTCCTACGCCCATGGTTGCACAGACACAAATCTCCACTATAGAAAGGATTTACAAAAAGTTTTAAACGGGATGCTCAACCCATCCCTCAAATAGGAGAAAGAAAGAAGAAAAACAAAAAAATACTCCCAAAAATATCTATCACCCCGGAAATAATTTTTTGGTGGAAGATCTCTTACCTCCCTGTAGTTTTCTCTCTTTCTCTCTCTTCTTCCTCTCTGCCTTTTTCTTTCTTAGAAAAGGTCTTCAGGCTTCTATCACGCGTCTGTCTCTGGATCGCTTAGTGTCGCAGGCTACGGCGGCCTCTCTACTTTAAAGAGGCCGAAACAGGAGAAAACATGACTCCTGATCGTTGTAAAAGACCAAAATCATCCAAGAACCAACTCCAGCCATCCGATCGAAGATCAAGAGCCCATATCATGCCAAAAATAGTGCCAAATCATCCCAGATCAAGCCAAAACAGGTCGAAATCAACCTCAGCCATCCGATCGCCTGATCGGACAATCCAAATCGCAAGAAAACCAATGGACCGCTCATACACCGCGCGAAACCACTGGGGAAACCAGTGGGAAATGGGGAAACACCCCCAGGGGTTGTCGCTACAAGCTGGGCCGAGCCCACGCGTGCCCGCGAGCCGGGCCGGGTCATGCCTTGCCCGTGCCGGGCCTAGGCCTGGCTTCGTGTGCCGCTCGCTCGCGCGTCTGGGCCGTGCACGTGGTTGGGCTGGGCCTGGCCCAATCCAGCCGGTCTAGATTTTCTTTTTTTTTTTTTTTATTTTGATTTTTTGGACTGGTTTTTTAGACTGGGCTGCTGCTGGATAGGCTCCACGCCTAACATATGTATATATATATATAATATGTTGAAGAAAAGATCATGTTGATAAGCTAAAGATCAAAAAGCTAACCAAATATATAAGCATGCAACAACACAAATGCTCAGGAATAAACTCAAAGAAAAAAAAATGTTAAGAAGCTGGCCAAATGTAGAACGATTGAATCTTTTTGGACTAGCTAAACACCTGATCGTTGAATCTCCTGTTATTTTATATGTTTGACTCTTTTAATCTTAATTAGTCGGGAACACAATTAACCAGCTCTCATAAAATTATAGTCACTAAGGTAAAAATTCCATGGCCGCCTCTCCAAATCATGCAATGACTTCTCCCACGATGCAGATATTACTGCCTTCCATTATTCTTGTTGCATGGCGCAATCTCGGTACCCATAGAGGATCTCTTCTTTCGGCATTATGGCTTTCCTTGATATCGAGAAACATTAATGTACTATGGCAATATTAATCCCAGATATATTCATTCAAGTGCTTACACGACCCTAGCTGTAGGAATATGCTTGGATTTAGTTACCATCCTCCATGCCAGAACTCATGGCCTTCTCTTAGTTTGCATGGGCCATGCAGAGCAATGTTCCCAGATTAATGAGACCAAACATATTTCTAAATTTTGAACCACTGCAAGTTATCCTCATGAACCGAGACTGCTACTTCAAACTCGAAGAAAATGAAGGCAAACTGCCAATACCAAAGTGAAATGCAAAGTCCAGTGACTTTTATATTTTAAGAAAGAAATCATATTACTCGAGGGAAGGCGGCCACTCGAGTCATCCATACAGGTGCAGATGGAATATATAGCAGGATTTGAAGTTTGGTACCCATATGTGACGAAGCTAATCATCTTCTCTGTGTTCTTTTCTTTCTTTGATATTATGAAATGGGTTTATATTCTATTAGATATGAATGAATATTACCTGCAGTGAGATATAGATATGAATTTTAAACTATAAAAGAGGAAAGGTAGAAAAATCAACCAGCCCATTATAAGCCCGACCATAGAAGGCCCAAGTTTATGACCTCCCAATAACTCAATCTCTCCCCACATAACTAGAAAATGGCACCTTATATACTCCAATACTTCTAGCCAGCACTAAATGGGTAGGAGGTTGCCTCCCAACTATCGCGGATGTATTAGTTGGTCCCCAGATGCATGATGACCACCTAAACAGCTACCCCACTCTACTCTGTGATCTTAACATTTTCATCCTCCACTTTTCGGTTGAAAAATATTACATTTAGTAGAAAAATGCAAAAAGTTAATCATTTACAGGCAAACATTAGCAAGATTTTATTATGATAAAAATTGAGAAATTATTGTTTAAAGTATAAAAAGGATGAGTTGATAAAGAATTAATAACCAAAAAATGAATTTAATAGCAAGTTAATATTATCACTAAATGTTCTTTCTCACAATTTCATTACCTTCTCTTTGTAGGCTATCACAAGATGCCGAGAGCTCCCACCGCCAATGTAGCTTGAGATATTTGAGCAAACTCATAAGCTGAAGGGAAGTTCAGGTGAATTTGTGGTCAATAAGTCCAAGAAAGTTTCAGTAGGTTTACTTATTCTACTTAATAAATAAATTTATTATTGATCATATATTTTAAAGAAAACTAGGTTAATATATTTTTAATACTTTTTTAGGAAGAATATTTTGTCACTTTCACTACTAAGTATGGTTTAGATATCTCATCTCAACTCTAGTTTGATTCAGCTAATACATGGATCTAAGTAAATAGGAGGCTAAATAAGATAAGACTATATGAGTTTGGGCCTAGGAAAGATCCTAAGTAATTATTGGGATCTAGTAGCAATTTCAATACAGCAACATTAGGTTTTACCTTTCTTCATTGTGGCACTATATTGAGAAGCAAATTTAATGCTTGCAAGAAGAGATATGTACGCCAAGAATTGCAGCATGAGATATTTTTCAGGAGGTGCAGCAAGAGATAGTTTAGAAAGAGATGATAAAAATAGTTCATACTATGATGTCAAAAGTCAATCAACCACAACCACTTAGCCTATCAAGACCGTCCAGAAGTGTGATAATTTATTTCAAATTCTAGATTATTTTATTATGAGATTTTGAAAAAACTTGATATATATTTTTAATACTATGAGATATTAATTTTTTTTTTGATGTTTGTAGTTTTTTTAAAAAAATGTCATGTCAAGAATGAATGAAATTATTATGAATTCGTATTTACTTTATATTTGTTATGATTTAGTTTTTTTGCATATTTGGGGATAATATATTTTTTTTTAAAAAATATGGTAAGATTTTGATGGAATTTGTCCTAGAATTTTGTGTCTGAATTTTTAATGGAATTTGTAAAAGATTTGTGGCATATTTGTGTTGGATCATTAATGAAATTTTATGACATATTTGTAACATAGATTTTGTGATAGAATAATCCATCACAATCTATCATAGAATTTCATCACTAATCTGTCATAAATCTGTCATAAAATGATGTCACAAATTGGCAAAAATTATTACAAATCTATCCCAATTTGTGATGGATTTGGTTTTCTGGATATCGATTACTACTTATGATAGAATTTATGATGGAAGTTTTCATCACTATCCATCACAACATTTCATTACAAATCCATCACAAATTTATCCCAATTTATAATAGATTTTTTTCTGGATTTTGATTACTATTTATATAAATTAGTAATAGAAACTTTTATCAAACATTTTTTTTGTGTGACTAAGGTTTCAATAACAAATTTTTTCATCACAAATCTATGACAAATTATCGATGATGGATTCTTAAACTTCAATAATGAAAAAATCTATCATTAGAGGCTTATTTTTCTTGTAGTGACTCTTACCAATATAAAATGGCAAGCTACCCAAAGTCGATGTGTATGGGAAGGAGGTCCCCTCAACATAAACTTGGCTTCCCATCGAGGAGCCTAGGATAAAATTATGGAGGTGCCCGGGCTACCGAACGGAATGCTATGTTCATCATACTCTATTCCAAAAGGTATCTCACATAGAAAAGGAGGGTTCCTCATATAAGCCAAAGTTTTTCTTCTTGATTCACACACCGATATGGGACTAAAAAGATCCCTTGTCTTTATACCCACAACATTATTGCATTATTGAGTTTTTTTCTTGACATCAAGAAACATTAATGGGTTATAAATTTGATTCATCATATCAAATCTGTTTATGCTCATGTAATCCGTGAAGTAGAAATTTACTTGTAAACATAATTGCTAGAATCCTAATTAATGTTTTTGTGTTGTAACCTCCTCTTCTTTTGTGGCTTGGAATTGGACTGCGCAGAAGGAGCTAGTGGTCTTCCTATATTGAATTGGGTTGGCCGAAGTATCTCTCAATTAGGACCCAAACGTCTTAAGGCATTGGACATAAATTTGCTTACGAAACAGTATCAATCCAAGAAGAGTAAGTCTTTGTTGCCACCGCGTGTGACGTAGCAAATCCAACATGGTTTCCACCGCACTTTTTATTAGTCCAATTGTATCCACGCGGCATGACAGGACGGGGCGGGTTACAGCTATAAGTTAAGTGTGACTGGCATTAATTACCATTCACCTTTTATTTAAAATTTTTATCAGACCAAAATATCCTTCCTCCGCCTGTCGCCCCCGCTGGTGTATACATTATTGAATATGCTAAGAACGAAAATGTTCCCTCCGGTGTTTTGTCCCCGCCTTGTACTTGGATTTTGGGGAATGTTTCAGTCTGAATATGCTCTGGTTTTTGTCCAAGGTATCAGTAAAGGTTGATGAAAATTTTTCTCACTCTAAAATCTGCTCTGAGAGTCATGTCGCAAGAATCAACTTTCAAATATAAATACTAGCATCTTCCTCTCTCTGAAAAAGTGCTCTCCTATGTTTTGATCTGAGGTTGAAATAAGCCACCAAAGAGTTCTTCTATACATTCAAGATAAAATATCATCTCCGACAGGAAGTAAACCAAGCCTTCATAGATTCATGTTTAGTTTTCTTTTTATAGTTCCTTTATTACACCCAACTATTTTGGTAGTTAGAGAAGTTTATGACACTCCGGGAGTCATAACTCAGTTCGCAGGTTATAGGTATTTTCGGTAGGAGGGGATAATAAATATAATTTAAGTTTTTATACAGGATGTCATAGGTTTATAACTAGAGTGTCGTAGTATTTGAACTGGGGTGTCGTAACACTGTTTCAGCATATTAGTTAAGATCCTTTTATATCCGTAGCATGTTATGACATCCTAGGAGTCATAACTCAGTCCACAAATGATAGGTTCTCTAGGTAGTAGGGGTTACTATATTTCGTTTCATGTTTTATAATCAGGTGTCGTAATCTTTTAACTAGGATGTCGTAACTTCTGAACTATGGTGTCATAACTTCTAAACTAGGATATCATTTAATGAAATTTTTTTTTTTTTTGAAATCTTTTTTCTTCCTGATCTTTTTATCACAATTTAACAAATTTATTCAAGCCAATGCATGGTTGAAATGTCACATGATGAAGGATAAAACTTTCATTTTCTATTTTGTACCGAATTGTTCATGTTTCGAAATTTTTGATACTCAAGTTTTCTCATAACCATTTTATTACATTGGGGTATCATATATCAGCAATGCATACCGAAACACTTTTGTTATGAAGGATCAAAATATTCGGCTTAAGTTTTTGTGCAGGGATGTCGTAGATTTATAATTAGAGTATCGTAGTATTTGAACTGGGGTGTCGTAACACTGTTTCAGCATATATTTGTGATCTTTTTGCATCCGTAGCATGTTATGACATCCTAGAAGTCATAACTCAGTCCACAAGTGATAAGTTCTCCAGGTAGTAGGGGTTACTATATTTAGTTTCATGTTTTATGATCGGGTGTTGTAATCTTTTAACTAGGATATTGTAACTTCTGAACTAGGGTGTCGTTCTGAGAAAATCCCTTTTTTATGAAATCTTTTTCTTCTTGGTCTTTTTATCACAATCTAACATCTTATTCAAGCCAATGCATTGTTGAAATATCCCATGATAAAGGATAAAAGCATTAATTTTCTGTTTTGTACTGAGTTATTTATGTTTTGAAGTTTTTGATACTCAAGTTTTCTTAGAAAAAATTTATTACATTGTGGGTATAATATATCAGCAATGCATACCGAAATACTTCTATTACAGAGGATCAAAACATCCGTTTAACTTTTTGTGCAGGGATGTCGTAGGTTTGTAACTATGGTATTGCAGTGTTTGAACTGGAATGTCGTAATACTATTTCAGCATATATATGTGATCATTTTGCATCCGTAGCATGTTATGACATCTTAGGAGTCATAACATAGTCCACAAGTGATAGGTTCTCCAAGTAGTAGTGGTTTATATTTTTAGTTTCATGTTTTATGATTGGGTGTCATAATCTTTTAACTAGGATGTCATAACTCAGTCCATAAGTTTTAATTACACTATCATGTCATATTCTATCCAATGCATAACTCATTATTTATTATGATTAGATAAAATATCATCTAAAACATTAAAGTATATCAATGTTTATGATTTTTTATGCAGATATTTTTATATATGGAGTTGAAATTGAAAATCTTGAAAAAATCCAAGATGATCATTTAGATGGTGTTGCTGATGTTGTTCAGAAGAATTCACCTTCTTCTATCACCCCAATTACAAAGAATGAGTCAGTAGATCCTAAAATTGGAATGGAGTTCAATTTTACAAATGATTTATACAATTTCTATAATGGATATGCAAGGAGAGTAGGTTTTGGAATCATAATAGTGTGCAGTAGGTCCAACAATAACAAAGAAATAAGCTTCAAGCACCTGGCATATTGGAGGCAAGAAAAATCTAGAAAAATTGATAACTCCATGAATCCTAGGGATATTAGCAAAATTGATTGTAATGCTTCAACAAAAGCAAGACTAAATTCTAAAAATGGTAAGTGGATATTGGTTGATGTTTTTCTAGAATAAAACCATGAGCTATCCATATCATCAGCTGGTTATCTACGTTCCCATAGGAGGATCAGCACACCAAAAAAGATAGAGATCAATAATTTACATGCCGTGAATATTCTCACAAGTCAAATATACTCTGCCATGGCTAGAAGGAAAGTGGGTAGAAGACAATTAGGTTTCATAGAGAAGGATGCTCATAAATTTATCTATCGGAAATGTCAGAGTCAGCTGAAAGAAGGAGATGCATAGTCAATGATAATCCATTTCACACAAATGTAAGTAAAAAATTCAAGTTTCTTTTATACTTTGGACTTGAATGATAATGGACAGCTCAGGACTATCTTCTGGATCCATCCTAGGTCAAGATTGGCCATCACTTACTTTAGTAATGTACTGACCTTTGACTCAACCTATTTGACAAATACATATCAAATACCCTTTTGTCCATTTGTCGGAGTCAACCATCATAGACAGTCCACATTGCTTGGTTGTACATTGTTATCAAATGAGACGACTAAGACATTTAAATGGGTATTCCAATCATGGTTGGATGCAAATGGTGGTCAACCACCTAATGCCATCATAACTAATCAAGATAAGGCAATCGAGGCTGCTGTTAGGGATGTGTTTCCCAATGCACGATATAGATTTTGTCTTTGACATATTTTGGAAAAGATTCCTGAAAAGATTAGCCATATTTGCACTGCAAATCCCAAATTTATGATAGAGTTTGAAGAGGCGATATATGATTCAGTTATCAAGTATCTTTCGAGAAAAGATGGGCACATTTAATGGAGAAATATGTAGAATGCAAGGTTGTATATTGGTTAAATGATATATAAATGTTGGGATAAATGGGTTCCAGTTTACCTTAAAGATACATTCTTCGTAGATTTGTTAGTCTTATGAATGACTAATGTTCATTTTTTTTAAATTTCCAACAAACTTTTTATCTTCAATGCTTCTTGTTGGGGGATGCCAGCTCAACTGAAGCTATTTTCGGCTCAAGATCCAGTCGGGTTCTCCCCCAAGCCAGTCGTCCAAACCGAAAGAACCAACGATGGCCCAGGAGTGTCATAATATATGCCTCCTCCGAACCAGTCTTCGGACAGGCTTAAGACTAGGGGTCCGAAGACTACCTCTCCGGAACTCCGACATCCACCATCTGACCGAACGCCTCCGTCGAAGAAGTCTGAAGTTAACTTCACCAACAAAGTCTGAAGATAATTGACCCGAAGAAGAAGGCCTGAGACAAATCTCCAATTTGCCACAAACCCCCGAATGGAGGGATGGCTGTGTTGCGACCTAAAGTGTAACCGCCATTTCCAACTTCAGTCGTTTCGGGCTGGCCACACATTTGGCAACCCCACTCTCCGATAATTCCGAACTAGCCATAATAGAGCGACAACCATCCCTAGACAAACGGCAGCCATCATCCATTATACGTGGGGTGAAGTTAACCGACCGCATGCTAACATGGACAAGTAAAGCCTAACCCAGGCCAGTGCCCAATATTATAAATACTGGTAAGAGGGAACACTCAAGGTGAGTTGGACACGATGACTTCCTGCCTTCACAAAGAACTTTCCGTTCTGTTGCTGGAACCTCTCCCTAACTTGGCATCGGAGTGTCCCCCAGCAGAGAAAATCTGGTCAAGGGACCTGTTTTGCAGGTATCAAGAGGAGCAGACTTGCAGTTCAGCGACTCGGCCCATCCAGCGGAGGTTCTATGCCAACACTTATATTTTTAATATTTATGAACAGGATGTCAACTTCACAAAGGAGCGAAGCATCAATCACTTCTTTAATGGATTTATAAACTCCAAAACTACGCTCAAGAATCCATCGATAAGTACGAAGATACCTTGGAGAAAAGATATGAAGCAGAAAATGAGAAAGACAATAAAACGTTGCAATCAAATACTTTCCTAAAGACATCCTCTCCTTTTGAGATGCAAGTAACAGGAAAATATACGATGCACATATTCAAAAAATTTCAGAATGAGGTCTTTGAAATGACTGCATTAAATGCCAAATTAGTTGAAGAAGTTGACAACCATGGTATATATTCTGTTAAATCATTTGAAAGAATTGAAGTCGGTGGAATCAAGAAGAAGATATAAAAATTATGAGATTTCTATGACAAATTTTTGGAAGATGTTAATTGCCAGTGTGGATCCTTTCAGTACAAGGGTTATCTGTGTAGGCATGCCTTATTGGTTCTTCATCAAAGTGATGTATTTCATATCCCGGATAAGTACTTCTTGAATAGATGGTGCAAGGACATGAAATACCAATTTGACGATCTCGAATGCAACACTCAAATTTTATGATAAAAGCATGTGAAAATCACAGTACGCACTCAAGGAATTGTTTCAAATCAGATGTCTTATTTTTGTTTATATAAACCTAACATATGTCATGAAATCCTAATACAAATATTATATTTTATTGATCGTAGATATGTTTTGATAAGTCATCGGATGATGAAGCTTGCAGAGATAGCCTCCATGTTTGAAGATGCATTCAATTTAGTGATGGAAGATCTTACACCATTATTTAGAAGAGCTGTAGATGCTAATTGTGCAGCTAAACATAGCACAAAACTTCTAATCCAAGTTCCAGACTAACTTACTACGAAAGGTCATCCAAAGAGAGTAGAATTAAGAGTGCAGTCGAAAAGAAGTCAAAGAGATCAAGGAAAATATGGATAATGCTTCCGTTGACATTCCAGTACAAAATGAAAGAAGAGGTAATACTAGCAAAAGGCAGACTTCCCATATTGTAGTGGAAGTGCCAGAACCATTAATTGAACACACTGTACCATCTTCTGATCTTTTTTTAGATGAATTTGATGCTTATGTATGCAGTCAACTAACACAAGAGAGGATATAAAATGCTATATTATCGTGCAGTCCTATGTATGTACAGTCCTATGCATATTTAGATTATCTAGAGAAATATAAAACATGATGTATTAGACATGTTATTGAATCTGGTTGTTTTTAAATGTGAATTATAGTACTACTTGATATGGCCAAATAATAAAACAGGGATAACGGAATTATGATGAATCTACGTACTACGATATCCTAGTTCAAAATCTACGATACCCTAGTTCAAAATCTACGACACCCTAGTTAAAAAAATGACAACCATGTAGAAATATAAATTAAAATATTTCTAATCCCTTCTGACCGTAATACATGTCATCAATGGATTGGTTTATGACACTCAGATTGACAAAAATTGCCACGAATGCTATAAGATCATCCAAATAACCTGAAACAATATTACGATATCCTAGTTCAAAAGCTACGACAGCCTAGTTCAAAACCTACAACACCCTAAATCAAAAATGATAGCTATGCAGAAAATATAAATTAAAACATTTCAATCCCTTCTACCCATAATTCATATCATTTGTGGCTTGGTTTATAACTTCCAAATTATCAAAAACTGCTACAGGTGCTATAAGATCGATCAAATAATCTGAAACAGTATTACGATATCCTAGTTCAAAAGCTGCAACATCCTAGTTCAAAAGCTGCAACATCCTAGTTCAAAATCTACGACATCCTAGTTCAAAAATGACAACATGCAAAAAATATAAATTAAAATATTTTTAATCCCTTCTACCCGTAATTCATATCATCTATGGCTTGGTTTATGACTCTCAGATTATCAAAAATTGCTACAGGTGCTATAAGATCAATCAAATAACCTGAAACAGTATTACGATATTCTAGTTCAAAAGCTACGACATTCTAGTTCAAAATCTACGACACCCTAGTTCAAAAATGACAACCATACAGAAAATATAAATTAAAACATTTCTAATCCCTTCTACCCGTAATTCATATCATCTGTGGCTTGGTTTATGACTCACAGATTAACAAAAATTACCACGAGTGCAATAAGATCATCCAAATAACCTGAAACAGTATTACGACCTCCTAGTTCAAAAGCTACGACACCCAAGTAGAAATACTACGACATTCTGTCAAGAAACATAACATTCTTTTATATCATCATCATAGTAATGAAGAATTATAGAATTCTGTTTGAATGAATTATATAAAACTATATGTAATAAGACAATGATATTTAAAATAATACTGGTTGAATGAATTACAAAATTTTTCTTTGAGAATGATGCTTAAAATATAAACCTCAAGTGAATTATAAATTTGTGTAACATATTACAAAAGTGAATGAATTGAAAAGAAAGAGTATATAATAAATAATTTATTTTTACATGCTAATTTTTACATATGCATTTTCAATTTTCTCTTGATTAGACTCTCTCTCAAAATTCTTGCTGCTAACTGGCAGCGATACACGCTTATATTTTTTTCTGTAAAATTTCAAGTATCAGGCCTATCCCTGCGAGTAATAAAATCCATGTATTTCAAATAAAACAAATCGCAGTCCAGTGATCATGCCGCTTGAGAAGGGCATTCAGTAATCTCTCGCATGAACCATTTGGATACCTCAGTATTGTCACAGAATATATAAAACATTGGACCTGGAATCTTATGCCACTTCCTTGCATTTGCCTTGTACTTGGAATTGCATTTTATTGAATTCATATGCATCAAAATCTTTTCTTGCATGTTAACCGCTACTAGGTGCCAATGAAAATTGTTCGAGTTTATGATAGTGAAGAGAAATCAAAATTTCTTCTTATCTACATCACTGACTCCAAAAATCATATTCCTGGCTGTTCTAGCAAGTTCATGATACAGTGATGCTGATATTAGGCACATGCCAGAGGTCATTATAGGTGCAACTATACTCTTATGATATCTTTCTACATTCTTAGTCCAATTCTTTGTAATGAACTCCTACCCAGCATCAATTATCTGTCAATACAATATAAACTGATTAATTATAAGTAACTTGATTTCATAAAATTCTAAAAATGGATACAATAATTATTAGAAAATATATCATAACATACATAAAGATTAAGAACAAACCGATGTAATACTCCATTACTTACATCATCAACTATCATGTCATTGTTTATCAGATCAAAAAAATTTTCCTAGTGATAGTGCCTCCGAATTTATTGTTATAGATGACTTCTCTGAAATTAATAACATGAAGGATATTATATATTTTCGATCATAAATTAGCATACATATTAGAAAAAATAGATATAACTTACAAGTTCATATTTTCTTTCAAAAATGTGTTGATCAAATTTTCATCATCTTCAATTTGAAATTTCAAATTTGATTTCTCGGGCTAAGATATGCCCACTATCTCAACTTTTTTTTCGATGGGCCTGTTTCGAATGCAGAATCAGCTATGATTTGGGAAGCCTTCCGCAGCCTAGGTTCTTTATTTACCCTCTTGATAAGTGAAGGAATCTAGGTTTTTTCTTTTTCCCCTCAGCTTCCTCACTTACAAGGATGTCCTTCAATTTTCATCAAAAATTTTTTCCAGCTCAACCTCAGTATCTTCTCCCTCCACCCCTTTCTGCCCTTCTTTATTGGCATTGGTATCTTTATTTACTAATGAACTAAGGAGAGTTTCAACTATCACAAGCCTCTTCTTTATCTCTTTAACTTCAGCCTTCACCTATGCATAGCTTGCACAACATTTTTTTTTCGGGGGATGCTGTTGTTACTATTTCTTTAGTGATAAGCCATTGTTCTGTTATTGTAGGCACAATAGCTCCCTCCACCTGCAAACCAAGAATAATAACAAAATAACCATATATTAATCATAATGATATATTGTTCATAAATATTATAATGAAAAATATTTTTATTTACCAACTTATGAGGCTTCAAGTTCGTAAGCTAAACAATCTTTGTCTTTACTTGGCTGTCATACCATTTTAACAGCCTAGGTAATTTATTTGGATATGCTGGGGCTTTCAAGGTACTATACTCGAGGAACCAAACCTGTACATAATAATCATGTATGTTAAATATATGGAAGATTTAAAATAAAGCAATTATACTTTTGCTGCATATTAATGATACTTACCAACAGAACAGCTGTACACCCATACAGGGTTGGCTGCCTCCTAATATTATCACTTCTCTTGGTTAGGACTGGCTCCTCGGATCTCAGGTAAAAAGCAGCATCTGGGAGAGACAAAAGAGTCAACTCCCTTATTGTGGAAGCCCAATCTAATTGACCCAGTTGGGATAAATCATCCAAGGGATGATAAATCTTGGGCAAGATTGATTTGACTTTGGATACAAAAATGTTGCGAACATATATGCAAACCATAATCTCGCAGTGTCCTTGACATCCTCTTGTAAATTTGATGAATGAAGTTGGGCAATTAACTTCTCCAGCCCCTTATTTTGCAGATTTAATTTCCTTCCAAATCGTCTGAATAATCGACCCTTAACTTGATCTTCCATTTCAATCTTCTTTCCGTGGCATAGCAGATCCAAAATCAGGGCCAGGTCTTCGATGCTGAATATATGTTCCTTGCCACAAAAAAAAACTTGTCTCCTTCCATGTAGCATCTAATAACTTTAGCTAGTAAACGCCCATCGACAACAAACAATTGTATGTCTACGAATGCGTTGAAAGGAGTCTTTTGGATTATTTCTAAATGATAACTTGAAAACCCATCTTCAAAACTTGTTCAGCATACACTACTGGCTTGCAATGATTTTTAAATAATTGTGAAGCATTTACTCTAGGCAGCCGAACCACTGCAAGATCACCTGAAACAGAAGTAAAATATAAATGTAAGTTAAACAATAAATTCTAAACAAGAATTTTTAAGATACTCTAGGAGTCATAAAATAAGCCAGGGTTGCCATGTATTAGAGGTAGAGGGGTTAAAAACTTTTTTTTCATATTTTTGTATGGGTGTCATAGGTTTTGTATTAGGGTATCGTAGGTTTGAACTAGGATGTCGTAATACTCTTTTGGCTATTTTGATTAATGTTATAGTATCCATGGCAATTTTATAACACTCTGGGAGTTATAAACAAGCCACGATTGCCATGTGTTAGAGGTGGAGGGGTTAAAAACTTCTTTTTCATAATTTTTGTATGGATGTCGTAGGTTTTGAACTAGGATGTCGTAGATTTTGAAGTAGGGTATCGTAATATTGTTTTGGCCATTTTGATTAATGTTATAGCATCCGTGGTAATTTTATGACATTCTGAGAGTCATAAAAAGCCACGGTTACCATGTATTAGAGGTAGAGGGGTTAAAAACTTCTTTTTCATAATTTCTGCATGGGTGTCATAGATTTTGAACTAGGATATTGTAGATTTTGAACTAGGATGTCGTAATACTGTCTTGGCCATTTTGATTAATGTTATAATATTCGTGGCAATTTTATGACAATCTAGGAGTCATAAAACATGCCATGGTTACCATGTATTAAAGGTAGAGGGGTAAAAACTTCTTTTTTTAATTTCTGCATGGATATCGTAGGTTTTGAACTAAAGTATCGTAGGTTTTGAACTAGAGTGTTGTAATATTGTTTTGGCCATTTTGATTAATGTTATATCATCCATGACAATTTTATGATACCTTGGAGTCATAAAACAAGCCAGAGCTGCCATGTATTAGATGCAGAGGGGTTAAAAACTTCTTTTTCATAATTTATGCATGGGTGTCATATGTTTTGAACTAGGATATCGTAGATTTTGAACTAGGATATCGTAATACTATTTTGGCCATTTTGATTAATGTTATAGTACCGTGATAATTTTATAATACTCTGGGAGTCATAAAACAAGCCACGGTTGCCATGTATTAGAGGTAAAGGGGTTAAAACTTCTTTCTTTTCATAATTTCTGTATGGGTGTCGTAGGTTTTGAACTATGATGTCGTAATACTGCTTTGGCCATTTTAATTAATGTTATAGCATCCGTGGCAATTTTATGATATCCTGGGAGCCATAAAACTAGCCACGATTGCCATGTATTAGAGGTAGAGGGGTTAAAAACTTCTTTTTCTTAATTTCTGCATGGGTGTCGTAAGTTTTGGATTAGGATGTCGTCGGTTTTGAACTAGAGTGTTGTAGATTTTGAACAAGGGTGTCGTAGGTTCTGAACTACAATGTCATGATTTTATACTATGAAGATTTAATATTTTTAAAAAATTATCGTAATATCCTTCTGTAAAGATAAATTTCAAAGATTAACATTAAAATAGTAAAACAAAAATTATGACACCCTAGTTCAAAACCTACGACATCCTTGCTCAAAACCTACGACATCCTAGTTTAAAACCTGGGGCACTCTAATTAAAAAACTACAACACCTATACAGAAATTGTAAAAAAAAAGTTCACACGCCAAATATCAACTCCAAGCATGAATCAAAAATTTTCCTTACCTGTTTCTGCTTCTGTAGCATCCTTTGGGAGGATCTTAAGGGGGTATCATCACCTCCTGAATAAACAACCATTGCAGTGCTTCTTTCCTCCATCTGCATTTTCTTCTTGCGTTGTTTTTGTGTTCGTCATCTGCGTTGAAAGACAAAACTACTACTTTTCATTTTCTCAAGATTTCAAATGCGCATCAAATATTGAAGGAAGATCACCAACCGACTTCTCGACCACCAAAGAGGAGCAACAACATAAAATGGAAGTCTCTGGGATATCCAAAAATAATGGAACGAACTCTGAGATGGGGCGTCATAGTGCAAATAGATTTTTTTTTTCTTGTTTGCAGAATAAAATCATTTTTCGTCGTATCGTAACCTATTCCGAAAAAGATGAGGACAAAATAGTCATTTTGCAGGTTTGAAAAGATTGTAGACGCGATGATATCAAATTACATAATCCCAGAAGATACGAAACCCACCCCATCCTGTCATGCCATCGTGGATACAATTGGACTAATAGGAAAGTACGATACGGGCCACGTTGGATTTGCTGCACCGCACGCAGTGCACAAAGACTTACTCATCCAAGAATCATCTACATGTCCAAAGCCCAAACATTCTTTTCGTTAGGACTTACATTATCTTTCCCAGAGTCATTAGATCTACGGTTCAGACCCAAGTATGTTAAGGCCCATCCCTTATTCGGTAAGCATTAGGCATTGACTAAGTTAAATTTTGGTTGTTGATTATATATCAATATTTGGTATTTCTCAATTTTCTTCATGCCACAAAACATTAATTAGTAATATAACTTTTATATAATAAAATTTGTAAGAACTGCGAGAGGATATAAGAGTGAACCTTTAAATTATAAATCAGGTAAACTATCAGGTTCCAATTGGTTCTGGCTGAATTCGAAAAGCTGGGTCCCACACCCTCATGTATTACATGACTCCATTAGGTTAGATTCAGGTTGGATATAACTTTCACTAGGTCTATATCCAATCCTACAAGTTATTTTGGGTCTATCTTCAGGTCTACACCTAAAAAAGTTTTATGGGTTCCGGGTCTGCAAGATGTCAAGCTGCGTACGGATAGGTGGGTACGATAACAATCGTAGTGGGTCTCACTATCAATTTCCTAGCAGCTGGAATTTGGTTTGGTGCACTAGTTGAAGTTTGAAATCCAGATCTTGTATGGCGACAATCCCATAACCCCCATGCCTATGCAGCACCGAAGGATTCATGCTGCATAGACCTGTTCAAAAGAGGTTTTTGGCTATGATCTACATGCTCATTGATTCATCCACCATCCCACCACAAAACGAACTATAAAATTGATGATACGCCAAATCCACTTTTGAGAGCATAATAGATATATGCTTAGATGCACCTTTTCCCTAAACATTTGTTTGCCATCACACAATACAGATTGCAAAGCACTGCAATTCAAACTACTTTGGGTTAACCCTAAAAACTCTTATTTACAAACTGGCACTACAACTCCAGAATTCCACATTGGCGTCAGGAAAAATGGAGGCCAACTGCCCACCACCGACATGAACTGCAAGTCTGACAAAATGGAAAATAATAATTAGCATGAGCTTAGCACATTCGAAGACTCTAATTTGCATAATGAGACATGAAACATAAGTTGTCATATATGGCTTGCATTTATAGACTGGTTAAATACCATTTAAAATCACTCAACCCATTCCATTCTCGAGAAAATAGAAAGTATATCACAGAAACCAGATTATAAAAACCATAAGCCAATTAAATCTGCTCTTGGTATACTCAATAATTTTAAAAGTACAAGACAACCCCTGATCATATATGGGGATGACTAATGTAATTAGCAAAGTGGACAAAAAAAGAAAGAAAGAAAGAAAATCCCGTCTACCTTGCAGTCACCAAGGATAACAGAACCAGTCTAATATCTAAAAATGGCAAAGATAGGATCATAGTGATGGGTTGAATCATTAACTCAAAACGGGAAAATCCTGACCTAATGCTTTATGTTCTAACAACTGTAGGGTGCAGAAGCCACTTCAGCCTGCTTCTACTTCAATCACCAGCAAAGCATATTTGCTTAAAAAAGAGGGCAGCCTAAAGTGACCTGTTTATGAGATGTTCTTGAGATGCAGTTTGCTATCCATCAAGCCATATTTTTGAACTTGCTGTGCGTTAGTGACCATATGATCATACTCATCATGGGGTTCAGTATTTGTATCGGCACTATTCTCGAATGAATTGGCGGTATCCTGTGTAGGTTGCTCCGTCTGAGAAGTGGTCTCATCAGATGTGGCGTTTGAGGCATTTGTGAGGTTCTCTTTCTGTTCCTCAGTCTCAGAAGTGGTCTCATCAGATAAGGAGTCCGAGTCATTTGTGCTGTTCTCTTTGCTCACGGACTCTTCTTTTGGAGGTTTCTCAATCTTTGGTTTTGGTTTCGGAATTCTATTGACACTTGCAACCTAAATGAATGAAGGTTTATCTCTTTGGTGAGAAATGCAAAAGAGGTAAACAGAAACAAACTGTAATTTGTGCAGGAAATAGAACTCTGATTACCTTGTCTTGAAGTTTGGAAACCTTTACATAAACTTCAGAAGATGTGAAGGCTGGTTCACTGAATTCAGAAGTCCTGGAAAAGTAAATCCAACTGCCTTTGTTAGGACTAGAAACAGAATTATCTCATTCTTTGTTTCAATCAAATTTTTAAGTACAGATTTCACATAGGTACTAATTGCCTACACCAGAAGAAACATGTCACATGCATCCAGTTAAATGAAATGAACAAGGGCCTCAAGAAAAAAGTTGCATCTTCCTCATACCAATACCCACTCCCCACTCATCTCTCCTTCAGAAGACTCGGTCTTTGTCTCAAGTTTCCTTTTGTCAGTCAGAACAGATCAGGACTCTATAATGTTTGTAAACTGCTTCTAAGGGCAGAAGATTAGTTGATGAGTACTGCAAATGACAGTAGTTTGTTTCTTCCTTTTCAGAACATATATAAACATTATTTTTCTGAGGCCAGAATTAGCTTCATACAAGCCCATATAACCCTTGTATAACAATGCAGAAAGGAAGAGGCATACAGAATTTGATTCTATAATCCTCAGCATCCCACAGCTCATGACAACAGTAGTAGGTTGGCTCAACATCATCAACAAGAAGGGCAACTAATGTTGCCATACCTATCTTCAAGTATTCTAACACTCACGTGATCCCCCCTTATATTAACATAACTTCCACATTTAATGAATTGGAATTTGCGCAGCTAACTTCAAAAATCCCTATGAAGTTTTAAATACACCAACAAACATGACAGTTTCAAGTGAATTTAGAAGAACTATCTAAATGCGCAACACGTCTATAACTAAAACAATGATGATGACCTAACAGAAGATTGGAGTTAATTACAGAAAAAGAACAAGCATTGTCAATATATCAATCATCATGGAGATTTAGGGTACAGCATACTTCTTTTGTAGGGCCTCTTTCTCTTCCAACCAACTTTTGAATTTGTCAGCTTCACTCAGAACCTAAATGTGAATTTATCCAATGCACTTTTAGTTAACACTTCTCAAGAATAAATGGATAACTTGCTACAAGTATCTACTGACTATATCAGATAGTAGATTTATATGTAATGCTCAAAGAACAAACCTCATCTATTCTAGCTTTGGGAAGCCACGGTTTATTTGTCTCCCATTTGTTTACAATCTGCAGGAGTTCCAAAGAAAAAAAATCAATACAGCAGAACTGTTGCAGCTATTCACTAGAAACTGAGGAAACCAAGTCTAGCCATGAAACAGATCGGCAATTCACTACCAATGTTGAAAAGGTCCTCTACGGTAAATAAATAGATGAATGAATAACAACAAGTTTTCCACATCAATCAGCAAGCATATTCTGCTCAGACAAAATAGCTTTTTTGTAGGTAAAGAGTGGTGGTATCAGGCATTAAAAAAAAATCACAACTATATTCATATAGAGAAACAATATTCTCGCATAAGTAGGTTAAGACACTAAGACAACAAGTTACATACACAGTAAATAACCTGCTGAAAACAACTTGTCAGACAGGAAAAGAGAAGTATAAGACAGTTTCCACGTAAGCAAGTTTTGCTGCAATCTAAGCAAGCATGTAACTTGTAAATTCAGAATGTCATTCCTGGAACTTTCTGATGATATTAAGTTAACAGTATTTAACACACCGCATCATATTAATAATACTGTGCCAATATCTCACAGCCAAGACAAATCTCCTATTAAGGGTGAGTATCAACCTACTATGGTACAGATTAGAATTGCCCCATATACAAGTGCATCAACCAGCAAAGTATAGTTCATAACATTATATGACAATGCATGGCAGCTGTTGATATTCAAGAAGAAAACCACTTTTCTGTGGAAGATGTTTTCTTGTTATTTTTGTTGATACAAATATAGCATGCGTATAAAATGTTATTCAATAAGGGGTCCCTACCGCTGATGTGCATATACACCAAAAGCATATTCTAATTACTAGTGCCATCTATCCCATTACCACATCATCATCTGAATTGGTCTACACATTACAGGAACATAAAGCAATATTCATGCACTTTTCCTACTGTACATTAGCAGGGTGGCTTGCCAGGTGTAATCAAGTTGTGGTACTGTTCAAGCATCATTCCAATCTCTGAGTCATACAAGGGCATTAAATGATGCTTTAGACCTTCCCCATGCAATCTTTGCATGGTCTTTCCAATATTTACCAACAATATGCATGCTGATCATGATTATGTCCAATATCAGGACACTGTAAAGGAGAATAAGCAACTCTTCTCCATCCTTTTGGTCATTTTTTAAGATGAGAATTATTCAAGATAGGGAGCATCTCAAACAAAATCTGATATCCAACATCTAACATGGACTGCATTCTTAATAGAAGATCAGGAGATTTAAACAAGTAGAATACCTATTTGAAGGCACAAGTTTGATCTCACTGCTCTAGCATGCACATAAGAATTGGGAATGTCATCAATTAAATAAGGTCGTTCTATTACTATTATGTGTCAATCTTGCACATATACTAGATACCAAAGTATTCCTCCAAGGAGTATTTATGAGTTAAACCGCAACTAAATTTTCATTTTTTTAAAAAAAAAATTCCTTTTACTCCATTCATGGTGCTACCACTGATATATATATATATATATGTGTGTGTGTGTGTGTGTGCCTTTAATCAACAGACTAAATCAAAACTTTATTTTTGTCTGATTTTGAACATCATAAATGTACAAGTCTGATTCATAAATGTTAGTGATCAGCCTAGTTGACAAACAAGCTTTTGGATCTGGCATTTTATATCTACTTTCAGATCTTGTTCCTGTCATATTGTATATCAATAGAAACTTCCTTTAAGTTCTCTTCCAACTTATATACAGATCTTTGATATTACTCCGCAAACCTTAAACACCACCAGTCCACAGCCCACTGGTGGAAGTAGTTACCTGAATAGGAGCACATATTATAACCAACAACACCTATATATGTCATTGTGATGCAAGTAGATCATCAAACTCGATGTAGACCACTATGACAGCTAAGAATATCCAGAAGGATCACCAGACTCAATGTAGATCATTTTTACTATTACAAGGACTCGATGTGGATCATATTGGCTACTATAAACAGAGCTAGACAATATTTAAGAACAAAATCTATCATATCAAGAAGCAAAATCGTGAGCCAAACTTTCAGGAAACAACAATTTGGTCATATGATGCCCGATCGAGCTGATCCTTTTTATAAAAAATCGATATATTTTTGAGATCTAAAACTTTTGGTCAGACCCTTTAAAGGCTAAATTAGGCCAAAATTACATCATTTTGATCTCAAAATGGGCTGGTCAAACCAGAATTTTTCTTTTCGAGGAAGATTTTGATTGAAAGTTATCTTCCAATCCATAAAGAATTGGGCAAAGTTGATATAAAAGTTAAGATCTATTTTCTATAAAATTTTTATATTTTTTTTATAATTTTATATATTTATATATTTTGGAGAATTGATAAAAAAAAGAGAGATTTAAGTCCTACTTTCGCAATTCTACCATCATCTTTTTTTTTTTCTTTTGAGAGATTCAAGTAGAGCAATTTAAAAAAATCTTGTGCTCTCTCTCGATCAGATCACATTGATTATGAAAACTTGCAAACATGTAGCTCTACTAGACATATAATTCCAATACGAGAGCATACCTTTTGCAGCTCATCAAGGTATGTTCGAGCATGTTCACAAGCAATTGGTCGTGTGGAAAGCTCACTCAACCTGGTAACAGATTTCAAGCATTTAGTCACTGATTCCAAGCCTGTCCTGTCCAACCTGGTCAAAATCTTCTTCTACTCATAAATTACCTGAAAAATATTGGGTCCCCAATGGCCTTGAGTGACTCAAGGCGCTCTTTGAACTCACTTGCTGGAGCATCTTCGCCATCACTATACAACCATTCTTGAACCTGTGGTAACAGATTTCATGAACTCAAAAGTTTGAACAAAAATACTAGGTGATATGACTTATAAAGTTGATGATCAAATCTCACCTCACTAAGTTTCTCCACAAAGGACTGACGCTCTTGTTCTGTTGAAACTTTCTTTATCTCAGAATTATCCTCAATCTGTCATCATACAACTGATTATATCAAGGCAAAGATATATTGCTCACAAACCAAATAGAATTTTAAAAGACAAAACCCACAAATTGACAAAATTATATAACTAAATATTAAAAAAAACAGCACGCAAGGAACCAAACGGAACTTAGAAGAGCGGAATTCTCAGTTATTTAACAAGACACCTCTGAAGAAATTCAACTTGTTAAACAAGAAAGGCACATGTTATTTTAAAACTGCAGCCAAATTTTTAAGGAGATGTTACCAGAAATCCTCATAACTTTGAAAAATCATAGAAAAACCACTCAGTCTCAATTCAATGAGATCAAACAACAACAATTAGCAGAAAGAATGTTATAGTGATCGAAGTTTAAAAAATTGCAGTCGATTACACATTGCTGATTGGAAATGGCAAACAGCACAAACAGAAACAGATCTCATATGATTTGACTGGGAAAAGCAGAATATAGATATTGGTCTGTCTGAAGACAACTCGAGAGTTTGCGATATGTCTGCATCACAATGTTATGCATCAGTCTAAAATCAAACACCTGACCTTTTCTCTTGTAGAATAAATATATTCCTCCAGGTTATTCTTGAGTTCTGCAGTCCTTTTTCTTTCAGCATCCTTTTTGTCAAGCATCTCTAACCTTAGTTTGGCTTCAGAAAAAAATCCTTTGAAAGCATTGCCCCAGGGCCAGCTGACTTCTCCACTATCTACATGACACGAAATCGCTTCAATTAACTTCAGATTTCTCAGATGCTTCAAGAAAACTACTAAAAACCATCACCCAGGATGTACCTTCAGTGGAACCCTGAAGGTTCTCTTTTTAAATATTTTTTCTGTTATAACATCTGCACTACCCTGCTCATCTATGGTGGAGTTGGACTTATTGGTGTCATTCTCAGCATCTAAGCTTTCCTGGTCGACTTCTGAACTATTTGCTGGGCTTGCTTCAGCAGATATGTTGAGATTACTGGCAACATTAGTTTCGATTGTCTTTTCTCTTAGGAACTTCTACCCATTCAGATATCTCAATCACTGCATCCGCTCGATCAAGAGATAACTCCACTCCTGCTCAGAGAAAAATGTAGATTTGCTTTGATGGGGGCAGAGAGGTTGCGCGTTGAATACCTAAAAAGAACAAGGAAATGTTAGAAGATTTTATTTGCAATGATAAGCATTAGCAAACACTATTGCAAATCAAACATTAATGTCCTGATAGCTAAATAAAGCATGTCAGTGCTCCTAGCAGTTGATTAAATAGCCAGATCATTATCTTACTTCTCACTGGCTTCATTCAGACCAGATACTGAATAATGAGCAAACTTATTAGAAGAAACTCCTGGAGGCAATTCATTCACTTTTTCATAACTTAGCAAAGCTTCGAAGTCCTTGTTATGTTTGATAGACCTGAACATCTGTCCAGTGAAAAAGACAACCATCATCAAGAAAGGTAGTGCCAACAAATTTGTTACACCGAACAAGCCTGGTTTTAACTCATTGCATTGGATCGAAAAAAAGAACAAGACCATGCACGTACCTTGCTAGGCATTTTCTTCATTTGTGGTACAAGTAAAAGATCAATGTTTTCATCTTTCACAAGATCCGGGCCATCTAAGCCAAGTACAAAGCCATAAGAAGAGCCATCAATCATTCCTAGCTTACGGTTTAGCTTGATGCCATCACTCAAATTTGCAGCATGCAGTGATGCACCAAGAGCTATTGCTTCATTGCTTCATCAGCATCAGATGTTTGTCCAGATCATTCCTTCCAAGAAACTCCTGAAGCTTAACCTGAATGAAGCAGTGCAGAACAATTTTTCACTACCATATGTGGTATCAATAACCTCGAAACTTCTGTACAAAGTAATGATGAGTTTGATGCACAAAGGGACAAACTATCAAAGATATGTATACATTCAACAGAGAACATTTAACCTAGACATGGACCACCATTCACATAGATTCCTTTTAACTTCACAACCGATGAAAGATATTTCAAATTTTTCAAGATGTTGCAACTACATTGAAGAGTAGCCACCAAACAAAACTATTAAATAAAATAATCAACAATCCATTTATATATATATATATATATATATAAGTTCCGGATGAATAGATTGTATAATATCCATTGAATGAAAAATTTGAGACAAATAACAAAAGGAAAGAAAATCATTTTTCATGACATGTTAGCAAATAAGGAACTATCCATATGTTTTTACAAATAATTATTATGCATTGTAAAAGGAAATATGATTGGTCAGAATACTATAAAATAGAGTGCACTCATGAACCATGAGATTCAATAAATAAATAAGTATCATACCAGAATTCAACTACAGGGACATGGTGTGAATAAGAACATCCCAACATCCCTTAATAAGGATTATTGGCTATAAAGATATTTATACCAGAATTTAACGACAGGGACAAGGTGTGAATAAGAACATACTAACATCCCTTAATAAGCATTATTGGCTATTAAGTTATTTATAGCAGAATTCAACTACAGGGACATGGAGTGAACAAAAACATCCCAACAAATTCCTTAATCAGAATTATTGGCTATGCAGCCATTTATCACAGAGTAGCAAGTTCTGATCCATTTATTAGACAGATAAGTATCATACCAAAATTCCACCATAGGGATGTGCTGTGAAGAAGAACAACCGAACATTCCTTAATAAGGATTATTGGCAATAAAGTTATTTATCATAAATTAACAGGCCCTGATCCATTTACCATCGATCCCTATCAAAGGTTAATTCCGTATCACAAACTTCATGAATTATGTCTAATGACCCATGATGTCTTCATTTCATAGTTCATCATTTTATTACAACCAGCTTTAAACCCTTTATACAGGATAAGGACCAATGAGATTAGTCATATAAATTATTTTAGACAAACCCTGAGCATATTAAATGCTACTAAAGCCAAAAAATAATTTAAAACTCTGCTAATAAATGGTTAAATCAGAAACCAACACAAATTTTCACAAAGATAGTCCTGTTTTGAAAATAAAAGCAGACAGAAGTGACTGCAAATTATAGAAAATGAATGCATACAAGTTGCTAGTTCAAATGGTGACTAAATGGTTGGTTTAAGTAGACAACAGAAGTCAGCGATAGATGTAAAAACTACTTTTGTGGTTCTATAAACTAACCACAGCTTACATCATGAGGGGCAAACTCACTACACATCCTAATAAACCCTGTCAAATTTATAGCCATACGGAAATAGCAAGCTTGTAGCTTAAAGACAGGTGTTAGGAGAAGAGAAATACTGTGAAGGTTAGTGAAGTTAGGTTGGGAAATGACAATTATCAAACCAAGGTTTGCAAAATCAAAATAAACGGCCAGTGGGTGTACTATGCCGAATTGGGGTCACGTTTTGTTTTGTAAGTTTGGTTCTAAACTCAATAGGAACTGGTTTGAACAAAGTAGAACTGCATGATCCCACTTGGAGCAACTTAGTTTGAGTCCATTCTTGGCCCCATGACTAGAAAGGGGCATTGGGATGCCTTACTCATCCCTTTTGTACTGAGAACAAGAAGGGGAGAGTGGGAAGATCAGGAAATAAATTGGAGATGCTAGATTTCCATGTTCCTAACCCTAAAATCCAAGATAGGGTCAGATATAGTCTCGTCCCTTCTCCTCCATTATTCTTTTTCTCTTTTCAATCCTAAATAGGCTAGTAAAACAAGTGGAAATCAAGCCAAAATTTTGTATTTTGGCATGATTCCTTGATATACTATAGATCTGAGGGTGATGCATGCATTAAAGAACAAATCATAATTTTTTCGTTTCCATGTAATATTTTAGAAACAAAAATATATTTTTAAACTCAAAGAATAATAATTCAAAAAATATATATCCATATATTTTTTAAAAAAAACAAACAAACTTGTAGTATGCTTGAAAGGCCACACACTACTAGCTTATTTATAATATTTTATTTAAATTTGAGCAAGGTTATGGCTAACTAAATCTAAGCCTGAATTTAAACAAATTTAAAAAATAAATGGTGAATAAGGCATTCCTTGGGAAGAAAAATGTAGCAACCCAGATGGGGTGCTATATTAGTCTGAATTAAAATTAAATTTTTGAGTATCAAAATTAAATATTATTTTTAATTAAATAGTTATTTAAAAGTATTTTAAAAATCAGTAAAAACATGAAAAAATAGTATTCTCAATAGATAATTCAAAGTCTTTTCTAGAGCACATGGACCATTTTCTGCACAACAATGTAAATTATCAAATTTTTAAGTATTTAACAATGTAAAATTATTGATTCAACTAAAGATAATGAAAATATGGCAAAATGTATTGGTAATCAGGGCATATTTTCTAGGAGGATCATACATGTTTTTCATTATTTTATAATTTACCATATTTATGAAGTGAAATTAAATTATAAGTCATAAGTACAACTAGAAATATATATTTAACAAAGTGTAAATCCATCTTACATAATTTCTAGTAATGAGTGAGGTAGTTTATAACATATGGTTGTCAAACTTGCAGAAGTGATTCAAGAATAAAGGAGGACAAAGATGCTAACATTCGTCGGGAGCATGGTGGAATGATTTCAGGCCAACATCATTGGAGACACATGGTGCAATACAGTAGGAGATAGGCGACAAGATTGAGGTGATATTTGATTGGTGGTTACTAGATGTGGTTGCATGCAAGAAATGTTCACAAGAAATTCAATGACTGATGAACAAATACTTTCATGACTTTAAGTTAGGCAAGAAAAAAGAACTAAGAAACTAGCAGATATTGATCATCAAATAACTGAGCCAGCATCATATCACTCAAAGAGTTTGAATGATCAATGATGGAGGAGAAGGATATGGCAGGCACAAAGCACAGTTTAAGCTCTCAGTAGAAGGCTTTGGTTTTGAGTCTACAACGTAGATCCAGTCTACAAAAGAAGGCAATTAGTGACTGAGGTTGCCGGTAAGGATGGCACCTGGATAGCATCTATATTTGAAGCTTTGACAAGCAAGGAAAGAGGCCTAGAGATATACCAGTAGGGGCTACCATTCATAACTTAGATCTACGGTTACATTTGGTTGTAGGTAATCTATCCAGATTACTGGTAATTTAATAGGACCCCACCATATTACTATATTTGGTACGTTTTTCTGGATAGTAATCTATCTTGTCTGGTAATCTGGATTACCATCTCTCATATAGTAATCTATCTTGTCTGGTATCTGGATACCACCTCTCAAGAGTAATCTGGATTACCACCTCTTAAATAATCTTTTGGACAATATTACCCACCCCTTCTCCATTTCTCTTACATTATAAATAATATAATACTATACTATATTATATTAATATATTTTACTTTATTTTATAATATTAAAAGTATAAAATTATATAATATATTATATAATATTATAATATTATAGTATTATATAATATAACAAAAAAATTATATATTATATTTAATTATATATAAATATATTTATATTAAATGTTTTAACTATTAATATATAATTTTTTATATTAAATTAATTTGGTATAAAATTTTTAATTTTTTTAATTTTATATAAAGTATGAATATTATAAAATATATTTTAATAGTATATTATATTATTATATATAATATAATATAATATAATAATATTATTGTATATAATATAATGTTATACCATTTTATATTAATATCTTTTATTTTAATTTGTAGTATAACAAAATATAATATTAATAATATGTTATATAATATTATAATATTAATATAATATAATATAATATAAATTATATTTTATATATAATGTAATATAATATTATATATTTATATATTTATATAAAATATATTATTTAATATATCTAAATAATATATTAAATATATTATCTATTTAATATTAAAATTTTAATATTAAATTTATTTAGTATAAAATATATTTTTATTTTTTTTAAATTTTAATATAAAAATATAAAATATTTATATTTTATATTTTATATTATAAAATATTAAAAATTATATTTTTATAAATAAAATATAGATTTAATTAAAAATATTTTGAAAATTTAATTTTACCTAAGGTTACCTACATGTACCAAACCTATAATCTACGTTACTAGCAATCCACGTTGCTAGTAAAATATATTACCTTTTAGGATTATCTGGCGATGCACCAAACGCAACCTACATGCCTTACTCCAAGTAGACTTAAAGTCAATGCAATATAGGATCGATTCCATTCTCATCAAAGATAAGAAAATTGGCTTGTGGAAATTATTGCCTCTCGATTGCAATATAGCCACATCCATGCAAATGTTGCAGACACAGCTACTACCTCAGGATGAGCAGATAAAAAATAATCCAATGACTTTCTTGAAGTGGATTCTAAGGACTCAAGAACAAACATATTAGAGTTCCATTGAAAGTAATAGATTTTCTTTTGCCTTGAGCAAATGCTTTGATGTTGGAAGTATAGAATGAAAAATTATGAGGCCACAAAATATATAGAAGAATTGTTGAAGCAATAATTCTAGGAAGCACATTTACCAAAGAGTACTTCGACAAAAGTGACACTACACAATAGCACCAAAACATCCTTTGACTTCTGGAGTATTAGATAATTGAGATTCGCAAGCATCAACAGCCAGTTGTTGAAGTAATTGACCCCCCTAGCAGGGGCTATATAATTTGATCTCATTCTCAGATCTTTTTCAATAGTGGAGTCCCCGCAAACTTGGTTGTATCTGCTCTCACTTAGAACAGATGCAATATATTGCCACATGCAAGCCAGTCAAAGGTGTAAAAAAGAGGAATAACCTAGTTCTTCAATAAGAATCCTAAACATCAATGTGTTTGAGAAACCATTACATCTTGTTATTATATGGAGCTAAGACATGTTATCTTTGAAAAAATAATTCTTAAGAAGACCATTTGTATATTCCATTCTGGGGTACTCTAATCTGCTATCACCTTATTAGCAGATAGAACACTTCATATCTTTAGGCCTTGAATGTGAGTGGACTTCACTGCCTGCTGAAAAAATTGACTATATAAAGCCATTCTAACATGACACACTTGATGAAAGCCATTAAGCATTGGAATTCAAATATAAAGATGAAGGCACACCTATGAAGACAGATACATGACCACTGGAGATTTAACATATACAAATCTGATATCCATCCCTAAGCATCTCACTGCAAAAGTAATTCTGCATTAACACAGTTTTTCAAAATTAATAAACTACTAAGTGCTCAGCTTTCTTCTAGTTTTATAAGAGGATGTAAGAGTTTTGCTTGCTGGTTGCACCATAGGGTTCAGGCTTGCCAAAGTATGAAAACAGAAATTCTTAATATATGTATGATCTAACCAAGCTAAAATATGATGGCAAACATACTCTGCTACAGATCATGAAGGTAATACATAATGCAGGCAAAGCATTTATGAGAACAACAGTTTATAGTACAAAGAAGAAATGTGAAAAAAATGACCTGTAATTTTGGCACGCGAGTTGCTCCACCTATCAACTCTACCGCATAAATTTCATCCATATTTAAGCCTGAATCTCTGAGTACTTGTTTTACAGGAACCAAAGCCTGCTCCCACAAGTCCCCACAAAGTTCCTCAAATTTCTCCCGTGTTATTGTGCTTCTGGGATAGGAAAACATAAAAGAAATCTATGAGAGAGCCACAAAATTGGCATTATTTGATTTTGTGCAAAACTACAGCAAAATTCAACAAAAAGACATTGAACAAACAAACACTAGATAGAGGAAAAGAGAATCGACCTGTCCAAATCTTTTGAAAGTCTCATATAATTTCACAATAATTTAGGAAGAGAATATGATTATATGTTTATTCAATAGAGTTAATTATTGTAAAGAAGAAAAGGAATTCTTTGAAGGAATAAGACTGTTTGGTCGAAAAGAAGTGAAAGGAAAAGGTTTCTGAGGGAAGAATCTTTTTTTTGTTGTTTGGTGGTAAAAAGAAAATCCATGAAGAGAAAATCAAAGACAAGCTAAGATTTTCTCTAACAAGCCTAAAATTTTCCTTTTTCAAAAGGTTGTGATTTTGAGAGAAAAGTTAAACATAAGAAAGTAGCACAAGACAACTATATCCTGACCACTTTCTCAACATCTTTCTTTGCAATTTATTAGTTCACCCAAACAATGAGAAAATACCCGATTTTCTTTTCTTTTCTCTTGCTAATTTATCTTTTTTTTCTCTTGCTAATTTATCTTTATTTTCTTTCACTTTCTCTGCAACCAAATGGACCCTTAAAGTTTTGATTGGTTGCTTGAAAGAAATGTGTTCATAGCAGTCAATTTAATATTGCATAGATGTTTCTTAGAACAAGGGAAAATGCTTTAAGTAAAGGAGAAGGTGTTTAGCTATGTATTTAAAATTCATATTTTCCACAATTTACAAATTTAAAAAACCTCCAAAAGAAACCTAAAATAAATAGGCACACAGTGACAATAAAGAATTAGGCAATAAAGTAGGTATGTATGAAAGGTCACTCTCAGCTTTGTTTATGCATAAACAGTGAGCATTAAGAATAGTTTATACAATTAGAATAAAGAAAAGAAACGTAAACATGGTACATAAAACAGGTACTTGAGATGGTGATCATCAGGAGCCATAGTGTGATGATATAACTTGGCACAGATAGGCAACAGAAAAAAGGCAGGATGAAGTGTTATGAAAAGGCATTCATATGACCAACTGCAAAAATCCTCATGCATAAACAACATATATGATATTCCTTGTTGTGAAATTTGTTGATCATTATACCTGAAATCACGATCATCATACAGAGATTCAACAGATATTGGTGCCACTGTATTGGCACTTAAAATTTCTTTCGTACGCTTCACCTGTTTCTTCAATTTAGCCATTGCTTTAGCAGACTTCCTTATGTCAACTCCATCCTTTCTACCTGCTTATTAAACTCATCAGCAAAATACTCAACCAACGAAAATTCGATATCTTGCCCTCCAAGTTTAGCATTCCATTTAACATCCTTGACCTGTCACAAGTGATTTATTATTATCGCAGTAACAAATTTTGGTGCAGAAATAAGTAAAAAAGTGGAATTTTTTTTTAAAAAAAAATTCAGTGCATTTGCTCCACATATGATGAATGTTAGGTCTAGGACATTATCTATTTATTGGCCTGCAGTCTAACACATGGGATGGATGAACAAGAGAACATAATTAGCATGGAAGTCGAAGATAGATTCAAATTAGATGCTTCTAAAAAAATATATAATAAATCAATACAGACAAAATAGAAAAGGCTTAAACTAAAGGCTTCTCAAGAAAACCAAATTCCCAATGCTTATATAGTAAATAATAGAAAGGTTAGAGATGTTGACAGCTAGCAGATAACATACACATGCACACCAACATGCGCACACACGCACAAAAGACATGCAAATAGTTGATCAATGAGCAAATAATCTGATCTCTAAATATGGTAAATTTCTATCAGATAAGGCACACATATGAATATAATTACATACAAATAGCTGATTAGTAAGCAAATCATCTGACTAAACATGGTACATTTTTGTGTTTATCTTCCTATATATTCTGTTCTTTCCATATTACTTTTAACATCTGACGGCTGACAATGAAAGAAAAGTGGGCGCTCTGTCTAGAATGCTTGTCACTAATGGGACTTTGGAAGGCATTTTGGCCTTTGGATCAGGCACAAAGAAATGGGCTCTCGTATTTAGATGAATCAGCCCTGTCAAAATCATGTCCAGTTAGATAATCAATGCAACATCTGAAACACCACCTCAACAATACTTGCTTATCAAATTACTGAATTAACAAACAGACTGAATTCATGTCTGAAATTTTGACATGTTAATTAAACCAACCAAGCTCCAACTGACACCCATTCTTGAATTTACGCTCATATCTCAACAAAATGTGAAGCCACTCAAATCGTCACGGCCATTAGCATTAGCAGTTATTACTCACCATGAGCATAACAGGTGCAAACAACACGATCATGAGCCTCCTTTGACTTTTTCCTGCCCTTCTATATCTGACAATACCTCTACAACAGCCCAAGATGTAACGGTTAATACCTCTATAACAGCCCAAGATGTAAAAGCCTGCTATCTTTTTCATCTTTTTTAACTCCAATGAAGCTAAAATAACAGCACTTCAATATCTCTATTTACTTTGCAATTGTCTACTGCATCAATATGTAGACCAAAATTGTCAAGTCACTTTTTTTTCCCTTTTTTATTCAGGTTGTCATCAAAAGATGCTTCCAGCATAGGTCTACAGTATCAAAATAAGACTGTTAATCTTAAGTAGTCTGTTCTACCAGTATGGAATCCTATTAGGTGAAGAAAAGAAGATAGGTATTCCTGATTCTATCTCTTTGTTGATGTGAAGTCGGTTGGAGAGTGAAGACTCCTTCAAGAAACTTCAATAGCAACTCAAAAGGCTTAATAATAGTAACGATTAACAAATCTGTAAATTTCCCTTACTAGCAACCATTCATTACAATTACTACAACAAAAAAAATAAATATGTTGTGCTTTGTTCCTTGTAGCCTTGCATCAAGAATAAGTTTAATGCTACGAACTTGACAGCAACAACATTCCATTATTTTCCTCTTTATTTTAAAGGCCACCTGAAGTTAGTATAGTCACCAACAAACACACTATCTTCAGCCTTAAACTCGAACTTTGGACTTGCCTCTTAAACAAATCACTACACCTTTATTAACTCTATATGTCACAGATATTCCATGTCACTTAAGTAATTTTGCTTTCAAAGGCCATATTTGAGTGCCCTCCATGAGACACAAAGAGAAAAAAACATCCATATCATGCAGTTATCAATTAATTGAATATATGCTTTTGCATCTTGCACAAATGTCCACAACCTAATTGACTTATTTACATAGAGATACATTACGCCTAGCAAGCAAAAGTATCCTATTGTTCATTCGACAAGCTACAAGATGACATATGAATAATATTGCCTGACAATATTTTGGGAGAATAAATAGCGGGGTTTAGATATCACATACTTTACTAAGCACTCATTTCGACACCAAAAATATGTACTGCATCCAAAGCAAAATATGGCTATGGGCTTTGTGTTAGATACTCTAGAATTAGTCATACATCATAAGTTCTTCTGAGAGTATAAAGCATGAAGATCATTAGATATTGCAACATTTTATCATCATTCACAGATATGTTCTATGTCCACAAGCACAGGAAATTTAGTTAGTCATGAGCCTCCATACGAAGCAAAATGAAAAATAGCAATTCATGTAGATATAATTATCAAAATAGTAACAAATGGGTTTTTATGCGTTACTTTTACTTTGCTCGATCATTTTTTGTTATCAGAGAGAAACATTCATTAGAATAATAAACATGATCCTGGCTTGAAAGATATTTCATAAATAAGTTACTCATTGGCATTTGAATTGTTAATATGAAGTTTCCCTAGCTAACAACACAAACTATACAGAAACATCCAAACTAATAGTGCAGAACTAAAAGCAAAAAATAGCACTTTATTTTTCTGGTGAAGGCTTACCTGGAACTGTTAACAGATATAGTCTTCCCAAATTCCTTTGCATTGTATGCCGAGAAGTAAACCAGAGCAGCATAAGTACTACTTGAGCCCATATCATAAAATATGACATACCGGGACTCGTTCGAAAAATCCTTATCAATCCCATACTGCAAAGCAGCACCAGCATGCTCGTTGATGAGAGACAACACGTTGATCCCCGCAAGCTGTGCCGCCTGAAGCACTCCCCTCCGCTCCGCTTGCCCAAAGTACGGCGGCACGGAGATAACGGCATCCTTCACCAGAATCCCCGCATGCGCCTCAGCCAAGCTCATCCCATAACTAAGGATCATCGCAAGCAACTCCTCGGCTGTGTAGACGGTGAGCCCGTCATCGACCTTGACACCAACCGCCCCTCTGGAATCCTCCACTAAACTATAGGGGAGGTAGAGAGAATCGGCAAGATCCTTGACGTACTTGTACGGCTTCCCAATCATGTCCCTCACCTGGGAGTAGACCTTGTCGGGGTACCGCGCCGCGATCCCGGCGGCCTCCTCGCCGACGAGACGATTATTACCGTTGAAGGCGACGAGGGCGGGGGACTTCCGCTTGGACATCTCGTTGATAGCGATGGAGATCGGGCTCTGTCCGGGCTTTAGGTTCACCACGGCCACCTTCATCCATTCGGAGCCGAGATCTATGCTCGCGACGGCCGATTCCGAGGGGATCGCCAAGAAAGAAAGGATCGAGAATAAGGCCAAAAGAAGCCGGATTTTGGTTCCAGATCTCATCTTCTTGATGGAGATCTGAAACCCTAGAACAGGAATTCCTGCTGGAGATCGTGATGAAGAACGAGATTAGAAGCTCGATCGATGCGAATGGGGAAGAAATTCCGACATTCGAGTCTGAGAGAGTTAGGGTTTGGAAAATTAGGGTTAGGGTTGTGGCTTTCGATCCGGAAAAGGTAATGGAGTTTGGGAGAAGAGAGGACGGGAGAAGAGAGAGCTCGAGAAGAGGGAAGGAGAGGTGCAGGTGTCTCGGAAGTTCTCTGCTGATTTGTTTTATTTTCAGCAGAAAACTGGATTTCTTTCGTGAGGTATTTATAGGTGAACGAAAAAATTAGAATAACTACTTGGTAATGCGGATGTAGCCAATTAAAGGGTACCACGTAGTTACATGTACAGGTGGCGGAATTTGGTGGGTCTGGTGCGTTGGGAGGGCGAGGGTCGTGGATAGCACCACCTCGAGGGATGCGTGTTATGTCCTGCCCGGCGGAAACTTTTCCTCCGCTGCGCGATGAAAGTTGCGCACGCCATACTTTAAGATTAGCAACAATTTTTTGATGCCACCGTGGTAATACGCGAATCGTGTTTGCGCTCGGATACACGAAGGAAATAGGTTTCCTCTGACAAGAACGGAAGGAGCGTGCTGGACGCGTCCAACATTATGTTATGACGTTGACTAGATGATCTCGACCGTCCACGTAATCGGCTTATGTGTTATGAACGGATGAGATAATTCTATGTTGCTGAAATGCCTTGCCGTATCCATCGGTCTCGAAATTGGTCAGGTGGCCGATCTAGCCTGGGCTGTTTGGGCAATGATCTTTAGGAACTCAAAAGTGAGTCCATCACTGACGGCCTTAGCCTGGTCACCACATGGGCTATTAGGATTAAATTTTGTGGCCACGAAATTTTGAAAAATAATCATTTCTGAGATTCTCTTATGCAGACTTGGAATATTTTTATTATTGTTGTTTTTTTGAGTATTTTAACAAATGCTCCATTCATGCCAGCTAGTTCAATAAAATTGGTGCTACTTGATGTGGCGGGATCGCTGATACGGAATTCATGTCAGATCCTGTCAGACGCCACGTCAGATAAAGCTAACAGGTCAGATTTTTTTCATACTCCAGATCGGCTCCATCTCGGACAAAAAGCCCTGCAATCGAAAGATCGTCTGCCAGGCCATAATAATGGTCCCAGCTGCCACTTACACCAAGAAGGAAGGAGTTCCCCCGATCAAGGTGCTGCGCTCCCTACCAACTGTCTGCACCCCTCCAAAAAGGAAGTCAACCAGCAGATTCGGATCCAGGGGGCGGCCGCCCGCTGATCGAAGCTCTGCCATACTTTCCAAAACGGAGCGACCAGAAGGAATGATAGTGCACACAGTAATGTTCCTTATCGCGGATGGAGAAAGGTACCTCGCACACGGCATCAGACACCGCCGCATGCGCCTGCAAGAGAGGAGAAGATCCCGAGGTAGGCGGCGTGCAATGACCCTAGCTAAAAGGGGTCCTCCAATTCAAACAAGGTAAGTCACTCCAAGTAAAAGGACGATCGGGCACGAAGAGGGCAGCGCACAGGAAGATTGTCGCTCCAGGCTACCGCAAAACCCCCAGGAGAGGTCTTGACAGACACAGCCGCTCAGCTCGAGCTCTCCTCTGCTATCACTCCCACACTCTGCCCTCGATCCGCTCGCACTATCTCATTTCATAAGTTCTCCTCCTAGCATGAAGTCCATCCTTGGGGCTCAACCAGGAAGATCTGTTTCCCTGAATCACCACTACTGAACATTGGAGTGCCCTCGCCGAGATCACCGGCCGAGTCTCTAACTCTGCTTTGCAAGTCTGGGCATTCGAGAAGGATCCTGAGCGACAGGAGCGCAGTCCGAGTTTGACCTCGGCTACAGGCCATGGTGATCGGGCGACAACAGATTATCGTGCTTGGTAGGGGGCAGGATGCATCTTGATCCAACCCAATCCCCTTGCAAGCAGCCCATTAAAAGAATGGTGACAACGCGAGCGAGAGAAGTCTCCACCAGCCATGCGAGAGATCCCCCTTCCCGCGAGGAACCACACAGTCCAGAAGGGGAGCTCCTTGCTCCACCTCAACCACCTCCGTGGATGTCCAGCTGGCCGTACTCGCCCAGTAGATACAAATTCTCACTGTAGCGGTGCGTCAGCTGCAACATCAACACCGGTCATTGGCCACCCATCAGCAGTCAGGGACCCCTAGGGCTCAAGCCGTTGTACCTTGCGACAGCTTACAGTCCTTCCAAGGAAGACCTTCGCTGTCGAGAGCCATAGCAGACCGCCGAGGAAGTCACAGGACCCCGACGAAGAGACACTGGACCAAGTTGCCGACCGGGAAAGCCGATCTCCGACCTACGAGCAAGATGCTTTCCAGCATCATCTAGGTCGTAGGGGCAGGCCTCCCGTCATGAGCCCCCTAGCAAGCACCTTCACCTCCTCCATCGACCTCGATGGAGGGATCTACTGATGAGGCCATCAGGCGCATGGCAGAAAAGTGCCTGGAAGAGCAGGAACGCAAGTTGGCGGAGCTATTCCGCTAGTTTGCCAATCTGCAGGGCTCCACCAGTGAGCTAGCGAGCTACGACGCCCGTCCCCCTTTCTCCCGAAAATCCAAGAGGAACCAATTCCGGGTCAGTTCCGCATGCCGCAGGTGGATCCTTACGATGGGACCACCGACCCCCTGGACCACCTTAAGAGTTACCTCATGAGGATCCAAGGGGCCACCGACGCTCTCCTCTACGTCACCTTTCCTGCTACATTCCGGAAGGCGGCTCGGGTATGGTTCACCCGCCTTGAGTCCAAGAGCATCAGTTGTTTCGCTCAATTGGAGCGGAAGTTTGTAGCCCATTTTGATGCCTGCCGGAAGGTGCCACGAGAGGCAGACAACCTCTTCTCCATTAGGCAACAGGACCATGAGCTCCTACGGGACTACGTGGCCCACTTCAAGGTTGCCACGTTGGAGATCTACAACCTTGATGAGCCAGTTGCTATGCTGGCACTAAAGAGATGTCTCAAGACTTTTCGCCTGACCTATTCTTGACAAGAAGCCCCCGAAGATCTACTCCGAGCTCCTCATCCGTGTCCAAAAGTACATCCGTGCTGAGGAGGCGGATCGCACGAGGGAGCTGACGGGAAGCCACTGAAAAAGCTAGCTCCTCGGGAGACGTCCGGGATGCGGAAACCCGGACTGACCACACTGAACTTCCACCAGAGGCCGAGGAGAGACCCCATCCCGAAAGAGAAATTCACACCTCTCCTTGTCCCTAGGACAAAGATCCGCATGGAGATCGAGGGTGAGCGCTACTTGAAGTGCCCACCTCCACTGAAGCCATCTACCGGTCATGACAAGACGAAGTATTGCCAGTTCCACCGTAACCATGGCCACGACACCGGGAATGCTGGCACCTCAAGAGGGACATTGAAGACCTAATAAAGAGGGACTATCTCGGGAGGTTCGTGGGAGGTAGGGCCCATGCGGAACCTCAAGCGCTCGCTGCTCTCCCTCTAGTTCTAGCAATCGACAACCGTCCCACTGAGAAGCCTGTGGAAATGATATGTTGGGGAATTGAGTGCACTCTTAAAAGGGCCCGGGGAAGAGAAAGTTCTGAGAATGTACTCACATCTATAAGGGAGAGGGAATCTAGGATTGAAAATGTAAACAATGATGCTGTGGTCGTCGAGATAACGGTCGCAAAGCATCATGTAAAATGAATTATGGTCGATAGTGGAAGTTCGACTGATATCCTTTTTTACGATGTCTTCTCCAGGATAAACTTGTCTTCGGCTCAGCTCAGACCTGTGCACACTCCCCTCGTCGGATTCACAGGAAACTCTGTGGAAGTTGAAGGGGAGATCATTCCCTGTCTACTGTTACAGGGCCCCACCTCGACAAAGAGCCGTCATGATGACCTTCACCGTTGTTAGGCTTCCCTCCGCCTATAACGTGATTCTTGGCCAACCCAGGCTTAATCTGCTTGATGTGGTCATTTCAACCAAGCGGCTTCTGGTGCAATTCCCTACCCCTTATGGTGTCGAAGAAATGAGGGGTGCATCTCAGCCAATCCAGCACTGTCTACAAGCTATTCCCGGGGCAAAGGCGTCGGAGGACAACACCAGCGCGGACGACCTCGACCAAAGGGAGCAGGACCTAGGGGTGGCCCGGTTGAGCACCTTCTATCGTACCCGCTCGGGTCCGACCAGGCGAAGACCATGCAAGTTAGGGCCCAGCTACCAGATGATGAGCGGGCCCACCTGTTGGAATTCCTTCGGGTGAGTGCTGACGTGTTCGCTTGGATGGTGGCTGATATGCCAGGGATCTTCCCTGACATCATCACCCACAAGCTGAGCACGACCCGAAGTATCGGCCTATCCGGTAGAAGAAGAGAAGCTTTGCCCTGGACAGGCAACGGGCAATCAACAATGAGGTAGATAAACTCCTCACAGCCGGCTTCATTCATGAAGTGTAGTATCCGAGCTAGCTTACGAATGTAGTTATGATGAAAAAGAGCAATGGTAAATGAAGGATCTGTATGGAATATACCGATCTCAATCGAGCTTATCCGAAGGACAACTTTCCTCTGCCGAAGATCGACCAGTTAGTGGACACCGCCTCGAGGCACCGCTTGCTCTCCTTTATGGATGCATTCTCCGGGTACAATCAAATTCGGATGCATCCGGAGGATGAAAAGCACACTGCCCTCATCACCGACCGAGGGACGTACTGCTACCGGATGATGCCTTTCGGCTTGAAGAATGCTCGTGCCACGTACCAGCGGCTGGTCAATCGGGTCTTCAAGGACCATATTGGCAAAAACATGCAAGTGTATGTCGACGACATGCTCGTCATGAGTAGGCCGAGCTCGAACCATATCACTGACCTGGCGGAAACCTTCCACAACCTCCAAAAACATAAAATGAAGTTGAACCTGGTGAAGTGCGCCTTCGGCGTAGCGGCCGGGAAGTTCCATGCCTTTATGGTGACCCAAAGGGGAATCGAAGCGAACCCGGAGAAGGTCTAGGTAATCGTCGACATGGAGCATCCCACCTCGAAGAAGCAGGTCCAACGCCTAACAGGCCGGGTCGCAGCCCTAAGCCGGTTTATCTCGAGGTCGGTCGATCGATGCCTCTCTTTTTTCAAGGTGCTGTACAAAGTACACGACTACGTCTGGACCGAAGAATGCAAAGCTGCCTTTGATGAGCTTAAGGATTTCTTGGCATCACCGCCACTGCTCTCCAGGCCGGAGGAGGGAGAAGAACTCTTGCTATACCTGGCGGTCACCGCGATGACCGTCAGCTCGGTTCTCATCCGCACGGATCATGACGGGTCCCAGAAGCCGGTGTACTATGCCAGCAAAATCCTCCAGGATGCAGAGATCAGGTACACCCGATCCGTAAAGCTCATTTTAGCTCTTATTATGTCTGCCCAGCATCTCAAGCCATACTTCCAAGTGCATCCGATCGTGGTCCTGATGGACCAACCCCTGAGGGCCGTGCTGAGCCGCCCCGACACATCCGGATGTTTGGCCAAGTGGGCATTGAAGCTCAGTGAGTTCGATATCGCATACCGACCGAGGTCGTCTTAAAAGGCCCAGGTGCTAGCCGACTTCGTGGTCGAGTGAGGGGGACTTGCAGAAGAGCCGGAGCAGATCACTCCGAAATGCCAATGGAACAGGAAAGCACGGAGGAGTCCTAGATCCTCCACATAGACGGTGCATCCAATGCAGGCGGAAGCGGAGCAGGTCTCATCTCACCAACCGTGACGGGATTGTGGCTGAATGTGCACTCCGCTTCAAGTTCGCCGCGACAAACAACCAGGCAGAATACGAGGCACTTCTCGCGGGCCCAAGGGTCTCCCGCGAGCTGGGTGTGCAAAGCCTGAAGGTCTTCACCGACTCCCAGCTGGTGGCCGGACAGGTCTCCGGAGAGTATGAAGCCAGAGATCCCTAAATGATGAAGTACTTGGAGCAGGTCCGCTTGAACACGACAGGCTTTCGACGCTTCAGCATCTCTCATATCCCACCAGGAGAGATGCTTGCACCGATGCGCTGTCAAGACTCGCAACCTTGCTGGACTCGTCACTAGGGCGTGCCCACATCGAGTACCTTGAGAGTTCAAGCAACGAAGCTCCGGCAGAGATACAGCAAGTCATCCCAGAGCCGAGCTGGATGGATAGGTACATCAGGTATATCACCGATGGCACCCTACCAGAAGACCGCACAGAGGCTAGTCTTGTCAAGAAGAAGGCCGCGCGGTTCATCCTGATGAAAGGGCATCTCTACTGTCGATCCTACTCTTATCCGCTCCTGAAATGTCTGAGACCCACAGAGGCAGCCTTTGTGCTTCAAGAGATACACGAAGGTCTCTTCGGGAATCACGTCGGAGGGAGGATGCTTGTGTACAAGGCCCTCCACTAGGGATATTACTGGAAGACCATGAGAGAGGATGCCCACTTCGTGAAGAGGTACGATCGGTGCCAGCGCCACGCCCACATACAACATCAACCAGCGGCACCACTTTCTCAGCTCTCCGCCCCATGGTCGTTCGCCATTCATCCAATGGGGAATGGGCATCTTAGGTCCATTTCCCCCTGCATCAGGGCAACGAAAATTTCTGATAGTAGCTACCGACTACTTCATCAAATGGGTGGAGGCGAAGCCACTAGCGCAGATCACGGAAGCCAAGGTCCGCCAGTTCTTCTGGAAGTCGATCATCTACTGCTTTGGACTCTCCCATAGCATCATCACCGACAATGGGCGACAGTTCGACAACCGGAAGTTCGAAGAGTTCTGTGCCAGCATTCAACATCGCTTCATCTCGGTGGCTCTTCCCCAAACCAATGGAGAGGTCGAGGTGACCAACCGGACCATCCTCCAAAGACTCGGAATAAGGCTAGACCAGGCCAAGGGTTGGTGGGCGGAAGAACTCCCCAGTGTTCTTTGGGCCTACCACACAATGCCCCGGCCGGCCATGGATGAGAGGCCTTTCAGCCTCATCTTTGGTGCAGAGGCCATTGTTCCAATCAAACTCGGTGTGCCCACGCTACGGGTATAGTAATATAATGAAGCAGAGAATCCAGCATACCTTCTTCTCAACCAGGACCTCCTCGAGGAAATCAGAGACAAGACTCGACTCCGGATGGCGGCCTACCGTTAGTGGGTAGCTCGATACTACAATGCATGGGTGAAGTCGAAGGTCTTCTGCCCAGGCGACCTGGTGCTGCACCGAGCTAAGGCCTCTCAACCCCGGGAATGCGGCAAGCTCTCACTAAACTGGGAGGGTCCCTATAAGGTGGTTAAGGCTCTTTCTCATGTAGCCTACTACCTAGTAGAGCTGGACGGCGCCAGATTCCCAAGGACATGGAATGCCTGCAACTTGAGAATGTACTACCAGTAATGTAAGGCCTTTTTCCAAATAATAATAAAGTTCCTCTTTGTACAAATCACTTTTGCCTTGCAGGGACATCGCTGCCTGACTCTAAGTCTGGCACCGAAGACTGGAGCCCAGCTCCCCGGCACTGAAGCCCGGAGCCCAGCTCTACGGCACTCAAGCCCGGAATCCGGTCCGACACCAAAGACCGGAGACATAAGAAGCCTAGCACTCAAGCCCAGACTCCAGTCTGGCACCAAAGACCGGAGACATAAGAAGCCCGGCACTCAAGCCCGGACTCCGGTCCAGCACCAAAGACTGGAGACATAAGAAGCCCGTCACTTATGCCCGGACTCCAGTCCGGCACCAAAACCCGGAAACTCCTGAAGCCGGTACCGTGCTCACAGTCCGAAGATGTCAACAGAATCCCAAAGAAGTCTGCCATCTACCGCTCGACTCACAGTACGGCTCTTAAAGCCCAGAAGCTTCCAAAGCCTGGCACCTCTCAACTACCTGACGAGTTCAACGAGGGCAGCACCCGAGCTCGGCCTCTACGTGTGCATCTGTTGTTGATCCCAGCGGATACCAAATACCCCTCCTGCTACTTCGTCCATGAGGTGGGAATGACTCAGCAAATCAAGAACTCCCTGTTCTCCTCGTAAATCGAGACCTCGATGGAGAATGGCCCAAAGCATCAGAACCACCAAGTGGGACGCCTCTGCAAGTTCACGCACACGGGCGGCCAAGAAGTAAAGAGAGGAAGTTAGGCAAAGTGTGGAAAGCACGAAAACATGCAAATTGGAATGCCCAAAACCAAACAAGACACACAGGTCCGAAAGAATGAAGGAAAATTTTTTCATTAAGTAAACTAGGGAATTTACATTGTTACTAGGCCTCGACATGCCGGGTAACCCAGGTCAGAAGCAAAAAGAGGAAAAGGATTACAGCATGCCCCTAAGCTATTCGGCCGGCTCCTTCCTGGGATGGTGCACAGGCGGGGCATCACCCTCTGGGGCCTCAGGCAGCAGGGCTTCCTCTTCGGCGACCACCGCTGGTGGAGCTCGCTCGGCAGCAATGGCTGGCTCCTCTGTCTCGTGGGAGTCAGGTGTCGGGCCTTCATCCGAATGACTGGGGTAACTGAGCAGACTCTGGCTCTTGTCCGGGATAACATCCTCCACCCTAGACTGAAGGTACAAGAACCCGTTGAGGAAGGAGTCCGTCGTCGCCTCACGGAACTCGGCCTCGAAATTCTTGGAGGCCTTGTACCTTGCCACCGCCTCAGCCGCCTCCTTCCTTGTCACCTCCACCGAGTTAGCAGCTATCGTGGCCTTCTCTTCAGTGGCCATAGCTCTCTCTTCGACAGTCGAGGTTTTCTTCTCGATGGCCACGACCCTCTTTTCGACGGTGTCGATGTGCTCCTTTGCCACCTCCCGCTATGCCCGAAGAGCTTAGACGTGTTTCTTCTCTCGAGCCACTTCAGCGTCGAGTTCCTTGAGCCGGGATTCTTTGGTCTTGAGCTCCTCGGACTTGCCTTTGGACCGGCTCCTCTCCCGGTCCAGGGATTCTTCGAGCTCCTCTATGCATCTTTCGACGCTCGCCACCTCCCCCCGGAGCTCTTTATTTTTCAAGTTGGCCTCCCAGGCCGCGTCGGACTTTTGCTTGGCTTCGGTCGACAGGGACTCGAGCTCTGCTACCCTTTGCTTGTCCTTTTTGGCCCAATTCTTGCAGCAGTCTCTTATTAGCAGAAGTTCGGTGCCAAGCTGCACCAAGGAAGATGTCAGCCTCAACAAAGAAGAAGAGGGAAGTAAGCAAGCGAAAGAAGCACTTACCAAGAACAGTTACGGGAAGGTACAGCTGATCGTGTCACCTAGGAGCTTCCCGACTTTCTCCTGTCGATTGCATGATGGGATGGCAAAATCCATCATATGTTCGACCAGCTCCTAGTCTCGAACCAGGGAGGCATTCAGCGCCACCTCGGGCGGCTTCTTCCGAGGGTTTCTCCCCCTCTTTCTCGTCGTCGATGCGGCGTCTCCATTTCCTCCAGCCGAGGAGGACTCATGTGCGCAGTGGGCGCGCTCGCCACCAAGAACATCGTCGCTGACATCAAAGCCGCTCTCTCCTGCTACCATCTTCCTCGACCTCAACGATCTCCGGAGATGGGGCATCGCGGCGGCAGCTGCAGCAGCACTCCTGGCCTGGGTGACCACTTCGGGCTCTGGTGTCGAGAGCACATCTTGCTGCCACGACGGCTCGGAAGCGGGCTCAGCAATTGCCCTGCTCGGCTCGGGGACAAGCTCTGCTCCTAACTAGTTCAGCTCGGAGGCAGGACCGGCCCTCCTCCTGCTCAGCCCGGCTGGCTTCGCGGGCGCCACCTTGGCCCCGTCTCCTCGAGATGCCATGGCCGAAGTCGAGCTCTGCCTCTCCTTCACCCGACCGTGCTCCCTTCGAGTCGATATGCCATGGTCGAAGTCGAGCTCCGCCTCTCCTTCCCTAGCCGTGCTCCCTTCGGTTGAGACGCCATGGCCGAAGTCGAGCTCTGCCTCTCGTTCTTTGGGTCGAGACACCGTGGCCGAAGCCAAGCTTCGCCTCTCCTTCGCCCGGCGCACTCCCTTTGGGTTGAGACGCCATGGCCGAAGCCGGCTCCGCCTCTCCTTCGTCCGGCCACGCTCCCTTCGGGTTGAGATGCCGTGGCCGAAGTCAAGCTCCACCTCTCCTTCGCCCGGCATGCTCCCTTCGGGTTGAGACGTTGCGGTGGAAGTCGAGCTCCGTCCCTCCAGATCGACTCCATCTCGAACGAAGAGCCCTGCAATCGAAGGATCGTCTGCCATGCCATAATAATGGTCCCAGCTACCACTTATGCCAAGAAGAAGGTGTTGCCGCCTGGATCGTCGTGGCCCGTAGCTCCAGCACATCGGGTCCCTCCCACCGGGCTCTGTCTTCGGCCTCGTGAATCGGCTCCCTCCATCGGGCGAACCTGCAAAACGGGGGAGACCTGGGCCAGGAATTCTGGCAAAGATACTCCGACGATCAAGTCAGTGGGACGATCGAGGAAAATAGAAGTCCTCTGAGGTAGAGAGCTTGGGAAACTCTCTGTTTCCAGATGGTGATAAGGTAGAAGATAAATGGAAGATAATGAAGGACTGAAAAGAGCATGTCGTCTCTTACCTCTCCTTACCTCTTCATGCTGGTCTTATGTAGACGAGCGACTCTTGTCATTTGGGAAGGCGTGCTGGTCTTGGTATAGACATGTAAGGCTTCTGTAGGCCTGAGAGATTTAGATAGGTTGGTGAACCTTCTTCTTCTAGCGGTTTCAGGAGGTTGGTGAAGGAGCACAGTGCCTCAGTTGGGGCACTCCATCCTGATTGGTATAAAAAGTGATATGGGAGGCTTTAATGTAGCCCTCCCTCTATGGGCGGCACATTACAGGGCATGTAGCAGGTCTGGCAGGGACGATGATTTTACGTGTCGGGGCTGCCATCCAGATCTCTTCCGTGCTTGCACTTTGAAAAGCATACTTGGGATGGTGTCAATGGCCGCAATATGCGGATTGTATTAGGAAGGGCCACTTTGAATGGACAAAGTCAGCTGATAAGGCCTTCCTTCACATCAAAGATAAGATGACCCAAGCACCAGTCTTAAGACTATCCGATTTTTCTAAGGTCTTTGAAGTAGCATGCGATGCTTCGGGAGTAGGTATTGGTGGAGTTCTGAGTCAAGAGAACCATCCCGTAGCATTCTTTAGTGAGAAATTGAATGAATCCAGGAAGAAATACTCCACATATGATCAGAGCTTTATGCGGTAGTGCAAGCATTAAGGTATTGGAGGCATTATCTCCTACCGCAAATTTGTTTTATTTTCAACCATGAAGCCCTTAGGTTTTTGAGTTCCCAAAAGAAACTAAACCCTAGGCATGCCAAATGGATAGAGTACATCCAATCCTATACATTTGTCCTAAAGCATCAATCAGGAACCGATAATAAGGTAGCTGATGCCCTAAGTCATAGAACGTTACTTTTAACTTCAGTCATACTGAAGTCATAGGTTTTGAAAGACTTAAGGAGCAGTACGAAACCTGTTCAGATTTTGGTGAAATTTATCAGGTTTTGCGTCAAGGACCATCTAGTGATCATAGTGACTATACCCTTCTATATGGTTATCTTTTTAGAGAGAATAGGCTTTGCATCCCAAGAACCTCCTTAAGAGATTTTTTAGTTTGGGAGATACATGCGGGAGGTTTGGCTGGCCACTTCGGACGAAACAAGACTATCTTGGCTGTTGAGAAACAATTTTATTGGCCAGGTCTTAAGAAACAAGTAGCAAACCTTGTAGCCCGATGTAGGACATGTGCTGTTGCAAAGCAACAAAAGAAGAATACCGGGCTATACACTCCATTACCTGTACCTGAGTGTCCATGGCAGATCTAAGCATGGACTTTGTTCTAGGATTATCCAAGACCATTCGAAAACATGATTCAATCTTTGTGGTGGTCGACCGGTTTTCAAAATGGCCCATTTCATACCTTGCTCCCAAACTTTCGATGCCTCTAGGATAGCCAAACTCTTTCTTGATCAAGTAGTCAGACTCCACGGGCTACCAAAAATCATTGTTTCTGATAGGGATGTCCGCTTCACAAGTTACTTCTGGAAAACCCTTTGATACCTATTAGGAACCAGACTGAAATTCTCCACTGCCTACCATCCCTAGACTGAGGGACAAACCGAGGTTGTAATAGAAGTCTAGGAAACTTGCTGAGATGCCTAGTGGGAGAAAGTCTAGGAAATTGGGATTTGTTATTGCCACGTGCTGAGTTCGCTTACAACAGTTCGGTCAATCGATCTACGGGCAAAAGTCCCTTTGAGATAGTCCATGGTTGCAAGCTTAGGAAGCCTTTAGATCTAATCCCACTACCTATTCACACACGAGTCTCTGAGTCTGCTGAGTCTTTTGCACAGCATGTCACAATCTACATAAAGAAATCAGTAATAAGATCAACCTGAGCAATGAAATTTACAAACACTTAGCTGACTCACATAAGAGGGCTAAAGAATTCTATGAAGGGATTATGCGATGATTAGGCTCAACCCTGAACGGTTTCCCCCTGGAACCATAAAGAAGCTGCGGAGCGGGACCTTTTAAGATCTTAAATAAAATAGGGCCTAATGCATATGTTTTGGAACTTCCACCTAATATGGTATTAGTACAACCTTCAATGTTTCAGACCTAGTAGAATACAAAGAACCACTACTAATACCTAGTGAGCCCTTTGAGCCAGAAACTTTCATTGAGAGTAAACATATTTCCGAGTGTCCACCACCAACCTTACCTGAGCAGAGAGAGAGGATTGAGAGAATCCTGGATGACAAGATCATTACTACCAGGAATAAGGACTATCAGCGATACCTGGTTCAATGGCAAGGTCGACCTGAGTCCGACAACTCTTGGATTACTCGAGAGGACCTACAAAGACTTAACCCAGACTTGTTCGAGCATTACCAGGGCAAAACTGAACCATACTCGACTGGGTCGAGTTCTGCCCACCCCAGGAGAATTGGTGTGGACACCAGAAGCCGAAAGAAACTTCACTCCAACAAGGTTAGCCTTATCCCAATTTGGATCGAAGATAATTAGGTTACCTTGTATCCTTTAGTTCAAAAATATTTTATTTTCAAGAGTCATTTCCTTTTCAAGAGTCCTGTAATTAATTTTGAGTTTCAAATCAAGAGTGTTTATTGAGTCCTGTAATTACTTTTAAAATTTCATTTCCTGTAAGTCCATTTCAAGTTTTAAAGTCAAGGTCAGTCAAGTCAGTTCAGTTGAGTTAAGTCTAATTCAGTTGAGTTAAGTCTAATCAAGTCTTAAAGCCATGAAAGCCAGCAACAAGACTCAAATTCTAGACCCCAGAATTTGACCACATGAAGAAGAGAAGACACATCAACCAAGCAAGAGAAAAGGACCATCAACTAGGACCACTGGGTGCCATATGTCATTCTTATCCAAGTAGAAGACCACCTCATCATGCCACGTCATCAGGTGCCACTTCACCAGCCACCTCATCACCCTTTGGGCGCCAACAAGGGAGATTCAAATTCAAGGAGGTTGGCCACATCCCTCCAAGTCCTCTACCAAATCCTCCAAACCCCCCCCACATCCCTCCAAACTCTCCACCAAATCCTCCAACCCCCCTTGTAATCCTCCTCGATTTTGGGAGTTTTTAAATTTCAAAAGCTAGCTTTGTGAGGCTATTAAAAGCCTTGGACACCCATTGTAAAAGAGATTGATTTTGGAAATGAATGAAGTTTGAAGTGAAGTTGCCTTGAGTTTTATGTGTAAAATTTTTCCTATCTTCTTCTTCCACGCCCAAAGCCACTCTCTTCCCTAGCAATTCATCATCCAAGCTCAAGGCAAAGGGTCTTTCGAAGTCCTTGAGTTGTGAACAGGGTTCCCCTTGACAATGAACCAACAAGCTGAAGCCCAAGTCCAGGGTTCTGATCACTGTTATCCAAGTTCTCCAGTCCAGAGCATCAGTAGTTTCAAGTTTTGAATCATAGGAAGGTTGGAAAACTCATCAAGGTAAGTCCTCAATCATTAGCCCCTATTGTCTAGATCTTCTTCCTTCTTAGTTTTAGAGTTGTGTCTAATCATGTAATAGTCCCTTTTCATATAATCCTTAAATCTTATTAAGATGAGTACAATGCTAAGTATAATTAGGTTTCATTGCTCTACAAACACCATATTCAAAATATTAATCATATGCGTGCCGCATCACGCGGGCGTGCCGGACTGGGCATGCAGGCTTGCTAGACTAGGCAGAGGTGAACCGGACTGGGTGCCATGTGTGCCGGGCATGACGGACTGGAGCTGAACTGTGCCACGCCTCTGCGGATGCGTCAGGCACAGCCGGACGGGATGGAGCCGAGCGTGCCGGACCAGACCGAACCGGACGGAGGCGCAGGCTGATTTGAACGGAGCCGGAGTAGACCGGGCATGAGTGGAGGCGAAGAGCAGACCTCCCGCGAGCGGACTGGGCACCGAAGCAGGTAAAGCCAAGGTGCGGGCCTCCTGCGGGCGGATTGGGCGCCGGAGAGGGTGGAGCAGAGGTGCGGCCTCCCATGGGCGGACTGGGCGTCGGAGAGGGCGGAGCAGAGGTGCGGCCTCCCGCGGGGCGGACTGGGCACCGGAGAGGGAGGATCTAGGCTAGGGCATGCGGAGCCGGAGCGGGGTCTGGTGCCGGACCGGAGCGAGTGGGGCGCGCGGGCTTACCGAGCTGGACTGGAGTCGTGCCGAACTAGCACGGTCATGCCGCGAGCATGACCCTGGCGCGGGCTTGCCTTGGCGCGGACGTGCCACGGGCATGACCCTGGCACGGGCTTGGCGGATAGATTTGGGTGCGCGCACCTCCCATGTGCGCGGACTGAGGTACGGGCGTACCGCAGATGAAGTGCCGAGGTGCATGACCGAGGTGGGGCCAAGGTGTCGAGGTGCATGGCAAAGGTTGGGCCGAGGTGCCGAGGTGCATGACCGAGGTGGGGCTGAGGTGCCGAGCTGAACTGAACTACCACGAAGCTGGACTTCGTGCATGGCCGAAGTGAGGTGTCGACCTGGCCGCCACAGGGACGATCGCCTCTTAGAACAAGCGGACCCGTCGTCTTCTTTTGATAGGAGGCTTGGAGATACCCGTGAAGCATGTGGCCACATCAGCCACCAAGGAGGATGTTGTATCAGAGCCAAATGGTTTTTTTACTACTGTAACAGAAGGAGTTCCCCCAATCGAGGTGCTACGCTCCCTACCAACCATCTGCACCCCTCCAAAAAGGAAGTCAACCAGCAGATTCGGATCCAGGAGACGGCTGCCCACCGATCGAAGCTCTGCCATGCTTCCCAAAATGGAGCGACTAGAAGGAATGACAGCACGCAGTACTGTTCCCTATCACGGATGGGGAAATGTACCTCGCGCACGGCATTAGACACTGTCACTCGCGCCTGCAAGAGAGCGGAAGAACCCGAGGTAGGCGGTGCGCAACAATCCTAGCTAAAAGGAGTCCTTCAAGGTTCAAACAAGGTAAGTCACTCCAAGCAAGCGGACGACCGGGCACGAAGAAGGCAGCGCACAGGAAGATTGCTGTTCCAGGCTACCGCAAAATCCCCAGGAGGGGTCTTGACGGACACAGCCGCTCAGCTCGAGCTCTCCTATGCTGTCACTCCCACACTCTGCCCTCGACCCGCTCGTACTCTCTCATTTCATGAGTTCTCCTCCTAGCGTGGAGTCCGTCCTTGTGGCTCGACCAGGAGGATCTGTTCTCCTGCATCGCCACTGACATGAACGTCGGAGTGCCCCCGCCAGGATCATGGGCCCGGGTCTCTAACTCTGTTTTGCAGGTCCGGGCGTCCGAGCAGGATCCTGAACGACAGGAGTGCAGTCCGAGTTCGACCTCAGCTGCAGGCCATGGTGATTGGATGGCAACACCATATATTATAATTGGTGTTGTACGTACCTCAGATCATAGTAAAGTCATGGGCTTTTGCGCAAATATTGAGTGAGTCTAGAAAACATTTTATGTGTTGAAAGTATTTTCCTTATATCATTTTTATGCTTGCTTGACAGGACATTGGTGAGGCTACTGTTTTATATTTCACTGTGTTATATACATGGCAGGTTTGAGGATTTCATTGCAATATTACCAAAAGCCACTTTTGGATATCGAAGCAAAATGGAAACTGACTTTCAACTTTACAGGGACTTAAACTGCAGTGTTGTCCAGGTTCAGCTTGTAGAAATGTGAGTGGCTGAGTTTACGATGCAGCATGATTAGGATACTTCAATAGCTGATCGATGTAAGATCTCATCGTTTAAACTAGACTCCATGTATCAAAAAGTGCATTCCTTATTTTTCAGATGATGCACTCTAAGGTCTAAGCATAATTTGTTCCATGAATGAATCCCACTATATATGTATAGTTGCAATGTCCTACAAGAAGAATTTCAAAAGATAGGTACATTGGGTTGGGCCGGAAAATTGTCAATCCAATCCAATCGACGTTTAAAATGGGCCTGGTCAGGTTACCACCAAGTTGGGCTAAGTGTAGGTTTCTAATTTGACCTTTCCTAATTTGAATGTGGGCGAGTTTGGTCCAATATTTCTCTAACAAGGTATCCCACCTTTGCATGTCTCAAGCAAAACACAATCATGGAAGGATGCCCCCACCAATTTAATTTTCCATTGGAGATGTTCGCGTTCAAAAGAAGGATTTTTTAATTAGAGAAGTTTTAGGGCCATATAATTCTTCAAAGATGTATCGGATTTTAGATTGAATCAATTGCGCCAATTGTTTTGGGTTTGTGAAGCGTTTGCGATATCTACATTTCTTCCTCTGGAATGTTCGTCATGGGATAATTTGGTGACTGGTGCAACTGGATATATTTACTCAAAGACCTTGTATCCATCCCCCCACACTGGATCGGTTCAGGCCCATTACACAGCCGATGCAGAATGTTGGGCCTCAACGCGCCCAAGTTTCTAAGGATAAACCGCTTGCCCTTCGACTACAACCAACGGCGCCATACTTTCTCTTCTCTCTTTTTATACATATTTTAAAGCGCGGTACCTTTATCTCCTTTTGTCTCACTCGAGCTACCTACCAAAAACGCTAATACTCTTTCTGGATGGTATGGAATAGATGCAAGGGACCAAAGGAAGGAAAAAAATCCGAAGGAACCCATCAAGCTAACCTAATTTAATATAGAAATTTAGACCCCAACCAACCGTCCAGAATCCGTCCTTCTATTCCAAAGCTAGAATGATCTTTTGGCTCTCTATCTAACTTTTTGAACATCCCAGAGATGTAGTATCTTGCGGCAAACATTAATTAAACAGCATCATAAAAATCAATTAAAAACTATAACCACGATCCATAATATCATTCAACATATGTAGCACACTGCTTTATATTTGACAGACACCACCACCATATCCTTTCCGTGAAAGCATATGGAGGTATTTATTGAACAGAGTTGCGCAAACTGAGGAAGAAAGCACCCGAGACTATAAGACCAGAGCAAATTATTGCGAGAATATTAATGCATGGGACGATCGATGGATGGAGAAGGAGGGGAGTTCAGCGGCGGCGGTTGGCGGGCTCCTTCTGGGCATTAAAGTAGACGGCGGCGACGGGGAGGCCGAGGTCACGCTGGGCGGCGAAGGCGCGGGTGTTGAAGTTGGCACGGGACGCCGGCAGAGACAGCCCCATCCCCATTGAGAACCTTGACTTCTGCTGGAAAAGCACCAGAACATAGCGGTGGATCCCCACCGGCGGCCGCGGTCCCATGTACGGCACCACCTCCTCCCCTGCCACCACCACCACCACCACCACCAAGAAAACAACAAAATAATAAAGTTAGTAGGGATGGAAGAAAGACATGCACGTGACAATCAATCGGGAGGGACACGTGTCATAAGGTGGCATAGACAATTGTCATGTGGGTGACACGTCTCAAAGGCTCGGCACGAATACTGCATGTTGAGTTTCAATTGGGAACGGAGGGGAGAGGGATGTGCGTGGCCTGAGGAGGTTGGCTTTTGGAAGACATTTTGGGAATCAAAAGAGTTTCTGAATTCATTGCATGAACCATGCAGTGGTCAGTGCGAGTGTCCTGCAATCCCATGGTCTCATCCTTTTCTGAAAATATTCCACTTACAGTGTATTTAGAAACATTCCTCGCAGAGATATATTATTTGAAAACTCTTATAAAGAACACACATATATATATATCAATAAACACTACAAAAAAACATTTTAAGTACATTTTAAATCAAGAAAAATTACATATATTGCCTTTTCCTTCTAAACATTTTTTAAAAAATAATTCAAATTCAATAATCCAAATTCTTTATTACTTTGAATGCCAGGATTATCAAACACAACCTTGTCATAAAAATAGTACATTCTAACTTTCATCGTTTTTTTAATTTTTCAGCTTTCCTTTATGCTTTTTTTTTTTCTCCCTCTTTTTGTACAGAGGACTGTTTACTCACCTTGGGAGGGATCTGTTCCACCCGGCATATTAACCACCACCCTAAATCCACAAAAACAAGCAAATAATGAGAAAAGAATATATTGTAATAAATATGAAGAATTTAAATAATAAGATAAAAAACATTATACATACATGCATGCATATATGTATATATGTATTTATGTATTTATGTATGCATGCACAGATCCCTAAAATAATTGCTACCAGTGGAGCCACTCTCTCATAGCAGGTTCGCTGGGACTGGGTGCATCCGGATCAGTCATGACCTATAACGTATTCAATGAAACGGAAATAATTAAGTCATCATGCATGGTGTAACACCAAATCATATATGCATGATAAAACAAGCAAGGGCATACAGCTAGCAAGCCATACGAACCAGGGTGTACAGATCGGATCCCCGGCCTGCGATCTGCACCGTGGGAGGGTTAACAGCCATCGATGGTTTCATGTGGCAGCCGTTGTTGACGTGCTTCGATCCGTAGCTCACCGACATGCTCATGGTGGGAACAAAGAGATCCACCACCTCACCAATCACTCTCCCTACCACAAGGGGATCCACACAGCTCGCCATGGCTGCTAGCTGGTGTAAATCTATGACTAAAGGAACCCAAGAGGGGAAGAGAAAGAGAGAGGCGGGTGATGTCGAGGGTGGAAGGAGGGAGGAGACCTTTTATAGTAGCAGGGAAACTTATTGGGGGGCATGGTAATATTTGAGACGAAAGAGCGGGTTGTCCTTGTGAATGCGGACGAGCATGGGGCCAGGAGTGCGCAGCACGCACCACGTGGAAGCACATGGACGGAATTGCGACACGCGTACGGTAAAGATCTTAAAGGGCGGGGGGGTGGGGGGGGTGTTTGCCGGATTTAGCATCGTGCGTTGGCACCCGGACACACTTGATGTGGTCACCGCATGGTAAGAGTTTATATCATGCTCACCGGTTGTTCTCTACATCTACCCAAAACTTACCCACCCAAAAAAAAAAAAAGCGATTTTTGATAACCTGTCTATCTTTTTTTTTTTAAAAAAAAATTTAATCTAATTATAGATAATTAAGACAATTACCTTTTTTTCCTCCTTTTGTTATGGCCTACTGTCCAGGTTTTTCTTAGTTGGTAAACTGCACCTTGGTGTTATACGTATCTTTTGGTAGATTCTTGTTTTTTTTGTAAATCTTAAAATTGATTCAACACAGAACCGTGAGCTAGCCGCCGGAAAATAAATTTAATTGTTGGATAGCATAAGTACAGGAGTCTTCATGGTGGCACCCCGGAAATCCTCATCGGATTTTATGGTTAAAGATACCAAAAGATATGTTCAGGATCCTCAAGACACGTGGAGAGCATTTCAAAGAAAAATGGTGAGATTTGGAAGCTAGTGAAAACATATAACAAAACAAAACGGAAAAGAATGCATTTCAAGTGTCCAAGCCAAACAACCGTTCTTTTCAGGGTTTTCTAAAAATACCATAAATCAAAATCATGTACCTGTTCAGAAGATGTTTGAAGAAGAGCTTAGATATCCCTATTCTTTGTTTGACCAGCATTTTAGATTTTAGTCCTAGCATATATAGTTAATTAATATTTTATTGTTAATCTTCTACACAATTTGGCCAATGCTTTGCACACAATTATGCGTGTTTTGCACATAATTTCATCTAAACATGAGTACATATAGTTGTATCTAAATGTGTATACGGTGATGTCTATTTTGTAATTTATTTTGCACACAATTTTATGTGTAAACCTAGTACTAAATGTAAAATGACCTTTAAAATTAGGGAAGAATAAAATTTTGAACCAATAGAGATGGACATAAAATAGGTATTAGGCAAACCTTATGCTGACATTTGAATCCTAACCTAAAGTAAGAAAGGATAGAAGGTTACGTAACTTCATCAATATGTCACTTTCTAACTTCTCTTTTTTAGTGTGCAAGAGCATAACTCACACACTTGCGTAAGTGGAAAAGAACAAATTAAGTATTTAAATTAAAAATTGGAACCATCAAAGATTTTTTTTTTTTTTTTTTTGTAAAATGTAAATATTTTTTTATTTTTCCAAAATATCCAATAATTGATTAGCTCACATAAAAGTGCTAGTATAAAAATAGGATGTTATCTAAAAATTGATTAGCTTTCCAACTAAGGTCATGTATACATGGATATGACCGCATTAAGTAAGTTGAGCCCATGACGGTCAAGAATTATATTATAAGGTGATGGGAGCCTAACGACAGTAAAGGTCATCATGACCGTACTCTGTCGGGGTGGTGACCCGACCATGATAGGAAGAGTAATCTCTCTCTCGACTCCCACGGAATCTCCAGTAAAACCAATGAGAGGGGTGTGCATTGGTCTCAATCGATCAGAGGATAAGTTCATCCAAGAGAAAGTATTGTTAAAAAGGACATCAGTCGAACTCCCACTATCGACCATAATCTGTCTTACAGGATGCCTGGCAATGGTCGTTTCGATCACGACGGCATCATTATTTACATTTTCTTCCTTACTTCCCTTCCCCTTCATAAAGGGGAGTATATTTTTCAGACTCCCTCCCGGGTTCTCTTGGGGGCGCACTCTATTCCCTAACATATCATACCCATAGATTTCTCGATGGGTCAATTGTCAACTGCAGGGACAGGGAGAAGAGCTGCAAGCGATTGACTCTCCATTGGGACCTTACCCCTCATGAACTTTCCGAAGGTAGCCTCCTTCGAAGGAGAGAAACTGGAAGCCAACAAGAAGTCACTCGCTTATATAAGACCCGCACGAAAAGGTAAGTAAAGGTAAGCAAAACAAAGCCAAGGCAAAAGTAAGGAAAGAACGATAGAGACTCTTTCATTTTGGGCATTATTTTTCTCTCTTATCACCCTCTCGATGCGGAGGTCCCCCAAGCTCTCCGCTAGAGAGGTTTTTGTTCTCCTCGGTCATCCCACTGACTTGATCATCGGAGTGCCTTTGCTGGAATCCCCAGTCCAAAGTTTTCTCTATCTTGCAGGACCCCCCAAAGCGAGCGAGCGAGCCGACCGCGAGGCGGGGAGCCGAGCATCCGGTGGGAACCTGACGCGTCAGAGCTATGGGCCACGACGATCCAGGCGGCAACAAGTTTCATATTTTATGATCGGGTATCATAATCTTTTAACCAGGATGTTGTAACTTCTAAACTAGTGTGTCGTTCCTTGAAAACTCTTTTTTAAAAATATTTTTTCTTTCTGATCTTTTTAGCACAATCTAACAATCTTACTCAAGTCAATGCACGATTGAAATATCCTATGATGGAGGATAAAAGCCTTCATTTTCTATTTTGTATTGAGTTGTTCATGTTTCGAAGTTTTTTATACCAAAGTTTTCTCATAAGCATTTTATTATAATGTGGATGTCATATATCAACAATGCATACTGAAATACTTTGATTACGAAGGATCAAAACATCTGGTTTATGATTTTATGCAGAGATATCGTAGTTTTTTAACTAGGATATCATAGTTTTTGAACTAGGATGTTGTAATACTGTTTTAGCATATATTTGTGATTCTTTTACATCCGTAGCATATTATGACATCCTAGGAATCATAACTCAATCCACAAGTCATAGGTCCTCCTGGTAGTAGGGGTTAATATATTTAGTTTTATGTTTTATGATCGGGTATTGTAATCTTTTAACTAGGATATCGTAACTTCTGAACTAGGGTGTCATAAGTTCAAATATTTTTTAGAAATATTTGGTTATATGCCTGTATTATCATACTATCATGTCATATTCTATCCAGTGCATAATACATTATTTATTATGCTATAGATAAAATATCATCTAAAATTATGTATATCTTTATAATTTTTTTTGCAGATATTTCTACATATGGCATTAAAATTAGAAATCTAAAAAAATTAATGATCATTTAGATGAGGTTGCCGATATTATTCACAAGAATGTACCTTCTCCTATCACTCTGATTACAAAAAACGAGTTTGTTGATCCTGAAATTGGAATGGAGTTCAATTCTGTAAATGATGTATATAATTTCTATCATGGATATGCAAGTAAAGTAGGTTTTGGAATCATGACAGTGTGTAGTAGGTCTAACAACAACAAAGAAATATGTTTCAAACACCTAGCATGTTGGAGGTAAAAAAAATCTAGAAAAATTGATAACTGCATGAATCCTAGGGATACTGGCAAAATTAATTGTAAGGCTTCGATAAAAGTAAGACTAAATTTTAAAAATGATAAGCGGATATTGGATGATATTTTTCTAGAACATAACCATGAGCTGTCCGTATCATAAACTGGTTATCTATGATCTCAAAGGAGGATCAGTACACCAGAAAAGAAAGAGATCAGTAATTTACATGCCGTAAATATTTTTATAGCTCAAATATACTCAGCCATTGCTAGAAAGAAAGGAGATAGAAGATAATTAAATTTCATAGAGAAGGATGCTCATAATTTCATTTATGGAAATGTCAGAGTCAGCTGAAAGAAGGAAATGTACAGTCAATGATAATCCATTTTACATAAATGTAAGTAAAAAAATTAAATTTTTTTTATACTTTGAACCTGAATGATAATGGACAGCTCAAATCTATCTTCTAGATCCATCCTAGATCAAGATTAGCAAGCACTTTAGTATTGTACTGATATTTGACTCAACCTATTTGACAAATACATATCAAATACTTTTTTATCTATTTATTGGAGTCAACCATCATGGATAGTCCACATTGCTTGGTTGTGCATTATTATCAGATGAAATGACTGAGATATTTGAATGGATATTCCAGTCATGACTAGATGCAAATGATGGTCAACCACCTAATGCCATCATAACTGACCAAGATAAGATAATCGAGATTGCTATTAGGAATATTTTTTTTAATGCATGACATAGATTTTATCTTTGGCATATATTAAAGATTACTGAAAAGATTGGCTATATTTGCATTACAAATTTCAAATTTATGGTTAAGTTTGAAGAGACGATATATGATTCAATTACTATAGTATTTTTGAGAAAATGTGGGTACATTTAATGGAGAAATATGAAGAATGCAAGGCTGTATATTGGTTAAATGATATTTTTAATATCAGGATAAATAAGTTCCAGTTTACCTTAAGGATACATCCTTTGCAGGTTTATAAGTCATTATGATTGATTAATATTCATGTTTGTAAATTTTCAATAAAGTTTGTGTCTTTAATGCTTCTATTTTTTGAAATTTATGAACAGGGATTGTCAACTTCATAAAGAAGCGAGAGCATCAATCACTTCTTTGATGGGTTTATAAACTCGAAAACTATACTCAAGAAATTCATCGATAAGTACGAAGATGCCTTAGAACAAAGATATGAAGCAGAAAATGAGGAAGATAATAAAATGTTACAAACAAATACTTTCTTAAAAACATCCTCTCCTTTTGAAAGGCAAGCAACAGGAAAATATATAATGCACATATTCAAAAAAATTTAGAATGAGGTTCTTGAAATGGCTACATCAAATGCTAAATTAGTTAAAGAAGGTGACAACCATGATGTATATTCTGTTAAATCATTTGAAAGAATTGAAGTTGATGGAATGAAGAAGGAGATTATAAAAAATTATGTAGTTTCATATGACAAAACTTTAGATGATGTTCAATGCCAGTGTGGATCCTTTCAATACAAGAGTTACCTATGTAGGCATGCCTTATGGTTCTTCATAAAAGTGACGTATTTCGTATCCCAGATAAGTACTTCTTAAATAGATGGTGTAAGGATATGAAATACCAATTCGATAATTTCAAATGCAATACTCATTTTGTGATAAAAGTACACGAAAATCACAGTACACAGTCAATGAATTATTTAAATTCAAATATCTTATTTTATATTTATATAAATATATCATATATCATGAAATTCTAATATAAATATTATATTTTATTGATCGTAGATATACTTTGATGAGTTATCAGATGATGAAGCTTGTAGAGATAGCCTCCATGTCTGAAGATGCATTTAATTTGGTGATGAAAATCTTACACCATTATTCAGAAAAGCGGTAAATGCTAACTGTGCTGCTAAGCAAAGCACACAACTTTTAATTCAAGATCTTGACCAACTTACTATGAAAGGTCATCCAGAAGAGAATAAAATTAAGAGTAGAGTCGAGAAGAAATCAAAAAGATCAAGAAAAAATATGGATAAGACTTTCGTTGACATTCCTGTATAAAATGAAAGAAGAGGTACTGTAAGTAAGAGGCAAACTTTCCATAATATAATGGAAGTACCAGAACAAGTAATTGAACCCACTGTACCATCTTCAGATCTTTTTTAGACGAATTTGATGCTTATGTATACAGTCAACTAACACAGGAGAGGATATAAAATACTAAATTTTTGTACAATCTTGTGTATCTTTATATTATCTAAAGAAATTTAAAATAGGATGTATTGGATATGTGATTGAATCTATTTATTTCAAATATGAATTTTAGTGCTACTTTAAGTGCCCAAAGACTAAAACAGGGATAATAGATTTATGACACCCTTTGGTATAATAGATGACATCCATTTACAAAATTAGAATACCCCAGTATGAAAGAAGAAAGTAAAGTAAATAACTGCTCCTAACAAGACTTTCCATCATCCATATTCTGAATAATGACCCCCACAGTATCATAAAATTATCACGGATGCTATAAGATTACTCAAAATGGCCAAAACAGTATTACGATACCCCAGTTTAAAACCTACGAAATCCTAGTTAAAAAACTACGACATCCATGCAGAAATTCTAAAATAAAAGTTTCTAATCCCTTCTACCTATAATACATGTCATCTGTGGCTTGGTTTATGACTCTCAGGATATAAAAATATGCCATGGATGCTATAAGAATAATCAAATAGTCCGAAACAGTATTACGACATCCAAGTTCAAAAACTACGATATCCTAGTTAAAAAACTATGACACCCATGCAAAAATTATAAAATAAAAGTTTCTAATCCCTTCTATTATAATCATGTCATTCACGGCTTGATTTATAACTCCTAGGATATAAAAATATGCCACAGATGCTATAAGATTAATCAAATAGTTCGAAACAGTATTACGATATCTAAGTTCAAAAACTACGATACTCTAGTTAAAAAACTATGATACCCATGCAGAAATTATAAAATATAAGTTTCCAACCCCTTCTACCTATAATAAATGTCATCCGTGGCTTGGTTTATAACTCCCAGAATGTAAAAATATGTCACGGGTACTATAAAATTAATCAAATAGCTTGAAACAGTATTACAATATCCAAGTTCAAAAACTACGACTTCCTAGTTAAAAAACTACGACACCCATGTAAAAATTATAAAATAAAAATTTTTAACCCCTTCTACCTATAATACATGTCATCCGTGGCTTGGTTTATGACTTCCAAGGTATAAAATTATACCATGAAAATATACCATGGATGCTATAAGATTAATCAAATAGCTCGAAACAATATTACAATATCTAAGTTTAAAAACTAGGACATCCTAGTTAAAAAACTATGATACCCATATAGAAATTATAAAATAAAAATTTCTAACTCCTTCTACCTATAATACATGTCATCCACGGCTTAGTTTATGACTCTCGGAGTATAAAAATATACCACGGATTGATGGGGACACATCGGCCCAGAATATGAAGCAGCCCAGATTAAACCTGAAGCCCAACCAGAAGCCCAGCCCAGAACCCAGAAGCCCAGCCCAGAACCTGAAGCACAGTCCAGTCCAAGCCTGAAGCCCAACCCAGAACCTGAAGCCCAGCCTAGCCCAAACCCTGGGGCCCAAGATCCTGGAGTCGATGAGCACAAATCCTGAAGTCATCATCAGCACCGATCCCGATGCAGATCCTGATGCGATCCAGCATAATTTAAATTCGAGATTTGATTAGGATATTAGGATATTAGGATTTATCTTGATTATTTGAAAAATTGTTTTAGGATTTGATTATTTGCTTTAGGATTTATCTTATCGGTTGTTTTTAGGAAGGATCTTTTCAGTTGTTTTAGGATTTGTTCCGATCTCTTTCGGAGGTTTATTTAAGAACATGTTTCTTGAATAAAATTAGCGATGATGAAGAATATTTGAGAAATCATCTGGGTGCATCTCGACTTCTCCCCTTCTCTTCTTCCTTCTTCTCTCCCCTCTCTTCTTCTCAACTCTTTTCCTCCTCTCCGTCTCTTCTCGGATTCTTCTTCTTCCTGGTTCTTCCTCTCTTCTCCTTATTCTCTACCCCATTTCTTTTGATTCTTTCTCTCTAGTGCTTTTCTCCTTGGGCTCTCTTATTCTCTCCCTCTCTTCTTCTTGTTCTCCCCCTTCTCTCGCTTGTGTCTCTTCTCGGTTCTTTTCCTCCCCAAATCCTCTATTCCCTCCTCTCTACTTCCCCTTCATCCCAGTTTTCCTATGTCCCTACTCTATTTTCTGAATCTCAAACTCCCGGTTCCCCTCTCAAGCCGTTGCTTAACATCAGCAAACCATTCCAAATCCCTCCGCCCGTGCAACCCGTTACAGCCGAACCGACCAAGTGCCGCTCGAGATTCACGCCGACACCCCTTCCTTCATCGAGTCCGGCATCATCGTCCCACCGCCCCGCCATCCGGATCTCCGGCAACCGATGCTCGCTCCGGAATCAAGCCAGCCGCAGACCTCCATGGCCGCCACCGTCTCCTCCGCTCCCATCTCCGCCCGCGACGGTCGCTTGTTTCCCTGCTGCCAAGCACTGCTGCAGCCAATCAGCGACCCAATCTTCTGCCAGAAATCGCCACAGCCGACCGAGACCTCCTCCGTTCGTGCCGCCGTCTCCGTCAATCCCGTGATGCCTTCGTCCCACCATGCCGCCGCCCCGTCTCCGGCGAAGCCCACCGGGTCTCCTCCGCCTGGCCGTCGATCTATCCGGACCGCCCAGATCCAATCAGCACCTCCACCGGATCCCACTGGACACCGCCAACCACCGGAACCCTATCCGTCCAGCCATCTCCTTCGCGTGCCGCCACCGTTCTCTGCCAGCGTCGACACCGCCGATCCTCTCCGCTGCTGGTTCATTCCGTGGAGGAGATGGGAGAAGACCCTGCACGAACGTGAAAGCAGGGTCATTCTCCCCTTTGCCGATTTCCTCTGCACGATCATCAGAGCAAAGCCGGCTCTCCTCCGCCGACTTTAGGAAAGAAGCCATGGAAAAAAAAAAGAGGAAAAAAAAAACGTGGGAAAAAAAATGAAAAAAAAAAGGAAAAGAAAATAGAAAAAAAAAGAGAAGAAAAGTATGGGTTATTAGTGGGAAAAATAAAAGGAGAAAAAAAAATATATGAGAAAAAATTGGGGAAAAAAAGTTTTATTTGAATAAAAAAAAAATTGGAAAAAAAAATAAATTTGGTTTAGCCTAGCCTAGGGTCGTTTCCTAGCGACCAACGGTCCAATCTCCTTGGAAAAATATTGATCGGGGCATCGTGTCCCGCATCACGGATGCTATAAGATTAATTAAATAGCCTGAAATAGTATTACGACATCTAAATTCGAAAACTATGATACCCCGGTTAAAAAACTATGACATCCATGTAGAAATTATAAAATAAAATTTCTAACACCTTCTACCTATAACACAAGTCATCCGTGGCTTGGTTTATAACTTTCAGAATATAAAAATATGCCATGGATGCTATAAGATTAATCAAATAGTCCGAAATAGTATTACAATATTCAAGTTCAAAAATTATAACATCCTAGTTAAAAAACTACGATACCCATCAGAAATTATAAAAGAAAAGTTTCTAACCCCTTCTCCTATAATACATGTCATCTATAGCTTAGTTTATAACTCACAGGATACAAAAATATGCCACGGATGCTATAAGATTAATCAAATAATCCAAAACAGTATTACGACATCCAGGTTCAAAAACTATGACATCCTAATGAAAAAACTATAACACCTATGTAAAAATTATAAAATAAAAGTTTGTAACCCCTTCTACCTCTAATATATGTCATCCCTGGTTTGGTTTATAACTTCTAGGATGTCATAAAATTACCACGTGATGTGGCCAGAACGCTGACATGGCACGAGGCAGCGGACGGGAGTCCCCATCAGACGCCACGACAAGCTTTCAACATGAGCGCCTTTGCCGAGCTGAGCTCCCCTGAAGCAACACCTCTGCTCGCCGAAGGCAAGCTCCGTCCTCCGCCAGGTCCGTTCCTGCAAGCCCGAAATACCTAGGCTAGAGCCGAGTCCGAGTTCCCACATAAGGCAGACCCCTCGAGATCGGGCCCCGTGGTCAGGAGTCGAGCTCAGCCTCCTCCGCCACGAGATGCCCCTCCGAGCTCAGGTCCCCTGGGCTGGGTGGCACCCCGGCACTGAGCTCGACTGAGGTCGGAACCCATGGTCAAGAGTCGAGCTCAGCCTCCTCCGCCACGAGGCACCCCTTCGCGACCGAGCTCGGTCCGCCTCCGTCCTGCCGAGCAGCACCCAAGCGAGTCTACTGCAGACAGGCCTTGCCTCTCCAGCTCGACCCCCTGTTCGAGCCAATAAGCTAGCCACCAAGGGAGCCCTACCTCTCCTCCAAGAACAGTGGCGATTCTCTCGAGGGTCGTACGACACCAACCATGCCGCAATCAAGGCGCCATACCCTCCGTCGATCTGCTGTACAACCAGAGAAAAGACCCTACCGAAGAGCACGGATCCTAAGATCAATGGCCCGCCGATCGAGACCCTGACAGACTCCCAGGAGAGGGATAAGCGGAAGGAATGTCAGAAATTTACGGAGGCTTCCCCGACTGTCACAACAGGAGAGACGTCCCGTCCACGTCACGGTACCTCGCCACACACGACAGCATGGGAAGATCCCGAAGCAAACCAAGGTAGAAACTCCCACAAAAAACTAAGCAAAAAGGTATCAGCATCTAACCTCAAGAAGAGAGATTCATATCATACTCTCAATTGAAGAGATGAACCAGAGCGACACAAGGGAAGAAGGCCAGAGAGGAGGGCAAGACCACCTCGGCCAACACCATTCCCAGCTTGTCCTCATCTTCCACTCACACTATATTCACTCCTCCTAGCATGGAGCTCATCCAGAGGGGCTCGACCAGGAGGACCTGTTCCCCTGGATCGTCACTAACTTGATCGTCGGAGAGCCCCCGCCGGAATCCCCGGCCCGGGTCACTGATGTTCCTTCCTTGCAGGTCCCGAGGCGCCGGAGGCGTTCCCAGGCGGGTGGACGCGCAACACCCGACACTGAGAGCAGTTATGGGCCATGACGATCCGGGCGGCAACAGATTGGCGTGCCAGGTAGGGGGGCAGAACGACACTCGATCCAGTCCAAGCCCCGCCTAGTCGGACTGCAGGGAGGATGGTAACCACCTGGGCAAGGGGAGCTTCTCCCAGCCATGCGGAGGCATCCCCTTCCCAAAGGAACCTACACGGACTGGAGACAGAAGTGCCTGCCCCGGTTATCTCGCCTCCACTAGAGGCCCAGCTGGCCGCACTCACCCAATAGATGCAAGTTCTTGCCATGGCAGTGCACCAGCTTCAGCACCCGCACCGGTCTATGGCTACCCACCAGCGGTCAGGGACCCCGGCGGCCCATGCCGCAACTCCCCGCGATAGCCTGCGCTCCTTCCAAGGAAGGTTGTCGCAGCCACGGGCCACCACTGACAACCGAGGCAGCCATCAAGCTCCGATGAAAAGACAACGAGCTGGCTTTGCTAACGGAGAGAGCCACTCATGAAACCTCGGGTGGGAGGCGCCCAGACCCCGCCGAGGCAGGAAAAGTAAGACCCCCCGCCACAGGTGCCGCGCATCCATGTCACCTTCTCCGTCTCCTTCGGTGGAGGGGTCCACCGATGAAGTTGCCAGGCGCACGACGGGTAAGCTCCTGGAGGAGCATGAACGCAAGCTGGCAGAATTCGATCGCCGGTTCGCCAGCATGCCAGGCTCTACTAGTGAGCCAGCGGGCTACGACGCCTGTCCCCCATTCTCCTAAGAAATCCAAGCAGAGCTGATCCTGCACCAATTTCAGATGCCGCAGGTGGACCCTTACGATGGGACCACAGACCTCCTGGACCACTTGGAAAGCTATCGGGCCCTCATGAGGGTCCAGAGAGCCACCGACGCTTTGTTGTGCATCGCCTTCCCCGCCACTCTCCAGAAAGCGGCTCGAGTATGGTTCTCCAACCTCGAACCGGAGATCATCAACTCCTTCGCCCAGTTGGGGTAGAAGTTCGTGGCTCATTTCGACGCTTACCAGAAGATGCCATGCGAGACGGACAGCCTCTTTTCCATCAAGCAACAGGATCAGGAGCCGTTGCAGAGTTACGTGGCTCGTTTCAAAGCTGCTGCCCTGGAGATCTACTGTTTGGAGGAGCCGGTCACCATACTGGCCTTGAAGCGAGGGCTTAAGACTTCCCGCTTGACGTACTCGCTCGACAAAAAGCCTCCGAAGTCTTACTCCGAGCTCCTCATCTGTACTCAGAAGTACATACACGTCGAGGAGTCGGATCGTACTCGACGAGAGCTAGACCGGAGGCCACCGAAGAGGCCCGCGCCTGCCGAGGGGCCAGGGGCGCAGAAGCCAATGCCCCAAGCTCAAAGCTCCCGAAGGGACCGGCCAAGACCGAGGGGGACTCCTGTTCCTGCGGAGGCCTACACCCCTCTCCTCGTCCCGAGGACGAAGATCCTCATGGAGGTTGAGGGCGAGACCTATTTGCGACACCCACTGCCATTGAAGCCGTCTGCCACCCGTGACAAGTCAAAGTATTGTCACTTCCATCGCGACCACGGTCACGACACCGAGGAATGCCGCGACCTCAAATAAGAGATTAAGGAGCTCATCAAGAGAGGCTACCTCGAAAGGTATGTGGGGGGCAGATCCCAGTTGGAATCCCAGGCACTCGTTGCCCCTCCACCAGTCCCAGCGGTCGACAATCGTCCTACCGAGAAGCCGGTGGGGATGATAAACTAGGAGACTGGGTGCGCCTCCGAGAAGGCCAGGGGGGGCAAGGAGCGAAAAAGCTCCCGAGCATCCTGTGAGCATACCACACAGTGCCCAGAACGGCCACGGGCAAAGCGCCGTTCAACCTCGTCTTCGGCATGGAGATAGTGGTCCCAATTGAGCTCGGCGCACCCCCTCAATCGGGACCTCCTCGAAGAAACGAGGGTCAAAGCCTGGCCTTGGATGGCAGCATACCGGTAACGGGTCGCCCGACATCATAGCGCCCAGGTGAGGTTGAAGATCTTCCGACCCGGCAACTTGGTGTTGTGCTAAGCTAAGGTGTCTCAACCCAGAGAGCGTGGTAAACCCCCGCCGAATAGGGAAGGCCCATACAAAGTGGCCGAGGCCCTCCTGCAGAGAGCCCACTATCTCGAGGACCTGGATGGAACCAGACTCCCCCTGGACATGGAACACTTGCAATCCGGGGAGTTACTACCAACATGTAAGTTCTCCCTCCATTTGCAATAAAAGTCCTTTTCCTGTGCAACAGTTTATCTACCTTGCAGGAATCAAAAGATCTGGGAAGCCCCCAGGCACCGGCATCAAAAGACCGGACGACCTCCGGCACCGACTAGCCCAGCTCCCCGGCATCAAAAGACCGGACAACCTCCGGCACCGGCGAGCCCAACTCCCCGGCATCAAAAGACCGGACGACCCCCGGCACCGGCGAGCCTAGCTCCCCGGCATCAAAATACCGGATGACCTTCAGCACCGGCGAGCCCAGCTCCCCGGCATCAAAAGATCGGATGATCTCCGGCACCGGCGAGCCCAGCTCCCTGGCATCAAAAGACTGGACGACCTCCGGCACTGGCGAGCCCAGGTCCAGGATGCCAGCCCAAGACCGGAGCTCAGATCTCCGGCCAAGGGAATTCTCTCAATCGCTGCGCCTACGAGCCCAACTCCAAGGCACCATCTCAAGTTCACAACGTCTTCGAGCCCAGCTCTAGGACGTCTGCTCAAGACCGGAGCTCAGATCTTCGGCCAAGGGCACCTCCGAGCCTCGCGGCTCTCCAACATCACCGTCCCCGAGCCCAGCTCCAGGACGTATGCTCAAGACCGGAGCTCAGATCTCTGGCCGAGGGAATTCTCTCAACCAACGCGCCTACGAGCCCAACTCCCAAGCGCCATCTCAAGCTCCCATCATCTTCGAGCCCAGCTCCAGGATGCTTGCGCAAGACCGGAGCTCCGACCTCCGGCCAAGGGCGCTTAGGAACCACACAACTCGTCATCATCAATGTGTCCAGGCCCGGCCTCATGATGACAGCCGAAGACGGGCCCCATCCTCCGCCAGGTCCGCTCCCGCAAGCCCGGGACGCCTAGGCCGGGCCAAGCACAAGCTTCCACCTAAGGTGGACCCCTCAAGATTGGGCCCCGTGGTCAGGAGTCGAGCTCAGCCTCCTCCGCCGCGAGGCGCCCCTCCGAGCTCCGGTCCCCTGGGCTGGACAGCATCGTCGCTAATCAAAAACTTGGAAAGCCCCCAGGCACCGACGAGCCTAGCTTCCCGGCATCAAAGCCCAGAGAAGAGGGCTCTAGCACAAAGACCTGAGAAGCCCCCAGGCACCGGTGAGCCTAGCTCCCCGGCATCAAAGCCCAGAGAAGAGGGCTCTAGCACAAAGACCTAGGAAACCCCCAGGCACCGGCGAGCCTAGCTCCCTGGCCTCAAAGATCGAACGACCCTCTGGCACCGGCGAGCCCAGCTCCCCGGCAAAGGACCTGGAAAACCCCCAGGCACTTAGTGCCTCCGAGCCCAACTCCAGGATGCCAAGGCCTAGAACTCAGATTTCTAGCACCGCACTTCTTAAGCATCAACGTCCTCGAGACTGGCTCCGAGACACTAAGGTTCAAGACCCAAACTTCCAGCACCAAGGATCTCAGCCTCCGACGCCCCCGAGCCCAGCTCCGAGATGGTGACCGTTGGATCATGTCTCCAAGCAACTGAGTCCAAGGTCAACATCCTTCACTAGCATGACCTCAAGCTCAACATCGGGTCAGTGCCAGTCGAAGTTCCTGACTCCCATCTCAGACATCCCTGCACCAAAAAGAAAGAAGTAGCAAAGAAAGGGAGAAGAAGGGAGAGAGGGGATATTTCACATTGCAGACAACGGAGACACCATGATTACAAAGATGCATTTCATTGCTGGAAGAACCGATTACACTATCTTTCGAGCCCCGACAGGCTGGATGTCCCAGTCGAGAAATGAAAGAAAATACAAGTATAAAAAAGAAGAAAAATCCTATACTAAGGAGCCGGCTCCTTCCCCGGGCGGCGCACTATTGGGACCTCTCCCTCCTCCTCCTCCGCAGGAGGAGCAGGTTCAGCCGCTGAGGCCACTGGGGTCGGACCGGCTGCCTCCGGCCGCGGTGCAGGTGCCGCCCTCGTCACTGTCGGTGCCGGTTCCCCAGGGCCAGGCGCCGGTTCCCCAGGGCCAGGAGCCTCCGAGGTCGCTGGAGCCCGAGCCTCAGTTGGAGCAGCTCCCTGCCTTGTCGCCACCATCGTCGTTGTGGACAAAGCCTTCTTCCCTGAGACTCGAAGAGCGGCCAGCTACTCCTCGGACAGAACTCCCCGCAGCTGGGACCGGTAGTATGTGAACCCCTTGACGAAGAAGTCCGTTGCCGCTTCCTGGAACTCCTTGAGGTACTCCGGGGTCACCTTGAAGGCAGCCACAGCATCAGCGGCTACCTTCTCCGTAGCCTCAACCTGACGCCGGACCTCTTCCAGCTCCGCCTTCAGATGCTCGGACAGACGAACGGCCATCGCCAGTGCCTTCTCGGTAGCTTCAGTGGAGCGGTGGGAAAGAGCGGCCTTCTCCTCTGTATCGGCAGCTCTCTTCTCGGCCGCGGCCACCTTCTTCTCAGCGGAGGTGGCCCTCTCTCTAGCCGCCTCCGACTCGGCCCGGAGCTCCTTTAATCGGGCCCGCTTGGACTCGAGCTCGTTGTCGAGCTCCTTCCTTATTCTGGCGGCTTCAGCAGCTTCGGCCTGGAGGCTCTTTACCTTCTGGCTAGCCTCCCGAACCTCCGCATCCTTGCGACCTACTTCAGCTTTGAGGGACACGAGCTCGGCTCCTTGCTCTCTGTCCCTTCTTGCGCAGTTGCGGCAGTAATCCCTTATGAGGATCAGCTCCCGCCCTTGCTACAGTGAGAAGATCCAGGATTAGCAACAAAGGAAGGCAAAAAGATATCGAGGTGGAGAGAAGTTACTTACAGCATATAGCTGGGTGAACGATGCCATGATGACGTCACCGAGGAGTCGCCCGCTCCCCTCGCGCCTGTCGCATGAATGGACCGAGAAGTCCATCATGCGCTCCACTAGGCTGGCGTCCTTCATCAAGGACACGTTCGGGCCTAGCCGAAAAGGGACTCGGCGATAGTCCCTCTCCCGTGTTCCCGCCGACTTAGCTCCTTTGATGGCAGAAGGCTCCCTCGGTGCCAACTAAGAGATCGGCACCACATCGGACAGGACTTGGGGCGCCGGCCTGACTTCATGCGCCCCACCGTCCTCCTCCGTGCTGGTGACCTCCGAGGTGGAGGGCGCCGACCTGGCAGTAGCGGCGGCTGACCTCGCGCGGACAACCACCTCGGACTCGGACGTCGCTATGGGAGGCTCTGAGACAGGCTCGGCCGCCCTCTTCTGCCTGCGCTCCTGTACCGGCGCATTCGTCTCCCTTGAACCGGCACGTCCGTCCCAGCCTTTACCGGCCTCGCCTTGTCATCAGTTCGGGCTCTCTTCAACGCCGGCTCGGCGGCCTCGGTGGTCTGCTCCCGCTCCTCCGAGAACGAGAGCAGCTCGTCCATCGAAAACTTCATTTCTGCACCAAATGGAATGAGGTCAGCCCAACAGCGGTAGGTTAGTGCCCCCATCGAAAACCTCATGAGCTCGGCGCCTATGCCAGAGCCAACATCCACCCTCTAGAGGAGACCCTCGGAGGTTAATGCCCCCCGGTCGAGGTCGAGCCAAGAGCTCACCCGCCGAGGTCGAGCCTCTCCGAGTGCGCGTCCTCTGGACCGGGTCCGCCGACATCTGCCCTCCAGAGGAGACCCTCGAAGGTTAGTGCCCCTCCGGTCGAGGTCAAGCCAAGAGCTCACCCGTCGAGGTCGAGCCTCTCCGAGTGCGCGCCCTCTGGACCGGGTCCGTCGACATCCGCCCTCCAGAGAAGACCCTCGGAAGTTAGTGCCCCGCGATCGAGGTCGAGCCAAGAGCTCACCCACCGAGGTCGAGCCTCTCCGAGTGCGCATCCCCTGGACCAGGCCCGCCGACATCCGCCCTCTAGAGGAGACCCTTGGAGGTTAGTGCCTCGCGGTCGAGGTCGAGCTAAGTGCTCACCCGCCGAGGTCGAGCCTCTCCGAGTGCGCGCCCTCTGGACCGGGCCCGTACTTCGCCCTTCTCCACCTGGCCATCCTCGCAAGCCCGGAGCACTTAGGATGGAGCGAGCCCTGCCATCCCAGCTCGGCCCCAACCTGGAAGAAGTCCTCACCAGCCGAGGGCACCGGTGAGCCTCCCGAGGACCGTACCAGAACGCCTCTCAGGCCATACTGACTACCTGACACCACCAGTTACACCAAAAAGGCAAGCAACGCGCCGATCGAGGCACCACATTCCTCACCAACCACTCAGATCACCCAGGAAAGAAGACCATTCGGGAGATTCGAATCCCATGGGCGGCGGCCCGCCATTCGAGACGTCCCCGATTTCCCGGAACAAGGCAATCATGAATGAGTGTCGGAGCGCCTGACAGCACCTTATCATGAATTAGGAAAGGGCTTCCTGGGACACCGCCGTGCGCGTCTGACAGCCCGGTGGGAACCCCGAGACAAGCTTCCAACGGCTAGTCTTCCACTACAAAGAACGATCGGCACCCCCCAAGTGGGGGAGGTAACAACAACAGCAAAAAAAAAAAAACAGAATGATCACTCACCACCAAGACAGGGCAAGCTCAACCAAAAGAGCAAAAGGCCATCACCACCACGAATGGAGAGAACCCAGGGGCTCAAGGAGAGGCAGAGGGATAGAGCATCCCTCTGTCCCCGCTACCAATCTTCCCCTATGACGTTCACACCTCCACACACATCTTTCACTCCTTCTAGTGCGGAGTCCATCAAGAGGGGCCCGGCTAGGAGGATCTGTTTTCCTGGACCGTCACTGACTTGATCGTCGGAGTGCCCCCACCGGAAACCCCGGCTCGGGTCTCTAACCATTGTCTCGCAAGCCCTGGAGCAGAGGACCACCGGACAGCAGGAGGCGGGGACCCGGGAGTCGAGTGCGGCAGGCAGCGGGAGGAGCGCAATCCGACGCGGCAGCTACGGGCCACGACGGTCTCGGCGGTAACATGAGTAATCTTATAGCATCCATGATAATTTTATGAGACTCTGAAAGATATAAACCAAGCCATGGATGATAGGCATTTCATGTACAAGAGGTTAAAAATTTATATTTTATACTTTCTGCAATGATACCATAGTTTTTTAACTAGGGTGTCATAGTTTTTATACTAGAATGTCGTAATACAGTTTCAGCCATTTTAATTAAACTTATAGTATCCGTGATAATTTTTGACACTCTGGGAGTCATAAACCAAATCACGGATGACATGTATTAGCGGTAGAAGGGGTTACAAATTTTTATTTTATAATTTATACATGGATATCGTAGTTTTTTAACTAGGATGTTGTAGATTTTAAACTAGGGTGTCATAATACTATTTTGGCCATTTTGAGTAATCTTATAGCATCCGTGTCAATTTTATGAGACTTTGGGAGTCATAAACCAGCCACGGATGATATGCATTGCATGTACAAAATGTTAGAAACTTATATTTTATACTTTTTGCAAGGGTGTCGCTGTTTTTTAACTAGAATGTCATAGTTTTTATACTGGGGTATCGTAATACTGTTTCGGCCATTTTGATTAATCTTATAGTATCTGTGACAATTTTTGATACTCTGAAAGTCATAAACCAAGCCACGGTGACATATATTAGAGGTAGAAGGGGTTACAAACTTTATTTTATAATTTATGCATAGGTGTCGTAGTTTTTTAACTAGGGTATCATAGATTTTAAACTGGGGTATCGTAATACTGTTGCGGTCATTTTATGTAATTTTATAGCATCCATGGCAATTTTATGAGACTCTGGGAGTCATAAACCAAGCCACGGATAATATGCATTGTATGTACAATGGATTAGAAGCTTATATTTTACACTATCTGCAAGGATATCATAATTTTTTAACTAGGATATCGTAGTTTTTTTACTGGGATGTTGTAATATTATTTCGGCCATTTTGATTAATCTTATAGCATCCGTGATAATTTTTGACATTCTGAAAATCATAAAATAAGCCACGGATGACATGTATTAGAGGTATAAGGGGTTACAAACTTTTATTTTATAATTTATGCATGGGTATGATAGTTTTTTAACTAGGATATCGTAGGTTTTAAACTGGGATGTCGTAATACTGTTTCGGTTATTTTGAATAATTTTATAGCATCCGTGGTAATTTTATGAGACTCTGAAAATCATAAACCAAGCCATGGATTACATGCATTGCATGTACAAGGGGTTAAAAATTTTTATTTTATAATTTCTACATAGGTGCCGTACTTTTTTAATTAGGATGTTTGAACTTGGATATTATAAATTCTTAACCACGGTGTCATAATTTTATACTATGAAGACTTAATATTTTTAAAAATATATCGTGGCAGTCCTTAATATAGATAAATTTCAAAATTTTATATTAAAATATATAATTTTTTTATCTATTTTTGGTCCAGTAACTTTTTTTGGAACGGATCTTAAGAGGCCAATTAAGATACAGGTGGACTAATAAAAAAAAATGGTGCAGGCCATGTTAGACTTAGCACGCTGTGCACAAAGGCTTACTCGTGATTCAAAAGATGGGAAAGGCCACTCTAATCTTTTCCATCTTAAATTATGGGTCTTTTTCACTTTCCGTAGAAAAACAAAAAAATCTATGATATAAAATTTAGTGTGAGATAGAAATATTAATTTTCTTTTAGTTAGATAGAGATGGTAATCAACCACCATTCAGACTTGAAATGGTCTGCAAGTCTGAACTAGCAAAGCAGTTTAAATTATTGGTCTTGCAGGTGGTTCCATGGACTACGAGCACGGGTGGGTTTTTGTTTCCAAGTTTGCATGCCAGATTTAGTCGTTCTTTCTGGGTCCATTTCCAAGGCCTTTATACCCCTAAAATATCATGTTTGAACTATTTCGTTTTAAGTAATCATTATTTATCATAAAATTAAGATATAGGCTAAGAATATATTTAGTACATTATCAAATAATCCTAAAAGATAATGTAGATTACAGATAATATAGATTACTGTATTTGATACATGCAGGTAATATTATATAAGATAAAATAAAAATTTTAAAATATTTTTAAATTAAATATATATTTTATTTATAAAAATATATTTTTTAAATATTATATATTTTAAAATATATTAAATATAGAATATTTTATATTAAAATTTAAAAATAAAAAATTATTTTATACTAAATAAATTTAATATAAAAAAATTATATACTAAATAGATAATATATTTAATATATTATTTAAATGTATTAAATAATATATTAAATTTATATATTATATTACAAAATTTAATACGATATATTTATATTATATGTAAATATATTTAATATAAATATACTACATTATATATATTATATTATATATATTTTATATTATAAAATATTAATATAATCTATATTATTTCAAAAAAATTATATATTAAATAGATAATATATTTAATATATTATATATAATATAACATAATATAATATATATTTTATATTATAAAATATAAAATATAATTTATATTATGTTATATTGTATTAATATTATATTATATTATATATTATAATATTATTTTAATTATTATTATATTTTATATAATAGTTCTATAATATAATATAATATAATAAATTTTATAAAGTAAAATAATCTAATCTAATTTAATTTACTATTAAAATGTATTTAATAATATTCATATTTTATAATAGATATGATATAATATATTATATTATAGAATATTAATAAAATATATTTATATCATATTATATACTATAATAATATTATATTTATAATATTATATATTTTATCATATATAATATAATATAATATAATATAATATAATGTAATAATTATTTTATTTTATTATGATATATATATTATATTATATTATATTATATTATAAGAGGAATGTAGAAGGGGAGGGTAATATTGTCTAGAAGATTATCATCCCTTCCAAAGATATTCCAGATTATTTCTTGAGAGGCAATTCAGATTACCAGACATGATAGATTACCATCCATAAAAATGTACCAAGCATGGTAACATGGTGGGATCCTATTAAATTATCATAAAAATGTACAATAATCTAAGTAGATTATCTGCTACCAAACATAACCTAAGTTCTTTTTCGGAGAAATAGATATACGATACTATGTTATCTCTACAATTGTGGTGCAACAAAAGTTACGGATCAAAAAAAAATAAAAAATAAAACACCCATCATGAAATGTGATGGGCCATGTAATGGTTAAAATTTTCAATAGCAACATGCATAAAATTTTGCTCTTGACCAAGAGTCATTTGTTTGGCGTAATCAAACAGTCATTAGAATATCTCATGGTCACTTCCTCGCATTCTTTTTTGACAAGATAAAAGTCCAAAATAATGGAGACCATGAGTGAACGAAAATGAGTACAAGTTTTCCGGTGCGTGTGGCTCAAAAATGAGTACAAGGTTTCCAGTGTTGTAGCTAAACCAGGCTTGGGCAGCGTTCCTCTATAATGGAAGGAAGGTCTCATGACTACTTCCAATACCCCCATGAACTTGCCTTCCAGGCATCGACCCTTCCCCTAATGGCGAGGGAATAAATTGGCATTTGGTTGTTAAAATAAAGACCCGATAGTATTTTGAAACAATATTCAAAAACGAAAACTTTTCATGCACGGTGCGGTCAGTTGCATGCCATCATGCAAACATTGTATAATCCTTGATGCAGTTTTAAGGAAACGAAGTCCTTGGTGATTCTAGTCAAGGGATCACTCTTGGAGTAACTTCCATTCATGAAGCCACTTTACTAATGTTAATGTGCTCCATGACGTACATTTTAGCTAGCTAGCAAACAACATTCAAGGTGATGTAGGTTCGTGTACGATCATTTAATGCTTTTTTAATGGGATTAATGCTTTTTAGGAATAAATATTGGGTTTTTTTTTTTTTTTTTCATTCATGCATATGTTTTAGTAAATTTGGATGTGCTCGTAGCTGTTGAGGAAACAAAATCCTTGAGATTTTATGTTGATGCACTTGCTGTAATGATCCATATGGTATACAAGGAAACAAGGTCTATAATGTTTTGGGTTCATGTACGTGCAACCAAGTAATACAAGACGAGTTAGGAAACGAAAAATACAATGAGATCCATTGCCTTTCCGTAAATTCTGGTTTCCACCGTATAAAAGCACATAAAACGGGGAAAGGATTCCCCGGACACCATTAACCAGCTCTCATGTCCCAATAAGCAAGAGAGAGTGATTCGCCTATATCTCTTTGAACTCGCTTGTCCAACCTCCCATGGTGTAGTATCATGGTTTCCTTGCTAATTAGTCTTTTAGTAAGTCGAACGCATGGAGTTCTCCACCTTGAAATCTTTTCCTCCCCACCCACATACTTGTTGTTTTATCTTTTTTCACCATTTCCTTCCAAATTTTGATGGGAAAGTTAGGATCAAAAAGCTATCGAGGTATGTTATACTCTAGTTTTTGTCGAATGATCATTTGATTTATTTTTTATAATTAGAAGTCATTTGTCCAGGAAGCATTACTGATTAGATACATGACCACCCATACTTTTCAAAACCAGAGACCAAGAAGGCCAATCCTAAATCACATGGCTCATCATGAATATAGGTTGTTACGGCAGATACCAGCTCTGAGATCGAAGAAGAAGTTGATTGGCTGGAGTCACCTCTAGAGTGACCTGCAGTAAAGTTTACAGCCGGGAGGGATCTCGGCATGGTCAGTGATTTGAAACAGATGGAAAGTACTAAGCATGAAAAAGATTGCTTACCGAAGGTCCTTGGAACCTGAGGGCTTTATTGGAGAGAGCCAAGCAGAACGAGCGATTCCGAGAACATCAGACCATGATTGCACCGTTACAGGATTATTGCCACAATCCACTCTTGAAGATCATTAGGCGGGGATGCAACTTCTAGTAATTCCTTCGCTGTTGATGGTTGTTCTCATGATTTGGATAATATAATATTCAAAATCTTCAGAACCGATCGTGCAGGGAGAAGCGGGCACCTCGATACCTCGAACTTAATAGGAGCTCTATGGAATACACCTCAAAGCCTCGCCCAAGTAACTCGAAGGGTTCTAAGGTGGGCCGAGGTTCCAGGATCTGAGCCTCTGAAAATGAGAACATCCCGGAGGAAAGTAAACCGATCTGTCAGTAAGGTGCAAAGATCGGTGGATATATAGATCTTCATGTAGGTAGGACTTTAAGTCCACAGGAATCCATGTCCAAGGAACATAAAACACATCCTCCTTTCTTTCGAGGTAGCGTTCGAGGTACCCAATGTACCTTATAACATATGCGCCTACTCCCAAGTATAAGCCAAAGCAGATTAAACTATGGAAATAAGACCATAAAAAATACCTCGATCACCGGGAGCTTTGAAAGTAATGCATGATGAGTCAACCTTGTTAAATGCTGATGGTTCCAATGGTCGCCCATTGTAGGAACCAAAGCACCGACACCCCCTTACCATCGAAGGAGGATAATTTAAGAATTTCTTCATAACCAAAGCATTCCTTGGTTTTCGTTTTCTCATAAATCCATTTCCTCTCCTCCCTTAGGGTTCATCCAAAAATTTCTTCGGCATAATTCTTCTTTTCGCTTTTTCTTTAGCAAGATGAATCCTGGAAGTTTCGTGGTGCTGCAGAGGGCGCTTCAAAGGGACCGAGCAAAAACATATGCATCAGTGACCGCTCCTCCAGTGGTTCCACCCCTGGCACTGGCCGGGTCTTCAATTATTGTGCTCGCGGTACCTACTTTGACAAATAAGGATGTTGCAATGCCTAACCTCTCAGCTATTCCGAAGAGCGAAGATGAGAGGTTCACGGTACCTCCTATGGAGGTTACGAAGGTTTGCTTGCCACCGAATGAAGCTTTTGTAATAGAAATGACCGCACTGTCTGCGAGCACTCTAACAAAGGCTAGTGATGCAACTCCTATGCCACCTCTACCAGTAGACAAGCCAAACAGGGGCATCACATCAACCCCCGATCCTCAAGCAGAGGCATTCAGTGCGATGATCTCGTCAATAATAGTTCGGCATGGTGGTTTGATTGGCACAACATTTGGTCTGCCGGTGGATGATTCATATTCACTCCTAGCGAATGAAGCTGGAGCCAAAATCGAGGTTCCAGATGCAAGAGACGTTGCTCCATGCATAGTTGGAGCAAAGGAAGCTAGAGCCCAACTTGAAGCTCCAGAAGCGGGAGATGTCGCTCCACAAACACTCAAAGCAAAGGAAGCTAGAGTCCCGACTAGGGCTTCGGAGGTGGAAGGGCAACCTTCCTAGCATCCTGCAGCCCGGGGTGAAGTTTCGATAGCTTCAACAAGATTCAGCAGGGTCATCATAAGGATGATGGCCATTTTTCTATCCATGGAAGGGCTGGAAATGGGGCAAATGCTCCAAGCTTCCAATGCCTTTGGAGTGTTCATGATGCTAGGTCATCATTTTGCTCTCTTCGCGAGCCTGGCTTCAAGGATAGACCAATTGGAGTGTGAGCTGGAACAAGAAAGGAGGGCTAATGCCAACCTGATAAGGGAGGTTGATAGTAGTGAGGACATGCTCCACGAGGCCCAAGAGAAGGTTGATCACCGAGATGGGATGATCAAGGCAATCGAGGAGCGGTCCTGTGTGGCCGAGAGGGGGCACTTTGATGCCCTAAAAAAAATAAAACAGCTAAGAGCAAAGCTGGAGGAGAAGAGGAAGGTATTGTTTATCGCCCCTATGGTGGTCCCTTTGCCTTCCAGCTTCCAAGCAAAGGCCTCCCTTAGCAGGGTTGATTTGGCGGCGATGGAGACTCAAGTGACCTTGGAGATATCCAAGCTTCATTGTTAGATTTGGTCATTCGACATGAAGGCCAAGCAAGTGGAGGAGGTGCTGAGAAGTGAAGGAGAAAAAAGGCCATCCCTTCGTCGCCGACTCATCGATCAGGAGAAGTTGATCGACTCGTCAAAGAAAATGATAGAAAAGCAAGAGAGGTCTGGGGCCGATATCATCTCTAAAGCTTATCAAAAATATTTTTTCGCAGGCTTCAAATGGTGCAGATCCAAGGCTAAAGCTCATCTTTTTTCTATGGCACCAAACTTCCTGAGGTCAATCCCGTGGATGATAGTTTGAGGGCTGAGATGAGCAACCATGTCCAGATGTTTTCAAAGGGCCTTGATCTATTGCCATCCCTTTTCCATGCCAACCAAGCCACTCAAACGAACCTCGAGGTGCTGTTCGGGGATGAGACGACTTCAGGACCTCAATGAATGCCTTCGTTGTCAATTTTGCTTCTTTTTCGTTATTGATGCACTCATCCTATCCCTGTAATCATATATCAAACTTAGTATAAATGAGTTTTCTGCAAAATTTCTGAGATTATACCAGATTTTTAATATATTGTCTGGGTTCCGACTTTGGCTGCAATATCTAAATGATCTTCTTGTTATGCTTGTGTTGAGTCCTTGTTAAGTCGAAGTATTTTCCCAACCTTGCACTATTCAGTAAAGATTAGAAATCAATAATATTCCGTTAAGGCACAAACTTTGGATCTAGGATTAGGCTTTTCGAAGAAGCCATTCCGAGCTTGATAATGCTCTTGGGAGGTAGGGTTCACCTCGCAAGGCTCGGTTCAAAACTTTGATACCGACCACTGGGTTGTGACCCGAGGAGCAGGTATATTAAAGTTTTGGCTTCGAGCTGCTGGAGCACGATCTTGCTGAGGTGAGCTTATAGACGGACCACTTCACTTTATCTTCCGATTCCTTCCCGTACTGGCTGAATGTTGGAAGTTAAACTCGAGCTAGGATATGAGTGATTTTGAGCTAGGCATTGATATGATAATCACCGCACTGATACCTAGGCTAAGATCTAGCTTTATGGCATTTGAATCATCCCCACATATTCAGATGTGGTATTCATCTTGGACTCTATGCAGGGGCGATCCATCTGCTATTGCAAGAAATCATCAGATCTACCATGAAGTTCATGCCCGATAAGAATGTGCCTCATGTCTCCTTTTCCAAGCATTGTCGGCCAAACTTTGCATTTTCAGCATCTGTGCATTCATTATCTTAGCAGGAGGCACTTCGAAAGACCATGACAATTTTGGTACTTATTTAAATCCTTTCTGCCAGGCTAGGATTTCTCTATCATCCTTCTGCCATAGGCTTCGTGCCTCCAACTTCTCTGATCTTTTCCCAACGTTGTGGAACCTTCTTGATTTTATTGATTGCCAAGATGAGTACTTACAAGAACCTTCAAGCTTTAGTGGCGATCAACCCAGAAGGAGAAGAAGAAGGCGGTTTCGATCCAACAACCATTCAATCAGAGATTATGGAGGTGGACTTAGTGAAACTCTATAATGATTTCGCCATCATTTCGAAGTTCCAACTAGAAGTTCCAAAAGTACATAATCAAGACTGCAGGCCATCACCATGCCGGCTATGCCTCTACGAGCAGAGTTTCAAGGCCGAGATGGGGCTTCCTCTCCGTCCATTCTTCGTCGCTTTGCTTCGATTCTTAGAAGTGTCACCATGTACATTTTTTTCCAAATGCATAGCGATACATCGACAAATTTATCGTAATCAATTTTTTCACTAGTCATCCCAATATCTTTCTTCCATTCCTTTTACACCTTCAAGAAGCATCTCAAGCCTGCTATATAATAATATGCTTTGTCCTGAAAAGGCATTCATCGACTGATTTTGAGGACTCCATCCACCTTCCATTATTAGAAAGAATGGTTCTTCTTTGTCTCGAAAACATTCGAGGCTTGGGATTCCCTTATTAGGACAAGACCCAAAAGTCTGATCTATGGGTACCCAATTTGGACCAGCACCAAAAGAAAAAGTTCATCACTCGACACAACTTCCATGTGTTGAACATAATAAAATTACTTACAGAGCAAAACACTTTACAATGTTAGAATCAACCCAACTAGCCTTGGCGCACATGAATACAAACTCCAGCTTCCTACATACTTGATTTAATAAACTTGTGCTAACTTCGGATCATCTTTGCCACAGGCATGGACAATAATGCAGAAAGGTCGAAGCACAAAGGTGCATCCTACACACTCCCCTATAACTGTCAACCAGTAGAACCGTCCGCACATCCATATGCCAAGCTATGCACACTCAAGTGCCAAGTTACACGCCCAACCACTTTGCATCCCCTTGCATGCGCACCTTTATAGGAACCTTGCCACGGCCATGCCTTGATACTGTGGTGCACCCTTATGCACCATGTTACTGCCACCTCGATACTCGTCTATTAGTACCATTGCTTGGCCTGGCCATCCGATCACCAAACCATGATACTCGTCTACTAATACCATTACTTGGCCTGGCCTGGCCATCCGATCACCAAACCATTCTTTAATACCTTTCACTGCAGAACTTCCTCTAAGTCCTTGAGCATTTCACATTGGCACGACAAAAATATCAATCCATGCCCACCCAAATATCCAGCTAATGGAGCTGTGACACCTACCATCAATATTTGAGCACGTTTGCATCAAAAACGGAGAAAGCGAACCTCCAAGGCTGCAACTCTAAACCACCTGCCGAAATCAGCCAACCAAAAGATAGACGCATACACTAATTAATACAAAACTCAGTTTAGAAAAAAGAAATCCAGATCCAAAAAAAAAAAAAAACGCCCTTTGCAAAAAACATATACAAAATGGTCAATCACAATTTTGCTTTCTTACTCATTATACATTGGACCCTAAAATTCTGTTCCCCAAAAGAACCCCACAACTTTGAACCGGACCCAGAAACAAAACGAGTCGCAATGGCATGATTGCTACATCACGATATATCACGGGTAGGGCCACAAAAAAATTCTATTATTAGATCCTCATCTACTATGTTGTTCATGCATCTAAGAACTGCATGCTTGAGTGTCACCTCCACCCAATTTGTAGCTCAATCTCCCAATATGCACAGAGGCTGTCGCATGCTAAGCTCAGCTTTCAGCTTTGGAAAACTTCCTAGGTCATTGCTCGTGCCCAAAACTTTCTGCATCCCAGAAAAATGGTACAGCAAGTAATATCTAGATAGAGGTGTGCAAAATAAAACATATGATCTAACTTAGAGAATGCATTTTCAAAAATGGTTTATTTGGCATGAATCTGTTTTGTAAACCGATAATACAAAGACAGGCATTCTTGTGAATTCATTTTCATGTTGACATAAACTGAAATCATAAGCAACTAAAACAACAACAAAAATTAAACTGAAAAATGGTACATTGACAATAATATATACTATAAATTATAAAAACAATTAAAACAACATCAAAAATTGAAAAAGAGATAAGGTAACCTATCTGTGTTCATCATATAGGGTCAAAACAGAGATTTGATTCATGAGAACCTGCCAACTTATTTTCAGCTGAAACTCTAAAAACAAATGCAACTTCTAAAATCATCATGTTCTTGAATTTTATCTCCCTCTTTTTTTTTTGACAAGAATCTCCCTCTTTCGAGTGGAAAATACAACACTAAAAGAAAAGAGTTTGCATTAAAATTGAGAAGTGACAGTAAATGCCATTAAATGGTCACCGCCTACCCATGTACTGTTAACTAGAATTGTGAGTGTTTGAAACTGACAATGTATGTTGCTGGCAGCCTCAAATTCCAGTTCCATAGTTGCAATCAAAGCATACAGTAAAAGGTTAATCCAGGCTCATCCAGATCAAGAAAGCAAATGAACAAGTGTAAATATCTTCAAGAAAGTCTATTGATAATGTGGCGATGCCCTAGAATGCTTGGAGGGCTATAAAGCAATCTCAGATGATGCAATAGATGCTACAAACTCAAGTATTTTAATTGATGGCAAAACTTTTAAGGCATCAAGAACTTGTCAAACGTAACTAGCCTTCAAGGAGACGAACCATTAGGAACAGCCATTGACAATGCACTTCAAGTGTCAAATACTTCTCAAGGTCCAGTGAATATAATATATATATATTGTTAAAGGTCAACAAAGATGAAGGTACCAAATTATCAAGCCGTTGAAGTCCTTGGCAGCTGAACCAAGTGACATTGGATCAAATACTGCCTTCACAAGGATTTGGAGGGCTACTCCGAGTTGTATACCTCATTGCCTATGGCCTGTTCTATTAAAAAAAAAGAAAATTAAAATGAAAATGAACTAAGATAACGGTGCTATCCTAGTAAGAAAACAAATTTTTTTGAAGAATTCTCCAAGTCCACTTGATTTCTTCATTATTTTTTTCCTCAAATGTACACCATCTGAGCAAAATAAAAAACACATTTTTATGAGAACCATGCAACTTTCACAAATAATACTTGACCTTCTGTGAAAATTCCATGCATCACTATGAAAAGTTTCTAAGTTTTTCCTATTCAACAAGATGCCTTAAGATTATTTTTTATATATTTTTAAATTCTTCATTTTTTAATCCCTAACATATCCTAGATTATTTTCCGAATATTTTCCAAATTATGAAATCTTTCTTTTGGCAAAATGAAAATAAATTCTTAATTTGTTACCATGGATGCCAGGAAGCTAGAAAAGATGGACATAAGAATGCAACACAAAAATCTAACTACTAAAAAATAGCTGGCCCCACGATGTCCACCTACGACAGACAGCACTTTGCCTATCAAATGGCATGACAAAGTTCAATTATTACCTCCACTTATATTTCAACCAGAGAAGTTTTTGGGACCAAATGAAAAATGCTACATAAACTGCATAAATAAACTGCTTTTACCATTTCGAAAGTTTGAATTTGATTAAGTTTGGAGCATGCAAGATACATATTTCATAGCTAAGAAATAGATTAAGATGATACCATTATTTTGAAAGAAATTTGCAAGATTCATCAAGTATTAAACATATGGGTAGCGAACGATTTATGCAGTCAATTTATTCTTGTTAACCACAAGAAGCAGAAAAATATCAAAGGTGATGATAATTACCAACGCAGCATGATGTGCCTCTTGTAGGATATTTCCATCAACTTCCAATCTGGCTATTGGAAACTCAGGAAGATGTCCTGACTGTTTTTTCCCAAGCAAGTTTCCAGGTCCACGATGGAGGAGGTCTGCATTTGCCAGATAAAATCCATCAGATGACTTTTCGAGTACCTTTAACCGGTCCAGTGTTCCAGAAGTGGAAGACAAGAAGATGCACTTGGACTTTCTTGCTCCACGTCCAACACGACCTCTGAGCTGATGCAACTGAGCAATTCCAAATCTCTCAGCATTCATAACAATCATCATTGATGCATCAGGTACATCAACACCAATCTCAATAACTTGCGTTGCAAGTAGAATACGTGTTTCTCCAGATCTAAATTTTCTCAATGCTTCATCTTTCTTTTCACTCTTCAGGCGCCCATGTAACAGACCACACTGGTAACCTTTAAATTTCTCTGATATGGATGCAAGATCAGCAGTAACAGCACGAAGCTGGGGCAGCTGCTCTGATTCCTCTATAACTGGATACACAAGATACACCTTCCCTCCTGATATTAACTCATCTCTCATCATCTGCATGCATATGAAAGATCCTTCCAGATGAATTTGCCAAAGATGATATTTAAATGAAACTATTATAACAATTTTATTTAGGAAAATAACAGCATGAGCCTAAATAAATTTCGACTCCTCCCATAATGCACATAAAATATAAAAAATGTCAAAAAATCATGTCATCCATGCCAAGAAAAAGAAAAAGCATCAGTGACAGGAAAGCAGGAACATAGTGCTTCAAAGAAGAAAAAAAGCATTGCTAATGTTAATTTTTGTTAGCTTTTAGCTTTTTGAAAGTATAATTAAATTCACTAATGCATTCAGATCCTAGTTATTGATTTGCTAGTGAATCCTAAGATCCAATCTGGTGACATCACCTTGTAGGTTTTGGAGAAGTGTGAGTTTATAAATAACATGATAGAGGAAGACCAGGAAGAAAAAGATATCCAGTTAGACAGGGTCGCTACTATGATGTTTAACAGTTTAATCAAGAAAACAATTCTCACATGTGCTAATGTTAATGTAGAGCTACATTTTGCCTCAATATTTTAATAAATGGGTAAAGTTTCTTCAAGTGCATATATAGTAAGTCCTCAGCAAGCCAAATTAGGTTCTTGCCAAAAAAAGTCCATGTTAATATTTAAAGATTATCGCTATTGTAGGAAAGAACTTCAGTCAATGAATAGATTGAGTGACACTAAGTCTGTTGCGGCAAAACATATGTTACCCAAACCCTTTGGCTTTAACCTAAACAAATCACAAGATACTAGAGGTGGGTATTGGTATACCCCTGGGTATGGGTAAACAAGAAGAGTTTTTTTAAAAACTAGAAGGATCCGTCCCCTAGACACATGCCTGTATATGAAATTCATACCTAAGTTCATGTAGCACAGGGTCAAACCAAATTGTAAGGTCCAAGTCTGATAGGATGAGTTTACATTATTTTAGAATCAGCATCTCTTTAGGAAGTCCTAGTCTTACAGCAATCATACTAGAATTTATACTTGTACAGGACATGCATGAGTTTACATCATTATACTCCCTTTCAACTTTTAGTAATAAACACATAAAAATCCTAAAATCAAAATATACAAAGTATTAACCCAGCTTATTCACTCTCTTCCAGTGATTAGTGTTGCCAGGATTCTAGATCCTCCTGTTAGCACTAGAATTTGGATCTCTAAATGTACTTGTAACAGCTGACATGACCAGTACTGCAATCTGATTAGGGGTGCAATCGAACCAAGCCAAGTTGAGTAGTTGAAAGCTTAAGCTTGACTTAATTCAAAATACTCGGACTCGAAACTCGGCTCGACATCAATTGAGCCATACTTGAGCTCGAATTTGAGCTCAAAAACGAGCCTTAACCCATTAATAATATATATTATAATTAAAATAATATTATTAAAATATATATGAACTCGAATAGGCTTGCGAGCTTTCAAAACGAGTATCCTACTACTTGAGCTCGATTAGAAAAACTATTTGCACTACTCAAGCTTGACTCGAACTCAATAGTAATCGAATCGAGTCGAGTCAAGCTTGGACTCGAGTCAAGCTCCAGTAGCTCGCGAGCAGCTCAACTCGTTTGCACCCCTGAATCTAATGATGATCACAGCAACAAAAAAAAAAATCTCTTTTGAAGAACCTGCTGTAGCAAATGAAAGAGTGAATAAAGGAAAACTAAGAAAAGCGACTAAAAATAAATATATGGAGAACATGATTACATGTATGATCTCTTTGTCAGTTCACATGCCTATTTTAGCCTCCACATTTTTTTTCATTTTTCTTATGTTATGATGCCTTGATGCTATTTTTTTGCAAACAATATGCTAAAGTATCACTTTAAGTGCTCTAGTCATGGTTTCCAGTGTGCCAAAGTGTTTGCATTGCTAGTTTACTAAAAAAACATCACATTGCTTCACTGAAAGGTGCAGAACATTAGGTGGTCCCAAAATGAGTTTCAGACAGCAGAACAAAAGAACAGAGCACAGATGCAAAAATTTCTTTCATATCTATATTACATTTTAAAGTAACAACTAATAGTATTTAACATGAGCAATGCATGTATGTTATCCAAGGGAGCACTCAATGGATGACCATGATATTAATGATAGATTTATTTGGAGCAAATTTGACAAATATATTCCTGACTTAATAAAATGTGTTTCTGTCTTTGTTTTAGTATTTGCACAATGGGACATATTTGCCGAAAAAGGAGTGTAAATATAAGAGCACAGGGAGGTGTAAATCCACTCCCAGTAAGCTTTTCACCCTTCTATTTCTGGGTCCTCTAGATCATGGTACAATGTGATAGAATTGGTTGAAAAAGGATAAGTTCCTCCAGCTTACCTCTTAAGCAAGAATGATAGTCAAGCAGGCAACGTTACTCAGATTTGCATGTCCAGCCAGCAAAAAGCATCTCTACTACATGTGTTGGCAAGTCAAGTGTGTGCAAGTGTAGGTGCATACCATGGACAGCCCAAAAACTACAGTTGTTCAAAAACCCACCTCTGAGGGATTCCGATGGTGGGACTTATTTGTATCAAACATAAAACTACTCTGAGAAACTGATACATCACAAAACTAGTCAACTTCCAGTAAAATGAGACTAACCGTTCCCAATACAATAGCAATCTGAATCTCAAAAAAAAAAAAAAAAAAAAAAACAGAAGCATTCATGACATCTAATGTGCAGAACATATATGGTTATATTGCACAAGAAAACTACCATCTACAAGATATAAGCATGACACATGATTGGTGTTTGGTAGGATCCACTCTCAGTTGCTACAGAATGAGGTTAAATGCCTTGCATTAATAGAACAAAGAACAATGGCCTCTTGTCTCACTTTATGGGTTCAACGTATCTGTGTGCTCATAATCATAAGTAGAAAAATCAAACAATCCAAACTGGTGGACTTTACCATAGAAAATAAATATTTCATTACATAATCTAGGCATACACCAATATCGGTTATTCTACCCTTTTATCTAGTGGAAAATATAGCATGCTATTCATTGATGAATTAAAAAAGTTCCCAATGTTGATATCAAGCTACAAAAATATAGTTAATAATAGTTATCTGCCTAAAAGAGAAAGAAAAATAAAGACAAGTATAATTATCATTACCCGGAAGACCTTCTCAAAACCAATCTCATTTCCTTCAAGAACAAAAGTTTCTACAGGTGTTCTTCCAGGGGGCAACTCTGTTATCTACAATAAAAGATTCAAGAAGAGTGGTTGTCAAGTCTAAACCAAAAAAGCCCAACAAATGCGCTGTGAAATAATATAAATTATAATAAATGTTTACTGATCGAAGAACCCATGAAATAAGTGTTGCATGTTTTGGGATGCACGTACACGACAAGCATAACGATGCAGCCTCAAGGTCATGAATTTTTCCACAGACAAAACTATTTTAAGTATCTTAAATGAAGCTTTTTTCCCATATGTTATGACAAGATTTGACATAAGAAGTTGCTGTCATTTTGTTAAATATTTAGAGTTGATTGTTGCCAAAAGGAAAACTAGAAAATAGAAATCATTATATGTAAGAATTAACAAAGTAAATATAGTACATTATATTTAACTTGATAATAATAGCCAAATTATTTTTATAAAACAATGGAATTGATTTTAGAATTAAACTATTTCTGAGACCCGCTTGACTTTGCCTGTCTCTCTCATAACACCTCCATCTTGCCCAAGTCCTTCCCATCTTTCATTGTGCCTCGTTCCAGTCAATCACCTTTATTTCTTTCAGCAACTTGTTCTTGTTATCCTCTTTTCATTCTGCTTGTTTAGTGTTAATGTTTGATATTATCTCTTGGGGAGGGCTGACAATGTAGTCACTTCATCATGAAGCAAAGAAGAAATAACAGATGCACTAGTTTCGTGATGGCTAACAGATAAGTAATTGCAAGAAGACTTGATATATAATCATCATTTGCTGAGCAGTTGTTAAGAGGATCAACAGGTTGATTCAAGAAAACTATTGACTTGGCATCATGATTTTGATCCTTGTGGTTATCCAAGTGATGACCCTGACACCAATTCCTTCAATAATAATTCAAATTATTAAATTCAATCATGCACTTGCAAGTTTGTCACTCTTTCAGGCAGGCACAACCAACTAAGTTCATATCATTCAGATCAGAAGCCTGTCTTCTATGTGGAGGTTAATTAAATCTATTATGGTAGTTAGCCTTCCAACCTTGTGAAAGAGGAACCTAAAAAACGTATAATCCAAAGGATTGAAATAAAGACCTTACTTGCAAAATGCAAGCATTTGAGAGACCAAGATCAGTCAACCTACATGGCCATTATAGCATGGTCACCAAGAAATGTTACTAAATATAAAGCATCATACAGGAGAAAAAGTAATATAAAATTAAAGAGAGTGGAATAGTTTCACATACTTGAGTTAGAGACATATCTCCATATAAAGCCAAAGCCAGTGTCCTTGGAATAGGAGTGGCTGACATAGCAAGAACATGAGGGGCCATTAGGGCTTTATCTTCAGAAGACTCATCCAAATTTGTACAATTCATTCTTAAGCTTGGTGATATCAAATATAACTGCAACATTGGTTTCAATCAAGTCAGGAAAATTCAATATAACTGAAAGCTATATCACAATTTTAAGTAAAAGTTAGAGAAGTAATTAATAAGAGAGAAACTCTAGACTGAAAATGAGAAGCAAATTTAGGAGTGAATTAATATCTCATTCAAATATGAAACCAAATATGCATAACCAAAAACTCATGTACATACAATTCTTTATGAGTGATTGAAGAGGATGCCAATGGAAATCTGAAGGGAAGATTGCCACAAGTTTAATATATTTTCCTTAACAAAGTTTTTGAAACTAAGAAAAAAGAACTTAAATGAGTAAAAGTGCAAAACCTTCAAACAATTAGAAACAATGGTACTGCTTTAATTGTCCTTGTTCAACATACAAATCTAAATCCTCAAACTTATTGTAAATCTTGATTTGATCTCCAATAAGTAATAATAAAGTACTATCTAACACTCCCTGTCTAGACCAGCTTTCAGTTGCAGCATAACAGAACTGCAGTAAACAGCTACATAAATCAAGAAGGATCAAGCAAGAATTAATATGGAACAAAAAGAAACAAGCTGTGAGAGAGAAAACAGCAGTACATCTAATACTTATACCCTGAGCATCTGTTCCCCTAACTAACCAAATGACATCATTATCCTAAGCGGTGCTGTTGCAGTAATGCAGTTTGGGGTTGAGTTTGCATCCAGAACTCATAATTAAGCCTAACAACGTGCACTCTGACATATTACACCATAAATCAGACAACCTTGAAAAAATACCAAAGAAAAAAGTTCTTAACTTGCTAATGAAACGAACTTGTTTTTGAATAAGTCACATAAAGGAACTAGAAAACACCTATTGCAAGGAAAATGATAGATTTTTTTAAAAAAAGGAAGAACTGCCACAAACAAGGAACAGTAAACTACCTTACTGTTAAACCGTCCTCTTTGAATCACACCAAAGCGATGCTGCTCATCTACAACAGCAATACGTAAAGCTGAGAATTCAACCTTTTCAGCTATCAGGCTGTGAGTTCCAATGACCATTGCTATATCACCTGTCTGAAGACCCTGCCGCAATCACAAATTACAGAAGCAATATCAGAAAGCATTTTGACAGCAACGTGCAAAAGTTTTTTTTTTTTTCTAAAAAAAAAAAGAGGCATGCCTTAAGAATTATCCGTGACTGCTTTGCTGAGGTGGAGCCAGTTAGCAAAGCAATAGAAGGTTTACTTCGGTCCCCTCTGATGTTCTCCAACAAAGAAACTAGATGCTCATAATGTTGAATGGCAAGGAGCTCAGTTGGAACCATAAAAGCTGCCTAGTAACAAGTTTGAGCAATTAGCATACTGTCAATGTCATTCATATTTCAAACACCAATTCTGCTGATAGCAATGAACTTACAATACAATGAAATTTCAGCAACATAATCCAATTAAAGATCAAACATTTTAAACATAATCACAAATACAAAGTTTTAATTTAGCCAACCTGGAAACCTGAACCAATAACCTCCATACTAGCCAGGAAAGCAACCACAGTTTTCCCACAGCCAACATCACCCTGTAAAGGAATATATATATATATATATTTGATAAGCAAAAAAAAAAAAAGAATATATTTTTGTAGCACAATCATTCACAAGCCATTAGAAAATGCATTGACTGTTATTGCAACATGCAATAAATAGATCAAACATAGAGGTAAAATGTTTTGAATGCAAAGATGTTGCACCACAGAAAGTCAACATGATAACTGTTATATCTTGTTTAGCTTTACCATGAGAAATACATGAAACACAGGCTTACAAATGATAAAAGAATCAAACTTGTTCTCAAAAGAAATATAATGTCACTATAATATATGTTTACTGGAATTAGTTGCATGCCTAAAGTGATTGTGGCTTTGTCAGTGAAGAAGCCAAAATAGAAGCTCCCTGTTCCTATGTCATTGCCTCAACAGTGACTTTTGACAGTCATAGCAAGCTTGACAACACCATGTACCATGGTCTGATGTTCAGGGTGACATCCATGACCACGAGACTGATCAACAATAACATCACAAGAGACTAGCAGTCAATCAACTGTGAATCTCAATTTACTAGTAATCTAACAAATATTGAGCTTTGAACTTCCCTTCATGTTCTCTGCTACTTTTTGAGAATACCATTTTTTTCGGCAACTGATTCAGTTTTTGAGGGATACATTTTGTGCTTGAGCCACTGCAGAGTTAGATCATGAACCATTTTTACTTTCTAACCTGTAAGCATGTCTGCGTTTTTCCGCATTGAAAACTTAAGAGACACCATGGTGACTAAACAACCTGATAAGACATCTCTGTGCTAGTCTGCAGCTCTGCCAAGTTTTGGTTCACTTGCAGCTAGTCCACATACTGACTCGAACACTTTAGTGCTTAACAGGATGGTCTTCTAATTTGCAGCAAAGCAGCAGCTTTATCAGAATCACTGTCCCCTTAAACACAGTTGCAAACATTCAATACTATTTCTTATCTTTCATTAAAAGCCCTCTTCTTTAAGCTAACTAGAAATAGTATTTCATGGTTGCAATTGTGAGGGTTAAATTTGAATACATCTCCGGTATCTCATTCTGTTGAAAGAAGGTTGTCAATATACATATGTACATCAGTACATGCATACATATGTACATACAGGTATGATCCAAGAAATTATATTCTAGAAATGACCCACTTTTAATGCACTAGAACTTGCAGGAAATTGTTGATTCAGAGAAGCAAGTATGAAATTGCGGCACCATCAACTAAACAGGCTTACTAAAACATGGCTGACATGTTTCCAGCAATCATAGTGAAAGCCAAACTTTAAAAAAAAATAAATAAAGATAGTACCTGTAAAAGTCTGTTCATAGGGACTGGTCTCTTGAGATCCCAAATAATCTCTGAAACTGCATTCAACTGACTAGGAGTAAGAGAATAAGGAAGAGACTTTAACAACATCTTAGTAAGATCGGACCATTGCTCCATACAGACAGCATTTAGCCCATGCTGGTTGTATTTATCCAACAATTCTTCCTTTTCAATCCATGTACCAAGTGCCTCAAGCATTTGAAATAGCCTTCCCAACTGAGAATAAAACCAATCATAGAATTTTAAAATCCAGGAATTCATAGACTGTAAAAAAGATAGAAAAGAAAAGCATGACGTATACTATGAAATGCGCTCATGCAACAAAATTGGTCTTAAGTCGTTGTAAATGTTGTACACTACCAAACAAGCTGAAGGTGAAACAAGCATTTCAAAAGCTATCACATAGTTGCCAGAATGGAGTGCAGGTGAGGGGAAGCGGATACCATAGAAATAGTTTTAGTAAGAAGTGTTTAGGAAATGGATGCAGGTTTGAGATTATGGGAAAATTCCAAAGCGGGTACATTACACTAAATAGAAGATTCTGGCTAATAAGATCAAACATATCAGCTGCATGCTATGTGATAATCTATTTCTGGATAAATATAATGAGGTATTCTAGGCACACCAAGAACTTTGGCACCGTACTTAAATATTATTGCCTAGTTTCCAAAGTTACCATTCAGGACTGTACAGGTAACTAAAACAAGAAAAAAAATTTCATTCAGGATAAATATTCGGAGTTTCCTAGCATCAAGAGCTGATGATATTTTAAATAGATATTACAATGCCATTCATAAAGTTAGGCATCATGCACATAGGACTGGAAATGGACCTTGACCGGACTGGCTTCTAGTCAGGCTTTGGGCCAGACGAGAATAAGTTTGTTGTTAGGGAAAATTGTTAGACTTAGGCATAAATCCCAAAGCCCAAAAGTTTTTCGGGCAAGGTTCAAGCAACAGCTGGCCAACCCATGCTCAACCAGAAAGCCGATTTAAATCAGGACAAATAAATATGTTATAGATTAATATTTTTATATAACGTATAAAGATATAATTTTGAAGTTTTAAAAACCACCGAGATGACACTCTGAGTGGTATTGCACTGTCCTGATAAAAAATCAGCACCAGTACATAGTGTGTCAATACGGGACACAATCCAGGATTGTGTGTTGGTCCCAGCATAGTACATTTTTTTCAAAAAATCAATATGCCCTTTGGTATCAGTTTTTAAAACCTTATTTTTTCACTTATTTAATCCAATCCATCCATAAATTTTTGACTGATGGCTATCATTTATCCAAATATCTAATAGAAGGTAACCATCTAAAACCCCATTCATCTTCTCTCACTCTCATCGTACCCAAATCCAAACTCTATACTTGATTCCATTCATCTACAATGTGCTACATCATAATGGTAATCTCCCTCCACCTATTTCCCTTTGCCCAGTCCCTCTTGAGGTGAGAGAAAGATCATCCCCTTTGCTCTCCTCTCTCTTACTCAATAGACTAGCCCCTTCTCCATACTCTCTCTCTCTCTCTCTCTCTCTCTCTCTCTCTCTCTCTCTCTCTCTCTCTCTCTGTCTCTGTCTCTGTGTGTGTGTGTGTGTGTGTGTGTGTGTGTGTGTGTGTGTCTCACATTGTGCAAAGGCAAAGAGACAAGGGCATCCAAATTGTCAAGCTTTGAGCTAGATGTATTCGAGTTTGATAAGGACTAGTTCAGGTTCGGGGCCATTTGGGCTCTACATTGAGCTTGAGTTCGAGCTCAAGGCAGATGTCATAAAAAATTTTAGGCTTAGTCCCCACAAGAAGCCCAAAAAGACATTTGCCAGGTTTAGTCAAGGGGCAGACCAGCCTGGGCTCAACCCGCTTCCAGCCCTACATGCACAGCATAGTCAACTAGCATAAGAATTTTCTTTTTCTTTGTTTTAGAGAAGTGTAGCATGCATAATTATTAGCCAGATACTTATGGCCCAATTTATAAGCAGGCTTGCATCAAGCCCACAACAAATATTTTCTCAATCCTTTTTGTGGAGTCATCTAATTTTAATATTTTGTTCCATAACAAACCACATCTTTTACAGGATATCGCTTGGATGTATTTTGCTATTTTTGTGGTTGCTTTAGTCCATTTTTCCAGGTGTGGAATCTCTGAACAGTCATAATAACAAACCTTTGACAAAGCCAAAATGGGGCATTTTCAATTATTCCGTCATTCTCAGATATTTAGAACCATGCATACATGTCTAGCAGCAAAGTATTGCTCTCAATAGAACAATAAACTATTAGCTTTTGAACATAACAGATAACTTTATTATGATCTAAAATTATTCATTAGGTGGTTGTAATTCTAAAAAATTTTCAAGCAGAAGTATTTGGAAAATGCAGCAAATATGTTCAAGAGGTGAGCAATCTAATCAGAGTGAGCAATATTCAAAAGAATGATGATTGAAGTTTCACTGATAATCAAAGTACATTGTTATCTAAATCTCAAAATAAAAATAACACTGTATCTGAAAAGTTGCCCATTCTCAAGGCAAAACATCAACCTTTTAACCAGTAGTCCTTGAACTTTAGTTTCCCACTCAGTCCTTTTCGTGAGTCTGGGACTTATAAGACTTTACAAAAGGTAAAAATTAAGGGGGAGATGGAACAAAAGAAAACATGAAAAATTTAGTAACAAAGAATATACCACAGAATTCAAAGAATCTAACAACATAAACACTTAAAAGAAACAATGGCAAAACTTGCTGGCACTTCTTTCTTCCCCTCTCAGGATATGATAAAATAGAGGAATTGAATAGGAAATAAGCTAATAATGTTTTTTGCAGAATATGAGCCAACTTCTAAGAGCTGCTTGGGATAGGTGGCAATTGATGATACAGAGCAAGCAAGCAGGATTAATTATATATCTCATATGTTAGCAAATTGTATCAGACAATGTGCCATGTACAACTCTCCAAAAATTAGTGTGAGACTAATGTTTTGCTGAACAATACCCCAATCGTGTGTTTTCATTCAACAGCTATCTCTGTGAGCATAGATTAGTAGTTTCTTATACTCTTTAGCAACAATTATATCTTCGGACAGCAAGCAAAAAATTGGGAAGTGCATGCATTTGCAGAGCTGCAGAACTTAGATCATGTTATGAGATCCAAGTCTGAAACTTGAGAGAATGTTTTTGCAATTTACAAGAAAAAATTCCATAGGAAGTAAACAACAAAAGGAAATACTTTTTATGGCTTCATAACTTACTTGAAGGTAAAAGAATTCATCAAATATTAGTCTTCTGCGAGCTAAATCAGCTTCATGTAAATTCCTTGGATGGTGGATTCCCATGTAGGCCTGAATTCAGTAACAGAGAGAGATTGGTACAACATGATAACAATAGAAGAGTATAACAAGTATCTCAAAATATGCTGTGGAAATGGCTTCAGAATACAAGAGTCGGTAACAATAAATTAAACAGCAACAAGTATGTGGCCATTCTGCATTATTGAGCATATAGATGCGCAAAACACCGGTGATTTTGAACATTCTGATATGACCTATGATGTTACTTGTAATCAGGAATCGATAGAAGACAGTAAGCAGGACCAATGGCAGCCTTAAAGTATATATTAAGTGCAAAAACAATGGACAATAAATCTACACCTATTGGATTCCTTGTCCAAAAATTAGAAGCGGATGAAAGCAAGTCGAAGATCTACCCTCCTACTTATCTATATATACATTCAAAACTTTAGATACAGTTTACTGATGCAAATGTAATAAGGTAGGTGGTATCTTGAACAAAACACACTACTTTCAAGACAGCAACAGCACAAGAAGTGTGCGGTATAGTGGAAAAGGTAAACCAGACTTAAATGAGCTGATAGTAACAGGCTCAATCTGAAAGCAGATAATCATCATCCAATCAGAGTTTCAATTTGAGCCTGTCATTAGATAAGCAAACATCTTGAGTGCTGTGTAACCTGAGGGTCCAAACAATTGCGAAAAGGGCAACAAGAGCTGCCAATCCTAATGAAAGAAATAATATTAACTAGTCTCATGACAAATGAACCAAAAATACGTTCAGACAGCTATAGCATAGCCTTTGATCAGGTGAATTTCTAGATATAAAAGATGGAGATTTGAGGGCACCCAACAATATTCTTGCTTAATGCATATGGTATACTACAATGGCCAGCAAGTTCTTAAGCAAATGAATATGATCAGTAGATTAACTTACATCATAAAGGTTTAGCAAGCTGAACTCCTTGAGGATCTCATTAGGCATAGGATCTATGTTAGAAGTCAATATCTTCAAGGCTCTGCACATATTTTAGGTCATACATTAGGTTGCCAGTGCAATCGCCCAAATCTTAGCATTTAACTGAGAAGTAAACTGAAATGGAATCAGATATATGAAAAGGGTGATAGCATTCTCCTACTAGTAGAAAACGTAGAGATCTGGAGAAATGCAGAAGGTAATTTTGCAAATTTAGTCCGCTATATTGTCATTTTTGCAGGACATGCCCCCCCACCTCTCACTCTCGCACATGTGCACAGAAGTAGCACAACTTTAAAATTTTTCAGATGCTTTTATACCTCAACACCACAGGAAATATGTGCAAAGTTGAATGCACATATTTCTTGTAGTGAGCTGACATGTTTCTAAAGTCAACGCGCACAATTGTTGATCATGCAATGCAAATTCATTAGCTGAAGTGTATTCATGTGGCCAGGGGCAAAAGCATCTGAAAACTTCAAAACCAGGCCATTCCACAAAAAATAGAAGTGGTTCAGAACTACAGAAATAAAAATAAGCTTAGCCATTTCAGCAAAACTTCTAATTCAGAAAGTAACAAGAAAATTACACAATCGTTTGATTGACCCAAAATAAAGAAATAGGAAAGAGAAAAAATATGTAAATAAACAAAGAAAAAGAGGTGATCAATATTATGGATCTCCACATCCAAGGTTCGTTGGTATGCCCAGTATAGCACAGTATACTCGGAACGGTACGATACAACCCCTATACCAACAAGGAAGCTATGGCACAACATGAAACGGGCAGTATGGGTTGATACAACATGAAACCAAGAATAACTAGTTGATTCCACCCAATATAGACTGGTTTTGCCCTGTGAAATATCGAGCCTTGGTACAATATCAGTATGGTAAAAATACGCCAAACACTGGGCAGTACAGGTTGACACAGAGAATCATGTCAACACCCTTCATAGGCTTGTACCAATTAGGAACACATTTTAAAACATCAACTCAGATTCTTCATAATGTGTTTGTCGTACTCTACATGTCTAGAAATAACCAAAATTCTGAGCATGTAACTTGATTGGCCCAATCAGGTTTGCCAAAAATATTGGAGTGCTTGTCAACCACATGGTTCATTCTCCCGCCATAAGTATGAGTGCTACCACAAGTTCACCATAAATCTCAACCAATCCCGGCATTATTACCATCAAAACACCTAAATTCATCACCACTATCACCACCTAAGGAACTAAAAGCACAGCTACTCAAAATAAGTTTCGCTAGAATTGTTTCAAATCAAGCTAGAAAAAGAGGAAGCCTTACTATTTTCACAATTTTAACTGGTGGTACTTGAAAAGGATGGGATCTCCACCATTACCCACATCTCAACAAACGACCCAGTCCAACTATCTTAGCCTGACTCCCCCAACCTCACCTAGTATCATTCACCTCTATGGTCAAAATTCCTCCTAAAACAGGAATCCAGCCATGATGGGTTAACAATTGGTATCTTTAACAAGAGGAAGGGTCCAAAGGTTTTAGTAGCACCTTTGTCAAGTCTCCTGCTTAGAGAACTGTACTCTGGTAATGAATCGCTATTTCTTCTTATATTCACTAACCTCTTGATTTAGCAAACCTCTCATTTTGAATTCTAATAGAGTAATGTATCCATTCTATATTCTAAAAAATCACTGGAAAAAAGATCAAATGCAAGCTTTAACTTTCAATTAGAACAATAGTTAGCATTTATTAAATAAAAAAAAAAACCTTCATGATGTGGAAACTACAAGTCAAGGATGTAAATAACACTAGCACACTCAAAAGCTGACAATGGGAAAAGCTATGTCAAACAAAGGGCCATTTTGATTGTTAACTAGAATTAAAATGCTTGTCATATCAAAGTTCACTAATACAACAGCTCTTTATGATGGTCCTGGTTCCTGTACATAGAACAGCACTAGAGGTATAGATGATTTTGCCTCTAAGCTTCATGTCCACAAATATCCTACAACCGAGGACACTGGCATTGATCCAATCAACAACCGCAAAAACATATTCATTCTGATGCAATTATCATGAAAGCATCCATTTGGTTGTACCACATAATTTATGAGAGATAAATATTAAGCCATGATAACAACCACATTTTTTTTTAACAAACAATGACCAAATACTTTTCAAGTATATATTACTGATGAGAGTTTATATAAGCAAATTAAATGACATAAACTGTCACTAAAATGCTTAAAATTTGAAATATCAGATCCAGAAAGTTTGCTTAAATTTACTGAAATTGACTAAGTAAAATAAACAGATGATAAAAACATGAGAATATATAATATATGGAGAGACTAATTAGCAACAACTGAAAGGCAAAAAAAATAAATAAAACCTAGCAACAATAATTATAAAAAATAAAGTTCAATAGATGAAGATTTCTGGCTAGATTAACAAGCTAAAGTAACCTTGATATGATATTCCTAAGAAAGTCAGGTTTCAGTCCTGCTTTAGAAGGGTATAGAGGATATGGTCTCCTCTCTACATGTGCATGCTGTTCTTCCTCCTCTTCAAGCATATCAATATTGTATTCCCTCATTTCATAGTGGTTTTCTGTGCATTTCTTCTTGACCTACATTACCATACACAACCATTAAGCTATGATAAAATAAGGCATACAAAGATATACAGCTCTGTGATTTATGCAGCACAAGAATAAATTGGTTGCATTGTAAACTGCAAACAATCTAGCAGCTTATCCCAACATGTAATTACCAAAGTCAAGAATGTGACCTAATGTGAAGTGCAGCATATAAGTAGTTGTTAATACAACCAACAACTTTAGTTGCTATGTAAGTACAACATGAGCAAGTTCAGTTTTAAACTACAAATTCTAAATTTAAAACCCCAACAATCTCCAAGCTTCGCATTACTAAACACAACCCTTAGATCTGTGTTTCTTTTCATTTTTGCAAAGGTATAAAGAATATAATCTTAAAAAGTCAATGCTCTGGCTCACAGAAGACTCAGCATTTATGGATAAAGGTTAAATGGGTCCACCTAAACATTCCTATTTCAGAGAAGCTAAGAAACCCCAGCCTCTGAAACTAAGAATCAATGGTCTACTCTATGGTAATTAAAGGATCTTCATGGAGATTAGACCAAGTGGATCTGGAAAATACAAATGGATGATCTAGATGCAATCAAGTTTACCTTTTACAAAAGAAGGGGATTTGTCTGGATAATGTGTAGAGTAACTAAAAGGTGATCCTGTATGTATGGATATGTGTGTACATGAGAAAATGATCATGCTGGTCAAGAAACAAAGGCTAAATTATTGTCTAGCAGGGGAAAAACGAAACCATGGGACATTTTGAGCTATATAGATAAACATATGTGCATCAGTCAGATATATAAAGTCATATTAAGAGTTCTATAATTAACATTGACATTTGTTATACTTAAAAAATATCATGCTTATAAAGTTAAAATAATCAAAAAGTAATTTTCATAAAGGAAAATATCATTTATATACAGTGACCCTTAATGAGCAATGAAAAATCATAAATAACCATCCAGAAAACCCAAATTACAGTATTACCCACCTTCCCGCTAACATATACATGATCTCCCTCTCTATACTTTGACTGAATGCTTTTAAGAAAAGGCAGATATGTAAAACGCGTGCCACGGAAAAACTTCTTCAAATGCAGGTAAACCATCTTCTTTTCTTCAGTGCCACGGCCATCATTTTTAATTTCCATCACTGGCTCATTATTTTGAAGCTCACAGCCAATTACGACTTCAAGGAATGAGAAAGAAGGGCTAGCCTTGATTCCCCTGAAAAGCATTAATGCATAAGAATGATTTTAATGGAAAAATGAATCATTTTTAAGAGCACAATATCTCTTACCACAGCATTATGATAAAAATCTTGTAATAATATCAAAATAAATAGAGGTAAAACTTTTAAATAGATTAAGAAATGTAAACCACTTTTATGAGATGGGACTGGCATTTTCTTTCATAATGTTGCAATCAAAGTTGTGTACCAAGGTAAAAAAATAAACAAGTGAAAGCACTAATTTTATCAGCTAACCAACCGAGACAACCAAGTTAACCCAAACATTTTGCATACCACATATAGTATATCACATGATCCTCGCATCTTACATTTGCATTCCTTAGAAAGTTGTTGCTTCTAATATCTGGGCAGGTTCAACAAATATATCCTTGCTAATTTTGGTTGATCAATATAGAAACTTACAGTGGCATACCAATTCAGCAACATTTACAACTACCCTTTCCATTTTTCCATCGTCTCACCATTGCTGACTTTATTTCTTAGCATTCTTTTTTAGTTAATTGGATTTATATTGCCATACATGCTAAATCTTAGCAAATTTGGCCCAGCCAGTCAATCCTGGAATTTGGCGGGCCTGAGTAGAGATTTTCATCCAAGTAGGCCAGGCTAGGCCTGATATTTTTAGGCCAACTTAAATTTGTGCTATTGTCAGGCTTGTCAAATTTTAGGCCTCCTGGCCCAGCCCAATATACATGACTTATCTATTTTTATATTTTTAATAATATTAAGATTTTATTTTTTTTAAAGGATAAGAAATAGAAAACCACAAACCTCCCAATCTATTCTCCATCTAACCTATCTCTTTATTGCCCCATCTCCCCATCTCCTTGCCTCCTCCCTCTCATTCCTTCTCTCTCTGCATCTCTCTCTCATTGTCCCCCCATCGGCACAAGGGAAAACAAGGGGGAACTAATACAAACTACAATGACCCTTTCTACCATTTCTCACCCTCTATAACTCCCACCAACACCACCATGAACCAACAGACAGCATCACACCTTCTCCTCCTTTCACCATCACTCTCCCTCCCACCAGCATGCCTCCTCTCTCTGTCTTTTCTAGTTCTCTCTTTAATTGTGAGGAAGGATATAGATAAACCTGGAAGTTGGAAAGACAAAAAAATGACCCTAGAAAGGAAAACTTGACAAATGAGACTCCATAAAGCTGATCCAAATAGTTAGTAAAAGGCTAGATGATTATGGTTATAACTTACGTTTATAATTATCATCTCATTCTCTTCCCTTCATTCCCACTGCAAAACCCAGCGACGAACCATTTTCCCTCTATTTTTTCAACCAATGCAAGATCAATCAAGTTGAGCTAGGTCAAGCCTGGGCTTGGACCATAAAAGGGCAGGCTGAGTACAGGCTTGATGTCAAGCCAAGTCATGCTTGAACTTGAGTTTTAAACATTGATACTAAGCTTAGGCAGGCCTGATTGATACTTATGTCTAGTTTTTACTCATCACAGCTAGTTGACCTCCTTAGCCACTCTTATCCCAAACATCTAATGTGCAAAACTAGTTTCGTCCATACTTTGAGAGACAGTTTGCCAAACCGGACAGGTTCGGACAGCCAAACCAAATTGCTCGGTTGTTGACACAATTCAGCCTATACATTCGAAAAGGTAAGTCAAATTCCCCTCCCAATGGCTTCAAATCAAAAACCTCACCTCCCCTCTCTCCCTCACAAAGTCTTCCAGCCTCTCTATCTGTCGTCCAAACAATGAGACCTCACCGCCACAGCCCTCAAACCCTTGCATGCCACTCTAGAGCACCAGCTGGAGAGCCTAGCAGACCATGGGGTCTACCTTGGCATTATCAGCAGCTGCAACATCTTCACTGCCCTTGACAGATTGCATAGCCTCCATGCAGCCCTCCAACCTCCACCAGATCATCGGTCCTGGCCTTCACCTTTCCCCCACAACTCCCAATGGCTTCAAAACCCTCGCCTCCCCTCTCCTAGGCTTCAAAATGGTAAGGCCTCTGCCCTCTTCCTCTCCCCCACTCTCTTTCTTCCACTCCAGCCCTCTGCCTCTTCCTCCCCCTAGTTTCAGTATGTTGTGGTTCAATATGGTACAGACAAGTACCATACCATATTAGTCACCAGCCAGCATGCCTGCCGATACCAGTTTCTACAATCCTTGCTTTGAGGTTAACTATTACATGGATCCTCATAAACCATCCAACTAAGTTGGCAACTCCAGTGCTTCCTTGGTTTATAAGTATTCCATCTTTACAATTGTCATTTATTCTTTGTTATTTCCAACCTCAAAACCTTTTTCCCCATAAATGCTTTTGGATCCCAAAATCCCAGCAACATGTATGTTCACACATGCCAAACTTCTCAAATGATTTTCTAATGCAATAATTATCAAGCCCTGATTTTCTCCAGAATTTTCATTTTTCCCTACAATTTTTGCTAAATAAATCATATGCATCTTATGGTCTTGTTTTAATTGTAACATCAAATGCTGCTCGCCTGCGTTAAGTGTCACAAATGGATTGTTTCTTCTAGTGTCAAAAATTGATTGTTTCTTCTAGAAGATACGAACTTATAATATTTAAAAGACAATAATAATACGCTGATCAGACCATGATCTTTAATTTTTAAGGTATATGTCTTATTATTTATTTTTTAACAAGAGTTTTCTCATTTGATTATCAGATACAGGTCTAGGAAGTCACTCTATTGGAAGGAGAAAAAAAAATCACACATTTAAAATATCTCCTCTGCATATGAAAGGAAGAAAAAGTATTCCATGTGCCAGAGAGGCTTACCTTGCATATACCAGATAAAGAATATAGTTTACCTGGATGATATAATTGTTCCAACAAACATCACATAATGCCCATCATCTATTTCACCCTGACCATTTTGCAGGTCAGCATATGTTCGAGGAAAATGGTGTAGCAGCTTTCTCACCTATTTGAAAACAGATAGAAAAATTGTAATTTCTAAGATTTGAAAGCAAAAATAGTAAAGACAATCTTCTACAACATCCAAGAATATCCCACCGTATGGAAACCACAATCTTCAAGTTGACGACAGTGCCTACTGGTTGTACCTGGTATACATCTGACAGTCTTGTCCAAGACTAACTCAGCAGGCATTATAGTATGTGCTGATGGTACCTCACTAGAGCCTTTGTCTTCCAGTTTTGCTTCTCCATCTGAATCTGCTTCAAGAGAATCATATATCACATAGGAACTTTCTTCACCAGATGGAAGAGTGGTTATATTTGAGAGCGGAGGGACTACCAACTGCCATGTTTCATTGAATCTATCAGATTCTGCCCATTTTTCTTCTGATTCAGAAAGATATCTCTTACAGGCTTTAGGCAACAAAAAATTAACTTGTTCCTGTGGATGTGGAACCTCATCATACAGTTCAACAAGTGAAGAATCACCCAGTTTAATGCATGGAAACTTGCCACAAGTCGATGAGAAATCAGAGTCTTCAATCATGCCTTTGACATCCACCCCAGATTCTCTTTGAGTTCTTTCTTGGTCAATTAAATCTTGCATGTTGCCATAACCCATTAGCACTGAGACCTACACACAAAATACAGTCCAATCATATTTACCGGAAGATAGTGAATGCCTCCAAAAAAATGTGTTTTATGAAATTTATCATGCAATAATGATTAGCTATTTGGATTCCTTTAATAAGCATGTTCTAGCATATCTCAGAGCTACCAAAAGTGCTATATGCAACTTCAAAAATATGATGTGTCTGTAATATACATATACATAGACTCATGTGGATATGTGAATGGTTGCTAAAAGAGTAGCACCAAAAGTTCTCTGATATAACATCAGAACGGCAACATACCTTATTTAGAAATTTTGACCGCACTGACATGCTTGCAGTGCCATAACCACCCACTTCCTCCAACAGCTTTTGAGAAAACATGTGATTGGACTGGGAACGCCATTTTAAAAGCTTGAAGTGGAGAAATTTGCTACACCTGTGAGCCAACATGGCTTTATCAGGAAAAATGTTCCTCTCACAACTAATTCTGAATTATGTATAAAATAACAAGCATGAGTGAATTATAAGCATCACCTCATGGTCCTAACAAATGTGTTACAGTATCCTCTCTCAACTTCAAAACATATGGCACTTGTTAGATGCCTCTCACTAAAACCCTGTAAAGAATTTCATAAAAATAAGGATAAACTCTCGTGCAGAACATGATTGAAAAAAAACAAAACCTGACACTAATATCCTGAAATGGCAAACAATTGCAATTTAGACAAGGATACATGTTTCTTTTTGGTAGTGAAGTATGCATGTTTAATAGTCTGAGAGTGAAACAGGATGTCAATACAAAGCATTTACAGAGTTAAATTGGAAAACCATCTATGGTGACATGTCATATTGTTATTGTTACAAGAATCGTTCCCTAAAAATAGCAAAATAATGAAGAAAATGCATGCCAAATTAATAATTAAAAAAAACTAAATCTTTAGAGAAGAAAAGAATAGGTTGTGTCCGCATCATATTAAGTTTTTTGGTAGACTGTCTGGCAAAAATTACGAACCTACCATTTGCACATATAAGACAACCAAAAACATTTTGGGTAGGAACGAACAAATCTGGACAAAAATTATTAGACTTGCACAAATTTCCACATTATTCAATCAATAATGCTGAATCAGGTCAGACCAATCATATCAAAATTTAACTTCAATTGCAGATTAACACCATATTTCCCAGAATATGAATAATCAAATGAAATTTGAATAAATTCAAGAAACAGGCAAGGTTTGCGGTACCGTCCTGTACCACCCGGTACGGGGCGTATCATACCATACCGGCCAAGAGCCGGTACAGTTCATATATAAAAAACAGTCCAGCATTCCAGACTGTTAAAAAAATTATATTCCATACCGTACGGTATGGTATGGTACCATACTGTACTGCCAGGTTCGGGTCCGGTTCGTGCCCGATTCAGGTTAAACATTTTTTTGATGAGGGAGGGGATTTTTTAAAAATTTTGTGGGCATGGTACGGGGAGGTACAGGACCCGGTACCGATTCCAAGTTCCTTGGAACAGGAATCTATATTGAGTTCAGGTAACAGACCATGTTTTTGCCAGAGACTAGAATCAATAAGTGGAGGGAAAAAAATCAAAAACTGATGGAATCCAGGAACGAAATCAGCTTGCAATTCGCAGCTCTGACATTAACTGATGAGTTCTGAACCAAAATGTTGAGATAAACAAGATGAATATAACAGTGAAACAGAAAAGTATCAGCTTAGCAGCTACCCCTAGCGGATCGGAAACAATTACATCCACACCAGCAGACAATATAGTCATTATCATCTTCATCCCACAAGCCTTTCCTCATCAAAATGGACTTGGATGTGAAGCACAACTCTAATTAAAGAAGGCTCTATGAAAGAATTAAACAAAGTTTATATCTGGCTGCCAACTTGAGTACACAAATAAGAGGCAAATTCATCATCAAAGCAACTTTAGGCAAAATGAGGCCCATCCATAGACCGTAGAAGGCCAGTTTGGCAAGTTGGGAATTCCCACATTATTGGCTTTTATTTACAAAAATTGAGGCCTACTAGATGGGCAGAGTGCTATTTGAATGGAAGCAGAATATCCACCAAAAAAGCCACCAAACAAGGATACCTAGTTTAGGGAAAAGGTTTGATCCCACAATATCCTAGAATCATTGGTCCAAGTGTCAGAAACAGCATCCTATAATCCTCAATATTAGAGAGCAAGATATCTTATGTTATTTCCTAGAACATCATACTCTTATCTTGGTCATATTAGGAGTATTACTACAGTCCTGCTAAGAGTTACATGTTACTATATATATGATAATCTTGTACTTTATTTAAAGGCCTTTAGGGCCCTAATATCAATTAATAACAATATTTTCCTTCCTCTTGACATGGTATCAGAGCATCCCTACCCTCCATCCTATCTACTGTCCACCCTCCTCTTTTAGTCTAGCGACCTTCCTCCCGATCCGAACTCATGAGAAAAAAAAAATGCCCGTAAGCTCCCCGTGAAGCCTCCCACACCTCCGCCCTTGTCTCATTCCCTTTGTTTCCCTTCGTCTTCTCCTGAGCCTTTCTTGTCGCATCTTGGGCGCACATTAGCCTCCTCAGCCATCGGTGATGGCGTCTTGGGCCTCCTCCAGCTCCTTCGGCGAAGCCCCTCGACATGGATATGACAGTGGTCTCTGTGAAGCACCTCAAGAATGTGAACTGGCAGCATGGTGACCTCAAGCCCTATTTTGTCGCCTACCTTGACCCCGACCGCCGCATCGCCACCAAGCCCGATGATGCCGGCAACGTCCATCCTGTCTGGAACAAGCACCTCTTTCTCCCCCTCCCCCCACCCTCCTCAACCCCCCTGCTCCTGCTCACCTTTGACGTCTTCCACTCCAAACCATCCGAAACCCCCAAGCCCCTCGTCGGCACTACCCACTGCCCTCTCAAGGACCACCTTAGCCCTGACGCCTTCGAATCCGCCGCCGCCTCCAGCATATCCGTCAATGGATGCCCCTCCCCATCAAAACCCTAGATCTTTGCCACCCTTCTGGCCGCCCCCAGGACAAGATCCAAATCAAAGTCGCGAACTGGGAGCACCCCTGCCCACCACCGGAGCTCACCTACCAATTCGCCCCTCCCTCTAGCTATTACTACTCCACGGCTCCTTCCCTTTTGGCCCGAGAATAGCATGCCTATCCCCCTCCACCTTCACTCGTCCCTCCTTATAGCCACCCCATGTCCCTGATTTTGATCCGCCATCTCCACTGCTTGCTATTCCTCCCCGACCTAAGATGTTGTCGAGACCCCGACACCATCGCCTCCTTCCCACGCGACACCACCACTGCTTCCCCTGTCTCGAGCTGCTCGTCACTGCTACCATCGCCACCTCCCAGCTCAGGGTCACCGAAGGAAAAAAAAGAAGAGAAAAAGAAAGAAGAAAGAGAAGACAAAAAAAAAGAAAGAAAGACAAGAAAAAGAAGAAAAGAAAAGAAAGAAAAACAAAACAAAAATTGTCCAAGAAATTCTAATATCACGTTTTCCTTTTTTCTATGCTCTTTTATTCTATGCAGGAATATGCATCTTATATTTAATTCATCCTGGATTATTATTTTATTAAAAAAAATCGATTGCCATCATATAGTCGATCCTCGCTTGGATGCTCGAGTACACCCTTAAGTACTGGCTCAAGTCCTCCCGCAACCAATTCAAGCTCTATGGCCACACCGTCCAACTCTCCAATAGCAACATTAATGACAATTCTCTGCAACCAAACGTCGAATTGCTACTAGTGCTGAATGTCACTACCACCAAAGTCGGCAAACTCAGGCTTTCTTTCCTTTCTTAGCAGAGCCACTGCCTTCGCCGGTCCTGCTGTTGATGTCTGATCATTGAGATCTATTGAAGAATCTTTGTTGATTTTACTTTTCAAAAAAGAAGGGTGATGCCTCATCTATACTTCAAATTGACTGATGATAAGTTTTCTTCTTGAATCTTCACTTTCTCTATGCAGTGATCTAAATATCTTTCTCATGTTGTAGTCATTGTTATCCTCAACTCTCTATGACATCGTCTTGGAAAGTACGAAAGTCCACTCCTTTAGATACCATAATCAAGTTAATTTGTGCTCATTATATTCTCTGAGTTTAAGCCTTCCATTTCTCTATATCGACACTCTTGCCACCACCTCTTCTCTGATAGCAAGAGAGTGATCAACTCTATGAACAAGTGGCAGGAAGAAAACTATATAGCTCTCACTTGACTAGCTATGTTGACACATGGCAGAAAGATGATATCCATCTCTCACCTGACTAGCTCCGTTAACAAGTGGCAGGAAAATAATATACAGCTCTCACATGATCTTTGTTCACTTATTTAGTCCAGAAAGATGATTATAAAGCTCTTACCTAGCTTTCTTCACTTACTTTCCCAGACACAAAAGAGGTATAAGTATTATAATCATGTTACTCGATGATACTTTATTTTCGATTGGTATTACTTTCTTTGAGTCTATCTCATTCTTCTCTCCTTCCAAGAAGCAGGTAGAACCATTATCCAAACATTCTCTTCTCCGTTCTTACAAGGTATTTCTTCCTCAGATCCTGAGCAGTCTTTGAAGACTCTGCCGACAGTTCATCATATTTTGTAAAATTCAAATACCTTGCATCAATTAAGCAGATCAATTCGCAGACATCTTCACCAACGCTCTCAACTTCACTCATTTTTCTACTATATATTTCAAGCTGGGCTTAGTTAATGTAAACACTCCAGCTCAAGGAAAAATATTAGAAAGCAAAATATCTTATGTTATTTCTTAGAACATCATACACTATCTTAATCATATTAAAAATATTACTGCAATCCTGTTAGGAGTCATATATTATTATATATGATAATCTTGTACTCTATTTAAAAGTCTTTAGGACCCTAATATCAATGAATAACAATCTTTTCCTTCATCTTAACACTCAACAAGCTTGAAAAATGATTTTAGTAAAAGCAGTTATAATGTATTTGACACCCAACAGTTCTGTAAGTTAAACCAAACCTCACACCCATTAACAAAAAGCACAAACAAAACTTTACTAAAGGAAAAATGCAACAATACCTTGCAGCATAGTTGTACAAATGAAGTAGCCAGTTGTGCCATTTGAGGATACTATCATCGTGCCAACCAGGTTAATATGGTGTGGCAATGTGAAGGACATATACCTGAAGATAGAAAATTAATAAAAAATAAGTAAAATTGTTGCAAATTCAACCATCTACTTAGTTCTATCTAAAGCAATCCTATCAAAAGTTTGTATAAGTAAGCGGAAATAAAGAAGCATCGAAATCAACGAACAAACATCAAATAAGAAGCAGTATTAGATCTTTCCCGGCCCACTAAACCAGTAGTTTATTTAAACAAAGATCTAAGCTTGAAAACAAGAAATATGCTCCTTTTTCAGACACTCTTCCCCAGCTGAAACCAGGTATTACCACCAGGCACCATTCTCAAGTTTTCAGAACTGAATCAATAAACTTTTTCGAAACCAATAGGTGCCATCAGCTGGAGGCACATAGGAGTTACCATGGAAAGAAATCAAGACATCGCCTAACAACTGGTACCCCTTATTGACCTCAACTTCATCGCGAGGGGAAACCAATCAACATTTGCGAATGCATCAAGAAAAGACGACTACGAAACCCGATGGCTCATTGGCAAGGAAAAGATTATTAAAAAGCAAAGAATTCTCGATAAAGATTTAGATTTGAAACTTTCGGGGCAAGACCGAAGGGTGAAGAGGTTACCCACTGGTTTCAAAAAGCCAGATTGCAGCCTTTGAACGAAACAAGAAGGCAAACGACAACCGAGGAAACAACCTGATCGCCATTGGTGGAGTTATTTTTTCTCCACAAACAAGCGATAGGTCTTTAAAACAAATGGGGTTTTGAGGGGTTTAGGCTATATGAGACGCAGAGGAAAACCGAGGAGAGATAGGGTGTCGGATGGGTTACCTAATCCCAGCAAGAGGCGAAGCTTTGGCCCTTGGAGACGGCTCCAACTTTGGAGCGAGCTGGGGTCGCCATGGATTCCAGAAGAAGGCGACGAAGGAGAGAGAGAGGATGAGGGAACGAGAGAAGCGGATGGTCCGAGCGTTCGGATAAAGAGGCTCGATGGAAAAATTAAACAGCCATTGGATGACCGGACCCAAAATGAATTTGGACCAATACGACCATCTACCTTTATGCGCTTTTTTTTTTTTTCCCCCTCCCCGGTCCGCTTGATTAGAGTACGTCAAATTACAACATAATCCGAATATTTCTGAAAATAATTTACCTAAAAAAATTATTATATTTAATTAATAAATATTAAAAATATTATAGATAATTTTATATAAAAATATAATTAAATTTATAACTATGTTCATAATAAAAAAATATTTTTTAATATTAAAATAGTATTATCATATTCAATTAATTTTTATATAGTAATTCTAATTTTTTTATAATATCACATATATTTTAATTATTTTTTAAAAAAAATTAATGTATTCGAAAAAATTATTAAAATAAATTTGATGATAATAAATAAATTTTATTAAAATATTTTTATCAATACCGAATCACTATTACTGGAAATTTATAAAATATCAATCTCATATTATTTATTTTACGGAGAATAAGCATAGAACCCATCTCTTTTTCACCATCATCCTTCATCATTCTTTATACCACATATAATAATCTGATATATAATTTATTTTTTTATATCAAATTATTTTCAATTAAATAGATCTTTGGTACATTACAATGATCCACTATATATGTACAAGCTATATTAGGTTTCATCTAGATGACTATATTGGTTCAAATTTATAATTTCTAGGAAAGTTTTGATCCTATTGAACTACTAACTCAATAAGAGTGGTGAAGCTCTTTTAGTACAAAATTATGACCCATCACTGGACCGTAAGTTCGTGTGAATCCGTATGGCATCTGGAACAAATTATTTTCTGTCCGAAAACATAGCTTAGAGAAAATTACTTGGGGGACCCTTATGCTTTTAAATTACATATTGATTCCTACGTTACAAACAATACTGGCTTCATGCCTTCAATTTCGAAGATGCTAGTTGGTCCCAAATTGATGACTAATCTACGGATAAAATTATTTACGGATCACCAGAAGATTTTATAATTACTTCTCGATTTCCTAGTTTACAAGCTTCACACGTGTCAAGGTCCAATATTCTGTTAGATGAAAACTGTTTGCACGTTCCTAAAAGAACTTGTAGTTACTCACCAGTCTAATGTTATGAGCTTGAAGTGAAGTCGTCGAAATGGTTCCCGATTACAGTTGTAAATTTATTCTTAGGTTCCGGAGGGATTCCTCATCACTTATAGGTCCCTAGGCTACATATTTCATGAGAACTTATCAGAGCTTGCCAAATTTGTGTTCCTCTTTTTCATGTCTACAAAGGGTTATGCTGAAGAAAGGTGACTGCAAATATATCTTGTCATGAGTGGGTGATTAGATTGGGTTGCCTTTGTTACAAATCCCTAACTTTTCTCGGGGTAAAATATTTCCAGCATCCCATTTTTGTTTTTTGATAGCGCTACTATTTGCCCGGGCACTAAAAATTGCTGGAAGAGTGATGATTGCATATTGTACCTACAAGAAAAACTTTTATCGAAAATAGATATATTAAGAACCCTCCGATATTTAAATTAGATGGCAGGTCGTAGAAAGAAAAAAAAAAAAAGAGATTGGAGTCGAGAGAAAGGAAACAAGAAATGTGTCTATCTCGGGGGTTCTCAGGGAACTCTCTTTTATAGGTCCAGGATATGGATATTTTGAGAGATGAAAAGTTTTCGGTTTACCCGACAAGAGATGACAACTTGATGGATTTCATTCCATGCGGCGCTAGAAAATCACGTCAAATGCCTAGAATGTCTATAAAAACCTCAACTTTTCTTTGAGGTAAAATATTTCCAGCACCCCATTTTTGTTTTTTGATGGAGCTACTTTTTGCTCGGGCACTAAAGGTTGTTGGAAGAGTGATGCTTGTGTATTGTACCTACAAGAAAGATTTTTATCGAAAATAGATATGTTAAGAACCTTCCGATATTAAATTAGATGGCAGGTCATAGAAATAAAAAAAAGAGAGATTGGAATCGAGGGAAAGGAAACAAGAAATGTGTCTATCTTGAGGGTTCTTAGGGAACTCTCTTTTATAGGTCTAGGATAGGGATACTTTTGAGAGAAGAAAAGTTTTCGGTTTACCTAACGAGAAGCGACAACTTGATGGATTTCCTTCCATACGGTGCTAGAGAATCACGTCGAATGCTTGGAATGTCTATTTCCTATTAACTAGGAATTTGTTACTTCTATGTGGCCAGCCACACTTTTCAATAATGCGGTGGACTGTTGCATGGATTCAGTTACATTATTCTTAATTGTAGGAATTTGCTATAAGTTACGGAATTTGTTTGTTTATTTTGTGCAAAAAAAGTATGTAGAAATGAGTGTCGGTTGGTTCCTCTTTGGGCTGTCTTGTAAAGTACTGCTAAAGGACTTTATTTACCTCCTGGTGCAAGAATTCAAGGTAGGTTTGAGTATCTATACTGAGATCGAGGGTCCATAAAACCATAGGACTCGAAGCATGTTTCTACCTTCCTAGAAGGTTATGCTATTGAGAAGTATCTTCATGACCTTCATCAATCTCGTGAATCAAAAAACTTTCCTGAGAGTTAATTCGTGACCAAGAATCGGTCGGGTTGAAGGTAATCAAAATGTGCTGTAGATAATGGATGATTGTCAGAAATGAGATTCAACCTAGTAACCCTCGGGATATATCGAGGGTGGGGATTTCCCCCCCCCCCCCCCCACATCACTTATAATTATTTATAAGTCCGGAGCTATCGATTTTATATTAATTATAATCACGGGCTTTATTTGAAACCAGGACGATGTCACAACAGATACGAGAAACAATTTTCGGGCTATTAATGGAGGATTATTTATAGTGTTTCTATCAACCATGGATGCATTTAATTAGTCTATCTCAGCTCAATTTGATGCATGGATAATGTCCAATTGTAGCCCTAAATCATCATCAAAGCCCGGCCAAAATTACAATACTTACAAAGCCTAAAAAGTTGTAGTGAATAACCAAACATACAAAGGTGATGGCAATAATTTAAAATCAGCTCCATTTTTATTCCAGGTAGCGCTGTCGAAATGCACCACGATTTCATTGTGATTCATGAAATGATAAAAGCATCAGTAGGAGAGGGTGAAAGAAGAGATAAGGGCGAGAGAAATGGGCCGAAGCGCCCCCCCCCACCCCCCAGGTCTCCACTCGCATCCACCATCCAAACGACTCAAGTTCTGGTAAATCTTATTAACATATTCGCGGACTTCATAACCATAATAACATTATATCATCTTTTCAGATGGATGCAATAATAAGGGTTCGCTAACCATGATGTCGGCTTTTGTTTCCCAAGTGGACTACCTACATATGAGTCTGGTTGTCATGAGACACCCCTTGATATATGGTGCCATATATATGATGATGCTGAGTTCATCTGGATGAAATTATTTGAAAAAACAATACACATGGTGATTGATAACCAATCATTAAGTGTCCATAATATCCAATTTTGACCTGATAACCTCATAGATTCTATTTATCTGATCCAAGGTGCTATTTTTTTTTTTTATAATCGATGCTCCATCAGATCATCAAGCATCATTTATATCATTACCAATACATGGACTCCAAGTCAGACCCAGCAGACGTGAAAAAACAAAAGAAGAACAAAACCTGCATGCAAGCTCCACCAACACAATATTTGTAGTGGACAAGCTCAACTTCCAAGTTTTGACTAGTGACCGGACATCCAATTCATCAAAAAAAAAAAAAAAATCAAGAGAGCTAACAAACATGAAATCATTATTAACCAGTAGAATGGAATATGATGAAACATGGCCCTTTAACTTGCCACCACTGGAGGGAGTATTACATGTCGATAAGGAGGAGATCGAATTCTTGCTAGCTAAAACTATCTCCATCTTAATTCGATCACCCACATATATTCCATCATGCACCTTCAATTCAGCATTCATTAGCCACATATGGTACACATCATGTAAATGTAATTAATATATGCGATCTAAATCTCTCCCCATGCTTAACTTGAGCCATAGCAATCATATAAATGTAGAAAATGGCAGATACCATGCCAGCAAAGGCATCATTCATGAGAAAGTCACGGGTTTTCTAAGTGCAAGTTTTGTCTGATTCATCAACTCATTACATGTACCGCAATTGGCATGGCATGCAGTACCGAGTAATTACATATGTATGTATGGTGCATGCAACATGAGACCTTAAAAGTAACCCATACCAGCTTGGTACATTCCCATGTATTTGAAAATTGAAGTCCAGGACATTTCAAGGGACCCAGCCCGAGACACTAACAAATATAAAATGGCATGTCCTTTCCAGCAGCAGCCAAAACAGCCCAGGATTGAGATCTATCCCAACCCAGCAACAGCACTCGAAGCATCTGCCAAAAACTATTACGAAATCTACGGAAACAGCGCTACCACCAACTTGCACACCACGCTGCACCCACCAAGGCCCCACATCCCACGTTAGCAGGCACCCTACAAAGATTCTTAGCACATGAAACCATGATAACTAGCAATCGAAAGAAAGAGATTTCGATGACCTACACAAAATAGATTACATATAATTACAATGGACGAGTGCTTTTTTTGTTTTTTTTCCCCTTTTCGGAGGTAGCAGCTTAGTACTAGAAGAAAGAAGAGAGGATTAAGGGAATTATTATGAGGAGACGGAGAGGGTTCGACGTTAACGGGGATTTGACGACAGCGGAGGAGGCGGCCTGGCCGTCGATCTGGGCAGAGTCGACGGCCAGAGGCATGGAATCGTGGGGGAGGGAGCAAGACTTGGGGTCGGAGGCGGCGCCGGTGGCGTCGGCGGCCATGAGGGCGCGGAGGACGGAGGTGACGGCGGGGAGGTAGTGGGTTCGATTCTTTGACAAGAGCCAAGTCACCCCCATGAGCTGACACTCCCGGTTCCGAGTCCCGCCCTCTCCCTTGCCGACGCGGGTCACGTTACCGCCCTCCCTCACTTTGCTCTTCAGCTGCAAACCCACCACAAGTACATTATAAGAAAAAGAAAAATCACCCTCCGAGTGCAAACTTTTAACTGCTAAGACATTACACAAGAAAAGAGAAAAAAATAATGAAATATTTTCTAAATTTATGGATGATTTTTTAGATTTTTGGAGTATTTATCCGAAAATTGTAGAATGCGGTGAAAATTCGGCACTTCGCTTGCGGAAGTGAGCACATGTTAGACCACTCGGGGAACTACTTTTTAAAGCAGTTCGAAATATCAGAAAATGCGAGTAGACCGGGTAGCAGTCCGCCGGAAAAAAAAAAAAAAAAAAAAAAAAAAAAAAAAAGCCCAGAAGCGTCGGCAACCCACCGGCTTCTGGTCCCCGTCGGCCCCCAGAGCCAAACGGGAAATTATTGTCTGCACCGCGTGCACCAGCGTGGCCATGCCAATAACGGCCACAGGTTTCTGTGGGCTCCATCTATCACGCGCGCATCTCGGTGGACCACCGCGGGAACTATCAGCCGTGATACGCTGCGTGCACGGCCACGCTGGTGCACGCAGCGTAGGCGAAAATTCTCGAGCCAAACGGCCAACCGCATAAACACTATCCTAGGCGCATCATCCACCAACCATCACTCACGCAACACGAATCGTAACGCAACAATACAGCAATCCGAAGCCGAGGTACTGATACGTACTGATCCAGTTTACGAGAAATATATATACTCAACGGAACCACAGGAGTGGTTCAGGGAAAAAGCGAGCGAGTGGACTCACCTGGTTGAGGGTCCGGAGACAGCGGGAGCACCCGGCAAGGCCGCGCCGGCTGCAATCCCGCTCCAGGCGGCGCGCAGCGTCCCCCGGAGGTACCCACCGCCCCTCCGCGCCGGACGCCCCCGCGGCGCAGGTGAGCCTCCGGAGGCGGATGCCGCAGTAGCAATACGCCGCGTCGCACGTGCCGTTGACGCGGGGGAGGCGGACGCCGCGGTCTCGGAGGGCGCGCTCGACGCCACCGATGCACGCCTCGGAGTCGTCGGGCAGTATGGGGAGGTCGAGGGCGGGTGGCGCGGGCAGTGGGTGCGCGGCGAGGGCGGTGGAGGAGTAGGCGGCGTAGAGCCAGGCGGCGAGGTTCGGGCAGCAGCGGGAGCGGGAGGGGAGGCGGCCGGCGGCGGAGGCGGAGCAGGCGGCGGAGACGGCGGGGAGGAGGTCGTCGGGCAGGTCGAGGGGCAGGCTGCGCCTGCGACGTCGGACTGCTCGGGGAACGCCGGGATGGTGGCGGGCGGGGAGGAGGTGGGGAAGATGAGGGACGGCTGGATGGTGGCCGGGTCGGGATCGGGCAGGACGGGCAGGCCGGGCAGGAGAGACATTTTGCCAAAGACTAGAAGGAGAAGGAGGGGGATTTGGGGCAGCATTTTTTTCGTTCTCCTCTCTCTCACCGATGCTCGTTGGGGGTGATACTGGGGTTTATTATTAGCTTTCGCTTTTGGCTTTAAAGAAAAAACTTCAGGCTTTAGCTTTTGATGGAGGGCATCGGGGAGGGAAGAAGGGCCAAAAAAGGGTAGGGTAGGGGTGGTGGAGAGTCTAGGGATGGCTACGGGGCTGGAGGGATATGAGGATTTGATACCTAGGGTTTGCAGGCCTGGGTGGATTATTGCTGTGGTGGATATGATGGTATTTATCATCGGGGAGACGTGTAACTTGCTGGTGAGTGTAAAAATATAAACATGCTTCTTTAATGGAGTACGTGAAAGGGTTAAAAGATATATCAAAATGAAGACTTTTACGTTTACTTCGTATGTTTTACCGAGTACGACCAGTCAAAGCGGATCGGTTTAATGTCATATGGATCGAAATCCGACCCCGGATTAATTCTATCCAGCCCGAACTAAAGTTATTCGGAACGAATTTGAAATCAAATAGATAATTACTTTCAACGTCGATTTATTTTGAATTATTGAATTTTTAATATGAACTTCAATTAACTCAAATCGATCTAAAATACTTTAGATTCCTACTTGAATGCGAGAAATTATTTTTTATTTATCATATGAGTTATAAATTGTAACTGCATGCAATTATGAACCTAATCTTAAATAAAATATTTTTTTGATGATATATACATATTATATACTATTTTTATTATATATATGTTTAAGATATAATTTGATAATGATTTACATATTTATTATGATATGTGTATGGATTATTATTGAAACAATTTGATCTTAAAAATTTGATGAACTAACAAATTTTGATATTATAACTAATTTGATCCAAATGTTTCTGTTTGCAATCTTAAGTATAATAAGGTACATGAGATGAGAATGCTGAAGGGTTGCATATATATATATATATATATAGCTTGTATAATAGCTAGCGAGCAAACATATTAAGTAATTATGAGTAACCTAAGAATCTAGTAATGGTTTAAGTGGAATGCTTAGATATGTCTCCAACTATTTTTTATCGCTCCAACTTAATCACTAGCATTTTAGTTATTAATCGAACTGCAAGGAACTTGTACAAGTGATTCAAAACATGGATACTCTTTACACATTCTAATTAATTATATCATCAGTTTAAATATATATAGCTTAACCAGAGGACAAAAAATCAAAAGGACACAAATAAGAATAGTTTTGAAAGGTATCCGCTGCCTCCTATGCATGAGTGGAATATTTTTCATAAAGCTAACCCAACCGAAGTGAGACATGTCCTGTTGTTAGTTTATTGGAACCCCTGCCCAAAATTAAAAAAATTATATCATTCGAGGTACTTGTTCACCTTCAAATATCGAACAGCCCCATCATCATAAATCAGATTAAAGACCGTGCTTTGAATTGGATGCTGTGGTTCTCGGGATATGTTTATGACTCCTAGACAAATGTCTCAGTTGTTGGTCAACAGCCATTACGGAGAGGTTCTCACCTTACACGCAGGTTCTACCACATCTTCCATCCTTCTAAGATTTCGGTCAAGCCTAGAGCTGGCATCATTCATTCCATTGAAACCTTAATAAAACCAAAAAGAAGAATAGAAAATATGGCATGGCAATACAATATCTTTACCAGAGCTCTCAGACGCTGCAATACCGAACGGCAAAAAGCCAATGCATACGACTTGCTGTAAGCAATTGACTCGCTATCATTCTGAAGCCATCATTTCTATCGATAAGCTTCCAAAATACCAATCACAACTGAGTTCCAATGTCCCTCGTGAGCTTCTATGATTGTTCCTTGAACTCGCTAGTAGGACAAAAAAAAAAAAAAAGAGAGCAAGACAGCATTATCTCCGTCTCACGGCATTTGGAGTCGACCTATTCTCCACCCTCCGGCATTTGCGTTTGTTCTGATGCCTTTCATCGGATTCCCAACCACATTTTCCAGGGTACCTTCTTTTCCCCCTCTCTCTCTCTGACTCCGTGAAAAACGATAACAAAAGGGAACGCGAAGGCATTGAAACTTCTTAATAAAAGCAATTAAAGCACTCCTAATCCAGGCCAGGATTCTTTGAAGAATGGAATGGACTGCGGAACCAAAATCACCGATACCAAGAAAGCCAGTCTAGCGAGGCCTTCTAAGAGGGCATAATTAAAGGGTGTAGACTTTTCTTTTTTGAGAGAGAGAATATAATTAAAGGGCGAGTTAAAGTTTCACACTTTGGTCTTTATTGGGCAAGGCCCCAGCATCGAAGTGGTAAATGAGTGGAGCTTTCGATGAGTAGTTCCTTTCGGCTTTCCACCGGCGTACTGGCCTTTTTAATTGCTCACTCCTCGCGCGTGACAGCTTCTCCGCATCTGCTCGTAATGGACGCGCGCGGGCGCGTGATCGGACGGCAAGGTGGCAGCAGCGGGACGTGTTTTTTGGGCCCATAACGTTGGATCTGGCCCTGTCTTCTTGCTGAAACGGTCACCGTGTCAGCGCCTTTGCGATCATTGGATTCTTCGATGACGCTTGAGAGGTAACGGGAGGCCATCGCTTGGGAGTTGCCTTCCAATCCATGGTCCCATGAAAGCCTCACCTAAAAAATTTATTAAAAAAAAAATTAAAATATATTTTTATTAATCATGAATTAATTTTAATTTTGAATTTTATTTCAAAATACGGACTGCATTGATATCTGAATGAATCCTCAAGGAACCCATAAATTATATGACCATATTATTATTGGAATTCAATTATGATGTAACAAATATTTGTGTAGATTGGATTTGGTTAATGAATTCTGTGATGTATCGATTCATTGACATTACTGGTTGGACTAGATTTTCGATCTACTCTATGTTCATCTATAGAAATCATAGGATATGAGTTCTTTTCATGTTTCTAAGGTGGCATCTATCCCATCAAGGAACAAGCATAAGAAAAAAAATAAAACAAAAATCTAGGCAGATTGATTGGTAATGAGTTGCGCAATGATAAATGGAAGTATATGTCCAACATATGTACATTGTTGGGACATGCAAACACATGTGAAAGGAAGCATAAATGCTGAGAGTCATGAGCACGGATGGCTGGGATTTTTATTTATTTCAGATGTTTCTGATGATATATACTCTCTCTTTGGCTGATGCGCCTCCCTTCTCTTTGCCTGTGAGAAGGCAAAGGTGGACTAGCCAATCAGGGTGTAATTACGTAAAATAGGAGAATATGTAGAACTGCATGGAAGAAGGATATCAGAAAAGAAAGCGGGAGTGTGAGATCGGCAGGTGGTTTGCTGTTAATCTTAGATGGATAAATATGTTGTCATGTTGCAAGTAGGTAGAATTCTTTAGGAGGCTGGTTATCTTGGTGCCTCTTAGCTCTTAATTGGAATATCCAATGGTCATACGTGCTTGGCCCAATGTATAGATTGGAAAAGGTGAGTACCAGGTTTGAATCATTGGATGGTTAAATGCAATATTACCGGGCGTTGTACATCAAGATGCATGGCATGTGTAGCACATTGTTGCTTGTGCTATGTGGTGTGTATATATATATATATATATGTATATATATGCTGCATCTTGCCTTGATGCATGGTATTCAGTCTATACATTTGTTTACTTACCATATGTGATACCTCTAGTTAAGTTAGCAATTCAGATGGTACAAAATTTTCATATATATGTTTAACTTGTTTTAAATACAGTGCAAGCTCATCATATAATCTTGCACCAGTGCGATGCACTAAGTGATAATCTCGGCAGCATCTTATGAGTACTGCAAGAGGAAAATTATCCTTCATCCTTTTAATTTGTGTTGATGAAGCATTTCGCACCATGATTGATGAGTTCAAGATTTCAGGTAGCCAGATTTGCTATCTGCTAACCTCGCATGGCCCATTAGCTGATCTGACAATGGCCCTATGAAGAAAAATTAATTCGATTTAAATACCATAGAATGGCCAATAGACAACGGTGACATTTTTTTTTTTTTTTTTTTTAATGCCTGAAAGTCATAAAAGCTGACTTTGTTCAGATGGAGGCATATTAAAATGCCATGCATGTAGTTCGCTGATACGGAAGAACAATCAAGTGCACTTGCCCTTTTTTTTTTTTTTTTTCCAAGCACAAACTTGCTAGTTCGGAGATAATTTTAATTCTCAAAAGTGACAACCGCACTTTCTCTGCATCTATTTCATAACAAGTTTCAACACTGCAAAACATGGCCTGCAGAACCCTCGATGTTTTTAGAGCTCCATTTAATTAGAACCTAAGTTTCATTCATACATCTCTAACACCTGTGGAAATAAACCACATGCATTCCCATATAATTACAGTTATTTGATTGCATTGTAATTAGTTAAGACTTGAGAGATTGGCTTCCATATGATGGACCAAGTGGCCATCTTCCTTTTCTTCTTTTTTTTAAATAATGAAAAGTGGTTTTTTTTTAAAAAAAAAAAATGAAACACCAAAGCAGGGAAAAAAAACCCCCCAAAAAACTATGGATATTTTTTGTACAGGAGTAATAGAGGAACTCTCACAAGATGATTGCTTGTCAAGTTTATGAGATACCATGCGTTACGGCATCAACTTCTAGACCGGAAATCAGGGAGGCTGAATGTGCTGGAGCGCTCCTCTCCCGGAAGAACCTGCAACAAAGTTCCCAAAAACGCCGGTGGTGTTCCGGCGAGGACCCTCCGATGCCTAAGTTAGCAGTATGTTGAAGGCAACAGAATAGAGGAATCAAAGGATGAACAGCATATGGAGAGGGAAGAGCTCTTCTACCTTCGAACGGGGTCCCCCTGGTATCTTATATAGGCGCGAAATAGTCCAAAATCCGTTAGGGGAGAGGATGAGAAAGACCGATCTGTCCCTAGAAGAATCTGGAAAGTGGCCACGTGGCGCGCAGATACGATGGCATCGTGGAAGTAGTGGAGCAGGGCTGTTGGGATAGCAGGATCTCTCAGTAACCGAAAGGTGCTTCTGGAATTTCCTGGATGCCAAGGCTCGCCTGTCGGACATCGGCCGTGGGAAAGTCGGTCGGCTAGACTAGAGGCCAACCCTCCGAAGTAGAGCGACGGGCCGGACCCCAGCAGGAGAGGGTCGTTCGGACATTAGCTCCAGTGGGTCGGACCGCTAAAAGAGGGCAACGGGCCGGACCCCAGTGGGAGAGGGTCGTTCGGACCTCAGCTCCAGTGGGTCAGACCGCTGAAGGAGAACGACGGGCCAGACCCCAGTAGGAGAGGGTCGTTCGGACCTCAGCTCCAGTGGGTCAGACCACTGAAGGAGAACGACGGGCCGGACCCCAGTGGGAGAGGGTCGTTCGGACCTCAGCTCTAGTGGGTTGGATCGTTGAAAGAGGGCGACGGGCCGGATCCCAATGGAAGAGGGTCATTCGGATCTCAGCTCCAGTGAGTCGGATCGCTGAAGGGGTACCAGTCGGAGCTCTGAAGGGGTGGCCCGGTCGGACCGCAAGAATGGGCTGGTTCCGCTTGAGGATGAGCCATCGGGGTACAACACCAGGCAATGCGCTGGCCAAGGATCTATCCATCAGGTTTAAGTCCCACTTATGGCCCAAGAACCAATCGTTTGGTGTTCCATTGTTGGCGAATAATGGCCTCGAATCCTTAACATAATTCTTCCCAATTAAACTGCATCTATTTTCGAAATAACATGTCGAACACAAAGTAGAAACCAACTTTGTTTAAAGGGTGGCTACTAATTGCATATTTATATTGGTTAAATGAGGAATATAAGTTTATTCAACATATACCTTGAGTTTTATGGAGATTGATCGTGAGTACGATTTTCTCATTAATGAAATGATAACCACGATCTTTGTAAAATGACGTGGATGGCTATGATAGCTTCTCAACCGTGAACAATCTTCGGATGATTGTCAAGTATCCTATCCTGATAAAATTGAAACTTTTTTTTAAAAAGGTTTTTCAGAATTTTCCATATTTGAAATGTCTTTTTTGAAACGACGAATGAGGCGATGACACGTCTCTTCTCCACATCCCATGCACCGCCAAGCAGTTATTGTGAAGAGACGTGCCAAGGTACAACGCCATCATGATATCACAGTTTCCAGTAAACGATAAATTTTAAATACTCCCATTTTTTGAAATTAAATTATTTTGAACTTGGAAGTGGAGGGCAGATGTTGTGATATCTCGATTTTATTTCAATTAATTATTGGGCTTAATAAATATTTTAGATCTGCAAAAGGATATTCTGTCTTCGGCTTCGTATATTTGCCTTGGTCCGAAGATCTTGCTTGACATTCATGGCTTCGTATCTTTATCTTGATTCGGAAGCCAGGTAATTGACTCTATGTCTTCGGCTTCATATCCTTATCTTTGCCCAGGAGATAAGTTTATTAGCATTGTCTTCGGCTTCGTATCTTTATCTTAGTCCGAAGACCCTGCCTCATGTCTTTACATCTATGTTTTTAAGCTAAGTTCATTAACCTTATGTCTTCGATTTTGGGTTGTCATCTTGGTCCGAAGACTTAACCTTTCAAGAGAATATCTTCGGCTTTATTCCTTCAACATAATCCGAAGAGCATATTATCTCACTTTCTTGACTGTAAGTGTTTACTCTCGATGTTGCCGCCTATATCGCCTGGCCTGTAGCTTCTTACGTGGCCCAAGTGAGTGGACTCCCTGCCAGCGTCACCGGGCTTGTCGGACGGAGATAATCAAGGGGAATATATTCGTAGTTGTAGGGATGAAGGGGCTTGATACTGTATCATGGTCTTTCTGTGGGCCTCTCCGGTGGAAAAAATCTTCACCGTATCGTCTCTCTATCGGGCGGACCTGCAAAACAGGGAAGACCTGCATCGGGGATTCTGGTAGAGGCACTCCGACGATCAAGTCAGTGGGACGATCGAAGGAAATAAGAGACCTCTGAGGTGGAGAGCTTGGGAGACTCTTTGCTGCCAGAGGGTGATAATGAAGAGAGTGTGATATTTCTTCCTTACCTCCCCTTACCTCTATGCCGGTTTTTGTGCAGACAAATGGCTCCTGCCATTCAGGGGAGGCGTGCTGATCTTGATGTAGACTTGTCACGCTATGATAGCCTATGAGGCCATGATGGGTTGGTGAACCTTCTTCTTCTGGATGGTTCAGGAAGTTGGTGCAAGGGTACAATACCTTGGGTATGGCACCGTTCACTAGTTAGCGTAAACAGTAGCTTAGGAAACTTAAATGCAAACCTTCCTTGCAGACAGCGTGTCAGGCGGCGTGCCATAGGGCCCACGTGGAGGGGGATCCTTGGAAAGAGCGTCGGGCCCATGTGGATGGGCCCCTCGGGAAACGCGCCAGGCCCACATGAATGAGATCGAACTGCGTGGTGTACTCGATGACCGAGCTGGGCCGAGGTGCCGAGTCGGCTGGGATGCTGCTCCAGGCTGTCATGCAGGCACGCGGACCGAGAGAAGGCCCGTAGAACCTTCCCATGCATGTGGACCGTTATGTGCCTGGTGCATGGGCTCCATGCGCGAACCCATGCGTGGATGAGTGTGCAGTGGTTGAACTCGGTGCCGATGGCGAACATGGAACCGAAGCCATGCGAGCCAGAGGAGCTGGGGAGCGACATCATCGAGCCGGGGTCCCGTCGGTCTAAGCCGGAGGGGGTGGAGGCATGCTGCGGGGTTGCGCCATAGGCGGACGGGGCCGAGCCCGCTGCGGATGACCTTGCGGGCGGTCGAAGTTGGGCGCGCCCGCGCGGAGGGCTACCTTTACTGCAGGCATGCCGGACCGAACTGGGGTCCTGTGGGCGCGCTGAGCTACACCGGAGCTGGAGGGGGGTTCGCTCGTCGGAGTCCCGCCGGGAGGAGCCGGAGCCGCACGGAGCGTCGCCTATCATGGGTACGTGCTAGGCGAGCGAGGTCGGGCGAAGCCGAGGCTGGCTGGATGCCGGTCCGAGCAACGGCCTCCCGCGGGTGGATGCTGGGCACCGGAGAGGGCGACGTCGCGCGTGCCCGCCGCAGGGGGATCCGGGCTGGATTGCGCGGACCGAGGAGAGGCGCAGAGCTGGGCTTGCACAGGCTTGGGCGGTGCAAAGCCAGGTGATGGTTTCCCCTGGCACGGACGCGCGCGGGCGTTATAGGTGGAGTGACCTGGATGCGCGTACCTCCGGTGCGCGCGGACCGAGGCACAGAGATGGTGCCGAGCTGGGGTGACTGGAGGCGACCTGACTTGATTGGAATAGGCTGGCCGAGCTGTCGACCTGACCTCCACAGGGACTGATTTCTTCAAGTGGACCCACCATTGCACCAGGGTTGAAAGGGTTGGTTACTACTGTAACACTCGCTATTTCCAAAAAGACATCTTTGAAGTATGTAGCTAACATTTTCTTTAAAAGCGCTACTAAAGGGGATGTTGAGCTTACTTTGGATCTATTCTTAAAAATCGAGGCATATTGAACATATGAATTTTTTTTCGAACCCCAGAACAGTTGAAGTCTGTTTTGATTGCTGCAAGAATCTACATGGTCGAAATTTTAATAAAGGATAAGCTCCGAAATAACTGATTTTACGACTGCCACTACTTACGGTTATGAGGAGATTGCGTTTGTCAACTTTCATAACCATAAGTACTTACAACTGTAGCCTATAAATGCTGGTAAGAGGGGACACTCGAGAGGAGGAGCTTGGGCTCATTCCCAGAAATTCGAATTCTCTTCTTTCCTTCTCTGCTTTTGAATTCTCCATTCTGTTGCTGCTTGAGTTCTTGCTGACTTTGGCATCGGAGTGTTCTTTGTCGGAAGATTTTTGGTTAGGGAATCTGTTTTGCAGGTTATGGATGACGGTGAACCAGCGGGCGAGCCACTCCATCCGGCCGGCAGGGATTCAGCATCAACAGAGATTAAAGTAATTTTTAGGAGAAGCAAACTAATTTTTCTCAAAGAAAAAGAATACTAATTTTATGTTAACATAGGCATTTCTCCGGGGCATACTGCAAAAGTTTCACCATCCATATTTGAAACTTATTCCTCGCAAACGTTGAACCATTTTAAGCACTGCAGGGGGATCTGAAAAAATTATCCTGAAACACTTTCAATTTTATTTTCCAGGGGACTTTCAAATAATTTATTCTTTACATGAACTACCTCACCTGTCCCAAATCTTAATAAGTCCCGTGTGGGATGGATTTGGGATTCAAAATTAAAATCTAAATTGATTTGGAATATATCTCTCGAATATCCATTACCCCAACTTATTTATAAATATATTTATTATTTTTTTATATAAAAAAATTATAATAGATAGAAGGAATGAACTGAATTCTAAATATTTGGATAACATAACCACCGCCTTAACTAGTAAGGACAACCCATTTTTATTATATATTGATGTATAATATATTTTAGATTCTAATATATAAATATAAATTTGTAATTCAAAATTTTAATAAGTTTTTTAATCACCTGGATAGTGGAATTGGATGGATTCGGGTACCTGAATAATCTATCCCATTACAAAATAACGAGGCAAGTTCGGGTATGCAATTACCGGAATTTAAATACGAGATGGGTTTATAATTTATGATTAATTTTGTAGTTGAATTTGGGATGGATTCAAGTAAGATTAACTGTAATCGGGTTCGAATACGGTAGGACAAATTTCGGGAGTACCCTGCCCATTGCGATGGCTAACATGAACTTGACGTATGGGTTAGTTTGGTAGCCGCGTACAATTTTCTCTTTTAACTTCATTCCGTCGGGAAGATAACCCCATCTCGCTCCCGACTCCCATTCATGCTTCTCTCCTTCCTCTACCTCTCTTTCGCCTTCTTCTTCTCAAATTCATGGCGAGCCCTGCTCTCCGCGAATCCTGATAGACTTCTTCGGTTCTTGGATCCTTTTCTTACCGACTAATGGGAGCGTTTAGGTGGAACAAAATCTACAGGGCAAGGGAGTCATAGGAGAAACGAACCGGAAACAGATTGGGCTGAATTAAAGAAAGAAGGGTGAGGTGGAGACGATGGAGATCGGAATTTGGGATTTGGCCATCGAGGTTTGGTGCACGGTAATCTTATTTAAAAACCCAATTTTTGGGTTAACTATGCCCAACTTTGGATTTTTGTGCGTCAATTTTTATATTTCCCGTTCGAGTGCTAGCCTTCTTTCGTAGTAATTAATTTCTTATAGGAGATGAAACCATAAACCCATTCAAAACTTGAACTTAGTTATTGTTTTATCTATTGCTTTTGGACTGAAACCTATCAACTTGACGTTGTAATTCCACCAGTTTGTTTTTTCCGAGGAAACATAATTCTACTGTTTTTCGTGCAGCCGAGACTTGACATTGGGACCATAAAAATTGCAAAGGAACAAGTGTTTACTTGAAATGGTTTCCAATTCTAAACAAAATATCCTTCTCGGACGATTCCTTTTCTTTTAAGTGAATGATAATGGTAATTTTTTCCGAAGAAACACAATTTTAAGCTATAAAACAAGAACAAGCTTTTTACATTGCAAAGGAACAAGTATTTACTCGAAATGGTTTCCAATTCTAAACAAAATATCCTTCTCGGACGATTCCTTTTCTTCTTAGTGAATGATAATGGTAAATCTTTCCGAAGAAACACAATTTTAAGCTATAAAATAAGAAAAGGCTTTCTACATTGCTATCCGGAGCAGGGTGATCGTGCCAGTCCAAAGTCTAGAACAAATATAAAATAAAATAATGAAAGAAAAAATAGGAGAGAGAAAAATCTTTATCAATAAAAATGAGTCCCTCATGTCTCACCAAGTAGACACAATCTAACTCTCTCTTCCACTCTCCAAAGAGGATGCCAATGATCCCTTTAAATAGAGATCATATGAATAGGAGTTTGATTCTTATCTGAACCAAAAAAACCAAACCCACTAAAATACAAAGTCTGACATTTTAAAAAAAATAATTAAACAAAGTAACACTAAGAATTAGAATTCTATTTGAAATAGGACAAGTGATGATTATCAACAAACGATAGCTATCTTTCATTAAATTATGTATTTATTTAATTAAACTGTCCTCTCATTTTGGAAACTAATTTTGTTTACTAATTAAGAATCATAGCAGATGAAACTAGCAGTTTAGCATAAGGCATTTTAGAGTCTACAAGGATTGCCAAATTATGGTCTCAAGCTGGGATTTTTGAGTTTTGCTGAAGGCATTTTAGAGTGACTTTTGCAAGAACATGTATTTGACCCATGGAAAATCTTGTTGATAATTAATGGCTTGAGTGGCATCTAAGAGTTGGATTTAGTTGTGTGTTATAATTTTTTAAGAGGTTTGCTAAGACTTTTGGAAAGGATCCAGAGGCAGCCTAAAGAATTTGAAGGAGGCCATTGTTTGTTACTGCTGTCTGGACTGAGGTATTACGCGCTGGTGGTGTATTGGTGTGGCATTGGAACGATGTATGTCATGCTGTAGGGCACCATGCCATTTCTTGGCATGTACTGGCATGAAAGGTACCCTGCCTTATGATTGTGCTGAGCAGCAATTTAGTCCGTGGTTATTGTCTTAGGGAGCTAAAACTTTGTGAAATTTAAATATGGTATGGCTTTGCTCTGATAATCTACCAACTCTGATAGGATTTTTCAACATGCAGAGAAGTTTTGGAAGCATTTCAGAATTTTTTAATGCCCCGTCACAAAACCTCAGAATGTTATTGGGAAATGTGGCAAGACTTAAAATTTTGTTTTTATTCCAGAACAAGGCATTGAGTTAGGTTTCTTTAAGAGGGTGAAAGAATAAATCGCACATACATGAATTAGTACTTGTAGCTGAGTGTATGATGTCTTGTTTGTCTTTGATTTGCTTTTGGTCTTAATATCCACAGTGGGGATGTGTGAAGGTGGAAAATGTTGTCTCATCTTTTCAATTTTGGTATTCATGAATTTGATCAGGAACCCCATAGAATAATGGTGGTGGATAATAAAACTGTATTACTGAAGGAATCAATTGCAAGAACGAAATGTTTACTTTGCAAAGGAAAATATGATGTAGAATTATAAGCATACACTTTATTCTGATTGTATCTTTATATCTTTCATTATAGTTTCTCAAACCTGTTAGAGTTTGAACTTTATATGAAAGTTAAGTAATCAAGAATACAGAATGTGAGATTGTGAAATAAGGATTTCAAGATTTCTGTTATCTAAAGATTACTAAAATTCTCAAGGTATAAATTTAATCTAAATATTACATTTCATATATATCACCAGTTTTGTGCACATTTTCATGCTTGATATTGTATATCTTGTTTATGTTTTGGCGGATTCCCTTTCTTGTTGGTTTCTGTCCTATGCTTGTCTGAGTTTGCTTTAATATCCAGTCCGCTGTTTTTATGACATCTCTATTCTTGATATGATATCGATTAACATCTGCAACAATATCTCTCTCATTGCTATGGTGAACTATGAACTGTATTTTATGTTTTCCTGCTTTGCCTAAATATATGCATTCCATGTGTGTTTATGGTTCTTGAGGTATGCTATTTGTAACTTTCAGTCACTTAAGCTGCAGACTTCTGCTTTGGGTTTTTGTAGGTTATCTGACTTCCTGGAATGCCTTTGCAGTTTCAACCCTGAATCCCTGCTCGACTGTGTTCACCTTGGCCTCTGGCTAAGAAGATTATAGGCTGACATATTTATTCAAAACAAGTTCTGTAAGTGCCTGAATGAGCTGTCCCTCACTATTACTAGATGTGATTGGCCTATATCGGTTTCTTCATTATTTTCCATTTAAGGTTTTAATGTTTTTGTATTAGCTTTAAGCTATAACAACAAACAGAAAAGGAAAATGAAAGAGGTGCATCCTTTCCTGTAATATTTCAAATACTTCTGGTTTTAATTTTATCAGCGCTAATTCTATGCATGTTTTTCCTTGATTCATTTACCATGCCAGTGTTGTGTTATTCCATTTCAATGAGCTCATTATTTCATTTCTACTGGAATATCAATATGATCATTTTTATCAATTAAAAGGTGGATGTATAACTGATAGTTTCTCTGCAGACTTTTTTCCTTCAGTTTTATGCTTATGATAATCTTTTTCCATCTTATTAATCAGTTTTCTTCTTACTGGGTACGCTTGCAGATGCTTGACTTGTGTGATCCTTTGTGTGGAATTGATTGAAATGATTATACTGCAGTTCACTTGTAAATGCAGTAGGGTGGGTCGAACACTGTTGAACAGTTACATGTGATATTTTCACTTATTTCTGTGTAACCAAAAGCAGTCTGTTTAAAGTATGTATTTTATAATTGCAGCATCGTGGATCTCTAAAATGGAAATCGTTAGTGTTAACGTTCTATTCTTGAAGTCCATGCTTGAAGTCTTATCAAAAAAAGAAGTGTATGCTTTAAGTTTGACTTTGTCTTCCAATCTCATGACTGTTCTTATTTGGATGCATCCTTATCTTTTCTTCTTGTGAATGCTCGAATAGGGAAGCTATTTTACTGGTAAGCTAAACACTTTTTTTTCTTAACGATTTACTTCTCTTGATTTATAAGAAGAATTAACTAATTTTAGGTACTAGGGTAGGAAGTTGGAGCTTCTTGGAGTTACCATGGTCCAACTTCTTGGAGTTACTATGGTCAACCATGGGGTTATAGCTTGATGATTCTGTTTGATAAAGATAAAAGGCATTTAATCCTTGCTTAGCTTGATGTCTCAAATGCTAAATGTAGAGCTTCAAGTCATGTGGTTCAATGGATCCTTATGAGATCTAATGCTCTTGTTTGAAGGGTGGAGGAGCCAGTTATGCTACTTGTTTCACTTGTGCTGAGTATTTCTTCCCTCAAGTCAGAAAACAAGCAATGCTGAAAATATTGACTTGTTTGTGACCTTACTCCTGGGAACCACCAAGTTCACCTACTGCTTAACCTAGTGGCATATCCGTTGCCATGCAGACATGTAAATTTTCTTGGTCAACATGGACACAAAGCAGTCAGGAAAACATATTCTTACATGGATTTATTTTCTTTTATTCCCTTGTATTCATCTACATATAAAGTTGATTTATAAAAAGTGAGATTCTTTTAGCTGCTTTAAAAGGTCGTGGCATAGAGATTCATGTTTGATTGCTTTCATTCATCTAAGAGAAACTTTGAACGACTTGCTACTTTATATATAATTGAAGCCTAATGATACCGGAACATGAGAAGAAATCTACAGGAAATTCCGGAATTGTGCTTGTGGGAAATTTTTTTTTACTTTTTCTTCAGATCTTTGAGTCTGCATTTCAAGAATTTAGTATCATACCAGGAGTTAAACTGGGACAATCAACATTAGGGAAATCTTTGATTTTCCGTGGACTTTTTGTTTTATGTATAAATCTTATCAGTCTCCTCTCTAACTTGATATCTTGTCCATGGTTGGTCTAGGGGTCAATTAGTCCTGATTTTTCCAATTTTTCAAAGAGTGTTTCTTCGTCAGTTTAACTGATGAGTCCAAAATCTGTATGATCGAATTATGGAGGACTTGCATTTCCATGTTTCATACAGGATATATATATATATATATATATATATATATATATTAAAAAAAATCGTGTGAATGAGATGGGTTGTAATTGGGCTTGGCCCAATTCCTACACCCATCTGGATTAGTCCAACATGGAACAAACGTTTAGGCCATTTTGGTAATTTTAATTGAAGAAATCATTCGGGTCTCTATAAGAGGTTTCGTCGCTAGGGTTTTCCGTTCAACTCCCGCGTCTCCTCTTATTTCTCTTTCTTCTCCACTATTTCCTTTTTTTTTTTTTTCTTTCAGTTTCTTCTTCTATTTTCTATTTCTATGCTTTGATTTGGGTTTTGTAAGGGGGCTCGTAGCCACAGGGGAGAGCTGTGCATAAGCGGTAGCTCTGAAATACCCGCAGGTTCTCTGCGGGGTGCCCGTCGGCGACTTCTTCGAGCCCTAAAGAAACAGTAACGGGAATGGTCTCATAGTACGGGCTTGTGCTCTATGTGGGGATCCCCCATATCCTCTCCCACAACCCCGCCTCCAAAGACCATCACATCTCTCGAACAATTTTGTTGGCACTTATTTTCTTCACCCTCCCCCTCCTTCTTTTACACCCCTTAGGCTGTAATTTCGGGATTTCTTCCTTTATTTTATTTTTGATGAAATAGGAGGTCAAAGGACCACCTAAAAGAAGAAATTTCTTATTGTTTTTGTTTTCTTTGTTTATTTTTTTCCTTGCAATTGTTTTTGAGTAACGCTGAATTCACATCATTTTTATTTTTTACCATTTTTCTAACTATTTGGTTTCTTATGTCCTGGCGATCTTTTTGGTTTTCCGCTAATTTGGTATGCCGCGGTTTAAAACTGAGATTATTTACCAATTATTCTAAACTTTAGAATTCTTCAATATATTTTGTGATGCAACTTACTGAAAACGTCAGCAAGGTTATTGATCCAGCCTAACAGAGTCTCCTGAAGGTATTTTTTAATGTTTTTCTTGTCACTAGATATGGATCCTTGTTTCATATTTTTCATACTGACATATGTTCTGTTTTCGTCACACATGCTACATGATTGACTGTTCTTGCCTCTGCATCAGTTTGAATTCTCTGATAGGCCATGAGTAATCATGAAAAATGAATTAAAAGATGTCATGCTAACTAAACGATCTCAGAAGTATCTGGGTACCTATTACTCTATTGGACATGAGCAATTATTTCTGAGCCTGGAGGCAAGTGATAGAAGATTTATGTTTGTTACAATCTTAATTTTTCTTTTTTTAAGAAAAAATGTTTATCAGGATTACGTATACAACTATTATTACATAAACATCAACACCATGAAAGCAATGGCAGTTAAATGATGTTTAAACATCAATGAGCTCTGTTTTTCCATTAGCAAACCACTAAGAAATTGCTCGGCATAAAGCTATTTGTTTGATGTCAAGTTGGCCAGAATATCAATTGGTTCATATCAATTATATTGTATCGTGGGTGCCTGACATCGCTGGAAAGCGAATCGGCTAAGATTAAAATCTTGAATGTCATATTTCAGCACTGGATAGGATTCACTGCAAATTCCATTTGCAGCCAAATTCATATTCTTTAGGCCTTCCTGCGTAACTTACTTTCATTTCTAATAGAAAAAATTATTGCAAAGAGATTATTTTGCATGAGAAAAGTGTTACCCAATGACCGTGGCGCATGATCTTGTGTTAATTGTCACACTTCAACGATGATAAGATTTCTGTGTTAATGGTTATAGAGTGTGATGCCAGTGCTAAAGGGACTGTAGTGTTTTATGATGATTAGATTAATTTTAGTTTGGCCGTATCACCTGCAAGAGGTTGAGAATTTGATTCCGCTTGGAAATATGGTAGAAAGTTATGGATTAGCTAGCCCCTCTAGTGAAAAAGAACCATGGCTTTAGCTGCTCCTTAGCTTCGTCCTCGTCAGCGAGGATGGGTATCTTCTTTTTATTAGGAAAAAATGGAAGGGTTTCTATTCTCACCCGGTATCCTATACCCGAGAAACCTATAATAGCGGGCAGAGCGCTCGTGGCATGATGTTCCTGGGTTAATCGAGCGCTCGTTGCATGATGTTGCTGGGTTGGTCGAGCTGAAATGAGCGAATAAAGAACGCCATTCTGTACGCTATTCTGCACCAAACTGAACGCTATAATGTACGATGATGGTTCACTATCGGTATACGGTACGGAATTGGTCCTATATTTGATGTGCCGTTATAATTGTTGGATAGCACTAGTACGAGGATTTTTTTAAAATATTATAAAATATATATATATTTATGGATATAGGTGTTCGTTTGATATGCCACTGGTACTGGTACGAGGATTTTTTTAAAATAATATATATATATATATATATATATATATATATATATATATATATTTATGGTTATAGATGTTCGGAGTATATTTACGAAAATAGATATTTTTAGATTAGGTAACAGCAGGAAATAGGTATTTTTGAATTATGTGATAGATCATATGGCATGGGAGGAAGTAAGTATTTTTGAATTACGTGATAGATCATATGGCATGGCATGGAATCGATTTTGGTAAAGATGAATTTAAATTATGAATTCAAATAGAATTAAAATTATCAATAAAGATAATTTTAATTTAATTTATTTTTTTAAAAATTTAATTTAAGAATTGATGTGATATTTTAAAATCGTCTATATCACAAATGATTACAAAAATCTTTTTTTTTAAAAGATTTAATAAATATGATTATTTTTTTCAAAATCTAATTGGTGAATTTTAATTTTAAATAAATAAATAATTAATAAAAAATTAGTATTGATTAAAATTTTACATATTATTTTTTGGTAATATTAATTATTATATTATTTTGAAATAACATTAATTAACCATATAAAAATAATATTAATTTAAAATTAATAATAAATTAACTAAAAATAACATTAATTAAAAATATATTATAATAATATATAATAATATATTTTTATATTATAATAAATATTTTATAATTTAAAATATAATAACTATATTATAATTTATTATATTATATATTATAATATAGTATAAAAATTTAAAAAATTAAAAAATTATCAATAGGTCGATATCGTTCGGTCGATAGTGTGGTGGTAGTTTGATTCCTTGCTTAGGACCGGTGACCAAACCGGTGATAGGATCGGCGGTTAGATCGGTGGTCGGATCCTGGCGACTAGATCGACGGTCAAATCGATGGTAGGACTAGGGGTCGGACCAGTGGCAGGATGGGCGGTCGGATCCTGGTTGCCAGATCGACGGTTGGACTGGTGCCAAGACCGGCGACTGGACCAGTGGCTAGACCTTGGCGGCCGGATCGGTAGCAGGACCAACGGTCGGATGGGTAGTCGAACTCTGGCAACCGGATCGGTGGCCAGATCTTAGGGCTGGATCAATGGTCAGATCGATGGCAGGGTTGGGGGCTGGATTGGTTACAGGATCGATGATCGGATTGGTTGCCATGGCCTGGTTGTCGGATCAGTCTAGCCATCGGTTCGGTTGCCAGGTCTGGCTACCAGTCCGGCCGTCAATCCGGCCACTAGTCCGGCCTCCAGTCCTACCATTGATATGGTTGCCAGGGTCTGGCCACCGGTTCGGTTACCAGGATTCGGCTACCCATCCGATCGTTGGTCATACCATCGATATGGCCGCCAGCGTCTAGCCACTGGTCCAGTCGTCGATCCTGCCACCGGTTCGATCGTCGATCTGGCCACTAGGGTCCGGTCGCCTGTCTTGCCATCGGTCTATCCCCCAATCCTATCATCGGTCTGATCGTCGGTCCTGTTGCTAGGGTTCGACCACCGGTCTAGCTCCAGTCCTGCCACAGATTCGATTGTCGGTCCAGCCGTTAGGGTCCTACCATCAGTCCGGTTACCAGTAATGAGCAAGGGATCGGACTGATATCGGGCTGGCGACCGGATGGTATCGACCTGGTGATTATTTTTTTTAAAATTTCTTTATACTATATTATAATATATAATATAATAAATTATAATATATTTATTATATTTTAGAATATAAAATATTTATTATAATATAAAAATATATTATAATATATTATTATAATATCTTTTAATTAATGTTATTTTTAGTTAATTTATTATTAATTTTAAATTAATATTAATTTTATATAGTTAATTAATATTTTTTAAATTAATGTTATTTTAAAATAATATAATAATTAATATTATCAAAAAGTAATATATAAAATTTTAATTAATACTAATTATTTATTTATTATTTATTTATTTAAAATTAAAATTTATTAATTATATTTTGAAAAAAAATATTTATTAAATTTTGAAAAAAAAATATTTTTGAAATCATCTGCAACATAAAAGATTTTGAATGTATTTAAAATCATCTGTCATTCAAAATATCACATCAATTTAAAAATAACATATCAATTCTTAAATTAAATTTTTTAAAAAATAATTTTTTTTAAAAATCATCTTTGCCATTTCAATTCAAGTTGAAATCGTCTTCATCAAAGATGATTTCATGCCATGTTGGTCTACTACGTAATCTGAAAATATCTACTTCTCTGCCACGTAATCCAAAAATATTTATTTTTATAAATATATTTTCGAATGTCTATATCCTTAAATATATTTTTTAATATTATTTAAAAAAATTCCTGGCATGAGACTTGGTATGGTGCACCTGAATCGTATCTTGCAAAATCGAACTCATCTTGTAGAATTGGAATCTCTCTTTCTTGCTGATGGGATGAGAGGTAATACCATCTAGATCAAAATTTTGTGGGAGGCTGATCCAACTCCTATTCTATATATATATATTTTTAAAAATATCAAGTGAGATACAATGGGCTTTGATGCATTAGCTATTTAGTGAACTGTCACACGCTTACGCTTTCGGTTTGTCCCGAGCTGGAGTGTAATCGCTAGGCGCTAGCGGACAGGCCTAATTAATGCAACTACGTGCCTGCAACGCGTCTACGATGCTCCGATAACTGGCCATCATATGAAAAATAGAAATTCCCCCACTTTTTTTGTTTTTTCTTTAACGGCTATTGGACCACAAAAGCAAAGCTGATCGGGAAAAAAACTATCCAACCCGATAATTTATTTCATCAATCCGGAACCGCACTTGGAGTTTCATAGCAACACGTCTATGATGCTCCGCGCTTGGAACAAGCGGCCAGAAATCTCATTGAAATGTGTCATAACTGGTTGGCCAATAATTCGTCGACACATCAGCATTGCTGCCGGAGGATGCTCTCGAGGCCAGCTCAGTACCAGACGAACTTGTAAATCCCAATAGACGTAGATTTAAATCAACATAATATAATATGTAATAAAATAAAAATGGGAGCACGTGATGGAGACAAGTCACGTGGGGCACGCGCCAGCGGGCGACAAGGTCGTCGCCATCCTCATCCCCCGCCGGTCTCCGCTGCTTTCCACCGCTCGTTATTAAATCCGTCTTAATCCCCTCTTTCCGTTCTGCGAAAGGAAGAGACCCGGAGCCAGAGACAGCGAAAAACGGCTCTTTTATTTTTTTCCGGTTTCATCTCCGAGTTAGGGTTTTTTTTTTTTTTTTTCTCTTTTTTGTCTCTCGCCGCCTTCTCGACTTCGCTTGGTGCAGGTCGGGAACCCGAACCGTTTCGGGTCCGTCCGATTCTATCACGATGTGATCAGGTGTGTCCATTCTGGTGGACCCGGTTCCCCCCTTGCATCAACTGAATTCGAGAACCTTTGGTGAAAGCAAGCTCCTTTCCTTCGCCCTCGGCCCAAACCTTCTGTAGCTCTCGGGATCGAATCACCAGAGGTTTGACGGTTTTTTTGGGGTTTTTGATTCAATATTGCAGTCTTATCCGTTTTATGAGCAATAATTATCTTTTTTCTGTGAATTTTGATTTTTTTTTAATCTTTTTGTGCGCATATGCAATAATTTTCCTTGATTTTTATATGATTTTAGTGATAAGTATTGTGTTTTCGTTATAAATGCTGGTTGTAGTTAGTTTTTGATGGTACGTTGTGGTATGATCTTGTGCATTAGGTTGCTGGTCATTTTCTTAGCAATATTTTCCATATCATAATTATGGGAGGTTGACATAGTGTTCTGCTATTTGGATTTATCAGTTGATTGCTTTCTAAAGGTTGACAGATGTTTGAATAGAACATTGATGGACAATCAGTTAATTTATAGGCTGATGCAAAGATTGTTATTAGCATTGCCAAATTTATGACTAATACTATACCGAGTGATCCACTTATTTATAACGGAAAAGGAAGAAAGTATATTTGAGTTGTGAAAAAACAAGGGATATGAATTCGAAGGTTTCATTTTGGATTGAATGGATGCAACTTATCTATGAAAAGTTCTCTCTGAGTTATAATATGCTTAAGTTTACCATATTGTTTTACATTCCCTGAAAATTTGACCTTTAATATGTTTTATGTGCTGAAACTTGCCTGATCAAGGCAGTCATTGCTCGAATTATGTGAATATTGGACATCTTGCTTTACGAATATGTTATATGAAATGCAAAACTTCATACTTAGATTTGATTTCCATAGCATGCTGACTGACATACAGCTTCATTATGATCACAATATCAATCGTACACATCTCTCCCGAACTTGCTGTCCTGTCTGTAATTTCAGTAACAAATAGCTTCTACTTCTATATATCACTGTTGTATAATTTTACCTTTATTTTGAACTTTTTATACTTGCTCATTCTTTGGGATTGCTCACTGCCTTTATTGTGATTATCTTTTGTATCATCTCATTTAATATTCAGTCTTCACTCATCGTGCTCTAACATTCTGCTGTTGACTCTACTTGGCTGCCATTAACACAAAATTTTGACAGCAAATTACTTAGAGAGAGAGAGAGAGAGAGAGAGAGAGAGAGAGAGCCATTTTGACACTCAAACACTCAATCCCTTTTCATGACAGAAAATCAAGTGCATAAAATACCAAAACAACTGAATTATAGATCAAATAAGACTGATTTGGGAAAAATATAGAAGCTTGAGAGCACAAGGCATGTGCCATGAGTTAGAACAACTTGCAAAAACTTGTAGATATCGTAATCAATCTGCCAATAGAATGTGAAGTAACAAGTTGCAATATAGAAGAACTTGCTGATTATTTGCATCACTTGTATGTATATGCAACCAGTAATAGTTCTTGTAGGTTCATAACTTTAAAGAAATCAAGATTTGGCGAGGATAATTTACGGAATGAAATACTCATATGGATGTAAAGTGTAGGAACCAAAACCCAGGAGAGCCTCAATTATAATTTTCCGTAACTAGGAATTTTAGTAGGAAGGTACCAAAATGACCAACCATATGATCCAAAACCAGCATGGGATTTTTAGAAGATCAAACAACTCCATGAAAATTTGATGGCAATGACCTTTTGCTGGTTTCTGCTTCTTTTCAATTGTCTTTGAAATCAAGTAAGAATGTTAGTCTTGCCCGTTTTCAGGTATTTCCTTTTCCCAGGCATATAAATGTTTATTCTTCACACGAGTCTTGTACTCTCTAAAATTTGATTTCTTATTTAGTTGGCATGCAATGTTGTTAATGATCTCTTTTGCAAGTTGATTTAATCTAAAAGCTATGAAGATAAGCAGTGGTGGATTGATGGTAAAGAAACTCTGTAAAGCAGCTCGGTGGGACATATTTTCTCGTCCATGGCTCTGCTTTCTAAGGAAGGTTGGGCTGTTTGAGTTTGGGCAACCACCAAGTCTGGGTTTGGGCTGTTTGAGCTCTCTGATGAAGGTTGTGGCATTCTATCTGATACCGGGACCTTGTAGGATTCACAAACTTAATCTGTCAAGGAACCTGGGACTATGATGACCTTTCTGATCTTTTACCTTATCAGAGAAGTTGTCCTTCAGATTCAGAAAGCAAAGGGCACCAAGAGTTAATGACAACATTAACTCAGCAAGTGCGCAGTTATGCAGGAGCAGCCATGTCTCAAATCCCATCCCTCAGCAATCAGTTACTTCACTGTCTGAGAGGACCACCATCAAATTAATGTCATCACAGTTGGAGTCCAGCAGAACATTGTAGAGAAACCTATCCGACTCCCGGGTGCCAGGGTTATCATTTGAGACAGATGACCCCAATGTGGCCTTTAGCTATTGTTGTTATCCTAAATAGTGCACTCTTCGGGTGACTACCAATCAAAATTCCATTACATGGTAAGCGAGGCTGAGTTCCTACTGTCGCTACTGAAACTTTAAATATATCGAGCAAGACTTCCAGCTTCTCAAAGGGGAAGCTCTATAATTTACTGCTGGGCCCTGGGGAATTCATGAATGCGCTGCTACTATAAATGCATCCTGAGTTCCCTTCATCGAAGCTAGGATATCATGATGTGCACCTTTGCTCTCATTCATGCATCGAAAACTCGAGGTAGGATACGGTTGAGGTAAAGATGTGTCAAAGATGGACATGATAATAGCGATGTGTGGCAGGATGCAGATTTAAAGAGATGAGAAGCTGAAAGATGAGTGCTCGATGCAACGAGGAGATGCAACAGTCTGAAAGAGCGGCCAAGATAGGCTGGTAACGGGACCTAGTAGGTTGTTATCAGGGTAGAAATAAACCATCCCATGGGATGGTCAGATAAACTACTGACCTTTCAATGCTTAGCCATTAAACCTTCAGGACCCAGGTGGTGTAGGTGGGGGTGTGCGCCTCCTGAAATGACTGGAAACAAGGAACAGACCATGTGTATGAATCTTTGCAATTGATGATTTTATTGTTTGGACAGTGATAGCGTTACACATCATTTTTATTGGATAAGATATGTATGCCGGCGATTAATTACCTCGGAGACAGTTTGCAACACAGATGGATGATGGAATGTCACACTTCATAGAACTTCTGTGTCAGCTTCGCTTGCTTAGGTGGAGCATAGAACAACCTGGGTGTTACTACTTAACTAGCCTGGTTATGATTGGAAACACATGATTCTTTTCATTTTGGATGGTTGTTGTGCTCAGGGTTATAAAAACCGGACCGGAGGCCGATCTGATCTAGGGTTTGGGTCGATCTGATTATCAAGTTAATCTGTTAGAAGTTAGAACAAGTTAAAACTATTTAAAAATGGATATGATATTAAAAAAATATATATGAATGATTAGTATTAAATCACATGGGCCTATGTGTTAGGTAGTCTATAATTATAGCATAAATAAAAAAATATGCATGAGCAATCCCCTATTTTCTAAAATAATTATTCAAATATAATACATAAAAAAATGAAGAACATATTGGTATTTTTAGTAAAATTCGAAAAAATATTTAAAATGAAAGTGGAGGCTGTTGAGTGAGAACATTAAGTGGGTAGCTGAGTTATGCTTTAGAGTAAGTCTGGGTGATTGATGTAGGGCCAACCTTTGCTTCGATGGAATATGGTTTGCATTACGGTAAACTCAACGCAAAAGAAAAAATAAAAACTGAACCTTATGGCTTGGAATGGCAACAAGTAGGATGCAGCTAAATTTGCCTTATCCATGTCCTAACTCATTTAAAATCTCACAACCAGAATCCATCCCAAATTTGATTATAAAATTATCAAGAAATCTTAAACCCATCTTATTAAAAAATGGTAAACCTGTTGGGTATCCAAAACAATCTAATTAATCTTCATTCAGATTGGGTTATTTGATTACCTGAACCCATCCAATCAATCTGAATTCGTCCTGCCAATTTAAGTATCAAATAAATTAAAATCTGTAAGCAGTATGTTGCACGAAAGGTATTAAATAAGTTATTAGCTAATTTAAATAGAAATGTAAATCATGGCTTACTGGTTAAGGTATGTATAGAATTTTATAAAGATTATATATATAATCATGATTGAATAGTGGGTATTCGAGGATCAAATTCTATATCGGAACATATTTTAATTTAACATTTCAATTTTTTAAAAAATTCTATTAAGTATAACTAAATAAGTTTTATTAGGATTTGAGATGGTTGGGATACTCGAAAAAATTTATTCGATTACCATCTCTAATTTTGGTAAATCGGATAAATTAAATTGAATATAAATATTTTTGTAAAAAATAGCAAACAAATATATTAATTAATTGGATAGAAAGTTTTGTCGAACAATTCTATAGCATGATGTCAGTATGATCGGCTATATAAGGAGCTATTAATTTGGCTGCACTATTTGATGATAAGAATTGTTCCTTCATAAGATAATATGTTGGGCTAAAAAAGAGTTCAACACCGAGAAAAACGGGTATTATACACATGCAAGATATATATCTATATATATATTATATTTTTTGTAAATTATAATATATTTATTATATTTTAGAATATAAAATATTTCTTATAATATAAAGCATGTCATAATATATTATTATAATATCATATTATTATTATTATTATTATCTTTTAATTTTAAAAAATTATTAATTTTTGAAGTTTTTTTTATTAATTTTTTTAAAATTATAATATATTTATTATTGTTTGGAATATAAAATATTTATTATAATATAAAGCATGTCATAATATATTATTATTTTTCTTATTTTTTTAATTTTTTAAAAATATTAATTTTAAAAATTTTTATTAATTTTTTTTGTGAATTATAATATATTTGTTATATTTTGATATATAAAATATTTATCATAATATGAAATATATCCTAATATATTATTAAATAATATATATTAAATTTTAAATAGAAGTATAAAAAAAATAAGTTTTGATTAGCTAGAATTATTTTTTTAAAAGATGATTTTAACCCATATTTCAAATTATTTTTTAGAAAGATGATTTCAATCAAATCAATTACTGTATATCTAGTTTAGTAAATATAATTTGAAACACCTAATTTTATAAATATAATTTGAAACACCTAATTTTATAAATATTTATTAAATTTATATTATTTAAAAAAAATCTGTTATATATTATTATTACATTAATCATTAATTTGAAGGGAGTTTTCGAATTGAAATATATTTTCTTTACCTACATTTTATTTGTTTATTTTACTCCAAGGAGACGCATGCATGGATGCGCGCAGACCACGCCGTTAGAATGGCGGTGTAATTATTGCATTCTCATTAAACAAGCACATCAAAAAAAGAAGGGTTAGCTTATCCATTCAGGAAGATATCCCTGATTCCACCTATATTATGTTTTCTTATTGCAACGAAGAAGACTGCCAAATGATGGATTTTTTAAATAATATTTTTCAAAAATAATATTATGAAAACACGATTTTTTCAATCAATTTTACTGAGCTACTATTTTTTTTTTTTTGGCTATGTGTTTTTTTTTTTTTTTTTTTTTATCATCTAGAAAAGATAGATTTTATCTGTATTTTTTCAAAGAAGGCACAGGTTATATCCATGTCTTCTAAACCACCGAAAAAAAAAAAAAAATTTGTAGACTCGGGTAAAACTATTAAAAACTCAAATTTTTTTTTGAAGATGTAGGTTATATCTGTGTTTTCCAAACGAAAAAAAATATTTTCTAGAAAAAAACTCCTACATCTTTAAAAAAATTTTAAAAATAAATAATGATGCAAGCTTTATCTATGTTTTCTTCCTAACCAAAAAAAAAAATAAAAAAATCCTGAAGATACAGGTACACCCCCCATTAAATTCTAATATCTTTTAAACCAAACCGAAAAAAAAAATCTTACATAATAAAATTAAAAAAACACCCCCTATTAAATGCACCCCTATTAAATTCTTACATAATAAAATTAAAAAAATATAATAAAATTTAAAATTACACAATACAATAATTAACATAATATAATAAAATTAAAAATATTTAAAAAAATATAATAAAAATATAATAGATAAAATATTTAAAATAATATAATAAAATTAAAAATTAAAAAAAAATTAAAAAATAAAAGAAGCTACAGGTAAAATGAAGCCACATGCTGTACCTGCGACTTTATCTAATTCATGCACTTCAATTTTTAAAATAAAAAACTAAAAAATTAAAAAAATTAAAAATTAAAACATATATAAGTAAAATCATAAAATGTTACCTTATAAAATAAAATTCATTATAATATATAATAAATAATATAAATAATATAATAAATATAATAAATTATAAATTATATATTATATTATAAAATATAATAAATATTTTATAATATAATTTAAAAATTATAATTTAGTCAGTAGGTCAGTGCCAGTCTAGTCGCCAGTCCAATACTAGTTCGGTTGCTAATATGAGTTGGATTAGCACCAACCTAGTGGTTGGACTGGCACCAGCCTGGTGGCTAGACAGGCAATTGATGACTAGACTGGCTATCAGATCGATGGTCGAACTGGCAATTGGATCGGTGAATGGATTGATGGTCAGACTGGCACTGACCTGGTCACCGGACTAGCTGTCGGACCAATGGCCGAACTAGCGGCTAGATCAGTAGTCGGACTGGCACCGTCCTGGCAGCCAGACTAACTATCAGATCAGGAGTCGAATTGATGGCTGGACTAGCGATCAGATCGGTGGCCAGACTAATGGCCAGATTGATGATTGGACTGACACTGACCTAGCAGTCGGATTGGCTATCAAACTAGTGGTCAGAGCTAGACTGGCTATCGATCGGTGGTTGGATCGGTGACCAGACTGGTGATTGAACTGGCACCGACCTGGTAACTGGATCGACTATCATACCGGTGGCCAAATTGGTAGCCCGACCGACCATCAAACTGGTAACCCGATTGATGGTCGGATTGGCACCAACCTAGTAGCTAGATTGGCATCGAACTAGGGGCCGGACTGGCGATCCAATCGGTGGCTAGACTAGTTATCGGATTGGTGGCTGGATCGATGGTCGGATTGGCACCGACCTGGTTATCGGATCGATGGTCAAACTGGTAACCGGATTGACGACCGAATTGGCATCAACCTGGTAGTTGGACTAGTTATTGGACCGGTGGCCATCGATCTGGTTGTCCATCCTGCTCCTGATCCGATAGCTAATCTGTTTGCCAGGACGGTGCCAGTTTGATTGTTGGTCTGGTTACTAGTTCAGCCACTGATCTGATATCCAGTCCGGTCATTAAGTCGATGCCAGTCTGGTCGTCGATCCGGTCACCAGTATGGCCACCAATCCAATTACCAGTCTAGCCACTAATCTGACAGCTAGTCCGGTCATCAATTCGATTGTTAGTTAGGCCGTCAGGCCGGTGCCAATCCAACTGCCAGGTTGGTGCCACTCTGACTCAGACTAACGACTGAACTGGTACCAGGTAGGGGACCGAACTGGCACCAGGCTACCGATCGAACCGGTACCAGGCTGGCAATCGAACTAGTGATCGAATTGGTATCGATCTAATGACTAGACTGGCAGCTAGATTAGCACCATGTTGACAGTCAGAATGGCACCAGCCCGATAAACCAATTGGTGACCAAGCTGGCACCAACTGAATTATAAATTTTATATTATATTATAAAATATTTATTATATTTGATAATACAATATATAATATAATATATAATATATATTATAATAGATTTTTTTATAATAATAATATTTTATATTATTATTAAGGTAACATTTTATTATTTTACTTATATATATTTTAATTTTTTTAATTTTTTATTTTAAAATTGGAGATGCAGGAATAAGATGAAGTCGCAGGTTGTACCTGCAACTTCACTTTACCTGCCACTTCTTTTAATTTTTTAAAATTTAAAATTTTATCATATTATTTTAAAAATTTAAAATTTTATTATGTTATTTTAAATATTTTATTATATTATTTAAAATTTTATTGTATTATTTTAAATTTTATTATGTAAGAATTTAATAAGGGGTGCACTTAATAAGGGGTGTTTTTTTAATTTTATTATGCAAGAATTTATTATGTTTTTTGTTTGTTTGTTTTTTTATTTTATTATTATTATTATTTTTTCTTAGTTTAAAAGATGTTAGAATTTAATGGCAAGGGGGCGCATTTAGTCTACTTGCCTTTTTTTTTTTTTTTTTTTGGGTTATTTGGAAGAAAATGCCGGCATCTCTATATTTTTTTAAAGTTTTTTAAAATATAGAAGTTTTCTTTTAGAAAATAATTTTTTTTTGTTGTTTAAAAGATGATGGTACATCATTGATGAGCAGTGCAGTTGGTTGTGAGACTTTTCTCACGACCAGCTAGCATGGATTCGAGTGTTGGTTTAGATATATTTCGACGAGAAAGTATGGAGATAAAATAAAAAATAGAATGTTAGGAATAATATTTCCTGACTGGGATTGGAGGTCCGTCTATGATAAAATAAAAAATAGAAAGTTAGGGATAATATTTTCTGACTGGGATTGGGGGACCGTCTGGGAGTGGCCATGCCCGGAATCTAACTCCTCCTTCCTATTTATCCTATCAAAAAAAGATGATGGTACAATCTTCAAACTTTTTTTTTTTTTTTTTGGTCTTAGAGGATGCTGCGCTTTCAAATTTTTTTTTTTTCTGTGTCTCAGGAGACAAGTGAAACTTGCATTTTCGCTTAAAAAATGTAAATAAAATCTGCATCTTTTCTGGGTGGCAAAAAAATAGGAACACGTGATAAAAAAAAATAGTTTGATAAAATTGATCATGAAAACCATATTTTGGCAATATTATTTTTTTTAAAAAATATTATTTAAAAAAATCTGCCAAATGATACCAAAGAAGTTTTTTTTTTGATTTTTAAATAAAAGTGTAACGCACATAAAGGAACAAAGAAAATTTTTAATGCATCGTCAAACTGGAGGATGAGGCCGGGACATAAAATTTTGAAACTAGTAGACATTTAGATGTGATTGATTTGCTTTGAAACACATGCGTACATAAACTTCAGTATATTCCGAAAAGTCCTGGCTAATGCGTCGTCTCAAAATCACTGTCATCCTCCATAATGATGAGGTCAAATTGACGATGACTGAAACAAATTTACATTAGTGTTGCATTATGATTGTCTTTTAATTTTTACAGGCATTTTAGAAGATGTATATCACATCCATTAATACAAGTTTTCATCTTATTTTTTTAATAAAAAAAAAAAAGGAGAAAGGAAGAGCTAAATCCCCATTATAACTATTTTTTTTGGATCTTATTCCGAAAGATTATGTTCAATACGAATCGCATATTTCACGTATTTTTTTTATTTTTTGGTGAATATATAAGCCTGACATCATTAAGTAATCAGAGTAGAGTACTCTTCTATCATCTCGATCACGTGCTTCAAAAATTTTTTTAGATTTAATCAAGTCATTCGCACGATCATGACTCGAATATGTAATTGAAAAGAAATGGGTATAAGCATATACCAACTGCGCTATCATCTCAGCAGTGATAAATTTTTATATTGTTACCTTCTTATCTAAATCTACTAGTACATGATCTTGACTCCTTTTTCACTAGTGCGTATATAGGAGGTGATTGTTTGAAATTAGAAAAGAAAATGGTGATAAATTTTTATATTGTTACCTTCATATCTAAATCTACTAGTACATGATCTTGACTCCTTTTCCACTGGTGCGTATATAGGAGGTGATTGTTTGAAATTAGAAAAGAAAATGGTGATAAATTTTTATATTGTTACCTTCGTATCTAAATCTACTAGTACATGATCTTGACCCCTTTTCCACTAGTGCGTATCTAGGAGGTGATTGTTTGAAATTAGAAAAGAAAATGGTACTGGTGCACCACGGAAAGCAACACAAAAGAAAAGAACTGGCACCTAAACATAGAAATAAGAAAAGAAGAACTGACACCTAAACATAGAAATAAGGTGCTTTCTTTTAGTAAAAATTAGAAATAGGGTATCTCAAGTATTGTTATATTTCCTTGAAGTCATGGTGATTTGAACCCACTACGTGGGGCTGGTACGAAATTTGAATAGCCTTTTCTCACATGCCAAAAGACTTTTAGTCGAAAGGGAGGACCTATAGCACATGGTGCCGTGTAAGCCCGTGCAAGGCCGTCAATTAAGGCGACTCTAAGGCATGGCCGGATTTTTTTTTGAGAGTAGTGGGTGGGATGGATACATCCATACTGACCGGGACTACCGTGATCGAGGAAACTCGAAGCCTTTTTACATAAAAAGAAAAAAGAAAAATGAGAACGTTAAAGGCCAGCATCGAAAGAACAGACTTAACCCCAGTTGGCGGAGGTTTAGTCTTATTTTTTATCGATCATGGATTTAATGCATGATCAAGATAATCGAGATACGTGATCGGGATGATCGAGATACATGATCGGGATGATGAGAGAATGTACTACTCCGATATTTTAGTGACTGACGTACTCATCGATGATGAAAAGAATATGCGAAAAAATTGTAATTCAAATTGAATATAACCTGACGGGATTGGGACCCAACGAGGATAGCTACATTGAGATTTATCCTTCCCCCTCTTTTTTGGATTATCAAAAAAAAAAAAAAAAAAGTACAGACAGTTCATAGGTCTGGTGGATTATTGATTATTCTTATAAAGTGATCACTAACGGAGTACATTCGCTTGATTCCGGAGTAAAGCAACACAAATGAAAATTATCCTTGGCTGGTGGTAGTGAAAAAGTTAGGAATATATATAATAAATCCTGTTCACTCGGCTGGCCTCAATGGTAGTCCGGTTGACGTACTCACATTCAGGTAGGGAACGACGGTAGAAAAATTAATATGCGCCGTGTATCGAACATTTCCTGGCTGGGGTTGGGGGACTGTCTGGGGATGGCCACGTCCGGGATCTACTCCTTCCCTTTTTTGCTTTACCAAAAAAAAATAAAAAAATATCCTGGAATTAAAAAATATTATCCAGCATAATGGATGAGTGAAATGGCATCTTTATATTATACATGCGTGAGTTCAAGTCTTGTACATGGAGGGCTTGAGATGTCCTGACCAAAAAGCTATACCGATAGATGGGTAACTCTATTGCTCGAGGATTTTTTTTTTTTTTTTTTTTTTTTTTTTTTATGGAAAAAAAGGAGGGAGGAGTTAGATTCCGGGCATAGCCATCCCCAGACGGTCCCCAAATCCCAACCAGGGAATGTTCGATACATGGCGCATATTAATTTTTTTTGTAGCCGTTCCTCACCCGAAGATGAGTACATCAACCTGACTGCCACTGGCGTCAGCCGAGTGAACGGGATTTATTATATATATCCCTAACTTTTTCACTATCACCAGCCAACAGGGACTCCAGGATTATTTTATTAAATATTTTTTGATTTTACTTCTGGACTATTTTTTTATTTTTTATTTTATTCCCGGACTTTTCAGTCAAAATATATCTAAACCAGGACTCGAATCCCTAGCAGAGATTTGTGAGAAAAGTTTCATAACCAACTGCATCACTCATCGGTGGTTACTGCTCGAGTCTTTATGAAGATGGTAGAAGGCCTGTTGGCATTTTAATGATGATGCCTACTCATCGGTGTCATTACCGTTGATTGGTTTGTTTTAAGGCCGTTAACTACGACAATCATGACGGATCAGCTTAAATATGAATCAAACAAAAAAATTAATAAAAAATGATTCACCAGAATTCAATTTATTTGATGCCTACTCATCGGTGTCATTACCGTTGATTGATTTGTTTTAAGGCTGTTAATTGCGACAATCATGACGAATCAGCTTAAACACGAATCAAATAAAAAATTAATAAAAGAATCAATTTATTTATTAAAAAGATTAGAAATTTAGATTATAATCTGATTATTTTATTAAATAAATAATATAACTCGAACTACAAAAGATTGAATCAAATTAAATAGATTAACGATAAAGCATCGGCACTTCCGATTTCAGTTTGTTTGTTTGGTGGAGAGAGATGGATAAAATGATATGATCCATGACTTACTGATTGGATTTGTTTGCTGGTCTAAGCTAATCTCATGTGGTTGTTAGTGGCGTGCCAACTTGTATTCGATCATTGTGTTCCAATATTCATTGTAGCTTCTTCCACTCATCTAAGTTGCCTATTTTTTAAATATCCACTTGCACAAAAAAATGGTAAACGTGTGTACTAAATAAGCCAACAAAAATATATGTTCCATTTCCAGTGTAACCTCCTCTTTTTTTTTTTTTTTTTTGACTGAAAGGGAACCCAATAGCCAATCAAACTTTAAGGAAATGTACAATTTTAGATGTTGTACATGAGGTAGAAGAAAAGAAGCTGTCAACCTATTGTCAAATGTGGAATTCAGCAAGAGAGGACTTGGAAGAATAGCTAGAAAGACCTCTCCTCATTGGTTATGTCTGCGAGTTCACGAAATCAAGGAGCTGATTTTACTTTGTTTCGTATGGTTGATTCAACGCTTCCTTATTCACTATCATCGCATCCAACCACATCTAAATCTTAAAGCAGTATTTTACTGGATTCACGACTTCCTGTGCCTTGCAAATGCTTAATTCTTGGTCGAAACAAGGTGAATTCAAGCATGAACCAAACATAATTCTGCAACTTAAAAATTTCCGAAGACTCCAAATTAACATGGTATTAAACCAATTACAGTGAGATAATAAGGGAGATCCATGCAAGCTTTATAGAAGCCAGTGCATCTGCTTATCGTGCTTCACATTTTACCGAACAAAACACAAGAAGACATAGCTTACAGTGCACATCTTTTTTTCTTCGAAAAACATTACCAGTTACATCTTTGGTAACAAACACAAATCACATCCTCAAGCAACTTCAGACACTCAAAAAACTTATCAAGTAGTTTTGATGCATGCATGGATGCACTACCGCGGTTCGACGATGGTAAGCGTGACATCATTTATAGAATGAGTTTTTGTCGAAGTGGAATACACAAGCGGCGACAGCCCCAATTCCGGTGTCTTCGATCGTGAATAGCAGGGGGGCTCTGATGGTGGATGCAATGGTACTGCTTGATCGCTTCTCAACATGAGAACGACTGATGACATGGTTGGCCTGTCCTCCGGATGCTCCTGAACGCAGAGCAAACCGACACGGAAGCATTTCCGAGCTTCGTTCATCGGATACGAGTCCCCCAGAAATGGATCCATGAATTCAGTTACTCTGTCCTCATTCCATCGTTGCCATGCCTGATCAACGCAATTCATTTTAGAGCACTTAGCCATCTTATATATACATATATATGTATAGCGAGAAGAAAAAGGCAGGAATTAGATGGTAATAAAGGACTCGAAGGAGATTACTCGTTTGACAAGAGTCTCCCCGTGATGCTTAACATAAGATGCTCCATTCCTTTGTCCACTTAAAATCTCCAGTACAAGAACACCAAAGCTGAACACATCTGACTTCACAGAGAAAATACCCTCAATGGCATACTCTGGAGCCATGTATCCACTGTTCCACATCATAGAAAAGGCAGCAAAATGAGAACATAGTCCCAGAATTCAAAGCTATATATCTATGTTTACCAAGGATTTTCCCCCTTTATCCTGAAGATATGACAATAAAAGTAGATAAAATTTAAATACGCGCAAGTTAATTTACACGCTTCGGTCGAAAGTTGGTGAACCTAGGCAATATGCAATGAAGAAGAAAATCTTTTTAGAGGGAACGGTGAAGAAGAAAATCACCGAGAATTCCACTTGCTATTTGTTTGATTTAAGATAATAGCTTGCTTCTTTGCTACTTCAATATCGGAACTTCAGTGATATGCTTTTCCTTTAATGCAGCAAGGTTAAGATCTACACCACCCCTCCCCCCCTCCCCGCAAAAAAAAACCCAGAAACAAGGCCACAATAAAAAAGGATGTGATTTACTTACAATGTCCCGACAACTTTGCCGGTATTAACTTCGTTATTGTCTTCTCCTTGGAAAATCTTTGCCATGCCGAAGTCTGATATTTTTGGGTTCATTTGATTGTCCAACAACACATTACTAGCTTTGAGGTCCCTGTGAATGACTTTGAGCAAAGAGTCCTCGTGAAGGTAAAGGAGACCCCGGGCAATTCCTACTATGATGTTGTGGCGTTTCTTCCAGTCCAACTGACGCCTATTGTTTGAATCTGGTACATGGATCAAATAAATAAAAGTCCCAGAAGATTATTTTAGGAATCAAATGTGCAAGGTTTCATAAAGAACTGTTCATCTATTACGTTGCAAGGATAGGTATGTGTTGATATGCATGGAACCGAGAGTAATTTCTACTGACCAAATAGAAAGGCATCGAGACTTCTGTTAGGCAAGTATTCATAGATGAGCAACTTCTCTTCTTTCCCAGCACAGAAACCCAACAACCTCACAAGATTCCTGTGCTGAAGCTTTGCAATCAGCTCCACCTCATTGCTAAACTCGAGAGCACCTTGCCTGGATTTGGCTGAAAGCCTCTTTATCGCAACCTCGGTTCCACTGCAAAGCACACCCTGAAATAATTCTGATGAACCATAAGTCAAAGAAGAACTGTGCTTGGCCTACCGAGAAGTATAAACCGAAATGAACCCTGAGAAAATAGAAGTGTCGTTACTCTGTATACAGGGCCAAATCCACCTTCCCCAAGTTTATTTTCTTTAGAAAAGTTATTTGTAGCTGCTTGAATTGCAGACAGATCCATGAGAGGCACGTCCGAGCTTGATAGAGTTCTGAGATTTTCTATTTGGCCTCTTCTGATAGCTGAAAAGATAAAGGCAGAGTCTTGATCGCTAGCCATATGACTAAAATCACTCTGCGAGATATTAGAGTCATCCTACCATTGCGTTTTCTCCACCTCCAGCAGTATATACAGTAGAGAGAAGTGCCCGCAATAATCACTGCCAGAATTGAAATTACGATATGCATTGGACCAGAACTTGATTTCTTTGCATCCCCTGCTGCTCAAATCAAATGCTTTCATGACTCAATAAAACCGAAGATGGTTCTCAAAAGTCAGCATCAGAATATATTTCTTTTTTTGTTTCCTTTTGAATTTAGCTATCCATAGCATAGAAAACTATTTCCGAGGCTAATCATGCAGCAGATATTATTATGAATAAACAATTCGAGCCATCCATGGGTTCAAGTATATAACTCAAGAGAGTATGAATCTTAAACGAAATTCTAAGAAAACAAGCTAGAAAATAACCTCCATCATCTCCGGACGTTGTTCGAGGTGCATCCATCAGGCGACGCCAGTAATTAGCTACTTTCAAGGGTTCCGACGCCACCCCTATTGGTTTCATGGACTTGGTTTGCTCGTGGTGGTTAGCTAAGCCGGCTCCATCATGAGTATCCGCGACCTCGAGGATGTAGTGCAATTGGCAGCGGTCGAACCAAATAGCGGCACGTCGCGAAGAAGAACACCTTCGAAAGAGATTGGTAGCTGCGATATGGATGCAAGTCTGGCAGTCCTCATGGGAGAGATCACCTTGGCACAGGAAAGAGCCATAAATGGTTTCGGGACCGTGTAGTCCAATGGTCCGGTTACCAGAATTGGAGCACAAAGCCTTGGATCTCATGGAGGAGAAGAGGACCTCAAGACTCGTCTGAATCGTGTCAACATCTTCGGCAAATGAATCAGTCGAGCAATTAAGTTTGGTGGGTTTGAAGATGAGAGTATCGGTAGCACAGATGGAGGAATGGATGAGAAGCTGGCAAGTAGCAAGGAAGAGGAGGAGGAAGCTGAAGGCTTCTCCCTGGTAGCAAAAGATAAGCATCATTTTCTCTAGCACCTACTGGTTCGATCCATTTCTCTAGCAGAGTGGGGAGGGGAAGAAGAGTAGATGATAATAGGAAATGGAAGATGAGCTGCTGTTAGTTTTTTTGCTCCCTCCCCCCCCCCTCTCTCTCTCTCTCTCTCTCCCTCCTGTATGCCAATATGAGCTAATAGAGAATTTGGTGATCACTGCCACGACTAGGATGTGGACACCGGGGCAAAGGACACATGAGCCGCCCGTCAACGGCACGATCATGGGAGCAGACCTGTTGCAAAGTTATTTGGAAATATTGGTCACCGGTCTCCACTTCTGGAAGCGGTCCTTAAGTAAACTATCCACCAGTCCGATATTGATACGGCGAAGATGATGTTTTAACATCAATATTCTAGCAAGACCCAGAGGCAAACGGGATCACGGGGGGAGATACGTTGCGGGATTTAATGGTTGGATCACAACCTAGCAATCCGCGAGACAGCGAAACGGATGCACCGGAGCCCAAACTAAGGTTTTTTTTTTTTTTTTTTGGGCATGCGAAGAGCGTGCTAGGACGGAAAAGGTTAAAATATCAGGTGAGAGAAAAGTTTATAGTTTTTTTTTTTAAAAATATTTTTTTTAAAAAAATTAATTAATTAATTTATTTATGGGAAAAAGGTTCTGGTTGTCAAAATTTTTCCAGAAGCAGGACGGTGGGTTTGATAAAATAATAAATTAAGTGCCTCGCTTAAACGTTTCAGTTTAGAGAGTATAATAACTTGATATAGAGATAAGCTTGACTCGAGTTTAATAACCCGTGAAGTAGATCTCCCTTCCGGTCTCAGTTTTGTTGGTGATTAAACAGGTGATGTGAGCTTTACAATTATTTTTTATACTTTGGGTTGAGATACATACGCATCTTATTTCGTCTAAACCTTGTCCATCTAATAAATGAAAAGATATAAGTGGATGGCCGCACGGATTTCCTTTGAACAGCATGAGCTTTTTTTTTTTTTTTTTTTTCGGGTGCACGAAAATACTAAGCGTCGTCCCCTCGGTGGATGTCAAGTCAATTCTTCTAAAGCAAATGTCCATAAATCATAATCCTTTTTATGAGCAGGTTTCATGTAAAATGGGCGATTTTTAATAATAAAATTTATTTTTATATTTTATGACCTGTTCATTTTTATAAAAAATAAAAAATAACCAAATAACTATTTTTATAAACCTATTGCAATTTCAGATTTTTTTTTAAAAATATATATATATCAACCAAATAGCCTTTCAAAGTCATGGTTTGTCCTGGGCAAAGCTAGGTTCGAGTTGCCCCTTAAACTGGAGATGGTTTTATGAGTCTTGACCGCAGGTTAAGATGGGCCTTGAAAGAGCTCTAGGTCAGCCCATGTTGCTCGATAATTGGTCCAGGTGTAGCCTAGCCGGTCCAATGAGATATGTGAGAGACCATGCCGAAATAGGGTTGGCCCAAGTTAGATTTCGGATTTCATTTTCTGATAACAAACCAAAGATTTATGTGCATGTCATCATCCATATCTTACGAGCATTACCATGAAATACCAAAATTCTTTGGATAATTTTTGTGTATCATGTGGCCAACAAATGTGCATACTATATAAATACGGGCTGGATTATTGTGGACAATTGTGCCGACAAATCATGACCCAACTTCGGTCCAACTCAAAGCTAGTAAAAAGTTGTGGACAGGTCCACCGGGTTAAAACTGATTGCTAATAAATAAATCAATACCGTCTATTTTTGGAAAAGCTGACCCTCCTTAATTCCAATGTGCACTCATCCACTGCGACGACTTCTCCGACTAGACCGGCGATGTTTCGGGGTGTCGCCAACCCCCAGAGTTCCACAGGTAGGTGAGGCAACCTAATCCAAATAGGCACCATCCAGATAGAGGTGGGAGAAGGGTAAAACCTCGGTCGCCACGGCTTCACTACTAACGCTTGGCCGGAAATCACCCACGGTCGACTAAGAACATAATCCCGCTCTCCTGCCTCCTGGAAATGGAATAGCAAGCATCCTTGTTCGAGGTTATAAGCCGCAATCTCTTGAGTTTGAGACAGTTGGAACTCGCGAGCCGCTGTCTCTGCTTGAACTCTCCAGCTAAGGCTCCTAGTCACGAGTCCTCTATTTCGCCTTTCACCTCTTCCTTCGGCAGCTCGACCACCTTCGGGAACTAGCATGCCAACTCCGCCACTTTAGTGTAGGATCGATCGAAATCCATTTCACTTGACTGCTCAACCCTGTTTTCCACTCATTTCGTGCTCCATCCACCGGATTACGGGCTCCTTGGAAGTTACCCGACTTGGTCGCCATCACTACCGACCGCGTCAACCATACAAACCCCGATGATCGCCGACGATCACAAGCAAGGATATCGAAGCACGAATCTCCATGCATGATACCAGCCAATGCTCCCAACGGCTATCCACCAGTTTCTCTCTAGTTTCAGTTTTTTTGGTTCTTTACATATGCTTTGTCACCCTGTGGAAATGTTTAGCCGAAAAGAAAGTAAACAATTTTAAAGTGGTTGATAATAACAAGTAGCGATAGCGTGGACCATCCCTTGGCTACGTAAAGTCCATGTTATGATATCCTGTTTTTATTTTAATTAATTGTTGGGTCATTCTTTGAACCATTTTTATTCTTTTTTGATTTATTGGTCAAATCAATATATAAAGAAAAATATCTCCTGGACCTGATGAAGATTCTGATCTACAAAAGGATATTCTATATCTTCAGCTTCGTATCTCTTGGTCCGAAGAGTATGCCTAACGTCTTTATATCTTCGGCTTCGTATCTCTTTTTTGGTCCGAAGAATATGCCTAATGCCTTTATGTCTCTAGCTTCATATTTTTAGCTTGGTCCGAAGACCATGCCTAACAATCTTTATATCTCCGGCTTCGTATCTCTTTCTTGGTCCGAAGACCATGTCTAACATCTTTGTCTTGGGCTTCATATCTTTTTCTTGGTCCAAAGGCAAGCTTAATGTCTCTATGTCTTCGGCTTCGTATTGCTGTCTTGGTCCGAAAGCCAAGCCTTTCAATTGAACATCTTCAGCTTTATTCCTTCAACATAATCTGAAGGGCATGTTATCTCATATACAAAACTGTAAGTATTTATCTTTTTTTGTTATTTCCAAAGAGATTATTTTGAAGTGTATAGCTAACATTTTCTTTAAGAGTGCTACTAAAGAGAATGTTGAGCTTACTTCAGATCTACTCTAAAAAAGAGAAGCATATTAAACATGTGGCCTTTTTCAACCCCGAATCAGTTGAAGTCTGTTTTGGTTGTTGCAACCACCCACATGGTCGAAACCCTCAGATTGAATAAGCTCCGAAATAACTGATTTTTTGACTGCCACTACTTATAATTACGAGGAGGTTGCGTTTGCCAACTCCCACAACCGTAAGTAGTTACGTTGGAGCCTATAAATACTGGTAAGAGGGGACACTCGAGGTAAGCTAAGCTCCTTCCAAAAAATTCGAATTCTCTCATTTTCCTCTCTGCTTTGAAGCTCTCCATTATGCTGCCTGAGTTCTTGCTGACTTTGGCATCGTAGTGTCCCCCGTCGGAAGATTTCCAGTCAGGGGATCTGTTTTGCAAGTTTCGGGCGACGGCGATCCAGTAGGCGGCCACTCCATCCGGTCGGCAGGAATTCAGCGTCAACAGATTGGCTCACCAGGAAGGGGAAGATCTTTTTCCTCTATTTGAAGGAGAGTTTTGCTAAGCAAAAATGATGAAAGGGAGAGCTCAGAATGCATCTGCAAGCAAGGAGCAGCAGGTTCTTCCAACCGGAGATCTTCCAGTGGATCAGGGACTGTAGCCACCTATGATAATGGTGGGGTAGCAACAATTTGAAACCCTTCTAAACAGGATGGAAGCCTTGACGGCATTGGTCCAAAACTTGCAAGAAGCTGCTGTTCAAAGGCAGTGTCCACCACCTGTTTCGCAACCCAACCATCAACCTGAAAGAGAGGAAGATCAACACCAAGAAATCACTCCGAGCTTCTCACGAATCCGGCCATCCTATGATCGCTATACTTCTCCACCAGATCGACAAGCAGGGGATCATGGAGGAAGGAAAAGGGTCCGCCGCTCTCCCTCTGTTTCTTCTAGAAGTTTTGCACAAGAAGGGGCTAGGTAAAGGGAGATCAACTATGATTTGAAGAGAAGTTCAAATCCATGCAAGCGAAAATAGCTAGAATTTTAGATCTGAGAAGAAATGAGGAGGTTATTGCTTTCAATTCTCAGCCACCATTTTCTGACCGTATTATGGATGAAGTTATCCCTAGGCACTTCAAGATCCCACAGTTAGAAGCTTATGATGGGACTTCAGATCCTCTCGACCATCTGGGAAGCTATAAGGCTCATATGATGGTGTAAGGAGCAACCGATGCTCTTTACTGCCTTGCCTTTCCTGCTACACTAAAGAGATCGGCTCGAATATGGTATTCGATCCTACCACCTAAGATGATCCACTCTTTTGCTGAACTGGAGCGGCAGTTCGTTTCGTACTTCAGAACGTGCCAGAAGATGCCGTGCAACACAGACAGCTTGTTTCTCCTCCAGCAGCATGAAGGAGAAAGTTTGAAGGAATTTATCCATCGCTTCAATTCGGCCACATTGAAAATATCGAATCTGAATGAGCATGTGGCCATGTCTGCCTTGAAGAAAGGCTTGAAGTCGTCCAGGTTCACTTTTTTCTTGGACAAAAGATTTCCAGTGAGCTATGCCGAACTATTGGCTAGAGCTCAAAAGTATGCAGCCGCTGAGGAGCATGCGGCGAGCCGAAGACTTGCAGAAGGGTGATACCCTTCTAAGAAGAAAAGTGCTAAGGGACCAAACATGCCCACATCCTCCAATAATGCTTTGGTTCCCAGACACAGTCCCAGATCCAAGCAGCCAAATAGTCGGTTTGATGTTTATACACCCCTCAACTTGGCAAGGAAAAAAATTTTGCTGGAGATTGAGTAGGAAAAATACTTTCAAATGCCACATCCCCTGAAGACATCTGCAAAAGCAAGGGACAAAAGCAAATATTGCCGATTTCACAGAGATCATGGCCACAATACAGAGAAATGTTTTCAGCTTCGGGACGCCATTGAAGACCTGATAAAGAGGGGATATCTGGGAAAGTACATTAATCACCCAGAATCTCAAGACGAAGCAACTACCCTTCCAAGGATATCCGATGAAGCTGATCTGCCTCACCAAAAATCAACTGATGGGAATGTTGTTATGCTTCATCGATCATCTGCATGGGATATTGAAGCTAAGGAGAATATCCCAAAAAGGTTCAAAGGGAAGAACTCTATAACTTTTTTCGATGAGGATATCCAAGGAATACAACTTTCACATGATGACCCTGTTGTGGTCTCGGCTATTGCCAAATTTGATGTAAAAAGAATTTTAATTGATAATGGAAGCTCAGTTAATGTTTTGTTGTATGATGTATTTATTCGGATGGGATTGTCTGGACATGAATTGCGAAGATCTCTTATTCCTATAACTGGTTTCAGTGGAAATCAGGTTGGGGTTGAAGGTGAAACAGTTTTGCCCGTGACTTTTGGGTCCGAACCATTCCAAAGAACCCTTCCCATCAATTTTATTATGGCTAGAACATCTTCAACTTATAATGCAATATTGGGGCATCCAGCATTAAATAAATTAAGGGCTATAGTTTCCACATACCACCTTTTGGTCCGGTTTCCTACCAGGACAGGCATTGGAGAAGTGAGGGGAGATCAAATGATCGCTCACCAGTGTTTGATGATTCAAAATAAACAAGCAGCCAAGTCTTTAACACTTGACCAGTTGGATCCAAGAGATGAATCTGAAGACTGTGGGGAACCGGTGGAGAAAATATTTTTTATTCCATTGTCCGAAGACGACTCAACCAAGCTTTTACAAATTGGCAGCTTGCTTGATGAGGAGTCAAAGGTAAAATTAATTTCCTTTCTCCGAGATAATACTGATATTTTTTCTTGGACAGCTTCGGACATGCCCTGAATCCCATCTGATGTGATCATGCATCACTTGGAAGTCGCTCCCAACTATAAGCCTGTTCGGCAAAAGAAGAGAAATTTTGCTCCTGAAAGGTAGAAGGTTATTGGTGAAGAAGTTAATAAGCTGCTTGAAGCTAACTTCATAAGAAAAATCCAATATCCGAATTGGTTGGCAAATGTGGTCATGGTGAAGAAATCAAATGGCAAATGAAGGATTTACATAGATTGTACAGATCTCAACAAGGCATATCCGAAGGACAGTTTTCCTTTGCCAAAAAATAATCAGCTAGTTGATGCCATGGCTGGTCATCAATTATTGAGTTTTATGGATGCCTTCTCAGGCTATAACCAGATCCGAATGGATCCTGAAGATGAAGAGAAGACTGCTTTTGTTACATAGAAAGGACTTTACTGTTATAAAGTAATGCCCTTTGGGTTGAAAAATGTTGGGACAACTTTCCAAAGGCACATCAACAAAGTCTTTAAAAATCAAATTGAGAGAAATATAGAAGCTTATGTTGACGATATGATTGTAAAAAGTCTTCATAAGTCTGATCACATTACAGATCTAAAGGAGTCTTTTGATGCTCTCAGACATCATCGGATGAGATTGAATCCAACCAAATGTGTCTTTGGTGTAACTTCTGAGAAATTCTTGGGATACTTGGTTACCAAGCGAGAAATTGAAGTTAACCCAAAAAAGATCCAAGCACTTCAGACAATGAGGCATCCCACTTGCAAGAAGGAGGTTCAGAGGTTAACTGGAAGAGTTGCTTCTTTGAGCCGATTTATCTCCCGCTCTACAGAAAGGTGTTTACCCTTCTTCAAGATTCTTCGCCAAACTCAAAATTTTGAGTGGAAAAAAGAATGCAAAATTGCTTTTGACAAGCTGAAAGAATACTTGGAAAATCCTCTTTTGCTCTCCAAGCCCTGCGAAGGAGAGACACTTTACTTATACTTGTCAACCACAGATGAAGTAGTTAGTTCGGTACTAGTATGAAGAGATGCCAATCATTCATAGAAGCTGATCCACTATACTAGTAAAGTATTGCATGAAGCAGAAATCCGATATCCCAGAGTGCAAAAGATTATCTTTTCTCTAGTGGTGGCGGTAAATCATCTTCGGCCTTATTTTCAAGCCCATTCTACTGTGGTCCTAACAGATCAGCCCTTAAAAGCCATTCTTCGTTGTCCTGATACCTTATGAAGGATAGCTAAGTGGGCTGTTAAGTTGAAAAAATTTGATATTGACTATCAGCCTAGGTCAGCAATGAAAGCACAGATTTTGGCTGATTTCATAGTAGAATGTACATGGTGATCCGAAGAAGACCAGCCAAGAGCCGAAGAGGAAAGTATCGAAGATAGTCCAGAATTTATATGGATGATACATGTAGATGGTGCTTCGAATGCCAACGGTTGTGGTGCAGGTCTAATTTTGGCTGGACCAAATGGGCAAGTTATTGAATATGCTCTTCGATTTTTTTTTCAAGCTTCAAATAATCAAGTAAAGTATGAAGAACTTATTACAGGGCTTAGAATCTCCTAAAAATTGGAGATTAAAAGGGTCAAAGTTTTTTCTGATTCATAGCTGGTGGTGAATCAAGTAAAAGATGATTTTAAAGCCCAGAATCCAAATATGATCCAGTACTTGAAAAAAGTCCGAAGTCTGACATCTGGATTGGAACATTTTGAGATTGTTCATATACCAAGGATGGAAAATTCTCGGGTAGATTCTCTTTCGAGACTTGCAACTACTGCACCAGATTCTCTTGGAAAGATATATATGAAATATCTTGAAGATCTCAGCGTATCAGAATCTGCAATTGAAGTATGTCAGGTTGAGCATGAGCCTTTATGGATTGACCTTGTTCTCAAGTTTCTGAGAGAAGGCATTCTACCCGAAGACAAACTCGAGGCTAAATGGCTTCGATGGATGGCCTCTCAATATGTGATCTTAAATAAAACATTATATAAGAGGTCTTTCATGCAGCCTTTGCTAAAATGTTAAGGGCCATCCGATGCAGATTATGCACTCAGAGAAGTGCATGAAGGAATATGTGGAGATCGTCTGGGGGGCAGATCCTTGGCATACAAAATAATTCATCAAGGTTATTATTGGCCAACCATTCAAAAGGATTATGCAAAATTTATCCGAAGATGTGATCACTGTCAGCGATACTCCAATGTACAAAAATGGCCTATGAATCAGTTAACTCCATTGACAGCTCCCTGGCCTTTTGCACAGTGGAGAATGGACATTCTAGGTCCGTTTCCTCTGGCTTCTGGGCAGCGAAAATTTCTCATAGTAGCTATTGACTATTTCACAAAGTGGGTCGAGGCCGAAGCATTGGCATAGATCACTGAAGCAAAGGTTGAAAATTTTGTAAGAAATTTTATCATCTTCCATTTTGGGATTTGTTATTCTATAATAACTAACAATGGAAGACAGTTTGATAATCCGAAATTCAAGGACTTTTATGCTCAATATCACATCCTTCACAAACTTACTTCGGTAAGACATCCTCAATGCAACGGAGAAGCCGAAGTAACAAACAGGACTATTCTTCATGATCTTAAAACTAGATTGAATGATGCTAAGGGGTCGTGGGCTGATGAACTAAACTCAGTTCTTTGGACATACCGAACCACTCCCAGAACAGCTACCGGTGAATCTCCGTTTCATCTATCCTATGGCACTGAAGCAGTCATTCCTATAGAGGTCTCTTTACAATATCTACGGATTGATCATTATAAAGAGCCCAAAAATTCTGAACGTCGAAGAGTTGACCTCGATTTGCTACAGGGTACACGACTTCAAGCATAGTTGAAAATGGCTGCCTATCAGCAAAAAAATGTAAAATATTATAACTCTCGTGTAAAGGAACAGGTCTTTCATCCTGAGGATTTGATCCTGCGAAAGTCTGAAGTATCCAAATCTATCGAACAAGGAAAGCTCTCTCCCACATGGGAAGGTCCATACCGAGTTAAAGAGGTTATTCGACATGGAACTTATCGGTTGGAGACTCTAGAAGGTGTTATATTACCTCGACCTTGGAATGTACATAACCTCCACAAATATTGTCAATAAAGATTTTTATTTAAGGTCATCAAGATAGATTTAACTATTTTGTCTTTATCTATTCTTAGAAGGCATAAGGATGATCCCTGTGATCTACCCTACAAAATGCCGAGATAGGCTTAACCAACTTATCTTAATTTTCTTTTTTTAAGACATGAGGATGATCTCCGTGATCTACCTTATGAAATGCTGAGTTGGACTTAACCGGTCCATCTTAATCAAAATGGCATGAGGATGATCTCCGTGATCTACCTCACGAAGTGCCGAGATGGGCATGATCAGCCTATCTTAATTCCATCTCAAAAAGGCATGAGATTGATCTTCGTGATCTACTCTATGAAATGTCGAAGTAGGCCCGATCAGCTTATCTTAATCTTTGATCAAAAGGTATAAGGGTGATCCGAGCGATCCATCCCGTAAAAATGCCAAAGGTTAATTAACCTTTCGTTCATAATGAAGATGCAGGTGATCTACACGGTTTATTTTATCCTAAGTCCGAAGATTTAGTGAATTTTCAAGTCCGAAGACTTGATATTCTCATTTATAGATGATATTATTTCTTGTCTCAATTATCTGGAATTTTCTTAAGTCCAAAGACTTAGTGAATCTTCAAGTCCGAAGACTTGGCTTTTATCTGGAGATTTGGTATTCTTCTCAATTATATGAAATTATTCCTAAGTTCGAAGACTTAGCATATTTTCCAGTCCGGAGACTTGACTTTCTTATGAGGAGACTTGGCGTTCTCTTATCTTAATTTTATGGAATTATCCTAAGTCCAAAGACTTAGCATGTCTTAAAGACTTGACGTCTTAAAATCTCAATTATTTTTATTTTGATATTGTTATTCGGTATCGTATAATCTTGGACCAGATTTGAAAATTCTATTTTTTAAAAGCTTATTATTCTAAGTCTGAAGACTTAATGTATTTTCAAGTCCGAAGATTTGGCATTGTTATTTAGAGACGGCGTTCTTTCTTGCTTGAACTTTCTGGAATTCTTCTAAGTCCGAAGACTTAGCAAACCTTCAAGTCCGAAGACTTGATCTTCTTATTTAGAGACTTGGTGTCTTGAAATCTCGGGATCTTTCTTACTTTGATATTATTATTCAATATGATATAACCTTGAACCAGATTTTGGGAGTTGTCTTAAAAGGTTACATTGTTCTGAATCCGAAGACTTAATATTATTTTATACTTCAAAGTTTTTAATCATTCGAAGACTTTATACTTGAGAAAATTTCCATCCATTCACATATACATTCATAGAGAAATGTCTCATTGGAAAAGATTTTCATTGATAGGATCTTTTACATTCTTACAAAAGGAGAAAAGAAAAGGAAGAAGTTACAAATCATCCTCTACGACTTGAGTGAGGTCAATCGGATCGTTTACTTCTTTAGCTATTATTGATGCTTCAGAAGGGCCTTCTTGTGATTCGGGCTCATTTGGACCTTCAAAAACAAACAGTTGAATTATCGAAATATCCAAATCTAGGTAAAGGCTTTGCACCTCCTGCACCCCGTCATTGAAGCCTCCTTTGTAGCTATGGGTTCCTGCTTCAACCATCTCATTTTCAAAAGCCAAAGATGCTTTATAATCTTCTACCGCCCCTCTCAGCCGATCTTTTAGAGATTAAATCTCTTCAGCAACCTCTTCGAACTTCTTGGTGGCCTCTTCGGATTTTTGATGGGCTTCACTAAGCAGAGCTTCCAGAGACCGAACCTTTTTCTTTCTCTTCTTGAGTTTTGCCTCCTGTTCAGAGTTCTTTGATTGGATTTTGTCCATATCAATTTTTAAGCTCTGAACCAAGGCATCACTTTGAGCAAGCTTCTTCTCCATAGCTTGCCTTTGTTCCTCGGCCTTTATCTTTTTAGTCTCAGCCGCTTTCGTTTTATCCTTCATTCTTTTGTAGTTGTCTCTGAATTCAAAGATGCTTTCTTCCATGACAGTGATATCATGCATCATCTGCATTAACAAATAGAACGGTTAGCAACAATAGATCTATGCTTTGACAATACAAAATCCAATGCTTACCTTTAGTGCGGATGAGAACACTGAGTCAGAAACATCTTCAATACACCAGGATTTAGTATTGTCCCAATCCTTGGGGAGAAGCGTATGCTTCATCAACTTCCTAGCCAGTTTCGGATTCTCCAGGCCTTTAGCATTGAAAAAAATGGTAAAATCTATGTTGCAGCCTCCTTCCGAAGAGGCGTTCCACCTGGGGTCATTTTCGGACCGGTACTTTGCTCTTTCCTTTCCTTTCTCCTTCGAAGATGCAAGTAATGATTCCCTGTCAAATGTCACGTCGCACTGATCCAGAGGCGGCACTGGTCGAGGACTCTTCGGAGGGGGCCTTTTCGGAGATGGACTCCTGAAAGGCTCAAATGGATTTGGCGAAGAAGTAGCAGGTATCTCTTTGTCCGCTGCGGGCCTCATCGGAGGAGTGCTCGAGCCCTCTTCGGCTCTTCTCTTCTTTCGGACTTCAGCTCTGGCGGAACAGGTACCGCCCTCTTCCTGGAAGCCTGTCGAACTTTATCAAGTTGCGGCTTCATTGGTTCAATTGCAGTCAAAGGATTTCGTCATATATTTATATATAAGAGAAGAGGAAAAAGGATGGAGAGAAGGAAAATCTGAAGACCGCTATCTCTATACCTAATGCCGGGACTTCGCTGATATGGGCTCGGTGAAGGTTTTCTTCCTTCAGCAATTCTCCAAATGAGGAAATTTTCGACTCTGATAGAGTTTCAAAGTCCTTGAGATCGGCTTTCAGAACCCTTTTCCCAGCATTTATATCCAAGCATGGAGCTTTCCATTCAGTATTGAACCCCCACTTGGTATAGAATACAAAGAAGAAATATGGTTTCCACCCATGTATGGCACTAGGGGTTCCTTTTATTAGTCTTCGACCTGGCCGAGGACCTATAACCCACCACCCTTTATCATTGAAGTTTCTTTTCAGCATAAACAGAGAAGTGAATAGGGAAGTCTTCGGCTCTACGTTCCTAAGTTTGCAAAGGACTAGGAATCTGCAAAGTTTCTAAAGCTGTTAGGAGTTAACTGAGCCGGAACAATTTAATAAAGATTAAAATTTTTTGTGAAAAAGGGATGAAGGGGGAGCCGAAGACTAGCCTTAAGTTGGTCTTCGTATATGGCAATTGATTGCATGGGGGGTTTGTTGACTCCATTAATTGATTTTGATGATAAGTAAAATGGTTAAGTATAAGTTAAGGACTAATGATTTGCTTTGAGTGTGTTTCTATTGAAAATGTGCCTACAAAATTTGAAGAAGCCCAATTGTTTTGAAGAAGCCAAGTTTGAATGAAAAGATTACTCAAAGAAGACTTGGATACTCAAGAGTTGGTTGACTGGATGGCTAAAACAAATGAAAATTTGTTCCAGCTCAAATTCAGCACTTTCTGTGAAGTTTTTAGAGAAGTGTCGACTCAAAGTGTCGACACATGGAGATGAAGTGTCGACTCAGGCCGGTATGCAGTAATGTTTCAAATGGCACAGATGAAGTGTCAACACATGGACCTGAAGTGTCGACTTAAAGTATCGATACATGGATCAACACATCGTCTGAGACTTTCAAGCCACAGAACTTGTAGAAGTTGAAGGAACAACTGAAGTGTCGACACATGGAAGCAAAGTGTCAACTCAAGGTGTCGACTCAACTGAGAAAGTGTCGACACATCTGAAATTTCCAGAAAATCTGAATGGAGCTATTTGAACTAGGTGTCGACTCAAGAAGATCAAGTGTCGACCTTATGTGTTGACTCACAGCCTGAAGTGTCGACACATGGAGTTCTGGCAACAATAGCGGCTAGTTTTTCAAACGCAGAACTCGGCCCAAATTACTCCCAACGGCTAGTTTTTCAAGTCTAACGGCTAGAAACTGGTTTTGAGGCCTTGGGAAGGTATTTATATACTCCAAATCAAATCAAAACACAACATATTGAAGAACATTAAAGTGTTTTGAGAAGAGAGAAGAAAAGTGAGCTTTAACTCCTATTCATTGAAGTTTCAACCACTTTCAAGTTAAAGAAAGCCTCCAAGCATTCAAAAGCCTTCAAGAGCATTGAAGATCATCCATTCTTGGGCATTCAAAAGGCTTCAACAAGTGCAAAGCAACTCTACATCGAGCTACAAAGAGATATCCGCTTTATTTTAGAAAGCTTACATTGGTTCTTTACTTTTAAACCATATTTGTTGTAAGGGTTCTTGGTTAACCTATTATAAAACCAAGTGAGGTTATTGGTAAACCTTGGAAAACCAATTAGGTTGGTGGTTAGCCCGCAAAACCATTAAGATTCTTGGTTAGCCCTGAAAACCAAGGGAGGTTGTTGGTTAGCCTTGTGAAAACCAATTAGATTCTTGGTTAGCCCATAAAACCAAGTGAGATTTTGACTTGTGAGCCTTGTGAAAACAAGTCGGGTTTTGATTAGTAAGCCCAAAAAATTAATCGACTGTAATCGGTTATGATTATAGTGAATTTCCAAGGAGATCTTGGGGAGTGGATGTAGGTGCATTGAATAGCACCGAACCACTATAGTTCTTAGTCTTTGTGATTGCTTGATCTCTCTCTCTCCTTGCTTTTTACTTATTGCTTTTTATTTCCGCTTCATTTTATTTTAGAGCATTGTAATTGTTTTAATAGTACCTTGCTAATTGTTTTATTGAATTGGATTGCATTGCTTAGTATCAAGTAATATTAAGTGTTTAATTTTTAGAGACCCAATTCATCCCCCCTCTTGGATTGCTTACTGGGCAACAAGTGGTATCAGAGCCCTGTTCTCAGTGTATAGGCTTTACCGCCTTGAGAAAGATCTATGGCAGCCCTAATTGGTACTAGTGTAGTTGAGGGACAAGCCTCAAATAGTCCTCCATTTTTTAATGGATCAAATTATTTTTATTGAAAAACTAGGATGAGAATTTATATACATTCTATTGATTACAATTTGTGAAAAGTGGTAGATAAGGGTCCTCATTTCCTTCGATAGTGGTTAATGGTGTTTCCATCCCAAAGCTCGAAGAGGATTGGGATGAAAATGATATTAAACAATCCAAGATTAATGCTAAGGCAATGAATCTCCTTTATCGTGCATTAGATCCTAGTGAATTTAATAGGATATCTACATGCATATCTGCCAAAGAAATATGGGATACACTTGAAGTTACCCATAAGGGTACCGATCAAGTGAAGAACATTAAAGTTAATATATCAGTGCATACTTATGAGATGTTCCAAATGGAACCTAATAAATCAATCACTGATATGTACACAAGATTCACAAATATTATTAATGGTTTGAGAAGTCTCAGTAAAGTCATGTCTAATGCTGATCTTGTAAATAAAATTCTTAGGTCACTTCCAACATCATGGAACCCGAAGGTGACCGTAATTCAAGCCAAGGACGTTGACAAGTTATCTCTTGAGCAGCTAGTTGGATCGCTCATGACTTATGAGCTCAATTTGAAACAAAATCAATGGACATGGATAAGAAGAAGGGGATTGCTTTCAAGTCAAACATACAAGAAGAATCCTCGGTAGATGAGTCCGAAGATGAAGAGGAAGATGAAGGTGAAGAAGCCCTCTTTGCACGAAAGTTCAAAAGATTCATAAAAAGAAGGAAATTTCCTTGCAAAAAGAAATATCAATCAAAGAAAAAAGGAAAAGAAAAAGAGAAAGAAAAAGAAAAGGAAAAGGAGAAGGAAGTACCTATATGCTTCGTGTGCAAGAAGCCGGGACACTACAAGTTTGACTGTCCTCTCCTCAACAAATCTAGAAAGAAATTAAGGAAGAAAGCAATGATGACCACTTGGAGTGACAGCGAAGACTCCAGTTCTGAAGAAGAGCAGACCGAAGTTGCAAATCTCTACTTAATGGCATATCAAGATAATGATGAGGTAAATTTCGACACTGAAATTGATTTCACATTTGATAAACTTAGGAATGATTTTGAAGAGCTTATGCATGTTTACAAACTAGTTTTATCCGAAAATAAGAAATTGAAGAAGCATGCAAATAGTTTCTCTTTTGAAAACAATTCTTTACTAAATGATGTTAGTATTTTGAAATCTAAATTAGATGTTTTAGAAAAGAAAAATAATGCTTTATCTATGAAAAATGAAATTTTGAAAAGACCTAAACATGTTATTTCTAACAATGATCTTTTAAAGAAAAACAAGAATTTAGAACTTGAAAATGTTAAGTACAATAATGAACTTAAAAAGATAAAACCTTTTATTGAGAAATTTACTTATAGTTCAGAAAAGTTAAACCTACTTTTAAACAATCAAAGTACAGTTTTCAATAAAGTAGGTTTAGGATATAAATCACAAAAGTAACAAAAGTATTTCAAAAACTTTTTTGTACTTGCATCATCTAGTATTACTTATTTTACTTGCAAAAAGTTAGGACACAAATCATTTCAATGTAATTTTAGAAAAATCATTTCTTTTGGTAAAGTGTGGGTTCCAAAAGGAACCATTTTGAATGCTAACCCTAAAGGACCCAAGTTAGCTTGGGTACCTAAAAACAAAGCTTGATTTTATTACAGGTATGTCTTGCAACCAAGGAGAACAAAAGACTTTGGTATCTTGATAGTGGTTGCTCAAGGCATATGATTGGAGATGTGAAGCAATTCACTTCTCTCAAAGCTTTGAATGGAGGGAGTGTGACCATAGGTGATAATGGTAAAGAAAAAATCATTGGTATTGGTAAGGTTCACATAACTCCTTCTAGTAGTATTAATAATGTATTTTTAGTAGATGGTTTGAAACATAATTTTTTAAGCATTAGTCAGTTTTGCGATAAAGGTTTTCAAGTAGTTTTCAAATCATCATATTTCATGATTACTAATCTAAATATAAATGGAGTATAATTCATTGGAAAAAGGCATGGAAACATTTATTTGGTAGACCTAGATGATATATCTTTGTCTAATGGAGAATGCCTTGTTGCAATGAATTCTACTAAAGATGAGACTAGTTGGCTATGGCATAGAAGATTAGGGCATGCTAGTATGTATCTTATTTCAAAACTTTGTAAAAAGAATTTAGTTAGAGATTTACCTGAACTTTATTTTGAAAAAGATAGAATTTGCCAAGCATGTCAATTTGGTAAACAACTCAAAACTTCTTTCAAACCAAAAGGATTTGTAACTACTAGTATGCCACTTGAACTACTTCATATGGATCTCTTTAGACCAACTAGTGTTGGGCATTGTGTTCCAAAGCTAATCGTCTAGGCTGTAGACGGTTGTGTTATTTGTATTTGAATTTTGATATAAATAAAGGATATCTTTTGGCTGTTCATCACAGGTTCATTTTCCTTAATTTAAACTCTTTTGTGATGATGTCCTTTGAGCTACCTTGTATGTGAAATAGAGAGGATGCATCATGTAGTTCATAAATTAGTTCGCGACCAAAGGATACGCTATTTCGGGATGATAGTGTATCGAGAATAGGTCCTTGATGTCATGTCTGTTGGTTGTCCTCTTAACCAAGGAGTATGGAGATGCTGGTAGGACATCGGGTGTTGTGTTTGATACTTCACTGAATGTGACTCTCATACGGGATTCTCTTGCTACCAAAGCGGAATCTTGTATTAGAATGTGGACTTGAATTATTCCTTTGACTTGAGATCACTATGGCAGCTTGCAAGCAACTCACTGTGCTTTGGTGCTAGACTACCCGGATTTCTAATCCGGTGAAGAAAAGTTTTTGGGTACAGTCAAGTACTTGTGTAGCGGTAGTAGGATCGAGATAGGATTAACCTCTCCAAATAATTTGGATTGAATGCTTTATATGCCTCAATTTAGTAAGACCTTGGCCAGGACATTCCTTGTAATGAGTTGCAGGGATTCTTTGAGATATATTCAGATGGACTGCTTAGGGTTGGGTAGTTTAACCCTATGCCATCCGGAGCATTAGGAGGTGCAAAAAATTAGTTCATTGCTATTCAATATTCGACAGGTTCTTGTTGCTCTGCAACCTTTAACCTATTCGGACGCTGGGTGTCATTGCTAGATGGCGACTTTGGCTAGTATTGGAAATGTTCATGTGCTACCGTTTAGTATTTGAACCTATGGGGTCACACACTGAGGATTTCTTCTTGTTTTGTTGGCATGCGAATGATTGGGAATCGTTCCAGACTCGTTTGACAAGTTGTCAAATTTCTGTTCGAGCCGACTCTTTTTGAACGAGTCGACTCGAGTCATTTGACAAGGTATTGTCAAACTTCTAATCGAGCCGACTCTTCTTGGTCGAGTCGACTCGAGCCGAGCCGACTCGAATGGTCGAGTCGACTTGAATGACAGACTATTGAAATTCGAAAACTCTTCATTAAATGCTGTAATTGTTATGGGATTTAATGCTGGGAGTTTCGAGTTTTAATTGTTGATGTTGCAGAATTCGAAGGGACTTCTAACCTTCCTGGAATCTCAAGAGACCCCAAAATTGCTCCCTAATAATCTCTCATTAATCCCTCTTACTTGTTTTGAGGGTTGCTTCTATTATATAATTGCTGGGCTGCAGAAAGTGAAAAGTTCACTCCATATATTCCATACCCGAAAATCTGGATCAAGGTTGAGACTCTGCCATATTCCTTAGTTACAGATCTTGATTGATCATTGAAAGATTGAAAGATTAGATCTTTGGGACAGAGTGAGTTTTGGATGGGATCTCTGAGTGCATACCTTCTATTGAAGGTTTGGGATAGAGAGAACAGGGAGAATCCTCGTTCTATTCCAGCACTGCTGTAGCAACTTGAACTTCAAGGAGTTGAAAGTCTCTCACCTGTCTTCAAGGAGTTGAAGAAGAAAAAGTCCACCCAACAAAGCTTCCATAAAGGCTAGCACCTTAAATGAAGAAGAAGGAATTTCACTACACGGTGTGAACCACCCGTAGAGGTAGTACACGAGCACTACTTTTAGAGTCGCATTTTGCTATAGGTTTGTGCTGTCCCTGCGATTGCGATTGAGAGGTGGGCGTTCTTCCATCTTCTGATTCATTCCGGTGAATGTCATCAAGGTATGAACTTGTTTTATATATGTCATAATTGTGTATATTGCATCATTGTATGATTTCTAGAAATTGTTCTGTTTTATACAATGGATGCATGATTTCATATTTATATTATTCTAGATGCATCTAGATCCTGCTAAAGGGATTATGTTAATTAAATTAACATCTTGATAAAATAGTTTCATCGCTTTCCGCTGCTGCATGCTTTTAGAAAAGTTTTAAAATGCATGCATCGCCCCTAGGAACGGTTCCTTACAACTAGAACATAAAGTCTAGGAGGTAAGAGATATGGATTAGTTATTGTGGATGATTTTTCAAGATGTACATGGTTTTTTTTTGGCACAAAAAGATGAATCATTTTCAGCTTTCATAAAGTTTTATCGAAAATTTTCAAACAAAAAAGGTGTTTCAGTTGTTTGCATTCGTAGTGATCATGGATCTGAATTTGAAAATCAAGACTTTGAAAACTTTTGCAATGAAAAAGGTATAGAACACAATTTTTCTGTACCTAGGATACCTCAGCAGAATAGGATAGTAGAAAGAAAAAATTGTACTTTGGAAGAAATGGCATGCACTATGCTTTGTGAAAACGATTTGCCAAGATATTTTTGGGCTGAAGCTATTAATACAGCCTGTTATATTTTAAATCAAGTTTTAATTTGTCCTATTTTAAAGAAAACTCTATATGAACTTTGGAACCAAAGAAAATCAACTTTGAAATATTTTTGAGTTTTTGGTTGTAAATATTTTATTTTGAACAATGGAAAAGATCATCTTGAAAACTCGATGCCAAGTCTGATGAAGGTATCTTCTTAGGATACTCTACATCAAGCAGGGTATATAGAGCTTTTAATAAATGAACTTTGGTTATAGAAGAATCAGTACATATTGTCTTTGAAGAATCTACTAACAAATCCTCCAGAAAAGAGGATACATCTGATGAATGTGCAGGTGCGACAAGCTTCAGAAGCTGACATTGAATGATCAACCTCAGCCAAATGAAGAAGATCAAGACAAGAATGAAAAAGAAGATGACATTTCAAAGCATCAAGATTTACCTAAGGAGTGGAGGTATGCTCATGGACATCCTAAGGAATTAATCTTAGGTGATCCATCTAAAGGGATAAGAACTCGAGCCTCAATTAGAAATGAATGTGATTATATAGTATTTGTATCTCAAGTAGAACCTAAATATTTTGAAAAAGCTGAAAAAGACTCTAATTGGATCAATAATATGCAAGAAGAACTAATTCAATTTGATAGAAATAATGTTTGGACACTTATAGAAAGACCATCTAATATTTCAATTATTGGCACTAAATGGGTATTTAGGAATAAATTAGATGAAAATGGCATTGTTGTTAGAAATAAAGCTAGGCTAGTTGCTAAAGGCTACAATCAGGAGGAAGGGATTGACTTTGATGAAACTTTTGCTCCTGTTGCTAGACTTGAAGCAATTAGACTATTATTAGCATTTGCTTGTTTTATGAATTTCAAATTATTTCAAATAGATGTTAAGAGTGATTTCTTAAATGATTTTATAACTGAAAAGGTTTTTGTTGAACAACCACTTGGATTTGAAAATCATGCACATCCTGATCATGTTTTTAAATTACACAAAGCACTTTATGGATTAAAGCAAGCACCTCGAGCATGGTATGAAAGACTCAGCAAATTTCTGATTGAAAATAAATTTTCTAGAGGAAATGTTGATAAAACATTATTTTTGAAAATGAAAGATAATGATTTGTTAGTAGTGTAAATATATGTTGATGACATCATTTTCGGTGCTACTAATGAAATTCTTTGTCAAGAGTTTGCTAAGCTAATGCAGGGTGAGTTCGATATGAGCATGATGGGAGAACTCAATTTCTTTCTCGGACTCCAGATTAAGCAAACTGCTGATGGTATCTTCATCAACCAAGCTAAGTATACAAGAGAAATTATTAAGAAGTTTATGATGGAGACTACTAAACCAATAGGTACGTCTATGAGCCCCTCTTGTAGACTTGATAAAGATGAATATGGTAAATCAGTAGATCAAAAGTTATACAGAGATATGATTGGCTCTTTATTATATCTAACTGCTAGTAGACCAGATATAATGTTTAGTATTTGCATGTGTGCTAGATATCAGTCTAAACCTAAAGAATCACATTTTATGGCTGTTAAGTGCATAATTAGATATCTATCTGGTACTATTGATATTGGTTTATGGTATTCTAGAAATTCATCTGCTGAATTGATTAGTATTCTGATGCGGATTTTGCTGGTTGTAAATTGGATAGAAAGAGTACTAGCGACACTTGCCAATTTCTTGGAGTTAACTTAATCTCATGATTTAGCAAGAAACAAACTTCGGTTGCACTATCCACAGCTGAAGCTGAGTATATTGTAGCAGGAAGTTGTTGTGCTCAAATCTTGTGGATTAAGCAACAACTTGAAGACTTTGGAATTAAGTTGGCTAGTACACCTATTAAATATGATAATACCAGTGTTATTTGCTTGACTAAAAATCCTGTTCAACACTCTAGGAGTAAACACATTGAAATTAAACATCATTTTATTAGGGATCATGTAGAAAACAATGATGTTTTGCTTGAATTTATTAGTACTGAATTTCAATTAGCTGATATTTTAACTAAACCTCTTCTGGAAGATCGATTTTGTATGATTAGAAGAGAGCTCAGGATCATCAATCCGTTTGATTAAATTTTTCCTATATTTGACTCAAAGTAGATCAATTCGACATTAATCATGATAAATCTTGCTCAATCACTATTGATTTCACTCTAAAATTATCATATTTCAATTAATTTTGATCTGCCCTTGAAATCCTTGAATTTTTGGTTTTTAAGTCGATATGTCGACATATCGATGTATCGACACATGCGTGAGCCGACACATGAACGACAGCAAACTGAGATTAAAGGGGTTTCCGAACCATTTTTCTCCCCATTTCTTTTCTCCTTCGAGCCGACACAAGCTTTCAAGGTATATGTACTGTGCCCTTTCCCTGTTCCACATTTTTAGCCGTTGTTTTTTTTGATTTGGACGATCGGTAGCCGATTTTTTGGTTAGATTTTTCCTAGGTTTTGATTTCTAAACCCTAGAAACCCTAGATTTCAACCAAAACCTTGCCCAATCTTTCAATCCAAGCAATGGGACCTTGCAAGCAAGTTGTTTGTCGACCTTGTCAGTCAAACCAAGAAAAAGAGCGAAGGATGAAGGCCCGACATGAGTCTAGAGCTGCTGATCTACCCGCGTGACCCTTGTTTGTACCGTCTAGCCGGATGAGCTCGAAGACTGTAGTTGGAGGATGTCGAGTGGATTTTTCATTTATCGACCAGTAGTATTTTCGGATTGGAGAGTGGATTTGTCAGGCTGGTCTGACTACATTCTGTTCACTTAGTGAGAGGTATTACCCCGGGTTGATGCGAGAGTTTTATGAGATCACTCGCCCGTGGGATAGATGGTTGGTTGGCACAGGTCAGAGGACGAGATATCCCTGTTACTTCAGAGATTCTGAGTAGAGTATGGGATATACCGATGACAGGATCTGTTGTTGACAGTTTGATGGATCGAGTCAGTGGACTTCAGTGCATCTTTGAGTTCTGACATTCTACTAGAGGGAGGCACTGTACCAGTATCCAGGTTATCTGCAGAGATGAGACTACTGCATCACATCGTCGCTCGGATACTTCTATCGAAGACCGGATGTTTCGACTATATCACTGAGCGGGAGTTGCTCGTGATGGTCTCACTGGTTCAGCACACGCCCGTATGTATTCCTGTACTGATGGGACATCAGATTACGGAGGCGTCGACTAGCCAGCGACTCTGCCTTCCCTATGGCATGGGACTGACAATATTATTTAGGGAGTATAGAGTCAGCTTTGAGGATGAGCCCTACCGTACTCTACTTCATATTGATGTATATGACATCAGGTCATTGCATCATATGGGCTATCATTTGTTCCGAGGCCAGTGAATACGCAGGATATTAGGTCAGGTCAAGGACAGAGCTGATGATGATGATGCAGCAGAGGAGGAGCGGATTCTCTCCAGCGAGGTAGGACCCAGCTAGACTCAGCCTGAGACGGCAGTGCAGCCAGCGGTTGCACCTCAGTCTGATCCTTCTACTTTTGCACACCTCAGCCAGCACGGATGGAGACTCTAGGCACTTCAGATAGTTTAGTGGACAGAGTCAGACGCATCGAGATAGACGTATTTATCATTAGGCAGCGTCTTGACGTATTCATAGCTGAGACGAGAGAGAGCCATATTGGACTTAGCCATGGCATCTCAGCTATTCTTTCTGCACTGTCCAGATCTTCAGTGAGTGCTCTGGTTGCTGACACTGCTCCTGCACCTACTCGTGTACTTGCTCCTGCACCAGCTGATGACATTGATGATATTGATACCGGTGTAGATACTACTGTTAGAGATGGTGATACTGTTAGTGATACAGTTGTTGGAGATATTGAAGATGATGATGGAGATGACGAGGAGACTGACTCAGACAGATTTGACTTTGCTGATCTTACTTCAGAGCCAGTAGCGGAGGTGATGGCTGACTTGCCTACGAGTCCTGTTCTTGACCCATCTTGTTCACCTGCCCAGACTTCTGTTCCATCTTCTCCTTCTAGATCGGATGATCGCACTCCTGTTCCTATTCCTATTATCTCTCCAATTATTGATACTCCTATCCATACACCTATTATTGATTCCCCTGATATTGATACTCCTGTTATACATATATCGATCATTGAGACCCCCATTGTTGATACACCGATTATAGACTTATCTATTCATTCTACAGCTGATACTTCTGTTTTTGATACGCTTGTTGTATCATCAGCTGTTACCCCTATCCTTGATACTCGGATTACTGATACTCCTACTCTTCACACATTATCGCTTATCCGAGAGCTTGGGTTTTATACACCCGGCTTTCAGTTTCTTGACTTCGGTCCTTCTTTTGATCGCACACCTCTTCCAGCGATTATTGAGATTGTTGATCTGATCACTTTCATTCCTACGGAGGATATAGCTTCTACCTCTACTGCTCCAGCCAAAAGTCGGACATATGTTCATCGCAAAGGACGTGGTCGTCATACCCCTCCACAGCCGACCAGGACCAGACTTAGGGATCTTCGATCGAGATGGCCGCGAGCTTGATTCTTCATTGATACAGGACCGATTAAGATCGGTTCTTCTTCTGATGATTCCATGGATGAGGATTAGGACTTTTATGTACTTTTAGATAGTTTGTTTTTATGCTTCTATGCACTTTTATCCTTGTTATGTATATGTTGTACAAGTTCTAAGTTTATATGAAAAACTTTGTTGCTCCCCATCTCTATCTTTAATGCAAATGAATGATATATTTTGAATTGCTCTTCAATGTCTTCACTATTGAATGAATAAATGAATTTTAAATTCAATGCAATATGTAAAGGATGAGTAGATTAACTCAATGCTACATCTTGACTACTCAATGCTACATATTTCCTACCTTTTTAATGATAACAAAAAGGGGGAGTAGTTTAGTAATAAGATTTAAGTATAAATGAGATACTTCACAAAAAGGGGGAGTAGTTTTGGTGATTTATATTTATGATGTGCAAGGGGTAAGCATTTTGAAAACTTGAATTAAAAATCATTTACAAAATTCCTTGAGAAAGGGGGAGCTTTACTTTATTTTCATTTGGAAATCCGTTCAAAATGAATTTCATCTTAAAACCCTTCTTTAAATGTTTAAAAAGATTCTTACAAATTATGCTATGAATCATTGATTCAGGGGTAGCTTTGTTGTTTGCTAAATTTTTTCTTGTAGAGCATCGTGATACATGTTTTCTATGCATTTAATTGAATCCCAAAACTCTGATGTTCTCTATCTTTATAACAAACTCTAGCACTATTACTTGTTTTCTGAATTGTCATATCATTAATGTAAGTAATGTTGATATACTTAATGCTTTCAGTTTTATGCACCTTGATGATTTCGTTTAAAAGCTTTGTTTTAAAGCAATTTATATTTAAGAATTTTGTCATCATCAAAAAGGGGGAGATTGTTGACTCCATTAATTAATTTTGATGATAAGCAAAACGGTTAAGCATAAGTTAAGGACTAATGATTTGCTTTAAATGTGTTACGGCCGTAATGATGACGTGGCCGGGCTCAGATACCGTCAGATATAATCGAGCCACGTGGAGGTTTCTTCGGCCGAGTCAGCATCGGCTCCCACACCGCCGAGGTCGAGCTCGGCCAGGCTACCTCGCAAGATGACTTCCCGAGACGTTACCACCCTCGTCGAAGTCGAGCTCGGTTCGGTGCTCTTCCTGCCACCTCGCCAGATGTCCGCCCAGGAGGGGTCCGCCCAGGCCGAGGTCGGCCGCTTCTTCGCTCCTTCGCCAGGTGGCCCCCGGAGACGGGCCCATCTCGGCCGAAGCCAGGCGACCTCCTGCCACCTCGCCAGGTGTCCACCCAGGAGGGGTCCGCCCAGGCCGAGGTCGGTTGATCCTTCGCCCCTTCGCCAGGTGGCCCCCGGAGACGGGTCCACCTCGGTCGAAGCCAGGCGACCTCCTGCCACCTCGCCAGGTGTCCACCCAGGAGGGGTCCACCTAGGCCGAGGTCGGCTGATCCTTCGCCCCTTCGCCAGGTGGCCCCCGGAGATGGGTCCACCTCGATCGAAGCCATGCGACCTCCTGCCACCTCAACAGGTGTCCACCCAGGAGGGGTCCGCCCAGGCCGAGGTCGGCTGATCCTTCGCCCCTTCGCCAGATGGCCCCCGGAGACGGGCCCACCTCGGCCGAAGCCGGGTGCCCTCCTGCCACCTCGCCAGGTGTCCACCCAGGAGGGGTCCACCTAGGCCGAGGTCAGGCCGCCCGTACAGAGAAGATCCCAAAGAAAGAGACGCAGGTTCCGAGGTTGGCCCTCGAGCTGTGCGCATCACAGGCGGCGCCCCGTACGGATGGTGGCAGCACGCGAAACACCACTTACGTCGGCCCGACAAGTCCCACAGTCGAGAGGCGCGGCTCTGACAAAACAGGGCCCGTAAACGGACAGCGCCGGTACTTAGGAAGGAGAGCGCCCTCACTGGGCCCGAGGTCTGACCGGTGCCACCCCCCTTTTCTGTCTTTGCCCTTTCCCCGCTGGGCTCGGCAAACGAGGTCGGAAAGCCACCTGGCCCTCAACACCAAAAAGGGGAAAGAGAAAAGGATGGAAAGGGGAGCCTCCCGCGAGGAGAGGACAGGCGAATAGCGGGAGGAGATAAAAGGAAGGAAGCTGGAGGCGACCAGGTAAGCGGATCAAGCTGGGGACAAGCAAGGAACAGTGGCCAAAAGCCCCACTCCGAGAGTAAGATCCAGGTTCCCGAGAGGGGATCGCTTGGCGTGAGCTCGGCAGGGAAGCCTGGCCGAGTTTCCGGTCCCTGTAGCACCTCTCTTGCTAGTAAATTCTCTGAGTCTGGGACTCCTTCGGGGGCTCGTCTTGGAGAATCTGTTCCTTCTCGCCGTCTACTAACTTGACCGTCGGAGCTCCCTCGCCGGGATCCCCGGCCAGGGTCTTCTGACCCTCTCTCTTGCAGGTTCGCTCCGGCCAGGAACTCCAGGAGCCAGGCGGTCCGGTAGGATCGACGGATCCGAGGCACGGGCGTGACGGCGAGATCGACAACAGATTGGCGCACCAGGTATGGGGGCAGGACAACACCCCCTAGCGGGAGCCAGCTTCCTTCAGGTACCGCGCTCTCCGACAATGGTGGTCACTCGCGGGCGCGAGGCATCCACCAGCCGTGTGGGGGAAGTTCCCTCCCCTCAAGGGGCCCACAGCCCGGAGAGGGAGCTTCCAGCTCCCCCTCCTCTTCCACCACAGCCGACCTCAGCAGACGGGCCCCTCGCGGCCGTCATCCAACAGCTGCAGACCTTGACCTCGGCGGTCCGGCAGCTTCAACATCAGCAGCGGTCCCTGGCCACGCAGCCGCAGCCGTGGACCCCCGCGGCCCAAGCCGCGGGACAGCGTGGGAGCCTGCGCTCCATTAAGGGCAGGCCATCCCACCCGAGGGCAGTCTCCAACCCCCGCGGGAGCCACCAAGCTCCCGCAAAAAGAAACTACTCCGGTTCGGTGGATCACGAGAGTCGATCCCCGGCCGATGAAGCCAAAACGGTACATCGCAGCAAGCGACGCCGAGGCCTGACTTTGCACCAAGACCGATCGGCGCCCCCTTCACCAGCTGTCTCGTTGGAAGACTCCACCAACGAGGCCATCAGGCGCCAGGCCGAGAGGCGCCTGGAGGAGCATGAGCGCAAGTTGGCGGAGTTCGCTCGCCGATTTGCCGACCTGCAGAACTCATCGACGGACCCGGCGGGCTACGACTCCCGTCCTCCCTTCTCTGAAGAAATCCAGGTGGAACCGATCCCAAAACGGTTCCGCATGCCGCAGGTGGATCCCTACGACGGGACCACCGACCCTCTGGACCATCTGGAGAACTACAAGGCTCTCATGAGGGTCCAGGGGGCCACCGACGTTCTTTTGTGCATCGCCTTCCCAGCTACCCTCCGAAAGGCAGCTCGAGTCTGGTTCACCCGCCTCGAGCCTGGATCTATCTGCTCCTTCCACCAGTTGGAAGGAAAGTTTGTGGCGTATTTCGACGCCTGTCGAAAGGTGCCGAGAGAGGTGGATAGCCTCTTCTCCATCCGCCAGCAGGACTAGGAGCTACTCCGGGACTACATCACCCGGTTCAAGACCGCAGCCCTGGAAGTCTACAGCCTGGATGAGCCCGTCGCCATGCTGGCCTTGAAGCGCGGGCTCAAGACGTCCCCCCTGACCTATTCCTTGGACAAGAAGCCTCCCAGGACGTATTCCGAGCTCCTCCTCCGCGCCCATAAGTACATCCGAGCGGAGGAGGCCGACCTCACCCGTCGAGAGCTAGACAGGAAGACTCTGAAGAGGCCACCCCCGAGGGATATTCCAGGAGCTCTGAAGCCCGGGCCGTCTGCCGACCCTCGCCCGAATCCAAGGCCGAGAAGCGAGGCCATTCCGGAGCGGAGGTTCACCCCTCTCCTCGCACCTTGGACGAAGATCCTCATGGAAATTGAGGGCGAGCGTTACCTTCGCCAACCTCCTCCTCAGAACCCGAGGGCTATCCGGGACAAATCGAAGTACTGCCAGGTCCACCGCGAGCACGGTCACGACACGGAGGAATGTCGCAACCTGAAGTAGGAGATCGAGGAGCTGATCAAGAGGGGCTACCTCAGGAAGTTCGTCAGGAACGAGGTCCCCCCAGAGGGGCAGCCGCTCGTGGCCTTGCCACCAGTTCCCGCAATCGATAACCGCCCGACGGAGAAGCTCGTGGGCATGATCTCACTTGGGGTCGGGCGAGCGGCGAAGAGGGCCCGGGAAGTCGGGAACCCGGAAAATGTAATCCCTCCCGAGGAGGGGAAGGATAATGAGAATGTAAACAACGATGCCGTGGTGGTCGAGATGACCATCGCGAAGCATCCTGTACATCGAATCATGATAGATAGTGGAAGCTCGGCTGACGTGCTTTTTTACGACGCTTTCTCTCGGATGAATTTGTCCCACGATCAGCTGAGACCGGTGCATCCCCCCTAGTAGGTTTTACAGGAGACTCCGTGGGGGTCGAAGGGGAGATCACTCTCCCGATCACCGCCGGATCTTCACCTCGGCAGACGACCGTCCTGATGACGTTCACCGTCGTCAGGCTCCCTTCGCCTTACAACGCCATTCTCGGGCGTCCCGGGCTCAACCAACTGGATGCCACAATTTTCACGAAAAGGTTGTTGGTGTAGTTCCCCATGCCTTCCGGGCTCGGGGAGATGAAGAAACGACCCGGCCGGTCCCGCATTGCCTCCAGACGGTCCCGGGCGCCCGGGGCGCGGAGCTCGCCCCCGATGTTGACGACCTCGACCTAAGGGAGAAGGAACCTAGGGGAGGGCCTGTAGAACGCCTGTTGACTTATCCCCTTGGTTCGGACCCGCTGAGGACGGTGCAGGTCTGGGCGCAACTCCCCGAAGAAGAACGGACCCGCCTGTTGGAGTTCCTCCGCGCGAACGCAGACGTGTTTGCCTGGTCAGCGGCCGACATGCCGGGCATTCCGCCCGAGGTCATCACGCACAGGCTAAACGTGGATCCGAGCTGCCGCCCGGTCCGCCAGAAGAAGAGGAGCTTCGCCATGGAGAGACAAAAGGCCATCAACGAGGAGGTGGAGAAACTCCTCGCCGCCAGCTTTGTGCGGGAAGTCCAGTATCCCAGTTGGCTAGCGAACGTGGTCATGGTAAGAAAGAGCAGTGGTAAGTGGAGGATCTGTGTGGACTACACCGACCTCAACCGAGCGTGCCCGAAGGACAGCTTCCCTCTCCCAAAGATCGACCAGCTGGTCGACACCACCTCGGGACATCGCCTCCTGTCATTCATGGATGCCTTCTCTGGATACAACCAGATCCGGATGAGCCCGGAGGACGAAGAGCATACCGCCTTCATCACCGATCGCGAAACTTTTTGCTACAGGATGATGCCGTTTGGCCTCAAGAATGCTGGGGCCACGTACCAGCGTCTGGTCAACAGAATCTTCAAGGACCAGATCGGCTGCAACATGCAGGTGTACGTGGACGATATGCTGGTGATGAGCAAACCCGACGCGGACCACGTAGCTGACCTGGCGGAGACGTTCGGCAACCTCCGGCGTCATCAGATGAAGCTGAACCCTGCAAAGTGCGCCTTCGGCGTCTCCGCAGGGAAATTCCTAGGATTCATGGTGACCCAAAGAGGAATTGAAGCCAACCCCAAGAAGGTCCAGGCCATCCTGGACATGGAGCAGCCCGCCTCTAAAAAGCAAGTGCAGCAACTCACCGGCCGAGTTGCGGCCCTCAGCCGCTTTATCTCCAGGTCGGCAGATCGCTGCCGTCCCTTTTTCAAGGTGCTGAGAAAGATGAACGACTTCACCTGGACCGAGGAATGCCAGGAGGCCTTTGAAGAGCTGAAGAAGACGCTCGCATCGCCACCGCTGCTGTCCCGGCCCGAGGAGGGGGAGGAACTCATCCTCTACCTGGCGGTCATCCCGGAAGCCGTCAGTTCGGTCCTGGTCCGGACCGATGACCAAGGAGTCCAGCGGCCGGTATACTATACCAGCAAACTTCTCCGCGACGCGGAGCTCAGGTATTCTCGGCCCGAGAAACTCATTTTTGCGCTAATAGTGTCTGCCCAGCGTCTCAGGCCCTATTTCCAAGCGCATCCCATCACTGTCCTGACAGATCAACTGCTGAAAGCGGTGCTCAGCCGACCCGACACCTCCGGGTGATTGGCGAAGTGGGCACTGAAGCTCAGCGAGTTTGACATCGCGTACAGGCCAAGGTCGGCCATGAAAGCGCAGGTGCTGGCCGACCTCCTGGTCGAATGTGCAGGCTTAGGCAAGGAGCCCAAGGAAGGCCCCTTAGGCCAGCCGCTGAAGACGGGCCCCGACGAGCCCGGAGAGGACGCCTGGATCCTCCATGTAGATGGAGCCACGAACTCCGGCGGGAGCGGAGCCGGACTCATCCTTGCCAACAGTGATGGGGTCGTCGCCGAATGCGCGCTCCGTTTCCAATTCGCCGCGACAAATAATCATGCGGAGTACGAGGCACTCCTCGCTGGGCTGAGGGTCTCCCGCGAGCTGGGCATGACCAACCTCAAAGCTTTCACTGACTCCCAGCTCGTAGAGGGGCAGGTCTCCGGGGAGTACGCCGCGCATGACCCCCAAATGGCAAAATACTTGGAGCTCGTCAAGGCGGGCGCGGCCAGATTCCGGCGCTTCAACATCTTCCACATCCCCCGCAGGGAGAACGCCCGTGCGGACACTCTCTCCCGGCTGGCAACCCTGCCGGACTCGATGCTGGGCCGCGCTTATGTGGAGCGCCTTGAGACCCCAAGCCACGAGACCCCGGTGGAGGTCCATCAGGTCAGCCGTGAGCCCAGCTGGATGGACAAGTACGCCGAATACATAACCAGCGGCACCCTGCCGGAGGACCGCGAGGTAGCCTACCTCATCAGAAGGAAAGCCGTGCGGTTCGTCCTGATGGATGGGCAATTGTATCGAAGATCCTACTCCTACCCCCTCCTCAAGTGTGTAGGATCCACGGAAGCCAAGCTCGTGCTCCAGGAGATTCACGAGGGCGTCTGTGGGAACCACGTGGGGGGCAGAGCATTGGCCTACAAGGCCCTTCGTCAGGGCTACTTTTGGGAGACGATGAAGGAAGACGTCGCTGACTTCGTGAAGAGGTGCGATCGGTGCCAGCGCCACGCCACGGTGCAACGGCAGCCCTCCAACCCAATCTCCCAGCTTTCGGCTCCCTGGCCATTCGCCCAATGGGGGATGGACCTTCTGGGCCCATTTCCGCCGGTGTCCGGACAGCGGAAATTCTTTATTGTGGCCATCGACTACTTCACGAAGTGGGTCGAGGTCGAACCCTTGGCACGGATCACTGAAACAAACGTCGCCAAGTTCTTTTGGAAGTCGATCGTTTGCCGCTTCGGCCTCCCCCACACCGTGGTTACTGACAACGGGCGCCAGTTCGACTGCCGAGAGTTTGAAGAGTTCTGCGGTGACCTCGGCATTAGGCATCGCTTCACCTCGGTGGCGCATCCCCAGACCAATGGAGAGGCCGAAGTCACGAACAGGACCATTCTGCAGGGCCTTCGCACGCGGCTGGACCAGGCCAAAGGCAGATGGGCCGAGGAGCTTCCCAGCATCCTTTGGGCATACCATACCACCCCGAGGACGGCAACCGACGAGACCCCGTTCAACCTCATCTTCAGAGCCGAAGCGGTCATTCCGATCGGGCTCAGCCTACCCACGCTGCGTGTGGAGCAATATGACGAGACAGAGAACCCCGCCAGAATGATGCTCAACCTTGACCTTCTTGAGGAGACGAGGGACAAGGCCCGAGTTCGGATGGCGGCGTATAGGCAGCGTGTGGCCAGGTATTACAACTCCCGAGTGCGGCCAAAGTTTTTTCGTCCCGGAGATCTGGTCCTCCGGCGCGCTGAAGCTTCTCAGCCACGGGAATGCGGCAAGCTCTCACCCAACTGGGAGGGCCCGTACCGGGTAGCAGAAGCCCTCCCCCACGATGCCTACTACCTGGAGGAGTTGGGAGGGGCCAGGTTCCCCCGGACGTGGAACACCTCTAACTTAAGAGTGTATTATCAGTATTGTAAGATTCCCCACTCCTGCAATAAAGCTTCCTTGCTTCAAACACTCTTTTCTCACTTTGTAGGGAAACCGGCGCATGGCCCTGAGTTCGGCACGCCCGACCATGGCCGACGGCCGAAGAAAGCGGGAAGTCCTGGGCTTCGGCCTGGAAGGCGGGGCAGAACCCAGTTCGCCCGTGCAAGCACGGAGAATAGCTCGGCAAGCCGCTCAAGGCTTGAGAAAGCCTGCGGCCCCGGGGTTCAGTCCGGAAGTCCTGGGTTTCAGCCTGGAAGGCGAGGTAGAACCCAGTTCACCCGTGCAAGCACAGAGAACAGCTCGGCAAGCCGTGCAAGGCTTGAGAAAGCCTGCGGCCCCGGGGTTCAGTTTGGAAGTCCTGGGTTTCGGCCTGGAAGGCGAGGCAGAACCCAGTTCGCCCGCGCAAGCATGGAGAACAGCTCGGCAAGCCGCGCAAGGCTTGAGAAAGCCTGCGACCCCGGGGTTCAGTCCGGAAGTCCTGGGTTTCGGCCTGGAAGGCGAGGCAGAACCCAGTTCGCCCGCGCAAGCACGGAGAACAGCTCGGCAAGCCGCGCAAGGCTTGAGAAAGCCTGCGGCCCCGGGGTTTAGTCCGGAAATCCTGGGTTTCGACCTGGAAGGCGAGGCAGAACCCAGTTCGCCCACGCAAGCACGGAGAACAGCCCGGCAAGCCGCGCAAGGCTTGAGAAAGCCTGCGGCCCCGGGGTTCAGTCCGGAAGTCCCGGGCTTCGGCCTGGAAGGCGAGGCAGAAACCACTTCGCCCACGCGAGCATGAAGGCAATCCCAAAGATGGACCCGCTCAAGGTCTACTCTGACGCCACGCGGTACGGAATGCCCCAACCTTCGATCTGAGCGACGGACGGGACCAGGTCCACGCTCGTTCCGGCACTCCATATCAACATCTCAAGAAGGAAAAAGAGGAGATGGGAGAGTGGGAAAGAAAGTGAACTCGAGACTTAGTCAAATGATGTTTTCATTAATCCAAGAAAAAGTACAAGCTGGGAATCCCGACAGGCCGGGAGTCCCCAAAAAAAGAAAGAAAAGAAGAAGTACAACAACGACAAGGGTGAGAAGATGGTGGCTCAGTTCGGTGCAGGGTCGGAGCCCTCAGCCTGGGTCGCGCGCTCCGCATCCTCGCCTTCAGCGGCTGCCGGCTCAGGCGGCTGCTCCGGAGCCACGGCTTCGTCGGTCGCCGGGGTCGCAGGCGTGGCATCGGCTGCACCGGAGGCTCTGCTCTCCGGTCCTTGCCTTCTACCTCCGAGCACCACCCCACTAAGGTCAAGCTTGGGGTAGAAGGCCCCTACCTTCTCCCGGCACATCCGGAACCCCTTCAGGAAGGAGTCCACGGCGGCCTCCCGGACCTCCGACGTGTACTCGTCGGAAGCCCGGAACTTCGGGATCGCTTCCTGTGCCTCCCGCTTCGCGTCCTCCAAGAGCCCGTTGACGTACGCGCTCCGCTCCTTCGCCGCGTTCGCATCTTGCCTGGCCTCCTCCAGCTGGCACTCCAGCCACTGGGAGTGGGCCTGAAGGCGAGCCCTCTCAGCCGCGTCCTCCTCCGCGCGATGCTGGTGGGAGGTCCTCTCCTCCGATAGAGAAGACTCCACCTCCTTGTTCCGCCCCTCGACGCACGCCAGGTCTGTCTGGAGGGCCTGGTTGTTTGCTCGCAGCTCGACCCCCTTCTCCATGAGGTCCTTGACGTCGACCGCGAGCTTGCCGAGCTTCTTCTCCTTCTCGGCATCCCTCTTCGCGTTCCCTACGAGGAAGTTCCTCAGTAGAAGAACGTCATTCCCAATCTGCACAGTGGAGCAATCGGGTTAGAAGAAAGACCACCCGAGGTCACGGAGGATAGAAGAATATGAGTTCGGGCTTACCGTAAAGAGCTGCGGGAGGATCCCGAGCAGAGCATCAGCGTAGTCCCGGCCGCCTCGAGATCGGCGGTCCCGGGCTGTGGAGGCGTACTCCATCACTTTCTCCGCGAGCCCTTTGTCACGGATGACTGAACACCGGTGGCGGAGCCATCAGGTCAGCTCCGGCGATGACTGTCCCTCTAGCAAGAATCGCAGCTGACGGGCTGGCAGAGGACACAGGCTGCACCATTGGAGCCGCGGCGATGATAGGGCCGGCGCTGGACGGAGCTGCAGGTGGTGGAGCCCCCTCGACGGCAGCACCACCGGGTCTGATAGCTGAAGAATCGATGGCCCCGCCCCGAGGTAGCCTGGGCGGGGGAGCAGCGGCTGCTGGGCTGGGTACGGTCGCCAGCGCAGCCTCCTGGCTCGCCTCGGTGCGAGCCCTCTTCGTCGCAGGCTCATCTACCTCGACGACATGTCTCTGGGCCGTGCCCTCCAGGAGGCTCTCCAGCGAGAACTTCATGCCTGCAACGCAAAAGAGAAAAAGGTCAGCCAGCTCGGTCATAAAGGAGAATGAATGCAAGAGTCAAGGGAGGACCGAATCTCACCCGGCTCGCGGATGGGACTGATCCCGGCCTCAAAAAGATTCTGCTCCGAGAGCAGAACCTCGAGCGCCGGGACCACGTCGCTCAAGAGCAGGGAGTAGGCCTCCTGGTCCGCCGACTCGACCTGGGAGTTTCGGTTCGGAGACCGGTCCGGTTCACTCCAGGCCTAGTCGACATCTTCGACCGAGGCAAAGAAAAACCGATTCTTCCAGCCCTTGATAGAAGAGGGGAGGTCGAACCGGAGATACTTGGGCCGAGGCGAGATGTACCACCAGCCGTCATCAGTGGAATACCTCTTCAGGGTAAACATGGCCCTAAAGAGGGAGAAACGGGCAACAAACCCGTGGAAATGACAAAAAACTATGAAAGAAAAGATGACCCGGATGGCATTGGGAGCCAACTGGGCTGGAACAAGACGGAAATGGCTAAGGAAAGAGAGAAAGAAGGGGTGCAAAGGGAATCGAAGACCCCCGAGGAAGAAGTCTTCATAGAAGGCTATGCAGCCGGGGCCACTCATGGTAACGCGTTCCCCGGGCCGCGGAACAAACAGACGGATTGATCCAGGAATGCCGTAGGCCTCCCGGAGCAAAGAAAGGTCGCCTTCGGTCATGGTGGAAGCATGACCGGAGGGAAGAAGAGGCGGAGCAGGAAGAGAGAGAAGCGGAAGAGCGGAAGCAATCGGAGGAGACCGGACCCCCCTGGGGATGCCGATGGTGACACCCCCAGGTTGCAGTCGCCTGCGGATCTCCTCCGGGATCGTTTCCTCCTCTGAGGAGGAAGAAGACGGAGTACTCGGCCGGGATGGACCGGCCTCATCCGAATTAGAGGAAACATAGCGACGACGCGCCATGACAAAGAAGGAAGAAACGAAGATTCAAAGAAGAAGAGGAAGAAGGGAACTAGAGAGAAGATGGAGGCACTCACCGAAAAAACACTAAGCAAGTGCGGGGCAGCGGAAGTTAGCCTGCAGCAAACCGCCCACGAAGCAAGGGAAAAGGCCTCATTCCGGAAAGTCCCCTCCTTTTCAAACTCAGTCGACAGCAGCCGTACCCATCATTCCGCCCCGAGCCACTGGATGATCGCCGCGTGGACGCACGCCCGACACCGATGCCTCGTTAGCAGGGTAACGGCCTCTGCTTCGAAGCGACGCATTTATTATGGGCAAGTGAGCGACGCGTGGCGGCTTCCTATAGGGCTTCGGGTGCACCGAGAAGCGGCGACGAGGATCGCGGCAATTATGATGCAAGATCTTCGCCTCCCCATGCCATATCCGCATTTAATTTCGACGTTCCGTTCTACGACGTCCCAACGGAACGGCGGGCTGGGGGGCAACTGTTACGACCGTAATGATGACGTGGCCGGGCTCAGATACCATTAGATATAATCGAGCCACGTGGAGGTTTCTTCGGCCGAGTCAGCGTCGGCTCCCACACTGCCGAGGTCGAGCTCGGCCAGGCTACCTCGCAAGACGACTTCCCGAGACGTTACCACCCTCGCCGAAGTCGAGCTCGGTTCGGTGCTCTTCCTGCCACCTCGCCAGATGTCCGCCTAGGAGGGGTCCGCCCAGGCCGAGGTTGGCCGCTTCTTCGCTCCTTCGCCAGGTGGCCCCCGGAGACGGGCCCACCTCGGCCGAAGCCAGGCGACCTCCTGCCACCTCGCCAGGTGTCCACCCAGGAGGGATCCGCCCAGGCCGAGGTCGGCTGATCCTTCGCCCCTTCGCCAGGTGGCCTCCGGAGACGGGTCCACCTCGGCCGAAGCCAGGTGACCTCCTGCCACCTCGCCAGGTGTCCACCCAGGAGGGGTCCACCTAGGTCGAGGTCGGCTGATCCTTCGCCCCTTCGCCAGGTGGCCCCCGGAGACGGGTCCACCTTGGCCGAAGCCAGGCGACCTCCTGCCACCTCGCCAGGTGTCCACCCAGGAGGGGTCCGCCCAGGCCGAGGTCGGCTGATCCTTCGCCCCTTCGCCAGATGGCCCCCGGAGATGGGCCCACCTCGGCCGAAGCCGGGTGCCCTCCTGCCACCTCGCCAGGTGTCCACCCAGGAGGGGTCCACCTAGGCCGAGGTCAGGCCGCCCGTACAGAGAAGATCCTAAAGAAAGAGGCGCAGGTTTCGAGGTTGGCCCTCGAGCTGTGCGCATCACAGGCGGCGCCCCGTACGGATGGTGGCAGCACGCGAAACACCACTTACGTCGGCCCGACAAGTCCCGCAGTCGAGAGGCGCGGCTCTGACAAAATAGGGCCCGTAAACGGACAGCGCCGGCACTTAGGAAGGAGAGCGCCCTCACTGGGCTCGAGGTCTGACCGGCCACCTTGCCGGCGTCACCCCCCTTTTCTGTCTTTGCCCTTTCCCCGCTGGGCTCGGCAAACGAGGTTGGAAAGCCGCTTGTCCCTCAACACCAAAAAGGGGAAAGAGAAAAGGATGGAAAGGGGAGCCTCCCGCGAGGAGAGGACAGGCGAACAGCGGGAGGAGATAAAAGGAAGGAAGTTGGAGGCGACCAGGTAAGCGGATCAAGCTCGGGACAAGCAAGGAACAGTGGCCAAAAGCCCCGCTCCGAGAGTAAGATCCAGGGTCCCGAGAGGGGATCGCTTGGCGTGAGCTCGGCAGGGAAGCCCGGCCGAGTTTCCGGTCCCTGTAGCACCTCTCTTGCTAGTAAATTCTCTGAGTCTGGGACTCCTTCGGGGGCTCATCTTGGAGAATCTGTTCCTTCTCGCCGTCTACTAACTTGACCGTCGGAGCTCCCTCGCCGGGATCCCCGGCCAGGGTCTTCTGACCCTCTCTCTTGCAGGTTCGCTCCAGCCAGGAACTCCAGGAGCCAGGCGATCCGGTAGGATCGACGGATCCGAGGCACGGGCACGGCGGCGAGATCGGCAACAGAGTGTGTTTTTATTGAAAAGGTGCCTACAAAATTTGAAGAAGCCAAGTTTAAATGAAAAAATTGCTTAAAGAAGACTTGGACACTCAAGAGTTGGTTGATTGGATGGCTAAGACAAATGAAAATTTGTTCCAGCTCAAATTCAGCACTTTCTGTGAAGTTTTCAAAGAAGTGTAGACTCAAAATGTCGACACATGACATGAAGTATCGACACATGGAGATAAAGTGCCAACTCAGGCCGGTACACAGCAATATTTCAAATGGCACAGATGAAGTGTCAACACATGAATCTGAAGTGTCGACTCAAAGTGTCGACACATGGGTCAACACATCACCTAAGACTTTCAAGCCACAAAACTTGCAGAAGTTGAAGGAACAGTTGAAGTGTCGACATATGAAAGCAAGGTGTCGACTCAACTGAAAAAGTGTCAACATATTTGAAATTTCCAGAGAATCTAAATAGAGCAATTTGAACTAGGTGTCAATTCAAGAAGATCAAGTGTTGACCTTATGTGTTGACTCACAGTCTGAAGTGTCGACACATGGAGTTCTGGAAACAGTAACGGCTAGTTTTTCAAATGCAAAACTCGGCCCAAATTGCTCCAAATGGCTAGTTTTTCAAGTCTAATGGCTATAAATCAGTTTTGAGGTCTTGTAAAGGTATTTATATGCTCCAAATCAAATCAAAACATAACATATTGAAGAACATTAAAGAGTTTTGAGAAGAGAGAAAAAAAGTGAGCTTTAACTCCTATTCATTGAAGTTTCAACCACTCTCAAGCTAAAGGAAGCCTCCAAGCATTCAAAAGCCTTCAAGAGCATTGAAGATCATCCATTCTTGGGCATTCAAAAGACTTCAGCAAGTGCAAAGCAACTCTACATCGAGCTACAAAGAGATATCCGCTTTGTTTTAGAAAGCTTATATTGGTTTTTTACTTTTAAACCATATTTGTTGTAAGGGTTCTTGGTTAGCCTATTGTAAAACCAAGTGAGGTTATTGGTAAGTCTTGGAAAACCAATTAGGTTGATGATTAGCCCGCAAAATCACTAAGATTCTTGGTTAGCCCGGAAAACCAAGGGAGGTTGTTCGTTAGCCTTGTGAAAATCAATTAGGTTCTTGGTTAGCCCATAAAACCAAGTGAGGTTTTGACTTGTGAGCCTTGTGAAAACAAGTCAGGTTTTGATTAGTAAGCCTGGAAAACTAATCGGCTGTAATCGGTTATGATTATAGTAAATTTTCAAGGGGATCTTGGAGAGTGGATGTAGGTGCATTGGATAGTACCGAACCACTATAGTTCTTGGTCTTTGTGATTGCTTGATCTCTTTCTCCTTGCTCTTTACTTATTGCTCTTTATTTTCGCTGTATTTTACTTTAGAGCATTGTAATTGTTTTAATAGTACCTTGCTAATTGTTTTGTTGAATTGGATTGCATTGCTTAGTATCAAGTAATATTAAGTGTTCAATTTTTAGAGACCCAATTCACTCCCCTTATTGGGTTGCTTACTGGGCAACAGGGTTTATCTACCCTTTCCTCAGGTCTTGGAAGGATCGTTTTGAAAGTCCGTGGGATATGAAAACGCTGCCTAACACCTTCTCTCTTGGCAAGCGTAAAGAAACTAGTAACAGAATCAGGAGATCTTTCCGGACTCCTCTTCCTATCCGAACTTCTTCCCCTACTGGTTCTCCTTCCGGTGGATCCCTATTGGTTTCACCTCCTGTGGCCTTCTACTGGTTTCTCCTCCCGGCGAACCCCTACCACTGGGAGGATTCCTAGTGGACTCTAACATTGTAAATAAGCAAAAGGAAGAAGGGAAGAAAGACCTCTAACCTCTGAAAAAATGAAAATGGCAAGCCGCAGTGTAGAGCGGGAGGAAGAAGAAACGCGGAGGCAAAAAAATTCTTTTATAGGTGAGATTACGGGATTTCAAGGTGGTTCGGAGATCTCCTCGATCGTGCGCCATATCAACGACCTCAATCATGGATACGATTTACTAATAATCACCATTAATAAGATGGTGACCGCGATCCATGTGAAATGCCGTGAATGGCTGTGATGACTTTTCAACTATGATCAGTCTTTAGATAATTGCCAGGTGTCCTGCCTTGATAAAATAAAAAGCTCTTTTTTAAAAGAATTCTCAGAATTTTTCCAGATTCGAAGCATTTCTTTCAAAGCGACAAATAAAAAGGTGACACGTGTCTTCACCATGTCTCTCACGCCATCAAATAGTTATTGCGAAAGATATGCCAGAGTTCAACGCCATTATTATATGTCAGTTACTACTAAACGACAAATTTTAAATACTCCAATTTTTCGAAATTAAATCATTTCGAATTTGAGAGTGGGGGGCAGCTGTTATGATATCCTATTTTTATTTTAATTAATTGTTGGGTCATTCTTTGAACCAATTTCATCCTTTTTTGATTTATTGGTCAAATCAATATATAAAGAAAAATATCTCCTGGACCTGTTGAAGATTTCGATCTCCAAAATGATGTTTTATATCTTCGGCTTCGTATCTCTTTCTTGGTCCGAAGAGTATGCCTAACGTCTTTATATTTTCAGCTTCGTATCTCTTTCTTGGTCCGAAGAGTATGCCTAATGTCTTTATATCTCTGGCTTCGTATTTTTAGCTTTGTTCGAAGACCATGCCTAACAATCTTTATATCTCTAGCTTTGTATCTCTTTCTTGGTCCGAAGACCGTGCCTAACGTCTTTGTCTTGGGCTTCATATCTTTTTCTTAGTCCAAAGCCAAGCTTAATGTCTCTATGTCTTCGGCTTCGTATTGCTGTCTTGGTCCGAAGGCCAAGCCTTTCAATTGAACATCTTCAGCTTTATTCCTTCAACATAATCTGAAAGGCATGTTATCTCATATACAAAACTGTAAGTATTTATCTTTCTTTGTTATTTCCAAAGAAATTATTCTGAAGTGTATAGCTAACATTCCCTTTAAGAGCGCTACTAAAGAGAATGTTGAGCTTACTTCAGATCTACTCTAAAAAAGAGAAGCATATTAAACATGTAGGCTTTTTCAACCTCGAATCAGTTGAAGTCTGTTTTGGTTGTTGCAACGACCCACATGGTCGAAATCCTCAGATTGAATAAGCTTCGAAATAACTAATTTTCCGACCGCCACTACTTACAGTTATGAGGAGGTTACATTTGTCAACTCCCATAACCATAAGTAGTTACGTTGGAGCCTATAAATACCGGTAAGAGGGGACATTCGACGTAAGCTAAGCTCCTTCCAAAAAACTCGAATTCTCTTCTTTCTCTCTCTGCTTTGAAGCTCTCCATTCTACTGCTTGAATTCTTGCTGACTTTGGCATCGGAGTGTCCCCGCCGAAAGATTTTTGGTCAGGGGATCTGTTTTGCAGGTTCCGGACGACGGCGATCCAGCAGGCGAGCCACTTCATCCGGTCGGCAGGAATTCAGCGTCAACTATCCGTATCGAAGAACCCGGCCATTGGCTGCATCCTAGAAATTTCCCCGGGAGCATCAAAAGATAGATGAATCAGTTGGAAGAACATGGAACCGAAAGCCATCGGGTGACACGTATGGGACATGGTGGTGGTCGTTTGGCCGCCTAAAAGAGTGAGAATTTTCAGAGTAGAAGAGAAGACCTCAGTACTTGGAATCATCCAAAAGAACAAAGTGTTTGTCATGTATTGTTACTCGTCAGCTTCCAACAAGCTTAAACGATCGACGATTCCTGCTTGTTATCGACCGTTATCACGGTTTTTATGGCCGCCGTATGGCCAAATCTACTCGGACCGGAACAATTGAACATACCACAAGTCTACCAGGATGGCCATTCATGCGTCACGGTGATGTAAAATAACGAATAGGGACATATATAGAAACAATTGTTATATTTGACCAAATCAAATAAAATTTGTGGCTTTCGTGCTTAGTTTCCATTATTTGTCGTAAAAATGTTTGACCAAATCTTATTTGGCACAAGCACAAAAATTAGAATCTTAAAATATTGTTCCAGTTAGATGCATGCCAATATTGAATAATGGTTGTCTTTTTGATAACACAGTGGCCATCGTTACAGAATAATGATTGATAATAATTATTATTAACTGCAGATATTAATTGACGATATAATGGATGCCTTTGCGAAGAAAATTTGGAATAAGGATTTTAAGAAGAAACTAATACATATGTAAATCTTCTGGTGAAAAAAGAGGATCAAATACTACTCTCCCTTGGTGAATTAGCAACCAAAAGAATTTTGAAAAGCTTTCTTGAAAATGTTTATCACATGGAAGAAATTTATTGGAAGCAACGTGCCAAGGGGATGGAAATACAACTTTATTTTATAAAGTGGCAGAATTTCTTCATTGAATCCTTGGTTGGTTAGGGGTCAGAATTCCATCAACTGGTGACTTGTATATACGACTCCGAGGGGCATAATCTTATGGGATTGGATAATTGTCTCTCTTTGAAAGAGATTGAAAGAGCCATTCTCTCTTTTGATGGCTTAAAGGCCTTCATTTGGATTGGATGGATTTTCTATGGTTTTCTTTAAGAAATATTGGAATTTTATTTATGATGATTTGCTAACTCTATTTGAGGAGTTTCACAAAGGCAATCTAGACCTTGAGATCTCAAATTATGCTTACATTTTCCTTATTCTTAAGAAGGGAGGCGATGTTGGTGCATAATTTTTGACCTATCAACTTGTTGAATTGTGTCCTCAAGATTATAAGCAAAGTGTTAGCAAACTGGTTTACCCCAATTCTCTATCTTCTTGTCAATAATACCCAATTGGCTTTCATTAAGGGATGCTCGGCTATATAATATTTTCTTAGTACACATGAAATGCTAGCTTACTCGTAGAAGATCTAGTATGAAGGGTATTATGTGCAAACTCAAATTCGAAAAGGCTTTTAATAAAATTAATCGGGATTTCCTTCTCTCGCTTAAGAAGACCCGAGGCTTTCCTTGTATGTGGGTTCAATGGATTCGATGGATTACATGGATTGATAAAATTAAATGGGATTTGCTTCTATTACAATCTTGATTAATGATATATATGGTAGATGGATTAGATGCAAGCAAGGGTTATAGCAGGGTGACACATTATCGTTGACTCTTTTTCATTCTTGTTGATGATGTGCCTTGCAAACTCCTCAAGAAGGCAAGGTTCTTGGAAATCATCTATGCATTGGTCATATTGAGGCTTTTCAAAAAATTAAAAGTCGATATGCATTTCACCGATGATACTCTTCTCTTTTGTGTAGGGGAAAAAGAAAACTTAATTGCTGTCAAGGCTGTGCTTCTAGGCTAAAGATTAACTTTCATAAAAGTATGGTTGTAGGCCTTAATATGGAAGAGTGAAAAATAGATTGCTATTCCACTCTTCTAAAATATTATCGCGGTTCTTTATCGAACACTTATCTAAGTCTGTCACTTCATGATAGGAAGCTTTTGAAGCAATGTTGGATGCCTCTTATTGAGAAGGTGGAAGCTATATTGGCTACTTGGAAAGGGAGATTTCTTTTCTGAGGAGGGAGGTTGATCCTCATCAACTCGATGCTCTCCATAATGCCAAGCCATTACATGTCTATTTTTAAATTGCCAAAGTAGGTTATCAAAAAAATTGACCAATCGAGAAAAGCATTTCTTTGGAAAGGAAAGGACAATGTGAGTATCTTTCATTGTCTTGCTAATTAGGATATGTTAGAAAAATCCAAAATTTTATCTAATAATTAATTTATAATTTATAATTATTTAAAAATATTTTTATGTTACTTATTGCTTTATGTGTCCTGTGAGCATTTGGTGTAAGTTCATTCAACAATAGTACAGTTTCCTGAAATGTACAAAGACTATTCATCCTAAGTAAATATTAGGTAATATCTATAATGTTTCTAGTTTTATGTTGTGGGTATATTTCATGTTACCTGATTGTGTTTTTATATATCTTAGAAGATATCCATTAGATATTTTTTAGTAGTGATGTTAGAGATTTAGCTCATTATCAATATATTGGTAAATTTTTCAGTGTCGTATGTTTTTGGTAGCTTAAAATTTTTGTATTTCCCTTATATTATAAAGTTCTAATAACTTGTATATAAATTGATTGTGTGACTTCAAATTAAATAAGCATTTATTTATATAAAGTGGACATGGTCAATGCCATAAGTTATGATATATCTCATAACTTGTAAGAGATGATTCTTTTATCAGTTTGCCTTACTAAGACTTAAATAGGACTAAAATCCTATAATCATTAAGAGGGATGATGCTTAGTCTATGAAGGACCTTCTAGCAATAGAAACCAAACCTTTATGATAGAAAATTCTTTGAAGGATGTTCAATATAGTAATAACAAGCTGATTGGTTAGTTAGGGAGTATATGCGGTTTATTTGATAGAGTTATAGACTCCATCTCTTCCCTATGATGATTGGTACTCTTATGTAGTGGTCAGGAAGGATTTATCTCTGAATTAAATCTAAGAAGTATTTTTCGAGATGTGACACTATACATATTTTTGAAGAGATCATCTATAGGAAAGTATCTGTATATGGTCACTAGAGATATTGGCAATCTTTAGAAGTTTTCATGAAAAATCAAGATACTTGTACAGGACCATTAATGCACAAACTTGCGATGGAGAATTCTAAACTATGTGTATAGTAGTTGAAGTCCGGGTCAAAGGAATATACTTTAAGATCTGGTTCACTCCGATTCTTTCATATGAAAACTACTTATACTAAGTAAGGTTAAATTTTGTAAAGATACCTTACGCACTATATATTATAAGCCCACAAAAATTTATATTTTTTATTTTATTATTTTCGATAATTTTGAGTTTTGATGAAGATTATTAGAAAAATCTAATTTTTTTTTCAATAATTAATTTATAAGCAAATCCTAACAGGCCCTCCCATCACAACCAAGGTTTACACTCACATTGATCACATAACATTGTGCTCAATACATGTCTATCAACATGAACCATAAAATTAATTTAATTTTAATAAAATATAAATACTGATTAATATTAACCTAAACCGGAAAAAAACTCTTACAACATTTACCAGAAACCATCCACGGATCGGTACTTCCAACGTTCAAGCGAAAACAGAGTGCTTACAATGAACATCTCAGAACATGGAAATGTAAAGCCAAAGGAGGAGCCATCCATGCTGCAAAGAAAGCCAAGCTTCGGTGTGGACTCTGGTACTAGATAACAAAAACTCTAGCATGCAAGAACCAAACGAAGCACCTTCAGATATTACAATGGCTTTATTCTTATGATCGTCTTTCGGCGCGCTACCGTGCTGTTACATTGCTGATCGTCACCGAATTAATAGAATGACTTGCAGTACTACTTGATCGGGCTTGTGTACTCATGGATAAGTTATCCGGCACTGCAGTGCGGCGTCTCGCATAAGTTGGTGGCTGTGTAGGATCTGGAAGCATCATTTGCTCGCTTCGCAACATTGTAACAACCAATGACATGGTAGGCCTTTCCTCCGCATTCTCTTGGACGCAGAGCAACCCTATGTGGATGAGTCTCGCTGCTTCATTGGGTGAATATGAGTCTCTAAGCAATGGATCAATCAACTCCAATCCCCTCTCCTGGTTCCACAGCTCCCAGGCCTGTTAATTACCAGTGCAATCCAGGATAAGCACTCCTTTTAACATGCATGAAATGGCGAGTAGCGAGTTGTGAAGTCATCTGAAAAGGACCTGTCAAGAACTTACTGATCTTAGAAGTGTCAGACCATGCTGGTGATAATGATCGCTATTCTTTTGCCCGCTTAAAATCTCTAGCAGGAGAACTCCAAAGCTGAACACATCCGACTTCACCGAGAAAACACCTTCCATAGCATATTCTGGGGCCATGTATCCACTATTTTGCATCAAAGCAGTTAAGGGAACGAGAAGCAACGAAAAGGATTAGTAAAATTATGTTTTTTTTTTTGTTAAATATATAATAGCATCATGCGAAAGTTTGCTTACTAAGTTCCAACAATCCTGGTTGTATTAGCTTCGCCGAGTTCTCCTTCGAAGATCTTTGCCATGCCAAAGTCTGATATCTTTGAGTTCATATTGCTGTCCAGCAACACATTGCTAGCTTTGAGGTCTCTGTGAATAACTTTAAGCAAGGAGTCCTCATGTAGATAGAGAAGGCCTCGTGCAACGCCTGCAATGATGTGAATGCGTCTCCCCCAATCCAGCTGAAAGCGCTTTTCTGAGTCTGGTGAAAACATGATAAATGGAACCATTAGATCATTAACATGGATGGATTCTGAATTACTGACCAAATTAAGGCTGGTTTGGAATATGTTGACATACCAAATAGGAAAGCATCGAGGCTTTTATTTTCCATGTATTCGTAGACGAGCAATCTTTCTTCTTTCTGAATGCAGCAACCAAGCATTCTTACAAGATTCCTGTGCTGAAGTTTAGCAATTAACTTCACCTCGTTCTTGAATTCGGCAGTACCCTGATGGGATCTAGCCGAGAGCCTTTTGACTGCAATTTCTTTCCCATTGGGAAGTATACCCTGAAAGATATTCCAACAAATTGGTTATATATATCGAAATGAAGATATATTTCTTAGCCCGCTCGCAACACAAACGAGGTGACGAGGTATCAATACCTTGTAAACAGGTCCAAATCCACCTTCCCCGAGCTTGTTATCATCTGAAAAATTGCATGTAGCTGCTTGTATGATGCCCAGATCCATCACTGGCAAGTCCGTGTTAGATGGTGAGCTAACCTCTTCAAACAGAGAATCTCTTCTATCTGAAGGAAATGAATGAGATCTACCGTAGCCTCTTCTCGACCTCCATTTGCAGAGAAAGTAAATCGAAGTACACGACAAGAAAATTCCTACACTTGCAGCCACAATAGCGATGACGACGACCTTCTTCCGTGATTTCTTGTGTCCATTTCCTGCAGTAAGTCACCAAATTGTCAATCAATTGCCATGATATTATCTCGAGCTGAAAAAAGTTGCTTCAAATATCTATTTTCTTTCACCAAATTACCGCAGATTATGAATACGTAATTAATAGGTTTTTCTCCAGTTTGTGTTAAATGTTTAATCGACTTCAACGAATTGAAATTAAATATTTAATTGACTTCAACAAATTGAAACTTTCAACTAAAGTATTTTCTTTTTTTTTTTTTTTTCTTTTTGATGAGCGAAGTAAATTATTTTCAAGCAAGCAAGAAAGAACTCACCACCGCCACCGCCCCCTCCTCCTCCTCCACTAGTTGCAGGCCGAAGCGAAAAATCTACATCAAAGAAGGAGGTTGGCTCGTATCTTATCCAGCAACTAGGAGTGAAGTAGCGCCACCCTTTCGGCTCGATACAGCAAGCCTTGATGCGTTCTAAGATCGTTCTTAAGCACCTCCCACACTCCGTGCTGTTGAGATCTATGGTGCACTCTGCCATTCCGAACAAACTAGCCGAGGGCGTCGAATTCGTCGCAAACATCAAGGGCCGCCTGTTGGGAGCCTCTTCCACCAGTTTGGAAACCATATCCACCGGCTCGGTAGAATTGGTTTCCACGCTGACATCAGGGTTGGTCAAGTAGAATCCCTCGGTGTCCGCGGTACCAAAGAAGCTAAAATTGGAGTAGCGCAGCTGACAATAGTCATACCAAATAATCCCTCGATTCGTCGAACAAAGAAGCTGAACATCCCTGGTCGCGTTTCTTATGCATTTCTGGCAATCAGACGGACGTAGATTTCCTTGGCAGAGGAAGAGACCATACACACGGTCAGGATCGTCTCCAACCGTGCCAATATCCGATTCGGATGACAGAGTCTTGGAAATCAGTGATGAGAAGAGGTGACCAAGATTAGTTTTGTACGTGCTGTTCACATCGTACCTGTCACCGGTGCAATTGAAGCTCCCAATTTTATTAACCGGGTTTTCCGGTAACTGAAAGAAGGTAGGTTCGTACCTTATCCAGCAACTAGGACTCAAATATCGCCAACCCATTATATGAGCACAGCAAGCTTTGATAGCAGCCAGGGCCGTTCCCAGGCACCGCACGCATCCTTCACTGTTGAGATCGGACGTGCACTGTGCCATTCCGAACGCAGGTACCGGCCCCATTGAGAAGGTTTCGAACTTCAAAGGCTGGTAGGGAGCCTCTTTAACAATTTCGGACATCTTCTCTATAGGTTCGGTAGAACCTTCGTACGTACGAGCAGGATTGATGTAGTGGGATCCATTCGCGTCGACAACTCCAAAGAAGTTATCATTCGAGTAGCGCAGCATGCAGTAGTCGTACCAGATGAGACCTTGACGTTTATGGGAGCATTCCTCCGAGATACCGGAGATCGCAGTCTGGATGCAGGCTTGGCAGGATTCATGAGAGATGACTCCAACGCAGAGGAAGAGTCCATATACAAGGTCAGGATGTTCTCCTTCAGTATCGGTGTCGGAAATGGAATTCAAAGACTTGGAGCCAAGGGAGGATAAGAGGTTATTGAGATTGGTCTCGAATCCGCTTCTAGCTGCGTATGAATCGGCCGAGCAATTGGACATCATATATGCACCGCTTTGAGCCTGGACACTGCCGATGGAGGAATGGAATAGAAGAAGATAAGGTATCAAGAATAGAAGGGGGAAGAAGGATTCCCTTGAAAGGTAGATATCATGCTTCATCTCTTAAGGGTGTGCTGATCTTTTTTGCTAGCCAGAATGCAGTTGATGCTGGTGTATAACAAGTGAACGCAGCTTATCGCTTATATCATGCGTTGGCCCATGATATAATCGGTTTGCGTCTCGCATTCTCTTTTCTCTTTTTGTTTTTTTCTTTGGGTTGGCTGGTTGATGAGAAATAGAAAATGCACTAATTTCCACGGCAAAGAAGAGGTGTCGTAAACGACTAAACAGAACGGCCCTCGTCTCGCAACCAACTCACGTCTCGTAACTGGCTCACATATTCAAAAAATAATTTTGTAAAAAACTTGATTAAATCAAAGAGTTATCCTCTAAAATCTTTTTCACTTATAAAAAAAATTAAATGCACGTTAAACACGAATCCTCGCATAAATACATCTCTAATTTAAGTTTTAATGTTCTCAACTTGCTAATAATTTAAAACTTTAAAATTTTATCTTAAAAAAGGTTGGACAAAAGAATCTAAATATTTTTTATAAAAAGATCGGTATAATTTTGACGATCGATGAGATTTTCACAAAAACTAATCATAAAATATGAAGCATTCTGTTATACCCAATCGACTTATCCTCGAACCGAACCGGCGCCAACGGTCCTTCGGCCCGATAAAACTAGAGGCCCGACCGATCTATTTCAGCAGAGATCCGACCGACCTATTTCATCGGTGGTCTAAACGACCACTCCATTGAAGATCCGACATACCCACTTCATTAAAGGTCCGACCGACCCACTTCAACAGTGATCCGAACGACCACTCCAGTAAAGGTCCGACCGACCCCTTCAACAAGGTCCGTATTGGCTCAAAGCGAGTCATTCCAAGGATGGCCCGGGGGCTCTACAAGTCCCTTCCCGCTGATACCGGAATTCTGTTGTAACAGAATTATGGCACATCAGCACCACTACTCTGCGAACCCCACGATACCACCCTTTCCTGGTGCCACGTGGACACTATCCAAATTCTTCTAGGGACAGATCGGTCACTCCCTGTTCAGTCCCTAACGGATTCTGGCAAGGTACCGTGCCTATACAAGGTAAAATGGGGGAGTTCGAGCAGTAAGAGAGCTTTTCCTTCTCCACGAGCATATCTCCTTTGATTCCTCCATTCTGTTGCTCTACAGCTCTCACTAACTTAGCCATCGAAGTGTCCCCCGCCGGAACACCACCGGCTCGTGGGACTTTCTTGCAGGAACCGGGAGACGCATACTCTAGCCAGCTCCAGGAACCCGGTCCGGGAGATTCAGCGGCAACACATTCCAAATGGAAAGCAGCATCTATCTCTTTCCTTTTATCTTCCTTTCGGATATCCGTGGGTACACTTCTTTCATCTATTTTTTTTCCCCTATAGCAGCCTTAATGGTCCAAGAATAATTTTCATTTGTCCTAATCACTAATTGCTGTCATGCCACCAAGTTAGAGGCACCTGACGAATGCATATGGGACTTGATTAATTCCATGACCTATCATTTTGGAGAGAGAAAGTTTGGAGAGAGAAAGTCTGGCGATCGAGTTATGAGCGAGAAGGGAAAAATTGGGTTAGGGTTTCCTCCTCCAAGTCCATTGGGCAGGGAGAGGAAGAGGCGTGGCATGAGAAACTCATTAAAGCAAAAGGGAAAGCCCCTTCGGGGGAGGGGAGGTTCGATAGGGGAGCGGCTTCCGTTCCGGCATCGGAGGGTGGATCTCTTCCCTCCTTGCGAGACAAGGAGAAGCAGCCTTCTTCTAGTGGAAAAGGAAGCCATCCTGAGCCGGCTACCAGGATGTATGCGGGAGAGTCTTCGGCTAATGCTAGACCAGGAGCATTTAGGGCTCAGGGTTTGGTCCCTGATGCGGCTCGCTCATGGTCTCAAGTTGTCCAAGGTGTCAGGTGGTTTAGCTTGGAATTATCGCGGGCTTCTCCGGCAGACATCGAGGCTCTTCAAGAGAGGTTCTCCAAAGTAGTGGCCTTTTATTCAAAAGAGGTAAGGGATGCTCAATCTGTCCTGAAATCTGCTTTAATAGGTAGGTTTTTGGAGAAAGGTCTGCCTCTGGAGTTTATACAGAAGGAGCTTAAGCTCCGGTGGGGTTTGAAGGATAACCTTATGGTGTCTTCGTTGTCGGAAGGAATCCTGCTTTTCCGATCTCGATCTGAAGAGGACAGAACCAAGGCCCTGGATAAAGGACCTTGGTCTTTGGCTGGCTAGCTATTGGCCCTGGAAGCCTGGCGGCCCCATTTCAAACCTAGCCGGGATGCTATTTCCCAGGCTAAGGTTTGGATTCGCCTGCCTGATCTTTCGGTTGAGCTGTGGGACAGGGAAAAGATCCTCAAAATAGCCTCTGCGGTGGGTAAGCCTCTGTTTCTTAATGATTGGACGGCAAACTCGACTCGCATGGGTTATGCGAGAGTTTGCACCCTCATCGATGTAACTAGGCCTATCTGCCTAGGTATAAAAATCAGGTTAACGATGACTGTTGGTGGCAGAAACTCATCTACGAAGAACTACCGGAAATGTGTTATACATGTGGGCTTATTCAAACTGACCCGTCTAAGCAATGTAAATGTTCGAAACTCTCGCAACATCTTACATATAAACAGTTGGATGGGGGTGAGCGACGAAAGGTAAAACGGTGCTGGATGCCATGCTCGGCACAGAAGTCTTCGAACTCCCGGTTGTCAAACTGCCGCCCATTGTCGGTGATGATGCAGCAGGGAAGCCCGAAGCGGCATATTATTGACTTCCAGAAGAATTGACGGACCTTGGCTTCCGTGATCTGTGCCAGAGGCTCCGCCTCCGCCCATTTGGTGAAGTAGTCGATGGCCACCAGTAAGAACCTCCGTTGCCCCGATGCAGGGGGAAATGGTCCCAAGATGTCCATTCCTCGTTGGACGAAGGGCCAGGGGGTGGAGAGTTGTGAGATCGGCGCCGCCGGCTGACGCTGTATGTGAGCATGGCGCTAGCATTTATCGCACATCTTCACGAAGTCGGTGGCGTCCTTCCTCATAGTCTCCCAGAAGTATCCCTAGCGAAGAGCTTTGTACGCCAACATCCTTCCTCCGACGTGGTTCCCGTATAGGCCTTTGTGTATCTCCTGAAAAACGAAGGCTGTCTCTACGGATCTCAGGTACTTCAAAAGTGGATATGAGTAGGATCGGCGGTAGAGCTGTCCTTCCATCAGGACAAACCGGGAGGCTTTTTTTTTTATAAGGCCAGCCTCCGCGCTGTCCTCGGGCAGGGTACCATCGGTAATATACCTGATGTACCTATGCATCCAGCTCAGCTCCTAGGTGACTTGCTGTACCTCCTCTGGAGCTTCGTAGCTCAGATTTTCGAGGTACTCAATGTATGTATGCCCCAGCGATGAGTCTGATAAGGTTGCGAGTCTCGATAGTGCATCCGCGTGTGCATTCTCCCTCCAGGGGATATGGAAGATATTGAAGCGTCGGAAGCTGCCGTGTGTGAGTGGACTCATTCTAGGTACTTAATCATCTGGGGATTTCTAGCCTCATACTCTCCGGAAACCTGTCTGGCCACCAGTTGGGAGTCGATGAAGACCTTCAGGCTCTGGACGCCTAGCTCGCACGAGACCTTCAGGCCTGCGAGGAGTGCCTCGTACTCCACCTGGTTATTTGTCACGGCGAATCTAAAGTGGAGGGCACATTCCGCCATAATCTCGTTACTGTTGGCGAGAATGAGCCTTGCTCCGCTTCTGCTGGAATTGGATGAGCCATCCCATGGAGGATCCACGGTCCCTCCTCTGTGCTGGGCTCGATTTGATGCTCCTCGGGAGTCTGCCCCGGCTCCTCGATGAGTCCTGTGCACTCGACTAAGAAGTCGGCCAGGACGTGGGCCTTCTATGATGACCTCGGTCAATACGTGATGTCGAACTCGCTCAGCATCAGGGACCATTTGGCCAACCTCCCAGATATTTCAGGGCGGCTAAGTATGGTCCTCAGCGGTTGGTCCATCACCACCGCGATGGGATGCGTTTGGAAGTAGGGCCTGAAGCGCTTAGCAGACATTATTAGAGCAAAAATAAATTTTTCAGAGCGGGTATACCTGATCTCCACGTCGCAGAAAATTTTGCTGGTATAGTATATCAGCTTCTGAGATCCGTCCTTATCCGCACGGACGAGGACCAAGCTGACAGCCCCGGGTGTGACCGCTAGATAGAGCAACAGCTCCTCTCCTTCCTCCGGCCTGGAGAGCAGCAGGGAGTGGCCAAGAACTCCTTCAGCTCTTCAAAGGCTGCCCTGCATTCCTCCGTCCAGGTGAAGTCATGCATCCTATGCAGCACCTTGAAGAATGGAAGACAGCGATCAGCCGACCACGAAATGAACCGGCTCAGGGCTGCAATACGCCCCTTCAGGCGCTGGACCTATTTCTTAGATGTCAGGTGCTCCACGTCGACGATCGCCTGGACCTTCTCTGAGTTCACTTCAATGCCCCTCTGAGTGACTATGAAGCCCTGGAACTTCCCTGCTGCCACTTCGAAAGCGCACTTTGTTGGGTTCAGCTTCATTTGGTACTTCCGAAGATTGTTGAAGGCTTCGACGAGGTCGGCGACGTGGTCCAAACTCGGCTTGCTCATGACAAGCATATCATCCACGTACACCTGCATGTTTCGGCCAATCTAATCTTTGAAGACTTTGTTGACCAGACACTGATACATGGCCCCAGCATTCTTCAGATCGAAGGGCATCATCTTGTAGCAGTAAGTCCCTCGATCGATAACAAAGACGGTGCGCTCGTCGTCCTCTGGGTGCATCCGGATCTGATTGCATCCGGAGAATGCGTCTATAAAGGAGAGAAGTCGGTGACCCGAGGTGGCGTCCACGAGCTGGTCAATCTTTGGAAGGGGAAAACTATCCTTCGGGCATGCCTTGTTGTTGGCTTTGGCTCCTTAGTTTTGATGATTAACAAAAGATTGAGTATATGTTTGGACTAATGTTTCATTTCAAGATAAAGTTTCAGGACTTAGGTTATTCAAAAAGAGTATCAAGAGTACAATGATGAAACCAAGCTTGCTTGATTTGGGAAAGAGCTCTTCTACCTTGAACAAAATCAAATTTCTCATATTGGACCTTATTATTAAGAAGCAATTGACAAAAGAAATAGAGGCTTAGAGAAACTCAAGCATGGCACGCACCTCTCCAGAGTTTCAAAAAATTTCAGACCAGAGGTCGACACCTTGCCAAAAGTCGACCACCAGAGGTCGACTCATGAAGAAAAAAAAAGTTCAGCTAGGCCGGCACGGCAAAATTTTAGTGGCACGCTCCAGAGGTCGACCACCAGAGGTCGACACCTGTCCAGAGGTCGACACCAGAGGTCGACTCATCGCCTGAGAATTCAAACTGGGCAGAACTATGGTTTTCTGGATTTTTGCCTAAGATAAACTAGAGGTCGACTCATGAGGTCGACACTTGATCCAGAGGTCGACTCATGAGGTAGACTCATGGCATAACGGCTAGTTTTTCTGAACTTTTGATTTGATTTCTAATGGCCATAAACGGCCATATTTTTTATTCTAACGGTCTTGTGGAGTTGTTTCAGCTTGAATGAGGTATTTAACCTCCACCTAACTTCAAAAAAGAAAAGGAGACAAAGTGAAAAGGAATAGAGTGAAAGTACAAAGCCTTCAATCAATTCCAAGACAAAAAGAGTGAGAAAACCAAGAGATTCCTTAGCCAAAAGCTTTCCATCTTTGAGGAATCCAACTTTCAAGTGTTTGGCATTTAGTGAGGTCCAAGATTCTAAGAGAAAGGCTTGAAGAGTCTCCATCAAGAGCTATATCGAATTACTTTTTGCTCAAAAGGAGTTTGTCTTGATTTATTCATTGTATTCATATTCTTTTCGTCTTAGGCTAGTTTCAAGGAAATTTGAAACTAGTGTGAGGTTTGTTGGTGAGCCAATTGATAAAACCAACTAGGGTTGCTTTTAAGCCCGAAGCCAAAACAAGTGAGTGAGGTTTGTTGGTGAGCCAATTGATAAAACCAACTAGGGTTGCTTGTAAGCCCGAAGCCAAAACAAGTGTGTAAGGTTTTGACTTGTGATCCTTGGAAAACAAGTCGGCTGTAATCTAGAAAAGATTATAGTGGAATTTCCCGAGTGGAGCTTGGGGAGTGGATGTAGGTGCTAGGTGCACCGAACTACTATACTTCTTGTGTGTTTGCATTGCTTTACTCTTCTTTAGCTCTTTAATTATTGCTATCTTTCATTGCTTCCGTTGCACAATTACTTGAGCACTATCACTCTTCACTTTTGAACTTGATAGCACATATATTGCTTTAATTTTTAAAATACCCAATTCACCCCCCCTCTTGGGCACCATATCTGGGCAACAAGTGGTATCAGAGCACCGGTACTCTCTTGTAGGTCCAACGATCTTGAGTGAAATATCATGGCCGCCCCAATTGGAATGGGTGTAGTTGAAGGTCAAGCATCAAATCGCCCTCCTTTCTTTAATGGCACAAACTACACTTACTAGAAAACTCGTATGCGCATTTACTTACAAGCTGTAGATTATAATATATGGAGAGTAATTACTAAAGGGCCTCATCAGCCCACTCACTTGGTTAATGGCATTATCACCTCAAAATCTGAAGAAGATTGGGATGACAATGACATCAAACAAGCTGAGTTAAATGCTAAGACGATGAATTTGCTATTTTGTGCACTTGACCCAAGTGAATTTAACAGAATATCAAATTGTATTTCCGCCAAAGAAATTTGGGATACACTTGAGGTTACCCATGAGGGTACACACCAAGTGAAGACCACAAAGGTGAACATGCTCATTCATACGTATGAGATGTTCAGGATGGAACCAACTGAAAGTATAAGTGAAATGTATACTAGATTTACCAATATAGTAAATGGTATGAGAGTTTGGAAAAAATTATATCTAATGGTGAACTGGTTAACAAACTTCTCAGGTCTCTTCCGGCTTCATGGGATGCGAAAGTAACAGCCATAGAAGAAGCCAAGGATGTCAATACTCTACCTCTTGAGCAGCTTCTTGGATCACTGATGACTTACGAGCTTTCACTAAAGCAGAAGACAGTGGACAATGACTAGAAAAAGAAAGCCATAGCCTTCAAGTCCACTACAAAGGAAGAGTCAAGTGATGAATCAGAAGAAGAAGCTGATGATGATGAGACAGCCCTCATTACAAGAAAAATCAAAAGATTCATAAGAAAGAAGAAGGGCTTTTACAAGAAAAGGCCACAAAAAGGTGATCACAATAAAGATAAAGAGAAAGAAAAAGAAAGGGATCCACCCATCTACTTCGAGTGCAAGAAGCCTGGACATTATAAAACGGATTGCTCTTTGCTTAAAAAGAGTCGAAGGATGTTGAGAAAGAAAGCCATGATGGCTACCTGGAGTGAGAGTGAGGACTCCAGCAGTGATGAAGAGCAGCAGGTAGTCGCCAACCTGTGTTTCATGGCCAATGAAGATAATGAGGTAAATTCTAAACCTGAAATTGAATTTACTTTCAATGAATTACATGATGCTTTTGATGATTTAGTTATGGAATATGAAAAATTAAAACTGAAAAATAAGAAATTAAGAAAGCTAAATCTTGAGCTTACCAAAAATTCAGAAAAGTTTTCAACTGAAATTGAAGATTTAATTTAAGAAAACAAGAAATTAACTGAACATATAAAGATCTTGAAAAATGATAAGGACAATCTTTTAAAAGAAAATGATTCTTTGAAAAATAATAGAAGTCTTAAAACTAATGAGAAAATTGAAAAACAAAACAAAGAACTATTGCTTCAAAACAAGAATTACAAAGAAGAGTTAGAAAAAGTAAAACCTTTTGTAGAAAAGTTTACTTATAGTTCAGAAAAATTAAGTATGCTTTTAAATAGTCAACATGTAGTGTTTAACAAAGCTGGACTTGGATTTAAGCCACAGAATCAGCAAAAACTTTACAAAAACTTTTTCATACCTGCATCTTCTAATATTACCTGCTATGCATATGGTAAGTTAGGACATAAATCATATATTTGTAATAGAAGAAAATTAAATACTTTTGGAAAGATTTGGGTTCCAAAAGGAACCAATTTGACTAACCTTAAAGGACCCAAGATGACTTGGGTACCTAAAGTTTCAACTTGATTAATTTTTGCAGGTGTGCCTTGCAACCAAAAATAAAAGAAGAATGTGGTATCTGGATAGTGGTTGCTCAAGGCACATGACTGGGGATGTGAAGCAATTCTCATCACTAGCAGCTATTGATGGTGAAAATGTTACTTTTGGTGATAATGGAAAAGGCAAAATTGTCGGAATTGGTAAAATCCATATCACCCCTAATGCTTATGTAGATAATGTATTATTTATTGATGGCCTGAAGCATAATCTTTTCAGCATTAGTCAGTTTTGTGACAAGGGTTTTAAAGTTATTTTTGAATCATCTTTGTGCATGGTATCTAGTCTAGATGTCGATGGCATCAAGTTCACTGGTCATAGGCATGGAAACATTTACATGGTTGATCTTGATGATCTAGCCATGGAAAGTGGTCAATGCCTAGTGGCTAGGGAAGCCAAGGCAAGTGAAACTAGTTGGCTTTGGCATCGTAGGCTAGGGCATGCTAGTATGCAGTTGATTTCAAAATTAAGCAAAAAGAATCTTGTAAAAGAATTGCCAAAACTCACATTTGAAAAAGATAAGATTTGTGCTGCATGTCAATTTGAAAAACAAACTAAATCTACTTTCAAACCTAAAGGAGTAGTATCTACTACTAGACCCCTTGAATTATTGCATATGGACCTCTTTGGACCAACCAGAACAACTAGTTTGTGAGGTAAAAAATATGGGCTAGTAATTGTAGATGATTACTCACGATTTACTTGGGTAATGTTTTTAGCTCATAAAGATGAAACGTTTTCAGCTTTTGTTAAATTTCATAAAAGGGTTTCAAACGAAAAAGATCTCACTATTGTTTCTTTGCATAGTGATCATGGAACTGAATTTGACAATCATGATTTTGAAGCTTTTTGTAATGATAATGGCATTAGTCATAATTTTTCTGCACCTAGGACACCTCAACAAAATGGGGTGGTGAAAGAAAAAACAGGACTCTTGAAGAAATGGCATGCACAATGCTTTGCGAAAATGATTTACCTAGATATTTTTGGGCAGAAGCCATTAATACTTCCTGTTACATTTTAAATCGTGTTTTAATTCGACCTATTTTGAAAAAAATACCATATGAACTTTGGAAAAATTGAAAACCTAATCTTAAATATTTTCGTGTATTTGGTTGACGCTGTTTCATATTAAACAATGGCAAAGACAATATCAGTAAATTTGATGCCAAGTCAGATGAGGGTATCTTCATAGGATACTCTACTTCTAGCAAGGCATATAGGATCTTCAACAGAAGAACTCTTCTAGTTGAAGAATCAATTCATGTAGTGTTTGATGAAACTAACAAAAAATCTTCTAGAAAAGAAGATTCTATTGATGATGAAACAGGTACAAAAAAGCTTGAACAATTGACAATCATTGAAGATGAGCCCAAAGGAGATGATGATCAAGAAAATGAAGATCAAACTCAAGAGATCAATGCAACTTCACCAAAACCTTTACCTAAAGAGTTGAGGTATGCACACGGACACCCCAAAGAGCTAATAATTGGTGATCCGTCAAAGGGAGTAAGTACACGCTCTTCTATCAGAAATGTTTGTGATTATTTAGCTTTTGTATCTCAGATAGAGCCTAAGTCAATTGAAGAAGCTGAAAAAGATTGTAATTGGATTAATGCCATGCAAGATGAACTAAATCAATTTAAAAGAAATAACGTTTGGACTTTAACTGAAAGACTCCCTAATATTTCTGTAATTGGCACAAAATGGGTTTTTAGAAATAAACTTGATGAACATGGTATTGTAACTAGAAACAAAGCTAGACTTGTTGCTAAAGGCTATAACCAGGAAGAAGGGATCGACTTTGATAAAACCTTTGCTCCTGTTGCTAGGCTGGAAGCAATTAGACTTTTACTTGCTTAAGCTTGTTTTATGGATTTCAAGTTATTTCAAATGGATGTTAAAAGTGTTTTTTTAAATGGATTTATTGAAGAGGAAGTTTATGTTGAACAACCTCCTAGTTTTGAAAATCATGAATTTCCTAACCATGTTTTTAAATTGCATAAAGCATTGTATGGTTTAAAGCAAGCTCCTAGAGCTTGGTATGATAGATTAAGTTCATTTTTGATGAAGAATAATTTTTCTAGAGGTAATGTAGATAATACATTATTTTTGAAAAAGAAAAATGATGATCTCTTAGTAGTACAAATCTATGTAGATGATATTATTTTTGGTGCTACTAACAAATGTCTTTGTCAAGAATTTGCAAAGTTAATGCAGAGTGAGTTCGAGATGAGCATGATGGGAGAACTCAACTTCTTCCTCGAACTCCAAATTAAGCAAACCAAAGAGGGGATCTCCATCAACCAAGCCAAGTATACAAGGGAAATATTGAAAAAGTTTGGGATGGAGACTACCAAACCAATAGGTACCCCTATGAGCTTTTCATGTAAATTAGACAAAGATGAATGTGGTAAATCAGTAGACCAAAAATTATATAGAGGCATGATTGGTTCATTGCTATATCTAACTGCCAGTAGACCGGATATAATGTTTAGTGTTTGTATGTGTACACGTTTTCAGTCTGCTCCTAAAGAATCACATCTCTTAGCTGTAAAAGGTATATTTAGATACTTATCTGGGTCAATTGAAATTGGTCTTTGGTACTCTAGAGAGTCATCATATGAATTGATTGCATATTCTGATGCTGATTTTGCTGGGTGTAAACTTGATCGTAAAAGTACTAGTGGAACTTGTCAATTCCTAGGAGTTAATTTGATTTCATGGAGCAGCAAGAAACAGAATTCGGTTGCTCTATCTACGGCGGAAGCCGAATATATAGCAGCTGGAAGCTATTGTGCTCAAATTCTATGGATCAAACAACAACTCGAGGACTTTGGCATCAAACTAACTAAGACACCCATAAGATGTGATAATACTAGTGCAATCAATTTAACGAAAAATCCTGTACAACATTCAAGAAGCAAACATATTGAAATAAGACATCACTTCATAAGAGATCACGTTCAAAACTCTAATGTGTTGTTAGAATTTATTTGTACTGATTATCAATTGGCTGATATATTCACAAAACCATTGAATGAAGATAGATTTTGTATGATCAGAAGAGAACTGGGAGTCATTGATCCTTTTGCTTGAAACTCTTCAATTTTCATCAAAATTCCTCAGTAAATGATTTATAAATTCTCAAATTGTTTAAAGCCCATTTTTCTAAATTTTATCAATTTTTTAAATCTTACCGAATTTTATTTTGGCTAATTTATTTTTTGGAGGTCGACACTTAAGTTTTCGGAGGTCGACACTTGAGGTCGACCCCTGAGATTTTTTAGAGGTCGACACTTGAGGTCGACCCCTGAGAATTTTTAGAGGTCGACACTTGAACGGAAATCATCTTTTTTAAAACCCGTCCGTAAGCCTCTTTTTCTCCATTTCTTTCCATTTCTCCTTCGTGTGATCCCCCTCCAACTTCCCTAAAGCTCTAAACAGTGGATTTCCAACCCTCGCCTTCCTCTTTTTGGGTAATCCTCTCCTCTCCCCTTGTTTTCTTTTGAACCAAACCGTTTTTGACCGTGTTCTTGGTTTTGGACAACCGAAAGCTTTTGCCTATATCTACCCTCAAATATCGGTTGTTTTTCAATTGAAATCACTTATTTCTTCCCTCCGTTTCTTGCATTTCCTCCATTTACTCTCGATTTTCTCCATTTTCACAAACCCTATCTTACCATTTCACCATTTCCTCTTTTACTCAACCCGTGAACCTCTCTTCTCCTCTCTTTTCTTGGTTCCTTTCCTCTTAGCTCTGCATTATCCTACTTCTCCCTAATTTACCTCTCTTCTATCCATATGGATCCAAGAAAGCACTTGGCAGTGAGAAAAAGGAGAATGGAACAAGGCCAAAGTAGTACTGAGCGATGAAGAAAGGTCAGACATGAGCGTGAGCCGACCCCAAAGCCACCTGCACCAGTGCCAGCCAGCTTAGTACGGAAGAGCATTGCGAGCGGGAGGCGCGTGGACATACCTTTCTGGGATCAGCATCACTTTTTTATAAGAGATGTGTTGAGAGATGCAGGTCTGGTTCACTTCTGCACGATGACTGAGAGATTCTACCCAGACCTCATCAGGGAGTTCTATGCATCCATGGCCACTGATGGCATTGGATGGTCAGCTACTGTTCGTGGGATCGAGATTCCAGTGACACCGGAGGTCATCAGTCGTGTTTGGAGGATTCCACTTCATGGCACAGCTGCCACTTCGATCAGCGACAGAGAGCATGCCTTCAGATATATTCTAGAGCGTGAGGATGTTAGCAGCATTTCCACAGTAGCCGCTAACCAGCTTTCACTGGAGATGAGAGTGCTGCATCATATCATCGCCCGTATCTTGATTCCGAAGAGCGGGAGGTTCGACTTTATCACTGAGCGTGAGCTGGTGTTGATGGTGTCCCTGAGACAGCGGACTCCCATCAACCTTCCCAGGATCATGCTTCAGCAGATGGGTGAGGCAGCATCTCACAGGAGACTAGTTCAGCCAGATGGTATGGGGCTGACACAGCTATTCAGGGAGCATGGAGTTTCATTTGATGGTATACCCTTCAGTCAGCTGTAGCATACTGATACATATGGAGATAAATCCCTGCATAGGATGGGATTTCGACTGATTGGTGACCGTTGGGTACGACGAGAGTCTGGCCAGGAGCCAGATGAGGAGGAAGAGATCCGAGCAGCTGAGGCAGGGCCTTCAGAGCCTACTGATCATGGTACACCTCCTCGCCCAGCACCAGAGTCAGAGACTGCGGAGCCTGAGCCATTCACTCCACCACCCTCATCAACTCCAGCACCTACTGCTACTGCTACACCACGGAGGACTTCAGCGAGCATATCAGACTTTGAGCAGAGAGTGACTGATCACATTTCAGAGGTCCAGACCGAGATTGCTGGTGTACGACAGGAGCTACATGGTTTGCGGATCCACACAGATATGCGCATTGGAGCTCTCTCAGCTAGTGTAGATGCAGGATTCTGACAGATCCTCAGCCTACTGAGATTAGCATTGCCACCAGGGACTGTAGATCCGACAGTACCTCCTCCACATTCTGATAATGATGATGATGACTCCAGTGGATACAGTGACAGTGATGGAGATCAGCCTGGAGCAGGTAGCTCTGATGTTCCACCTGCATATCCGATTCCAGAGATTCTCCCTTATACTGATCCTCCTTCTACTGATCTTCCCAGTACATATCCTCCAGCTACAGATGTGCCAGTAGATACTGAGTTTACTGAGTCACTTTTTGAGACTATTACAGGGATTCCGGATGATAGAGATGAGCATACAGAGACAGATATTGATGATCCCACTGCTTATGAGCTAGTCAGCAGGCACACTCCAGCTCAGTCTACTCAGCATACTGATCCATCTACTCCTTCTGCTACTGCTTCTGTTAGGACACCTGTGGAGCCTTTTCCTCGGACCTATAGATCTCGTAGGACTACCCCTAGGTCTGGTCCCTCTCTGAGGACTCGGAGTCTCACTCATAGGACTCCAAAATCCTCATCTAGGATTTTGGCTCCTATCTCTTTTGATATACCTTCTGATGAGGAGTAGCCTCATAGATTTACTTGATGTATGTTGTACTTGATGTATGTTGTACTTAGTTTGCTTTGTATGATCTGATGTACCAGTGTTTTGTGCTTACTATGTAAGCAATTTTGTAACTGAATACATTTATATACTTATCTACATTGTGATATTTTACTGTCTGATACCAGCTCTTAGCATTTATCTTTTTAAACCCTCAAGTTAGAATGTTTTTGTTATATCGAATGCACAAATTGAGGGGGAGCATGTATTTTATGCAACTAAGTACTTCATTGTAATGGAACATAATTTTCTTTAATATATCTTTTACTACAAAGAATGCACTTTTTGATTCTTGACAAAAAGGGGGAGTATAGTAAAGTTTATAAAGTATATATGGTAAAGTATGACTCTTTCAAAGTTTGTAAAGTATATATGGTAAAGTATAGTAAAGCTATTATGGTTCTTATCTTTTTGACTCATGAGAATGTTTTCACAAAAAGAAAGAAGTAGATGAAAAGTGGTAAAGTATAGTAAAGTATATATGGTTCTTTTGACTCTTTCATAGAGTATAGTAAAGCTATTATGGTTCTTAACCTTTTTGAATCATGAGAATGTTTTCACAAAAAGAAAAAAAAAAAAGTAGATGAAAAGTAAAATTTTTATGATATACTCATGTATGTGAGATTTCTTTGAAAATTTTTATTATTGCTATATTTTGCTTTTGGACTTAATTGCATATATACTCAAGATTTTGTCATCATCAAAAAAGGGGAGATTTAGTTTTGATGATTAACAAAAGATTGAGTATATGTTTGGACTAATGTTTCATTTCAAGATAAAGTTTCAGGACTTAGGTTATTCAAAAAGAGTATCAAGAGTACAATAATGAAACCAAGCTTGCTTGATTTGAGAAAGAGCTCTTCTACCTTGAACAAAATCAAATTTCTCATATTGGACCTTATTATTAAGAAGCAATTGACAAAAGAAACAGAGGCTTAGAGAAACTCAAGCATGGCACGCACCTCTCCAGAGTTTCAGAAAATTTCAGACCAGAGGTCGACACCTTGCCAAAGGTCGACCACCAGAGGTCGACTCATGAAGAAAAGAAAAGTTCAGCTAGGCCGGCACGGCAAAATCTCAGTGGCACGCTCCAGAGGTCGACCACTAGAGGTCGACACCAGAGGTCGACTCATCGCCTGAGAATTCAAACTGGACAGAACTATGATTTTCTGAGTTTTTGCCTAAGATAAACTAGAGGTCGACTCATGAGGTCGATACTTGATCCAGAGGTCGACTCATGAGGTCGACTCATGGCATAACGGCTAGTTTTTCTGAACTTTTGATTTGATTTTTAACGGCCATAAATGGCCATATTTTTGATTCTAACAGTCTTGTGGAGTTGTTTCAGCTTGAATGAGGTATTTAACCTCCACCTAACTTCAAAAAAGAAAAGGAGACAAAGTGAAAAGGAATAGAGTGAAAGTACAAAGCCTTCAATCAATTCCAAGTCAAAAAGAGTGAGAAAACCAAGAGATTCCTTAGCCAAAAGCTTTCCATCTTTGAGGAATCCAACTTTCAAGTGTTTGGCATTTAGTGAGGTCCAAGATTCCAAGAGAAAGGCTTGAAGAGTCTCCATCAAGAGCTACATCGAATTATTTTTTGCTCGAAAGGAGTTTATCTTGATTTATTCATTGTATTAATATTCTTTTTGTCTTAGGCTAGTTTCAAGGGAATTTGAAACTAGTGTGAGGTTTGTTGGTGAGCCAATTGATAAAACCAACTAGGGTTGCTTGTAAGCCCGAAGCCAAAACAAGTGAGTGAGGTTTGTTGGTGAGCCAATTGATAAAACCAACTAGGGTTGCTTGTAAGCCCGAAGCCAAAACAAGTGTGTAAGGTTTTGACTTGTGATCCTTGGAAAACAAGTCGGCTGTAATCTAGAAAAGATTATAGTGAAATTTCCCGAGTGGAGCTTGGAGAGTGGATGTAGGTGCTAGGTGCACCGAACCACTATACTTCTTGTGTGTTTGCATTGCTTTACTCTTCTTTAGCTCTTTAATTGTTGCTATCTTTCATTGCTTCCATTGCACAATTACTTGAGCACTATCACTCTTCACTTTTGAACTTGATAGCATATATATTGCTTTAATTTTTAAAATACCCAATTCACCCCCCTCTTGGGCACCATATCTGGGCAACACTTGTTAAGGTCGATATAGTCAACACAAATCCTCCATTTGCTGTTGCTTTTCTTCACCATCACCACATTTGCCAGCTAGCTTGGGTATTGGACCTCCCGAAGGAAGCCGGCGGCGAGGAGTTTGTCGACCTCCTCGTTAATTGCCGCCTGCCTCTCGGAGGCGAAACTCCTCTTCTTCTGCCGAACCGGCTTGCACTTCGGGTCAATGCTCAACTTATGAGTGATGATGTCAGAGGGCTCTTTCCTCCTCTTGCAGCTGGGCCCCAATCTGCACCGTCTTCTCCTGATCGGTTCCAAGTGGAAAAGATAGCAGGCGCTCGGCCGGGCTACCTCTGGGGTCCTGCGCCCTTTGATCGAGCTCGTCTGTCCTGGGATCTTCCTCGGGGACTTCGATACTCGGGAGGATTTGGAAACAGTGCTGGACTGGCTGAGGTGCACCTCTCATTTCACCAACTTCGTAAGGAGTTGGGAATTGCACCAGCAATCGCTTCATGGAGACGACGGCGTTGAGCAGATTGAGTCCAGGTCGACCGAGGATCACATTGTAGGCAGAAGGGAGTCTAACTACTATGAAGGTCATCATGATAGTGCTCTGCCAAGATAGGTTCCCAGCGATGACCGGAAGAGTGATTTCTCTCTCAACCCTCACAGAGTCCCCTGTGAAATCGACAAGGGGTACATGCATAGGCCTGAGCTATGCAGTAGACAAATTCATTCTGGAGAAGGCATCATAAAAAAGCACATCTGTTGAGCTTCCACTATCAACCATAATACGTTTTACAGGATGCTTCGCGATCGTCATCTCAACGACCACAGCATCATTATTTATATTTCCTCCCCAACCTTCCCCTTCCCTCATAAAGGGGAGCACATTTTCAGATTGCCCTGCCCTCCAGGCCTTCTTGGACGCGTGCTCGACTCCCCAACTTATCATCCCCAATGGCTTCTCGGTAGGGCGATTATCCACTGTAGGAATTAGCGGGAGAGCGACGAGCGCCAGAGGTTCTGCTTGAGGTCTGCCCCCCACGTACCTCCCAAGGTAGCCTCTCTTGATGAGTTCCTCGATCTCCTTCTTGAGGTTGCGGCATTCGTCGATGTCGTGGCCGTGGTCACGGTGGTAGCAACAATACTTCGTCTTATCATAGCTAGATGATGGCCTCATCGGAGACGGACGCTTCAGGTAGGGCTCATATTCGATCTCCATCAGGATTTTCGTCCTCGGGACGAGCATGGGAGTAAGTGTCTCTCCTGGGATTGGAGCGCACCTCGGTCTCGACCCCTAGCGGAAGTTCGGAGGTGGAGGACCTGGCTTCCACATCCCGGACGTCTCGGCAGGGGCCGATTTCTTCAAGGGCCTCTCGTCTAGCTCCATCCTCGTACGGTCCGCCTCCTCGGCACGGACGTACTTCTGAGCTCGGAGGAGGAGCTCGAAGTAGCTCTTGGGGGGCTTCTTGTCAAGCGAGTAGGTCAAGCGGAAAGTCCTGAGCCCTCGCTTCAAGGCCAGCATAGAAACTGGCTCCTTAAGGTTGTAAATCTCCAAAGCAGCAACTTTGAAGCGGGCCACGTAGTCTCGCAGTGGCTCGCAATCCTGTTGCCGGATGGAGAAGAGGCTATCTGCCTCTCGCGGTACTTTTTGACAGGCGTCAAAGTGGATCACGAACTTCCGCTCCAGCTAAGCGAAAGAGCCGATGCTTTCGGGCTCGAGGCGGGAGAACCAGACTCGAGCCGCCTTTTGGAGGGTTGCCAGGAGGGCAATGCAAAGAAGGGCGTCGGTGGCCCCCTGGACCCTCATGAGGGCTTTGTAGCTTTCCAGGTGGTCCAGGGGGTCGGTGGTCCCATCGTAGGGATCCACCTGCGACATCCGGAACCGGCTGGGAATTGGTTCCTCTTGGATCTCTCGGGAGAAGGGAGGACGGGCATCATAGCCCATTGGCTCATCAACAGGACCTTGCATGTTCGCAAATCGGCGGGATAACTTTGCCAGCTTGCGCTTTGCTCCTCCAGGTGCTTCTCGGCTGCGCACTTAATGGCTTTGTCGGTGGAACCTTCTGCGGAAAGAGACGCAGAAAGTGACATGGGTGCACGGTGCTCATGAAGGGGGGACTTGCCTCTTCGACCTTGGTGGGGTTTGGATGTCACCCGTTCGAGGGTAGGTGATCGGCTCTCCCTGTCGGGAGACTCGGCCCGTTATCTCTTCACCGGAGTCAAATGACTGCCCCGGTGGTCAGTGGTGGCCCGCAACTGTGAAGGTCTTCCTTGGAAGGATCGCAGGCTGTCGTGGGATGCCACGGCATGGGCCGCGGGGGTCCCTGACTGTTGGTGGGTGGCCAAGGACTGCTGCCGGTGCTAGAGCTAGCGTACTGCCGTAGTGAGGATTTGCATCTGTTGGGCGAGTGCGGCCAGCTGGACGTCCGCCGGAGGTGGTTGAGCGAGAGCGGGGAGCTCCTCTCCTAGACCGTGCGGGTCCCCCTGAAAGGGGGGGTCTCCCGCACGGCTGGTGGAGAATTCTCTCGCTCGTGTTGTCACCATCCTCTTGGTGGACCGATTGCAGGGGGCTTATGCAGGATCAAAGTATGTCAACTCCACCGTCCCCCCTACCTGGCGCGCCAATCTGTTGCCGCCAGGATCGCCGCGGCCCGTAGCTGCTGTCGGCATCGGATCGCCCCTCGTCTCCGCGGTAAAGTCCCGCCCGTTGGGACCTGCAAAACAGGGGTTAGTGATCCGGGCCGGGAATTCCGGCGGGGGTACTCCGATGCTCAAGTCAATGATGATCCAGGGGAACAGATCCTCCTGGTCGAGCCCCTCGTGATGGACTCCACGCTAGGAGGAGTGGAAATGATGTGAGTAGAGTGAGAGTGGGGATGCAAGTGTGCCGGGAGAGGTGATGGCCGAGGTGAATGGGTCCTCCTGTGTGGTCTCCTCCCCTTTCCCCCCTCTGCTTGGATTCTTTCTGGTTAGCTTTTGTTACCTCTTTCCCGAGCGTATCGAATGTTCTTTTAAGTCTGGGCGATCGTTGAATGCCTACCTCGGGATCTCCCCTGTGCTATCAGGTACATGCGGCGGCGTTCCATGCTGCGGATGGGACGTCTCTTCTGATACGTACTATCAAGAGCGTGTGGCGGCGTTCCGTGCCGTGGACGGAATGTCTTTCCTGGTTGGTGGTGAGGGAACTATTGTGCGTTCTGACATTCCTTCCGGTCACTCCATTCCGGGAAGCCTGGCAGTGTCTTTAATTGGGGGAACTCCTCCCTCTCCTGGTGTAAGCGGCATCCACAGGCAATTATTATGATTTGATGGGTGCTTCTTCATAGCCCTTAGGTGGCCCGCCAGTGCCCCGGGGAGGTGGCTCCGCTCTTTTGGTGGCCGGCGGCATTGTTCGAGGTGGTTGTCGAGCTAGAGAGCTGGGACTCGGCTCCGGCCCGGAGGGGGCTCGACCTCGGAGGGGCTCGACTTCGGAGGAGCTCGAACCGGTGGAGGAGGGCTCGACTCCTGCGTAGAGAGCTCGGCCTCGGAGGGGCTCAGCCTGGCAAAGGAGGGCTCGAATCCTGCATAGAGAGCTCGGCCTCGGAGGGGCTCAGCCTGGCAAAGGAGGGCCGACCTCAGAGGGGCTCGACCTTAGAGGGGCTCGATCTGGTGGAGGAGGTCGCTACGCGACCCCTGCCCAGAGGGCTTGACCTCGAAGGGGCTCGCTTTGGTGAAGGGGGTCATTCGGCTCCGGTTTAGGTGACCCGAGCTTTCGGGTGCCGACCTGGCGGAGGATGGAGCTCGGCTTCGGCGGATCGGAGGAGTTCGGCTCAGCAAAGGAATCCTAAATGGAATGTCCACCGTGGCAGCTTTTCTGACATGGCAACTGATAAGGGTCACACATTAGCTTTCCGCCGTATCAGGTATCATAGTTTTTTAACTAGGGTATCAACTTGGGTACCGTAAATTCTAAACTACGGTATCATGAAGCTGTGCATGGTGTCATAATTTTATACTATGAAAACTTAATATTTTTAAAAATATATGGTATCATCCCTCTGTAGAAATAAATTTCAAAATTTTGTATTAAAATATATAATTTATATATCTATTTCTTGTTCCGTAGCTTCTTTTGGAATGGTTCTTAAGGAAATTTCATGCTCTCTGAATAAACAAGTGCAGTACTTCCTTCCTCCATCTGTATTTTCTTTTTGCGATGTTTTTGTGTTCACCGTCTGCATTGAAAGACGAAACCACTTTTCTCTATTGATTCAAGATTTCGAAGGCGTATCTTTCGTGATATGCTCGAGAACTTCCAGCTCACCAGCGACTTCTCGACCATCAAAAAAAAGAGTGAAAACATAAAAGTGAAGAACACTCTGAAAGTATTGCTAACCCCTTCTTTTTTTTCTTTGCAAAAGAAGCAGAAATACTTCCGGCTCACTAGCGACTACCCGACTATCAAAGAGAAGAAAAAATCAAAAAATGAAGAAAAAACTAAAAATTTCACTCTGATATTGATGGGTAGGCAAAAATAATGAAAGGATTTCTGGGATATCGCTTTACTCCTAAATTTTTTTTTTAATTTACAGAAGAATAATCATTTTTTCAGATTAGAAGCACACATTCTTTCAAAAAAAAAAAAAAAAAAAGCAAAAGGATCATTTTTCATGTTTGAAATGACTACTGACACGATGATACCCAGATAACATAATTCTTAAGATATAGACTCCCATCCTGTCCGATCAAGCTACTTAGGATACACTTGGACCGATAAAATACAACGATTCATGCGGTGCGGGAAGACTTACTCTTATGTTCATCTCCCTCCCTCCACTCCCTAGGATCGTATCTTCGGACAAGAATTACCGGATGACGTTCTCGATTCACCGTGTTGTTTTACAAACAGAATTGACATCGAGATGATGAGAAGGATGCATCACGATCACCACCCAGTTACTTATTCGTCTCCCCATAAGCATTCATCTCAATGCTGGAACTGGTACAAACACCCTTGGGCCAATCAGCCTCCCTTTACCCGGCACCCGATACCTTTTAGGACAATTATTCGGACACACGCCAGACGGATGACAAGAAGTACTAATGGCTCTTTCTATCAGCTATGAAAGATGATCTCTTGTTCTTATCCCTTGGAGCAAACACTAAATTAGGGTGCATGTTTGAATACGAGAGTAGACAAAAAGCAAGATTCGATAAGGGCTTCAAAAACCGCTCATCATGTTATACAACAATACCCACATATAATCATCCGAATACTTCTCTCTGTTCCATGCGCAAAAGATAGAAACAAATGACTCATCCCAAATGCTAGTGTTTTCAAAGTTCATCTGGTCTAACAAATGCACGAATTTTTTGAGAAGCAAATATGCATTGATGAAGCCTTTGACCGAGAAACAACAATGAGCAGGAAACAAGCTTTGAATTATTTCTTTCATAGGAAGGCAAAAACAACCCTTTCGAGTCGAACTTACAGGGAAGTCGTTTTACAGAACCACCCGGCATAAATTTTCAGTGTTAAGTATTAGCAGGTAAAGAAATACAAAGAATAATAATAACCTGTCAAAAATATTTGTAATGCTTTCAGATTTACCAAGTAGACTGACAATTCTTTTACAGCAATATGGCCAGTTTCAACAACTGCAGGTTTGCTGATCCTTCATTAACAAAGTTTGTAGACAGTATATATAACCCAAAAAAAAATCAGCAGACTTGAGTGAGGAATCCCAACCATCGCTAAATAACTAATATATAGCCATATTAATGTTCTGACTTCTGAAAACTTGCAATAGAAACAAAAACAAGTAATGCTTTGGTATCTTTGAAACTCATACCTGACCTGAAACCTGAACTCTTGAAACACTTAACCATCTTGAGCATGATACAAAGCTTATAGCCCAATAATGGTTGACAAAGGTTTCAGTAACCTAGTAATTGTTCTCGAGATTTTCACAATGTTAGGCATACAACTCGGCTACCTTATGTGACAATCCATCATCCACCTCAATTGCGTGCTCAGAAATAGCCGCCTCCTGAAAGAAAAACAATAACAAAAAAGTTTTGGTGATTCAGGTCATAGATAGCATAAACGTATCAAACAGAAAAATATGCTCCTGATAAAATCAAAATATGCTGCTAAATCCTTTCAACAACACTTGGAAAACAAAGTGAAATAGGTGTCTGCTCTCCATTGCAGTCCATTAAACAAGTCAAAGGACCAGCTCTAAGACAAGTTTTAATCCACACTTGCACAACAAAAATGTCACATCCACAAAGACAAGAGCTTATCGCAAAAAAATTGCCCTTATAAAAACTAATATTTATAAATAATCCATTACTTAGTCAAGTTATGGAGCATGCTGGGAAGCAATTTATCTTCAACTTGTACAACATTTTCCCCTCTCCTAGGGAAAGTAAATTTTTGTGTTTCTTCTCCTTTGTTTTATAGGTGGCAGTGGTTGCTAATATTTGAATTCATTTATTCATGCACTGGCATGTAAAAAAAAGAAATAGTCAACAACTAATTGAAGTGCCGTGATGACCAAAATCCAATGTTGTGCAAAGTTTTGATCAGTCTAGAAGGGTATAAATCCCATGGATGAAAACTGACCAACCTCGGCCATATAAGCAGTCAGTTAAGAATATCTTTAAACTCAGACCTCAAATTGTGCAAAAAAATTTCAAATTACAGAAGGAATGAAAGAAATTCAAGAGGTTAATTTTGTTACACTTACATCTAACTCCCTTCTTCCATTGACAACTACACACTTGGAAGCACTAATGCTAGCACTCTTTATCAAGCTCCGGGCACTACAGTCCGGTTTGCCTATGCCATTTTCTGCAACATATGCATGCTCAGATCCCTCACATTGGCATGACCTCGGAGGGCTTTGACAGGTGGTGCGAGCAACTGAAGCTGCAGTCCTTTTCTCAAAATCTTTATTTTGATCAGCAGTTTCATCTTTCAAAGCACAGACCCTCTCTCTGTTACAAAGTAACAGAACATATGTTAATCAAATGAATTTAAAATTACCAACAAATTTCATTGCTATGAAACGGAGTTCATCCAAGTTAAGACCATATAAGAAATTGACTGGTACTAGTATAAAAAAAATTGCTGGTTATATCTAATAGTACCTTGGCAAAGAGGCATGCTGTCGCTGGAGTGGAGTGCTTCTTTCTCCCTTGCCATAGTGCTCTTCAAGATGAGCAAATTGCCGCTTAAAACGGTCGACCCCACTGTCATTAGAGATTCATATGTGATAAGCAATAAGTATCTCACATGCCAACCTTCGCATCTAGTTGCTCATAATATGAAATCATCGTAACTAAACAAATCAAGTAATGATATTGTTCAGGATAATATATTTACTCTAGAAGCACGGAGAGAGTAATCACGATTTATGCAGCATGCCTCAATGAGATAATATTAGGCAACATCCTTGGGAGGACCACCACAAAAATCAAATCCACTCTTTTTAATCACTACTTGTTGTAGCCAAAAAAGGCTATGACGATAGCATTTACATCATTATTGGTCAAGTTCTGCAACACATAGCTTCCACGAAATGAACTAGCATCAGTACCAGGAATCATGATTGAATCCATTTGAAAGCAATATGAATCAGTTCGAACGCTAAATCACATGAGCAGACATCAATTCTCATGATATTTTGCCTAAACGTGAGAATAAGTTGTGAAGGGTGAAACAAGGAAAAATCTACCAGAAAATAAAGCTGCAACAGGAAACCCCTAACCAGCCATTACTGTGAGAAGATAACTTGAACTCATCACTTCTCCAGTTCAATTAAGTAGTTCAGTCAAAATTAAGGGCCAGGGCTGTTGCCCAGTTAAGGTCCCAGCACAATCTGGGATCCTAGGAGGGGCAGATTGGGGACAGACCTAACCTTTGGCCTTTTTTCCGGCACAAAGTGGCTGCCCCGGGACTCAAACCCACACTATTGCACTTGTCATCCTAAACTTTTTAATCATTGCACCAAACAATGGTCCCCAGTCAGGATCAAGAGAAGATAAAATTATATCTTTGCTATAATCAAAAGTAAAAAAAAAAAACATATGTTACAAGTTTGTGATGATAGAAGCCTAGAAATGGGAGGCTAGAATCTTCCAACAAGTACAATTTGACCATAACTAAATAAGCTGCTGATGGAAGATTCAATGTGAATGCTTTTTCTAGATCAGAAGAAGAAACTGCTCATACTGACACTATTCCAATTAGTTTAATAGGATATGGATTTTAAAACTTATGCACCAGACAAGAAAAATTCCCGAATGTCATATTTTCTTTACAGTTTCTGATACTGTTTATTTGAGCTCATACACCAAATGAAAAGTAAAAACAACGTCAAAGACTAGCTAACGAAGTTCATCACATGACATTCTACATAGCATAAGGTTGGAGAAGCTGGAGAATTGGTGACTTAAGACTTGACCCAGATTGCCTACATTTTGTCTTAGGCAAATCAACCTTCTGACTTGAGAAAGTCACAAATTTATTCTTCCCCCAAATTTATACCACCAAAAAAACAACACACGTACACACATATATATACATATATCCTGTGATGGAATCCATTTATGTTATTGATTCCAGTGAAGCAAAGTCGAAACTAAATTGAACCCAGGGCTTGAGGATCCACCTCCAGAGCACTCTGTTATTCCCTTCTTGATGACTTCAGTAAGAGAGATCCAAAAATTTCAGAACTGATCCAAATAATCAGGTCTAGGGTTTCATTGTAGTTCAACTAATTACTCTTACTCTAATGATCCAAATAATCACCTAAGATCAACTTGTGCTCACAATAAGTTCATAGAATCACAATCCAACCACTCGGATGGTTAGCCTGTGCCATAAAGTTACAACTTACAAGTCTAGGTGTCTCCAAGCACCTTTCATGACAATTCACCCTCCAAATTATCATTTTCGCAAGGGTTTTAACATAAAAAACTTGCAAGTAAGTGTCCAAAGATAAGTCCTTTTTGTTTTTGGTTAACTACTAAGGTATATGGTTTCATAAAGCTTGGTCCTTTAGTCTAAAAATCACCTTCAAATTCCACAGTTTTGGGATTAATGATGGGAGGAAACAGCAGTTTTTAAATGAGAAATCAATAGAACATTGATCAGTTTCATATTATTAATGAAAAAGCTGCAGCGATGCCTTGTAATTCATTAGAAAAAAGAAAAGGAAGACCAAAGTCAAATGCAATGAGCCCTATCATGTTTGGACTATCTTTAATATTTGTAGTTCAAGGTTTGCATCCTAATCACAGGCTTCATGTATAACGCCCAGGCCTTCCCCTTGTTTAATCTTTCCACTCTTTTCCTCTTTGAAGGCCTAGTTAGCAATTGTCACAGCTAAGAACATCTTCAAAAAATTCATTGCTTTATCCTCTGCCACTGTGATTTCTAGGATTCATCTAATGTAAGCCATATATTGCCACATTTCCAAGAAGTAAAGCACTTAGTTACCCAATTCTGCTGGAATCATGTGTAAATATATATGTTAGTTGACGAGGAAAAAAAAATGTCACACCTTGGGTACATGAAGCTAGTCTGCTCGCCACCTCGAAGATACTCTTGCAGCATCTGAGGATGATATTCCAAAATCTGTTTGCTTTTCAAAAACATTCCATCATAAGTGAAAAGTGCTGTAGACATGACTGACAACACAGCATGAAGAAATATGAAGCTACAGCAGTGTACCTCTCGATAAATCAATTCTCTGACATCATCTTTTGTCAATTTCTTCCTCTCAAACTCAAATTCAAGTTTGGATATGGGTTGAGTTGATGGTTCACGGTCTATGTTAGCCAGACCTTTGAAGTATGGGTCAGCCAAAGCCTAAGAAGTAAAAAAACAACAGTATCAGCTAAAAACCATGCACCAATTGACCTCATAATTGTCGGATCACACTTTATCTGCGGTTGAATGAAGTAGTCTAAGATGCTTAATCTCACCTCTTCAGCTGTGGGCCTATCTTTAGGATCAAATGCAAGTAAGTGCTCTAGTAAACGAAGTGCCAATGGATCTGCATTAGGGAACTTCTGCAAGAAAGGAACAGGCGGTTTTTTGCGCATGCTGCTCAGATATCTTCTAGCCTTTTCATTCCGAATCTGAAGATATGAAAATAATAGTAATAATAATAACAGTGGTAGCAGCAGTAGTCCTTATAACATTAGTAATACTAGTACTAATAATAATAATAGGATAAACACATTTAAGCAACAGAACCTTCAAGGCAAATAAAATATCAAAAAACTAATGCACAGAGATGCACAAGGTGTACAGAATAAGGGAGAAAACATTTGTAAGGAAACATGTGTGCAGGTTTATTTATGAAGAAAAATCAAATAGGAAATGGTAGTATACATAATTACCTGTATTGGTTCTACAAGGTAGATTGAAAATTGCTTCTTTTCCCTATAAAATACTGGTCTGCTGTCACTATAATCCTTGTCTCCTTTTGTAACCAAAAACAAAAAAATTACTTTTTGACAACATCTAGCAGATCAGGAACCTCATCCTCATTTTCTAGGTTGCAAGTACTGAACTATAGATCCCTATAAAACACCACTCAACTGTCACTATAACCCTTGTCTCCTTTGTAACCAAACACCAAAAAAGACTTTGTTGTTTGTCAATATTTCTCAGGACAGCATCTAGCAGATTAGTAACCTTATTCTTCATTTTCTAGGTTGCAAATAGTCAACTATTGTAAGCTTTATATATGGATTTTATGCATCCTATTCAGGTAAGAACACATTCTCAAATGACCCCACATAATTCATTGACTCCTAAAGAGTTTTTTTCTAATCCTCACATCTATTCATCTGTTTTCCTTTTGTCCTCTCTTTTCATCTTTCCTTATTTCATATATGCCTTGAGGCTCAAAGATGACAAAAATATAGTGGCAGGTAAAAATTTTATGCAAGCAGGTAGGCCACTCAATTGCCAAAATCATGTAATGGAATAAAGTAAAAGAAATAGGACAGAACCTTTACATGCAAAAAGGAAAACTAATATTCCTCTCAATAACAGAGGATAGCTTAAATAATGGATTCACATGGAAGCATATATTAGAGAAAAGCACCAATCTAAAACAGGGAAGAATAAGAACAAGAAGAAGATGAAGAAGAAAAAGAAGAAGAAGAGGTCCAAAAAGCAAGACGTTGATGCATAAAGTCTAGATCATGATCATCTCTTTGTGCTAAATGTAAATGGTTATGGAGATGGCAGACAAACCCTAGCAACAGCTTCAGGTGAAGGAGTGCCAAGTAGATCAGTCATTAGATCCAACTGATGCACCACATTCTTTCCAGGAAATAACGGTCTTCCTGTAAGCATTTCTGCAAAAATACATCCTATGCTCCAAATATCAATAGCAGGGGTGTACTGTAAAGTACAAATTTGTTAGTAATCAAGCATCTGCATGAAATATAACTCATTTTTTTCATAAGCATAGGATTAAACGTCAGGCAGCACGCTATCTAAATCATATGCTGCATGAATTGTAGAAGAATATCAGTAGCAATACTTTTGCAGTCCATGATAGAAGCAGTGCCAATTCATATAATTTGTCACAGATGCAGCATCTATTCATAATTTCACAGATGCAGCATCTATTCATAATTCATGGAGCATAGGAAAAACAAAGGAAAACAATATAAGGACTCCTTCCTAAATCCATGATTATTTGGTCATACCATTGCACTGCAGCCATGCAACCACAGCTTAACATTTAAAGTTGCAAGTCCCCAGTAAGGAACATAATCATTGAGTTTGAAATACAGATCAAGTACAACTAAGATAAAACTTGATAATCAAGTTATATGGGTTCAAATATAAGCCCAAAAGCCATAAATTAGTCTTACTTTGGAGAAGAAAGAGCCACATAGTTCAGGGGCACGATACCACCTTGTTGCCACATAATCCTAAAAACAAAATATGAAGTACAAAAATCAACAAAAGAAAAGCACAAATATCACATACATGTATTTGAATTGAAAAATAAAATGACTATGAGTCACCAAAAACTTTGACCACCAACAATTAATAAAAAGCTAAAACAACGATACAACAGAAAAAGTCACATACAGTCCAAAAAATAGCTGATGGAGTATCATTAAATGACACTCGTGCCAGCCCAAAGTCACAGATTTTCAATTTGCAGTCAGCATTGGCAAGTATATTCTTGGGCTTTAGATCACGGTGAAACACATTAGCTGCAAAAAACAAAAAAAGAAAAAACATTGACAATCAATAACACATAAAATCGAAATGGTCAAGCAAATATATTTCATCTGCAGAAATTTTTGACCTGTATGGATATACTTCAGAGCTCGAAGAAGCTGGTACAAGAAAAACTGATAGTGTTCTGGTGTTAGGTCATCGTTTGCCTTGATTACTTGGTGAAGATCTGACTCCATCAGCTCAAAAACAACATATATATCCTTGAATTCTCTCCGAGAAGGAGGAAGCATGATATGCTTTATTTCTACGATGTCAGGATGCCGGAGCAGCCTGAGTACCTTGATCTCTCTTAGAATGCGAGTGGCATCGGAAACATGCTCGAATACATCATTAATTTTCTTGATTGCCATCCTCTCGCCTGTGTGAGTGTCCACTGCAGCGGCAACCACCCCATAGCTTCCTTTGCCAATGACTTCTTGTATCTGGTATCGGGTTGCTTCACCATACTCCGTGAAGAACTCCTTGTCAAGCATGCTCTGAATGATTCAAGATCAGCATGAGAAACCGTGACTAACCATATAGATTACACATCAGTGAAATCAACCACAACGAAAAGAATAAAACAAACATGTTGAACCTAGACATAAAAGCAAGAAGAGTAAAGGGGAAGATCCTTCTGATCGATGATAGAAGAGGTTTTCCCAACGCAGAGGAAATTTTGGTAAGATGGCAATAGAAAAATGATGAGAAAGGAAAGATAAAAATTGGATCTTTGGATAGACAATCGGACGAAATTACCTCTTAAAAGCAAAATTCTGGATTTAACGCGAAAGGGAATCTCCAACTTAGATTCCAGAACAAAAGAATGAGAACCAAAAAAAATGAGTAAATGGAATTTAAAGCCTCTAGCCCTTTACCGAAGATCAGGAGGAGGTGGTGCTCTCCTCTTTTTTTTTTTGTTGGATGTGGTGATCTCTTCTTGAAGAAACCCAAAAAACAAGAAGAGTTCCAATTGCGAGAGCCCACCTCCTCCTTCTCGGAATCCCGCTCTTAGATTCCAATATAAACAGAAGCCGCAATTGATCGATTCATTTCCTTCCCAAAAGAACAGGAGGTAAGAATGACATCCTAACCTCCTCGTTTAAAACAAGAAAGATGGGGGGAAATTCAGCTTTGCATCAAAAAAAAAAAAAAAAAAAAAAAAAAAAAGCACATATGAACAGCGGACACGGTGATCCACAAAAGAAACAAAATTTATGACGTGAAGATGGAGAAGAGTTCAAGAGCATCAAGGAACTCCTAGAAAGGTCAGAGATTTGATACAAAGAGAGAAAGGAAAAGGTCAGAGCTTAGGGGGGAATCGGCGAATCGACCTTCTTGTGGGAGTCGATCCCGCCCATTCGGAATCGTTTGGGGACTCGGAGGAGCGGGAGGCCGATGAGATCCAAGACCTCGACAACGGGGAGCTGGTCCTCCTGCTCCTTGCCCGCCACCTCGTCGTCGGCGGCGGCGGGGCCCGATTCTCCGCTCAGGGAAGAGGGAGGGGCGACATCGGAGCGGGTGGAACGGCGCTGGAACCAGCGACGGACTCCATCGACAAAAGTGCCTCCCCCCATATAAAGGCAACGGCAACGGTGCGGCAGATCAGAACACAGCGCAGAGATTGCGGCATTGCCCGCCTTATCCTGCCCTAGTTTCGCTCCCCAACCTTCGTCATCTCTTCTTCTCTCTCTCTCTCTCTCTCTCTCTCTCTCTCTCTCTCTCTCTCCCTGTGTCTGAAGTCACTGAGGGGAAAAGACGCGGAAGAAGGACTTCAACACTGGCAATGCTCTGGCTACCGTGTGGGCTAAAGATGGATAACCTCCTTTAGTGGATTCTGGGATAGACGAAAGATAAACAAGTTAACGGCTTCTAAAATAATTGTATTAAAATTAATAATGAACTTTGATACATACATGAACTGCTTTAACCTGTGACTTCTAAGCAAATCAATCCTCTCTGATAGAATAATTTTTTTCCTGACATATTAAATTCGTTTACAGGTAATCCTAGCATTATATTATATAACAGTCTTGTTGAAGATCATACATGAGATATTGGACTCGCATTACATAAATAAGTAGCAGGAGAAAGCAAGATTAATAAATTCTTGTAGTTTAAATTTTTAAGTGGAGTAAGATTTCAACATGTATATCAAATTCTACCACACCTGATATATTGTTCTCTCAATTTATCTCACACAAAGACAACATGATTTTTTTTTTTTTTTTTTTTTACGTATAAGTCATTTAACTATTATCTAGTATGGTATCAAACATAGATTGATTTTTATACATTAATCATTTTTTAACCCATGGTTAAGATGCCGAACATAGATTGGTACACATGGTACTAGCCAATGGGTTGATAAAATCATCATTTTTCAATCCCATAGCTTCCATGTGTATGAAATTTGATTGTTATCAAAGCGTGTATCACTTGTTATTTACTAGCAAAACAAGGTTGGTGGTTGAATTAATTAAAGTTGAATGAAAATGAAACCATTTTTACTGTTGACTGCCAGCATGGGATTAATTTTTCATATATTTATCGATTTTGTAGGAGAAAAAAAGAAAAAGAGGAAGCCATAAGGAGTTTAATTACCTCAATATGATGGAAATGTGCCAATGCCAACCCCCAAAGTTTGTATCCCAGATCTCCCTCAAGCTAAGCTGAGCTAAGGGAGGTGTAAGGACTAAGCTAACAGTTTTTTCATATTAGATGATAAATAAAATATTTTTTTAATGTATTGCATAGTTTCTTACCTTTCATTGCATCTCCTTTGTTTTTAATGTTATCCGGAAAAAAACACCCAAATATCCCAGTAATAAGGTGTTTGATTTTTTTTATAGCACAGTTTATTCAAAGTTCATTTACCCTTGATTAAACCATACATACATTCTATTATAAATATTCGTTATGAAATAAAACCTAGCAACAATGAATATAAAGTATCTGTATATGTTCTGTCCTAAAACAGTAAACGATGCTATATAAAACAGTACTATAAGTATATATATAAAACCTAGAAACAATAAATATAGAGTATATAAAAGTTAAGATTTAGGATTTCTGATCGGAGGCGTGCAGAGGCACTGTCCTAAGACGATTCTTGGCCCTCGTGCAGGATTCAATCCGAGAACTCTGTCCCAAGATACAACCAGGTATCCCTTCTGCAGGCACGACTGTGAAAGGAATGACTATGGCTTCGCCTAGCAGTGAAAAAAAAACTGAAAAGAAAATCCAGAATGGAAGAGAGTTCTAGATCGAGAAAATAGATTGAGAGAGATCGGAAAAATAGATTGATCATCATCCATCTGTGATCTGACTCTATCCTTTTATAGATAAAGAAGTGCCGTGAAGAAACACCGCTCGGTGAAGACGCGACGCGGTACAGCAGAGGACGCGACGCTCGAAAAAGATGCGATACAGTCCGGTCGCGACGTTCGGAAAGACGCGATGCAGTTTCGGTATGGTGTAGAAAATGAAAAAGAAGAAAAAAAAAATGGGCAAAAATAACACACCGCGCCGCGGCGCACACGCGAACCGAACCGGGCCGGGCCGCGCGCGCGCGTGTGAGTGGCCTAAGATGGTACAAGGCCAAATAGAAGAGGGATCATAAATAAACATCTTTGGGGTGTTCTCCTTTTCCCATATGGGACTAAAGGAATAGCTTGGAGGGAATTTTGGGTTTTCCCTCCAAACCTCTAACAATCCTCCTCAAAACTCAAAATTCACTTATTATAAATAATTAAATAGAACATAATAGAAAATATTTACTGCTGGGTACATATATTGTGTAATAGATGAAGTGCCTTTAAAGTTCACTTCACTTAGCATTGATAGTATTGATTTGAAGGGAGCGGAGTGAACCAGGTCTTGAACTACGTTCTGTTAGATCAAATTTCTACTATAATACCCACAGTATAGAAGCTCATGTCGCGGGTTTGCATATTAATGGCCGTATGCAAGCATCTTGATTTGTTTCATGAGAATTTCTAGAGATTGCCTATGTCTCTAGCCGCGACCGAATACGGATATTCTCATATAGGTGAGTCCCTCCAAGGATGTGTGTAGTGTCACATCTCGAGGAATACCTCTCGGGACTTATCCAGAGATAACTCTTCCTAAACACTACATAGGAGCACTAATCATTATAGGGATGGGCTAGAGTCAGAGACTCATGCTAAATAAACTACATGTGCTCCCTGATCAACCAATCAGCTTGTTTTTACCACATTGAACCTCCTTCAAGGGATCTCCTATCACAGAGGTTGGGTTCCCGCTGCTGGAAGATCCTTTATTGGCTAAGCCCCATCCCCCTCGATGACATCAGGACCTTAGTCCTGTTTAAGCCTTTTGTAAGACAGTCAGCAAGATTATTATCTGTAGCTACATGACTTATAGAAACAATTTGAAGTTTTTCTTTCCTTTTAACAGATTTTTGTCTTAATTTGATGTGTCTACTTACTTTAGTATTTATTAACTTCTTTTTGCAAAATTCTATAGCAGCTCTAGAGTCACAATGTATTGAAATTGGAGGTATAGGAGAAGATATAGAAATCTCAGTAAGAGGCTCTTTTAACCATTCTGCTTCAGTACTGACAGAGTCAAGAGCAATAAGCTCGGCTTCCATGGTGCTCATAGCTAAAATAGTTTGTTTAGTTGATTGCCACGATATGGCACTACCTCCTAACAGAAAAACATAACCAGATGTAGATTTGACATCTAAAGTGTCAGAAATCCAATTTGCATCACAATAACCTTCAAGAACATTTGGATAACCTGTAAAGCATAGAGAATACTCAGTAGTACCTTTAAGGTATCTGAACACTCTTTTTAATGCATTCCAATGAATTGAACTAGGGTTAGATGTATATCTACTAAGTCTAGAAATAGTGAAAGCAATATCAGGCCTAGTCCGGTTGGATAAATACATTAGAGATCCAATAATTTGTGCATATTTCTCTTGATTTATAGGTATTCTAGTATTCTTTGTAAGATGAATAGATGGATCAAAAGGTGTAGAAACAGTTGAATAATTAGAATATCCAAATTTGTCTATAAGCTTTTTAGTATAATGAGATTGAGATAAACTGATCGATTCGATAGTTCGAATGATTTTCATTCCAAGGATTAAGTCAGCATAACCTAAATCTTTCATATTGAAATGATGAGACAGAAAATTCTTGATATCATTAACCATATTCAAATCTGGTGCAAGAATTAAAATGTCATCAACATAGAGACATAGAAAGATGAATTGATCGTTAACTTGTTTTTGATAAAGACAATTATCGGATTCATTAATATGAAATCTGTAGGATAAGTTCACTTGGTCAAATTTTTCATGCCATTGCTTAGGTGCTTGCTTCAATCCATAAAGAGATTTTATAAGCCTGCAGACTTTATTTTCTTGTCCTGGCACAGAAAATCCTTCAGGTTGATGCATGTAGATCTCTTCGTCTAGATCACCATGCAAAAATGCAGTCTTAACATCCATTTGATGAACATAAAGTTTATAGATGGAAGCTAATGCTAGAATGACTCTGATAGTGGAGATATGAGCAACAGGAGAATATGTATCAAAGAAATCTATACCGCCCTTTTGACCAAATCCCTGAACAACAAGCCTAGCTTTATATTTTTCTATTGTTCCATCAGTTCTCATTTTCTTCTTGAAAATCTATTTACATCCTAAAGGTTTGTTTCCAGGAGGCAGATTAGTAAGAATCAACGTATTATTTTCGATAATGGATTCAAATTCACTATTGATTGCCTCTTTCCAGAAAGGTGCATCAGGAGAAGACAAAGCTTCTAAATAAGTAGGAGTATCTTCAATTAAATAGGTGAAAAAACCTTCACCAAAATTCTTTTCTGTTCTAATTCTTTTACTCCGTCTAGGTTCAGGTTCAGATTCGGGTTCATGAGTTAAATCTGCAACTGAGGATGCAGAAGATGGAATATTATTCGTTGGATTAGACACTCTATTTTTCATAGAAAAAATATTTTCAAAGAAAGTTGCATCTCTGGATTCAATTATTATATTATTTGATATTGATGATATTTCCGAGTTAATAACAAGGAATCTATAGGTATTACTATCCAACGAATAACCAATAAATACGGCATCTACGGTCTTAGGACCTATTTTTAATCTTTTGGATTCAGGAATACTGACTTTAGCTAAGCAACCCCAAACTCTAAAGTAACTAAGTCTAGGTTTGTGACCCTTCCAAATTTCATAAGGAGTTTTATCTTTATCTTTTGTAGGTATTCTATTGAGTATGTAATTAGGAGAAAGAAGTGCTTCTCCCCATAGATTTTCTAGAATACCTGAACTAATGATCATTGCATTTATCATATCTAGTAGTGTTCGGTTCTTTCTTTCTGCTACACCATTAGATTGAGGTGAATAGGGAGCAGTAACTTCATGAATTATTTCATTTTCTTCACAGAAAAGTTTTATTTCATTTGAAGTGTACTCGCCTCCTCGGTCTGATCTAAGAATTTTAATCCTTTTTTCTAACTGATTCTCAGCTTCTGCTTTATAAAGTTTAAATTTATTAAGAACTTCATTCTTGGTTTTTAGAAGATAAGTGTAATAGTATTTAGAAAAATCATCTATGAAAGTGACAAAATAACGACTATCTCCACGTATTAGGGTTCTATTAGAATCACAAACATCACTATGTATTAGTTCTAAGATTTGGGAATATCTAAATTCTATAGGCTTGAATGGTTTTCTAGGTTGTTTTGATTGTACATAGATTTCACATTTAGATTTATGATCTATATTTATTTTAGGAATTAATAGAAGATCAGACATGTTCTTGATTGATTGACGATTGACATGACCCAATCTACCATGCCAAATTTCATAAGTCTCAAAGTTCAATACAGTAGATTTAGAAGAAGAACCAAAGATTTTATTGATATTAATAGGTGCAATTACACTTAATTTGAATAATCCTTCAGATACAAAGCCCTTGCCAATAAACATATCCCCTCTGGAGATTACAACTTTATTTGATTCTAATACGACTTTAAATCCTGTCTGGACAAGCAAAGAACCACTAATTAGGTTTCTTCAAATTGCTAGAACATGCTGTACATCACGAAGAATCAAAGATTTTCCTGAAGTAAACTTTAGATTGATGTGACCTGATCCTAGTACTTGAATAGCTGTTCCATCACCCATTGTTACACTTCTTTCACTTGATCCCTGATAAGATGAAAACCAAATTTTATCAGTGCAAACATGGATATTAGCACCAGTATCTAACCACCATTCGGAATCAAAATAGGTTAGATTTATCGAAGGGGTGAAGGAGACTGACCTAAAAGAAGATGATTCTCCTTCAATCATATTGACCTGAGATTTGAATTAATTCTGGTTCTTAGTATCATTCTTCTTCTTATGGACAACCTTCTGCTTCTTCCGTTAGAAACATTGAGGAGCAATATGATTGTCCCTTCCACAGACAAAGCAGAATCTTCCATCACCTTGATTCTTGGATTTTATGTTATTCTGCCTATGGATATTGTTTTGATGGAAAGGTTTTCCTTTTCCTTTAAATTTTTTCCCTTAGGTTTATAATTAGGATTGTAATCTCTAAAGTTCTGACCTTTAGTATTTTGATTTTGACCTTCGATAAGGTTGACTTTGGCCTTGAGTTGATTTTCTTGAATCTCTCTAAGTCTATATTGATCTTCGATCCTGATGGATTGAAAAAGAGACCTAAAGGTCAGGGAGGTCTGAGTCCTTTTAAGATTTTTGGCAAATTGAGTCCACGATGGAGGAAGTTTATCTATTAAACTTAAAACTTGATAAGTTTCATCAAGGATGGACCCTCCTCTAAGAATTTCTTGAACAAGGTTTTGGAAATGATGGATCTGGTCATTGATTGGTTGGTTATCTACCATTCTAAAGTTATGAAAGTTAGAAACGATAAACCTCATAGCCCCCTCATGATCTCTGATATAGGTATCTTCTAGAGCACACCAGAGTTCTTTAGAAGTTTGACATTTCCTATAGGTTGCATACAGGTTGTCTGAAAGACAACTCAATATTCTAAATATGCAGTGATAATCTACTTCTTTAGGAGACTTAGAAGTTGCATCAGAACCTTGAGAATTGGTTTCAAATGGAAGGATTTTACCTATGGCAGAAATTAGACCTAATGAAATTAACCAGGCCTCCATTTGTTCTTGCCATCTAAGAAAACCCTTCCCATCAAATCTATCAGGTTTAAGGCTAGAAGAATACACAGATCCCATACCAAGGTGATTTAAGAACTAGAGCTGCACAATAATAAGAGATTCGTTTTAGAATTTTAATAGCCAATATCAAAACATATATATCTAATTAAACAATTTTTGTTTCTATTTAATTTCATCAAGAATCGCCTTAGATTATTATAAATATTCGTTATGAAATAAAACCTAGAAACAATGAATATAAAGTATCTGTATATGTTCTGTCCTAAAACAGTAAACGATGCTATATAAAAAGTACTATAAGTATATATATAAAACCTAGAAACATTAAATATAGAGTATATAAAAGTTAAGATTTAGGATTTCTGACCGGAGGCGTGCAGAGGCACTGTCCTAAGGCGATTCTCGGCCCTCGTGCAGGATTCAATCCGAGAACTCTGTCCCAAGATACAACGAGGTATCCCTTCTGCAGGCACGACTGTGAAAGGAATGACTATGGCTTCGCCCAGCAGTGAAAAAAAAACTGAAAAGAAAACCCAGAACGGAAGAGAGTTCTAGATCGAGAAAATAGATTGAGAGAGATCGGAAAAATAGATTGATCATCATCCATCTGTGATCTGACTCTATCCTTTTATAGATGGAGAAGTGCCGTGAAGAAACACCGCTCGGTGAAGACGCGACGCGGTACAGCAGAGGATGCGACACTCGGAGAAGATGCGATACAGTCCGGTCGCGACGTTCGGAGAAGATGCGATGCAGTTTCGGTCCGGTGTAGAAAATAGAAAAGAATGGAAAAAAAAATGGGCAAAAATAACACACCAAGCAGTGGCGCGCGTGCGAACCGGACCGCGCGCACGAACCGAACCGGGCCGGGCCGCGCGCGCACGCATAAGTGGCCCAAGACGGTACAAGGCCAAATAGAAGAGTGATCATAAATAAACATCTTTGGGATGTTCTCCTTTTCCCATGTGGGACTAAAGGAATAGCTTGGAGGAAATTTTGGGTTTTCCTTCCAAACCTTTAACACATTCAACTTTCTTTCTATTTAGCAAGAAATATCATGGTAATTATTGGTTAGAGTGTAAAATAGAGATAAAATTTGGATAAACCTAGACTCGGAGTTTTAATAGCAGTTACATATAACAGGTGAGCCATTATTTCTATTATAAATCAATCATTTATACTTGCATTAATTTTTTCATGAACAAATCATCCTAAATCAAAATCGAAATAACTGATGACATAATTATTCCAATGAATATAATTTTTTCTCTATTTCTAATTCAAATACATTATAAATAAAAAGAATGATATTATTATTATTATTATATATATAATAATATATATATATATGACGTTTGTTCTTATCATGCTACCTCCTGGATGTTGATTGTGCTATTTATTTAAATGAAAATTTAGCAGCCGTTTGTCTTAAGTCGTCATTAGAAATTATGAATTATCATGTCCGCATGCAACAAGCTTAGCCTACCCGCTATCCTCGCATGATTTCCAATGCCTGCGGGAAAGTTGTTGGATGTCACAGACTTGGAGATCGCGGATAAAAAAAAAAAAAGAAGGGTTTTTTCCAAGGCGCGTGGTCGGAGCAATTCGCCCAAGAAACGGGCCAAGTTGCTTACTTGCCATCTCAAAATTCTACACCTAACGACAGAAATTTGCATCCATACCTAGACCCCTATCTTTCCTTGCAAAAACGGAAAAGACAAGCACCGCACAATTTGCCGTGGGCCCGCAATCTTACGCCGCGGGTCCGGACCGGGAGTGTCGGTCATTTGTGGCGGAGTTCGTCGGGCTCTCCCATTTCTCCACTCGCCGACGAATTTAATCAAACCACCGGTCATCGCACACCGGCGCCAAACCAGTTCGCGACACTTGACCGGCATGTCACGTGGTCCCCAGACATCTCACGTGGTCCCCACTTCGCAAGGGGCCCGGTGATGGGTGCAGGGAAAAGTACCGATCGCACCACGAGGACCGCGGATCAGGTCGACGCATCGACGCATCGTTTGCCGACACGTGGCACCATGGCTGGTGCTTCGCTGGAGAAGATACCCGAGAAATGCGCGGAGCTGGTGCAGGTCCTTGCTTTGAAGCGCGAATTGGCAATGACCTGCGTACTATCTGCTCCACTTTCAAAGCAAGGGAGAAAAAAAAATTAAGGTTACGCTGGGTAGATAGCAGCCTATCAGCTTTTATTATATTATTATATTAAGTAAGTTTTTTCAGATTATAATCTAGATTACTTGCAACGGTTCTTTTTGTGAAGCCCGAATTGGCAATTACTTGGATATATTTTCAAAATTAAAAAAAAATAAATTAAGATTACATTTGATAGCTTGCAATCTACGAGACCTTATTATATTATTATATTTAATAATTTTTTTATGATAATTCAAATTATCAAATAATTTGTGTTGTGTCCAGATTGCTGTGGCATTCAAGCTTGGATCGAATTCGTTGGAAATGAGTTCAGCAGGTTGATCTAGCTTTTCTTCATCGTCTGATAGAAATCTTTATGCTCTCACCCGGAGGGTTCTGGTGAAGGAACACTCCGATGCTCAAGTTAGTCACAAAGTTCATATTAAAATAGATTTGATTTGAGGGAAAACTAGAACAGAGGGTGTGTCAGAGTTTCTCCTTTTCGAATTTCCCTACCTGGTGCGCCAATTTATTGTGTCCAGATTATTGTGACGCTCAAGCTTGGATTGGATTCGTTGGAAATGAGTTCAGCAGGTTGATCTAGCTCTTCTTCATCGCCTGATAGAAGTTTTTGTCAACTGAATTGATCTTCCAACCCTGCAAATAAATCCTATCACTGGGAAGGTTCCGATGGGAGAACACTCCGATGCTCAAGTCAGTCATAGAGTCCAGACTAAAGCAGATTAGATCTGAGGGAAAACTAGAGCAGAGGGTGCGTAGGAGTTTCTCTGTTTCGAATTCCACCCTTTCGAGGTCCCTTACTCACCGGTATTTATAGGCTACGATCCTAACCGAATCCAGCTAAGAAAATTATAAACGGTTAGTTCGTTAGTAGACTAGCACGTGCAGTGATCATTATCTATCATAGTCCTCATGGTTTACCTTCTTTGACCAATCCGTCAGATTGATCGACATAGCATCAGGGTTGACTTATTAAATCACCCTCAAACATCAATCGACCGTATATTTAAGTCAGCCTAAATAATAAACTTCTTTTGGGCATTGATCGGCTTTATGCCCATTGGGCATTGATCAGCCTTACGGCTCATTGATCGGTCTTACGTCCATTGGACATTGATCAGCCTGGTGCCTCTTGGGCATCGATCAATTTAGACCTTTATTAATCGGCTTTGCTCCTCTTGGGCACCGATCTATTACTTGATCAACCAAGTTCACTCATCATCAAATCAATACAAGTAAGTCAAATCCGTCATATCCCAACACTTTGAATTGCCTTCCAAGAAATAATATGAATTATCTTTGAAAATATTAGCAATCCAGATTACCATCTGTTAGCGTCGAACCCCCACGGACCAGTTGGAGTAGCTGGATTGCTGGCTTGCCTCCCGAGATTCCTACAAAATAGGTTCCCTGATCGAATTTTCTTCTGCGGGGGACATCCAATGCCTAAGTCAGTGAAGGTTAGAGCAACAAAATATAGAGTTCTCAGAGAGAGAGGGTGAAAGGGACTCAAGAAAGTTTGCCTTAGCCCCCCATTTTTTTTTGCTTTGCTTACCGTGAGTGTCCCCTCATACCAATATTTATAACAGTAGATGTGCCAAAATACAGTTAAACCTACTTGACTCTGGTTAGATGGGGTCTGTTAGCTTAACCCCCCATAATCATAAATGGTTGCTGCTTGATTCTGGCCTTCTCGATATTGTTGGTGTTGGAGTTAGTGGCCACGTAGCTGATTCTGGCCACTTTGATATCATTGAAGTTAGTGGCTATGTGGTTGGTTACAACAACCATATCCACGTCTAGAGATTTAAGATCAATTAAAGATTTGCTTTAGAGTCACTCTTTCGAAAGGGACCGAAGTCGAATCGGTTGATCGTCTCGCGCCTATCCTCTTTGGAGTAGGCCGAAGATGCCTTGGCCATTTGCATTGGAATTTCCTTCTTCGAAGTGGGTTTGAATATTTACTTCGTATTCATCCTTTTCGGAGCAAGTTATGGAATGAAGTGGCTGTCTTCTTCGGACTGATCCGAAAAAGACTGGCCAGCCACCTGGCACCTGGCATAGCATGGATCGGGGATATGCTTTGGAACGACCTCTTCGATGCGGGCCGAAGACTGATCCTGCTATGTGACGAAACGATGATGTCAAGTCATCGCTTTATCAACCTATGGAGTCACCTTCGAGCCTTTTGGTATGGACGACCAATTCAAAAAGGATTCAATTGGACCATTGAACCAGCAATTAGACCTTTGAACAGTAATTAGCCTTTACTGAGCCGGCTTATCCCAACACCATCTTTTATATAATTTTTTTGATTAATATTATCATTCCATTCTCTATTTCTCTTTCCTTCCATATTGCCCCTCAGTGACCTCTCTACCATCCATCGACGGTGTCCCACTCGTCGCCCGCCGACCGTCCTTTGATCCTCTCATCACCCATCGACCAACAAAGAGGGGCTCCATGATAGAGGTGTAGGAGGCTTGCAGGAAGGAGGTCGCTATCACCTGTAATATCCAAAAACAAAAAAAAAAAGAAAAAAAAAAGGAAGATCAATGGGGGTCTCCAATTTTGTTGGGAAGGAGAAGGGACTGGCCAAAACCCTATCCTCCTAAAACTATAAAAAGAGAAAAAAAAGAAAAAAAGGAAGAGCAGTGGAGGAGGAAGACTCCTGATCTAATTCCATCAGGAAGGAGGAGGGACCGGCCAAAACCCTACCCTCCTAAAACTATCAAAAGAACCCCCTCCTTCCTCTTTTTGTCCCACTTCCAAACCACCTACTGCTGGCGAGGAGATCTTTGGTTTTCATGGTTTTAGCGATGGATCCTTAGGATCTTCTGATGATCAACCAGGGGGACCTCACGAGGATCAATGTAAGTAAGATTTTATGATTTCTCTCTCATTTTTCTTTGATTTCTGGTGATGTGGGTCACCGTCGATGGATGCCAGACCGAGACGAAGGTCGAGCTGCCATGGATCGTTGCCGGCCAACCCTTGTCCGACGAGAACATTGGAGCTTTGGGGAAAAGGGGGAGATCACCTGTTTGGTCGAGTAGAGGAAGAGAAGAGGGGGAGGAAAGAGAGGAAGAAGAGAGAAGAAGAAGGGAGAGGAAGAGAAGAGAAGAAAAGAAAGAAAGAAAAAAAAGGAGGGGAAGACCTTGTTTGGCGGAGAAGAAGAAGAGGAGAGAGGAAAAAAAAAAGAGAAGAAGAAGAGGTGAGAAGAAAAGAAAAGAAAAGAAAAGGGAAAGAAAAAGGGAAGGAAAGAGAAAAATAAAAGAAAAGGAAAAATTTAAAAAAAAAAAAAGAGAAGAAAAAAAATGGGAGAAGAGAGAGAAGAGGAGAGAGAAGGGGAGAGAAAGAAGAGTAGAAAGAAGAGAGAGAAGGAGAAAAAAATTAAATATTGAAAAGGAAAGATCGAAAAGCTCCTCTTTTTTGGAATTTGTAAAGTAAGGGTATCAGCGAGTGAACCATTGATAAAATCTGGATAAAAAATTTTGGAGTTACAATTACTATATAAAATTTATTTATATAAAAAATTATTGTATAGAGCAGCCTTTTGAACAGAAAGGTATTGAGCGAGCTCCGGTACGGATTAATATCGGATATATTTGGATTGTCTCTAAGGAGATAAGGATTTCTGGACATGATCATCAATTTTATAAATATATCTTATATGGCATGATTTGATCCCTGAATATGAGCATTGGCATGCATGATTATCTTTGCATGATATATTTTGACTCTTCTTGATGGACAATGTGATGGCTATTATTATTATTTATGTTCCTATATACCATGTTTCATCAAACAAAATTATTTTTGGATGATTTATATCGCGATGTTGATCATTGAAAAACTTAAAATGATATGACTTGACAGCATGATATGAATTGATAAAGTGTTAATCAAGAGAATGAGGTGTTTGAACTAGCCATGCCATGGGCAGGACTGTGGTTACTAACATTGTCAGTCATAGACTGGAGTGTGACAATGAGATTGCCAATCACAGGCTGGAGTGTGACAATGAGATTGCCAGTCATAGGCTGGAGTGTGATAATAAAATTGCCCATTACAGGCTGGAGTGTGACAATGCGATTGCCAGTCACAAGTTAAAGTATGATACTGAGATTGCCAGTCATAGATTGGAGCATGACCTTGGTTAGTCCAGAATCCTAAAGAAGAAGGATAATTAAATGGAAATATAAAAGGAAAACATAATTTTATTAAAGATTTTGTTATATATGATATTGAGTTATTTTGGTAGTATGGCATGATATTCTATTTTTTTTATTTTTAAATTATATTATTATTGGTATGACTGCATGGAGTCCTTACTGGGCTATGAAGCTCACTCCCCACTTCTTTATTTTTTTTCTAGAAATGCAGGATGTATATCAATGATCAGGCTGATCGTGAGATCGAGTAGTAGAATCTTAGATTGTTTAGTTAGTTCTGTTGATGATACCCATGTAATAAACAAATTGACCATTTAGTGGTCTTGACTTGAATGAGTTGATTATCTAGTTATTATTAAATTGTTTAATGATATTTGATTAATTAATGTAATTTTTGAAAATGAAGAGAATCTCATGTACTTAGGCCTAGTATGATATGTAGGATGATACCTATGATTTATGCGGTCGATCGTGTAGTTGATCCTGGTGTTGGGTTTGGGGTGTGACAAAGTGGTATCAAAGCTTAGGTTATAGAATTTTAAGATGCAAGTTCACATAAAGAGAGGGGGTCAATCATTGAGTTAGGAGAGAATAACGTAATATATTCATATATAGGTGATATGTGAACACTAACGATGATGGTTGTAGGATCCCATGTTGCGTGGAGGTGGACATGGATGTGCTAGGAGGTCTACAAGATTTGCGGATAGTTCAAATGCTTGGAAGCACTTGAATCAGTAAGAAGATGCTAGGATCTTATAGGTAGTGATGTGCATCGGCAGGAACCATTGCACAATCTCATGGACAACATCCCAGAGACAGAACAGTAGAAATGGGAATCTCGGATGGACTTGAAGTTCAACCTGGGGACCAAGTAGGCCTCTCTTAGCTTATACAACTACTGGTACAACAACAAGCCATTGCTAGAATCGATATGATAAGGATAGTGGAGGCGCAACAACAGCAACAACAACTCATGCAGCTATAATAATAGTTTATGCAACAACTAGTATAGCATCAACAACAGCAAGGAACTTCTCAGCGATAGCCGGGAGTCGGGGCCTAACAAGAGCGTCAAATAACTTTGATAGATTACAAAAAGTATGCCCTACTGACATTCAAGAAAACTTCTGATCTTTTGGAGGCTGTGGGTTGGCTGAAGGTAATAGAGAAAGTGTTCTAAGCCTTGCGATGCCTAATGAAAAAAAGAATAAATCTTTCTACCTTCATGCTACAAGATGAGGCAGCCGATTGGTAGGATATGGAGCTTGGGAAGCTAGGACCAAATGATGCACCTTTTACTTGAAGAGGTTTCAGGAAGGTCTTTCATGAGAGGTACTTCCCTCAAAGTATTCAAATTCAAAAGTTTCGAGAGTTCGACTACCCGTAACAGGGTAGTATGACAGTTGCTTAGTACGTCGCGAAGTTTGAAGAACTACCCAGATATGCTCCGACACTAATAGTGGATGAGGGGGTCCGGGCTAGAAAATTTGAAAATAGACTTAAAGATCGAATCCAACAATAGATAATTGCCTTCAAGCTGCCCACTTATAAAAAGGTCATTAACAAAACATTGATAATAGAGAGGGGTTTGGATATTGCTCAAGCAGAAAGAAGAAAAATCTTGAAGAAGAGGTCTAGATCAGGAGGACCCCAAGGTCAACATAATAAGAACACCAGCATAAAGAATAGGAGGTTTGACAATGTTATTCCAGATGACAAGGCTCAACAAAAGGATGATATCAAGTATTACAAGTGCGGTGAGCCTCACTATCAGCGAGATTGCACATGACCAGGAGAAAAATGTTACAACTGTGGAAAGGAGGGCCACAAGGCTATTATACGCTACAGTGGAAAGGAATCACAGCACCAAGCACCTCAAGGTGGACATCAACAAGGAGGAGGGTAGCGAAGCCGAGCACCCAAGGATGGGTATATGCACTTACACAGCAAGATGCCAATACTTATAATTCGGTGGTGATGGGTATGATTAGGTTATCATCTAGTAATATTTATGTTTTATTCGAAGTTAGTGCTACACATTCTTTTATGTCAGCTAGTATGATTAGGAAAAACAAAGAATTATCTCTAGTACCTCTAGACATGACCTTTGTGTTTCCACACCAAGTGGAGATGTCATTCTAGTTAACTTAATCTGCAAGGATTGCAAATTGGACATAAAAAGGAGGGAGATGAAGGTAGATTTAATAATCCTAGAGATGAAGGACTTTAATGTAATCCTTAGGATAGATTAGTTAGCGGCATATCATGCTTTCAATGACTGCTTTGTGAAGATAGTAAGATTTCGGGTCCCTGGCCAGTCGAAGTTCAACTTTGTGGATAACAAGTTAACCTCTTAGTGGAGGGTGATCTCAGCTTTTAATGCCAACTGGCTCCTCAAGAAAGGTTATGAAGGACTCCTAGCGATAGTGATAGATACACAACAAGAAGAGCTCAAATTAGAAGACATTCCTATTATGAAAGAGTTTCTAGAGGTCTTCCCAGATGACCTACCAGGGTTACCTCCTAACAGAGAAATTGAGTTCTCCATTGATCTCATACCCGACACTGGTGCCATCTCTAAAGCTCCATACAAGATAGCTTTGGCTAAATTGAGAGAGCTTAAGGAGCAATTACAAGAGTTGTTAGATAAAAGATTTATCAGACCAAGCATGTCTCCCTAGGGTATTCTAGTATTATTTATGAAGAAGAATGGTAGTTTTCGACTTTATATAAACTATCGGGAGTTAAACAATATGACAGTACGGAATAAATATCCTTTATCGAGGATTGATGATTTGTTTGATCAATTACAGAGGGCATAAGTATTTTCAAAAATTAATCTTTGTTTTGTCTACCATCAATTAAAGAAAAGGATTGAGGATGTGCCTAAGACAGCCTTTAGAACCAGATATGAACATTATGAATTCCTGGTCATGCCCTTTGGTCTAACAAATGCACCTACAGTTTTCATGGACCTCATGAATCGTATGTTCAAACCCTATCTAGATCAGTTTGTAGTGGTGTTCATTGATGACATACTAATTTATTCAAGAAGCCCACAAGCACATGAAGAACACATAAGAATAGTATTGCAAACACTCAAGAAGAAGGGGTTCTATGCCAAGTTACAAAAGTATGAATTTTGATTGGACAAAGTCGCCTTTCTTGGACATGTTGTCTCTAAGGAAGGTATTTTCGTGGACCCAAGAAAGTTGAGGCTGTAGTAAATTAGAAAAGACCCACTAATATATCTAAAGTTCATAGTTTTCTGGGAATGATAGGATATTATCGAAGATTTGTGAAAGGATTCTCTCTTATTACCATGTCTCTAACATGCCCGACTAAAAAATGAATGAAATTTGAATGGACAGATGAATGTGAACAAAGTTTCCAAAAGTTGAAAAGATGTTTGGTGACAGCTCCAGTGCTAACTATTCCTACTAAAACAAGATATTTCACCATATATAGTGATGCATCTTGCAAGGATCTTGGTTGTGTCCTAATGCAAAACAGAAAGGTAATAGCTTATGCCTCCTAGACATTGAAGCCGTATAAGTCTAACTATCCTATACATGATTTGGAACTAACAGTTGTGATTTTTGCTTTAAAAATATGGAGGCATTATTTGTATGGTGGCTGTTGCAAGATTTTTATAGATCATAAAAGCTTAAAATATATCTCACTCAAAAAGAGTTGAACTTAAAACAAAGAAGATGGTTAGAATTATTAAAGGATTATAACCTAACTATCAATTATCATCCAGGAAAGGTAAATGTTGTAGCAAACGCTTTAAGTAGAAAATTTTGAGTAAGTTGGAAGCCTTACTAATAAAAAACATATCATGTTGGATTTGGAGAGATCTAATATTGAAGTATGGTTACATAATTCTGAAATTTAACTAGCAAATCTTACGGTACAACCTATCCTGATTGAAAGAATTAAATCAGCTCGAAGGAAGGATCTAGAGCTACGAGGATTAGAAAAATAATGGAGTCCGGTGCCTAGTTTGAATTATGTATATATGCGGATGATATCTTAAGATTTAGTAGTAGATTGTGTATTCCTAAGGTTCCAGAATTAAAGAATAAGATTTTGAAAAAAGTGCATAGTTCAGCTTATGCGATGCACCCAGGCAGTAGAAAGATGTATCGAGATTTAAAGAAAAACTTTTGGTGGATTGGTATGAAGAATGTATAGCACAGTATGTGGCTCAATGCTTGGTATATCAATAGGTAAAAGTCAAGCATTAGAGACCCGTCGAACCACTGTAATCCCTCATGATCCCTCAATGGAAATGGAAATATATTACTATGAACTTTGTGATGGGCTTGCCCAAAACCTCCAAGAATAATAATGCAGTATCGGTAATTGTGGATCAACAGACGAAAGCAGTCCATTTCTTACCTTTTCAAGTTGGTCTCTCTTTGAAAAGATTAGGAGGCTTGTACATAGAATAGATAGTGAGATTGCATGGAATTTTGACTACTATAGTATCGGATCGAGACAGTAGATTTGTTTCACAATTTTGGAAGAGCCTTCACAAAGCTCTTGAAACCAAATTAAATTTTAGTATAGCATTTCATTCTCAAACTGATGGATAATCAGAATGAACCATCCAAATTTTGGAAGATATGCTAGGGGCTTGTGTCATGGACTTAGGTGGTGCTTGGGACAGTCATTTAGCATTGATAGAATTTGCTTATAATTATAGTTATCAAGCTAGCATCCTGATGGCACCTTTTGAAGCATTGTATGGCAGGAAGTGTAGATCTCTCATTTGCTGGAATGCAAGTTATTGGATCAAGAGATAGTGTAGCAAATGGTGGGCAAGGTACAAGTGATTAGAGAATGGCTATGTACAACTCAGAGTAGGCAGAAAAGTTATGCTGATAAGAAAAGGAGGGGGCTAGAATTTTAGATAGGCGATTACATTTTTCTAAGAGTTTCTCCTACTAAAGACATGATCAGGTTTGGAATGCGAGGCAAGTTGAGTCCAAGATATGTGGATCCATTTAAAATTTTGGATAAGGTCGGGGAGGTGGCCTACCGACTAGCACTACCACCAGTCTTGTCAGGTGTGCATGATATATTTCATGTATTATTGCTACAAAGGTATATTCCAGATCCTAGCCATGTAGTAGAGTGCGGACTATTGCATCTTCATAAGGATCTGACCTATGAGGAGGTTCACACACAAATCATCGACAAGAAGGACCAAGTATTATGATACCAGACCATACCGTACATGAAGGTATAATGGAGTAACCACAGTAAGAGAGAGGCTATCTCGGAGCTTGAGATAGAAATGAGAAATAAATATCCATGACTCTTCAAACCTTAACTACATGAATTTCGAGGACGAAATTATTTTAAGAAGGAAGAATGTAATACCCAAAAAGGAAAAAAAAGAAAGAAAAAAAAGGAAGAGCAGTGGGGGAGGAAGACTCCCGATCTTCTCCAATTCTGTTAAGAAGAAGGAGGGACCGGCTAAAACCCTATCCTCTTAAAACTATTAAAAGGGCCCCCTCCTCCCTCTTTTCATTCCACTTCCAAACCACCTATCATCGACGAGGAGATCTTTGGTCTTCACGGTTTCGACGATGAATCCTTAGAAGCTTCCGACGATCGATCAGGGAGGACCTCACCAGGACCGAGGTGAGTAAGATTTTTTGGTTTCTCTCTCCTTTCTCTTTGATTTCCAGCGATGTGGGTCACCGCCGATGGATGCTAGACCGGGATGGAGGTTGAGCCACTGTGGATTGCCGCCGGCCACCCCTTGTTCGGTAGGAATATTGGAGCTTTGGGGAAAATGGGAGATCCCTTGTTCGACTGAGCAAAGGAAGAGAAGAGGGGGAGGAAAGAGAGGAGAAGAAGAGAGGAGGAAGAGAAGAGAAGAAAAGAAAGAAAGAAAAAAAGGGAGGGGAAGGCCCTTGTTTGACCGAGAAGAAGAGGAGAGGGGAAGAAAAAAAAGAGAATGAGAAGAGGAGAGAAGAAAAGAAAAGAGAAAGAAAAGGAGAAGAAAAAGGGAAGGAAAGAGAAAAAAAAAAAAAGAAGAAGAAAAAAGAGAAGAGAGAGAATATGAGGAAGAGGAGAGAGAATGGAAGAGAAGAGGAGAAAGAAGAGAGAGAAAGTGAAAAAATAATAAATAAATAAATATTGAAAAGGTAAGATCAAAAAGTTTCTTTCTCTTGGAATTTATAAAGAAAGGTATTAGCAAGTGGACCACTGATAAAATCTGGATAGAATATTTTGGAGTTACAATTGCTATAAGATATTTATTTATATTCAAATTTATTATAGGAGAATAGCTTTCTAAGCAGAAGGGTATTGAGCGAGCTCTGGGTACAGACTGATATAAGATATATTTGGATTATCTTTAGGAAGGTAAGGAATTCTGAACATAGTCACCAATTTTATGAATATATCTTATATGGCATGATTTGATCCCTGAATATGAGCATTGGCATGCATGATTATCTATGCATGATATATTTTGACACCTCTTGATGAACAGTATAATGGCTATTATTGTTATTTATGTTTCTGTATATCATATTTCATCAAGCAAAATTATTTTTGAATGATTTGGATCACGATGTCGATAATTGAAAAACTTAAAATGACATGACTTGACAGCATGACATAAATTGATAAAGTGTTAATCAAGAGAATGAGGTGTTTGAACTAGTGATGCCATGAACAGGACCGTGGTTACTGAGATTACCAGTCACAGACTGAAGTGTGATAATGAGATTGCCAGTCACAGGCTAAAGTGTGATACTAAGATTGCTAGTCATAGGCTGGAGTATGATCGTGGTTAGTTCAGAACTCTAAAGAAGAAGGATAACTAAGTAGAAACGTAAAAAAATATATAATTTTATCAAAGATTTTGTTATATATGGCATTGAATTATTTTGGTTGCATGACATGATATTCTATTATTTTCTTATTATTTTTAAATTATATTATTATTGGTGTGACTGTATGAAGTCTTTATTGGATTGTGAAACTCGCTCCCCACTTCTCTATTTTTCTTCCACAGATGCAGGATGCATAGCAAAGGTCGAATCGGATGTGAGATCGAGTACCAGAGTTTTAGATTATTTAGTTAGTTCTATTTTTGATACCCATGTAATAAACAAGTTGACCATTTAATGATCCTGACTTAAACGAGTTAATTATCCAGTTATTATTAAATTGTTTAATGATGTTTAGTTAATTAATGTAATTTTGAAAATGAAAAGAATCTCATGTGCTTGGGCCTAGCATGATCTCTAGAATGATACCTAAGATTTATACAGCTAGTCACGTAACCAATCCAGACTCACGAGAGAGGGATTGCTATCGTTGGAGGTCGTGGGAGAAGAGAAGCCATCACTGGGACTTACAAGGAAGGGGGTCACTATTATCGAAGCTCGCAAGGGAGCGGAAGCCATTACTGGATCATGCTGAAAAAGGCAAAAAAGAGGAGGGCATCTATGAGGGAAGAGGGGGCAATGTCGACAAGGTGCAAGGGGTGGTAAACTAAAGAAAGAGAAGGGGGCGAAGAATAAGGAGAAGGGGGCTAAGAAGGAGAAAAGGGGGAGGAGCGGTGCTGGTAGGGGCGGTGGGAGGATGGTAAACCCAAAAAAGGAGAAGGGCAAAAAAGAAGAATATGAGAAGGGGATGGTGAATCGAAGAAAGAGAGCAAAAAAAAAAGAAAGGGAAGGGGGTGACACCAGCGATGACAAGAAAGAGATAAAGGGGAGAACCAAAGAAAAAAAAATATATTAATAAATATATAAAATATATTTTTAATATAATATAGATTTAATTTAAAAATAATTTAAATTTTTAATTTTATATTATATAATATAGATCAAATATAATAATTTATATTATTTATAATCTATCTGAAAATTCATATTATTTTTTAAAATTACTTGATAAAACACTAAATCTAGTTTTTCTCCCCCATCCCTCTGCCGTGCCAAACTTCCATTGCCGTCATCCATGGCCACACCACAGACTGTGAAACGGTACACAAACCCATGGCTCTGTTTCTCCTCCTCGAGGCGGTCATGGTTGGCACCACGCAAACCGAGCTGAGAAAAGTATCTCGACGGTGGAGTAGTTTTTTTTTCTTTTTAATGAATAAATTATTAATGGTTCATGAACAACCTGATCTAGCCAATAATTTTTATTTTTTGGGATGTTAGATGACGGGAGATGCACTCGCATGATAGATAAACTGATTGGCCCGTAGACTAAAGCTAGCCTTTTGTTCTCTTCGTAATTTTGTCAGCAAGGATAACGTTGTATTGGCTCACCGGCAAGTGTTCCAATTTTTTTCTATCACTGAGATGATAGTCCGGTTGGTAAAGTCCTTGTTTCATTATTAATTGATCATAAATTTGGAATGTGATTTTCATGAATGATTCATTTAAATCCAAAAATTTTCTGGAATCCGTGATCGAGAGATTAGCAATAATCTATTCTACCAACCGATATTTTAGTGATATCAGGTTGACCAGATATTGAGAGCCTAGGGAATAGCTATACCGAATTTTATCTTCCCATTCCTTGAATAAAAAAAAAAAAAAAAAAAAAAAAAAAAAAAAAAAAAAAAAAAAAAAAAAAAAAAAAAAAAAAAAAAAAAAAAAAAAAAAAAAAAGGAGTGTCTCAGTTTTTAATATATATAAATAGATTTGCCAAGGATCCATCAAATCATGTGAAATATTTTTTATAATATATTTATCTAATCTACAATTCCTCGGTAATTATGGATCTCACGGTAAAGCAACTATAGGATAAACAGAGAATTTACAGTGTGGACCCCATGCGAGCAAGATCTCGTGACCTCATTAGCACCTATAATGTGGTCCATTTTTTCAGTGAGAGATGAAAAAATGGACCACATTAGCAAATATCTAAGCCAGCATGTACCCCTTATTAATTGTGGTTTTGGGTTTGGTGACCCTCGTTGCATGGGTCTCTCGCTGCACCGAGAATTCAGAAGTACATGCTGTAAGAATTTTTTTTTTAATGTAGATTAACATTAATAAAAATTTTATTTTTTTAAAATTAAATTAATTTTATGGTCCATGTTGATAGACGTAGGTTGAGCCCATTATTATGTGATCATTGATTGAGTTAGGAGCACCTCATGTGATTTGGTATGGTTGAGGCGGCACAGTGTAGGCCTTAGTCCAACTTGACTCGTGATGGGAGGGTCGGTTAGGGTATTTCTATTTTATTAGCTAGGTCCCGTCTCTGCTTCCTCTATTTATAGATCACGTATACGGTGATGTTATGGTATGGTGATTTTCTCTATCGAGAGCCGCCTTTTCTGAGGAAGACCGGAGAGAAGGACTTTGCCTACGGTGTTCGTGTGAGCATCGAGATGAAGGATCAAGACCTGGATTATTGGCGAATACAGGTAAGTATTTATTTTTCAGATTTAATATATGATTCTATATATTGATTGATCCTAGAAATTTAGGGATTATTTTTTCACATTTGGTAACAGAGCCTGGGATTAGAATCATGTTTTAATATTTTAGATCTGATTAAACCTTTCCCACCGATCGTCATGGATTTTAGCATGCCATGTTTCTCGCCATGTGGTTAACCATCCTTGCACAATGATCGACGGTCGTGTTTCCCGCCGTCGTCTATGACGGAACCCTCCTTCTCTCTTCCTTGCGGCTATCCGTGGTCCTGATAACCACCCGTGGCCGATTGAAGAAATAAAAAAAAAATGATGGCAGCTACCGTGCGATCGGACCTCCCTGGGCTGTCACTGCTGGCCACGTATCCGGCCATTTCATGACCGGAACCCCCCTCCGCCTCCTCTTGCCGGCGACGACGACTGGTGAGCCGCTGTCTCATCGGTGGCCGATCGAATAAAATTAAAAAAAAAAGGGGTTTCGTCCAAGGGCGACGACTATTAGGCCATGATAGGTCGTTCCTGAGCCATCCCACTGGCCGAGTTCCGGCCGGTCTTCAGGATCGGAAATTCTCCCTCTGTTTCCCTTCCCCAACGGCGGTGATCTGAGATCAGATCATCGCCGATGGCAATCGTATAAAAAAAAGGACGTACCTCATCCCGCCGGCTGTCGGAGGCGTTTCAACCTCCGGCGTGCTCACCGAAGCTGGCGACCAGGCCTTCTAGGCCGGCCCCGGCAGTGGTCTCGTCGATGGCTGTGCCGGCGGGGTAGATCCATGGATGGCGGCCGGCGATTTTGGGGAAGAGCCCTGTGTTTTTTTTTTTTTGTGCACGTTGATTTGGTCTTGCGGGAAGAAAGGCATGGCGGGTTTTGGGTTTTAACACAAAATCCGTTAGCCCATTATCAAAAAAAAAAAAAAAAGTCCATTTTACATTAAAGTCCCTAGGTTTTCTAGAATTATATAAAAGCCCTTTTAAAGTAAGGTCCATCCACATTTATAATTACATTTTGGTCCAAAAGGTATTTTGCACTTTGGCCCCTGAATTTTCTGGAATTATAAATTAGTCCTCTTATGGTTAGGACCTTGAAAAATTTATAATTATATTTTGGTCTAAAATAAAATGTTGGAGGGGTATGGGCGAATTCTTATTGTTGTTTTTATTGATGATGTATGATGTGGTGGGATCGTTGACGTGGAGGAATCGGCGGGCGCCACGTCAAGAAAGGGCGCCGCGTCGGGTGCCGCGTCAACTCTCCAACTCAGACTCCACTACTGAGCTGAGTTGGGCTCCCTCAAGACAGCGAGCCGAGCTCTGTCCTCCGTCAGGTCGGGCCCGCGAGTTCGGGATGCCTAGGTCGGAGCCGCGTCCTGCCCGCCAGAGCGAGACCCTCGGAGGTTAGTGCCCTGTGGTCGAGGTCGAGCTCAGTGCTCACCCGCCAACGTGGAGCCTCTCCGAGCACGCGCCCTCTGGACCGGGTCCGTCTCCTGCCCTCTAGAGCGAGACCTTCGGAGGTTAATGCCCTGTGGTCGAGGTCGAGCTCAGCACTCACCTGCCAATGTGGAGCCTCTATGAGCGCGCGCCCTCTGGACCGAGTCCGTCTCCTATCCTCCAGAGCGAGACCCTCGGAGGTTAGTGCCCTGTGATCGAGGTCGAGCTCAGCGCTCACCCGCCAATGTGGAGCCTCTCCGAGAGCGCGCCCTCTGGACCGGGTTCGTCTCCTGCCCTCCAGAGCGAGACCCTCGGAGGTTAGTGCCCTATGGTCTAGGTCGAGCTCAGCGCTCACCCGCCAATGTGGAGCCTCTCCGAGCGCGCGCCCTCTGGACCGGGTCCGTCTCCTGCCCTCCAGAGTGAGACCCTCGGAGGTTAGTGCCCTATGGTTGAGGTCGAGCTCAGCGCTCACCTACCAATGTGGAGACTCTCTGAGCGTGCACCGTCTGGACCGGGTTCATCTTCTGCCCTCTGGAGCGAGCCTTCGGAGGTTAGTGCCCCGTGGTCGAGGTCGAGATCAGCGCTCACCCGCCAACGTGGAGCCTCTCCAAGCGCACGCCCTCTGGATCGGGCCCGCACTCTGCCCTCCTCCACCAAGATGTCCCCACAAGCTCGGAGCGCCTAGGTCAGAGTGAGCCCTGCCGTTCCAGCTCAGCCCCAGCTCGGACGAGGTCCTCACCAGCCTAGAACACCGGCGGGCCGCCTGAGGACTGCACTGGAATGCCTTCCAGGCCGTACTGACCACCTGCAACCGCCAGTTATACTAGAAAGGAAAGAAGCACGTCGAGCGAGGCACCATATTCCTCACCAACCACCCGGATCACCCAAGAGAGGAGGCCAACCGAGAGATTCGAATCCCGTGGGCGGCGGCCCACCATTCAAGGCACTGCCAGGTTTCCCGGAATGAGGCGACCAAGAGGAGTGTCGGAGTGCCTGACAACTCCCTTTATCATGAATCAGGAAAGACTCCTCGGGACACCGCCGCATGCGCCTGATAGCCCAGCGGGGATCCCGAGACAAGCGTCCAATGGTAACCTAGCTGCAACAAACTCAGAGGTAACACAACAACAACAACAAAAAATAATAGACAGAAAAATACATGTGCGATCCCCACCAGGAAGAGGGGCATGGCACCACCAACATAAGCACAAGCCCAACCAAGAGTGCAAAGCACCACCACCACTACCACAGTCGAGTGGAAGTGAGGGAAACAAGGAGAAGCGGAGGAACAGGGAACCCCTCTGTCCCCGCTATCAGTCTCCTCCTGCAACGTTTCCGTCCTCACACACATTTTTTACTCCTCCTAGTGCGGAGTCCATTAAGAGGGGCCCGACCAGGTGGATTTGTTCCCCTGGATCGTCACTGACTTGACCGTCGGAGTGCCCCCGCCGGAAATCCCGGCCCAGGTCACTAACCCCTGTTTCGCAGGACCAGGAGCAGAGGGCCGCCAGGCAGCGAAGGGAGTGCACTCCGGCACCGGCAGGAGCTACGGGCCATGACGATCTTAGCAGCAACAGATTGGCGTGTCAGGTAGGGGGGAGGACAGAGGTGATCAAGCCTTCCACCTCTTTACAAAGCAACACCCCATGGAAGGATGGTGACGACACGAACTTGAAAGGCCTCTATCGGCCGTGCAAGGGGTTCCCCCTTCTCAGGGGCACCACGTCACCTTCTCCATCCCCTTCGGCGAAAGGATCCGCTGACGAAACCGTCTGGCACGTAGCGAAAGCACGCCTGGGGAAGCATGAGCGCAAGCTGGCGAGGCTTTCCCGTTGGTTCGCTAGTATGCAAGGCTCAACCAGCGAGCCATCGGGCGGCGACGCCCACCACCCTTGAAGCCCTTCACCGGCCATGACGAGACGAAGTAGTGTCGCCCTCACTGCAATCACAGCCGTGCCACCAGGGGATGTCGCAATCTCAAGTAGGAGGTCGAGAAGCTCATCAAGAAAGGCTACCTTCAAAGGTTTGCGGGGGGTAGACCTCAAGCAGGGTCCCAGGCGCTTGCCGCTCTCCTGCCGACTCCAACCATCAAAAGCTTCCCCATCGTGAAGCCGGTGGGCGTGGTCACCGGGGGGGGGGGCTGCGTGCGTGTCCAAGGAAACCTGGGGGGCATGGGACCCTGAGAATGTACCCCCCATTGTGCCGAAAGGGGAAAGGTAGATAAAGATACCGCGATCGTCAGGATGACGATCACGAACCACCACAGGCAGGCCCCTACAAGGTGGCCGAAGCACCATCACGAGGAGCCGGTTACCTCGAAGATCCCGACAGTGTCAGGCTCCCCCGAAGGAGGAGGGTTCGCAGCCCGTGGGGATGCCAGCAACAAGGTAAGGTATCTCATCGATAATAATGATAATGATTTTTCCTTACACGAGTATCCATGTGTCTGGCAGGGAAGGATCAACGACGCCCCCGAGCCTAGCTCCAGGATGTCAAAGGATCTTTGAGCCATGCAGCTCTCAACTTGAAGCATCCTCGAGCCTAGCTCCAGGACATCGAAGGATCTTTGAGCCATGCAGCTCCCAACTTAAAGCGTCCTCCAGCCTAGCTCCAGGACATCGAAGGATCTTTGAGCCATGCAGCTCCCAACTTGAAGCGTCCCCGAGCCTAGCTCCAGGACGTCAAAGGATCTTTGAGCCTTGCAGCTCCCAACTTGAAGCATCCCCGAACCTAGATCCAGGACGTCAAAGGATTTTCGGGCCTCGCAGCTCTCAAGCTCAAGCATCCCCGAGCCTAGCTCCAGGATGCCTATCCAAGATCGGAGCTCAGATCTCCGGCCAAGGAAACCTCGAGCCAAGATGCTCTCAATCTCAAACATCTCCGAGCCCAGCTCCGAGATGCCAAGGGATAATGGGGCCAAGTAGCTTCCATTAACGCCTCGAGCCTAGCTCCAAGGTGCCAAAGACCTGAGCCAAGCCCTCAGGCAACCCCTGGGCCCGAGCCTAGCTCCACGTCCAGGAAGGCCTCGAGCCTAGCTCCAAGGCAATCAAGTCCGGTAACCCTCTTCTCTGATCTCCCCACTCGAAAAGAAGACGAGAGGGGAAGGAAAGAAAGAGAACGAGAGGGGAGCCCGGCAAGAACCCTCTTCTCTGATCTCCCCACTCGAAAAGAAGACGAGAGGGGAAGGAAAGAAAGAGAACGAGAGGGGCACACGGCAAGAACCCTCTTCTCTGATCTTCCCACTCCAAAAAAAAAAAAAAGAAAGAAAAGAAGAAGAAAAAGGAAAAAAAAAGGAAGGGGGAAGGAAATAAAGAGAACGAGAGGGGGACAAGCCACTATTTCTCAGTCAACAACATCCCCGAGCCCAGCTCCAGGATGCCTTCTCAAGATCGGAGGTCAGATCTCCGGCCAAGAGAACTTCAAGCCAAGCAGCTCTCAGTCAATAACGTCCCCGAGCCCAGCTCCAGGATACCTTCTCAAGACCGGAGCTTAGATCTCTGGCCAAGAAAACTTCAAGCCAAGCAGCTCTCAGTCAACAACGTCCCCGAGCCCAGCTCTAGGATTCCTTCTCAAGATCGAAGCTCAGATCTCCGGCCAAGAGAACTTCGAGCCAAGCAACTCTCAGTCAACAACGTCCCCGAGCCCAGCTCCAGGATGCCTTCTCAAGACCGGAGCTCAGATCTCCGGCCAAGAGAACTTCGAGCCAAGCAGCTCTTAGTCAACAACGTCCCCGAGCCCAACTCCAGGACACCTTCTCAAGATCAGAGCTCAGATCACCGGTCAAGAGAACTTCGAGCCAAGCAGCTCTCAGTCAACAACATCCCCAAGCCTAGCTCCAGGATACCTTCTCAAGACCGAAGCTCAGATCTCTGTCCAAGAGAACTTCGAGCCAAGCATCTCTTAGTCGACAACATCCCCGAGCCCAGCTCCAGGACACTTATCCAAGACCGGAGCTCAGATCTCCAGCCAAGGAACCTGTGCCCAGCTTGCAGACGTTGAAGTCTAATAACTCAACCCCAGGCAAGGTGAGGCCCCTCTCTTTGATCTCCTCACTTATGCACAAAAGAAAGAAGAGAGGGGAGAGAGAAAGAGACGAAAGGAAGAACCAGACAAAGAAAACATATGTTAGAGAAATTCAAGTTTCATTGATTGAGCACAAGTTACAAGTGTCTTGCGGGCCCCTGGCATGCCGAGTGACCCTGACCAGGTACAAGAAACAAAAATACAAAATAGGATGAAAAGGAAAAGGGGACAAGCGCCTTGGAGGGTTCAGCCTCGGCTGGCATTGAAAACTCTGAGGCCACGGCTTCCTCCACGGCCTCCTCATCGGGCTCCGCATCCGAGGTCGAAGGATATCTGAGGCGATCACGGCTCTTCTCGGGGACAAGCGCCTCGACTCAGCCACGCAAAAACATGAAGCCCTTATAGAAGGAGTCCGACGCCATCTGCTGAATCTCGGTGACGAACTCCTCCGAGACCTTGAATTTTGTGACGGCATCCTCGACGCCCTTCTTGGCCTTAGCAGCCACCCTCCTCGACTCGGCGGCCTCCAGCCTAGCCGCCTTCGCCGACCTGGCCGCCTCCTCTTCCGCCTTCTCAGCTCTGGCAAGTTTCTCCCTCCTAGCTGCCAGCTCTACCTGGGCAGCTCGAGAGGCCTCCTTGTGCCGATCCGCTTCGGCACTGTACCAGTTCAGCTTTTTCTCAATGATGGAGAGATCGTCGACGACCTTCTTCAAGCGGCTCCGCTCAAAGTCGCGAGCCTCTAGGAGCTTCTTCGCTCGCCCCTCAGTGTCGGCGAGCTGCTACTCAAGGTCCTTGACCTTTAGTTCGAGGGCCCCGTTCGCCCCGACCTTCTCCTTCAGGTCAGCTTTCAAGGACTCAATCTCGGCAGCCTGTTGCCGCTCGAGACGCTCCCAGCTCTGGTAGTGGCCCTTGATGTAGAGGGTCTCGGCATCGATCTACACCAAGAAAAGAGGTCAGCCAAAAAAAAAAGAAAGAAGAGAAAGAGGAAGGAACAACTCACCGAACAAAGCTGGGGGAAGATAGCACTGATGACATTGGTCAGCCGCATCCCGGCCATGTCCTGCCAGTCGCATGTCTGGATCGAGAAGTCTATCATGCGCTCGACCAGCTCGGGGCTCCGGAGGAACGAGCTGTCCGGCCCCATCTTGAAGGGGAGATGGCGTCGCCCCTCCTCCCTTCGACCTTCTGCCAGAGTGGGCGGCCTCGTCCCGGTAACTGCAGGGCCACGGGGGGCAAGCTGAGAAGCGGATGCCAGTGCAGGTGGCGTCTCGGTCGTGGTCCTGGTGATGGCCTGGACCACCTCATCCCTGACCTCGACAACCGATGGACTCGGAGGGCGGTGGGGTGCAGCAGTTGCAACTGCGGCCCTCGCCCGAACCACAACTTCGGGCTCCACAGCAAGGGCCTACTGGGCTGGCCTGGGCGCCACAGAAGCCACCCTCTCCACCGACGCAGGAGCAGCACGCGCCGCCTCCGAACTCGGGCCGGCTGGAGCAACCGAGCTCAGAACAAGCACCACGATGGGGGTGGCCACAGGAGCACTCTCGCCCCGGGCTCGCCTCGATGAAGGCTCCCCGGCCAGCCCGGTCGGCAGTCTCTTCCGGGTGATCACCAGCAGATCATTCTCGAAGAAAATCATCCCTGCATGCAAGTTATACAATAGTCAGAGTCCGTGGGAAACAATGCAATAAATGCAAATATAAAGAAAGAAGGAAGTTCAGGTCGAACTCACCCAACCCATTCGTTGGGTCGACCCCGGAGTCGATGAGGTTCTGCTCAGATAACAGGACCTCGAGGGAAGGAATCTGGGCGGTGCGGAGCTGCTCGTAATCATCCCGGTCAGCTGCATTGACCATGGAATTTCGATTGGGGGACTTGTTCGAATCACTCCAGACCCAGTCACCCCCTCAACCTCAACAAAGAAAAACTTACTCTTCCATCCCCTGATGGAAGAGGGGAGCTCAAACTTGATACCCTTCGGGCGGGAGGACAAGGACCACCACCCATCCTCAGTTGGATGGCGCTTCAGGGTGAAGAAGGCTCTGAACAAGGAAAACCGGGCAACGAACCCATGAAGGTGGTAGAGCACAATGAAAGAAAAAATGACTCTAATGGTGTTTGGCACTAACTGAGCAGGGACCAAACGATAATTGTCCAAGACAGACAGGAAGAAAGAGTGAAAAGGAAACCGGAGACCCCCAGAGAAGGTTCCCTCATAAAAAGCAAGACGGCTCGGGCCACTGGAAGTGACCCATTCCCCTGGACGAGGGATCATGAGCCAGACAGAGGGCGGGATGCCATAGGCATCCCGGATAGTTCTTAGTTCCCCGACGGTGATCGTCGAGGCGACCCCACCAGGACCTATGGACCTAACGGACTCAGAAGCAGGAACAGAAGAAAAAGGAGCGAGAGAGGAACCGGATCCCGGTTCCCTAATGAGTACCAGACCGGAAGGATGCCTCCTACTAAGCTCGAAGCGAGTTACATCTTCCTCCCCGTCAGAAGAAGAAGAAGAAGACACCGGCCTCCGCTCAGAAGGACCGGCCTCACCCTGATCAATGGAGGGGCGGAAGCCCGGACCAAAATGGGACATCCTCAAGGATAAGGGGAATGAAGGACTCGAAGTGGGGGACGGATGAGGTGACTCAACCTGAAGAAGACCCCAGACCCGGAGAAAAAATCCTATTCTAGCAGGGGGAGAAGGAAGAAGAAACTGACCTGGTTCCTTAGAAAACTCGGGGCAACTGGGAGGAAAAAGGAAGCTTGGGCGCAGCGGCAGCAGGCATGGAGAATTTAAAAAGAATAGATGTTTCGAGTAAGGCCTTCTTTTCATTTCGAAATGACTCGACGGATTCGTATCGATTCAACCCCTCTACTAACAGATCCACGCCACGTGCTGCCCATCGACGAAAATGGCATCCCGGTCGCTCTGAATTCTGTGCCAACATTAACTGCTCCTCGGACGTGGCCACATGGCACCCCCGGATTGGTCCGCAAGGCCGCTCCCCGAAGCACCAACAATCATGGCCATCATCGCGCCATATCTCCGCCTTTCTATGACAGCACCGCAATTACTCCCTTCGACCCGAGCGTCGCGCACTAACGAGCCTCGGGAGTGGGGACAAATAATATGGTGGGATCGCTGACGTGGAGGAACTGGCGGGCGCCATGTCAAGAAAAGATGCCGTGTCGGGTGCCGCGTCAACTCTCCAACCCGGACTCCACTATCGAGCTGAGTTGGGCTCCCTCAAGACAGCAAGTCGAGCTCTGTCCTCCGTCAGGTCGGGCCTGCGAGTTCAGGACGCCTAGGTCGGAGCCGCATCCTGCCCACCAAAGCGAGACCCTCGGAGGTTAGTGCCCCGTGGTCGAGGTCGAGCTTAGCGCTCACCCGCCAATGTGGAGCCTCTCCGAGCGTGCGCCCTCTGGACCGCGTCCGTCTCCTGCCCTCCAGAGCGAGACCCTCGGAAGTTAGTGCCCTGTGGTCGAGGTCGAGCTCAGCGTTCACCCGCCAATGTGGAGCCTCTCCGAGTGCGCGCCCTCTGGACCGGGTCCGTCTCCTGCCCTCCAGACATAGTCCATCTCCTACCAGACTCCGTTAAAGCGACGCCGGGATGGATCCACTGACGAAAAAAGCTGCTCACCGCACCTTGACCGGGGGGCATCTGGACCCCACTAAGGGAAGGGGGGCAAGGCCCCTCGTCGTGGGCACCATGCACCCGCATCGCCTTACCCGCCCCTCACAGTGGGGGGGTATATGGATGAAGCCGTCAGGCGCATGGTGGAGAAGCGCCTGGAGGACCATGACCGCAAGTTGGCGGAGCTGTCTCACCAGTTCACCAACTTGCCTGGCCCCACTATTGAGTCAGTGGTCCATGAAGCCCATCCTTCTTTTTCCTAAGAGATTCAGGTGGAGCCGATTCCCCGTCGGTTCCGCATGCTGCAGGTGGACCTCTATGACAGGACCACCGACCCCCTAGACCACCTGGAATGCTACCAAGCCCTCATGAGGGTCCAGGGAGCTACCGATGCTTTGTTGAGTGTTGCTTTCCCCGCCACTCTCCGGAAGGCGGCTCGAGTATGGTTCTCCCGCCTCGAGCCGGAGAGCATCAACTCCTTCGCCCAGTTGGGGCAAAAGTTTGTGGCTCATTTCGATGCTTACCGGAAGATGCCACGCGAGGCGGACAACCTCTTCTCCATCAGGCAACAAGATCAGGAGCCGTGACGGGATTACGTGGCTCGTTTCAAGGCTGCAGCCCTGGAGATCTACTGTTTGGAGGAGTCGGTCGCCATACTGGCCCTGAATCGAGGGCTCAAGACTTCTCGCTTGACGTACTCGCTCGACAAAAAGCCTCCAAAGTCTTACTCCGAGCTCCTCATTCAAGCTCAGAAGTACATCCGTGTCGAGGAGGCGGATTGTACTCGACGAGAGCTCAACAGGAAGCCACTGAAGAGGCTCGCACCTACCGAGGTGCCTGGAGCACAGAAGCCGGCGCCATCTGCTCGGAGCTTTCGCCCTGGACCGGGGCCAAGGAGCACTCTTGTCCCTGAAAGGAATCTCGCTCCCCTTCTCGCCTCGAAGACGAAGATCCTCATGGAGATCGAGGGCGAGACCTATTTGAGGCACCCACCGCCATTGAAGCCGTCCGCCACCCGTGACAAGTCAAAGTACTGTCGCTTCCATCGCGACCACGGTCACGACACCGAGGAATGTCGTGACCTCAAGTGGAAGATTGAGGAGCTCATCAAGAGGGGCTACCTCGGAAGGTATGTGGGGGGTAGATCTCAGTTGGAATCCCAAGCACTCGTCGCCCTTCCACCAGTCCCAGCGATCGACAATCGCCCTACTGAGAAGCCGGTGGGGATGATACACTGGGAGACTGGGTGCGCCTCTAAGAAGGCCCGGGGGGCAAGGAGCGAAAAAGCTCCTGAGCGCCCTGTGGGCCCACCGCACAACGCCCAGAACGGCAACAGGCAAAGCGCCATTCAACCTCATCTTCGGCACGGAGACAGTGATTCCAGTTGAGCCCAGCGCACCCCCTCTTCAACCTGGACCTCCTCGAGGAAACGAGGGTCAAAGCCTGGCTTTAGATGGCAGCGTACCGGTAACGGGTCGCCCAACATCATAATGCCCAGGAGAAGTTGAAGACCCACCGACCTGGTGTCGTGCTGAGCTGAGACGTCTCAACCCAGAGAGTGCGGTAGACTCTCGCCAAATCGGGAAGGCCCCTACAAAGTGGCCGAGGCCCACCTACAGAGAGCCTACTATCTCGAGGACCTGGATGGAACCAGATTCCCCCCGGACATGGAATGCTTGTAATCTAAGGAGCTACTGTCGATAGTGTAAGTTCTCCCCTCATTTGAAATAAAGGTCCTTTTCCTGTGCAATGGTTTATTTACCTTGCAGGGGCACCGAAGACCTGGAAAGCCCCCAGGCACCGACGAGCCTAGCTCTCTAGCATCAAAGACCGGACGACCCTCCGGCACCGAAGACCTGAGAAGCCCCTAGGCAACGGCGAGCCTAGCTCCCCAGTATCAAAGACCGGACGACCCTCCGGCACCGAAGGCCTAGGAAGCCCCCAGGCATCGGCGAGCCTAGCTCCCCAGCATCAAAGACCGGACGACCCTCCGACACCAAAGACCTGGGAAGCCCCCGGGCACCGGCTAGCCTAGCTCCCCAGCATCAAAGACCGGACGACCCTCCGGCATCGAAGACCTGGGAAGCCCCCAGGCACCGGCGAGCCTAGCTCCCCAGCATCAAAGACCGGACAACCCTCCGGCACCGAAGACTTGGAAAGCCCCCAGGCATCGGCGAGCCTAGCTCCCTAGCATCAAAGACCGGACGACCCTCCGGCACCGAAGACCTGGGAAGCCCCCAGGCACCGGCGAGCCTAGCTCCCCAGCATCAAAAATCGGACGACCCTCCGGCATCGAAGACCTAGGAAGCCCCCAGGCACCAGCGAGCCTAGCTCCCCGACATCAAAAATCGGATGACCCTCCGGCACCAAAGACCGGATGACCCTCTGGCACCGGCGAGCCTAGTTCCCCGGCGAAGGACCTGGGAAGCCCCCAGGCACTCAACATCTCCGAGCCCAGCTTCGAGGCGACATCTTCTAAGCCATAGGTCATCAAGATCTCACGTCCCCGAGCCCAGCTCCAGGATGTTTGCCCAAGACCAGAGCTCAGATCTCTGGCCAAGGGAATCTCCCCAGCCATCACCATCTTCGAGCCCAGCTCCAAGACACCATCTCCTGAGTGACGCCCTCAGACGATCAAGTGCTGGAGCCTAGCTCTCCAACAAGCTAGCCGCGAGCCCAACCCCCCGGCACCAAAGCCTAGAGAAGAGTTCTCTGGCACCAAGACCTGGGAAGCCCCCAGGCACTGGCGAGCCCAGCTCCCCGGCCTCAAAGACCGGATGACCCTCCGCACCAAAGATCGGATGACCCTCCGGCACCGGCGAGCCCAGCTCCCTGGCGAAGGACCTAGGAAGCCCCCGGGCACTCAGTGCCTTCGAGCCCAACTCTGAGGCGCCATCTCAAGTTCTTACGTCCCCGAGCCCAGCTCCAGGATGCCTGCCCAAGACGGGAGCTCAGATCTCTGGCCAAAGAAATTCTCTCAACCAATGCACCTACGAGCCCAACTCCAGGATGCCTGCCCAAGATCGGAGCTCAAATCTCCGGCCAAGGGAATTCTCTCAACCAATGCGCCTACGAGCCCAACTCCAAGGTGCCATCTCAAGTTCTCACATCCCCAAGCCCCCACTCCAGGACGCCAGTCCAAGACCGAAGCTCAGATCTCCGGCCAAAAGAATCGCCTCAGCCATCACCATCTTCGAGCCCAGCTCCAAGACGACAATTCCTGAAGCATGACCTCAGAACATCAAGTCCCGGAGACCGGCCCTCCGGCCACCACTTCCCTGAGCCCGGCACAATGACACCAGCTGAGGCCGGGCACCGTCCTCCGCCAGGTCAGTCCCCACTAGCCCGAGACGCCTAGGCCAGAGCCGAGCATGAACTCCCAACCAAGGCAGACCCCTCGAGGTCAGGACCTGTGGTCAGGAGTCGAGCCCAGCCTCCTCCGCCACGAGGCACCCCTTCGAGCTCGGTCCCCTGGGCCAGGCAGTGTCGTCGCTACCCAAAGCCCGGAGAAAAGTCCTCCGGCACAAAGACCTAGGAAGCCCCCAGACATCGGCAAGCCCAGATCTCCGACATCAAAATCCGGGGAGACATCTTCCGGCGCCAATTCTTCGAGCCCAGCTCCAAGACGCCAAGGTCCATAACCTCGACTCCCGGCACCAGAAATTCTAATCATCAACGTCCCCGAGCCCAGCTTCAGGATGCCTGCTCACGACCGGGGCTCAGACCTCCGGCCAAGGGCATCTCGGAACCACGTAACTCATCATCAACAATGCCCCCAAGCCCGGCTCTACGACGATAGCTGAAGCTGGGCCTCGTCCTCCGCCAGGTCAGCTCTCACAAGCTCGGGACGCCTAGGCCGAAGCCGTGCACGAACTTCCACCCAAAGCAGACCCCTCGAGATCGGGCCCCATGGTTAGAAGTCGAGCTTAGTCTCCTCCGCCATGAGGCACCCCTTCAAGCTCAGGTCCCCTGGGCCGGGCAGTATCGTCGCCAACCAAAGCCCATAGAAGAGTGCTCTAGCACAAAGACCTGGGAAGCCCCTAGGCACCGGCGAGCCCAACTCCCGGGCACCAAAGCCCAGAGAAGAGTCCTCTGGCACAAAGACCTGGGAAACCCCATGCACCGGTGAGCCTAGCTCCCCGACATTAAAGACCGGACGACCCTACGGCATCGAAGACCGGATGACCCTCCGGCAGCGGCGAGCCCAGCTCCCCGGCAAAGGACCTGGGTAGCCCCCAGGCACTTAGTGCCTCCGAGCCCAATTCCAGGATGCCAAGGCCTAGAACTCAGATTCCCAGCACCGCAATTCCCAAGCGTCAATGTCCTTGGGACTGGCTTCGAGACACTAAGATTCAAGACTCAAACTTCCAATACCAGGGACCTTAGCCTCCGACGTCTCCGAGCCCAGCTCCAAGACAGCGACCATTGAAGTATGCCCCTCAGCAGCTGAGTCCAAGGTCAACATCCATCACCAGCATGACCTTAAGCTCAACATCGGGTCCATGCCAGTTGGAGTCCTCGATTCCTCTCTCGGACCTCCCTGCACCAAAAAAGAAGAAGCAAAGAAAGGGAGGAGAAGAGAGAGAAGAGACATTCCACATTACAAAGAATGGAGACACAGTGACTGCAAAAGTGGATTTCATTACTGGAGAAATTGGTTATACTATCTTGCGGACCCCGACAAGCCGGGTGACCCGGTCAAAAAAAAAGGGGTAGAAGTATAAAAAAGAGAAAGATCCTACCCTAAGGGGATGGCTCCTTCCCCGAGCGGCGCATGGCTGGGATCTCCCCCTCCACCTCTGCAGGAGGAGCAGGTTCAGCTGCTGGAGCCGCTGGGGCTGGATCAGCTGCCTCCGGCTGCGGCGCAGGTGCTGCCCTCGCCATTGCTGGTGTTGACTTCCCGGGGCCGGGCACCTCTGAGGTCACTGGAGCCCGAGCCTCGACCGAAGTAGCTCCCTGCCTTGCCGCCACTATCGTCGTTGTAGAGGAAGCCTTCTTCCCCGAGACTCGGAGCGCGACCAGGTGCTCCCCGGACAGAACTCCCTGCAGCTGGGACCGGCAGTATGCGAATCCCTTGGCGAAGGAGTCCATTGCCGCTTCCCGAAAGTCCTTGAGGTATTTCGAGGTCGCCTTGAAAGCAGCCACAGCATCAGCAGCTACTTTCTCTGCAGCCTCGGCCCGGCGCCGGACCTCCTCGAGCTCCGCCTTCAGGTGCTCGGACAGACGGACGGCCGTCGCCAGTGCCTTCTCAGCGGTCTCGGTGGAATGGTGGGAAAGAGCGGCCTTCTCCTCCGCATCGGCATCCCTCTTCTCGGCTGCAGCCACCTTCTTCTCAGCGAAGGTGGCCTTCTCTCTGGCCGCCTCGAACTCGGCCCGGAGCTCCTTCAACCGGGCCCGCTTGGACTCGAGCTCACTGTCGAGCTCCTTCCTCATTCTGGCCGCATCAGCTACTTCGGTCTGGAGGCTCTTCACCTTCTGGCCAGCCTCCTGGACCTCTGCATCCTTCCGGCCTACCTCTGCCTTGAGGGACGTGAGCTCAACTCCCTGCTCTCTATCCCTCCTCGCCCAGTTGCGGCAGTAATCCCTTATAAGGATTAGCTCCCGCCCTTACTGTAGTGGGAAGATCCAAATTAGCAATAAAGGAAGGCAAAAGGACATCAAAGTAAAGAGAAGCTACTTACAGCATATAGTTGGGCGAACAACGTCGTGATGATGTCACCAAGGAGTCGCCCACTCCCTTCGCGCCTGTTGCATGACTGGACCGAGAAGTCTATCATGCGCTCTGCTAGGCTCGCGTCCTTCACCAAGGACACGTTTAGGCCTAGCCAGAAAGGGACTCAGCGGTAGTCCCTCTCCTGTGTTCTTGCCGATTCAGCTCCTTCGGTGGTGGAAGTCTCCCTTGGTGCCAACTGGGAGATTGGCACCACATCGGATCAGACTTGGGGCGCCAGCTTGACTTCTTGCACCCCCCCGTCCTCCTCCGCGCTGGTGACCTCCGGGGTGGGGGGCGCCGACCTGGAGGTGGCGGCGGCAGACCTCGCGCGGACAACCACCTCGGGCTCGAACACTGCTACTGGCTCGCGCCGCCTAGAAGGGTCAGGGATGGGCTCGGCTGCCCTCTTCCGTTTGCGCTCCTGCACTAGCGCGTCCGCCCCAGCCTGCACCGGCCTCGCCTTGTCCTCAGTTCAGGCTTTCTTCGGTGCTGGCTCGGTAGCCTCGGTGGCCTGCTCCTGCTCCTCAGAGAACGAGAATAGCTCATCCATCGAGAACTTCATTGCTGCACCAAGACAGAAATAAGGTCAGACCCCAAAAAAAAAAAGAAGAAGAAGAAAAAAAGAAAAAAGAGAGAGAAAATAAAAAGGGGTGGTCAAGTCAAACTCACCCGACTCCTGCGCCGAACTAATCCCGGCCTCGCGAAGGTTCTGCTCTGACAGCAAGACCTCGAGTGGAGGGATCTCAGCCGACTTGAGCAGGTCGTACAAGTCGAGGTCTGCAGCTTCGACAGAGGAGTCCTTATTCGCAGATCGATCTGGGTCGCTCCAAACCCAGTCGATCCTCTCTACCGAGGCAAAGAAGAACCTGCTCTTCCATCCTTTGATGGAAGAGGGGAGTACAAACTTGATGCCCCGAGGGCGGGAAGAGAGGGACCACCACCCGTCCTCGGTAGGGTGGCGTTTCACGATGAAGAAGGCCCTGAACAAGAAAAAATGGGCAACAATTCCTTGGAAGTGGCACAGAATGATGAAACAAAATATCGTTATGATGGCGTTGGAGACCAACTGGGCAGGAACAAGCCGGTAGTTGGCCAAGAAGAAAAAGAAGAAAGGATGTACAGGGAAGCGAAGACCCCCGACGAAGGTCTCCTCGTAGAGGGCGATCCGTCGAGGGCCACTGGAGGTAACCCGCTCCCCGGGATGAGGGACGGAGAGCCGGATGGACTCAGGGATGCCATAAGCTTCCCGGATAGACACGAGGTCCTCAGCGGTGATCACCGAAGTAATCCCTCCGGGACCTGTCGACCGAGAAGGCTTAGACTCAGGAAGGGGAGCAGGAAGGACTCGAGGAGCAGGAGGAGAAGACCCGGGTTCCTTGATGGTCACCGGGCCCTGGGCAGGCCTCCTACTAAACTCAAACCTCGTCGCCTCCTTCTCCTTGTCGAAGGAGGAGGGAGTCCTCGGCCGGGAGGGTCCGGCTTCGGCCTGGCAAGAGGGACAGAACTCCGGACCGAAGTGATCCATGGAAAAAAGAAAGAAGAAAAAGAGAGAAAGGAACAGAAGAAATCCTAAGATGACCCTTAGAGGACGAGAAGAAAGGGGGGCTAACCTGCAAGAACTCTAAAGAGTCGCCGGTGGTTGGAAGGGAGGAAGAAATGGGAGAATGCTCCTGCGGGATGCTGGGCGCGCAAAGTTTGAACGAGGGTAAGCTTCGAAAAGACTTACCCCTCCTTCCTAAACCGCCTATGCCTGACCGTACCTTTGCAGCCCCCTAGAAGGTGCCTGCCGCGTGTCAACCACCCATTGAGCCCGCGTGCCCATCCGACCACGATCGCTCCGACTTCAATGCCCGCCTCGACGGCCCCCCTTGCGTGACCACGTGCCATCCTCCCACAAGCACGTAGGATTGCAGAGCGAGGCGCCGCCGATTTTGGCCATTATTGCACCCGATTTCTTCGCCTTTCCACGTCAGCGCCATAATTATGCCCTTCGCCCCAAGCACCGTGCATCAATGGGCCTCGAGCATGGAGGGCAAATGATGTGGCCAGAACGCTGATGTGGTACTAGGCGACTGACGTGGAGCCCCCATCAGATGCCACGACAAGCTTTCAACAAGAGCGCCTTCGCCGGGCTGAGCATCTCTAAAGCAACACCTCTGCCCGCTGAAGGCAAGCTCCATCCTCCGCCAGGTCTGTTCCCGCTAGCCCGGAACGCCTAGGCCAGAGCCGAGTCCGAATGCCCACCCAAGGCGGACCCCTCGAGATCGGGCCCCGTGGTCAGGAGTCGAGCTCAGCTCCTCCGCCACGAGGCACCCCTCCGAGCTCAGGTCTGCTGGGCTGGGCGGCATCCCGGTGCCGAGCTCGCCTGAAGTCGGGCCCTGTGGTTAGGAGTCGAGCTCAGCCTCCTCTGCCATGAGGCGCCCCTCCACGGCCGAGCTCAGTCCACCTCCATCCTACTGAGCAGCACCGTGGCGAGTCTACCGAAGACGGGCCCTGCCCCTTCAGCTCGGCCCTCAGTTCAAACCAACGCGCCAGCTGCCAGGGGAGCCATGCCTCTCCTCCGAGAATAGTGACGATACTCCCGAGGGCCGTGCGACAACACCAACCATGTTGTAATTAATGCCCACGGCCGCCACTCACTCTAGAAAGAAAGAAAAGCTCACATCAAGGCGCCATGCCCTCTGTCGATCTGTCGTACAATCAGAGAAAGGACCCTACCAGGAAGCGCGGGTCCCAAGACTGGCGGCCTGCTGATCGAGGCCCTGTCAGGTTCCCAGAGAGGGATGGCCAGAAGGGGTGTCAGAGATCTACGGAGGCTTCCTCAACTATAAAAACAGGAGAGACATTCCGTCTACGTCACCGAACCTCGCCGTACACGACAGCAGGGGGAGATCCCAAAGCAAACCAAGGTAGAAGATCCCGCCAGGGTAAGCAAAAGAGGTATCGGTATCTGACCCAGAACAACATCCATAGCATTTTTCTCAATTCAAGAGGGGAACCAGAGCAACACAAGGGACGAAGGTCAGAAAGGAGGGCAAGACCACCTCGGCCAACACCACTACCAGCTCGTCCTCATCTTTCACTCACACTATATTCATTCCTCATAGGGTGGAGCTCATCTAGAGGGACTCGACTAGGAGTATCTGTTCCCCTGGATCATTACTGACTTGACCATCGGAGTGCCCCCGCCAGAATTCCCGGCCCGGGTCACTGACATTACTTCCTTGCAGGTCCCGAAGCCCCGGAGGCGTTCCCAGGCGGGCGGATGCGCGACACCCGACCATGTAAAGAGCTGCAGGCCACGGCGATCTGGGCGGCAACACCTTGTATCTTTATTGTGTTAACCTTCTTTTTCTTTGAAAATGAAACATATTGGGTATAAAAAATTTGTTTGCCTAAATAGAGACATTATCAAAAATTGTATTGACCTCATTTTCGTAGCTCAAATATACATTACATTCTCTACCTATAGGAGAGTTTTATATGATGATACACATGGTATATTTTTTAAAAATGGTTTATTATATTCTAAGCCTTTTATTGATTTATTATTTATACCTCAAGTATGTTACATCATGCATGAGCTTGATTGATATTTCATGCCATCTTAGAGGTCATGACTTGATGATCCCCCTTTGGAAGGTCAGTGATTTTCAATGGATGGTGACCACCAAAGTGGCTTGTTCATTGAGATTTACTAGGTCCTTCTATGGATCTTTTAGAAGGAATTATGAAGCATTATATGTTGAAGAAAGATTTCTTATGTAGGTCATTTTCTTTTTAAAGAAAGTTTTATTGCATTGGACCAAGGGCTCTCATTAAAATAATGCTTATAAAGATTTTCAGAGATATATTGTTATATTTCTCTATTGATTAACTGCGTTGAGACTATTTAGCAGTTAGTATTTTTATATTCAATAGAGTTAATGCTCCCATTATGATGACTCTAACTGAAATGTAGATATAAAAACTAAAATTGTGCTAGCACTAAATATGATGGAATATAGATATTACATTATATAACGATCTTCCATCTTGGTTGTCTAATTAGAGTACTCTAAAATAAAGCTACCTATAAAAGTGGTAAAGAGTAAATTATTTTGAAATATATTTATATAATTGATTACATTCTTATTGTTGTATTTAAGAATGGTAATCTAATTTTGACCTCGTTTGTGATAGATATGTAGAATCTGATAAAAGAAAGTCTGGATGGTATGATAGTATCAGGGTTTATATCTTGAAACTAGAGAGAATTGTACCTAAAATTAGTATTATGAAATTTATATCTCTAATACATAGGCTACTCATCATATTTAGTTTTCTTGCTATGCTGTTTAATAATCTTAAAATCATATATGTGAAATAATTAATAAATTATCTCTTATTCTGTTTCAAAAGTTTTTTTGATACTTTTGAGGATAAGGATATTTATATGGTGTATCAGTTACATTTTCGAATCCTATATATAGTAAATAAATAGTATTATTAAATATTAGTATAAGTATGGGATAGTTGTTTAATACAACATGCCTAAAATTTTTAAGTATAAATGATATGATTGAGAGGCAATGTGCACCCTGTAAGATATGGTATGCGTATGATGAGTAGATGCAATTCATTTTGATATCTCTAATATATAATCCTAATGATTACCATCTACTTTTTTAAAAAAATTCTTGTTAAAGGTTATACAAGATACCTTTTGAGTTAAAGATTTGTAGGAAGCCCAATTTCTTTTAACTTTTGGAGCTATCCTGCAACTATTAATCATTTATAATCCATCAACGAATAAACATTGGTTTTGTAATAATATGTTATTTATTATCCAGATAATTTTAAATGAATACAGATTTTACTATCTTAATAGAGAGGTATAAAGAATATTGAATCAAATTATGCTATATTTGTAAATTCTAATTTGCATTATGTCAGGTGCTTCTATATATTAGAAGTATGATATTGAAGAAAAATAAGCAGTTGCTCTTATCCTGCTAGGGGATAGTGGAAGAGTAATATTAAATATATAAACTAATTATAGTACCTCCATTACTAGTTGATGTAGCACTAGTAAAGAAATTATATGAAAAGAGAATAGATACTTGTCATTTCTTATGATAATGTAAATGATTGGTGGTTTTGTTTTATAGAAAGGTTTGCAAATAGAATCTAATGGCATTCTTGGTTATACAGGCAAAGTTTGTGGCATATTGTAAAGTCACAATTCATATTATTACATTATGAAACTTTGTTCTATGTCTTATAATTATTGATTATGTCTTAAAACCACTTATAATTTTATAATAATAGGTAGCTATGTTCTTTAAAAGAATAATAAAAGTTTTTATCTTTTCTATCTATGTGTAGATAGAATTTTTATCAGTCAGAGGTTAGGGAGATATTTTGTACAATATATAAAGTCAAAATTCGTTGATCCCCTAATCAAGATTAAGGCCCATAGTTTTTCTTATGAAATGTGTCATGAATATGGACATTTTAAATTCTTTTGTTATGCTTGGTTAGTGGGAGTGACTTTATGTTTATACTTTATTATAAAGCTTGGTTTCATTTGATTTTTCTATCATGTGTATTTATATATATTGTTAACATGATAGATGATGAATCACAATCCTATATGGTTTTATATGTGCACATATGGAATAAAGTACAATATAGTATCTCAAGAATGTGTTTTATCTTGTGAATGACAGTTGTATGAGTATGTCTCATTTTGATAATTATGAGAGCTCATTGTGTTTGGAGACATACATGTTTGGAGACATACATACTTCTTTTTGAAGTCGTGAGATTTCTCTAGCTTGTGATATAGCATGTGGTATAGAGAAATCTTGATTGAGGGTACATATATTTAATTTATTTTGATTATGAGATATCTCTTTTAGTTATGTACCTGACTGAGACCCGGTGTCGAGTTTCAGATTTGTTGTGCTATCTCGTCATTGACACCATTATTGAGTATGTGAGACAGGATGGCTTGCTGTTTGATGCCATCACGATTTCTCTTGCTTATTTTGTTTTTAAGCATATTGACGAGAAATTGAAGAACTGACAATGAAAAATAGCATGTTTTATTTGATCACCTTGATGCTATTTTCTTACTACACTACCACACCAAGACTCATGTTGATGGTGTTTATGATGCTTGTAACCATGGATTGTTTATGATGCTTGTAACCATGGATAAGTCTTGTATCGGTTAAGTAGTACAACAGCCCCATGCTTCGGCATCATGGATACTATTAGACCGAGTCATTTGTAGCTGCTGTCTATGGATCATATGGTGGCCACATTTTATTTTCAACGCGAGAGCTATTTTTAAAATAAAATATTTTCAAAATTATAATTAATATAGTCCAAGTGGGAGAATGTAAGAATTTCCTTAATTTGGGCTAACATTAATTGGAATTTTGTTTTATTAAAACCGAGTTGATTTTATGGTCCATGTTGATAGACGTAGGTTGAGCCCATTATTATGTGATCATTGATTGGGTTAGGAGCACCTCATGTGATTTGGTGTAGTTGAGGCAGTACAATGTAGGCCTTAGCCCAACTTGACTCGTGATGGGAGGGTCAATTAGGGTATTTCTATTTTATTGTCTAGGTCCCCTCTCCGCTTCCTTTATTTATATATCATGTATACGGTGATGTTATGGTATAGTGATTTTCCTCATCGAGAGCCGCCTTTTTTGAGGAACGAAGAAAAGGATTTTGCCTGCGATATTCGTGTGAGCATCGAGATGAAGGATGATGGACTTCCATAATCACAGCTTCTTTTGTAGCATCAGATGCTGCAATATACTTTGCTTCGCAAATAAAATCGGCCATAGTGTGTTGCTTGGAACTTTTCTAGCAGATCGCTCTGCCATTTAGGATAAAACAAAATCCAACACACTTGCTATCATTCTATCTGACTAAAAACTGGAATTAGTGTTTCCCATAAATTTTAAGTAAGGTTCTCCATAAATAAATCATTGATCTTTAGTATTTCTTAAATATTTAAGAATTGTCTTTATAACCTTCTAATGATTCTTACCTGGATCATGCTGGTATGTACTCATCCTTAGTGAATAGGCCATATCCAGTCCCGTACATGTCATGGCGTACATGATAGAACCCATAGTCGAGGCATTTGGAATTCTATATATATGAAGGATCAAGACCTGGATTATTGACGAATACATGTAAGTATTTATTTTTGAGATCTAATATATGATTCTATATATTGATTGATCCTAAAAATTTAGGAATTATTTTTTCCATACATGCAAGTTGTGCCACCGCTTCCAACCATTGATTTCAAACAAATTCCTGCCATAAGTATTGCATCAGCATAAATGGATTTGCCCAGAGTGCATAAAATTATAGTTGCATTGGAGGATCACAATGGAAGGCGCCATCATGCACCATTACAAACATGGCCTTCTCCGTCTCCTCTTCTTCTTCTTTTTGAACTACTTCAAGCATACACCCATTACACTTGAAAACAAAACACGTTTAAATTGAACAAGAACGGGAAAGTAGGTCATTCATACAATATCACTGGAATGATCGACCACATAACTTGTCATCTAGTCTATCATTTATTTTGTCCCACCATATACGTGAGTTACCGTAAATGAGATGCAAGCTAGCACCTAGTAGAGTTCGAATAAATATATATATATAAAGCAAAAGGTGACATTTTATTTTAAAACACTGTTGTTTAATCCAATTAATTACAGTAGTTGAATCTCCCTCCAGAAGGATACGACTACCTTTCAACATTAATAGAATTGCATGCCAAACTCTACACCCATGGAATGATATATTAACTTGTATGTCAAATAGTGTGATATGGCTATTACGTTGACGTGGCGCACGTGTCAGATCCAGCCGGACACGGCCAGTACCATGTATTTTTTTTTTCAAAAGGTTCTCCGTTCGGGGGGAGCCCTCCTGCTCCTTCGACAGGTGGCACCCGGAGAAGGGTCCACCTTGGTCAAAGTCGAGCACCTCTCTGTCGCTCCGCCAGGTGTCCACCCAGGAGGGGTCCACCTCGGTCGAAGCTGGCGGCCCCTTGCTCCCTCGCTAAGTGGCACCCGGAGATAGGTCCACCTCCACCGAGGTCGAGCTGGGCCCTCCCGCTCCTTCGCCAGGTGGCATTCGGAGACGGGTCCACCTCGGCCGAAATCGAGCACCTCTCTGCCGCTTCGCCAGGGGTCCACCCAGGAGGGGTCCACCTCGGCCGAAGCTGGCGGCCCCTTGCTCTCTCGCTAGGTGGCACCCGGAGATGGGTCCACCTCCGTCGAGGTCGAGCTTGGACAAACTACTCCTTCGCCAGGGGGCACCTGGAGACGGGTCCACCTCGGCCGAAGTCGAGCACCTCTCTGCCGCTCTGCCAGGTGTCCACCCAGGAGAGGTCCACCTCGGCCGGAGCTGGCGGCCCCTTGCTCCCTTGCCAGGTGGCACCCGGAAACGAGTCCACCTCCGTCGAGGTCGAGCTGGGCCCTCCCGCTCCTTCGCTAGGTGGCACCCAGAGACGGGTCCACCTCGGCCGAAGTCGAGTACCTCTTTGCCGCTCCACCAGGTGTCCACCCAGGAGGGGTCCACCTTGGCCGAAGCTCGCGGCCCCTTGCTCCCTCGCCAGGTGGCATACGGAAACGGGTCCACCTCCGCCGAGGTCGAGCAGGGCCCTCCTACTCCCTCGCCAGGTGGCACTTGGAGACGGGTCCACCTCCGTCGAGGTCGAGCCGGGCCCTCCCGCTCCTTCGCCAGGTGGCACCCGGAGACGGGTCCACCTCGGCCGAAGTCGAGCACCTCTCTGCCTCTCCGCCAGGTATCCACCTAGGAGGGGTCCACCTCGGCCGAAGCTGGCGACCCCTTGCTCCCTCGCCAGGTGGCACCCGGAGACGGGTCCACCTCCGCCGAGGTCGAGCTGGGCCCTCCTGCTCCTTCGCCAGGTGGCACCTGGAGACGGGTCCACCTCGGCCGAAGTCGAGCACCTCTCTGCCGCTCCGCCAGGTGTCCACCCAGGAGGGGTCCACCTCGATCGAAGCTGGCGGCCCCTTGCTCCCTCACTAAGTGGCACCCGGAGACGGGTCCACCTCCGCCGAGGTCGAGCTGGGCCCTCCCGCTCCTTCGCTAGGTGGCACCTGGAGACGGGTCCACCTCGAACGAATTCGAGCACCTCTCTGCCGCTCCGCCAGGTGTCCACCTAAGAGGGGTCCACCTCGGTCGAAGCTGGCGGCCCCTTGCTCCCTCGCCAGGTGGCACCCGGAGACGGGTCCACCTCCGCCGAGGTCGAGCTGGGCCCTCCTGCTCCTTCGCCATGTGGCACCCGGAGACGGGTCCACCTCGGCCGAAGTCGAGCACCTCTCTACCGCTCCCTCAGGTTCCACCCAGGAGGGGTCCACCTCGGCTGGAGCTGGCGGCCCCTTGCTCCCTCGCCAGGTGGCACCCAGAGATGGGTCCACCTCCACCGAGGTCGAGCTGGGCCCTCCCGCTCCTTCGCCAGGTGGCACCCGGAGATGGGTCCACCTCGACCGAAGTCGAGCACCTCTCTGTCGCTCCGCCAGGTGTCCACCCAGGAGGGGTCCACCTCGACCGAAGCTCGCGGCCCCTTGCTCCCTCGCTAGGTGGCACCCGAAGATGGGTCCACCTCCGCCGAGGTCGAGCAGGGCCCTCCTACTCCCTCGCCAGGTGGCACCCGGAGACGGGTCCACCTTCGTCGAGGTCGAGCTGGGCCCTCCCGCTCCTTCGCCAGGTGGCACCCAGAGACGGGTCCACCTCGGTCGAAGTCGAGCACCTCTCTGCCGCTCCGCCAGGTATCCACCCAGGAGGGGTCCACCTCGGCCGAAGCTCGCGGCCCCTTGCTCCCTCGCCAGGTGGCACCCGGAGACGGGTCCACCTTCGCCGAGGTCGAGCTAGGCCCTCTTGCTCCTTCACCGGGTGGCACCCGGAGACGGGTCCTCCTCGATCGAAGTCGAGCACCTCTTTGCCGCTCCGCCAGGTGTCCACCCAGGAGGGGTCCACCTCGGCCGAAGCTCGCGGCCCCTTGCTCCCTCGCCAGGTGGCACCCGGAGATGGGTCCACCTCCGCCAAGGTCGAGTTGGGCCCTCCCGCTCCTTCGCCAGGTGGCACCCGGAGACGGGTCCACCTCGGTCGAAGTCGAGCACCTCTCTGCCGCTCCGCCATGTGTCCACCCAGGAGGGGTCCACCTCGGTCGAAGCTTGCGGCCCCTTGCTCCCTCGCCAGGTGGCACCCGAAGACGGGTCCACCTCCGCCGAGGTCGAGCTGGGCCTTCCTGCTCCTTCGCCATGTGGCACCCAGAGACGGGTCCACCTCGGCCGAAGTCGAGCACCTCTTTGCCGCTCCGCCAGGTGTCCACCCAGGAGGGGTCCACCTCGGTCGAAGCTGGCGGCCCCTTGATCCCTCGCCAGGTGGCACCCAGACACGGGTCCACCTTGGCTGAGGTCAGCCCCACTCAGCGAAGTCTCGGGGAAGTGGAGGCACGGGTTTCAAGATCACCACTCGAGTAGCGCGCGCCGTGCCCCGTAGGGGGCACCAGTATGGTCTGTAGTGACACGCGAAACCTTGTTTATACCAGTCGGATGGGCCCCGCAACCGAGAAGCGGAATCCTTGCGGGCAGGAGCCCAAAACGGCTGGGCATTCATCGTCAATGCCTCGAAAAGAGAGCTCCCGCACTCGGCCCAAGGCCTCGCCAGTATCCTCCCCCTTTCCTCGTGACACACGACGAGCGAGGCGGTTCAGTCACTGAGTTTCCAGGCCCGAAGAGGAAAGGAGGAGGGGGGAGAAAGACGAGAAGTGGGAGAGAGCCCCCCGGGGGGAGGAGGGAGACTGGAGGCAATGCGACAATATAAAAGGGGCGGTAAAAATGGACAGGAGGTAAGCAAGAAAAAGGAGGAGAAACCCACCAAGAGAACGATCCTGGGAGTCCTTAAGGAGTCCTCAGGCGTGAGCTCAGTGAACTCAGCATAGAGAACTGACCATCGACTCCACTCTCTCCCACACTTCTTTCATTAACATCTCCTCTAAGCACGGGAGTCCTTCGGGGACCCGCCTTAGGGGATCTGTTCCATCTCGCCGCACTCTGACTTGATCGTCGGAGCGCCCCCGCTGGAACCCCCGGCCAGGACCTCTGACTCTGTTTTGCAGGTCCGGAAGCTTGGAGATCTCGAGGTGAGACGGTCCAAGACCGGTGCCAGCTCAGGAGCTACAGGCCACCGCGGTGAGAACGGCAACATAGTGCATCTTAGTTGTCCTAATCTCTAGCAAATTTTGACCTATAGAAAATAATTAATATTGATAGAGGCTTTAGACATGGAGAGGATCCATGCACAAATTGAATGATTTGGAGCCCATCAAAGGATTGAAGATGGCAGATCTGTCAGATTTATGGCGGAGTCCTGGATTTCTAATACTCCCTTTTGCAGATGGCCTATCTTTATCTCGGTAGACATTCCGGTCACCATTTCTATTGCTGACCTCATTATTCCGAGGGAATCCTGTTGGGACAGCCAGGTAGTGTTATCCTTCTTCGGGGATATCCTGGGTCGTCGGGTTCTCTCTATCATTCTGCCTATGCTCTCTGTCCCGGATGTGAGAGTCTAGAGGCACTCTTCTTCTGCCTGGGTACCCATGTCTGATTTGCTGTCCATCTTTTTTCCGGTCGCGCCGGTGGACTCATCCTTCCGCTGGATCTGGGCTATTCCAGTTCATCCCAGGGTCTCCTACTTTATCTGGAAGCTTGTCCGACATCGCCTTCCAACCAAGACCTTATTGGCGTCCAGAGGTATTCACATGCCCCCTGGTTGCCCTATATGTGGATTGGAGGATGAAACCCAGGCCCATGCCCTATTTTCTTGTGACTGGGCCTCGAGGATTTGGCACCTCTCTGGCATTGCTGGGTTTATCTCCCGATCTCAGGATGTAGTTCACTCCTTCCTCTCTACCTTGAGATATGCTCGGGAGTTCTCTCAGGTTAACCTCCTGGCTTATCTTGCTTATCATATATGGATAGCCAGGAACGAGCGGGTCTTTGCTTCTGTCACCTGCTCTCCCCGGGCGTTGGTCGATAGGGCTACCGCTACGGCCTACGAGTATCTTTGCTCGACTGGAAGGTCTTTGGAGATCTGGGGTCCCTTCTTTGCTCCTCGAGCGTCCCGAGTAGTTTGTCTCTTGGGTACCCCTCCTCCTCTGCACTTCACGGTTAGCTTCGACGGGAGTCTCCGCCACAGATCTGGAGGCGCTGCCTTTGTCATTCGGGATGCCCGTCTAGGTTTCCTGGCGGCGGGCGGCTTGTCTCTCCTTGATTCTTCCATCTCTGGGACGGAGTTGCATGCTGCCTGGGCTAACATTAGGTATGCCCGTCAGATTCTTCACCTGGACCAGCTCATCATCGAGGGAGATTCCTTGACAGCCATCTCCTGGATTCGGCGATTTATGTTGGCTTCCCTGCTCACCCCATCCTGAGGGACATCCATTTCTTTTTACGGGATTGCGTGTCCATCCAGATTCATCACATTTATAGGGAGGCTAACTCGGCTGTTGATTGAATAGCCTCCTTTATCGTCCACCATTCTGTCCCGTCAGTCTAGACTGATTGGCATGCTGTCCCTGTACAGTTTAGGGATATTATTCTTTCTAACTTTTTAGGTTGTATTCACTCTCGTTCGTACCCCATTTCATAAAAAAAAAATAAAAATAAAAATAAAAAAAATAAAAACAAAAAAAAGGCCGGAAGAATTATTACCTAAAAAAAAAAAAGAAAAATTCCTGGTAGCAAGCTCAATTAATTTTTAAGTGTGATCCAATAACTTGAATCTGCGTTCCTTGACAGGAGGCGTGCCGGTGATTCTCCAACACCATGCACGGAGACGTGTGTCCGACCTCGGCAGTTTCAGTTTCAACTCAAGCATGGTGCGGACGCTAGCCAACCCCCCTCTCTCTCTCTCTCTCTCTCTCCGTACCAAAAAAAAAAAAAAAAAAACTCTCTCCCTACCCTCTCCGTACAAAAAAAAAAAAAAAAAACTCTCTCCCTACCCTCCCTCTCACTCTACGCTACTTTCTATATTCTCCATTATTCTCGCTCTCTGCTCTCTATTTTTTTATTTATAATAAAATAAATGAGAGGATAAATCCTAGTGTAGCTAGCATAGGCCTTCAAATTTTTATAATCTTTTTCGATCTAAAGATGAGTATATTAATAGAATAGAAACAAAGAAAAAAATCCTGATTTTTAAATTTTTAGATTTAATCGAATTATCCATGGAATCATGTTTTAAACTCGTGATCGATTGATAATGAAATAAAATCTCTACCAATCGAGCTACCGTCTTAACGGTACTTCCAGCTCTTCTTTTTTGATGCTGTGGTGAACTCTTGGAAATTGAATGGAGGACTCGAGAAAGAGCCCTTCAGGTGTGGAGCACATTGTTGCCGATCTCGTCACCGCGCCTGTGGCTTCAGAGCCGCTGATTTGATTAGACTATCTCGTCATGAGGTCTCCTGGCTCCCAGTCCTGCAAGACAAGGTCAGAAGCCCTGGCCGGGGGTCCCGGCGAGGGAGCTCCGACGATCAAATTAGAAAACGGCAAGAGGGAACAGAGTCTCCAAGACGGGCCCCAGAAGGAGTCCCAGACTTAGAGATCGTGCTAGCAAGAGAGGTCACAGGAAGAGTAGAAATCCGGCCGAGTTCCTTCACCGAGCTTGCGCCAAGGGCCCCCTTTCGGGGTCTTGGATCCTGCTCTTGGTGCTTCTCCTTTTCCCAGCCTCTGTTTCTTGCTTACCTGGTCGTCTACTCTTCCCCCCCTTTTAACTCCCCACGCTGCCTTCTCTCCCTCTCTTTCTCCTTTCCCTTTTGGATCAAAGAACCCGGCGGCCTCCTCGCCTTGCTTGCCGGGCCTAGCGAGGAAAGAGTAGAGAGAGGATGCCGGCCAGACCGTCGGCCTAACCTTGGGCCGAGCGTGAGCGCTCTCCTTCCCAGGCGCCGACAACGCCCGGTACCGGGTCCTGTTTTGTCAGGACTTTGCCTCTCGACGGTGGAACCTGTCGGGCCGATGTAAGCGAGGTTTCGCATGACGCCGTCGACCGTACGTGCACTTTTCTCGGGGTGCGGCGCGCACCGCTCGAGGGGCAGTCTCGGAACTCGTGCCCCTGCTCCTCAGAGGCCCCACCGCACAGGTTGGCCGGCCTCGGCCGAGGTGGACCCCTTCTGAGCGGACACCTGGCGGAGCAGCAAAGGGGCGCTCGACTTCGGCCGAGGTGGACCCGTCTCCGGGCGCCACCTGGCGAAGGAGCGAGAAGGCCCGGCTCGACCTCGGCTGAGGTGGGACCGTCTCTGGGCGCCACTTGGCGAGGGAGCAAGGGGCTGCCGGCTTCGGCCGAGGTGGGCCCCTCCTGGGCGGACACCTGGCGGAGCGGCTGAGGGGCGCTCGACTTCGACCGAGGTGGACCCGTCTCCGGGCGCCACCTGGCGAAGGAGCGAGAGGGCCCGGCTCGACCTCGGCCGAGGTGGGGCCGTCTCAGGGCGCCACCTGGCGAGGGAGCAAGGGGCCGCCTGCTTCGGCCGAGGTGGGCCCCTCCTGGGCGGACACCTGGCGGAGCGGCAGAGGGGCGCTCGACTTCGACCGAGGTGGACCCATCTCCGGGCGCCACCTGGCGAAGGAGCGAGAGGACCCGGCTCGACCTCGGCCGAGGTGGGACCGTCTCAGGGCGCCACCTGGCGAGGGAGCAAGGGGCCGCCGGCTTCGACCGAGGTGGGCCCCTCCTGGGCGGACACCTGGCGGAGCGGTTGAGGGGCGCTCGACTTCGGCCGAGGTGGACCCGTCTCCGGGCACCACCTGGCGAAGGAGCGAGAGGGCCCGGCTCGACCTCGGTCGAGGTGGGACCGTCTCAGGGCGCCACCTGGCGAGGGAGCAAGGGGCCGCCGGCTTCGGCTGAGGTGGGCCCCTCCTAGGCGGACACCTGGCGGAGCGACAGAGGGGCGCTTGACTTCGGCCGAGGTGGACCCGTCTCCGGGCGCCACCTGGCGAAGGAGCGAGAGGGCCCGGCTCGACCTCGGCCAAGGTGGGACTGTCTCAGGGCTTCACCTGGCGAGGGAGCAAGGGGCCGTCGGCTTCGGCCGAGGTGGGCCCCTCCTGGGCGGACACCTGGCAGAGCGGCAGAGGGGCGCTCAACTTCGGCCGAGGTGGACCCGTCTCCGGGCGCCACCTGGCGAAGGAGCGAGAGGGCCCGGCTCGACCTGGGCCGAGGTGGGACCGTCTAAGGGCGCCACCTGGCGAGGGAGCTAGGGCCCACCGGCTTGGCCGAGGTGAGCCCCTCCTGGGCGGACACCTGGCGGAGCGGCAGAGGGGCGCTCGACTTCGGCTGAGGTGGACCTGTCTCCGGGCACCACCTGGCGAAGGAGCGAGAGGGCCCGGCTCGACCTCGGCCGAGGTGGGACCGTCTCAGGGCGCCACCTGGAGAGGGAGCTAGGGGCCGCCGGCTCGGTCGAGGTGAGCCCCTCCTGGGCGGACACCTGGCGGAGCGGCAGAGGGGCGCTCGACTTTGGTCGAGGTGGACCCGTCTTCGGGCGCCACCTGGCGAAGAAGCGAGAGGGCCCGGCTCGACCTCGGCCGAGGTGGGACCGACTCAGGGCGCCACCTGGCAAGGGAGCAAGGGGCCGCCGGCTTCGGCTGAGGTGGGCCCCTCCTGGGCGGACACCTGGCAGAGCGGTAGAGGGGCGCTCAACTTCTGCCGAGGTGGACCCGTCTCCGGGCGCCACCTGGCAAAGGAGCGAGAGGGCCCGGCTCGACCTCGGCCGAGGTGGGACCGTCTCAGGGCGCCACCTGCCGAGGGAGCAAGGGGCCGCCGGCTTCGGCCGAGGTGGGCCCCTCCTGGGCGGACACCTAGCGGAGCGGCAGAGGGGTGCTCAACTTTGGCCGAGGTGGACCCGTTCGGGTGCCACCTGGCGAAGGAGCGAGAGGGCCCGGCTCGACCTGGGCCGAGGTGGGACCGTCTCAGGGCGCCACCTGGCGAGGGAGCTAGGGGTCGCCGGCTCTGCCGAGGTGAGCCCCTCCTGGGCGGACACCTGGCGGAGCGGCAGAGGGGCGCTCGACTTCGGCTGAGGTGGACCCGTCTCCGGGCACCACCTGGCGAAGGAGCGAGAGGGCCCGGCTCGACCTCGGCCGAGGTGGGACCGTCTCAGGGCACCACCTGGCGAGGGAGCTAGGGGCCGCCGGCTCGGCCGAGGTGAGCCCCTCCTGGGCGGACACCTGGCAGAGCGGCAGAGGGGCGCTCGACTTCGGTAGAGGTGGACCTGTCTCCTGGCGCCACCTGGCGAAGGAGCAAGAGGGCCCGGCTCGACCTCGGCCGAGGTGGGACTGTCTCAGGGTGCCACCTGGCGAGGGAGCTAGGGACCGCCGGCTCGGCCGAGGTGAGCCCCTCCTGGGCGGACACATGGCAGAGCGGCAGAGGGGCGCTCGACTTTGGCCGAGGTGGACCCGTCTCCGGGCGCCACCTAGCGGAGGAGCGAGAGGGCCCTGACCGACCTCGACTTCGACCGAGGCGGAGCCACATCTGACCTTGCTGGACCGCTCCCGTCCCGCCGAAAAAACTCCACGTGGATCGAATCACGTTCGGCGGAATCTGAGATACACCACGTCATCGTAACGGCCGTAACAGTTGCCCCCCATCCCCCCGTTCCGTTGAGGCATCACGGCTCGGAACGTGGGGATTTAATGCGGAGATGACGTGGGGAAGGCGAAGATCTCGCGCCATGATTGCCACGATCCTCGTCTCCGTTCCTCGTTGCGTCCAACGTCCTATAAGAGGCTGCCACGCGTCGCCTCTCCGGTTGCAATTAATGCGTCACTTTGAAATGGAGGCCGTTTCCCCGTAACCGAAGCGTCGATGTCGGGCGTGCGTCCACGCGGCATCCATCTGGTGGTCCGGAGCGGAATGATGGGTACGGCCACCGTCGATCGAATTTGAAAAGGAGGGGGACTTTCCAGAACGAGGCCCTTTCCCTTTCTCACACTCCGCCGGTGGTTTGCAGTAGGCTATCTTCCACTCCCCCGGGTTGCCGCCTCTTTTGCAAAGTGTGTTTCGGTGAGTGCCCTCGTCTGTCTCCCCCTTCCTTAGCAATCTTTCTTCACCACTTCCTTCTCCATGGCGCGCCGTCGCCATGTTTCGTCTAACCCGGATGAGGCCGGTCCGTCCCGACCGAGGACTCCATCGTCTTCCTCCTCGGAAGCGGAGGTGATCCCGGAGGAGGTCCGCAGGCGGCTCCAGCATTGGGGCATAACCATAGGTATCCCTAGGGGTCCCAGGTCCCCCCCTTAGTGGTCGCCCGTCCCATTTCTTCTCTTCCTCCTCCTGCTGTTTCCTCTGCTGGTCCCTCCGGTCACGTTTCATCGATGACCGAAGGTGACCTTTCCTCGCTCCGGGTAACCTATGGCATCCCGAAGTCGATCCATCTTTCTCTCCCACGGCCCGGGGACTGCGTCACCTTAAGCGGCCCCGGCCGAATAGCCTTCTACGAGGACTTCCTCCTTGGGGGTCTTCGGTTCCCTTTGCACCCCTTCTTCCTCTCCTTCCTCAGTCACTTCCGCCTGGTCCCGGCCCAGTTGGCTCCCAATGCCATCCGGGTCATCTTCGCCTTCATCGTCTTCTGTCACTTCCACGGGTTCGTTGCCCGTTTCTCTCTCTTCAGGGCTCTTTTCACCCTGAAGCGGTACTCCATCGATGATGGCTGGTGGTACATTTCACCCCGGCCTAGGTGTCTCCTGTTCGACCTCCCTTCCTCCATCAAGGGTTGGAAGAACCGGGTCTTCTTTGCCTCGGTCGAGGATGTCGACTGGGCCTGGAGCGAGCCGGATCGGTCCCCGAACCGGAACTCCCAAGTCGAGCTGGCAGACCAGGAGGTTTACTCCTTGCTGCTGAGCGATGTGGTCCCCTCGCTCGATGTTCTGCTCTCGGAGCAGAATTTGTTCGAGGCGGGGATCAGTCCCATCCGGGAGCCGGGTGAGGCTCAGTCTTTTTTCCTATTCCGCACTTCTCTCTTTAACTGGGCTGACCGACCTCCGTTCTTTTGCAGGAATGAAGTTCTCCCTGGAAAACCTTCTGGAGGGCGTCGCTCAAAGGGACACCGCCGAGGGAGATGAGCCCGCGGCGAAGAGGGCTCACACCAAGGTGAGCCGGGAGGCCGTGCCGACGCCCGCCCCAGGTCCAATAGCTGTAGTTCCCGCACCCAGGCCACCTCGGGCCTGGGCTGCCGACACCCCCGTCATCCGCCTCGACGGGGCTGCAGAAGAGGGAGGCCCGGTTCCCTCCCGGGCAGCACCCGCCTCCACCACAGCTCCGACGGCACCGCCGGCGACTCCAACTGCCCCGCCGGTGGCAGTCCCACCCGGGGGGTCGGTCGCTCCTGCCACCGTCGATCTATCCGCCCCGCCGCCGACCCTCACGAGCCGGTGCTCCGTGATCCGCGATCAGGGGCTCGCAGAGAGGGTAATGGAGTTTGCCTGTACCTCCCGGGACCGCCGACTGAGGGGCGGCCGGGACTACGCCGATGCTCTGCTCGGGATCCTCCCGCAGCTCTTAACGGTAAGTCCGGACTCGGAACCCTCCCCTTCAAAGTTCCAGTTGACTTCTAACTGACCTATTCCTTTTTTTTGTGCAGATCGGGATCGACGTGATACCGTTGAGGAATTTCCTCGCAGGGTACGCCAAAAAGGATGCCGAGAAGGAGGAGAAGCTCGGCAAACTCGCAGCCAATGTGAAGGGCCTCATGGAGAAGGGGGTCGAGCTGCGGGGGAACAACCAGGCCCTTCAATCCGACCTAGCACGCGCCGAGGGGCGCATCAAGGAACTGGAGGCCTCTCTGTTCGAGGAGAGGATCTCCAACTAGCGGCGCGTGGAGGAGGACGCAGCGAAGAAGGCTCGCCTTCGAGCTCAGTCCCAGTCGCTGGAGTGCTAGGTGGAAGAGGCCCGGAGGGAGGCGAGCGCAGCCAAGGAGCGGAGCTCCTACGTCAACGGGCTACTGGAGGCTTCAAAGCGGGAGGCGCAAGAGGCCATCCCGAAATTCCGGGCCTCCGACGAGTACATCGCGGAGGTCCGGGAGGCCACCGTGGACTCCTTCCTGAAGGGGTTCCAGGTGTGCCGGGAGAAGATGGGCTTCTTCTACCCCGAGCTCGATCTCAGCGGGGTGGTTCTCGTCGGTAGAAGGCAGGAGCCCACCGGTGAGACTCCAGCTGTAGCAGGCGACGCGGCTGTAGCTCCAGAGCAACCTCCCGAGCAGCCACCGGTCAACGGCGAAGGTGGAGAGCGCGTGCCCTCGCCCGAGGACAGTGCTGCCGTGCCAAATTAGCTTCCACCTGTACCCCCCCTTTTTTTTTGAGGACTCCCGGCCTGTCGGGACTCCTTCACTGTACTATTTCAAATCAATGAAAAATCCCTTTTTGTTAAGTCTCGACCTCGTCTTCTTTTCTTTTTCTCTTCTCTCTTTTTTTTTGTCTTGTTGAGATGTTTGCTTCGAGTGCCGAGATTAGGTCCTGTTGTTTGCTCCGGGCTGAGTTCGCGGGTAGGCTGAGTCCCATCCAGCGTTCAGATCGAAGTTTGGAGCTTTCAGATTGGGCGACGGTAGAGCAGGCCTTGTGCGAGTCTTTCGAGATTGCCAGGCTGTTCTCCGTAATCGCATGGGCGAGCTTGGCTCTGCCCCACCTTCCGGACCGAAGTCCAGGACTTCCGGACTGAACCCCGGGGCCGCAGGCTTTATCCAAGCCTTGCGCGGCTTGCCGAGATGTTCTCCGTGATCGCGTGGGCGAGCTTGGCTCTGCCCCGCCTTCCGGACCGAAGTCCGGGACTCCCGGACAGAACCCCGGGGCTGCAGGCTTTATCCGAGCCTTGCACGGCTTGCCGAGCTGTTCTCCGTGATCGCGTGGGCGAGCTTGGCTCTGTCCCGCCTTCCGGACCGAAGTCCGGGACTTCCGGACTGAACCCCGGGGCCGCAGACTTTATCCGAGCCTTGCATGGCTTGCCGAGCTGTTCTCCGTGATCGCGTGGCCGAGCTTGGCTCTACCCCGCCTTCCGGACCAAAGTCCGGGACTTCCGGACTGAACCCCGGGGCCGCATGCTCTATCCGAGCCTTGCGCGGCTTGCCGAGCTGTTCTTCGTGATCGCGTGGGCGAGCTTGGCTCTGCCCCGCCTTCCGGACCGAAGTCCGGGACTTCTCGCTTTCTCGGGTCTTCAGCCATAGCCGTGTTCGCCGAACTTAGAGCTAAGCGCCTCTTTTCCTACGAGGCGAGAAAAAGCGTTTGAAGTAAAGAAATTTTATTGCAGGAGTTCGAGGAATCTTACATTATTGATAATATATTGCAGGAGTTCGAGGAATCTTACATTATTGATAATACATCCTCAGGTTCGAGGCATTCCAGGTCCGAGGGAATCTGGACCCTCCTAACTCCTCCAGGTAATAGGCCCCGTGAGGGAGGACTTCCGCCACCCTGTACGGGCCCTCCCAGTTCGGGGAGAGCTTCCCGCACTCTCGCGGCTGGGAAGCTTCAGCATGCCGGAGCACCAGATCTCCGGGGCGAAAGGACTTCGGTCGCACCCGGGCATTGTAGTACCTGGCCACTCGCTGCCTGTACGCTACCATCCGGACTCGAGCCTTGTCCCTCGTTTCCTCAAGGAGGTCCAGGTTTAGCATCATCCTGGCAGGGTTCTCTGCTTTGTCGTACTGCTCCACGCACAGGGTGGGTAGACTGAGCTCAATCGGGATGACCACCTCGGCTCCGAAGACGAGATTGAACGGGGTCTCGTCGGTGACCATCCTTGGGGTGGTGTGGTACGTCCACAGGATGCTCGGGAGCTCTTCTGCCCACCTACCCTTGGCCTGATCCAGCCTCATCCAGAGACCTTGCAAGATGGCTACAATCAGGAACCTCCGCTGTCCGGATGCCGGGGGAAAGGGACCTAAGAGATCCATCCCCCACTAGGCGAACGGCCACGGAGCCAAGAACTGGGAAAGCGGAGTGGAGGGCTGCCGCTGCACCACGGCGTGCCGTTGGCACCGATCACACTTCTTCACGAAGTCGGCGGCATCCTCCTTCATTGTTTCCCAGAAATAACCTTGGAGAAGGGCCTTGTATGCTAGCGCTCTGCCCCCCACGTGGTTCCCACAGATGCCCTCGTGGATTTCCTGGAGTACGAGTGTGGCCTCCGCGGGTCTCAGGCACCTGAGAAGGGGATAGGAGTAGGACCTCTGATACAGCTGCCCATCCATGAGGACGAACCGCGCGGCATTCTTTTTGATAAGATGGGCCGCCGCGCGGTCTTCCGGCAAGGTGCCACCGGTTATGTACTCGACGTACTTGTCCATCCAGCTGGGCTCCTGGCTGACCCATTGGACCTCCACATGGGTCTCGTAGCTCGGGGCCTTGAGGCGCTCTACATGGGCGCGACCCAGCAACGAGTCCGGCAGGGTGGCAACCGGGAGAGAGCGTCCGCACGGGCGTTTTCCCCACGGGGTATATGGAAGATGCTGAAGCACCGAAATCCGGCCGTGCTCGTTTTGACGAGCTCCAGATATTTCGCCATTTGAGGGTTGTGCGCACCGTATTCTCCTGAGATTTGTCCGGCCACCAGCTAGGAATTAGTGAAGGCCTTGAGGTTGGCCACGCCCAACTCGCGGGCAACTCTCAGCCCGGCGAGGAGCACCTCGTATTCCGCCTGGTTGTTAGTTGCGGCGAACTGGAAACGAAGTGCACATTCGGCGACGACCCCATCGCAGTTGGCGAGGATGAGACCGGCTCCGCTCCCGCCGGAGTTTGAGGCCCCATCCACGTGAAGGATCCATGCGTCCTCCTCGGGTCCCGGTTTCAATTGCTGGTGCAGAGGGTCCTCCTCTGTCCCCTTGCTTAGGCATGCGCACTCGACCAAGAAGTCAGCCAGCACTTGCGCTTTCATGGCCGACCTTGGCCGATAAGCTATATCAAACTCACTGAGCTTGAGTGCCCACTTCGCCAATCGCCCTGATGTGTCGGGTCGACTGAGTATCGCTTTCAGCGGCTGATCAGTCAGGACGGTAATAGGATGTGCTTGGAAATAGGGCCTGAGATGCTGAGCAGACACTATTAACGCAAAAATGAACTTTTCGGGCCGGGAATACCTGAGCTCCGCATCGCGGAGGAGTTTGCTTGTGTAGTACACCGGCCTCTGGACTCCCTGGTCGTCGATCCGAACCAAGACCGAACTGACGGCCTCTGGGGTGACAGCCAGGTAGAGGATGAGCTCCTCTCCTTCTTCGGGCCTGGAAAGTAGTGGGGGTGATGCAAGCATCTTCTTCAGCTCGCCAAACGCCTCCTGGCACTCCTCGGTCCAGGCGAAGTCGCTCATCTTTCTCAGCACTTTGAAGAAGGGCTGGCAGCGGTCGACCGACCTCGAGATAAACTGACTCAGAGCGGCTATTCGGCCGGTGAGTCGCTGCACCTGCTTCTTGGAGGTGGGTTGCTCCATGTCCAGGATAGCCTGGACCTTTTCCAGGTTGGCTTCAATCCCTCTTTGGGTCACCTGAACCCCAGGAATTTCCCGGTGGAGACGCCGAAGGCGCACTTCGCCAGGTTCAGCTTCATCTGGTGAAGTCGGAGGTTGCCGAAGGTCTCCGCCAGGTCGCCAACATGATCCGAGAGGGGCTTGCTCATCACTAGCATGTCATCCACGTACACTTGCAAGTTGCAGCCGATCTGGTCCTTGAAGACTTTGTTGACCAGTCACTGGTACGTGGCCCTGGCGTTCTTGAGGCCAAACGGCATCATCATGTAACAGAAAGTTTCACGGTCGGTGACGAAGGCGGTGTGCTCTTCGTCCTCCGGGTTCATTCGAATCTGGTTGTACCCGGAGAAGGCATCCATGAAAGAGAGGAGGCGATGCCCCGAAATGGTGTCCACCAGCTGGTCAATCTTCGGAAGAGGGAAGCTATCCTTTGGGCAGGCTCGGTTGAGGTCGATGTAGTCCACACAGATCCTCCACTTGCCGCTACTCTTCTTTACCATGACCACATTCGCCAACCAGCTGGGATATTGGACTTCCCGCACGAAGCCAGCGGCGAGAAGCTTTTCCACATCTTTGTTGATGGCCCTCTGCCTTTCTGCAGCGAAGCTCCTCTTCTTCTGGCGGACAGGGCGGCACCTCGGATCCACGTTCAGCCTGTGGGTGATGACATCAGGGGGGATGCCTGGCATGTCGGCCGCGGACCATGCAAACAAGTCCGCATTCGTGTGGAGGAAATCTAGTAGGCGGGCCCGTTCCTCCTCCGGGAGCTGGGCCCCCACCTGCACAGTCTTCTGAGGGTCCGAACCAAGGGGATATGTCAACAGACGCTCTACGGGTCCTCCCCTAGGTTCCTTCTCCCTTAAGTCGAGGTCGTCGACGTCGGGACTGAGCTCGGCGCCCCGGGCACCTGGGACCGTCTGAAGGCAATGCTGGACTGGCTGGGTCGTCCCCCTCATCACCCCAGGCCCGGAGGCCGTAGGGAATTGCACTAGCAACCGCCTTATGGAAATCGTGGCATCCAGCTGATTGAGCCCCGGACGCCCAAGGATTGCGTTGTAAGGCAAAGGGAGCTTGACGACGGTAAACATCATCATGACTGTGGTCTGTCGAGGTGGGGATCCAGCGGTAACCGGGAGAGTGATCTCCCCTTCGACCCCCACCGAGTCCCCGGTAAAGCCCACAAGAGGTGCATGCACCGGCCTTTGCTGATCATGGGACAGGTTCATTCAGGAAAAAGCATCATAAAAAAGCACATCAGCGGAGCTTCCACTATCCACGATGTACAGGGTGCTTTGCAATGGTCATCTCGACCACCACAGCATCATTATTTACATTATTGTTTTCATTCCCCTTCTCAGAAGGGGGTACATCCTCTGGGTCTCCAACCTCCCGGGCTCTCTTTGCCGCCCGCCCAATTCCACAAGAGATCATGCCCACTGGCTTCTCCATCGGACGATTGTCGATCGCGGGGACCGGGGGAAGAGCCGCGAGCGGCTGTCCCTTCGCCGGGGCTTCGATCCGCACGAACTTTCTGAGGTAGCCTCTTTTGATCAGCTCCTCGATTTCTCGCTTCAGATTACGACACTCCTCCGTGTCGTGGCCATGCTCGCGGTGGAACTGGCAGTACTTTGACTTGTCGCGGGTGCTTCTTGGGTTCTGAGGGGGGGGTCGGTGAAGGTAGCGCTCGCCCTCAATTTCCATGAGGATCTTCATCCTGGGGGCAAGGAGAGGGGTGAAACTTCGCTCCGTGGCGGCCTCGCCCTTCAGCTTCGAATTTGGATGAGGGTCAGCAAGTGGCCCGGGCCGCCGGGCCCCTGGAACATCTCTCGGGGCCGACTTCTTCAAGGTCCTCCCGTCCAGCTCTCGGCGGGTGCGATCGGCCTCCTCCGCTCGGATGTACTTGTGGACACGGAGGAGGAGCTCGGAGTACGTCCTGGGGGATTTTTTGTCCAGGAAATAAGTCAGGCAGGATATCTTGAGCCCGCACTTTAAAGCCAGCATGGCAACGGGCTCGTCCAAGCTGTAGATCTCCATGGCAGCGGTCTTGAAGCGGGTGATGTAGTCCCGAAGCGGCTCCTGGTCCTGCTGGCAGATGGAGAAGAGGCTGTCCACCTCTCTCGGCACCTTCCGACAAGCATCGAAGTGCGCCACAAACTTTCCTTCCAACTGATGGAAGGAGCAGATGGATCCGAGCTCGAGGCGGGTGAACCAGACTCGAGTAGCCTTCCGGAGGGTAGCGGAAAAGGCAATGCATAAAAGAGCATCTGTGGCCCCCTGGACCCTCATGAGAGCTTTGTAGCTCTCCAGATGGTCCAAGGGGTCGGTGGTCCCATCGTAGGGATCCACCTGCGACATGCGGAACTGGCTCAGAATCGGCTCCGCTTGAATTTCCTGGGAGAAGGGGGGACGGGAGTCGTAGCCCGCCGGATCCGTCGAAGAGTTCTGCAGGTCGGCAAATCGGCAGGCGAACTCCGCCAGTTTGTGCTCGTGCTCCTCCAAGCGCCTCTCGGCCTGGCGCATGATGGCCTCATCAGTGGAATCTTCCACCGAGGCCGCTGGTGAAGGAGGCGCCGATCGATCTCGGTGCAGGATTTTGCCTCGATGTCGCTTACTGCGACGCGCTATCTCGGCCTCATCGGTCGGGGATTGACTCTCATGATCCGCCGAACCGGAGTGATTTCTCTTCGCAGGAGTTTGGTGGCTCCCGCGGGGGTTGGAGGCTGCCCGCGGTTGGGACGACCTGCCATGGATAGAGCGCAGGCTTCCTCGCGGCCCCACGGTTTGAGCCGTGGGGGTCCCCGGCTAGGCTGCGTGGCCAAGGAGCGCTGCTGATGCTGTAGCTGCCGAACTGCTGTAGTCAGGGTTTGCAGTTGTTGAATGACGGCTACAAAAGGTCCGTCCACCGAGGTCGGCTGTGGTGGAAGAGGAGGGGGAGCAGGGAGCTCCCTCTCCGGGCTGCGTGGCCCCTGAGGGGAGGGGGCCTCCCCTACTCGGCTGGTGGACGCTTCGCGTCCATGCGTGACCACCATGGCCGGAGCACGCTTCGTCCACAGAAAGCTAGCTCCCACTGGGGGTGTTGTCCTGTCCCCCTTCCTGGCGCGCCAATCTGTTGCCGATCTCGCCGCCGTGCCTGTGGCTTCAGAGCCGCTGATTTGATTAGACCGTCTCACCCTGAGGTCTCCTGACTCCCAGTCCTGCAAGACAAGGTCAGAAGCCCTGGTCGGGGGTCCCGGCGAGGGAGCTCCGATGGTCAAGTTAGAAAACGACGAGAGGGAACAGAGTCTCCAAGACGGGCCCCCGAAGGAGTCCCAGACTTAGAGATCGTGCTAGCAAGAGAGGTCATAGGAAGAGTAGAAATCCGGCCGAGTTCCTTCACCGAGCTTGCGCCAAGGGCCCCCTCTCGGGGTCTTGGATCCTGCTCTTGGTGCTTTTCCTTTTTCCAGCCTCTGTTTCTTGCTTACCTGGTCGTCTACTCTTCCCCCCTTTTAACTCCCCACGCTGCCTTCTCTCCCTCTCTTTCTCCTTTCCCTTTTGGATCAAAGAACCCGGCGGCCTCATCGCCTTGCTTGCCGGGCCTAGCGAGGAAAGAGTAGAGAGAGGACGCCGGCCAGACCGTTGGCCTGACCTTGGGCCGAGCGTGAGCGCTCTCCTTCCCAGGCGCCGACAACGCCCGGTACTGGGTCTTGTTTTGTCAGGACTTCGCCTCTCGACGGTGGAACCTGTCGGGTCGATGAAAGCGAGGTTTCGCGTGACGCCGCCGACCGTACGGGCACTTTTCTCAGGGTGCGGCACGCACCGCTCGAGGGGCAGTCTCGGAACTCGTGCCCCTGCTCCTCAGAGGCCCCACCGCACAGGTTGGCCGGCCTCGACCGAGGTGGACCCCTCCTGGGCGGACACCTGGCGGAGCGGCAGAGGGGCGCTCGACTTCGACCGAGGTGGACCCGTCTCCGGGCGCCACCTGGCGAAGGAGCGAGAGCGCCCGGCTCGACCTCGACCGAGGTGGGACCGTCTCTGGGCGCCACCTGGCGAGGGAGCAAGGGGCCGCCGGCTTCGACCGAGGTGGGACCGTCTCTGGGCGCCACCTGGCGAGGGAGCAAGGGGCCACCTGGCGAACACCTGGCGGAGCGGCAGAGGGGCGCTCGACTTCGGCCGAGGTGGACCTGTCTCCGGGCACCACCTGGCGAAGGAGCGAGAGGGCCCAGCTCGACCTCGGCCGAGGTGGGACCGTCTCAGGGCGCCACCTGGCGAGGGAGCTAGGGGCCGCCGGCTCGGCCGAGGTGAGCCCCTCCTGGGCGGATACCTGGCGGAGCGGCAGAGGGGCGCTCGACTTCGACCGAGTTGGACCCGTCTCCGGGCACCACCTGGCGGAGAAGCTAGAGGGTCCTGACCAACCTCGACTTCGACCGAGACAGAGCCATATCTAGCGTTGCTGGATCGCTCCCGTCCCGTCAAAAAAATTTCACGTGGATCGAATAATATTCGACAAAATCTGAGATACGTCACGTCATCATAACGACCGTAACACACATCATTGCCATCCTGGGTGAGTTAATTTGGAGTACCTCCCCCTTCCTTTAGTTCGTCTTCTTATTCTTTTATTTATTTATTCATTTATTGCTTTAGTTCTCGAGACTCTATCCTTGGTTCCCTCTAGTTTGACACTGCGGGAACTATTCTTTTCCTTTAAAAACCTTTTTCCGCATGGGGTTCCATTAATTTCAGTGCACTGATGTTGTTGCGTGGCTTCTGTACATGAATCAGGCCTTTGATCCTTGATTTTATGAACTGTATGAAATTCTTATTTTTTTAGTGTTAATGTCAGGTTTTTTTTTTTTAAGATAAAAAAGAGAGAGAGAGGGGGAGAGGAATTCCAACATAGCTACTCCTATGCAGATTATCATAAAGCCCGAGATCAATGTTTGATTTGGACTGAACATAACCCTTCCCACTACAAGGATGAGTACATTACTCAGACATGATCCTTTCCATCACAAAGATCAATACATCATCCTAGCATCATCTTGTTCTAGGGCTGATAGTTTCTCAAAGAACAAAAGCCCTAGCCACTCCATCATCCCCACGTTCTAAGATTTATTTTGGAATTATTCTAGTCATCCATGAAAATCATTACTTAAATCTAGAATGTATTGGTATAAAGTCAAGGATCGTTCCAACTGGACAACCACGCGGGTGGTTAATGACTAGTTGTAAGATCTGTTAAATCCTCCTAACATTTGAGTTACACCTCTATATATCTCGGTCTTCTTCTCTTCTAAGAGATTTTATTTTAAAATTACTCAAAACAAGAAACTTACTTATCTTAAAAAAATTTTATAAGGGGTGTAATTCCTGGATCGGAAGTTATCTTTTTAACTGAAAACAAACTATGCTTTAGTTTATAAATTAAAAATGGAAGATGGTGCTTTTTCCCTACTCAGAAGTAACGATCGATTTTTAACCTTGTAAGTTATACTTGGGAGTGATAAGCATTTGCATATTTCTATCTGGTTAATGCATTCTTCTTTGTTGAATTCTATGCGAAGAAAAACGTGGCCACAATGTGAGGGACTTTGACATAAACCAACCTGCCCCCGAGAAGGAGGAGGACGAGGAGATCCCTGAGGGAGACAATGATGAGGAAGGAGAGAACAAAAACCCTCGGCGGAAGAGGCTCCGCCTCTCCGAGGAGCAGACCAAGTTGTTGGAACAGAGCTTCAGGATGAACCAGCTGAACATTAGCCAAGTAAGAGTACTTGTGTTTCTTTATCAACTGAACGAATTAATGGCATTAAAGAATGCTGGTGTAACGATAACTGAAGTTAATTTAATTTGTTTCCGTTAAGTTGATTGATGTTGTTAGTTGTTTCAGTGGGATAAGGATTAAGGAAGAGTCAGCAGTGAAGGCGAAGCTGAAGCCACGCCAAGTGGAAGTCTGGTTTCAGAACCGCCGGGTCAGGTACGTGGAGAGTATTAATAGGGTCATTCCGGGAAGAATATGATAGACTTTACGTGAACTTCTGAGGGGAGCCCTTCTTAGGCTGACAGCATGCATGGTTTTGGCTCGTAGAAGTCATCATCATGCTTTTTAAAGTCGCTTCATGTCTAGGAAGTGAAAATTTTTTTTTTTTTTTTGTCCAAGAAGTGATCATTTCTCTCCAACAGTTCTAATTAGAACTGTTAATAGCAAACAAACATGCCATTAATCTTAATTCGGACCTGATGTTTTTCCATCAATTCATTTTTAAATAACATGTAGCTTTCATTGGAATATGTTAATCTTGACAGTTGATTAAATAAAGATACATAGTTGTTGCTTACTAGCAAATAAATTAAGATGCAGCCGGTTATGTTATCTAATCATGTGTCTCTATAACCAGTTGATCTTTAGCAAAAGTATGTGGTTTCTCTTAGTTATATTGTCAGTTAGCAGAGTTAGTGACAAGGTATATAATGAAAACCTAAATCAAACCATCCACCTCATGTGTCTTCCAATTGGAAGGCATCTTCTTTTCTTTCTTTTTTTTATTTTAATAATAAAATAAAATATTTAAGTAACCAATCTATAATAAATACAGTAAAAATCATCAACCAAAAGAATATTTCTAAAGGATACAAGAACCTTTTTCATGGAGGACCAAAGAACGTTTCCCAAATGATTAGTCGCATAAGAAGCCATCCAATCAACCGCGAAATTGGCTTCCCTATAAACATGCCTGACCACTATCCCGGAACATCCCTGCAGCATCCTAATAATATCGCAAATAAGAATAAGAAGGTGAGCAGACGAGAAGCGAAAAGCCTGCTGAATCTACGATATGACCATAAGAAAGTCATCCTCAATAATAAGCTCCACGTGAAGGGATACCGTGGCATAGTGAATGCCAGTCCATGCCTCCTAAAGCTCAGCCATGAAAACGGTAGGGCTTTGGCTGGCGCCCTTGGACCGTTATTTCTAGCCATCTTGGACTTCTTTTTTCTCATGAAAATCGGTGGAAAATATCGACCCTGTCTAATCTCGATCGAGTGACCAGGAGGGTCAGGAGGGGGATTCACTCATCGATACAGGCACAGATACATATGTTTCAGGCGAATATGTGCAGGCAAGCGCATAATATTTCTATGCAGATTTTTTCTGCATACAAATAAGTATGCGGATATACAGGCCTGAAGGCTTCAAGGCCTCCACGCCGAAAAATATTTGATTTAAAATGTTCGATACCATCAAGGTACAAATCGGTCAAAATAGAAAAAAAAAAGATCCTGGTCTCTCGCTCAACTATGACAGGTCTCCGAAAATAATTTTTGAATTTAACCGAATCTTCTGCAGAGTTATACCTCGAATTCATGACTTGTTGATTATGAAATAAGATCCCAATTAGCTGGGTCACCGTCTTGACGATGTGTACAATTAACTTTCATGTACATACGTTGCCCGATAAAAAAATGAGTTGCAGACGGATGCATAAAACATCTGTGCGGCTGTAATTCCGCATAATATTATTATTTGCAGACGTTTGTAATATCCGTACCAAATGTCCGTCCGTCGCGCTTGCTCGCTTCCCGCCACCCTCCTTCATGACTCCCTCCGCATCCTACTCGCCTGTGGCGGACGAAGCCTCCGCTACCGCCTCTACCTGCTTCCAGAGATCGATTTGCCGTCGAGACGCTCAGTCGCGGTCCTTGTCAAAAACGGCCGTGCCCTATGGCTAATCGGATACAGGGGAAGGGAACGGGTAGGATCAGTTCCTTACGAGGGCGAATAAAGGAGGAGATGAGGAGGCAGGCCCAGACACCTCCACGATGCTTGATTGAATGCCTAAAAGAAAAAAGAGTTAAAAAAAAGGGGAATGGTTTTTTCTTTCTCTGTGAAAGGTCAGTCTCAAAAATCCGTGCCTTTTTCTTATAAAATCCTTAGCTATTTTGCTTGTTGTTGTCGTTCATGTAGAGATATCTTGGATTGGTAAAGGCGGAAAGAGATTACCTCCTCTGTCACCTGGATGCAAATATTAAGCATTGGATTTCTTCAAACATCGTCAATGTATTTTTGGGTCCCATATCCCTTGTGTCCTCTCTTTTAGAGAGCTTTCCCGTTCTAGGAAACAAGATCCCAATCTAATCCTGTTTTGGTGGTAAACAGTTTAATTCATTTAGATCGAGGGACAAAAGAAATCAGCCCAGAGGAGTCCATGTAGGATCCACAAAATTAGTTGCAAATAATCCACCATCTTATCCGCCACATAGAGTGTACGCATTTTTGTTTCAACTCCGATCCCTCTGCTAGAAGAATTATCTCCCATAAATATATGACACTATACTTTCCTTCTACTAGAGTTCATAAGTCATCCTGTCTATATTTCCAGGAACTGGGTTAAGGATGTGAAATGCAGAGAGAAACTTCTTCTTTGTGCCTTTTTTTGTTAATGTAGGAACTATCAACTAGCCACTGGAGTGTTCACCATACTAGGAAGTCCCCATTATCTATCCCATTCATCAACAAGCATACACTGGCGATCACAAGGATTATACTATTATCTCTACCAAGAGAGGGTGAAAAGAAAGCAGATATATTATACCGCAACCCAGATACTCGCAAAGACCATGGCCAAGCACTTAGACAAATGAAGCCTTGGAACCAAAACAAGGAAAGGGATAGAGCTCTTGTTGTCCTCCACCTCTAAAGCCCTCTTTTATAGACCTCTTGTCATCTAAGGAGAATGCACCCCTATCCCAAGGATTACAATAGGGAAATGCGAGATAGAGGTGATTTCACTCTGCCACTGAAGTTTTGCTTCTGCTAAAGATATGGAACAATGCAGAATTGGAAACAAGTTTTAACCTAATATGTCACTGTAATTTAATCGGGATCATGCCGATTAAGCTCAAGAGAAATTAACAAAGTGGTTCCACCTTTGACCTTCATCAACCACCCATAACTTCTAGACGATGATTGGCTAGGTAGACCGGAAAGTAATGTAACAGGCGTGAGGCATTTTGGAAATTCTATGGTTCTTTTAATATTTCCTGGCCATCCACATATTTGAAAGGGTGTTGAAGAAAGAGTTTGATTTATGAGGATTGTTATAAATGTAGTGTTGATGTTTAAGTTATAATTTTTGATACCACCTTTTAGAAGCTAGCTGTTATTTAGATGTTTGAGCATACTTGCTGTAGACTAGCTGTTTAAGTGTTTCAAGACAACTATTTAGCATTATAAAGATGTTTGGTTTAAGTTGTTACTGCTACACACTAGCTGTTTTTAATTAACTACTCCAAAATAAGAATTGTGAAGCTTCTTTCTGACATCCATTTCCTTCCAAAATGCATAATCATGTTATTATATTTTCCTTGTTTCCATTCACATCCTATATGCTTTGGGATTGTCAGGGAAAAATTAACGAACATGACAAAGAGATGCATACTATTTTTTCCAACTTATATGAAGCTACATCAGAAAGAAGGCTTTGTTATATCTCAATTTTGATTGGTGCTGCTTAGGTTCATGAAAATTGTCATGGAGAGGCTTTCACATAGATAATCATAGTTTTATTGCACCAATGCAATGCTTAAAAAGTACAGGCTTCTTTGTGAGTGTGAGTGTATTTGGCCAACGTCATTGAAGAAAGCAACTTTAGCATTAGAGCAAGTGGCAATGTTTGTTAAACCAGATATGTACTGAAGTGCATGTAGAAAAGAGTAGGACAATCTATAATCCAAGTATGGTAATCGCATGCTTTTTTGATAGCCCACAAAAGAAGTGGAGAATCATTTTTCTTATGAGCTTTATTTTTCCACTGAAGCATACAGTATCTCAGTTGAAGTTGTTCTACTTTATTACCCTTAAGTGTCCATGATGTATAACAACATCAATCTGCATCCAAATCACTAATAGACTTCTCTTCAAGGGGGACCCTGGAAGCATAGGAAACATAGTTTCTGCAGCAAAGCCCATGAGCGGAATTGAACAGTCACACATCATCCACCCATTTACTCTCCTCCCATTTTTTTCTGAGTATGGCAGAAGAACCCTACTCCCTCTTCATGCCCAAAATCCATTACTTCCCTTTCTCAGTTAATGGGATCTCATCATTTCTGGGCTTTTTCTGAGTCCCTGACTTATACATAAATGCCTGTGAGGGTTTCATCGAGAATAGGGCGAACAGGGAAGAGCAGAGGTGGTTTTGATAGATGGGAAGAGCTTGGATAGGATGGGGCTATTTTAGAGTTGGAGACTTAGTTTAGATTATCTGTGTGTTGGGGAGGCCATCATGGTGGAGGAAGAGAGGCTGCCATGGGTCACTAGTGAGTGTGAGAGATTGATTGTTACGTTGAGGAGTGCAATGGTTTTCAGTTTGGTAGTGCAGTACATGGATATAACTGACTGCGGTACTGGGGCAGGATGGGAGGGATGATCACATGAATATGGGAAAAAAGATTCGGAGTATTGAGCGGACAACTTTTGATCATGATATGGCTTGCTTACCATGTTTTTTTTTTCCACTATACAATTTCTATGAAAATTGTTTTTAAGAAATGCCTACATGGTGGTATAAAAATATTTTAACATGCCTGAAGACCATGCTACAGTGAGAAGTGATCTGATGAGATCAAGAATTATCATGTAGCTCAGGAATTGTAGGAAAAACAAACAAAAATGTAAAGAAAACTCGTTCTTCAATAATTCTATATGAAAATACTAAGGTGAAAGATGGGAGAGACAGCGTATCATATATGAGGAGTTGAGCATTGCTCATATTGCCAACCAACTCTCATGGGAAGAGCCACCTTCAACAAGCATGGTATGGTTCATTAATATCATGCTATCACAGGGAGGCTTTGTCTAAACACCAAAACTTTACAAGCTAGTTGAAAAAAAAAATGGTTTTGGGGGCATCATTTTTCAGATTTGGTTTCCACCCAACTGGCTATTGTTCAATGATATGAGCCAATGGTTATGCTAAACATATCAGTTCAGGTTTGACCACCTTCCTCAGAAAATTAAACAAAGGTACATCTTAAGTTGGAACTTTTTGTTACATATGCACCTTAATGACACTCCACAATTTCAGTATATCCATTAACTGATTAAGTTCACCTGGTTAGATGTATGAGGGTTTTCCAGCAACGGCAACTCTGACCAATCGTAAACAGCAAAGTATTTGATTTTCATTGCTGTTGATTCTGAGATTTTGCCTTTAAATAGTGACTGAACTGAGAATTTTGTACCCCTCTATTATTCATGAGCCAGGATAACTCGCTGATGCCACCATATGACATCAAGCCCAAATTGGAAAGTCCTAGTCACCAATCACACTTCTCCTTTCTTTGACCATGTACCTTTGTATGAAAGCATTACAATATTGCCTATGAAGGTTCAAATTCAAAGTCAATATGGTTATATCTTGCTTATCAAAGTATAGATATGTAGTTTTTGAAACACATATTCTTTAATAACATGCAATCTGTTTGTGCATATTTGTAATGAGATTTATGATATGTATGAATTAAAATGTCCAAGGGGTTTTGTTCATGTTGTTCAAGAAATGAAATACCTGAAGATTTTTGTTCATATACAAGATGTATGATTTTATTTATTCCATGACATTTTGGAATTATTTGGGTTCATGTACATAAGGTATGCTTTGTAATGGATTGCATATTATTTAGGGGTGGAATCTTCATGATGATTTTGCATGAACATTTTAATGGTTATAATGTGTTTCATGACACTTTAGCAAACAAATTATTGGTGATTTGGGTACATGTACTTGCTGTATGCTTTGCAGTAGAATTGTTGCTTTTTTGGAATGAAATCTTGGGCTAAGTTTGTTAATACACATTTTATAGAATTTTAATGTGTTCCTCATCTCTCAAAAAAAAAAGTGTTCCTTGTCATTTTAGGAAACAAAATCCTTGAAGATGTGGGTTCATATGCTCATGATACGCTCCCTAATATTGTGCATGCTATTCTTTGAAACAAAATACTAAGTGATTTGGTTCTTGTACATGCAATTCTATGACATGACTAGGAAAAAATATGTAGCAAAGATTCAGTGCTATTAATCCCAACTCTATATAAATAGACAGAACAGGGGAAGAATCTTTCAAAATACATGTTTTACCATCTCTCATGTTAATCAACAAGAGTGAGAATATCTTACGCGGAAAGTAGTGCCCCCCACACGCCCTGATTTCACGACACAACAAAAGAAAATTTTACCTAGAGGCCTAGCTTCTTTCAGGCTCCCTTTTGTAGTAATGTTGGTGGGTAAGTTGGGATCAACATATCTGTTTTTGCCTGATAGATCTTGAGGTACCCTCCCTTCCCCCCACTTCACTATCCCCCTCCGTGTATGTGTGTGTGTGTCTGTCTTATTTGTCCATTCATCTGTGGCTTATACCTTTTTCTTGGATTCAATTTGAAAGAATAGGTGGTCACAAAATGGGAGGCTTTGATACTGACCAATTGGTCCTGATGATGAGGCAGCTTTGTGGAGCAAGAAGGCAGGTCCAGTGTTCAACGAATGTTTAGCCAATCCACACCCTCAGCCCTGTAGGAGAGGATATCTTGCTATTTTTCTAGTTAGCCTGCTGTTATGGCAACTACTTACTCGGCCTTGAAAACCAACCGGACCACCAACTAAGGAGAAGTCGGAATTATCGACTACACCACTGACTAAGGAGGCGACTAGCTTACTAACTGAGAAAAAGACGACTATGAAGGAGACGACTAAGATGGCCGCTATACTAACTAATTGCAATATCCCAAACCGTGAAGCTGCAAACAACTAAACCCGATTGGCATGATGTGCCTCTACATGCATCCATCGAGTGTTTATTTGAACCCAACTAACTACCAACATAGTCCTAGTCGGGCATGCTAGGATGCAATGTTAAGGTCTCCATCGGTAATAAGAAGCTGCCTTGATACTTGGAGTTCACGATGCCTGAATAAGTGGTAGAAGCCACCCGATTACAACTATCCCAGCAAATATCATGGCAGACAAGATTTCAACAAAACCTGTTATCCCAACAAAAAGATACCAATAGAAAAGATTCCAAAGGATACAATCCTAACATCCCAACGGAATTCATCATCCATGTTAGAGGATTTTTCTAGTAAGCTTGCTGTTATGGCAACTACTTACTTGGCCTTGAAAACCAGCCGGACAACCAACTAAGAAGAAGTCGGAATCACCGACTACACCATCGATTAAGGAGGAAATGACTAGCTTACTGACTGAGAAGAAGACGACTAAGATGGCCACTATACTAACTAATTGCAATATCCCAAACCGTGAAGCTGCAAAAGACTAAACCCGATTTGCATGATGCCCCTCTACATGCATCCACCGATTATTTATTTGGACATGATTAACTACCAGTGTAGTCCTAGTCGGGCATGTTGGGATGCAATGTTAAGGTCTCCATCGATAGTAAGAAGCTGCCTTGATACTCGGAGTTCACGATGCCTGAATAAGTGGTATAAGCCACCCGATTACAACTATCCTAGCAAATATCATGGCAGACAGAATCTCAACAAAACCTGTTATCCTAACAAAAAGATATCAATAGAAAAGATTCCAAAGGATGCAATCCTAACATCCCAACGGAATTCATCATCCATGTCAGAGGAGGCCACCTCCTTAACGGGATTTAGTTACCCTGCATGACTCTATAAATTGATAAGAGGGAACCCTGATAGAGGTATGTTTTTGACATTCCTCTCTCACATGCTCATTCAGTCTCACCACTACTCTCAGCTCTGATTGCTATAGTCCATCTCTCCCATTCACTAACTTGAGCATCAAAGGATTCTCTGCCGGCCGTCACTAGTCAAAAGACTATTTTTGTGGATCTCCACCTCACAGATGCTGGGAGCAACACCTCGTTCCATCGGAGAAGATTAAGAGATCCTCAAGCACTACCGGAATTCCAATGAAGGGCTATTTGTTAGCAACACCTGCCTTCTTTTGCTATTCTTGAAAATGGCCTCATTCAACTTTCTTAGCTAGTTGGGTTAATGGCTGATGTTAGAACTAACAAGATTTGGTTTCTAGAGAAAGGGGAGGTTGGCATTAAAGCTAAAGCTGAGGCCATGCCATAATAGGTGGAGGTTTGGTTTCAGAACCCGAGGGCCCAATGCATCTCAAACCTCTTAGATTTGGAATTTTTAATGGGGTTCTGTGCAAAGAGAACTATTGACCTCGTGTGATATCCATTCTCAAGGGTTGGGTTTTGATATTGCATTGATAGCATGGTCTTAGCTATGCGTTTTCATTTTTTTTGGCATATAATAGCCATGATGCTATAGAACTATTCGATGCCCGGCAAGTGATTTCTCTCCTCTATCATTAATTATTGTTCTGAGACATGCAGGCCCTTAGTATTGATACATGCAAGAAAAATCTTAATCTGCTAACATTTCCGTCACATATAATTGAGGTGCTGAAGCTTTGATTTTCAAGGGTATGAATTATGTTTCTACATGTTTCTCTGCATTAATGCAAATTAAGTTGTCTCTTTGTTTTCTAATTGTGTTTCTTAGTAGATTAAAACCTTACTAAATATATTTAAACAAGACCAATACCCTAGATTAAAAGTACTTATATCTGGTATATATAATGAGATTTATATAAAAAAATCCCATACCATGAAAATTCACTAATAATGATTGAATGCCTTCTAGAAGTCCTCAAAATAAAATGAAGAGACTTAATTTTTTGATAGGAAAATAATAAATTACATTATAACTCCATGATGTTTCTTATATATTTCATTTAGCACTAGAGCATTCAGCAAAGCTGAAAGTTTATATCCTACATCATCATTGTTTTTGGCTGATCCAGGGAATACTTGCCATCCAATCCATACGAAAATTTCCTTCCTAAAGATATGAGTTGCTTCAATACATTGTCTCAGTTAACATTCTATAGCTGTCCTCTTTGGGGACTGGCTTTTTCTTTTACCATGCCGTGCTTCTTCAAACCTTGCCGCTTCGATCTGCAATTTTGAACCTTGCCAACAATTTATGCCTACCTAAGCACTCTTGAGTACTGCCCATCGTTTTCATTACAGGACTTTTCCAGTCCTTGCTGGGCATATCAACTCATACTGGTAGGTATCCAATAGTTCCTACGATCCCCATGTTGCTACCAAGAAATGAACAATATGACACTAGACTTGTTGGGCATCTGTACAGGTACCAAAACTGATAAACCTTGATACTACCCATTATTAATGAATGTAACAGGTAGAAGGCATTGGCATGAGTTAATGGAGAAATGATCGAGTTGATTTGAAATTACATATTATATGGTCATTTATGTTTGTTTTTGATTATAGGGGCCATTATGCATATCAGGGCTGAGCAGCGACCAGTTTGTTACAAGTATTGGTCCATAACTTGTTATTTGTTAGGTCTTAAAGAGATATAGCTAAGTGGCTGCCTGAATATGATTTGCTAAACATCAGAAATGCAAGGAAAGCCATCATGAAATGTGATTAGCTCATCCATGGATAGAAACAAGGAATGCGGTACCATCCCGTACCGTTCGATACGGGGTGTACCGTACCATACCGGTAGCTAGCCGGTACGGTTCACCTCAATAAAACAATCTGGCCTCCTGACCATTAAAAAAATAAAAAAATTTAATTTTCATACCGGTACGGTACGGTACCATACCGGTATGTACCGTCCGGTTCAGCCCGGTACGGGCTCGGTTCGGCCCAGCTCAGGTCGGTTTCATGTTTTAAATGCTTTGGGAGGAGAGAAAGATTGTATTTATATAAAAAAAATATCCGGTACGTATGCCGGTACGGTATGGTACTGGTACCGGGAACCCTGGATAGAAAGATTGAAGTTGCGAAGATTAGCAACTGCAAGTTTTTGAATTATGTTTGTATAAAGTCATAGGATTAGCTAAACAGATTGGTTGTTTAGGTCTTGCGATGCTAATATATGCCTAATTCTTTCTTTATGTGAAGTTGGGATAGGAGATTGGGTGCAGGTTCCACAAGCCGCTATACAGGTTGCTGATGAAGGAGAACCGGTGGCTCTAGCTTAAGGTGAAGGAGCTATGGACCCCTAAGGGTAGGTGGAGCCACCTTTAGGGTTCTTAGCTCCTCCACCCTCACTTTAGCGATCTAGTATCCATCAATGCTCCTCAGCTCCCACCACCAACATCCACCGCAAGCTATCCTCATGCCGAGGCCAAAAGTTTCGGGAGTCATAAATGCATGAGAGTTAAGGGGTAATAAGATTTGTCTAAAGGACATTTTGTTCTCCCTCTATTCTCATGCACTTATGGTCTTAGCATGTAGTTCAGGGGAGGTGGATGGTGGTAGCTGCAGTTGTGGACCAATGGTGGATGCCAACCATGGGGTTGGCATGCCTACACAGATAGAAGATGACATCTTGCAAACACTATTGCTACAAATGATGAGATTTGCAGGCAAACTTTGTTTCTTGTTTTTTGTTTTTTGTTTTGTTTTTTTTTAAGGGTACCATTACATGACCCTCGTATAGAGATGCATCCACTAGCACCAGAGTACAATAAGTCTGTAGGTACCACTCCAGAGGACGCGGCTGTAAAACCTGAGCTGTTGTTTATCCTTGTCTTTTTTTCAGCAATTACGCTTTGAAGGTGACTCAAGTAGAAGAAGCTGGTAGTGGCTTCCGCACCCTGCAGTTCTGTCATGACTGTACAGCTTTAGGCTGGGCAAATCTAATTTTTCATCTAGGCTTGAACCTATCTTCAAAATCATGTCTTTGGCCATTTTTAGATGTTGGACTGGTACTGTTATTCTTGATCATTGCATGATAGACTGGGCCTCTTCTTTTTTTAATAATTTTTTTTTAAAATCTGATTTCATCCCTACGTATAATCAGGGTTATCTTGTTCTCTGCAATCATCACTCATATAAAAAGCAAATCCAATATGCTTGTACTTCTTGCAATCCGGTTATTCCACAAGCGGTTTTCCTGATGACTGAATGGATCTCGTGATCTTAAATGAAGACTTGTCGATTATAAACCGTTTGCATTACATTATTATTTTGATTTTGGACAATGTATGGTACATTATTCTTAACAACGTATGATGTAATCCATATTGTTTATATATGACGAGAATAGCAATAGTTACGTTAACTTTGGCAGACTTGTCGCTGTGAAAAATAGATTTTGGCAGAGTCGAACACGCTGGGATCGGCAAAGTTTGTCGATGATGGAATCATAAATTGTCGCCGCGTCGTGTGCTCGGTCGCTGCGATCCGACGAGCGCGAGACCCAGCCCGATGTCCGAAGGTACCGGGCTCGAGCCTGAAAAGTAAGTCGGCCCGATCCGGGCTCGGACCTGTCTTTCTTTGACGAGTAATTCTTTGTGCACTACGTGCGGTACAGCGAATCCAGCATGACTTGTACCGCACGCTCCTATTGGTCAAAAAATGGTATGATGGGATAGGAACCGAGATGACTAGCATTAATTATTGTTCAGTTTTTTTTTTGAAATTTTTATCCAGACCAAAATATCTTTACGATATCTTAGTTCAAAAGCTACGACATCCCAGTTAAAAATCTACGATATCCTAGTTTAAAAAATGACATGGAATAGTATTACGACATCCTATTTCAAAACCTATGACATCCTAGTTCAAAACCTATGACATCCTAGTTCAAAATCTACAACATCCTAATTAAAAAATGACCTGTTACGACATCCTAGTTCAAAATCTATGACATCTTAGTTCAAAAATGATCTGAAATAGTATTACGACATTCTAGTTCAAAATCTATGATATTCTAGTTCAAAAATGATCTGAAATAGTATTACGATATTTTAGTTCAAAATTTACGATATCCTAGTTCAAAATTTACGATATCCTAGTTCAAAAATAATCTGAAACAGTATTATGACATCTTAGTTCAAAACTTACGACATTCTATTTCAAAACCTACGATACTTTAGTTCAAAAATGATCTAAAATATTATTACAACATCTTAGTTCAAAACCTACGATATCCTAGTTTAAATCTACGACATCCATGCAGAAAATATAAATTAAAACTTGAAACAGTATTACGACATTCTAGTTCAAAAACTATGACATCCTAGTTCAAAACCTACGATATCATGGTTCAAAAATGATCCGAAACAGTATTACGATATCATGGTTTAAAACTTACGACATCCTAGTTCAAAATCTATGACATCCTAGTTCAAAAATGATCTGAAACAGTATTACGATATTCTAGTTCAAAACCTACGACACCGTAGTTCAAAATATACGACATCCATGCAGAAAATATAAATTAAAACCTGAAACAGTATTACGACACTATAGTTTAAAAGCTACGATACCTTAGTTCAAAACCTACCACATCCTAGTTCAAGGGACCGGAGGAAATGGTATTTTGGTTTGAACAAAAATTTCAAATAAAAGCTGAATGATAATTAATGTTAGTCACATTCAGCTCCCATCCCGTCATACTACAGTGGATACATTTGGATTAATAAAAAAATGCGGTGCGGGCCATGTTGGATTTACTACACCGCACGCGGTGCACAAAGACTTTTGGAAAATTCTTTGCACACCACATGCGGTGCAGCAAATCTAATGTGGCCCACACCGCACGCTTCTATTGGTCCAAATATATCCGTTGTGGCACGACGGGATAGGAGCTGAGATGACTAGCATTAATTATCGTTCAGCTTAATTTTCATCCAGACCAAAATATCCTTACGACATCCTAGTTTAAAAGCTTTGACATCCTAGTTCAAAATCTATGACATCCTAGTTCAAAAATGACATGAAACAGTATTATGGCATCCTAATTCAAAATCTATGACATCCTATTTCAAAATCTACGACATCCTAGTTCAAAAATGATCTAAAACAGTATTACAACATTCTAAACCTACGACATCCTAGTTCAAAACCTATGACATCCTAGTTCAAAAACCTACGACATCATAGTTCAAAATCTACGGCATTCCATGCAGAAAATATAAATTAAAATCTGAAATACCTAAAATAGTATTACGACATCTTAGTTCAAAATCTAAGACATCCCATGCAGAAAATATAAATTAAAATCTGGAATAGTATTACAACATCCTAGTTTAAAATCTACGACATCTTAGTTCAAAACATATTATATATGACATCCCATGTAGAAAATATAAATTAAAATCTGAAATAGTATTACGATATTCTAGTTCAAAATCTACGAAATCTTAATTCAAAACATTCTATACTCAATGCAGAAAATATAAATTAAAATTTAAAATAATATTAAAATATTCTAGTTCAAAAGCTACGATATCTTAGTTTAAAATCTATGGTAATCTAGATTAAAAAATTAAAAAAAATATTTTAATTTATATAAAATTTTTAAATATAAATTAAATTAAATTTAATATTAATTACGTTCAGCTTACATCTTCTGTGATGCAGTAGTATATTTATTTGTATCAATAAAAAATTTGGTACGGGCCGCACCGCAAGCGGTGCAAAAAGGCTTTGAAAGACTTTTCCTTCTTTACTATGTATAGGGCTGAGGCCGGCCCGGTCCGGCCGATAAAAACATCTACGCTTCCATGACATTGCGGAAGGCGGCGCCTGGCTTCGGAAACCGAAAGGGAGCTGGACGAGAGGGAAAGGGAAGATGAGGCAAGAGGAGCTGCTGCGGTGCCAAATTCAGGAATGGTACCCCATCTTCAAACCCTATTCCATCCGCACCCTCTTCCACACCCTTCCCGACTCCTTCCTCCGTTACCTCCTGGGCCAACCCCTCAACCCTTCTTCCCCTGACGGCGAGGCTGACGATGACGACGATGCCCCGCCCCCTTTTCTCCTTCCCGTCTCCATCTCCGGCCGCGACCCCCTCCCCCGCCCTACCGCTCACATCGACCCCGTCTCCCTCCTCGACTCCGAGACTTCCTTCTCTTCCTCCGACGACGACGCCGGTGAGGCCTCCGCCGCCAACGCTCCGTCGTTCCCGGAGCTCGAGGCGGCGGTGGAGCGGTCGATTGCAGCCCTGGGCGGCGCCGCTTTCCCCAAGCTGAACTGGAGCGCCCCCAAGGACGCCGCCTGGATCTCCGCCGACGGAACCCTCCGCTGCACCTCCTTTGCGGACGTCGCCCTCCTCCTCCGCTCCTCCGACGCCATCGCCCACGACCTCTCCCATGCCCTCCCTTCCTGCCGCGACAACGAGCGATCCTCCATGACAACCTTCTCCCTGGCCCTCCGCAAGTGGTACCCGTCTCTCCGCCCGGAGATGGAGTTCCGCTGCTTCGCCCGCCGCCGCCGCCTCGTCGGCATCTCCCAGCGCGAAGTCACCGGCTTCTATCCGGTGCTCCTCGACCGCCGCCACGAGATCCGGCCCCTGATCGAGGTCTTCTACTCTGAGGTCGTGAAGCCGAGATTCGGATCGGAGGACTACACGTTCGATGTCTACGTGACCGGAGACGGGCGGGTGAAGCTGCTAGACTTTAATCCCTGGGGGGCCTTCACGCTGCCGCTGCTCTTCAGCTGGGAGGAGTTAGAGGGCGGGGGTTTTGGCGGGGAGGAAGACCGGGCGGTGGAGTTCAGGATCGTGGAGAACCAGTGCGGGGTGAGGCCGGGGCTGAAGACGGCCGTGCCCTTCGATTACTTGGATACAGCGGAGGGCAGCGGCTGGGATCAGTTCTTGAAGAAGGCGGATGAGGAGCTCAGGAGGCAGACCCAGACCACTCCCGCCCCTGATGCTGACTGAATGCCGACTAGTAGAAATAAAAAGGTGAAGGACTCTTCATGCTCTTTGATCTAAGGTCAGTCAGTCTTTAACAAAATGTACTTGCATTTTGCTTGTAATTGTTGTTTAGCAATGGGTTTTGGAGGCAACCACGGAGCTTCAATTATAGTTCCAGTTAGGGATCTAAGTGTTGGTTCATGTCATACTGCTGAAAAGATTACTGACACGGTATAGAAATGTGCAACAGTGCATATCATGTATTTGCTTATATTGGTCGGTAACCCAGACTTGTGCATCATTGTGATGCACTATGATGCGGGTTAGCTTGATGTTGCCAAACTGAAATTTAACTCAGCCAGACCAATCCACACTACATTATTTCATTCAGAGAGTTTAGTTTCGCATCTTTTCTTCCCTAGGCCTTCTACAAGCCTTTGTGCAAGCTAAAAGCATTAGATGTTTCAAATTGGAGGTAGACAGAGCCTAGATGCAAAGAGTTAGGCATGTCTTATGATGAATTTTTGCCATAAATAACAGGCAAATGTTATTTACATAAAATTCTGTATAGATTGAAGGGACTCCTTACAACATGTTCCCTTTGTATTTATCAAAGTTTCTTTGAGCAAGTTTATGGTACTTTACAATTTGGACTTAAAAATTTCCATTTCATCAGCTTTGTTTTGGATTCTTTAGGTGAAGGTTATGCTAATCTGTAGCTTGTGGGCAACCTTTATTAATTAGTGTTTCACATATATTCAGGTTTTGTCTATTAATGGCATCATACATGTGTACTTGGACTAATGATGCTTGATATCTCTCAAACTGTCAAAGTTGGTTTATAGATGTTCAGGACATGTGTTCTCGTAGGTGCGAAGATCTGAGTAACCAATCACATCTTCCTTGGCCACATACCTTAATTAATGATAATAAAATAATTGCAAAGTGAGCAAAAGAATATAGCCTGAGAACGTGAAAATTTTGAGGTGACAATCTTTGTGTTTTGCTTATTAAAGAATAGATTCATGGTATTGAGAACAGTTTCTTGAAAGCGTGAAATCTATTCATGCACAGAATGTGTAATGAGCTACGTGGTGTTTAAGAAATAAAATGTTGGAAGATTTTTGCTAATGCACATATTTTGTAGGTTCATGAATTTTTAGGAACCAAAAGCTTTGGTGATTTGGGTTCATGAACTTGTGGTATGTACTTTGTAGTCCTAGATTTTATTTAGGAATGAACTTGTGATATGTGCTTTGGCGATTTGGGTTCATGAACTTTTGGTATATGCTTTGTATTGGTAGATTTTATCTAGGAATGAACCTCTGGATAATTTTGGTTAATGAAAATGCTTTATTATCTATGATGCATTCCATGAGAGCAAATAAAATTTTAGTTAATGGATCGAACGCTTTTCAGGAGTAGCATTGTGGTAATCTTGGTTTGTGAGTGATCTTTGTTCCTGTGCATCAAGTTTTTCAATTACATTTTAGGAAACAGTGTCTATGTAGATGTTTGTTCGTGTGCTTACAGGATGCTCTGTAATCTTTGCATGTTGTTCTTGGGAACAAAACCCTTGGTGATTGGGGATCCCATACATATATTTTAAACTTCCATGACCAGTAAACAAAGTATATGACAGATACACTACTATCCTGCCTATCTATCTAGCTTTCAGTTCCATCTCTATGTAAGGATATGAAGGAGAGAGGAATTCTCGCAGATCCCACCTCTCAATCAACAAGAATGACAGTTCCTCACGTGGAAGGGAGTGTCTCCCACATATCTCCATCTCATGACCGGACAAAAGAAATAAATTTAATGTAAGTCCTTGCACCTTTGCTCCCTTGTGCAGGCAGTATTACTCAAGATCGTTGTGCATCTCTTCACATGTTGAAGATGGTTTCCTTGTAAAAGCATCCGAGACACAAAAATCCCCCTACTTCTAAGGTTCCTCCTCTTCATCCTCCCACCATTGCTGGGTAAGCTTAGGATCAAGTACTCCAAAAGCAGGGTAATTTGACCTCACTAGTACGGTATAAACGCACCCCTTCGGCCATTGCCTTCCCTTTCTGCCTTTGTAGCGTTAAACTATATGGCATGCATGTATTGAGTGCTTTAGGAGACCCAGAGAAGTTGACACCACAGTTGAGAGAGCTCGCTTGCACTACAGGATACAAGGTATCTTCTTACTGATTCATCGGGACCCAGTAATCTGGGGAGTTTCTGACGTTTGTCTTCTGTTTGTTCGCATTTCTCTGTGATTCTCATAAAATAATCCAAACATGCTTGAATTTTAAGTTTATAGAATGATGTTGATGTCTGTCATATTCAATTCTTCCTGACAGCATATCTTTCCTTGCAATGATGAATAATTTTCTATTTCTCCCCTTCAAGGATCAATTCATTCATGCAGTTGGCGATTGGATGCTTAGAAATGTTCGGGGATGGAGGCAAGTAGGAGATTTGCATGCAAAATCTAGAAAATCTGATGCAGATCTTTGTCTTGTTATGAAAATGGGATTATGGGGGCTAGGCCTTGCATGGTTTCTGAGCTATGCTCCTCAAAAATCCAAACGTGTTGCTGTGTTTGTAGAACATATGATGAAAAAATGAATCTTGGTGGTATGGTTATGAATATTTGTAATTTCCTTTTTATCTTAATAGGCAAAAAAAATTGCATATGATGGATTATTTCCAAAATATTTTGGAAAATAATTGGTCTGCCAATCAATCTATGAAAAAGAGTACATACTAGGAATGTTGCGCTAGTTGATGCATTCTGTGAGTGTAAGGCAAGTGATCTAATGATCCAATGTTGATTAGGGAAATCTCCCACATAATTAAAACTAGAACTATGAGTTCAGATTGACATTATTCAATTGTTTTTTTTTTTTTGATGAACACATTATTCAATTGTTTGACTGCTAACTCTGGCTTGTCTTCGATCTCTGAGCCTTTTTTGACGGTAACAGATGAAAAATGACTGATCTAGCATTCTAGGTTTTGAAACTCTTGCAAGCCTTGTTTGTAGGCTTTGTGGTTTTGTGGCAAGCTCCTCTCATGCCTAATTGCCTTAAGCAACTGTTCAGCAGATATTTCCAAGTAACATGAGGTTGATAGACAATCATAAAACAAATCGATCCTTTTAATTTATAGCCAACCATTTGTCTGATGGAGAAGCCTTAGACCTTGTTGATTGAAGTTATTTATAGTACGCAAGGGTGAACCTTTCCAATGTCAAAACTCTTTTGTGGTAAGCATTAATTCAGCGGAGTCACTTACATCCACTTAAAAATGGATAATCTCGGTTGCAGCTACTGTAGGACATGTAAATATTCCTTGTTTAATGTTTCTTGTTTTGTCTATTCATCATGCCTGCTCTGACTTCTTAAAGGATGAGAGACTCAAACTACAAGAACCCACATGGTCTTCAAACCTGCTATTGGCTTTGCCACTATGAAACAACTGTCTTCATAATCTATGGTTTCATGGATTACAAGCATCCCACTCATGTAGTAATCATTTGATTACATAATAATTAATCAAACTAACAACCAAAGCAAGCTAAAGTGTGCTCATTATTCAATGTGTTACGTGGTAAATAATTAATTAGCAAGGGTCTTAACGTATATCACATCTTAAGATTAGGCAAACACAAAATAAATTAAGAATTGATGCTCTAGTTTTGCGAGCTCTAGCTATCAGCTAATCTTGAATTAGAAACAGCAGCGTAGAAGGGTTCATGCTTTTATCTAATTTCCTACTTGGCTGCACAGGACGAGTGGAGGATATCCATTTGGTGCAGAGAGACAAGATGCTTTGTTGAATGGTCTGTCCAATTAGAATTATTTACTTGATTGATTGTATCATCTTCGATGAATGTTTAAAAAGGGAAGTCATATTCATATTTAGAGACTTTTGGTCCAAGCATTGTTCGTGGTCTTATCAAATTTTGATTCATATGGGGCAGTAACGACGCATTTTCCTAAAATGACTTTAGAGTAGCGTCTGGAGGATAACTGTGTTCAAGTTTTTAATAGGATGATCACTAACCTTGTTTCCTCGGAGTTGCTTGTGGTTTTATTTATTAGATGACATCAATCCTTTGTTTCCTCATTTTTAGTTTTTCTATAAATATATCTACAAGGAGGAATGCCAGCATACATATTCTAACATGAAATATCTCCATATTGCATGCACTTACGAGAGGGATGCCAACAAATCAGAGCAAAGCCTGTTCTCCAAAATGATAATGAAAGCAGTGAGCTCAAACCCTGTTCTCATAAATGAAGGTGGAACGTTATGCCAGTGTGCTGATATGTTCACATTTATATCCTCTTACTTCTGAAGAAAATGGACTTGTTGAATTTGCATCCAAACTGTGATAAAAAAATAAATAATGATAATAATAATAAAACTAATATTTTGCCTTACGCATCCTTCCTTGCAATTTGTTTCTGTCAAGGTTCACCTCTTCTTCAGGCATGCGAGCTTTCCTTGTTGCCATGACCATGTTTTTTTTTTTTCTTTTGCTGTACTAATTTCTTTCTATTGCCGCAAAGATCATCGTGATCCGTAGCTCCGGTGCATCGAGTATCTCTCGCCGGATGTTCAATCGCCGGCATTGTGAATCAACTTCTTCCATCGGGCGGACCTGCAATACAGGAAAGACCTGGGCCGGGGATTCCGGCGAAGACACTCCAACGATCAAGTCAGTGGGACGATCGAGAGGAACAGAGAACCTCCGGGATAGAGAACTTGGAGAACTCTCTGCCTCTAGAGGGTGATTAAAATGGAGAATAAATAGAAGATAACTTAGAACTCAAGAGGGTCCGTTATTTCTTACCTCCCTTACCGTTTCATGCCCCTCTTAAGTAGAGAGTGGCTTCTGTCATTTTTTGGAAGGCATGGGAGGCATGCTAGTCTTGGTATAGGCCTCTGAGACTTCTGCTGGCCTGAAAGGTCTAGATGGGTTGATGAACTTCCCCTTTCTGGATGGTTCAGGAGGTTAGTGGAGAAGCACAGTGCCTTGGATGTGGCACTCCTTTCTCATTGGCGTAAACTGTGACCGGGGCTTTTAATATAGCCCTCCTTTGTAGGCGGCGGGATCAGTTTGGCAGAGATGGTGACGTGTTGGATTGCCATTCAGCCTTCCTTCATATCTACATTTTGAGAAGCATACCTAGGATGGAAACAGATGAACAGTGGCACGTGCTTCGAGATGAGGCAGGTGAGGCTCTTCGTGTGCATGGTTCGAGGCGTCCCACGGCAAGGTAGGCTGCATTGCCCTTCTGCAGGGGCCTTTGTGCATGCGGGATGAGGCGCACGGGGCAGTTGCGTGGACCGAGGCGCGGCATGCAAGGTCTCCCCCATGCATGTGGTTCTGGGCATCGGAGCAGGCGAAGATGAGATGCAGTCCCACGAGCGGAGCCGGACCGGGCGAGGGCGGAGTCGACCGGAGTGGGTGGATGCAGGGCCGGAGACGGGCATGCCGGACCGGCGGCGCCGGAGCACCGAACCTGCTCAGGCACGGCGTGCCGAACCTGGGGCGCGCAGAGCGGGGGCGCGCGGAGCGGAGGCGTGCCGGACCGACGCGGGGCCGCACCGGGCAGAGGAGCTGAACCTACGTAGGCGAGTCGGACGGAGCCGGAGGCAACCGCGGGTGAGGTACTGGTGCGGGCGGAAGGATTCCATGCGGGTGGAGCCGCGGGTGGAGCGCACGGGCGAGCCTAGGAGCCGGACCGGGGCTGGTGTGCCGCGGGCGGAGGCGGAGCTGGAGTCGACCGGGTGTTCTGGACCGGGCGCGGGGGTGAGCCGAGGTGGACCGGAATGGGGTCGTGCCCCGGCGCGGGCGTGACGTGGGCATGCGCTGGCACGATCCTGGCACGGGCGGAGCCGAGGTGCCGACCTTGATGGTGGACCTGGGAGCCGGAGCAGGCATCCCGCCGGACTGGGCCAGACCGGATGGGGGTCCGCTGGGCCAAGTCGGACCGGATGGAGGACCACCGATCTGGCGGGGGCTAAGGCCGAGGTGCTGCATGGAGCGGGGGCGTGCCCAGGCACGGAGGTGAGGTGCGGAACCTGCGGACTGGGCCGGGCGCCATAGCGGGCATCCCGCCAGACTGGGCCGGACCGGACGGAGGTTTGCCGGGCCGAGCCGGACCGGACGGAGGACCGCCGAACTGGTGGGGGTTGAGGCCGAGGTGCTGCATGGAGCGGGGGAGTGCCCAGGCGCAGAGGCGAGGTGCGAAACTTGCGGACTGGGCCGGGCGCCGGAGCGGGCGTCCCGCCAGACTGGGCCGGACCGGACGGAGGTTTACCGGGCCGAGCCGGACCGGACGGAGGACCGCCGAACTGGCGGGGGCTAAGGCCGAGGTGCTACATGGAGCGGGGGCGTGCCCAGGCATAGAGACGAGGTGCGGAACCTGCGGACTGGGCTGGGCGCCGGAGCGGGCGTCCTGCCAGACTGGACCGGACCGGATGGAGGTTCGCCAAACTGGCGGGGGCTGAGGCCGAGGTTGGAGCTTGACCCTATGTGAGCGGAAGGCGCCGCGCAGGATTGGAGGCGGAGTCCATGCTAGCAGACATGCCGAACTGGATTGGAGCCGGAGTCCACGCGGGCGGACGGGTCTCGCCAAGCTGGACCGGCACGGACTGAGATGCCGAGCTGAGCTGAACCCTAATCGAGCGAAAGGCACCGCACGGGATTGGAGGCGGAGTCCATGCTAGCAGACATGCCGAACTGGACCGGCATGGGCATGCCATCGAGCTGAGCTGAACTGCCACTGGACTTCATATACGGTCGAAGTGGGGCCAAGGTAGAGAAGTACATGACCACGCCGGTTTTCAAAGGGAATGCGTGTCAGGACCGAATGAATTTGTTTGCTACCGTAACACTTTCCTTATTCTTTGTGGCATTAATTCTACTTAAACTCATGTGCTTTGATGAACGATAAGACTAGGTCTCAAGTATGTCGTAAAAGTAAAGCTAAGTTTGCAGGAGTCACAGAAGAAGCAGCTCGAACTGTGAGATGAATCGCAATTCAACTTACAAGATGGCCCAACCGATATAAATGGAAAGAATCAATGAGGTATGAATTGGAAGTCCTTGTGTCCGACACTGATGTAGCGGAGAGTTACATGAATAGGATCTGCCAGTATGCATGCATGCATCTTGATTTCTCATCACTACATTAATCTGAATAAACAATTATACAATTTCTATATTAAAATCTCTTCGGTATCTTCTCTAGAATTTAACTTGTCATAAGATAATCAAGTAGGCAAGTAGCTGCCCGAGAAATAAAAAGAAAGAAAGAAAGAATATATCAAAATGGACTTCCCCAAGGCCACGTGCTCATGAACGCGGAAATTGAGAAGGGAGGCTCGTACGGGAATCTTAGACGTGGGAATGCGATAGATCCGGCGACCCTTCTGCTGCCCTGTTCTCTCTTCTAATCTCTCCTTCTCTCCCCCGGTCCTCTTCACTACTCGTTCCCAGTTCATTCATCCATTGCCAGCTAACAACAACTCAGAAAAATATATGTGCAATAAGTAGATCACAGCTCCATGCATTGCTAGTCTAAAGACTTCATAATTAGTCCTCCCCATATATGGATCTTAGCTCATAAGAAGCAATATATGAGGGTGAGAGTTTTATTCCATGCATTTAAGAATTCACGCTAAATCTCTCTAAGGAGCTGCTCCTCTTCTTCCCGCTTCCATTTGGTCTATCCTCCTTACTTGTTGGCTCTTCCTCTATGGCCCTTGCCAAGGAGAGAACACTAGAAGGCTCTCAAACCCGTTCACTCTATGGGAATGTACATGGAGGAGGTCCCTCCATTCAAGGTTTGGATCCTTCTTCGCTCAAATTATTCATCTACAAGGGCCACGATGATGTGCTGCTTGAAGATGGAGGTGGCTCGGAGTTCTTCGGGAGATATTCTGGAGGCCTTCTTCCTATGTTGCCTGATCCAAGCAACTCAACAAGTGGTAGCTTTGTGTTTAGGTCAGTGAACTCTTCACCACCAGGAACTCGTTCTGCCGTCAACGTTGAGGCAGGGTCCAACCATTGGGCATGCTCAGGCTCTTCGGTGCTTAGCTTCGAGCAAGGGGATAGGGTGCTTTGCACTAACTATCCAAACATCGAGCATGAAGATGATAGTTCTATTTGGATGGATGCCATGGATCACGATCACGGATTGAATAACTTCCACATGAAGCATGGCAATAACTCCTGTTTAATTCAGGAACAAAGTTGTTTTGATATGGGAAGTGGGTATAAATTGATGAGTAATGCCAAGAATGAGAACCGACAGGATAAGGAGCAGTTCGGGATGCTATACCTGGGTGCAGCTGCTGGTGATGGTCATCAGGAGAGTGTCGTGCAAGAGGAAGACATCCAAAAGTGCCCTTATATGGTACTTCGATCCTCTTTGAGAGTTGGATCATGCTTATACTAAATTAAAATACCATTCTCACTTCTCAGATACTTCAAGTGGTGAAGCATGATGACATGAATTATATTATTGTTTATTTAATGAAGTCATGTTAATTCTTCACCGATAGACAAGAAAACATTACTTAGGTTCTGATTCAGGCCATGGTTACACTATTGCAGGGAGATGAATTGCCAGCCTCCAAGAAGCATCGCCGTAGCGCAAGGAAGACCAAGGCCAAACCTAGTCCATCCAGGGATCCTCAGAGTATCGCAGCAAAGGTTTGTTATCCTTCAATATAATACTTCAATAAATGGTAGGCCTCAGGCTTTCTGTATGAATTGTTATGTCTTTATACAAGGCAACATTTAATTCATCCAAGCTCTTGGAGATTTTCATTAACAGATGATTTCATGTTGCAGAACCGGAGAGAGAGAATAAGCGAGCGGCTCAAAATTCTGCAAGATCTCATTCCCAACGGCTCAAAGGTACACCATCTTCCTTGAAAATCTCGATATGGGCAATCATTTCATTGGCTTCATGAATTATCTTGTCACTACTAAAATCTTCAACACCTCTTCACTTCAGGTCGATTTAGTTACCATGCTAGAGAAAGCCATTAGCTATGTGAAGTTCCTCCAATTGCAAGTGAAGGTAATCATCCAAATTGAGTTGAGAATAATATGATCTTTGTATGCATTAGAATGAGAATCTTGATTTTGATATAGGTATTGGCAACTGATGAGTTCTGGCCAGCGCAAGGTGGGAAAGCACCTGAAGTGTCTCAAGTGAAGGAGGCTATCGATGCCATCTTGTCTTCTCACAGAAACAGCACCTCTAGCTCTTAGCAGTGAGTCTTTAATGGGAAGAAGTCAAGAGGACGCAATAAAAGGACTCCACCAGAAGAAATTAAAAAAGGAACCTTCACATGCCAAGAAAATAAGGCATTTTAGAGCTTAGTGCTGAAGAGAAAAAAGAAAAGCCCATTTTCATCTTTTCCTTATGAGCTCTCTTTCTGATGCTTATGTAATATTCTTTTGAGATGCAATGGAACTAAACTGAACTGTAACTACTTTAGAAAGGAGTTATGAACCGAGGAATACAGATCGTCTTAATCTCTATTTCACTGTTTAATATATTCAATTTCTCCTAATCAGTTGAGATCTAATTTCCCTTGAGAAATTAGAGGTTCAAGGTTTCAAACTATTTGAATGATAAGTTTTTATACTTTGAAGCATGAATGTTATGGCGGACAAGATAGAGGTTCGATCCAATACTAGGCTTCAAGTTTAGATCTAATCAAGGATACCGATAATTACGACCAACTTTTATAGGCCATTAGGGCCTTGACATGGCAAGGGCTGAAAGTCAAAATAAAAGATAGAATAAGCAATGTGCATCTTTTATATGCATTTTGACTTGCATAAAGTAGGGTATTGTGGTTGGTAGCATGAGAAGAGTTGGGCAGTGTTTGTTGTCTTGCACATCATGAAAGTAGCCTGCATGACCGTTCAGCAACAAATAGCTTCCTTTAGGCTACTGAATCTAGAATGCATTCATGGAGTCCTGATTTGCTGAGAGACAAAATTATGCAGCCAAATTTGATAAATCATTTGACAGCCAATCTAGTAATGCATATTCAACATAACGATTGTTTAGAGTCAAATTATATTAAGATAAAGTAACACTATTCTTTTTTTACCAAAGCAAGTTTCTTGTCATGCATACCCTCGAAGAAAAGAAAAAAAAGGGTTTATGCTATACGTAGCAGTAGGGGAATGTAGGAATGTTCAAGGCATCTGATAGCAAAGAATGTAGGCAACAATAAAGCCAGGTAGAAGATGAAAACCTTACTTCTGGTCATTGGAAAATCAGCAAAACATGTGTGTGTGCATCTAAAACCTGCTAAATATTCTGGACTAAATGTGCTTGTTTCATGCTCCTCTCTGTCAAACGGCTGAAAATTTCCTTTCATGCCATAATTTTGTAGGTTATATTAGAAAGTTGAGCAAAATGAATTTCTTGTTTTAAAATATCCAACAACCATTTAACTAGAAATGCACATGAAAGCAAGAGCATAAACAATAAACTATTGAACATAGGGTACATTATTAGAAAGATAACAGTTGAACACAAGGCCTTACAATCCCTTCGTAGTATAGCTAACCCCCAAATTAGCTCAATGAGCATCAATACCGTAAATTCAGAAAACAAACGCCTCCAAAAACCCACCTAGAATAAACCAGAAGTCTCGAGCATCTCAAGTCTTTCACTCATTGTTCATATTTAAGCTTGTATTTGTTAGCCATTGTAACTGTCATATGATGCAGTTACAGTAATCATATTACAGAATATAGCTAACTTATCATAAACTGACTTCAAGTGTACTCCCTTTAGAAAAAGTATGTATTTTGAGAATATTAACACAAATATTTGATATGGAATTCTTCATACTATAAGACTGTGAAATAATGTCCATTGTAACTGTTATATGATGCAGTTACAGTAATCATAATACAAATAACAGCTGTTATTAAAATCTTCGATCAGGTATTGGAAGCACTGACTCAGAGACAAACAAAAAAGAACATATACACTACCATTCCTTATTTTAATTGTTTCATATAATTTAGTTCTAGTAGGAGATCTTTATAGTTTATAGCATTACCGTAAGAAATCTATTAGCAACTAGAAAACACAGATACATGATCTTTCTGATGAGCCAGGTGCTCGACGGTGTGCAGCACAGTTATATGATCCGGCTTCTTGACTATATTTGAAATATTCATAAGAAAATTATTTTAAACTGATTGCAAGTTTTAGGGACATGCATTGCTGGATAGATCAGTCAAGACCCACAAAAATATGAATTACTTCGATTACATAACTCGATGATTGGTGCCCGTGGTCGAGAGCAGTGTCTATGATGGAGCAACCGATATACTCATTAATTTATAGGTAGAGAGCTACGAGTACCAGCAATGACAGCAGGCAATCAAAGCAAAAGAGTGAAGAGCATTTTGTTATGCAGTTGAATATGGTAATAATTATGATAACAAGATGTGGAGTTGACATTTTTGCATGATGAGAAGTTGCAGCACGCACCCTTCCATTCATAAAATTAAAGAAGCAAGCACCCAATGACTACAAGAATCACCATCAACAGAGGATGGTTAGTGTAATACTAATACGAATACAATTAAATTGTTTAATTACATTAGTATACACCTGTTGTCTACTTGTAAGAGCGACGTGTGCTGTAAGTAGAGCTTGAGAGTTCATGCACCAACACATGTAGGTGAATTAAATACATCTCCGAGTTATACAACAAGAAAAAATGAATCAACAACAATGTGGCATAGGATTAATCTATTTGCAAAGAAAAATGGTACTGTAAAATTGCAACACCAAGCATCCAGTAACTATGATCAACAGCTTTTCATCAAAAAAAAAGAAACTATGATCAACAGCTCTGAGGGGAGGCAAGTTGGTGGAAGCTTCCCTGGGTTGTCTTGCCTTAGCCTCTGAATCACTCACATACACCATGCACAAGTGTACTTATGTCAAGCTCCACATGACTCTCACATGCTAAACCCCGATCTCCCGGGGGAGCCGGTTTCTAAGAGCAATCTCTATTCTCTCCTCTCCCAATCCAAAGTCCATCCTACAGCAAACTAGTGTCCTTTCACAAACAGAAAAGCATGCCATTAATGAGTCGATGGCTCCCTAAGTAGAATACCTGTTTCTCCTAGAGAAATGGCCACCATAACTCTCGTCGCCCATCGCTCCCAGCCATCTGATCGACCGTATATTCATGGATCCTGTCTTGATGGCTACCTGATCTCGGTTGGGGACCCTTAACTAATATAATTATATAATCATTTATTGACTCTTGATTTGATATGTTATCTTAGTCTATTCTATTGCATCTATATATGTGGCAGTGTGGAATTCTAGAGTGCCAATTTTCAAATCAGTAGGAATGATGTGCTGCCTCTTTGGGGCTCAAAGTAGGAAATGAACAATTTTAGCACATACCACTTGTTTATGGGCAATGATTGATATATATCCTGTTGGTGGAGCCAAGCGCATGTGCATATATTTGACAAACCTTGTTGCTCTATGTTGAGATTTGTTTAATACCAATAGAGTAAGAAAGTTATTTTTTTTTTATTTATTTATTATTTTTTTGTGTGTGTGTGTGTGTGAAGGCAATGGTTCTTCAAAGTTCAGACTTGTTGGCTAAGGAGATGGATGAGAGTGCCAGGTAGTTGGGTAATCAACCCAAGCTGGTGGTACCGCCAACCACTCCCCTCACATGCATTGAGTACCTCATTGCCACCTAATACACAAAATTAATCACCAATTCTATGGTGGACATATCAAACATGAAGGAATGAGAATCTCCCTCATCATTCTCTTGCCTCCTGATGGACTTTTTTTTTTCAAAAAAAAAAAAAAAAACCTGCAGTTAACTATCGTTGGATCAGAAAACAAGTGCATCCAGAACTCTAGAGGAGCAATGCATATAAATATTAAACTAACGCTGCTCGTTTCATGGTTTGACAGACCAAAAGTCTTGCATATATCTATTTGCAGTGGAAAATAAATAGGAGAAGAGACATGAATAACCAATCTCCAGTGGCCGCATTGGGATGCATGCGAGTGGCGAGAGTACCTAAACGATATCAAAAAATAATAATATTAGCAATGATGCATACGCAAGGGACATATATAGTTCGCAAATATTAGCAATGAACAATTTATGGGTAAACCTATTTTTCTCGATAATTGAATAGTTCTTGATTATTTGTTTTACAGAGAATGATTCAAAGAAACGTGTATGCAAGCATTAACCCAAGGCATGTGGATTTTGGCAAGCTAATGTGACATACGAACATGCATTAATTATACTTAGCTTATGTACTTCCCGCTATTTTGATTGGATAAGATGGCTATTATTTAATTGTTAACAGATCCTATTTCTAATTCCCAAACCATGTGGCAGCATTGACATATTAAAAGGGTCGGAGCTTGTCTTTCCTCCCAACGGCAATGCACTGAAATAAAGAGCTTTACCTTCCAATCGGCGATATCTTTTATTTTTCCAAAAAAAAAAAAATGGAGTGAATCGGTATCATTTGAGATGTTTCTTTAAATCAAAAAAAAAAAAAAAAAATCTTTTTTAACCACGTGCATGTGTTCTCTCTTGCCACGGCAGCAACGGGACCATATACACGAGGCAGGGCCCACATGAAAACGTCGACAAACAATGGTGAGCTAATTATTTTTGCTCCTTATCACAACTGCTAGCCAAAGCCCATTATTAAAGAAGTTGGCCCACATGCACGAACAACGCTAAAATGGCAATAGTGGAATGCCACGTAGCATTTGGAGTTTGACCGAGGCTACCAACCACATGGCGACCATCACACGTGGGAGAGACCATATTCATCGTTTCCTTTTTTTTTTTTTTTCCCCTTTTCTTTTTTATGAGTACTAATCACAACCGGTAGCATCCTAAACCCCCACCACCCTACAGCGGTTTTTTTTTTTTTTTTTTTGATATAGATGGGCAGCCATACAACTCTGATCTACAAGGCCACCACTCTACAAACGGGGTTTAAGCCCCGGTTAAAAGTGGGTGAATGAGGGGCCTCGTGGCACCCATTACTCATTAGTATATAATCACCTAGCTTGACCCAATCCCGACTCAATCTAGCTCTGGCTCTGGGTACAGGATCTAAACTCAGATCCCATGAAGGCACTTTTGAGTCATGACAGGTGGCTGAATCAGAATTTTGACTTATTTTTGTCAGGACCGGTTAGTCTCTTATATCTAATTACTCGGTTTCTGCTACGATGCTTCAAGGTGTACATAATGATTAATGAATCAAGTCATACCTTTGCACGTGTCCGCATTTTGAAAACGATTAGATTTGTCCATTAGCCATGTCTGTTTGGTTGAGCAAAAGCGTATGCAGTCATACAAGCATGCGTGATCCATCTCCCTCTGTTTCTGTTATACCTAAGCAACATGCCTAAACTTGTTTTTTTTTTTTTTTAGATAAATAAAAAAAATCGCTGTGGCTTCCCACCGGTTGATCAACAGCTTGGTCACCGAGAGGCATGGGGAATCTGGAGCACCAAAATAGGCATTTGTTATCGGCTTATCGCCCAACCAAGGAGATCCTTATTTTCTATGATCTACCAATAATTTTTGCCAGTTACCAAGAACATAATCCAAACATGGAGCGCAGAAAAAACCCAGTGCCAGAGTTTTAATGCTTCCTTCCGGCCTTCTGAGGTTCTTGCAACTTTGCAAATACTAGAGAACCCACGCTTGGGCAGCAGAACCCTAGTGGACAGAAAAAAGCAGTCTCATAAGCTCGTGTACCATACTAATGACCTATCTGAACCTATATTTCATAGACTTTTCACACTCTATGGGCACTGCACTTCTAATTGCCCCCTCCTCAACTACTATATTACAGGCTCTTTCATAGACTTTTCCACTGAACTGTTCCAGAAGGCTGGGCTGCTTTGTATGCTGATTGGTTTCATTGTTTTTGCTTGAATACTCTACTGGTTTTGGATGATCTACAGTGTTCTGGTTACTCTTTACTGTATTATAGGGTTTGCTTTAAATGGGCATCTTTTCTGTATACACATCTTCAATTTTGTGTTGTAGCTGCTATATGTTATAATTTCGGGCCATTTGTTATACCGTTTTGTCTTATTATGGGCCCTTATTTTTGTTGTACATCCACCTTTCTTGTTCAATGAAGGATTTGCTTTCTACCCAAAAAAAAAAAAAAAGGACCCATCTGAACCTGCCAACCATGCTTCTAAGTTTCCACATGCCCTGGTATTCTACAATGCCTTGACAGCTTTGTCCTAACCAAACTATCGTCCTTGCAATTCTTTAATGTCCACCAATACAGACAAGCTCATGACAACTTTGGATACCAGAAAAATGAAACCAAACGCCTTAAAAAACATACATAAAAGATGACAGATAAAAAGTAGGTTCTTTTGATTGGCAAGTTATGCATAGGATATGGAAAGCTTTGTCACGCTACCTGGAGACCATGGCATTCCATCCAGCAATCACAAAAGCCAGTTTGTCACTTATGAGCCCACTCAAAGGAGCATGTATTTGTGATGCATAAAAGCAGCAGCACCCAAGAGAAACTAGGTTGTCTTGATTCAGAATTTGAGCGCAGTTGTCCATGAGCCTTGAACACTTGGGTGCTTGGTGACATGCCTCGTCCTAAGTTTCACGACCTTCCTTCCTAAAGCATTCCTTAGCCTGGTTGCATGCAATAGTATGTCCTCTGGTGTCATATTTTTTACACAAATCACCCGCTGGTTATGGTTCTCTGCACATTGACAAAACCATTATTTGTGAGTATATCTTATTCTTGCCTAAGTAAAAGAGTGTTTTCTGGCTAATCATCAGAGTAGCAAAGATTATATTGACGCTGAACTGCATTGATCCATATGAAAATATTATACCATGTGAAAAACTACATGATATGAACCACATGGCATATTGAATATACAAACAAAAATATTTTTTAGTACTCTTGTAAGTTTTGAAAAAAATAATCCTCTTAATGCCCCTAGCATCATTCAGTAAATATTGCAAAAAAATTAGTACGAAAAGCTTCTCCACTTTTAAAAGGTAAGTATAATAGTCCATCCACTTTATTTCTAATATAAATACATAAAAACTCAAAAATTGGGTGTTCCACTCAGTTGCATAATCAGTTTATAAGATATTTCAGTTCATAGTAAAGTAAATGTGACACATGTATAAATGCTTAAAAAAAAACAAACAAACAAAGAGATCTTACTATAGAGGCCCTTCAAATGAGGGTGCTGACCACGAATAAGCTCTATTACCACCTCTAGCTGTGGATTCGTTTCCTTGAATGATGGCAGATGAGTTTCCATAAAGGCCCTGCCATTCCAAGTTTCTGATTATATTTGGGGAATCAAAAAGAAAGACATAAGATCTTAATATGTTTGGAATAAGAGACAACACCAGCATCAAGAGACAATAGCCATGTTACCTGGATATTCACACCCAACTCCTAGAATCCGTAAATGATACATATCCAGTCAAATACACATTGAACACTTGGATATTTATCAAAATTTATTAATTTCAATTTTTAGAACCTGGTAGAGACTGACTCCAACAATTATTAACCCACTAATAATAAAGCTTAAATTGAGGATTTGTTCTTTTCTAGAGATTGGTAAAGAGCCATTAAGATAATATTACAAATTATCTTTTTCTACAATCCTTAAGCCAACTAGGAAGTTTGGATGAGAAGCATGCATATTGAAAGATCTTAACAAATAATATGTTTTGATGTTTTCTTTTATGTGATATATGGGGATCATAATTTTTTTTTTTTTTTTTTAACGTATCCATGTCTGTTCTTGTTCTCTTGCCAAGTTAGACTTGTACGCATGTCTGAATCTTATTCTTGTGTCCGTGTCCATTCAACATTGATCAACATTACCCTCTAACTACCATCTTAATGAAAACCAGTGTATTAAAAAGCAGCTGCAATATGCAGGCAGTCAAGGGAACATTTAATGCATGCACAATATGTTGGCAGCATATGCAGGTGCATATGTGGGAACTATTTTTTAACTATTTAATGATATAAATAACATATTATGTACAACAAAAACAACAAAAATGACAGTATTCTTTTAATGGATGAATAATAGCAATATTAATAACAATGACAACTAACAATCGGTGCTTATTACTTAGTATGTAACATCCAATAGCAATAAATATAACATAACATTTTAACACTATGAACACCCATCTCACGCTCACCTAAAACCCATATCAAATCTAACCATCAAATTGAACCCACTTCACCTACACGACCAACATCGGAATGGATTGTCTATATGGCTCTATAATGCTAAGTGGGCTATCATATGCAGCCATACAATGCTAAAACGGCTAGATATAACTGTTGCAGTGCAAGTTGACATTTTTATCTTTTTGGTAGGTGTGGTCAAGAGATGGCATACATATACATGGGCGAGTATGTGGCAATTTGAACTGCATTTTCAAACACAGACAAAGATGATATGCAGCTAACGACCTGTCAAAATAACGTTCAATACCATGCCTTAAATTACATTTTCGGATTGCATTGCAATAAAGTTGCTGAAAGATGAAATATTTGATATCTGTTACGGTTACTTACAAGTTCCTTGCATCATTAGTACTTTTTTTCCATCCATTATTGCCATGTTCTAGTCAAATCATTCTTATACAACATAATCCGCAATCTCGATACCAAATACCATACCAATTCAATACAGCACAATCGGCATGGTACGGTATGCATCCTATACCGAAATAGTTCTCTAACCATTTTTCTCACTTTTATCTTCATATGCCTTGGTACGGCTCAGTACATACCTCGATATGTCTCAATATGGGGTGATGCACCCTGGTACGAGGCAGTACAAGGCTTCTACCAACCAGAACTTATGTTTAATACCGGTTCCCATCTGGTGCAGTATGGTAAGCCATATATTGGATGATACAAGGCAATACAGCAAACCATGCTGTATAGTGATCTTGCACCTTAGGCATAGTTTGTGATTCGCAATAAAGGAACCATGAGATTAAACATCCTATCCACAAATTCAAGCTAACAATCGAGCTTCTCTCCCATAGCATGTAGTGGCCCTTAAAGGGAGGCAGCAGCTTTGCAAAACAAAATCCAATCGAAGAAATTTAGCTTAAAGATAATGTATGCATTTAATTATATCAGCTTCAGCTATGACAAATCTCAATGACAGCTTAAGCACTTTTAGGATTGGTATTAATGTCAGAAGTAGACAAGCGGTGTGGTTGTAGTTCGGTAAGTTTTGGAGCTGATTGATGATATCCTATGGTAAGTTTTGGAGCTGATTCAACATCTCAAAATTCTGAGGAAAGAACTGTATCATGTTTGAACTATTGATGTGCAAAATAAACATTTTAGACCTATTATATAATGTATCCTTTAAGGAACCTATCTCTACAACAGTTGAAAAACATTAAACTAACTAATACACCTTAAAATGTAACTAAACAAGATGCAACATAATACTTGTTCAACTGCCATTACAAAAACCTACACACATACCCTACCCTGTCATTTCATCTATTTCCTCATCTTGTGTATAATAATCAGTCAAATTTTGAGGCATAAAACTTCATGGCATAGTGATTGTATGCTGGAGGGACCTAACATGGATGTGGGCAGCATACATCAATTTTCAAAAAACCAGAAGCAAGTTATGTACGTATATATGATCATAAATGGATAAGCAAATTTTGAGGCATAAAACTTCATGGCATAATGATTGTATGCTGGAGGGACCTAACATGGATGTGGGCAGCATACATCAATTTTCAAAAAACCAGAAGCAAGTTATGTATGTATATATGATCATAAATGGATAAGCATATTTATGTGTCCACTATCTATTTTTGCACAGAAGAAGTTGATCAACCCAGTTCTGACCTGAACTCGCTACAGTCTGGTTTAGACCCAAATTTAACCAGGCAGCTCGTTGGGTTTGGGATGGGTCTCTGTTAGTTGAGGTGCAGGTTAAATTTAAGCGGTTACACTTAGTCTTTCGAGCATCGGGATTTGAGTCCATATGGATCCAGTCCACTAAACCCTAATTCTACAAGATCTATTTCTGACCCATGAATATGATGTTCAGGTTTGGGCTGGGTCTGACAAGATCCACACTACCAACCTCAATGCACTTTCATTAGTAGCAACAGATCTTTTAAAGAAATTACATCCCATTGAGAATTCAAAGCAGGCATACTGGCACTGTCCTTGTGTTGCCTTCACTAGATGCATGTGTTGAGTATACTAATCATACAACTAGACGCAACCTCATGCATACAATGTAAGGCATCTGCATCACAAAATTTGATGCATAAGTGCATATACAACAGATCACTTATGTGGAGAAATAAAATAGTACACCCTCCAATAACAGTAAGTGACTTAGGAAGGGTACATCCAGCACAAGTTGGCCCCCCAACTTGAGTGTCCTTAGTCCCAGTCTTCAGCATGTTTTATGACTGAATACACTCTTCTCCCAAATTATGCAAGCATTCATATTTGCCTATAAAGTTAGGCTTACCTACTTTCCTGACTTGCATCAGCTTGCAAATAGGCCCTAAGGAAAGTTTTATGAGCTTCCTATCAGCAATATGTAGCACCAAAGAATATAAAGATTATACCTGATCCCCCTGCTACTTCCTCCCCAGTCACAGTAACTAACCATCAGTTTCTGAAGCTGCCAAACACCTCGCAGAGCCATTTATTTTGAAAGAAGTCACTAGGATGTTAACTGGGAAAAGAAAGCAAAAAAAAAATATTGTATCATGAGAGACAGTGTATGGAGAAAGAGTCAATTTAACAAAGTTGTAAATATCAGCTTGAAAAATTGTATAAGCCTGAAATGTGAAATGAGAAGATCATATATCACTATATCAATTTTTACTATTATCACAACTCACAGATCTTTTATGCCTACAATAATTCACCAAAAAAAAAAAAAAAAAGAATAAAATTCCTTCAGAATAAGTTCAGAAATCATTACATGAGTAATCTTTTTATCACGTGTTCAACTCGATAGTTCAGAGATTTGAATATATGAAATTGGCTTTCTATTTCCTGTAACAGTGCCGGAGAAAGAAGATAGAAGTAGGTTTACTAGCCATGGATTTCGGCAAGGTTTTCTAAATAATAAGGATTTAAAAAGGAAAAAAAACACAATTTACATACCATAGTTTCCAACCACAGTCGTTCAGGTAAGAACAAGCGTTCTTTTAGTTCAGATTCATCCTGTGCTTATAAATAAATTAACGAATCAAAACCCCAAGGATGATCAAAAAATATGACATAGATGAATTTTCAAAAAAAAAAAAAAAAGAATTCAAAACCTCTAATAATATCATATCGACAGTAACCAAAAATATTTAAGCAATAAACCTAAGGTTATCAAAATGCTTCTTCTATCAGGAAAAGATTACCTTTTTTTTTTTTGGAAAATTATCACCAGAACGTTTCTTTCAAGCTCGAGTACCATCCGGAGCCCGGACCAATTCGCATATCTTTTTGTTCGCCCAAAAGCCTACCCCAAAACCCTAATCCAAGTCACCATTTCCATCCTCTCCATCTTTTTTCCTACCTCAACATCCCGAGCTTAATATGGACTCATTAAACCCAAACCCAAGCCCACCAAAAAACCCTAATGATACAGTCCCAAATCATACAATACTCCTTAAAAGAAATTAGAAAAATAAGAAAATTTAGGAAGGGATCCGAACTCACCTATCGGTGCCACGAGAACCTGAAGCCCTTTCGATCCAAAGCTCCGGCGGGTGAGCGAGAGAGAAGCGTTTAAAGGGGTTCTGGAGAGAGGTACGGTACCCATTTAACTCCTACTCGATCTAACGGCTAAGATTACATCCGGCTGAAAGATTAGACTGGCGGGCCCATTGACAACTTATAAGGTGCTATGCGGGAAAGTGCAAGTCTTTGTGCACGAGAAAGTCTTCGTGCAGCGCATGCGGTGCACTAAATTCAGCGGGTCCATACCATATGTTTTTATCGGTACAAGTATATCTTTGATGGTACGATAAGGTAGGGTCCTAGCATGATTAGTATTAATTATTATTTAATTTTTATTTAAAATTTTTATTTAGATCAAAATATTTTTCTTTCTGGTTTTTTTTTTTTATAATGTTGCTTGAATTAGGATATCCCAAATTTTGAATTAGGATATTGTAGCTTTTGAACTAGGATGTCGTAATACTATTTCAGAGATTATTTGATTGATTTTATAGTACCTGTAACAATTTTTGACATTTTGGGAATCATAAACCAAGCCACAGATGATACAAATTACGGGTAGAAGGGATTAGAAACGTTTTAATTTATATTTTCTTATTTTTGAACTAGGATGCCAGAGGTTTTGAACTAGAATGTCGTAGCTTTTGAACTAGAGTATTGTAATACTGTTTCAGGATATTTTGGTCTGAACGAAAATTTTAAATAAAAGCTGAACGGTGATTAATGCTAGTCACGCTCATGTCCCGTCCCGTCATGCCACCGAGGATACATTTGGATCAATAGAAAAATGTGGTGCGGGCCACGCTGGATTTACTGCACCATGTGCGGTGAAGGAAATTCAACATGGCCCGCACCACTATTTTTTATTAATCCATGTTGATCCTATATGACTTGATGAAATGGGATGGGAGTTCATATTTCTGGAATTATGTTATCTGAGTATCGTCGTGTCTGCAATCATTTCAAACATAGGAAATAACCTTTTTTGTCTTTCTATTTTTTCGAAGATGATACATACTTCTGATCTGAAAGCGGTTCTTCTTCTTCTGCAAAAAAAAAAAAATCTAGGAACAAAGTGACACCCTAGAGTTCCTTCCATTATTTTTGCCTACCCACCAATATTAAAGCAAAACCACAGAGTTCCTTCTATTGTTTTTGCCTACCCACCAATATCAAAGCAAAACCTCCTATTTTCCCTTCATTTTTTGGTTTTTTCTCTTCTCTTTGATTATTACTTCTGATCTGAAAGCAGTTCTTCTTCTTCTGCAAACGAAAAAAAAATCTAGGAACAAAGCGATACCCTAGAGTTCCTTCTATTATTTTTGCCTACCCATCAATATTAAAGCGAAACCTCAGAGTTCCTTCCATTATTTTTACCTACCCACCAATATCAAAGTGAAACCTCTTGTTTTCCCTCCATTTTTTGATTTTTTCTCTTCTCTTTGATAGTCGAGTAGTCGCTGGTGAGCTGAAAGCATTTCTGTTTCGTCTACAAAGGAGAAAAAAAAGAAGGGATTAGCGATACCTCTAGAGTATTCTCCATTTTTGTATTTTTATCCTTCTCTTTGGTGGTCGAGTAGCCGTTGGTGAGCTGGAAGTTCTCGAGCATACCATGAAAGATACGCCTTCGAAACCTTGAGATAATGGAAAAAAAATGTTTTCGTCTTTCAACACAGATAGCGAACACAAAAACACCGCAAAAAGGAAATACATATGGAGGAAGAAAGCACTACACTTGTTTATTCAGGAGAGGATGACACCCTCCTAAGATCCCTCCCAAAAGAAGCTACGAACCAGAAATAGATAATAAAATTATATATTTTAATACAAAATTTTAAAATTTATCTTTACAGACAGATGTCATGATATATTTTTAAAAATATTAAATATTCGTAGTATAAAATTATGATACCATGCACAGTTTCATGACACCGTAGTTCAGAATATGGGACACTCAAGTTCAAAAACTATGACACCCTAATTAAATAACTACGACATCCATGTAGAAAATATAAAATAAAAGTTTATACTCTATTTAACCTATAATATATATCATCCGTGGCTTGGTTTATGACTTCCAGAGTATTAAAAATTGCTACGGATGCTATAAGATTAATCAAAATGGTCAAAATAGTATTACGACATCCCAGTTTAAAATCTATAACACCCTACTTAAAATACTACGACACCCATATAGAAAATATAAAATTAAAATTTTTAATCCATTTTACCTATAATACATGTCATCCATGGGATAGTTTATGACTCCCAGAGTGTCATAAAATTACCACAGATGCTATAAGATTACTCAAAATGGCTGAAACAGTTTTACAACACCCAAGTTCAAAAACTACGATATCTTAGTTAAAAAACTACGACATCCTAGTTAAAAAACTACGACACCCATACCGAAAATGTAAAATAAAAGTTTCTAATCCCTTCTACCTATAATACATGTCATCCATGACTTGGTTTATGACTCCTGGAGTATCAAAAATAGCCACGGATGCTACAAGATTAATCAAATAACCCAAAATAGTATTATGACATTCCAGTTTAAAACCTACGACATCCTAGTTAAAAAACTACAATATCTATGCAGAAATTATAAAATAAAAGTTTCTAATCCCTTCTACCTCTAATACATATCATCCGTGACTTGATTTATAACTTCCAGAGTGCATAAAATCACCACGAATGCTATAAAATTACTCAAAATGGCCAAAACGGTTTTATGACATCCTAGTTTAAAAACTACGATACCCTAGTTAAAAAACTATGATATCCATATAGAAATTATAAAATAAAAGTTTGTAACCCCTTCTACCCATTATATTTATCATCCATGGCTTGGTTTATGACTCCTAGAGTGTCAAAAATTATCACGGATGCTATAAGATTAATCAAAATGGCTGAAACAGTATTACGACATCCCAATATAAAAATTACGACACCCTAATTAAAAAACTACGACATCCTTGCAGAAAATATAAAATATAAGTTTTTAATCCCTTATATGATGGGGGACGGGATCGGGGTAGGATCGTCAACGAGCTGAGAAGTCACCGAAGATTAGGGTATCCTATTTTTTTTTTTTTTTCTAGGGGTGGTGAAGGAATAATGGAGATGGAAGGTAGAAAAATCTGGACTCTCATGGACTTTGGGACTCACACTCACAGAGAGACCTCTCACCTCTAGGGCATCTCACCCACCCCACTACATATAGCCTAGGGCATCCCACCCATCTCACTACATGCGGAGCCTAATGCATTCCACCCAAATCGCTACCTGGGACCGTGAAGGAAAATCTTTAAGACCATAGAGGGAACTCGACGAGGAAGGGGATAACTAGGGGATAACTAGGGCCTCACATCCCTCGACGCTCGAAAGCGAAGGCATAGGGTCTCACACCCCTCGATGCCCAAAGACGAAGGCAAGACGGGCCTCACGCCCACTCCTTTACGGAAGCAGAACGAAGAATCACTCTTTCCTAAAAACTTATCTTCATTAACCAATCGTTTAAAAAGGAATGAGGATGGTATTTATAGACCTTTCCAACCCTCATTTGAATTTGAATATAAGATAAAAAGATAAGGACAGTTCAAAGTCAAATACAAGATAAGATGAGGTCTATCCATATCCTAACAACTAGATATCTCAATCCTAACCAACTAACAAATTTCAAAATAAAGATAAATCCTAAATATCTAATCTTCAAATTTAAGTTTATTTGCATCGAAATCCATGCTGCTCCAGGATTTGCGCTGCTTCGAGATCCGTGCTGCTCCAAGATTCGTGCATGTCGATGTTCCTATCATTATACATGTAATACATATCATCCGTAGCTTGGTTTATGACTCTCAAAGTATCATAAAATTATCACGGATGCTATAAGATTATTCAAAATGGCCGAAACAGTATTACGACATCCCAGTATAAAAACTACAACATCCTAGTTAAAAAACTATGACACCCTTGTAGAAAATATAAAATCAAAGTTTCTAACATCTTCTGCCTATAATACATGTCACTTGTGGTCTGAATTAAAACTCTTATAATCTCGTGATGACACCCCCATGTCATAACAAGCCTGTGTGAAAAGAATCAAGAGTAATTAAGTCCGAAATAAGATTGTGACATCCTAGTTCAGGATTTATGACGTCCTACTTCAAATATTATGACATCCTATACATTTTTATGCTGGGATGGTTTACATTTTTTATAATTGTTAGAATTTATTGCTTAATAACTTACATTTATTTTTTACTTATATTTCAAGTGATCTTACAATAGTTCGACTGCCTAGAGTGAAGGCTTCATAACTGTTTAAAAACCATTGCAAGCCAGCAATGTACATTGAAAAAATATGGAAGATGGGTTTGTCTAGTCTTCATTTAGAAATCATCCAGAAGACTGTGTTCGGTAGGTTCATCGACATGCAACCATTCGTAGTTGATAGGCGACTCCTAGCTGAAATTATTAGATGTTACAAGGGAGGTGACAAGTTTATTTTTTGTGGCATGGAACTTACATTAAGCGTCGAAGACGTGCCCTGATTTTGGATCTGTCATGCCATAGAAATAAGATTGCAATGGAAGGCTAAGATAAAAAGGGAAGGTTATTCTAAAGATTTTGTAGGGAATTAAATCTTTAGAATAAGGGGCTGGAGAAGTTGATAATGCAATTTAATTCATCAAACATACAAGAGAATGTTGAGGACACCATAAAACTTTGGATGGCATACATATTTGCACCGTTCTTGTCTCTAAAGTCAAATCAAACATGTCCAAGATATATTATCCCTTACTTGGATAATTTATTTCAGTTGGGACAAATTGACTGGGCTTTCATAATAAAGGAGTTGACTATTATGGCTCTCCCAAATGTTGCTTGAGATCTAAGGAGCCAGTCCAAAGTAAGAGAAATGACAAGGATAGGAGGCAGCCTACCCTGTAGGGATGTTCAGCTGCTCTAGTAGTAAGGATCATTAATATATAGCAAAAGTGTAATTACATTTATTTTAAATATTTCATATCTTTAAAGTACATGATTATTATATACATGTTTGGTTCCTCGAGCATAGCACTTAAAGAGTCCCAGCACATCCAAATAAGCTACCTAGGCTATTAAAATGGTATGACAGCCAGTTGAAGATATAGAATGTTCAGCTTGCAAACTTGTAGCCTCATGAGTTGGTAAGATAATCCATTATTTCATAAACATAATGAAAAAATATCATTATCATTAATATAAAGTTATTTTGTTATTGTTCTTGACTTGCACCTGAAAGGAGCTATTGAGCCAATGATAACGGAACAGTGGCTTATCACTAAAGAAATATTAGCATCCCCGGAACTCAAAAATAGTTGTGCAAGTTATGCATAGTTGAAGAATGAAATAGAAGATATAAAAAAGAGGCTTGCTATAGTTGAAACCCTCCTCAGTTCATTGATAAAAAAAGATAGTAATGCCAATAAAGAAGGGCAGAAAGGGGCAAAGGGAGATGATATTAAGGAGAGGTGGAAGTCATGGGGCACGATCAACCTATGATGGAGGAAAAAGTTTGACACCCATGTGACTAAGGTTGAACATGGGATAGAGAAAAAATTGAAGGACACTTCTATGAGTGAGGATGCTAAGGGGGAGAAAGAAAAATCTTTAGTTCCTTCACTTATCAAGAGAGTGAAAAACCAACGTAGACCGTGAAAGGCCTCACAAATGACAGTAGATTCTATTTTTGAAACAGGCCAATCCAAAAAAAAGATGAAGATAGTAGGCACATCTTAGCCTGATGAATCAAATTTGAATTTTCAATTTAAAAATGATAAAAATTTGATTAAAACCTTTTTGAAAAAAAAAACTAACTCGTAAATTATATCTATTTTTCTATTATGTATGCTACTTTATGATCGAAAATGTATAATATTCTTTATATTTATTAATTCCAGAGAGGTCATCTATACCAATAAATTTGGAAGCACTATACAAGAAAAAATATTTTCGAGCTGCTAAACAATGACATAATAGTTGATGATTAAGTAATGAAGTATTACTTTGTTTTGTTCTTATTCTTTATATATGTTATAATATATTTTTTAATAATTCTTATATTGATTTTCAGAGTTATATAAAATCATATTACTTATAATTAATCAATTTATATTGCATTGCTAGATAATTAATGCCGGGCATGAATTCATTAAAAATAACTGAATAAAGCATCCGAAAAGATATCATAAGTATATAATTGCACCTGTAATAATATATGGCATGTGCCTGACATCAGTAACACCGTTTCAAGAACTTGTTGGAACAGTCGGGACTATGATATTTGATGGAGTCAGTGATTAAGATAAGAAAAAATTTCGGTTTCTATTCACCATCATCAACTCAGATAATTTTCACCGGCACTTGGTTGTGGTTGACATGCAAACAAAGGTATTGATACATCTGAATTCAATAAAATACAATTCCAAGTACAAAGTGAATGTAAAGAAGTGGCATAAGATACTCGGGCCAATGTTTCATAATTTTGTGATAATGTTGAGGTGAAGAATTAGTCTATGTCAGAGATTGCTGATGCCCTTCCCAACCTACAGGATCACTAGACTGCGGATTGTATTGCTTGAAATATATAAAATTCCTTGCTCGTAAGGATAAGCCTGATAGTTGAGATTTCATAAAAAAAAAGATATAAGTGTCTACCGGCACCAGTATGCAGCAAAATTATTGAGAGAGAGCCTGAATCAGAAGATTGATAGTGCTGTTAAAATTTAGCATGTAAAAGTAAATTTTGTTTAATATACTTATTCTCTTCAATTCATGCATTTCTATAATATATTACATAAATTTATAGGTCAATTGATGTTTATATTATAAGCATCATTCCCAAAAAAATTCTATAATTAATTCCAATAGTAATGTTTTAAATATCATTTTCTCATTATATGAAGTTTTTGTATTTTTGATGCTTTGTTTATTTCCAGAATGTCAAATTTCTTCATTGATGTGATGATGTTATAAAGGAATATTATGTTTTTGACAGGGTGTCATAGTTTTTCAATTTAAATATCATAACTATAGATCTAAAGTATTGTAATCATATTTCAATATTTACTTAAACTTTAGTTATTAGAAGTCTATTATGACATTGTAAGAGTTTTAATTCAGACCACAGGTGACATGTATTACAGGCAGAAGAAGTTAGAAACTTTAATTTTCCATTTTTTACAAGGGTGTCTTAGTTTTTTAACTAGGATGTCGTAGTTTTTAAACTGGAATATCGTAATACTGTTTCTACCAATTTAAATAATTTTCCAGTATCAGTGATAATTTTTGATACTCTAGGAATCATAAACCAAGCAACGGATGACATGTATTACAGGTAGGAGGGGTTAGAATGTTTTATTTATATTTTTTGTAAGGGTATCATAGTTTTTTAACTATGATATCATAGTTTTTGAATTTGGGTATCATAATATTATTTCGGGCTATTTGATTAATCTTATAGCATCCATGGCATATTTTTATACTATGGGAGTCATAAATCAAGCCACGGATGACATGCATTATAGGTAGAAGGGGCTAGAAATTTTTATTTTATATTTTATACATGGATGTCGTAGTTTTTTAACTAGGATATCGTAGTTTTTAAACTTGGATGTCGTAATACTATTTTGGGATATTTGATTAATCTTATAGTATCCGTGATGATTTTTGATACTTTGGGAGTTATAAACCAAGCCATGGATGACATGTATTACAGGTAGAAGAGGTTAAAAACTTTTGTTTTATATTTTCTATATTGGTATCGTAGTTTTTTAACTAAGGTATCGTAGTTTTTTAACTAGGGTATCATAGTTTTTGAACTAAGGTGCCGTAATACTGTTTCAATCAATTTGAGCAATCTTCTAGCATTGTGATAATTTTTGACACTCTGGAAGTCATAAATCAAGCCATGGATGATATGTATTATAGGTAGAAGGGGTTAGAAATTTTTATTTTATATTTTCTATATGGGTGTCATAGTTTTTTAACTAGGATGTCGTAGTTTTTGAATTGGGATGTCGTAACACTGTTTCGGCCAATTTGAGTAATCTTTTAGCATCCATGGTATTTTTTGACACTCTAGATGTTATAAACCAAGCCATCAATGACATGTATTATAGGTAGAAGTGGTTAAAAAGTTTTATTTTATATTTTGTATATGGATGTCATAGTTTTTTTAATTGAAGTGTCGTAGTTTTTAAACTGGGATGTCGTATTACGGTTTCAGCCAATATAAGTAATCTTCTAGCATCCATGGCAATTTTTGACAATCTAGGAGTATAAACCAAGCAACGAATGACATGTATTACAGGTAAAAGGGGTTAGAAACTTTGATTTTATATTTTCTACATGGATGTCAGTTTTTTTATTAGGGTGTCGTAGTTTATAAACGTGGATATCATAATATTGTTTCGAGCTATTTGATTAATCTTATAACATCCGTGGCAATTTTGATACTCCAAGAGTCATAAACCAAGCCACGGATGACATGTATTACAGGTAGAGGGGGTTAGAAAATTTTATTTTATATTTTATACATGAATGTCATAGTTTTTTAACTAGGATATTATAGTTTTTATACTGGAACATTGTAATATTGTTTCGGCCATTTTGAGTAATCTTATAGCATCCATGGCAATTTTATGATACTGTGAAAGTTATTATTCACAACATAGATGATGGGAAGTCCTGTTAGGAGTAGTTATTTACTTCACTTTCTTATTTTATGTTGAGGTATTCTAATTTTGTAAATGGATATCATCCATTATATCAAGGGATGTCATAATTCTGTTATTCCTATTTTTATCTTTGGGTACTTAAAGTAGTACTAAAATTCATATTCAAAATAAACAAATTCAATCACATGTCCAATACATCATGTTTTAAATTTTTCTGGATAATATAAATATACACAGGACTATACAAAATTCAACCCTCTCCCGTGTTAATTGACTGCATACATAAGCATCAAATTCATCTAAAAACGGATCGGAAGATGGTATAGTGGATTCAATTACTTGTTCTGGTACTTACACTACATTATGGGAAGTCTGCCTCTTACTTGTACCATCTCTTCTTTTATTTTGTAAAAGAGTGTCAACGGAAGCCTTATTCATATTTTTTTTTGATCTCTTTGACTTCTTCTTGACTCTCTCTTAATGATATTCTCTCTTGGATGACCTTTTCGTAGTAAGTTGATCAGTGTTGCCGATCTCATCGCGGTGGCCTATAGCTCGTGAGCTGGTACTGGTTCTTGGACTCTCTCACCTCGAGATCTCCAAACTTCCGGACCTGCAAAACAAGGTCAGAGACCCGGGTCGGGGGTTCCGGCGGGGGCACTCCGACGATCAAGTCAGAGAGCGGCAAGATGGAACAAGACCTCTAAGGCGGGCTCCCGAAGGATCCCCGTGCTTAGAGGAGATGTAAAATAAAAGAAGTGTGGGGAAGAGAGGAGTTGAGGCCCGACCTCCCGTGCTAGGGCCACCGAGCTCTCACCTGAGGACTTCCCGAGATCCTCCTGGATCATTTTTTTGGTGTTATCCCCTTTTTTCCACCTACCTTTTTGTCTATTTTTACCGTCCCTTTTATATCACCGAACTGCCTTCAGCCCACGTCCCCTCCACGGGGCTCTCTGAGACCACTGGACCTTCTCCTTCCCCTTCTTCTTCGAGTCAGGAAGTTAAGTGGCCGGCCCGCCTCGTCCGCAGTGTGTCACGAAAGGGGGAAGACTGGTGAGGCCTTGGGTCGAGCACGGGAGCTCTCCTTTCGGGGCGTTGACGATGGGCTTCCAGCCGTTTCAGGCTCCTGCCCACTAGGATTTCATTCCTCGATTGCGGGGCCCTGATTAACTGGTGTAAACGAGATTTCGTGTATCACTACAGGCCGTACCGGCATCTTGTACGGAGCGCGGCGCGCGCTGGCTATAGTGGCGACCCCGCGACCCGTGTCTCTGCCTCCCCGAGGCTTTGCAGAGTAGGGCTGACCTCGACCGAGGTGGACCCGTCAGGGGACGCCACCTGGCGGTGGAGCAGGGGCTGCCAGCTTCGGCCGAGGTGGACCCCTCCTGGGTGGACACCTGGCGAAGTGGCAGAGAGAGGCTCAACTTCGACCAAGGTGGACCCATCTTGGGGTGCCACCTGGCGAAGGAGCAGGAGGGCCCGGCTCGGCCTCGGCAGAGGTGGACCTGTCTTGGGGTGCCACCTGGCGGAGTGGCAAAGAGAGGCTCGACTTCGGCCGAGGTGGACCCATCTTGGGGTGCCACCTGGCGAAGGAGCGGGAGGGCCCGGCTCGACCTCGATAGAGATGGACCCGTCTTGGGGTGCCACTTGGTGAGGGAGTGAGGGGCCGCCAGCTTCAGCCTAGGTGGGCCCCTCCTGGGTGGACACCTGGCGGAGTGGCAGAGAGAGGCTCGACTTCAGCCAAGGTGGACCCGTCTTGGGGTGCCACCTAGTGAAGGAGCAAGAGGGCCCGGCTCGACCTCGACAGAGGTTGACCGGTCTTGGGGTGCCACCTGGCGAGGGAGCGAGGGGCCGCCAGCTTCGGTCGAGGTGCCGCCAGCTTTGGTCGAGGTGGACCCCTCCTGGGTGGACACCTGGCGGAGTGGCAGAGAGAGGCTCGACTTCGACCGAGGTGGACCCATCTTGGGGTGCCACCTGATGAAAGAGCAGGAGGGCCCGGCTCGACCTCGATAGAGGTGGACCCGTCTTGGGGTGCCACTTGACGAGGAAGCGAGGGGCCACCAGCTTCGGCCAAGGTGGACCCCTCCTCGGTGGACACCTGGCGGAGTGGCAGAGAGAGGCTCGACTTCGACCAAGGTGGACCTGTCTTGGGGTGCCACCTAGCGAAGGAGTAGGAGGGCCCGGCTCGACCTCGACAGAGGTGGACCGGTCTTAGGGTGCCACCTGGCGAGGGAGAGAGGGGCCGCCAGCTTCGGCCGATGTGGACCCCTCCTAGGTGGACACCTGGCGGAGTGGCAGAGAGAGGCTCAACTTCGATCGAAGTGGACCTGTCTTGGGGTGCCACCTGGTGAAGGAGTAGGAGGGCCCGGCTCGACCTTGGTAGAGATGGACCCATCTTGGGGTGCCACGTGGCGAGGGAGCGAGGGGCCGCCAGCTTCGACCGAGGTGGACCCCTCCTGGGTGGACACATGGTGAAGTGGCAGAGAGAGGCTCAACTTCGGCCTAGGTGGACCCGTCTTGGGGTGCCACCTGACAAAGGAGCAGGAGGGCCCAGCTCGACCTCGGCAGAGGTGGACCCGTCTTGGGGTGCCACCTGGCGAGGGAGCGAGGGGCCGCCAGCTTCGACCGAGGTGGACCCCTCCTGGGTGGACACCTAGCGGAGTGGCAGAGAGCAGCTCGACTTCGGTCAAGGTGGACCCATCTTGGGGTGCCACCTGGCGTAGGAGCAAGAGGGCCCGGCTCGACCTCGACAGAGGTGGACCCATCTTGGGATGCCATTTGGCGAGGGAGCGAAAGGCCGCCAGCTTCGGCCAAGGTGGACCCCTCCTGGGTGGACACCTGGAGTGGCAGAGAAAGGCTCGACTTCGACCGAGGTGGACCCATCTTGGGGTGCCACCTGGCGAAGGAGCAGGAGGGTCCGGCTCGACCTCGGCAAAGGTGGACCCGTCTTGGGTTGCCACCTGGCGAGGGAGCGAGGGGCCGCCAGCTTCGACCGAGGTGGACCCCTCCTGGGTGGACACCTGGCGGAGTGGCAGAGAGAGGCTCGACTTCGGCCGAGGTGGACTCGTCTTGGGGTGCCACCTAACGAAGGAGCAGGAGGGCCCGGCTCGACCTCAACAGAGGTGGACCCGTCTTGGGGTGCAACCTGGCGAGAGAGCGAGGGGCCACCAGCTTCGGCTGAGATGGACCCCTCCTGGGTGGACACCTGGCGGAGTGGCAAAGAGAGGCTCGACTTCGATCGAGGTGGACCCGTCTTGGGGTGCCACCTGGCGAGGGAGCGAGGGGCCGCCAGCTTCGGCCGAGGTGGACCCCTTCTTGGTGGACACCTGGCGGAGTAGCAGAGAGAGGCTCGACTTCGGTCGAGGTGAACCCGTCTTGGGGTGCCACCTGGCAAAGGAGTAGGAGCACTTCTTCCCAAACGGGGGATCTTTTGAAAGAAAAAATCCACGTGGTACTGACCGTATCCAGCTGGACCTGACACACGCTCCACGTCAGCGATGTAGCCATATCAGTTGCCCCCCATCCCCAGGTTCCATCGAGGCATCGTGGCTTGGGACGTGGGGATTTAATGCGGAGATGACGTGGAGAAGGCGAAAATCTCGTGCCATAATTGCCATGATCCCTGCTGCCGCTTCTGTCGCACCCGAGATCCTTTGAGAGGCCGCCACGTGTACACGTCTGATGGCCCATTAATTCACCATTCCGAAATCGAGGTGGTTTCCACCGAACCGAGGCGTTGATGTCAGGCGTGCCTCCACGTGGCAGTTATCTGATGGCTCAGAACGGAAAGAGGTGTACGGCTGCTATCGATTGAGTTTGAAAATGAGGGGGACTTTCCGGAAATGAGGTTTCTCCACTTTCTCACACTCCACCGGCGGTTGTAGTGGTCTCCCTTCATCTTCCCGGGGTTGCCATTCCTCTAGTACAAAATATCTCGGTGAGTGTCTGCGACCCCCTTCTCCTCTTCTTCTATCTTCTATTCCTTGTGCCAGTTTTCTTATTTCTTCTTCCTTCATGGTGCGTCACCGCTATGTTTCCTCCAACCCGGACGAGGCCAGCCCCTCCCGGACGAGGACTCCATCGTCTTCCCCCTCGGAGGTGGAAGAGATCTCGGACGAGGTCCGGAGGTAGCTCCAACCCGGGGCCATGACCATAGGTGTCCCTAGGGGTCCTAGGTCTCCTCCTACAATTTCTGCATGTCCCATTTCCTTTTTTCCTCCTCCGGAGGCCTCTTCCTCCGGTCCCTCCAGTTATGCTTCGACGATGACCGGAGACGATCTTTCCTGGATCCGGGACACCTATGGGGTCCCGGATTCAATCCGCCTTTCCCTCCCAAGGCATAGGGATCGAGTAACCTCGAGTGGCCCTGGGAGGGTCGCCTTCTACGAGGACTTCCTCAGTGGGGGTCTTCATTTTTTCCTTCATCCCTTTTTTCTTTCGTTCCTCAGCCATTATCGTATGGTCCTAGCCTAGTTGGCTCCAATTGCCATCCGGGTCATCTTTGCCTTCGTCGTCTTCTGCCACTTTTACGGGTTCGTTGCCCATTTCTCCTTCTTCAGGGCTCTCTTCACCCTGAAGCGCTACTCCACCGATGATGGCTGGTGGTACATTTCGCCTTGGCCTAGGTGCCTTAGGTTTGACCTCCCTTCTTCAATCAAGGGTTGGAAGAACCGCTTCTTTTTCACCTCGATCGAGAATGTTGACTGGGCTTGGAGTGAGCCGGACCGGTCCCCAAACCGGAATTCCCAGGTCGAGCTGGCGGATCAGGATGACTTTACGCTGCTGCTGGGTGATGCGATCCCAACTCTCGACATTCTGCTCTCGGAGCAGAATTTATTTGAGGCGGGGATCAGTCCCATCCGGAAGTTGGGTGAGGCCCGAATCTCGCTCCTTCACCTTTATCTTTAGTTCGGCACTTCTTTTCTTTAAACTGACTTAACTGAACCCCCCCTTTTTTCTCAGGTATGAAGTTATCCGTAGAAAACCTGATGGAGGGCATCATGGAGAGGGATGCTGCTGAAGGGACTGACCCCCCGGTGAAGAGGGCTCGCACTGAGGGGACCCGGGTGCCTGTGCTCGCTTCCGTCATTACTGGCCCTGGGGCGGTGGCTCCTGCTCCCAGGCCACCTCAGGCCCGGGCGCCCGATGTCCCTGTCGTCGACCTCGACAGGGCCGGGGAAGAGAGGGGGCCGGAACCTCCTCAGGCGATGCCTGCTCCAGCCGCTGCACCGGCCACTTTCACGGTGGCCACCAGGGTGGTGGCAGCTCCACCGACGGCCACACCGCTTGTCGAAGGGACAACCGCCCAGCCTGCTACCGATGTGGCCATCCCACCCCCAAGTCTCACCAGCCACTGCTCCGTGATCCGTGACCAGGGGCTCGCGGAGAGAGTCATGGAGTTCGCCAGCACCTCCCGGGATCGTCGTCTAAGGGGCGACCGGGACTACACCGAGGCGCTGTTCAGGATCCTCCCGCAGCTTGTTACGGTGAGTTCCGAGCTCCGACTCCTTAAAGTTCCAATTGGATCTTACTAACTCCATGTCTCTTTCGATGCAGATCGGGACGGACGTGCTATTGCTGAGGAGCTTCCTTGCCGGCTACGCCAAGGAGGAGAAGCTCGGCAAACTCGCAGCCGATGTTAAGGACCTCATGGAGAAGGGGGTCGAGCTGCGAGGGAATAACCAGGCTCTCCGGGCTGACCTGGTCCGCGCCGAGGGGCGCGTCAAGGAGCTCGAGACCTCTCTGTCAGAGGAGAGGATCTCGAACCAGCGCCGCAATGAGGAGGACGCGGCGGAGAAGACCCGCCTCAGGGCTCAGTCTCGGTCACTGGAGCGCTGGATAGAAGTGGTCCTCAAGGAGCTGAGCGCAGCCAAGGAGAAGAACTCCTACGTCAATGGGCTGCTAGAGGCGTCCAAGAGGGAGGCGCAGGAGGCCGTGCTGAAGTTCCAGGCCTCCGAGGAGTACGTTGCTGAGGTGTGCGAGGCGGCCATGGACTCCTTCTTGAAGGGATTCCAGGTATGCCGGGAGAAGGTGAGCTTCTTCTACCCCGAGCTCGACCTTAGCGGGGTCGTACTGGTCGGCAGGAGGCAGGAGCCCACCGGAGGAGCTTCGGCGGTGGCTGGTGACGAGGTGGCGGCTCCCGAGCAGCCTCCAGTCGACGGCGCCGGCGGAGAGGGTTCCCCCTAGCCCGAGGAGGATGCGGTTGCGCCGAAGTAGCTCCATGACTTTTTATTTTATTTTTGTATTTTCTTTCTTTGGGGTCTCCAAGCCTGTCGGGGCCCCTTTTGTGTAAGGAACTTTTTGTTTGCAATGAAAATATTTTTCCATTAACCCATTCCTTCTGTCACTCTCTTTTCTTTTTTTTTTTTTTTTTTTGGGTGCATCTTCTGGACTGAACCCCGGTGCTAGCTACTGGGACTAAGTCCCGTAGTGCATTCCGAGCTAAACTCCGGGATTGCATGGGCGAACTAGGTTCTGCCCCACCTTCCAGACCGAAGTCCGGGACTTCACTTTGGAACCGGGTTCCTTGCGAACTTCCAGATTGAACCTCGGGGCCGCGGGCTGAAATTAAGCCCTGCATGGCTTACCGAGCTATTCTCCGGGATTTTGTAGGATCGGGACCTAAGTCTTTGGGACCTCTTCCAGACTGAACTCCGGGGTCGCATATCGGAATTTAGTTCCGTGCGACACTCCAGACCGAACTCCGGGATTTTTATGAGAGGAACATCACGCCTTCGCGGATCTTCTGCCGTGTCCATGCTCGCTGAACTTAGAGCTGGGCGGCCCTTATCCTACGAGACGAGAGTAGGAATTTGGTGAAAAAGATTTCATTATTAAAGTTTGAGGGGTCTTACACTATTGGTAGTACATTCTCAAGTTTGAGGCATTCCAGGTCCGAGGAAACCGGGATCCGCCTAGCTCCTCCAGGTAGTACGCCCCATGGGGAAGCGCCTCCGCCACCGTATAAGGTCCTTCCCAATTAGGGGAGAGCTTTCCGCACTCCCGTGGCTGGGAAGCCTCAGCGCGGTGGAGCACCAAGTCTCCCTGGCGGAAGGACTTCGATCGCACCCTGGAGTTGTAATATCTAGCCACCCATTGCTGGTAAGCCGCCATCCGAACTCGGGCCCTGTTCCTCGTTTCTTCAAGGAGGTCCAGGTTTAGCAGCATCCTGGTAGGATTTTCTGTCTCATCATACTGTTCCATGCGCAGGGTCGGTAGGCTGAGCTCAACTAGTATAACCGCTACTGCTCCGAAGACAAGGTTGAACGGGGTCTCATCCGTAGCCATCCTTGGGATAGTGTAATACACCCAAAGGATGCTCGGGAGCTCTTCTGCCCACCTACCCTTGGCCTGGTCCAGTCTTGTCCGGAGGCCTTGCAAGATGGTCCTATTTGTTACCTCGGCTTCTCCATTCGTCTGAGGATGCGCCACCGAAGTGAAACGATGGTGGATGCCGAGGTCGCTGCAAAACTCCTCGAACTCCCGACAATCGAACTGACATCCGTTGTTGGTGATAATAGTGTGCGGTAGGCCGAAGCAGCTAATAATTGACTTCCAGAGAAACTTGGTGATGTTTGCCTCCATGATCCGGGCCAAGGGTTCGGCCTCGACCCACTTCGTGAAGTAGTCGATAGCCACGATCAAGAATTTCCGTTGCCCGGACGCCGGGGAAAAAGGTCCTGGAAGATCCATGCCCCATTGAGCGAACGACCATGGGGCGTAGAGCTAGGAGAGTGGAGCGACAGGCTGACGTTGCACCATGGCGTGCCGCTAACACCGGTTGCACCTCTTCACGAAGTCAGCTGCGTCTTCTTTCATTGTCTCCCAGAAATAACCTTGACGGAGAGCCTTGTGCGCCAGTGTCCTGCCCCCCACATGGTTCCCACAGATGCCCTCGTGGATCTCTTGGAGCACCAGTGTGGCTTCTGCGGGTCTCAGACACTTGAGGAGCGGGTAGGAGTAGGACCTCTGATACAGTAGCCCATCCATTAAGACGAACCGAGTGGCCTTCCTCTTAATGAGGCCAGCTGCGATGCAGTCCACTGACAAGGTGTCGTTGGTGATGTACTCAATGTACTTGTCCATCCAGCTGGGCTCTTGGTTGACCTGCTGGACCTCCATGGGTGTCTCACAGCTCGGGGCCTCGAGGTGATCGATGTAAGCGCAGCTCAATGATGAGTCCAGTAGGGTTGCAAGGTGGGAGAGGGAGTCTGCGCGGGTGTTTTCCCCGCGAGGGATATGGGAGATGCTGAAATGCCGAAATCCTGCCGTGCTCGTTCGTACGAGCTCCAGGTACTTCGCCATTTGGGGGTCTCGTGCCTCGTACTCCCCCAGATCTGCCTGGCTACTAGCTGCGAGTCGGTGAAGACCCTAAGGTTGGCCATGCCCAGCTCGCGGGACACTCTTAGCCCTACGAGGAACGCTTCATACTCTGCCTGATTATTAGTGACGGTGAACTAGAAACGAAGCGCACATTCAGCGACAACTCCTTCGCTGTTGGCGAGGATGAGTCTAGCTCCACTCCCGCTGGAGTTCGAGGCTCCGTCTACGTGAAGGATCCAGATGTCTTCCTCAGGTCCTGGCTCAAGCTGCCGGTCTTGGGGGCTTTCTTCCGGCCCCTCGCCCAGGCCTGCATACTCAACTAAGAAATCAGCGAGTACCTGCGCCTTTAGGGCCGACCTCGGCCTGTAAGTGATGTCGAACTTGCTGAGCTTGAGCGCCCACTTTTCCAGGCATCCAGACGTGTCAGGTTGGCTGAGCACCGCTTTCAGCGGCTGATCCGTCAGGACAGCGATGGGGTGCGCTTGAAAATAAGGCCTGAGATGCTGAGCGGACACGATTAGCACAAAAATCAATTTCTCGGACCAGGAATACCTGAGCTCCGTATCGCGGAGGAGTTTGCTTGTGTAATACACCGGCCTTTGCATCCCCTTGTCGTTGATCCAAACCAGGACCGAACTGATGACCTCCGGGGTGACTGCCAGGTACAGGAGGAGCTCCTCTCCTTCTTCGGGCCTAGAAAGCAGCGGCGGAGATGCCAGTATCCTTTTCAGCTCGTCGAATGCCTCCTGGCACTCCTCCGTCCAAGTAAAGTCGTTCATCTTCCTCAGTACCTTAAAAAGGGCTGGCAGTGGTCAGCGGACCTTGAGATAAATCGACTCAGGGCGGTTATCCGGCCGGTGAGTCGCTGCATTTGCCTCTTGGAGGTGGGTTGCTCCATGTCCAGGATAGCCTGGACCTTCTCCGAGTTGGCTTCTATCCTCCTTTGGGTTACCTGAACCCCAGGAACTTCTCGGCGCGTACTTCGCTGGGTTCAATTTCATCTAGTGAAGCCGGAGATTACCGAAGGTCTTCGCCAGGTTACTGACGTGGTCCGAAGTGAGCTTGCTCATCACCAGCATGTCGTCCACGTACACCTGCATGTTGCGGCCAATCTGGTCTTTGAAGACCTTATTGACTAGCCATTGGTACGTGGCCCCGGTGTTCTTGAGGCCGAATGGCATCATCTTATAACAGTAGGTTCCGCGGTCGGTGATAAAAGCAGTGTGCTTCTCGTCCTCTGGGTACATTCAGATCTGGTTGTACCCGGAGAAGGCATCCATGAAAGAGAGGAGGTGATGCCCTGAAGTAGTGTCCACGAGCTGATCGATCTTTGGAAGAGGGAAACTATCCTTCGGGCAAGCTCGGTTGAGGTCGGTGTAGTCCACACAGATCCTCCATTTGCCATTGCTCTTCTTCACCATGACCACGTTTGCCAGCCAACTGGGATACTGTACCTCTCGTACAAAACCGGCGGTGAGGAGCTTCTCTACTTCTTCATTGATGGCCTTCTGTCTCTCCGTAGCAAAACTCCTCTTCTTCTGGCGAACAGGGTGGCACATTGGATCAATGTTCAACTGGTGGGTGATGACTTCCGAGGGGATACCTGGCATGTCAACAGTGGACCAGGTGAATACATCAGCGTTCGCCTGGAGGAAGTCTAGCAAGCGAGCCCGCTCTTCTTCCGAGAGCTAGGCTCCTATCTGCACTGTCTTCTGAGGGTCTGAGCCGAGGGGGTACATCAGCAAGCGCTCCATGGGCCCTCCCCTAGGGTCTTGCTCTCTTAGGTCGAGGTCGTCGACATCGGAGCTGAGCTCAGCGCTCCGAGCCCTCGGGACCGTCTGCAGACAATGCTGGATGGGCTGGGCCGTCCCTCTCATTACTTCCATCCCAGAGGCGGTAAGGAACTGCATTAGCAACCTCTTAGCGAAAATGACAACGTCCAGCTGGTTGAGCCCTGGACGGTCGAGGATGCATTATAAGGTGATGGGAGCTTGACGACGGTAAACGTCATCATGACCGTACTCTACCGAGGTGGGGATCCGGTAGTGACAGGGAGAGTGATCTCTCCTTCGACCCCCATCGAATCTCTGGTGAAGCCCATGAGAGGGGTGTGCATCGGCTTTAATTGATCATGAGACAGATTCATTCGGAAGAAAGTATCGTAAAAGAGCACGTCGGTAGAGCTCCCACTATCCACCATAATACGATGTACAGGATGCTTCACGATGGTCATCTCGACCACCACTGCATCATTGTTTACATTTTTATTTTTATTTTCCTTTTCAACGGGGAGTACATTCTCTGGGTCTCCTGCCTCCCTGACTCTCTTCGTCGCACGCCCAATCCCCCAAGAGTTCATGCCCACCGGCTTCTCCGTTGGGCGGTTGTCAATTGCAAGGATGGGGGGAAGGGCTACGAGCGGCTGACCCTCCACCGGGGCTTCGTTTCTTACGAACTTCCTGAGGTAGCCCCTCTTGATCAGCTCCTCAATCTCCCATTTCAGATTGCGACACTCCTCCGTGTCGTGGCCGTGCTCGTGGTGAAATTGACAATATTTTGTCTTATCATGGATGTTCCTTAGATTCTGAGGAGGAGGTCGGCGGAGGTAGTGCTCACCCTCAATCTCCATGAGGATCTTCGTTATGGGAGCGAGGAGAGGGGTGAACGTTCTCTCCGGGGCAACACCGTTCTTCGGCTTCGGGCCTGGACAAAAATCTGTAGGTGGTCTAGGCCTCCACGTCCCGGAGACATCCCTTGGGGCAGGCTTCTTAGAAGGCTTCCCATCCAGCTCTCGCCTGGTGTGATCGGCCTCCTCCGCTCAGATGTACTTGTGGACACGGAGGAGGAGCTCAAAGTACGTCTTGGGGGGCTTCTTGTCCAGGGAATACGTCAGACGGGAGGTCTTGAGCCCGCGCTTCAACGCCAGCATGGCGACAAGCTCGTCCAGACTATAGATTTCCAGGGCGGCGGTCTTGAAGCGGGTGATGTAGTCCCGCAGTAGCTCCTGGTCCTGCTGGCGGATAGAGAAGAGTCTATCCACCTCTCTTGGCACCTTCCGACAAGCATTGAAGTGTGCCACAAACTTTCCTTCCAGCTGATGTAAGGAGCTGATGGATTCCGGCTCGAGGCGGGTGAACCAAACTCGAGCAGCCTTCCGGAGGGTGGCTGGGAAAGCAATGCATAGAAGAGCGTCCGTCGCTCCTTGGACCCTCATGAGAGCCTTATAGCTCTCTAAATGGTCCAAGGGATCGGTGGTCCTATCATAAGGATCCACTTGAGGCATGCAGAACTGATTCGGGACCGGTTCCTCTTGGATTTCCCGGGAGAAGGGTGGTTGGGCATTATAGCCTGCTGGATCGGTTGGGGAGCTCTGCATGTCGGCAAAGCGGCGGGCGAACTCCGCCAACTTGTTCTCGTGCTCCTCCAGGCGCCTCTCGGCCTGGTGCCTGATGGCCTCGTCGGTGGAATCTTCCACCGAGGCCGCTGGAGAAGGGAGTACCGATCGGTCTCAGCGGGGGGCCTTGCCCCGATGGCGCCTGTTGTGCCGTACTACTTTGGCATCGTTAGCCGGGGATCGACTCTCGTAATCCGCCGAACTGGAGTAGTTCCTCTTTGCAAGAGTCTGGTGGCTCCCGCGGGGGTTGGAAACTGCCCGTGAATGGGAGGGCCAGCCTTAGATGGAGCGCAGGCTTTCGCGGGGGCTCGTGGCTCGAGCCGCGGGGGTCCCTGGCTGGGGCTGAGTGGCCAGGGAGCGCTGCTGGTGCTGCAGTTGCCACACAGCAGTGGTCAGAGTTTGCAGCTGCTGGATGACAACTGCGAAAGGACTGTCCACCGGGGATGGTTGAGGAGGAGGAGGTGGACCAGGAAGTTCCCTCTCCGGGCTACGCGGCCCTTGGAGAGAAGGAACTTCTCCTACTCGGCTGGTGGATGCTTCGCGTCCACGCGTCACCACCATGGTCGGAGCATGCTTTCGCCTACGGAGAGCTTGCTTGTACAGGGGTTACTGTTCTGCACCCCCCTACCTGGCACGCCAATCTGTTGCCAATCTCACCGCGGTGGCCTGTAGCTCGTTAGCTGGTGCCGGTTCTCGGACTCTCTCACCTCGAGATCTCCAAACTTCTGGACCTGCAAAACAAGGTCAGAGACCCAAGCCGGGGGTTCCAGTGGGGGCACTCCGATGATCAGGTCAGAGAGTGGCAAGATGGAACAGGACCTCTAAGACGGGCTTTCGAAGGATCCTCGTGCTTAGAGGAGATATAAAATGAAAGAAGTGTGGGGAAGAGAGGAGTTGAGGCCCGGCCTCCTGTGCTAGGGCCACCGAGCTCTCACCCGAGGACTTCCCGAGATCCTCCCGGATCGTTCTTTTGGTGTTCTCCCATTTTTTCCACCTACCTTTCCGTCAATTTTTACTGTCCCTTTTATATCATCGAACTGTCTTCAGCCCACGTCCCCTCCAGGGGGCTCTCTGAGACCTCTAGACCTTCTTCTTCCCCTTCTTCTTCGAGTCTAGAAGTTAAGTGGCCGGCCCGCCTCGTCCATAGTATGTCACGAAAGGGGGAAGACTAGTGAGGCCTTGGGCCGAGCGTGGGAGCTCTCCTTTCGGAGCGTTGACAGTGGGCTTCCAGCCGTTTCAAGCCCCTGCTCTCTAGGATTTCATTCCTCGATTGTGGAGCCCTGATTAACTGGTGTAAACGAGATTTCGCATATCACTACAGGCCATACCGGCATCTTGTACGGAGCACGGCGCACGCTGGCTCTAGTGGCGACCCCGCGACCCGTGTCTCTGCCTCCCCGAGGCTTTGCAGAGTAGGGCTGACCTTGGTTGAGGTGGACCCATCAGGGGGCGCCACCTAGCGGTGGAGCAGGGGCTGCCAGCTTCGACCGAGGTAGACCCCTCCTGGGTGGACACCTGGTGGAGTGGCAGAGAGAGGCTCAACTTCGGCCGAGGTGGACTCGTCTTGGGGTGCCACCTGGTGAAGGAGCAGGAGGGCCTGGCTCAGCCTCGGCAGAGATGGACCCATCTTGGGGTGCCACCTGGCGAGGGAGCGAGGGACTGCCAGCTTCAGTCGAGGTGGACCCCTTCTGGGTGGACACCTGGCGGAGTGGCAGAGAGAGGCTCGACTTCGACCGAGGTGGACCCGTCTTGGGGTGCCACCTGGCGAAGGAGCGGGAGGGCCCAGCTCGACCTCGACAGAGGTGGACCCATCTTGGGGTTTCACTTGGCGAGGGAGCGAGGGGCCGCCAGCTTCAGCCAAGGTGGACCCCTCATGGGTGGACACCTAGCAGAGTGGCAGAGAGAGGCTCGACTTCGACCAAGGTGGACCCGTCTAGGGGTGCCACCTGGTGAAGGAGCAGGAGGGCCCGACTCGATCTCGGCAAAGGTGGACCAATCTTGGGATGCCACCTGGTGAGGGAGCGAGGGGCCGCCAGCTTTGGCCGAGGTGGACCCCTCCTGGGTGGACACCTTGCGGAGTGGCAAAGAGAGGCTCAACTTCGACTGAGGTGGACCCATCTTGGGATGCCACCTGGCGAAGGAGCAGGAGGGCCCGGCTCGACCTCGGCAGAGGTGGACTCGTCTTGGGGTGCCACCTGGCGAGGGAGCGAGGGGCCGCCAGCTTCGACCGAGGTGGACCCCTCCTGGGTGGACACCTGGCGGAGTGGCAGAGAGAGGCTCGACTTCGACCGAGATGGACCCGTCTTGGGGTGCTCCTGGCGAAGGAGCAGGAGGGCCAGGCTCGACCTCAGCAGAGTTGGACCCATCTTGGGGTGCCACCTGGCGAGGGAGCGAGGGTCCGCCAGCTTCGGCCGACGTGGACCCCTCTTGGGTGGACACCTGGCGGAGTGGAAGAGAGCGGCTCGACTTCGGTCGAGGTAGACCCGTCTTGGGATGCCACCTGGCGAAGGAGCAGGAGGGCCTGGCTCGACCTCGGCAGAGGTGGACCCATCTTGGGGTGCCACCAGGCGAGGGAGCGAGGGACCGCCAGCTTCGACCGAGGTGGACCCCTCCTAGGTGGACACCTGGCGGAGTGGCAGAGAGAGGCTCGACTTCGACCGAGGTGGACCCATCTTGGGGTGCCACCTAGCGAAGGAGCAGGAGGGCCCGGCTCGACCTCGGTAGAGGTGGACCCATCTTGGGGTGCCACCTGGAGAGGGAGCGAGGGGCCGCCAGCTTCGGCCGAGGTGGACCCCTCTTGGGTAGATACCTGGCAGAGTGGCAGAGAGAGGCTCCACTTCGATCGAGGTTGACCCGTCTTGGGGTGCCACCTGGCGAAGGAGCAGGAGGGCCCGGCTTGACCTCGGCAGAGGTGGACCCATCTTGGGGTGCCACCTGGCGAGGGAGCGAGGGGCCGCCAGCTTTGGTCGAGGTGGACCCCTCCTGGGTGGACACCTGCGGAGTGGCAGAGAGAGGCTCGACTTCGGCCGAGGTAGACCCGTCTTGGGGTGCCTCCTAGCGAATGAGCAGGAGGGCCCGACTCGACTTCGGCAGAGGTGGACCCGTCTTGGGGTGCCACCTGGCGAGGGAGCTAGGGGCCGCCATCTTCGGCCTATGTGGACCCCTCCTGGGTGGACACCTGGTGGAGTGGCAGAGAGAGGCTCGACTTCGACCGAGGTGGACCTGTCTTGGGGTGCCACCTGGCGAAGGAGCAGGAGCACTTCTTCCCGAATGGGGGATCTTTTAAAAGAAAAAATTCACGTGGTACTGACCGTGTCCAGCTGGACCTGACACGCGCTCCACGTCAGCGATGTAGCCATATCAATCAGGATCTTGGATTAGAAGTTGTGTGCTTTGCTTAGTTGCATAGTTAGCATCTACAACTCTTCTGAATAATGGTGTAAGATCTTCCATCACTAAATTAAATGCATCTTTATACATAGAGGCTATCTCTGTAAGCTTCATCATCCGGTGACTTATCAAAGCATATCTATGATTAATAAAATATAATATTTATATTAGGATTTCATGGCATGTAATAGGTTTATGTAAACATAAAGTAAGACATCTGAATTTAAATAATTCATTGAGTACGTACCATGATTTTCATGTACTTTTATCATAAAATTGAGTATTACATTCGAAATCATCAAATTGATATTTCAGGTCCTTGCACCATCTATTCAAGAAGTACTTATCTGGGATACAAAATACGTCGCTTTGATGAATAACTAATAAGGCATGCCTGAAAAGGTAACCCTTGTATGGAAATGATCCACACTGGCATTGAACATCCTCCAAAATTTTGTCATATGAAATCACATAATTTTTTATAATCTCCTTCTTCATTCTATCAACTTCAATTCTTTTAAATGATTTAATAGAACATACATCACAGTTGTCAACTTCTTTAACTAACTTAGCATTTGATGCTGCCATTTCAAGGATCTTATTTTAAAATTTTTTGAATATGCACCTTGTATATTTTCCTGCTACTTGCCTCTCAAAAAGAAAGGATGTCTTTAGAAAAGTATTTGTTTGCAATGTTTTATTGTCTTCCTCATTTTTTGCTTTATATCTTTTCACCAAGCCATCTGTTGCCACCTCGATCATCGTGGTTTGTAGCCCTGACGTGTCGTGGGTGCATCGGGCTCCCTCTAAGCATTTGGTCCTCTCTCCGGTCAGCTCCAGGGTTGACGTGACCTGCAAAAAAGAGGAGACCCGGGTCAAGGATTCCAGTGGGGACACTCCGACAATCAAGTCAGTTAGGATGATCAAGGAGAATAGAGCCTCAATGACGGAGGGCTTTGGAGCTTCTCCGTCTAGAGGAGTAAAGATGAAATTTCAAAGGTAGAAGGTGAGTGGAGGTGGAGATTAGAGAGCTGGGAGGTTCTCCTTGTTGGATTCTTGCTCGTTTGCTCTCTTTGTCTTACCCATTGTCTCTATTCTTGCTGGAGGTCCCTTCCTCTATTTTATATAAGAGGAATGGCCCATACCAAGTATGGGGCTTCATCAGGATATCACTTTCTAGGCACCCCTTTTGGAAAGGATTTTTCTTTGTCAGCGGCCTTCCTCCTGTCGAACTGGTCCTCGGAAGGAGATCCTTCTATTGGGGGTGTTCACCAGCGTATTATAGGTCTTGTCCCTTTGATGGTGCAGTTTCCTGTGGGAGGTGCGGGCGCCATGCCACTGAGCCCCAAGCCATGGTGGGGCATTTCTATTCCAGGAGGGACCATTGGAGTGTTGCAGGGCCTAGAGATTTAATAGGATACTCCTCCTGGAGAAGACACAGGTGGCATGTCATGGAAACCAGAGCCTCGACTGCACGGTGGTGGGCACAGGTGGCGTGCCACAGGGCTTGGAATTTGGTGGAACACGCGTCACATAGAGGATGCAAGTGGTGCATTGCAGCACCTGGAACCTTTGGCAGGGCACGTGCCACCTCCTAGGGGTTGCGGGTAGCTGGGAGCTTCCATGCCATGGTCTGATCTTCTCCTGATCCTTTCTTTTTCGCTACTGGCAAGAGTTTCGATCCTGGCAGGAGGGGGAGCTCTATCTCGGGAGCTCGACCCCGAATGGCGGGAGTGCAACTTGGATCTTCATTTGGTCGCCACATCCAGGTGACACTTTTCACCAGCATGGCCACTAGTTGGATCCATCATAGGTTCCACGTCAGTGATAGTGTCACATCAGCATTTCGTAGTTATCGATGAATTCCTTGAGTATAGTCTTCGAGTTTATAAATCCATCAAAGAAGTGATTGATGCTCTCACTCCTTTATGAAATTGACATCCCTATTCATAAATATTCAACAAATAAAAATATTAAAGATACAAAGTTTGTTAAAAATTTATAAACATAAATATTAATCAATCATAATGACTTACAAACCTGCGAAGAATATATCCTTAAGATAAATTGGAATCCATTTATCTCGATATTTATAAATATCATTTAACCAATATACAACCTTGCATTCTTCATAATTTTTCATTAAATGTGCCCATCTTTTCTCGAAAGATACTATGGTAACTGAACATATATCGTATCTTCAAACCCAACCATAAATTTAGGATTTACAGTGCAAATATGGCAAATCTTTTCAGAAATCTTCTTCAATATATGTCAAAGATAAAATCTATATCGTGCATTGAAAAAAATATCTCTAACAACAGCCTCGATTACTTTATCTTGGTCAGTTATGATAGCATCAGGTGGTTAACCACCATTTGCATCCAGCCATGATTGGAATATCCATTTAAATATCTCAATCCTCTCATCTGATAATAATGCATAACCAAGCAATGTGACTGTCTATGATGGTTGACTCTAACAAATGGATAAAAAGATATTTGATATGTATTTGTCAAATAGGTTGAGTCAAAGGTTCTGTACATTACTAAAGTAAGCGCTTGCCAATCTTGACCTATGATGGATCCAGAAGACAGACCTAAGCTGTCCATTATTATTCAGGTCCAAAGTATAAAAGAAATTTAGATTTTTTACTTGTATTTGTATGAAATGGATTACCATTGACTGTGAATCTCCTTCTTTCAACTGACTCTGACATTCCGGACAGATAAAATTATGAGCATCCTTCTCTATGAAATCTAATTGTCTTCTACCCCCTTTCCTTTTAGCCATGGTAGAGTATATTTGAATTATGGAAATATTAACATGTAAATTGCTGATCTCTGCCCTTTCTGGTGTGCTTTCCTCCTATGGGACCGTAGATAACCAGTTGATGATATGTACAACTCATAGTTATGTTCTAGAAAAATATCATCCAATATTCACTTACTATTTTTAAAATTTAGTCTTGCTTTTATCAAAGCCTTACAATCAATTTTGCTAGTATTCCTAAGATTCAGAGAGTTATCGATTTTTCTATATTTTTCTTGTCTCCAACATGCCAGGTATTTGAAGCATATTTCTTTGTTATTGTTGGACCTACTACATACTATTGTGATTCTAAAATCTACTCTTTTTGTATATCCATTGCAGAAATTATATACATCATTTACAGAATTAAACTCCATTCCAATTCAGGATCAACAGACTCGTTCTCTACATTTAAGGTGATAGGAGAAGGTGCATTCTTGTGAACAACACCAGTAACCTCATCCAAATAATCATCTTCGATTTTTTCCAGATTTCTAATTTCAACGCCATATGTAGAAATATCTGCAAAAAAATCATAAACATTGATATACATAGTTTTAGATGACATTTTATCTACAACATAATGAATAATATGTTATGCATTGGATAGAATATGACACGACAGTATGATAATATGGACATAAAACCAAATATTTCTAAAAAAAATATTTAAATTTATGACATCCTAGTTTAGAAATTATGATATCCTAATTAAAAGATTATGACACCCAATCATAAAACATGAAACTAAATATATTAACCCCTTATATTAGAAGAATCTATTACTTGTGGACTGAGTTATGATTCCTAGGATGTCATAACATGCTATGGATGCTAAAAGATAACAAATATATGCTAAAATAATATTACGACATCCTAGTTCAAAAACTATGATATCCAAATTAAAAAACTATGATATTCCTGCATAAAATCATAAATCAGATATTTTGATCATCCATGACAGAAGTGTTTCAGTATGCATTGCTGATATATGACACCCATATTGTAATAAAATGCTTCTAAAAAAATTTCAGTATCAAAAACTTCGAAACATGAATAACTCGATATAAAATAGAAAATAAAAGCTTTTGTCCTCTATCATAGGATATTTCAACCATGCATTGGCTGGAATAAGATTGTTAGATTGTGATAAAAAATCAGGAGAAAAAATATTTCTTAAAAAAGAGTTTTCAAGAAATGATACCCTAGTTCAAAAGTTACGACACCTTAATTAAAAGATTATGACAGCCGATCATAAAATATGAAACTAAATATATTAACCCCTACTACCAGGAGAACCTATCACTTGTGGATTGAGTTATGACTCCTAGGATATCATAATATGCTATAGATGCTAAAGGATCACAAATATATGCTGAAACAGTATTACGATATCCTAGTTCAAAAACTACAATATTCTAGTTCAAAAACTATAATACCCCTGCACAAAATCATAAGCTAGATATTTTGATCCTCCATAACAAAAGTATTTCAGTATGCATTGCTGATATATAACATCCATATTGTAATAAAATACTTCTGAGAAAACTTCAATATCAAAGACTTCAAAATATGAACAACTTGGTACAAAACAGAAAATGAAGGCTTTTATCTCCGTCATAGGATATTTTAATCATGCATTAGCTTGAATAAGATTGTTAGATTATGATAAAAAGATCAGGAAGAAAAAATATTTCTAAAATAAGAGTTTTCAAAGAACGACATCCTAGTTCAGAAGTTACGACATCCTAGTTAAAAGATTATGACACTCGATCATAAAACATGAAACTAAATATATTAACCCCTACTACGAGGAGAACCTATCACTTGTGGACTGAGTTATAACACCTAGGATATCATAACATACTATGGATGCTAAAGGATCATAAATATATGCTGAAATAGTATTATGATATCATAGTTCAGAAACTACGATACCATAGTTAAAAAAATATATCCTTGCATAAAATTATAAAATGGATATTTTGATCCTCCGTAACAGAAGTGTTTCAGTATGCATTGTTGATATATGATATCCACATTATAATAAAATACTTTTGAGAAAACTTTAGTATCAAAAACTTCAAAACATGAACAACTCAGTACAAAACAGAAAATGAAGGCTTTTATCCTCCGTCATACGATATTTCAACATGCATTGGCTTGAATAAGATTATTAGATTGTGATAAAAATATCATGAAAAAAAATATTTCTAAAAAAAGAGTTTTTAAGGAACGACATCCTTGTTCTAAAATTAAGATACCCTAGTTAAAGATTATGACACCCGATCATAAAACATGAAACTAAATATATTAACCCCTACTACCAGGAGAACCTATCACTTATGGATTGAGTTACGACTTCTAGATTGTTATAACATGCTACGGATGCTAAAGGATGATAATAATATGCTGAAACAGTATTACAACATCCCAGTTCAAAAACTACGATACCCTGGTTATAAAACTATGACATCCATGTAGAACATATAAAACTATATTTATTATCCCCTCCTACCAGGAATACCTATCACCTATGGACTGAGTTATGACTCCCAGAGGGTCATAAAATTCCATGGATGCTAAACGAGTATTATATGATTTTCTATATCATTAACTTTCTCTAACTACCAAAATAATTAGTATAATAAAGGAACTATAAAAAGAAAACTAAACAAGATGCTATGAAGGCTTGGCTTATTTTCTGTTGGAGATGACATTTTATCTTGAAGTTATAAAAAAAATCTTCGATAGCTTATTCCAACCTCAGACCAAAATAAAGTACTTTTTTAGAGCGAGAAAGAAGCTTATATTAATATTTAAAAGTTGATTCTTACGACAGGACTCTTAAAGTATATTTCAGAGCGAGGAAGATTCTTCCTTCAACCTTTGACTGATTCCTTGGTCCAAAGCTAATGTTTCAAACTGAAATATTTAGCTTGAAGTACTAGGAACAATATTTTAGATTCACCAAAATTCAAGCAAGATGGCAGGAAAAAGTATGTTGGAGGGAAAGGGTATTTTGGTCTACATAAAAAATTTTAAAAAAAGCTGAATGGTAATTAATGAATGTCACGCTCAACTTTTAACCTGTTATATGTCCCGTCCTGTCAAGCCATGTAGGATCGACATGGACCAATAAGAAACAGCAATGCGGGCCACGTTGGATTTCCTGCACTGCATGTGGTGCACAAAGACTTACTCATGTGGGAAAAGATCGAAATGAATGCTTCGACAATAGGTGAATGCTATGTCTTGGTCTGCATGCAACCCAAGCATTCTCCTTGGTTTTCCATCGAACACCTGCTGCACTTCTTCTTCGGAGGAAATGGCTAAGAAAGGGAAGCTCTCGAAGGGGATGGCTAGGGATCCTTTGTGTCCATCGAAGATGAAGACCGCTCCTGGGCCCGTGTTGTTCAGGGTGTCCCTCGATGCCCAATGGACATCGCATAAGATTTTTGAGGAAGAAATAGAACAACTGCAAGGCTATTTTACTAGAGTTCTCGAGTTACCTCACTCTCTGTTGGAGGAATCCCGTCGCTAGTGGAAGAATAGATCTGTATTTGTGCGGAGTCTGGGCTAGAGAGTCTCGGCTGAGTGGGTGGCGAGGGATGTCAAACTAAGGCTCAAGCTAGAGGAAGAGCCGAAGGTGTTTCCTATTATCGAAGATCATATCATCCTCCATTTCAAGAATGAAGGTGATTATGCTTTAGCTAGATCGGGAGGTCTCTGGTTCGTCACCAGGCAGCTACTAGCTATGGAACCTTGGGAGCCAAACTTCATTCTGGGTCGCCGTCTGATCTAAAAGATGGTGGTTTAGCTTAGGCTACCAGGAATTCCAATAGAGTTCTGGCCTTCAACTATGATTTTGATGATTGCAGTAAAGGCAGGTAGACCGTTGGCCATTGATGACTTCATCGACAACCTCAAGAAGATTGGCTATGCTTGGATGAAGGTGGAGCTTGATGCCAGCATCCCGTTGAAGCCTGGGATCCTTATTCAAGGAAGGAAATGTCACTTTTGGTAGCAATTTGTCTTTGAGAATTTACCGATGGTGTGCTTCCGATGTGGGGGAATGGGACATTTGGAGGAGGCCTGTTGGTACCCTGTTACTAATTTCTCACTAGTAATAGGTCAGTGCCCTATCTTACCTAAGAATGCGATGGCTATTGGCAAGGTTGAGCCGATGGATAAGCGTTATCCCCTAGAGGAGGAGAATATAAGTATAGATTATGGAGCCCATCCCAAGCTTGGTCCTTGGCTGGTGACCACCCGGATCAGACAAGCTCGGCTCTAAGGGCTTCGACGAGGGGGAGATGAGACCAAGACAAGCCCAAGGAGAGGTGCCCGGATTCTTCCAACCCGTTCTCGTCTTCTCCACCCCTAAGCTCCCCGAGGGATCTCCATATTTGCCACTAGATTTGGATAGTTGGCAGAAGTCCACTAAAGTGGCCCGCCACCGGTCGCCTGGTTCTAGTAGAGGGGAGACAACAACGAAGGAGGGAGCAACTAGAAGTGATTTCTCAACTCTTGCCCTACTGGGAGACAGGATGGACCTCGTGCTCGGTGAAGACTCCAGCCCTCGGGAGGTCTCAATGATTGATCCTTCTGTGATTTCCTTGAAAAGTGCTCGCAGATCTTTGAAGCCAGCGGTCTCCAACAACTCCTCCACAGTCCATGGTAAACAGCCCCCGGTTCTTCTGGCCTCAACCCTAACTTCATCATCCATAGACCAGGTTAGTTCTTCTTCCTTGAGTCTGAGTGAGGGTCAGGTGGAGGGTGGTTCTAAGAAACCTCTCATTCCTTTATCTCTGGGTTCTTCTGGTATGCCTCATCCATCTTCTATTGCATTGGAATCTGGCCATTCAATGAAGGTGACCAACGTATGTCACGGGGGGAAGGTGGATTCGGGAGAAGGGGATGGGAAGCCTCTATTGGTGGGGGGGTGTTCGGATCAAGCTCTTGGAACTACTCAATTAGGCAGGATTACTCCTTGGATGTGGGAAGGCAGAAGACTACTTGGGATTCTCAAGGGAAGGGCAGTCTCCAAGTGAAGTAGAGCTATGACGATGGGTGGAAGGTCCTAGAAACTCTATTATTTTACTCAGGTGCCAAGGGCCAAATCAATGGGGGGGCGCTAGATTTGGTGGTTACGAAGGGATAGTCATCCAAGGTGGCCTATGGAATATCATCTCCTAAAGAATTGTCAGGGACCAGGTCTGTGGCAAAATCTAGCCATGAGGAGGTTGCTAAGCAACTGAAGAATGCTCTGTTTGCAGGGGAGTTGGGAGCTAGCGCTCCGATGTCCCCGAAACAGGATTGCTAGGATGGTTTGCTTCTCTTGTCTTTCATTTTTGCTTCAATGAAAGTTATGATATGGGATATTAGGGATGCGGGAAAGCCCTCTTTTTATTCTACCTTTAGTAGATTGGGGTAGCTGGATAATCCTGATTTCTATATTTTGTTGGAAACTAGACTCAGTGAGCCAGGTCTGGATCGATTCCGTCGTCGACTTCAGGGGAGTTGGGATTGTTATGCTATTGATTCCCAGGGATTGTCGGGCTATATTGTTGTGCTCTGGCAGAGGGGGGTAGCCAAAGTAGACATCTTTAACCACAGTTCTCAGCAGGTAGCCATTGTTATATCTGAGAATTATGGTCCTACTTGGTTGCTCTCTGGGGTGTATGCGAGCACTAGCTATAGGAAAGGGGAGTAGTATGGCAAGAGGTGTCTAATTTGATTGACCAGGGCATACCTACAGTTGTTGCGGGGGACTTTAACTGTGTTCTGGTGCTGAGGACAAGAGAGGGGGAAGACCTTTTATAGAGGATGTGGCCTCTAGGGAGTTTGCCTAATTCTTGCAAGCTAATGGCCTGGTTGATTTAGATTTTTTGGGGCCTCGCTTTACTTGGTACAATAATCAATATGGTGAGGCTAAAGTTTGGGATCATATAGATAGTGTTTGCTACTCCTGAGTGGTTTCATCTGCACCTTGAGCACCAGGTTCATCATGTTCCCAGGATTGCTTCTGACCACTACCGGTCCTACTCACCATGACTGTCCTGGCCACGTGTCATGCTCCCTTCAGGTTTGAGAAGTTTTGGCTTGCTTATCCTGATCTTGGAATATTGTTAGGGAGGTCTAGAGGTTACTCGTCCGGAGTGATGCAAGGTATCGGATTTCCCACATACTCTTTCTTGTCAGGTGCCGATTGCTTAGGTGGAATAAGGAGGAAGTTGGTAACATCTTCTCTTCCTTGAACTCAGTGGAGACTTCTATCAAGGACCTTCAGGACAAGGAAGACAAGGAAGGGTGTTTGGGGGCTTCTGATATGGCTGCTCTACGGAGCAATCTATCCATACATTATGCCCTTATGAGTCAACAGGAGATTATGTGGAGGCAGAGGTCTAGAGTGCGGTAGTTGAAGGAGGAGGATAGGAATTTTTGGTTCTTTCGCCATGCCACTATAGTCCGTAGGCACAAGAACCGGATCAAAGCACTGCGATCTTTGAAAGGGACTTGGCTGGACGATGCTGATAACATCAAACTAGAGATCATCTCGTTCTTTTCCTTTAGATGGGCTGTTCCTCGGGCTGACCCTCTCTCTTTCTACTCTCCCCGCCCTGAGGCTTAGGTCTCTTCAGATGATAACCAGTGCCTACTTAGTTCGATTTCTATGGAGGAAATTTGATCTATTCTCTATTCTATGGTTGAAGACAAAGCTCCTGGCCCTGATGGCTTTCCCCTTTATTCTTTAGGAGATATTGGTATATCATCTGGCAGGATGTTGTCTCTGTTGTGTAGGAATTTTTTGCTACTGGTCAGATGCCGGACACCTGGAAATAAAACTTTATTACTCTTGTTCCGAAGTATCTGGATGCTTCTGAGTTGAGTCATTTTAGGCTCATCAGCTTATGCAATACTCTGTATAAAATCTGTGCTAAGTGTATGGCTATAAGGATGAAGCCTATTCTTTCAAGGCTTATTTCTCCTGAACAGGGTGCTTTTATTGGGGGTCATTGTATCTCTGACAATATTCTTGTGGTGCTGGAGTTTATGCATGATCTTCGAAGGACCCCTGCTTCTCGAGCTTTGATGGCAATCAAGCTCGATATGAAGAAGGCCTATGATCGAATGTACTGGTGGTTCTTGGAGTTAACTTTGGGAGACTTCGGATTTCATCAGGCTTGGATTGCTCGGATTATGGCTTGCATTATCCATCATGCTTTTTCTATTCTTATTAATGGGACCCCTTCGAAGTTCTTTCATTCAAATCTCAGCCTTCATCAAGGTTGTCCTCTCTCTCCACATTTGTTTATTATCTATGCTAACTCTCTTTCGCAAGCCTTACGGGTGGCCATACGAGAATTGGTAATTCAACCATATCTTCTCGTTCCTGGTGCTTTCCTGATCTCGTATTTGTTGTTTGCAGATGATTGCTTACTTCTGGATTGAGTCTCTTAGATCTCGGCTATTGGATTCAGGGCTATCCTGGAGTGCTATTGTCTTTCTTCGGGATAGAGGATTAATCTTTATAAATCAAAGGTCCATTTTAACTCGAAGACTCCTATCAGACTTCGCCGCTCGATCAGGGAGATCCTTGGGATTGCCATTCATGAGGGGTGCCTTCATTATTTGAATGTTCCGATTTCTAGAGGGAGACTTCACAGGGTGGACTGCCATACGGTGGTGCAGGCTATCCAGGAGAGGGTCGAGGGCTGGCATGATAGAGCCCTTTCTTCCATGGGCAAAATTATCTTGATCAGGTCAGTCCTCACATCCCTTCCAGTATTTTTTCTCTTACATGTTGTTATCCCCAAGTTGGTGATTCTTAAGGTTGAACAAATCATTTGATCTTTTCTATAGGCTTCTTCTAATGACCATCGAGGAGTTCATCTCCTGGGGTGGAGCACTGTTTGTCAGCCGATTCAGGTTGGAGGGCTTGGTATTCATTCCTTAGTGATAAGGAGGGAGGCTCTTCTTGCCAGACATGTGGCCAGATTTATGATGGGTCTGGAGAGTTTGTGGACTTCCATGATGAGGTCTCGGCATGGTCCTTGCCCTATGCGGATAGAGGGGGAGCCCACTACTACTCAGCATATCTCTGTTATTTGGAGAGAGATGATATCTAGGGCCTCTGTGGTTACTTCTCATATGATATGGATGATTGGAGATGGCTGATTAATTGATTTTATGAATGACCCCTGGATCTCGGATGTTCCTTTAGCCCGGGGGACCACTTTTATTGCTATGGATGTTTTTCATATCAGGACTGTTGCTGATCTCTTCACTCCAAATGGCACCCATTGGAGCTCTTCGATTGTTAGCCACATATTTGGGGATATCATGGGTTCTAGGGTCCTTTCCATTGCTCTGCCTGCTCATCCCTGCTCTGATGTTAGACTCTGGAGGTCTTTTGTTGTGTCTAGAGTTTCTTTGTCAGACTTGTATCCCATCTTTGGCCCGGAGTCGTAGAGGATGCTGGATATTGGGTAGATCTAGTCTTTGGGGGTTCATCCAAGGGTCTCTCCTTATGGAAGGTTGTTTGGCGATGCCTCCCTACCAGATCTTTTCTTAATTTCAGAGGGATTCAGCTTCCCCCCTCCTGCCTGACTTGTGGTGCTAGAGATGAGTCCATTAACCATGTTTTATTTATTTGTTCGAGGGCTAGGCAGGTCTGGAGGTTGGCAGGTTTTGATCATCTTTTTCTGCATTCTGAGGATTTGGACTCCTTTCTCGACCTCTTCAGGTCGTATCCTGCTCATTCTACCTCACTTTTGCTTGCATATATTGCTTATCACATATGGCTTTTCTGGAATGCCCTAGTTTTTAGCTCCTCTAGGAGCTCCACCAAGGTTCTTGTTGAGAGAGCTCGAGCTCATATGAAGGAGTACCACATGTTGACTGTGATGTCTACGGAGACCTGGGGTTCTGATATAGCTCTTCGAGCGCACCCGAACGGTTTTCATTTCTTGGAAACCCCCTCCTCCGATAGTTGTCAAAGTCAATTTTGATGGAAGCATTAGGGAAAGGGTGGGAGGGGCTGGTTTTGTTATTCGTGGGCCTGGCTTGGATATTATTGCTCCTAGGGGCTGTCATCTCATTGACTCCTCTGCCCCCCTAGCTGAGCTTAGAGTGGCTTGGGCTGGTGTTCAATATGCCTGTCAGGTCTTACGATCTGACCATCTTATTGTTAAGGGAGATTCGGCCACTATCATCTCGTGGATCGGGGAGGCTTTCAGTTTCACTCCTTCCCATCCCCTAATTCATGACATTGCTATTTGGTTGCATGGTTATTTCTCTCTTGTGATCAGGCATGTTTATAGGGAGGCAAACACGGCAGCGGATTGGATGGCCTTCTATGTGGTGGATCATTCTGGTCAGATTATTTTGACTCACTTCGGGGACACTTCTTCAACTTTTAGGGATTGTATTTTTTCTTACTTTTTTTGATGTATTCATTCCAGATCTGTTAGGTGAATGATCTGCTCTACCAAAAAAAAAGATCGAGATAATTCATTATATGACCAATGGTGAGGCATTTACGCACAAATTAAAAATAAAAATACAAATATGGAAGTACCTTCTAGTGTACTACAAATCATGATATGTTATGATTTAGCATGGTTTTTGAATATTTATAACTAAGTACTTGATTATGTAAAGAAATCTTATAAAAGTCCTAAGATCATGAAATTATGTGCAAAGTAAAATTTTACGCACTCATGTTTCTCCATTTGAAGCATTTCTTTTTTTTTAATTTTTTTAAATCTTCTTATTTGAATAACCGAGCATCTTTTAAAAAATTAAAACTTATGAAATATTTTAAACTAGAAAAGGATGAAATTATCATTTTTGCAATCAAAAACTTCCTAATGCAATTGCGATATACATTAAAGTGCAAGCAGAAGGCTCTCATGGTTCCATGTGGATAGTGACCTCCCTCAGGTATTCTTTCCCATACCTTCATAGAACCCCTTTTTGCATACCCATCGAGTCATCACTGCCACCCTCCTCACCGCCTACACCCACTCCACTTTAGTCTCGCCGCCTTGCTGCCCGCCCACCTCCCTGCTATCCTTAAGTCAAAATTCCTTGATTCTCTCTTAGGTGTTCTCCTTCCTCACTGATCTCCAAAGAAGGGAGAAGAAGGGGGAAAAAAAATCTACGAGGGAAAAGGTCTTACCTTACAGTGAGTTGAGTTTAAAGCTAGGGAAGCTCAAATGATGGCTAGCTTTTTTTTTTTGGCATTTACATACAAGAGCTTAAAAAATATAAACATATTAAAGAATATAAATATATTATTATTAATTTTAAAAATGTTTTTATTAATTTTTATCATATTATATATATTTATTTATTTATATGCTTGCTTGAATTTAAAGAAATGAGTTTATACAAGAAAAAAATCAGTCTCAAAAACAAACCCCAGTTATAAAACAAAATCATATATTAATATAACAATATTTTATATAATTAAAAATATAATATAATAATATAATTATAATATAAAAATATATATAATAATAATTAATACTATAAGGATATAATAACAATTATTATGATATATAATGTTATCAATAAATTTTTTTTACCATTTTATAGCATGGTATTATTTATTATATTATGATATTAGATTACGTTATGTTATATATTATATTATATTATATTATTATATATTCATGAATGTGCAAAAGTATTTTTTAAAATATTAGAAAGAAAAAATTATAATATTTTTTAAATAGAGAGCAATTTTTTATCATCATATTTTATTAATATTTGTGATATTTGTGATATGTGGATTTATAATTTTGTTCTTATATTTTACTTGTGTTGTGCATTTAATTGATGATTTTTTAAATAATAATCATACATTATAAATTTTTAATTGTTTTGATGAACACCATAGGTTTTAATTTTAAGGGACTAGTTTAACTGGTAGGTTTGCTTGAAATTAAATTTAAAAGAATAAAAATAGGTTATAATACAAGATAAGGCCAATTGCATGAAATATATAATAATAAAAAATTGAAAGATGTATTACAAAGTGTTGTCGCCTGACCGTTCGGCCTGTAGCTTGGAGACGATCTCGGATGCCGACTTCATCGCTCGGGAGTTAACTCATGCGCCCAGACCTGCAAAACAGAGGAGACCCGGACCAGGGATCCCGATGAGGGCACTCCAACGATCAAGTCAGTGACGATCTAGGAGAACAGATCCTTTTCTGTGGACCCCTTTGCTCAGACTCCATACTTGGAGGAGAAGATTTGGTTTGAAAGAGAGAGAGAGTAGAGCGAGGGTCGTAGTGGCGGAAGAGAGCTCAAGCTGTGTGGCTGTGTCCATCAAGACCCTTCCCGTGAGTCTCCGATAGCCCAGAGTGCTCGGCCTCTCGGTCACTCTCCTATGTGCTGCCCCTTCGCTCGTTTTTTCGAGTTAGTCTTGCTTACCTCTATTTAGAACCTTTGGAGAATCCTTTTAGACCAGGATCCCTCCCGGTGGCTTACCTCGGGATCTTTTCCATCTGCAGGCACCGGAAGGTCAACGTCTGGCAGTGCTCCATATCGTGCACACAAGTACCTTCCTTATTCATGATAAGGAGTTATGTTGCCGGCTCTGACCTCCCTCCTGGTTGCTTCACTTTGGAAATTTTGGCAGAGCCTCGATCGGGAGGCAGCTGTCCCCTAGATTTGAATCTTTCGGGACGATTTCCTCTTTCGAGTGACGCAGACGGTCGGTTGGGAGTGCAGCGCCTTGGTCAGGGTGCCCTTTCCTATCTGGTGTAAGCAGCAGCGGGAGTGATTATGGCATCCTGGGGGATGCTCCTCCGTGGTCCTTGGACGGTGGTCCACTGCCCAAGGGGGGTGGCGCCGCGGACCTTGACTTCCAGCTATTGGACCTCTCGCCTTAAGAGAGCTTGGCCTGAGGAGAGCAAGAGCTCGACTTCGGTCGAGATGGACTCGACCTCGAGGGAGCTGCCCGGCGAAGGAGTTCGAAGAGAAAAGGAGCTCGACTTCAGCCAAGGTGGGCTCGACCTTGAGGGAGCCATCTGGCGAAGGAGCTCGAAGAGAGCAAAAGCTCAACTTCGACCTAGGTGGGCTTGACCTCAAGGGAGCTACTTGGTGAAGGAGCTCGAAGAGAGCAGGAGCTCGACTTCGGCCAAGGTGGGCTCGATCTCGAGGGAGCCACCTGGCGAAGGAGCTCGAAGAGAGCAGGAGCTCAACTTCGACCTAGGTGGGCTCGACCTCGAGGGAGCCACCTGGCAAAGGAGCTCGAAGAAAGCAGGAGCTCGACTTCGATTGAGGTGGGCTCGACCTCAAGGGAGCGACCTGGCGAAGGAGCTCGAAGAGAGCAGGAGCTCGACTTCGGCCTAAGTGGGCTCGACCTCGAGGGAGCCATCTAGCGAAGGAGCTCGAAAAGAGCAGGAGCTAGACTTCGACCGAGATGGGCTCGACCTCGAAAGAGCCACATGGCGAAGGAGCTCGAGAAGAGAGTCTGACATGGTAACTTTTGCCCATATGGCATCTGACTGCATCTGACAGGAGCTCCACGTCAGCGATCCGCCACATCACAAAGTTACTAATTAATATATTTTATAAAAAAATATTTACTTGTTCTATAAAATATAAAATATATTCATTGTTAAAATATATTCTATTATTTTTTATAAATTATTAGTGTACAGTTAATATATTTATTTATACTTATGATATATTATTTATTAATATAGATATTTATTTTTATTAGAAAAATAAGTCAAATAGAAATAATATACATTAAGTACTTTTAATATGTAAATATATATACAATAATATATTTCTATCTTAATATTGAATTATCATTGAATTATGGTATGATAATAATATGATTAATAATATATTATAATATAATGTATACCACAAATATGATATATATAATATATTATATTATATTAACTATATATAACATACATATTACTTCCATAATTTATTATATATTAATAGTTAATATATTTTGTAAAATATATTTGTCAATTCTTTGAATTCTATAAAAAAATTAATATTATTATAAAATTAGTATTTTTATTTGTAGTTATAATATATTATTTATTAATATTGATATTTTTTGATTAAAAAATATGAGAAATGAAATGATATATATTGGATGCTATTATTATATAAATATATGTATAATAAGATATTTCTACTTTAATATAAAATTATTGTTAAACTATGGTATGACAATAATATTATTAATAATCTATTATAATATAATATATATTATAATTTACTTGAGTTGTGCATTTAATTGATATTTTTGTAATAATAATATATATCATAAACTTTGAATAATATTAACCAGCAAAATAGATTTCAATTCTAAGAAATTACTTTTATTGATAATTTTTACTTAAAATTAAATTTAGAAAAATAAAAATAGGTTATCTGTCCTATACATTAAAGTATATATTTCCGCTTTTTCGATGAGCTACGTGATAAATGTGCTGACATGTCTAATTAGCGCTAAGGTGATGCCTACTAAGGTGGCACAATATTTTCATGTACTTGTGAAAAAAATGAAAATAGAGAAGGAAAGCAGGGAGGAGATTGGAATAAAAATCCAAATCTTAATCCAAAATCTACTGATAAAAACTTCTGCAATCTAAGAATGTTATTTGTATAAAATAAAAATTCGCTGCATAGCACTGGTCACACGCTAGTCTATTAGTAGTATTAGTGCTACGAAGAAAAACAATCACCCAGCCATGATGCTTGTATGTAAATTTGAACTTTTCGCAGGTGTGGGATCGAATCCCTTCAAAGTTGAATTCTAAGTGCATTGCAGGAAAACTACCATCCAATCCTGGTCACAGATATCAGATGTACAGAAACCTCAATGTCTGCCTTCATGATTCATTGTACATCATTAACTATTTCCAGCTTCTTGGGATGCGAAAAGATAGTTAGAAAGTTGCGTAGCTCCAATATAAAAGAAATAATATACAGCCAATTCCAGAATCATAAGCCTGATGCTAAATGGAAATATTACAATATCTCACATTAATCTGCTCATCTACCCCCCACCTTTTTTTTTTTGGTGTGCCTAAGACTTGACATTGTCAGCTGCAGCAGCACCAGATTCTACCAACTTCTCAAAGTCGATTTCAGTCGATCGAAACTTGAACTTGTAGCCACTCTGCATCCACGAATTGACGCACATCACTGCTTGCATACTGCTGCAGGGCAAACAGAATTGTTGTTTGCGTATTTCATTGCCTTTGCTGGTAAACAACTCTACTGGCTCAACTGAAGTCCCCTGAACAGCTAAATAATCACGGGCCATGATAGAAAGTCGTGGATATCTTGTGCTATTCACCTTCCACCAGTCCAGAACATCTGTTGCAATTGGTGCAGGAGGCTCTGACAAATATTGGGATAGCTCATCTGTAGCAGTGTTCATACTCACGCGGCGCCTCTTCCGTGCAATCTCCTCGGCAAAAGAAACAACATTGGCTTCTTCGGTAGTATCTTGGGTACCAAAACCATTAGCCATGACTGGGAATTGGCTGCTGGAGTAAAATCTTGTGAAATGGCTCCTTGCTTCCTCTAAATTCTTCTCAGAATTTAGGTTCTCAGGTATGAGCTCCTTTTTGATTCTAGGATCGAGAACAGCAGCCATGAAGGTGAAGAGGTTATAAACTTGGGTGCTAAAGCTTCTAGCTCTCTTGGCCATGTCATCAGCAACGGTCTTAAGCCACTCTTGCCGACAACTATCCCTGCAAGAACTGATTAACTCAAAGACATGATCCATGAAGAAAAGTACTAGACCGACCGTAGGTACTTTACAAGTGCATAGGTTGGTTGTGATCTTATAGAACGGCTCCAGGTACGAATGTAAAATACCAATCACCGATATCTCTGTCGGGTTCAGCAACACGTTTCTACTACCAAAAGTTTCTTCATGCTTCTTGATGGTGCTATCCACAGAATTGGAGGCCTGCATAATGAACAACATATGAATTCGATCAAATAGTTTGAAAGAAAAGCATGCCATGGATGTATATTTTTTTAATATGGGACCATCGACAGCAGACATGGTACCTTCCGTACAATGTCAAGCATTGTGTAATCACCATTCCAGCTTGTTGAAGCATCAAGTGGGAACTTCCATGAACCTTCTTGATAAAGTGCTGTCAATTGCTTAAAGTCCTCAATGATTTCTGGATCCCTATTCAGCTCCAGGACAAATTCTCGAATCCTGGATAGTATCGACTTTGGAGTTCTCAGGCCATCTTCTATTATTTGATTTAGAGTCCGAGCAGCACAGGGGATATAGCAGAAGGGCAATTTACGAGCATCCAGCTCCTCTTTGAGTGCATGGCAGGCATGAATTGCATGTTGATTGTTATCAGTTGTGCAAGATAAGATCTTTGTCTCAATATTAAATGCCGTGAGTACCTTCATTAGAGCATGTAAGATTTCTGAACCAGTGCATGGATAAGGGATTTGACAAACATCAAGAAGTATCTTGTGCAAGGACCAGTTGTCATTGATCCAGTGACATTTGACTGACATATAATATACTTGCTCATAGGAAGTCCAAAAATCCAGAGTAATGGAAACCTTAGAGTTCACATGTTCCAGTGATGCCCTTACATCCTCCTGCATGCTTCTGAAAACTTCCAGAATGACTGCTTGGACTTTTTCTTTTGGCCAAATTGTAACAGATGAATTGAGAAACTTTAACGAATTAAGAAGTCCCTCGTCCTCCAAGGTGGAAGGAGGAAGAGAGGCTCCAATGAGCCATTTAAGCAGCAACCAGTTGAGATGATCCAGATCAATTGAAGGTTTAGCTTGAGGTTGAGGCTTCTTGCTTGCAACAACAATCTGCGAGACCTGTTGACCAGCATCGCCTAGTCGATCATAGCCCGGATGGCGGTGACTGAGGTGCCTACCGAGATTTCCTTCATAAATCAGAAGTCAGTAAATTATGATATGTGTGAAAGAAGTAACTTTCGGAAATTACAAAAATGAGATGATTGTGTTCTAACATCCCCAGGTTCTGTCGGCTGTGAATTGCTACTCACATCTCCTGGCTTTTCTCGTGGCAACTGACTTGTTCCCCAAAATGTTATATAGACAACTACAGCCCATTTGATGAATCAAGACGACCAAGAAAGATGCAATAATATTTGCACACAAAATGACTCATTTTTTAAAAAAAAATGGTTGTAGCGTATTGGTGGTCAAGCAACTGCATGGTGCATATGTAGTATGCGGGTGCATATGCATTTACTATTTTTAACCATTTAAAATAAATATAATATTAAGTACAATAAAAACAAAAATAACAATAGTAATTTTTATGGATAGATAATAGTAATATTAATAGCAATAACTAACAATTAGTGCTTAACACTTGATATCTAATACCAATAGAAATATTTATACATAAATCAATATTTTTGCACTATTTATATCTATACCAGGCCCACCTCAAACCCATATTAAACTTAAAAATCAGCTTGAACCTGTTTCACCTACATGGTGATGCTGCCCTTTCCATCTCATTCTGGGTGAGCCAAAGAACTTGAGATCCTAGGAAAATTGGCCAATTGGGGGAGGGTGCACCACTAAGCTTGTTTGGGCAAGGGGTATACGTGTGCGTAGGCATGCCACCATTATTAGACTAGCTAGAAAGACGTTAATCGAATAGAGCATAGAGTAGTATGGTCCAAATACCTTGATCTTCAAGGATTTTCTCAATCATCACACCCTTTTCGAAAAAGATGGAATAGTAGAAGGGTGTAGTGCTGAGCTATAGTAGAAAATCTAAGTTATGTCTTCTTCTAGGACAAAAATTAAGATAAAGACAAAGTAATATGATTGGATTGATTGTTGATGGATCCCTCATACAAAGTACAATTCTAATATTTATACAAAGACATGATAACTAAAGCATAATTGAAATAAAATAACCATGATATAACTGCTAATCCCTGTAACCATCCCTATCACCACGATCTTCAGTGGTTTCAATATTTCGCTTCCATGATCTCCAATGTGATGTAACTGCAACCAAGGTCACTCCATGCCTTGCAGCCTGATATCTATACCGATATATGATTTCAAGCCTTTGGCTTGGCCATCTCTATTTTGCCCAAGTTTTATCTATTCAATTTTCATTTACATAGCATAATTCACCACAAACAAACTCCACCATGTCTGGCAAGGTCATGTGACTTTCACTTGTCCGACTCCATCAAATCCGATCCATGTGGAGCTTGCTATCGACCACCATCTAGATTGTTGAGATGGGGTGTAAATACATGGGCTTACAAAACAGTGGACTATATATGCAACACCGAAATGCTAAGTGAGCTCACATGTGCACTTGTATGATACGAAGCAAGCCAGGCGTGTGGCTGCACAATGCTAAGTTGACCAGTTTTCTAGTCCATAAATGGTATGATGCACAAAGTACCGCATATAGGCAATAAAATACAGTTAAGGAACTGCATATGCATATACAAGTGCAAATGTGGTAGCATGCATCACATTTTAAAACACTCAAACTTGATAAAAATCAGGTAAGTTGTGCATATCTTCAGTGAGTTTGAATATCTTTTGCCTATGAGGGAACACATTAACTGTGATCAAACAAATTTTAGGTGCTTCGAGACAATATTACTATAAAGAAGCTAGCTTCTCTAGATATTATTATTTAGTAGAACCATTCCTATAAATGACAAGCTCATGTTAAATTCAATTAAAAAAGAACAGCATTTTAAAATTATTCAAAATTTGTAAACCCCAGAAAAAAACACGCTGAATCCTTTTAACTATACAAGCAAAATATAATAACTTCTATGCTACAAAGAAAGTTCCAAAGAATGGAAATTACCAGTTGCAGTAGCTATGGAGTAACTTTGCTTGCAAAATTTGCATCTGCGACTCTTTCCATCAGGAGCAGTTTCAAAAAATTTGAGATATAACGAAGTCATTGACTTTTTCCTTGGCTTCACCGGTGGACCGGGATTTCCTTTGTCTGAGGAACCCAATCCAGGTTCTATAGGTTCTACACTGGGTACAAGTGTCATATCCATCAAGGTTTTTGGTTCCATCTCTGTAATAAACAATACAGAACAATGAAATCAGAATACCTTGTGACAGCTGAAAAGTAATTAATTGAATACAACAAAGGATCATGCAATTATGCGGGAAGAAAGATTTAGAAAAATATGATCCTCCTTAATTCTAACAACAGTTTGTTTAGAAAGCATTCTAAGGATACAGATTTAGCGGTTTAATGTATTTGATAACTTGGTTTCCGCACAAAGATAAAAGTGTAATGCAATGATATAAAATATTTTTTTTACTACATAAAGTATGTAGTCACATGACATGCCAAGAAACCATGGCTATTACGCCCTCAAAAGCAAAATTTGAAATCCAGAAGATACCTTTCATGCTTTTAAATGTATTATTCCACTCCATCAAGTCCCCCGTTCTCAAACAAAGCCCTGCATATCAAAACCATTGAAAAAGTTTATTTGACAATTTTAGTTTTGAGACGGCATGCTAATATTAACTAAAAATCCTGTAATAATTAAAATTTAGAAAGAGAGAGAAAGAGAAAGGGAGGAGCATTCATGTATTTGAATAAGACCTTACAAATTGGAGGCTAGTTTTCTATTAAAAAATGAGAACATACCAAGAACTTGGAAGACCAAAAGACTTTAAAAAACTCTCTTGTTGCTAAAAGGTGTAAAACCTTGTACCCTGTGATAGAAATCAAACTAAAACCACCCATCACCAAAGATTCCAGAATAAGACATAATACAGGAGCCAGAGATATAAAATACAAGAAATCTTCATAACTATCCTTCAAAGGTTATCTAAGAAGCCTTAACCCACAACCAACAGGTTATCTGAGAGCTTAATGGATCAAACAATTGTAAATATCATAAAGAATTCTCATGGCAGTCCCCCCACCCCCGCCTTACCCCACCCACCCATAAAGAAAAAGCACACACACATCCAAAAAAACAAACATATGGAGAACTGTTAAGTACCTTTTATTAGAAGTAGACATATTTAGCAGAATTAAAACTTCATCCATCTAAACAAATTTAACATCACCAGTATAGATAAAGTCAAGTTGATTGTTGATAAAAAGGTCCTAAACATGTGCAATACAGTATATGAAGAAACTTAACATAGAAATTAACATGAAGTAGCATATACTACATCAAATGTGCATAGCAAAGAAAAGAAGCTCAAAAAGATTGGAGAGCTTTGCAAGGAAAGAAACAAGTAATCAGAGTATCAGATTTCCCCAAATAATATGTTTCATTTTGGATAGATTTGTCTGCACATATGCAAAGTCAAACCATGCATTGGGCATATCTGCCTCTAGCGCATCATTCTGCTAATTTATAGACTATGGTACAGATGATACAAAGTCAATACATACAGATACAAGTAAAAATCAGTAAACACCACCTATATTATGTCGATTACAAGCAAAATATCATATATAGTGCAGCAAGATATGCTATAGACCTACCTTTAATCCTTATATGAATCAAAATGCAATCCAATCAACTTTGCAAAGGATTTATGAATTGGCAATCAAACAATTGTCAATCATCTTTGCTGCAGCTTGAAATTATCCCTTAACTATTATGCCCAACCTCATCATCAATAATTTGAGTCCAATTAGATATTTATGTCAACAAAATATGTTTAAAAGAAAAGAGGAGGAGGAGGAGGAGCTGGAGAAGATGGAGGAGGAGAAGAAGAAGAAGAAGGAGAAGGAGAAGGAATAGGAGGATATTAAAATCCCAAAGATTCTCTCAGATCTTCTCAACAAGAACAGAAACAAATACTAGAGGAAGATAGATCTAATGGTTAGCTAGCCTGAACTTGAGTTTCCTAGAAAAAAATCTCTTACACTGCTGAGTTTGCCTCTAAAGGGTGGTTTTGATGTAAATTGTAGATGATAAGCCCATAGCTTTTGGTTTCGGGCCTACCTAGGATGCATAACAAGCCTAGCTGAAGGTCCTTTTTGCACAAAGTAGTAAACCATTGCTTGTGGAAGATCAGAATTTATTGAAAATACTAAAGCTGGTAGAAGAAGGTGGGAGCAAGGGTTGCATTAGATGGTGGTGTGAGAGCTAACAGATTTTCAGTCAGATCCTTCTGCAACTTCCTAAATTCTGGCAGCACTAACCTCTTGACATCTTTGCACTTGCCTAGCCTCAATGGAAGTCAAATTGTTGTCTCTATTAGCTAATATGAGTAATCTCATAACCAGGGATTATTTGGTCAACACAGCAAGGGAAGGAGAAATTAACTCTATGCTCCAACCTCAACATCTAAATCTTGCATCTCCATTAACAGTCCTTTCTTGGGTTCTTAGAAACATATAAACCTCCTAAAGTAAGAAAAACAAATAACAAGATTCTAATTTGGACAGGAACTAGGTTGTTTTTTCTCTGCTCCAGAATTTAATGTGAGTAAAACAACATAAGTTCAAGAAGAAAAACACTTATCAAAAATGATGTAAAGGGAGATGCAATATCACCGAATCCGCATTCTACAGGGCAATTACCAATTTGAAATTTCAAACAAGCTAACCAGGTCCTTGGATGCCCGACATGCTATGCAAGGACAAGGACAGCATACACATCCAGCAAGTATCCCACCATTAGAAAAGTAGCAGCTAGTAACCATCTAGAGGTGCAGCTGATAAAGCGAACAATAAGGCTGGGAGAGAGAGAGAGAGAGAGAAGGAGATTAGATAAGTCGAGGATCCCTTAATCCCTAAATAACCAGGATATAGTAAGTCAGTGTACCAATTAATTGCAACATCTTATACATGCACGATATTTGAGACTCACACTGCAACAATATCGGTACACTTCCACTCGGTATAAACTTCTCGTGTCCCCTGCAACAATAATTGCGGGAATACTTTACAAGGACATTCTTTTCCAAAAACAAGAAAAAACAAAGCAAACGCAACAGTTCATAATACAAAGAACATGATACCAATTTCCTATGACATAGAGTTACAGCTCCATCGAGTGCAAATTCCAGTGCCAACTTCACACCAATCGAATATGTTAGAAAAGAATAAAAAAAAAAAAAAACTGCGAATTAGCTCAACGACAAATGATCATGTGAATTGCTCATCTACTATAACATAAATTTACAGTTACATTCACTACAAGCTTTTTTGGTATCTATCTCGTAGCAATAATTGCACATTAACAAGAAGGTTTTTTTTTACCTAAATATGCATGCTAGAAGCGTCCAGGGTCATGGCAACAGATTACAAATTCACTCTAGAAAACAGAAAGGGAGGGTTTCAAACGACGGAGAACACACCGCGCCACCTCCCGCCGTCGACCGACCGTCCCGACGGGATCGGCGGTCACCGAGCATCCGGTTCGTCCGTCGGAAGTCGAGGGACGGCGCGGCGCCGAGGGAAGGGAGGAAAGGAATCGCGGGAGAACGAGGCGCGCCGGATCGGAGCCGATCGGAGCCGGATCTGAGCCGGATCGGAGCCGAAGAAGGTAAGAGGGGAGGAGAGTCGATGAGAGAGAGGGGGCGGAGCCAACGACGCCGGGGGTCGCGAGGCGAGCGAGCGTCTAGCCTTTTTCTTGACGCCCTTTGGACGGCTTTAACGGCGTCGCATCCTCACGCCGTCAGTCTCTCTCCCTCTCCCTCTCTCTCTCTCACTCTCTCTCTCTGGGGATGGTTGACGGCCATGTTAAATCTGCGGTTAGCCGAACGGCTCGGCTACACTGGAGATTTGGATTTCGTGCCAACCATATAAAAGATAGCTAAGCTATAGCCAAGAAAGCCGGCCACAATAAATGAAAGTTATAAATTGAAGCCAGCCTCTTTAATACCACGGTGGAGTTCCTGTTAAAAAGAAAAAAAAAAAAAAAAATGCCCTTCTATTGCTATTATTATTCATGATAAAGATGGATTGCTGTACTTAGAAAAATAAATTCTCTTTAATTTCATATAGTTTTCATCATTTACTTAAGAATATATTTGAGAACTGCTAATATTGAGCTTATCTTCTATCATACAAAGGAGTGAATCCTTGCAATTTATTCTTTTAAGCCCACATCTTAACGGGAGAGAGGGGAAATCCGAGATCTTTATTAGAGTCCAAGGATTAGTTAATTTATTGTAACCAATCTTTTTCTTAGAGTCCCGTTGCTCTAGCCTAATAAGTATTATTAAATGCAGTATGGTCAAAATTCTTCTAAATCTTCATGTGTAAAATAATCAAGTTTTGATCATCTCTTAATTTCTCTCTTTTTTTAAAAAAAGATGCATTTGGACTTTGTTTACCAAAAAAAAAAAAAAAAAGGAGTTGAGCCTTGGACATTCTCTATTACTATCTTAAAAATAATATTTTGAGGAAAAAAATAAGAAATAACTACAACCTTGATGCACATGTGAGGATTTAGTGTTTTGTAAGAGAACAAGGACATTTCAAATAAGGGCCTCATTTATTTTATGGGACATGCACCCCTTGATTTGCATTAAAATCTCTTAATGCAAATAATAAATAAATAAATAAATACTTTGCGATTCCATTTTAAAGATGTAGGCCTCTTACCAAGGCATTCAAGTTGAAATACATGTATAGACTATAAGCATTTAGTGATATATAGAGAAAAAAGAATTTTTTTTAATTTTTACTAGAATCCATTATTTTGTTCCATGAACTTTTGGGAGCAACACAAAGCCTAATGCACAAATATTCAATTATACATATTGAATCTAATAACATGCGCAATTATTTTTATTATTTTTTGACGTTTCAATTATTTTGGGAAGGTAAACAATTTGGTGGAATACATTGCACCTATTTATTCAACGAATTATTTTCCATCATAAATGCAGCTCTTAGTAGTAGATTTAGCCACTGTTGATCATTTTATCCTTTCAATATGGTATCTTCTTTGGTCCTTGAAATAGATAATACATGTCACTATTTATAATAAATTTTAAGAAAAACTATCAACAAACTGGGCTGGGCAACGTCGAACCGAGGAACATTCAAGCTCCAGCTAATCCCATTGGGTGCAAGAGTAGTTTCGGCCCAAACCAAGCCCAAGTGTTCTTCGTCAACCCAACCGTTATTGCGTGGGCTGAGAAAAAGGGGCCTCTATTTATCTTCCGGCTTTCGTACATGTAAAACTCACGCGGAAGGCCCACATCCAATTAATCACGAAACAAGCCCTGCCCTATGTTTTCTTTTTCTTTCTTTCTTTCCTTCTTTCTTCATTTTTTTATTTTTTATTTTTTTTATTTATTTTTTTTTAAGGTGTGAAAGCAAGCCACGCCCATAATATTACTCATAGAGTCACATCATACAAGTTGATGTTACACACACAAAAAACATATGGGTATTGACAAAAGAGTAAAGGAAAATCTTCATGCAAAATAAATTTATCAGGCAAAGACAAAGTAGCCATCAGCATGGAACCATGGCAAATCTACTTAAAAAGAGCGAAAAACATTCTAATTAGAGATACAAAAAAGGCGAACCCATGAATACTGGGCAACTTACATTAGTGTTAGACCAGTATAATATGAGTTTAAAATAGCAAATCCTGATAACTGAGTGGCCAAGGATGAGTAGTAAAAAGGTAATTTGAATAAGATTCTCGAAGTGCTAGCAATTAAACCCATCCTAGGACACCGCCATCATCGTTAAGTTCAATTATATAGATAGCAAAAGTTATGATGTTCATCCCTACAGGGCAAAACAAAATCGATAACTTATAGGATCAAGATACACCAGTGGCAACCTTCAATCTAGCAACAATAGCTATGTGTGAAGCCTTGCAGTAGCAAAGTCTCCAAAATTCTGAGAGGTAAATTTCCATAATTTTTTTTGCATTCCTGCTCTCTATTAAGGGGAGGAGTTTGGTTGCTAGCATCCTGTCGCGCCCCAAACCCAAGACCTGGGCCAGTAGTGCAACAGACGGCCGTACGTTCTGGGAATTCAAGATTTTTTTCCAAGAACATACCAGGCCTGTACCAACCATATCTTACAAAATAAATGAGTACCAGGCATTATATTAATAAAGCAAAAGTAGACAAGTAGATTCAATTGTCATACATTTAACATGATCTAAATTCATGAAATAAAAAAAAAAAAAAAAAATAATGACAGTGACCACTAGATCCTATGCCTCACTGATTGAATCCCTGGCCCATATGTTCCTCTGATCCTGAAAAAAATGCAAGGGAAAAGGATGAGTTTCCCTTAAACTCAGTAAGTCATCACATGTCACAAATATATATTTTACCATGAATCTAGAGTAATTCCATACATAGGAGCAACCAAAATATATAAGCCAATTCCTATTATTAACCTTTTTATTTATTTTTCTGACAGAATACAAATTTTTTAGGATGGCCATCCGAACACACTCACTTAGTCCCTCATACTATGGCCACGATCGGCCCGTGGCTCGCCCCAAAAGAGCCTAGACCCAGTGTCACATGCCGCACACCGGACATGTGCCAGCGATAGCCCCGCTGGAGGCCCAAAAGGAATCTAGCTCTGAGTATCACACGAGGGACATGCTTCCCAGCATGGGCTAGAATAAAACAACTCCTGTGTCACATACCGCACGTCGGTCATGTGCCAGCGATAGCCCCGCTGGAGGCCCAAAAGGAGTCTAGATCCTCGTGTAATCATAGTCGGACTAGGGAGCAAATACAACTAACTCACCCCATGACTCGTTACATTTTAGCCTAAGGTTAAATTTCATAACGCATCAAGATATATGTAAGTAGCATGAACATAAACAATAAAATTTATTAACATGTCAAGTAAAGGGTTCACAGTATGCATGGCAAAATTTATTGGTGAGTGACAACTTACAGTTTCACCAACTCGGCACTAATCCTGATTTCCCAAGGAGGATGACGATCCTGCATCACAATTTATTTTGATTATTATTTAATATCATTAATTTAAAAAAAATAAATCCCTTGGGGCAACCCCAAACAATGCCTTCCATTTTGCTGGTACAAGGCTGGCCCATTCAAGATAAAAGGCCTAGCCCAACAGGGCATGGCCCAACCAAGTCCGGCCCAACGAGCCCCGGCCCAGCCAAGCCCGGCCCAGCCCGGCCCGGCCCGGCCAAGCCCGGCCCGGCCAAGCCCGGCCCAGCCCGGCCCGCAACAGGCTTGGCCCAGCCAAGCCTGATCAAACCAAGCTTCAGTCCCTTTCCCTTCGGCCAGGCGTTCGCCCGACCTCACGAGCGAAGCAGGGAGGATCGACGGCGATCCTCCCGTCCGACCACCACGTCGACCACGCCGGAGAGGGAAGAGAGTCCGGCGACCCTTACGGTGGCCGTCCGACCGACGGCCGGCGAGCACCGAGTCGGAGATGTCGCTCGCAACAGTCCCTCACGGCCGACCACAGTTTCTTCCTCCTCCATCCCCCCCCCCTCTCCGAGCAAGCGATGGGACGGCGGCGATCCCCGCGATCGGCCGCCCAAAGACGGTTGCCGGAGAGGAGGAGTCCGGCGGCGGCTTCCTCACTGCCGGCCACCGCCCTAGGCTTCAACGGAGAGGAAAATCAGCCGGATTCTCCCCTCCGTCGAGCCGCACAAGCCCGCTACGCCCATACCAGGGAGAGAGAACTTACCGGTGAGAGGCGTCTCCGATCTCACGACCTCCGGCGAAGGGCGTTCCGGCGAGGGCAGGGCACTCGAGGAAACGTCGTCGCTCCACCACAGGAAGAAGCTCTCGGATCAACAGAGGTAATCCCCAGAGCCTTAAACCCGAGGAGAACCTTATCTCCCCCCCCTTCTCCGGCGGCAGCGTCGGATTTGTCCGGATTTCTCGCCGGAAAATCTGACCTGCCGAACCATAGGGGTTTTGAACTGAAGTCGGCAAGGGCTGCCGACTTCAGCCCAAATCCGGCCCAAAAGGACCGGTCCTCACATTCTCCCCACCTAAAAAAAAATTTCGCCCTCGAAATTTACATACCTGGGTTCTGGAAAAGTTGAGGATATTTAACTTTCATGATTTCTTCTAACTCCCAAGTGGCTTCCCGCTCTGAATGATTACTCCACTGGACTTTAACATAAGGAATGACGCGTCGCCTCAAGACTTGCTCCTTTCTATCCACCACCTTCACTGGTTGCTCCTCATAAGACAAATTTTCCTTGAATTGAAGTGGTCCCAATTCGATTACATGATTTGGATCAGGTACATACTTCCTCAGCATAGAAACATGAAAAACATTATGCACACTAGCAAGAGATGGTGGTAAAGCAAGCCGATAAGCCACAGCTCCAATTTTCTCCAAGATTTCAAAAGGACCCACATACCGAGGGCTTAACTTCCATCGCACCCCAAATCTCATAACTCCTTTAGTAGGGGACACTTTAAGTAACACATGGTCCCCCACCATAAATTTCAGTTCTCTTCTCCGATTATCTGCATAACTCTTTTGTCGACTCTGAGCTGTAAATAGTCGCTTCCTAATAAGTTGGATTTTATCTGTGGTCTGCAGTATAATATCGGGTCCCAAAAGTTTCCTCTCGCCAACATCATCCCAACATACCGGGGTCCTACATCTCCTCCCATAGAGAGCTTCAAAAGGTGCCATTTTAATGGTTGCTTGATAACTGTTGTTATATGCAAATTCTATCAATGACAGATGATCATCCCAAGACCCTTTTAAATCAAGAATACATGCTCTCAACATATCTTCTAATGTCTGAATTGTCCTCTCTGACTGCCCATCAGTTTGAGGATGAAAGGCTGTACTAAACTCCAGCTTGGTTTTCATAGCTTGATGCAAACTCCTCCAAAATTGAGAAACAAATCTAGTGTCCCTATCAGATACAATTGATACAGGAATACCATGTAATCTAACAATCTCATCGATGTATAATTTTGCTAGCCTTTCCATGGAGAAATTAACCTTGATAGGTAGAAAATGAGCTGACTTTGTCAATCGATCTACAACAACCCAAATAGCATCAAATCCTCTGAGAGTCCTTGGCAATCCTGAAACAAAGTCCATTGTGACATTCTCCCATTTCCATACAGGGATAGCCAGGGGTTGTAGAGGTCCTGCTGGTCTCTGATGCTCAGCCTTTATTTGCTGACAAGTTAAGCATTGAGCCACAAACATGGCTATTTCCCTTTTCATACCTTTCCACCAGAAGTTCTCCTTAAGATCTCTATACATTTTTGTGCTTCCAGGATGAATAGTGTAAATAGCATTGTGGGCATCGACCAATATTTCCTTCTTTAGACTTTCATCCCCTGGAACACACAACCTGTTTCCAAATCTTAAGGATCCATCCTCATGAATTCGGAATTCCGAGATTATCCCAGATTGTATTTTCTCTCTAATCTTTTGAAATTCTGAATCATTCATCTGTGATGCCTTAATTCTATCGATCAGGGTAGATTGTATCTTAAGAGTAGCAAGTGAGAATGTAGAGTTATGCATCTGTATCTCCAAACTCAGCTTTCCAAGATCTTGAAGAATTTCTCCTTGAGAAGTGATTAAGGTTGCCAAGCTACCTCCGGCCTTTCTGCTCAATGCATCAGCCACTACATTTGCTTTTCCCGGATGATAACTTATTTTCAAATCATAGTCTTTGATCAGCTCCAACCATCTCCTTTGCCTCAAGTTTAACTCTTTCTGAGTAAATAAATACTTAAGACTTTTATGATCAGTAAAAATTTCACAAGATACACCATACAGGTAATGCCTCCAAATTTTCAGGGCAAAGACCACAGCAGCTAGCTCCAAATCATGAGTAGGGTAGTTTAATTCATGTGTTTTAAGCTGCCTAGATGCGTAGGCCACCACCTTCTCCCTTTGCATAAGAACACATCCTAACCCTTTTCTGGAGGCATCACTGTAAATAGAAAAACCCTCACTTCCAGTTGGTAAGGTAAGAATAGGAGCTGATACCAAGTGCTTCTTTAACTCTTGGAAGCTTTTCTCACAATCATCAGACCAATCAAATTTAATCCCTTTATGGGTTAGCTGGGTCAGTGGCAAGGCTATACGGGAAAACCCCTCCACAAACCTTCGGTAATAACCAGCTAGACCCAGAAAACTACGGACTTCAGTCACATTAGTTGGTCTTTTCCATTCAACAATTGCTTCAATCTTTGCTGGATCAACAGATATCCCTTCCTTAGAGACTGTGTGGCCAAGAAAAGAAATATTATCAAGCCAGAATTGACATTTCTTCAGCTTTGCATACAATCTCTGCTCCCTTAGTATTTGTAAGATTTTCCTTAAATGTTTTTCATGCTCCTCCGGATTCTTGGAATAAACTAGAATGTCATCAATAAAAACTACTACACACTGATCCAAATATGATTTGAATATCCTGTTCATCATGTCCATGAAAGCTGCCGGAGCATTCATCAGTCCGAAAGGCATCACCAGAAATTCATAATGCCCATATCTAGTCCGAAAGGCTGTTTTGGATATGTCTTCATTCTTAATTTTTAACTGATAATATCCGGACCGCAAGTCGATTTTTGAGAACACCTGAGCGCCTTGCAACTGGTCAAAAAGATCATCAATTCTGGGAAGGGGATACTTATTTCGAATTGTCAACTTGTTCAATTCTCGATAATCAATACACAACCTCAGACTCCCATCCTTCTTCCTGACAAACAGTACTGGAGCACCCCATGGTGAAACACTCGGCCTGATGAATCCCTTATCGAGCAGATCCTGAAGTTGTTCCTTGAGTTCTTTCAATTCAGCTGGTGCCATTCTATAGGGAGCCTTAGACACAGGTTCTGCATTAGGTAAGAGATCAACAGAAAATTCCATCTCTCTGTCAGGAGGTAATCCCGGCAATTCATCTGGAAATACATCCGGAAATTCTTTCACAATAGGAATATTTTCCACCCCTTCTCCTTCTTGCTGGAGATCTATAACATTGGCCAAATATCCTGCACAACCTTGCCTCAGCATCCGTTTAGCTTGCATAGCTGTAATCATTCTCATAGGGGTCTTCCCTTCACCACCAAAGAAACCAAAAGGTTCCTGACCTGGAGGGTAGAAAACTACTCTCTTCTCGAAACAATCTACGGTGGCATGATAAGAAGCTAGCCAATCCATTCCCAAAATAATATCAAACTCTTCCATTTCCAATACCATTAGATCGGATGAAAACTCATGGTTTCCAATGCTTAGAGTGCAGGATGGACAAATCATGTTAACTATGATAATGCCCCCATTCGGAATGGATACTCCGATCTCGAAATTTAAAGGTACTGGTTCCATACCAGCCTTCTTAGCAAATCCGGTTGAGATAAAAGAGTGTGTTGCTCCGGAATCAAATAAAACACGGGCATATGAAGAGGCTACTTTGATGGTACCTACTAAATAATTCTTACTTAATAATTATTTGTGCTCAATTAAATCAAATAAAATAAAATAAAAAAAAAAACTTGCGAAATTACCTGTCACCACAGCATTCGATGCCTGAGCATCTTGCTGAGTTAGCGCATACACACGAGCCTGGGTCTTCTGCTTCTGGCGCTCACCAGATCCATAAGCTATAGGTTGTCCTTGGATAAAAGCTGGTACATTTGAAGGAGGAGGTGCTGGCGGTCGCGGTGCATTCTGAAAGGTATACTGATTTCCAGGATTCTGAGAACGTGGGCAATTCATAGCTTTGTGGCCTTGCTGACCACAATTAAAACAAGCCCCAGAAAACCAACGACAATCCTGCTCTAGATGAAAACCTTGACATCTCCTGCAACGAGGACCATTACCCTGCTGAGGACCTGGATCTTGCCTTTGATTTCCCCTCTGTCTAGGTTGTTTGCCAGAGTGTTGGTTCCCACGCTGCCCATCAGGTCTGGATCTCTTCCTCAGCTGCCGTTCCCTTTCCTGCTGCATATTATCAACCTCTTGCTCTACAATTTTTGCTTTACTAACGACGTCCCGGTATGAGGCCAGCTGCATGGGTCTTACTCCAGCACGAATCCTGGGTTTAAGTCCTTTCTCAAATCTCCGTGCCTTGATATAGTCCGTGGCCACCAACTCCGGAGCAAAGCGGGACAGTTCAATAAACTTGGCTTCATACTGTGTCACGGTCAAGCCTCCTTGTATCAACCTGGTAAATTCGCTCTCCTTCTCAAATCTGAGACTTTCAGGAAAATACATATCCAAAAACTCTTGGCGAAAAATATCCCAAGTTATCGGCTCTTCATTGCCATATTGTCTTCTGACAGCATCCCACCATTTCGAAGCTTCGCCTTGTAGTTGATAAGCTGCAAAGCGAACTTTCTCCCGATCCGTACAGTCCATGCTGACAAAGACCTTCTCCATTTCTTTCTGCCACTTCAAGGATTCAGTAGGTTCAGTAGAACCCTCAAATGTAGGAGGTGCCAACTTCTTAAATTCAGTGATCCCCCGATCCATTTTAGATGACTGACCACCCCTATTCCCCTGCTGCCTCAATTCCTGCACAAGTCCAGTTAGAGCCTGGATAAGACCTACCACCTGACCATCAGAATTGGCTGTCCTCATATCGTGCTGCAGAGGAGGAGGACTAACTGCTCGACTCTCGCCCTGATCAGGTGATAGGCTACGAGCCATGTAAGCGCCGGCCGCCCGAGATGGACCCGCTGCCTGCGAAGTATCATGAGCTCGAGACGCATGATCATTTTGATTTGATGTCCTCATGGATCGGGTCCGAGCCATTAAACCTATAGCACAAATGTTAGTTAGTTAAATAATATGACCTTGCTTGTACTTTATTAATTTTAAACTTGCCCTAACTGTCTCTACCCCGCTCTCACTATCTAAAGCATCTTAGTTTCTGAGACATGCCTGGCTCTGATACCACTAAATCTGTCGCGCCCCAAACCCAAGACCTGGGCCAGTAGTGCAACAGACGGCCGTACGTTCTGGGAATTCAAGATTTTTTTCCAAGAACATACCAGGCCTGTACCAACCATATCTTACAAAATAAATGAGTACCAGGCATTATATTAATAAAGCAAAAGTAGATAAGTAGATTCAATTGTCATACATTTAACATGATCTAAATTCATGAAATAAAAAAAATAATAATAATAATAATGACAGTGACCACTAGATCCTATGCCTCACTGATTGAATCCCTGGCCCATATGTTCCTCTGATCCTGAAAAAAATGCAAGGGAAAAGGATGAGTTTCCCTTAAACTCAGTAAGTCATCACATGTCACAAATATATATTTTACCATGAATCTAGAGTAATTCCATACATAGGAGCAACCAAAATATATAAGCCAATTCCTATTATTAACCTTTTTATTTATTTTTCTGACAGAATACAAATTTTTTAGGATGGCCATCCGAACACACTCACTTAGTCCCTCATACTATGGCCACGATCGGCCCGTGGCTCGCCCCAAAAGAGCCTAGACCCTGTGTCACATGCCGCACACCGGACATGTGCCAGCGATAGCCCCGCTGGAGGCCCAAAAGGAATCTAGCTCTGAGTATCACACGAGGGACATGCTTCCCAGCATGGGCTAGAATAAAACAACTCATGTGTCACATACCGCACGTCGGTCATGTGCCAGCGATAGCCCCGCTGGAGGCCCAAAAGGAGTCTAGATCCTCGTGTAATCATAGTCGGACTAGGGAGCAAATACAACTAACTCACCCCATGACTCGTTACATTTTAGTCTAAGGTTAAATTTCATAACGCATCAAGATATATGTAAGTAGCATGAACATAAACAATAAAATTTATTAACATGTCAAGTAAAGGGTTCACAGTATGCATGGCAAAATTTATTGGTGAGTGACAACTTACAGTTTCACCAACTCGGCACTAATCCTGATTTCCCAAGGAGGATGACGATCCTGCATCACAATTTATTTTGATTATTATTTAATATCATTAATTTAAAAAAAATAAATCCCTTGGGGCAACCCCAAACAATGCCTTCCATTTTGCTGGTACAAGGCTGGCCCATTCAAGATAAAAGGCCTAGCCCAACAGGGCATGGCCCAACCAAGTCCGGCCCAACGAGCCCCGGCCCAGCCAAGCCCGGCCCAGCCCGGCCCGCAACAGGCTTGGCCCAGCCAAGCCTGATCAAACCAAGCTTCAGTCCCTTTCCCTTCGGCCAGGCGTTCGCCCGACCTCACGAGCGAAGCAGGGAGGATCGACGGCGATCCTCCCGTCCGACCACCACGTCGACCACGCCGGAGAGGGAAGAGAGTCCGGCGACCCTTACGGTGGCCGTCCGACCGACGGCCGGCGAGCACCGAGCCGGAGATGTCGCTCGCAACAGTCCCTCACGGCCGACCACAGTTTCTTCCTCCTCCATCCCCCCCCCCCTCTCCGAGCAAGCGATGGGACGGCGGCGATCCCCGCGATCGGCCGCCCAAAGACGGTTGCCGGAGAGGAGGAGTCCGGCGGCGGCTTCCTCACTGCCGGCCACCGCCCTAGGCTTCAACGGAGAGGAAAATCAGCCGGATTCTCCCCTCCGTCGAGCCGCACAAGCCCGCTACGCCCATACCAGGGAGAGAGAACTTACCGGTGAGAGGCGTCTCCGATCTCACGACCTCCGGCGAAGGGCGTTCCGGCGAGGGCAGGGCACTCGAGGAAACGTCGTCGCTCCACCACAGGAAGAAGCTCTCGGATCAACAGAGGTAATCCCCAGAGCCTTAAACCCGAGGAGAACCTTATCTCCCCCCCCTTCTCCAGCGGCAGCGTCGGATTTGTCCGGATTTCTCGCCGGAAAATCTGACCTGCCGAACCATAGGGGTTTTGAACTGAAGTCGGCAAGGGCTGCCGACTTCAGCCCAAATCCGGCCCAAAAGGACCGGTCCTCACACATCCCTTTCTCAAAAGCCTGATCAAGTGGGAGGCCTAGAGCCATGGAGAGTAATCCAAATTACATTCCCGGCCTTGGCTGCTTCCAAATGTTTTAACTCACAGTATTTACGTTCCTAGAATGCGATCCAAATCCCTCTCTTTTGGTGGTTTAACCATGAAGAGGTTCTTTTATTTTGTTAACATCTCCTTGGTTTTTAAGACAGTCATCTTATTTCTTCAACTAGCCTATAAAATTATGTTCCACCAAACCAAGGTTCTGACAACAGCCTTTTTATAATTGGGCCAAAACGTCACGGATCGGCATGATATTATTAATTTTGAATTATTTCATTGCTGCACCATAACAAACCATGGTGATGCCCTGCCACATTTTATACCAAAGCATGCCTGCACCATAAATATTTTATGGTTAAGTAATAATTGAATGACAAGGTTACATGTTCGTCACAAACATTGATATAAAAATGATGTCAAATTCCATGAATAGTGATAGTGCTGAAAATATGGATGTTATGACCATCATGTAACATCACACTAGCTATGATCATAATAGCAATTATTTGGATCATAATGTTGTTGCTATTAAAACAATGCTTACAAAGATGGTTCTAGTGGGATTCGTGAGGACCACAAACATCTCTCATTTTACCAAGGTTTAGGCAAGCTGTACCAATCATGCCACGTAATCATAAAAGATAGAGACAAAGATCAAGACTAGAAACTTGTATACAATTTTATATGAGCTGTGGTTGGTATCTTCAACTCAATCAAGTTAAAATTAGATCACAAATTGTAAAAACTAACAAAATGGCCCACTCTGTATACAAAGTGAATCTCAACACTCAAGGCACAAACTCATGATCATTCTTTAATGGACGGATTTACGCGCTATAATCCTCTGCTATTTCTCGAAAGATCATTACATAGAAATCCAAAATATGATCCATTGAATCACACTTGATTAATTCTAACTCTGTTTGGGTGTGACTGCTTGTTAGATATCAACTGAAAAAGGCTAACAGATGCTTTTGACCATATTTTTGCACCTAGCTAATAAAGGAGCACCTCTTAATTGGAGGCTCATCGCTTTTGCCTTTTTGATCTTCTCCATAAAAACCCCAAGGAAAGAGGGAAGATTGGAAATGGGTTCTTGGGTTCTGCCATGCTATGAATCAAAAAGAAAAAAAAGTATCATATTAGAATAATTAAGATTTGAAGAATTCGATGATGAAGATTAAGGGTGAAATACAAGTGTCATAGATAAGTTCCAAGGACTCACCACATCCTAGTAATTTCAACTTGAGAGAATTCTGCATTCACAAAACCTTCACGAGTTTTTGCATGCTCTTTAATAGCAAGAATGCGACAATTGAAGTTTCTTGCACCAGGATTTGGAATGGGGGACCTGAAAATTAGAACAATTTTTATACAGGTATTGTTGATTTAAGAGGATCGGTTCTATTTTGAATTTTATTTGGTGCGCTTGATTGTTAAAATAGTATTAATTTCAACAAAGTTAATTGAAAGACATGTCTTGAAAGTTTTGCTGATTGAAAAAGAATGGCTCCTATATTAACTGCATATATATATGCCTTCAACCTTATTCGGCTAACAAAAACTCAACACTCGAATTAATTTTGTCCAGGAGTGGTACGTATCTAAACAAGTTTACACAAGATGTCGAAGAACAGCTTAAAGTTCTGTATCTAAACAAAAATTTTGGCATGGCGTGTTAAACCAAATCTAATGATGGAATTTATTACTAAAATCTATCTGCTCTAGATTTTAGATGTAGAAAATACAAAAGATGAGCCAAAGAAAGATAAGAAAAAATATTGTGATGAATTATTGAAGATATGAAAGTAAATTACTTGTAAAGGAAGCTCTGCTCATGGAGCCCAAGTACAAGGGTGGAGGCTCCAAGCTTGTTGACCGTAGAAACGACCGACTCCCCTTGATCACCTTCGGCCACTATGATCTCCACCTTTGCCTGCAATCAAATATCATCATCCCTTGGTTCACCGAATTTTAGTAACCAAATCCCTAACTATAACAAAGCCAAACCCCTTGCGCTCATCACTCTCTTTGTTAGGTGTTGATTCCAATGTATAGGTTCTGATGATTAAAACAAGATTAGTTTCACAAGCTCTGGAAAGACCACTAGAAGCACCAGGTGTCTCCAAGAGGAACTCGTACAAAAAAAAAAACTGAAAACAAAAATGGTATAGCTTACCATCATTGGTTGTATCATGCAACATACCATCCAATCAAAAAAAAAAAAAAAATTGATGATTAAAGCTTTTGCAAGAGCTGAAACTTTTATGATCGAGCTTATTCAACTTTACATGGTTGACATGATGATTACACCCATATCTAACGCTATATCTTCTGACAAAAAAGAAAATCCACATCGGGAAACGCACCTCGGCGATGCCATTGCAGAGATCCTTGAAAGAGAGGGCCAGTTGGAAGCCCTTGAGCCTTAGCTTTCTCTGCTTCTTCTTGGATCGTGTCAAGGGGCAGACGTAGAGGAGGGTGATGGAGTCGGTGCTGCGAAGGAAGTTGCGAACTGCCCACTGGAGGGCAGCTCGGGCGGAGTCGGTGCTGCAAAGGAAGTTGCCACTCTATGCACTTTGCCTCCCTCTCCTCCTCCAAACCATTAATTATTCGAAAGTCTCCTCATAGTCTTTCCATATCTTTCTCCAGACTTGGCATGTCCCTCTTTTTTTTCCCGGTGCTGAGATTGGACTGGCAGATGACCTAATGGGAGAACTGGAGTGGCTGACGGGCCAAACAAAAAAAAAAAAAAAGAGGCACCAATAAAGGAAGAGATAGCCTTATGGATGGAACTTGGAAGAGAATTTGTGGAGCTTGTGTAGGTTTATGTTAAAGAGACTCAAAGACCATTTAAAAGCACTGCACCAACTATGAGTGAAATATTTAATTAGACCTGGGAGTCTCATAAAGGTAATGCAATAACCGGATAACGAGGAGAACAAATTACTTGAGGATATTGTCGTTTCTGTCAATGGGCTAATTTAACCGATATGTTTTAATAGTCCAACTCATCTTGACAAGTAAAAATCAAAGTTAGGAGCTCGCCATTTTTCAAAGTCCAACTTTAAACAGCTTGTTTCAAAACTATCTTGAATGCAAAATCTAGAATACTACCTCGAGCTAATTGCCCACATAAATCTTATTACTCAACCACGTTAGGTCCAAATCAAGTAATTATTAGACCGTTTTTGATGATGTGTTCCTTCAATGTCTTGGTCTCCTTATCAGCAATAATTGAAAAGAACACATGTTGGTAGGAGCCGAGTACAGGACAAATAATGGAATACTTGATGAATATTTTTTTATCATAAAAGATTTTTTTTTTTTAAAAAAAAAAAAAATCTCCCTGAGATGTTAGATTATTTCATCCAATTCCTCCATTTTGATCATATAAATAAATGCATCAAATACTTTCCAAAGGAGAAAAAGCCAAGTGCAGCTCATAAAAAAATCCAGAACTAGAAGAAACAGGATCGGATCAAGCTTCAGGCCCAAATCCTGGAAGAAGAACAAAATCTGCTCTCAACCTAATTAGAGACTCATCACCATCACTAATCCATGTGGGTCTCCTGCTTACTAGTAGCCTAACAATATTCTGGTCCAACTTTTGGGTCAGCTTTTGCGCCCAATTAACTCTGCACTCATATGCGCGATGGCGCATTTATTTAATTTCCCACTTGCCGGAGGCAGCACCTTGGACTTTATAACCCGGTGCGCGTTTGGCCAACTATGGGCCAGCAATTACCTAACTGCCCAATAGCTTTTGTTATTGACCAACGTATCCTCTCCACCGTCGTCATGATCATCTCCAACGAGTATAACCGAATCAGAACCGTTGGATCGATTAAAACCGGGGTACATAAAACACTCCCGTGTATGATGGATTTCATAAATTAAGTGGAACGAACGTGATGGTATCCAGGTGGTGAATGGCACCGAATGAGTCGGTCAGCAGAAACGACGTCATCCACCGTCCGATGTGGGTCCCACCCACTCACGAAGGGCACGATTGTGGAAGCGGATCCGATCACCACCGATCGATGTGGCACTGAGCTGCGCCGTATGATCTATCGGGAGGTGCAGTACCTCAACCGCAACCGTCCGAAGGCAGAATGGAGCCGCTTCGACGGTCGGCGTACATCTGATGGTCCTCTTTTTTTTTTTTTTTTCGGGTGGGGTGGGGTGTGGTAAAGCATCTGATGGTCCCCTTCAATGGAGTTCTAGGTCCGGGACCTTACGATAGCTGTACCGATGTTTCCGGCCGGCGTTTCTTTGCCTCGTCATGGACTCATGGTTGTAAAACCTGAAACTTGGTAGTATAGCTTGAGAAATTAAAGCCTTTTTTTTTTAATAAAGTGAAACTGACGCATCACCTAATCACCATATTAAAAGGAAAACTAAGTACAGCTTATCATCAGAGGTCATCAAAGAGAAAAAAATGTGTAGGATTAAAAGTGATGGTAGTGGAGAGAGTAGAAGGTAAAAAGACATGTACATGAAGTTCCAAATCAAGTTACCATGATGGTACGCCCTTGAGTGTCGGCATGTTCCCTCGTATCAGATAACCGATTTATGATATGGCGTGTCTTGTCCCAAATAAAGATAAAGTGGAAATGGTAGTGGAAGGTTTGTAACAAGAAATGAGATCTCGCTTCATTGTTGAAGTCCTTCCGTTCCTTGGAGTTCATAATATATAGTTCAGTAAACTCCCGCTGCCAATGTAAACCAGGCAATTCTGAAGTCTTTATTGGCACAAAACCAGAGAGAACAATTACTTGATACCGGCCAGCTTTGAAAGAAAAGAACTCCAAAGTTGGTTGACAAAAAGGTAGCTATGGTTTCCTCGGCAGATTTGACAAGACACACATGCACTTGATTCCAGACAATTATGTTACCCGAGAGTTTCCAAAACGGTTGAAACTTTTCCTTTACTTAAAAGTGCTAAAAAAAGACTTCAATCTAATCATACTGTGGTAGCACTCAACTATAAATAATAAACTTGAGATCTTGCAATAAAGCTTCTCTTACCCCAACAGAAAATAAGTGTCTTTCAGCATATAAAACAGTGATAAAGTTTACTATCCGATCCACTCTATCTTTACCGCTAATATGCCTCCTAAAATTAGCCTGATTCAAAATCCTGCTGAGATCTGCAACTAGCACATAATGGTCCCTCCGCTTGAATTGGCCAACAAATAGAAATAGAAACCACAGAAGATACAGGCACACAAACACACAAACCACAGCCGAAAAGGTCAATATCATACTAGGAACAAGGCAACTAGCACCGCGTGCGGACCATCATCTTTTTTTTCTTTTCTTTTTTTTTTGGGGGGGGTGGAGGGGAGAAGAATGGAAAGCGAAAGCCACCCAGATTTAATAGAATATTTACGGATACAGACCACAATCAAGCAGGGTCTTTCACACCCTAAACTGGGCGAGTTCTAGCACCAAAAAGTTGTCATCTCCATGTCCTCGATACAGAGTTTCTTCAGCAGCTTCTCGCACTTGGAGATGCCCATGCCTTATGTCGAATCTAATAATTGTCCCTGAATTCTAATTTGGGTAATCTCCACCAACACTACAGAGGCGGTAGGCCTTTGAGCCTTTCCCCTCTCCCCAATCAGCATCATTATTATTTCGCCAGCGAGCTTCAATCTAAGCATGGTTGATCACAACGCACACTGGGTGAGCACGCCCGCCCATAACGGCATCCACCCTCCGAGGTACCACTCTTGGATGATCACAACAAAACTCCACGCCAAAGCTGATTAAATCCTCCCACAGGACTGGATCTACTAATTCTGATAAAATTTCCAAAGCTAGGAATAATACTGGAAACAAAATCTGCATGCCAACAAAAAAGGGAGATCCACCATTGTCGCGTGAAGCGGCAACCAACGACAAAATCGTTCCCCAGCAAACAAAAATTCAAAGTCCACTGGCAGAGAACACCATTAGAAAGCAACCCACCAGGAGGGTATTCATATTCGATTGATATCACAATCATATCCAATCTAAACAGTAGTATTTAATCAAATGACCGCTCCAAAACCAAGAATTCCGCTCACGTTATAAAGAAGCTGCACGCTAATTTTAATCCCGCGCGCACTGTCAACAGAGATTGCAGATTGATTGATGCAGGCTTTCCAAGAGATCAATCAAACACCCAATTAACAAAAAAGCAAAAACCTAAGAACATTCATTGATGCGAGTGAAGAAAATTTTTACATATTTTAAGAGGGCAAGGGAAACCATTCTACGCTTCCACAAAAGCTCCATCGCACCTAAGACTAACAAAACAACATTAATTCGGTGAACTGGAAAAGAAAGCCTCCCATGTTTTGTCCTAAGCTCCAGTTTATTTTCAGAGAGATACGCAGGGAAGCAGGCATTGCTACTAGAGCATATTACAACCATAAGCCCGTTTCATCACCAGCGTCTTCCTCCCCTTTCTACCTGGAGATTGCACTGGCACCTACACTTATAGCAGCAATTATCTTTCCTAAGGGGCACGATGTGGCATGGCATAACCTCGGCCCCTACCCATGTAGCCATAGCCTCTACCATAGTAAGAACCTCGTGCACGACCACCACCACGAAGACCTCGTCCACCACCCCGAGTCAGTCGATGCCGTGGAAAATCACCAAAAGTCTACATGAATCAAGTGCAACATTATAAGACACCTTTCATAGAAACACCAACATGTAATCCAGAAAGAGGGCTCACAGATACCTCAGAGTCGATTTTCAACTGCTCCGAGAACTTTGTCCTCCCATTTCGTGTTCCCCGATCAAGTGTGGTGCAAGAGAGTGAATCAAAGAACTCGTCCTTAACATAAACAGGCTTCAAGGAACAAAACACAAACTAATCATTAGCTGTGAAGACAAGATAACAAAAGACATTTTTATAGTGAAGAAATTAACCAGAGCCATGTGGATACAATGACAAAACTTGTTAAAAAACTTGCTACCTTGATTTCGAGCTTGACAGCTTCTGCCTCATCTTCCCCCAGAATATCATCAGCTTCATTTTCTTTTGGTTCTACATCCTTGTCCCTGAACTGGGATTTACTTTTACCAAGATGACCCCACACTTCATCTTTTTTGAATTTTTCATTCATAGCCATGAAATCAAAGTCTTCAGTAAACTTAGTCACAGGACGCGAGTACTGCAAGACCAAAGAAGAAGGGCCCAATTTAACGAAATTAGTACAAAAATAATCCTCGTCAATATGAAGAAAATTAAACTAATTGGGAAAAATTACAATTGCGTGAATAAGCAAAGCAGATGTGTGCATTTCTGGACAAACAATATTGTTTCCAGTGAGCGTGTTGTGGAAAAAGGATTGATATGTGGGATAAATCATTATCAAGAATACATGCATGTCAATGAAAAAGCTGAGTTCGCTTCGCGCATGATTTTCTATAACAGTCATTAAGGTCAATTAGAGCCGCTACCTTGGAGTTAGGTGCATGCTCCAAGCAGCTTTTTGGTTAGATGATCAAATAGCTATGCAAATAGAAGAATTATGGACAACAATGTCTATGAACCATTACTTTCCAGGATTGCAAAAGAAATGAAACAGGGGTAGTTCAGGTTCTGATAATTTGAAGCAACTGCATAACTGGACAACGTCGTAAAACAAGAGGGCAGAAGATGCAATGGGAAGTGGAAACAGGTTTCTCTAGAACACCTCAAGTTTCTATTGGCTTCTTTTATTAGCCAGTAATCACAGTATTTCTTGGCAAAGCTTTGACTAACATTTAAAGTAGCCTTACAGGCAACCATCACACTTTTTTACAGAATGGTGTAGGTAAATATCAATCTTTACATGGAATAACAATTCCCCAAACCTCAAAGAAGCAGAACTGGTGACAAGTTTGTCCATATATGTGCATAAGTGGATCTCTGTGCTACTAACAAGAGTTATAAGCACAAACAGAATTCCAGATGAGGTTAAAAAAGGCCATGGTAAACCAGCACAGAAGAATAGAAGAAAGCACTCAAATAGGATAGTAGTCACTAGCAACAGGTTCTCTTCATGGCTATCAAGAACCATGGAGCATGTATACCCTCATACAAAATGCAGAAACATAATGCAACAATTTCAATCATCAATCATGTGATAGAAAATCACCACTTCATTAGTGTTTCGTTTGTCTTTATTTTCTGAATATTTCACCTCCCATGATATTTATCATAACCGTTCCCTATTTCTTCACATATTAGGTTTGATTTTGAATCTCCAAATTTATCTCATGTTTTTGTCATTCTAAATTTTTATGATCATCACCCAAAATAACATATTCAAACTATGAAAACTCTTGAAACCCATTTTTGTACAGGGTGTTCTTCAGGAAGAAGAGCCGGGACATCCACCTTGCTCTCATCCAATGAACATGAAAACCTTAGACTTTACTTCCATAGGATAATACGTGTTGATTCACATCCTTTTGTCATTTTTGCATCTTTTTTTGTTATGAATAAAATATGCACTCCAAAGACCACTGAATGCGGTTCTGCTCCAATGCAAGGGTGAAGGCTGTTAGAAGAGCATTTCAAGGGTGAGGCTGCAAGGGGTCATGAAAGTTTTGTTGATTGTTTGGAATCAATGACATGATCTATACATTCTACGCGAATACAAGATCAACTTGTGTTCATGGTTGAAAGGTAGAAACCAGGCTCCAATTTCCCTAGCATGTGACTGCTAAGAGGCAGGCACCTGCAAGCATGCACCCTCAAATTAACATGTGCGATAAATCTTCAGCAGCTTACCAACACAGAACAGCAATCCACCCAGACCTATTGAACAAGATAAAAATTGGTTTGATCCGACAGCATACAAACAGCACATCTGTGATTGTTGCATAGGCACAAGCCATCAGGCCACTCAAATATGCCTGTGCCTTACCAGCTTCAAGCATGCACACACTTTGTTCAGGTTAACCTGCACAAGCCAAAATGCCAATGCGCCCCCGCCCCCGCCCCCCCCCCCCCCCCCCCCCCCACAAGTGTGCAGCACACGCGTGCAAAAGCTCCTTATATTTATTACCATCAAGGAGGTGTTTTTTCCAATAAAAATGGTGGCTGAGTTCCAGTTTTTTATCAAACAGTAGTATCAATCACTAACCAATTCACTTACACCAGTTACGGTTTAAACCCTTCTAAGTGATGTTTATCAACTCATGTTTATGGAGACTGAAGAGCTAATTATAAACACAATTTACAATCATGCCCCATACAGGCAAGAAAGCTTGATGTTTCACATGAGGTGATAATATTGTAGATCCCCCAGCCATAAAGAACATACTGAAGCTCTGTGCAGCTGATGGTAAGATTCAAAATAGATATATCCATCCAAAAAGTAATCCAATGATTTATTCCCTTGCATTTGATGATTTGTCTTTAATACTACGGCATTAGAAAAGGCCATAGGACAAATCTAAGCTTACTGGTGACATTTAAAATGTTTCTTTTATAAATTGTTCCCACAATAAATTATTAAAAAAAAAAAGCAAAGCGAACAGATGCAGTACCCCATTTCCTCTTCCTCTTCCACGCCCCCTGTTGTTGTAATGAGTGTGCCAAGAAGCCCCATTTGTCTGAAAAACAGATTTACATACATCAAAAGACACATTGTACAAGAACTACCCGCAAATATTCTAAAATAATACACAATAAGCAATAAAAAGAAGCCAGATGAAATCAAAATCAAATCTCAATAATATTAGCAGATAATAAAGAATCTACAAAGTGAACTGACAGTTCCTTTTATAAGAGTGAAAGTAGTACAAATAATATCCAACCAAATCCATTTTTGTATCCAAATCTAGATAGAAATTTGAGCATCCAACTAATATCCATATTCGTTTCCATATCCATCAAAGAAAAATGGATATGGATATTGATAAAGAACTATTCGCTTTGTATCCAAATATTCGATTCTACCAGTAACCCTATATAATTTTATATAGCACTCATTTAACTTTTTTAAAAAAATATACAACTGTATTTTCATGCTATTAACTTGGTTTATCATCCATTTAGTAATATTTTAAATTTTATAGTTATAAAGTTTAATTATTATATTTATATCTGAATTTATATTCATACTTCCAGTAACCGATTTGTATCCGTATCCATTTAAAACAAATATGGATATGAATTTTGAATCCGACTAATATCTATATCCATATTTGTATTCATCAGACAATAAATATATATATGGATATACCGGAATCCGATTTGTATCCAATCTGGTTTCAGCCCTATCCTCTTGTTAGTCAATGTGATCATCATAACAAATGAACAGGACTTGAAAAGATGATCCAAGAAAACAGTCAAATCCCAATTTCAAGCTCAATTTGTTCTGGCCAAGTTTTAGCATGCAAACCTTCTCGATGTCTCCTGATGACCTAAACGGCCTTTAATGTTATCCACCGTTTAATTGTTTTCCCCTCTTCTACTTGACTGGTTTTGCCCTCTTTAACATGTACTTCCTGCTGTTTTATCTATCGTTAGTAAATATGAACCAAAGAGCTTGTTGAAAGTAGCCAAATATGTTGATATTATTTTAACTCCAAACAATTAATAATACCTCTCTAACACAAATATATGTGAAAATTTGTTCCCGGTACTTGGGTTCTCAACTTCTTAGTTTCCATCTTCTATTAATATACCTAAATTCTTAAAATTCTTAACAAATCTGACTTTTGCCTTTGAAGTGTTCTAGCGCTGCTGTAGAATATATTACAGTTAGGTTTAACTTATCACTTAATTTGTTCATGATCTTGAGTCAGTTTTCATCATAGCATTTGCAGCTCTCATCCTTTTACAAACATAATTTTTTCACAACCCTAGTGGGGTCAAAGAAAAATCATGTATCAGCAAGATATGACAATCAGATCGATAATATTCCATACCTTTAAAAATTTAATCCAATAGAACTTTATTTATGAATTAAAAGATGATGAACCTTCCTGAGAGCAATTAAAAGCTCATCAAGTAATAAAAGGTAATCTACATAACTCAGAACCTCTTGACTGCTTTCAGTCATAGGAGAGGGTCCAATTAGACAATAAGCTCTTTCGATCAAAAAAGGGAAAGCACAATCAAGGTCAAGAAAGTGCCTCTCTAATAAGAACATAATGGAACAAAAGCGATAATAATTCTTTATTACATGGAGATAATGAAAATGATAGTCGTGGTTTGTCAGTTCTTGATATATATATATGATATTATTGATGTGACTAGATGACTACATGATTAATAATAAATTATTGAATCACACACATTCCATGGGCACTGGGCCACCACGTGAACTTGACCACATGTTCACAATCTTTATTCACATGTACAACAATTCATAAATATGCAGAGGCGGGTAATAGGATCATAAATTTTAAAAATAAATTGGAACATAAACAACAAAAAAGACCAAGATGTCCCATCACTAGATTCACAATGCTCCACACAAGATATATAACAATAATAATAGTATATAGAACAAGAAATACAACAATAATTATAAGGTACAAAGTTGCATGGAAGCAAGCAAACCCATCAGTTTTCCACAATCTAAATCAATTATGTTTACATTATACCTTTTGAGCTGTTGGTTTGGGTAATGGCAGTATCGGCTCCTTGGATTCTCCTGGAGCACGTACAGATGGTTCAGGTAACAGTGGTTTACTTTTAGCTTCTACTGGTTTCACCTCTACATCTTTATGGCTTGTTTGCAAGGCTTGGGATGAAACGAGGGAGGAAGAGCCGGACTGCAGCAGTTGACCAGGAGTAACTAAGGGCACTGATGTTTCAACTTGGCCAGAACTAGATGAACCAACAATTGAAGGCAATGACAGAGACATAGTCTGGTAAGCAACAGTGGGACCAGGAACATTGTTAGGATTGCTACTAACAACAGAAGGCATATTTTGTGACATGGTTACAACAGGCTCAAGGCTAGAAGTCAATGGAGGCATGATAGGAAGGTTAACACCAAGAGTTGATGCAGTAACGGAGGCTACAAGAGATTTATTTGGCAACATATTGGATGGTGTTTCAGGAGTTACAGCACTAACAGAAGTAGGAGACACTGTTGAGGGCAATAAACTAGAGGTTAAATTCAGGGTGCTATTAGCAGGTAACGGTAAAGGAGAAGGGAACTCTGGCATGTTTGGAGATACAGATGGCAATGCATTCATTCCAGGATATTGCAAAGGTTGCTGCATGGAATGAGGAATTGGCAATCCAGGTGGTGGCCGTAGCAGAGGTGGTTGTTGCAAATGAGGAAGCCCACTTGATCGTGCATAGTATCCTTGCCAATACATCGGGGGCATTGCAAGTCCAGACCCGTTTGCAGTTGGAGGCGTTGGAGAGGTGCCCCATGACCCTAAGCCTCCCCCGGGTTGATATAGAGGCAAACTGCCTTGAAATGTTGACCTAGGGAGTCCCAACTGAGCAGTGTGGGAACCGAGATCTGCTGCAGTTCCACTTCCAACAGATGGCAAACTTGTAGATGAGGATGCAGGATGAGAATAATGTGACTGCGTAAATATTGAAGACATCATCAACGGTAATGGACTCGTTTGAAATTTCAAACATCCAAGGCCACCTTCTTACCTGAATGATAGCAGGATCATGGTGTAAGGGAGTAGTCTGAACTGGTGGTGAGGATTTGACCTGTAAATCCTGCAGCAGTGCAAGCAAGATATTCATTTAATTGAAAACAGGGGAAGAGAGAGAGAGGATTACACATTGAGTCTGCAGTTTTTTTTTTAGGATATTAAAAATGCATCAATAATTGATAGTTTCTCAGAAAAAAATATGTTTCTACACATTTGCTAGGTATCTGTAATGGTTGAGCAAGTTCATGTGCAAGTGCACCTTAAAGGAGGTTGCCATTTCTGTCATCCATGTATACTACCAAACAGAACAGAACAGATCGCTGCCTCTTAGACTGGAAAGTATAGAGCGTGCCAGAGAGATATTTCACCAAAGAGCAAAGTTGATAACAGCAACAATGACAAATTAATTTATCAAACAATTGTATTATAATTGCTGTCATTGATAAAACATGGTCAAAAACAATCTGGAAAAGTTGAAATACACTCCATTAAAATAATAATTTAACATTAATATGAAATACCACTTTAAGGTCTCCACGGCACTCAATCAGGCACCAAAAATTGAAAACAGTACTTTATAAATTTTTTTTGATGAAATAACTTTGTTTCAAATTTCAACTGCCATGAACCAGTAGACATTCTACATCATGAACCCTCAAATAAATTTCAGTATTATACTAATTCATCGAGCCAGCAAAAACTGAAACATGTCATCCAGATCTTAATAATGGCTTTTAATCGAACTACTCCATGCCAACTGTCTGTAAAGCATTGGAAAATATAAAATTATTCACTATGAAATGCACACCATAGAATATCATTTTAAATTCATAGAGTTCACAAATGGCATAATTACCCCCACTGAAGTGGAAAAGAGGAAATACAAGAACACAGATGGATATTCAGAATGATACACCATATATATGCATAGTTGAAGCATCTTGCTCAATGGAAATATTCCCCATTGCACAAAAGATTTCTATTAGGTTCAATTCTCAAGTTTCGATTCCCTCCAGCATTTTATCTAAACAGGCCAAAAAAAAATCATATATAATCCTCCTAGTACTCAACCACTTATTTTCGATAATGTCTCAACATGATCTCCCAGCATGCTATAGCATACATCATTATAATGCATCTATGAAGTTCAACAGTGTGATTGAATGAAGATTTGGCCGGATTCACTTGTTATAAATGAGTCGGATCCATCAGTTATACATGCACATAGAACCCTTTTGTTTGTTGCAGAAGCTCACCAAACACAAATAATGCTAGTTTCACCTAATTAGGCTCAAATCTCCAACACCAAAAGTTGATTAAGTTTGTACACTTGGCATGATGTTCAAGACATACACTTCAAAAGCATTAGATCTAGGCCACTGAGATCCCTCAAAGCAATTCAGGTAGTTCGTAATCACAATGGCCATAAATATTGCTACTTGAGCCTGATCAAGTAAACCATGATTGCTAGCATGCAGTTGGGATCGTGTTCCTGCTCAAAAGCACTACCTTGCTCATTAGTATGCCTCTAAACTTAGGAGGCATGGTTTACTCCCTCTTCATATCAGTTTTTCTCTTATTTAACTATGTCCATCCCCCTACTTTACATTTTTGCACCTTGACAGGGCAAGAGAGAGCAGCTAGAGCAGTCCACACATATAAAGAAAATGAGGACATTCTTGTTCCCTGTCCATATGCAAGCCACTTGCTTTGGAGCACCAGTTTAGCATACTTTGCAGCACCATTGGCTCCTATTTTATCATTCTTCATATAATCATTAAGCGAGGGACCTTAGCTCTTGAATTTTTAATTATATTCTTGCATAAGAGCTGAAAAGTGGAGGTCTGATCATCCAATCCTTTGGCAGTATATGAGATTCTTGTTTGAGTCTCTATATTCCTCATTTAGTAAGAGTAGCTTTAAAAACCCGCACAACATCCAACCTCTCCATCACTCAAAGATAGCAAGATGACAATCACATTTAAGCAATGCTTATACCTCTAAATGCACATATTTGACGTAGCAAACACATATTTGACTGGTATAAACCTAAGTTGGTTCTAAAGGTTGAGTTAGAAATAATCCTAGATATCTAATTAAATAACATTCACATCAATAAAATCTTAACAGATTGGAGTGAGCTAATATCAAGATCAACCAAAGATCCTCTCTAATCACAAGGAGATTATTTCTACAACCACTTTCCACATTTCTACTAAATTAAATCCTTGCAAATTATAGGGAAGATTCTTTTCTATGATTGTTTTCCTTCTTTATGAAACATCAATGAATGTGGACACATTCACAGCTGGGTTCAAGGGGTCCCACAACTATAAATATGTGTGAATAGTCATCTTAAAGTGAATGAAAATTCTAGTTCTCTTCTCAATTGTTCCATAAGTTGGAAGGTTCTTTATCATTGCATCTTCCTCCTATCTTGCTACTCCACTATTGTGTAGATATTTTTTCAGGGAGAAAGATCACCATGCATTAGCCTCCTAGACATCCCCCTTCAATGTCTTGCATCATGTTTGAGTATGTTGGCTGAGAACAACTTCTAAATTAAAATTGGACTTTGACCGGTTGGTACTTCCCATTGACCTAGTACAATTCATTTGATATATTATGTTTCAATTTTTGGATTATAACTATATTTTACATTTCATCATATATTTATTAGTTTATTGAATTAGCCACACACCTAGGCACCACCAACCCCATGATGACGCATCTATTTTAAGGGTCCATTCTTTGGAGGGTAAATAACTTACCTTGGAATCTCTATTTTCTTGGATAAGTGTTTCCCAAGCAACATTTAGACAAGAAAATAATTTGTCCATGTTTCCTTATGCATTGACAAATGGCTCCGAAATCTATTACCCATGTTCTTTTGCATTACTACTTTGTCAGATAAGTTGCTAAGATCTATCCATATTTTCTATAATACCCTTTATTATATAAATATATCTATTATATAATTATAATTATATTATATAATTTAATATACAATAATATATAATAATATATAATATAATATAAATAATATATTTTATTTTACTATAATATTATATTATATATCATATAATACATCATACAATTATGATAAATTATTTTTTAAAAATAGATTAATTATAATAATTTAATAACATAATGCACTATTATATAATATAAGATAATATTATCATAAAAATATAATGTATTATAATATTATAACAGCATAGTATATTATTATAAAATATAATGTATTAAATTATATTACATATAATATAATATAGTATATAGTATAAAGCATATTATAATGTATATTATATCATTATTATATTTTTATTATTATATGACTATATTATTATTATTATATGGTTAAGGAAATATAGAGAACAAAATACAATATTTATTTTCCTAGCTCATCAGAAAATGAGCTAACCCACATCCTAGGTTGGTAAGGCTTTCCTTCCTTTTAGTGGGTAAATGCTGTTCATGGAAAAAATAATTTATCCATTTAGAAAAGCATAGGAACATAAATAAGTTGGCCAATAAATAGGAAAGTTGACCAACTTTCCCATGATATTTACCCACCATGAAGTCTTTTAGAACACTGCATCAAATCACAAAACTTGATCCATAAGAATAAATAATAACTGTTGGAGCTCATGGCTCGCACCGATGTTATCCTGTTGGACATATCTATAAAAGATCCTAAACCAAATTTAGAAATTCACTATCCAAATTCAAAAGCTTCCCAAATGGGCAGGATAACACTCATCCAGAAAAAGCTCATTGACAGCAAAAACTATTGAAAGAGCATAACCAAGGGACCTGCAGGTTCACTTACAGCAGGAGTTTGGGCTAAAAATGTTCACCTACAGCAATATATAGAGAAATGGGACGTAAGGGTCCTATTAAAATTTTGTGGTCATCCCTGAATGCAGAAGTCTTCTCATCCATGATATTTAGAAATAAGAAACATGAACTAATCTATTAATAGGGTTAGCAGTCTCGTGGAGGTGAATCTAACTCAAATATTCACAAAATTTATGGGAATTAGCTTCTTTATAAAAAATAAAATGAAAGGTTGGGGGCCACCTGATGCAAATATTTTCAATAACAAGCCCAAATGCTTGCTCATGGAACAGACTATGCATAAAGTCATTTTGGGCAATGAGCCGGAGATATCATCATGGGGTAGCATTCAACAGCGAGATCTTTCTCATGAAGTTGATGGGAAATAATTTTTTTTCCCTCCAAAACATTCCAATACTGAGAAATTTATTACTAGCATCTCCTTCGCTTGCATGACATTGGATAACCAATCCTCACATAGAAGTCTTTACTTAGATAATTTATCATAACTAGGACCTTGACATTTTCTTTTCTTTGGATCAATTAGCTTCCTCCCATGTGGGAGTCATCCCAAAAATTCATACAGAAGAGAGGAGTTGATCCTGTATCATAAAGGTATAGACTGGGTTCTTGTTTGTCACATGATCATCATCATAGGAAAATTTTCCATCTCGGCATAAGCTCCATGGCAAGTCAAGCTTATATATCTTAAGAACAGCTAACCTAACCCAAGCCAGCACATTACAACTCCCATCACCCCTTGGAACCTTTAGTGCAAGAACTTCAGCAATTGACAGGCTATCTCCCCAAATATCAAGGCATAGGGATGATCCTCAACAAAAGTAATACAGGAAAAGAGAGAATGGCATGAGATGATCCATGTACCTTGTATCATGTGAGGTGCATACTTGGATTTTGATCCTATAACTAGTAAACCTGTCAAAATGGGCCAAAGAACATGGGCCAACCCATTTGGCCCTATAAATGGGCTGGGCCGGGCTGAAAAAATTTGATCCATTTATATAAATGGGCTTTTTGGCCCGACCCTTGTAGCCCATGGGCTCAACAGGGTTAGGGTCGGGCCAGCCCATAGGCCAAAATTTTTTTAAAAAAATATATATTAAAATTAAAAGATTCAAAACGGAAAATAGCAAACAGGTTATGGATTACCATGTCCACTTACCAGAGTAAACCACAGTCCACGTTAAATTAAAAGTTTAAAACTTTAAACTTAAAACGGAAAGATATTTTGATTTTTTATCCTCAATCTTCCGCGTCGTTCCCACTTCCCTTCCCTCTTCGCAGTGTTCGGCTATTCCCATTCCCATTTCCACTTCGATACAACGATACTTGATAGTTTCGGGCTTTCGGCGATTCAAACTTCTTCCGAATTTTCGATTCGTCGGGAGTTCGGGACCGATCGACCGGGACTTTGCTGTTGCTCTGCTCTCCTATTATGACAGAGGAAGGAACAGGACTTTGCTGTTGCTCTGCTCTCCTATTCTGACAGAGGAAGGAACAGCCAGTGACGCCGGCGATGACGCCAACTCTTTCGCGACGTCGATAGCCATCATCGTGCTGCTATTGGTGACCAGAGCTTCTTCCATGCTGAGGTGAGGGCTATATACTTATATAATTTCAATGCCCACGACCCTAGCCCACGGCCCTAGCCCATGGTCCTAGCCCACGGCCCATATAGTGGGCTGGCCCGGCCCTAGCCCACAACCCATATAGGGTCGGGCCAAGTTGGATTTTTTTAGCCCATTTATGCAAGTGGGCCTAGCCCGGCCCGGCCCATAAAATGCAAGCCCATATAGGTTAGGGCCGGGCCGGCCCATATTGACAGCTCTAATAACTAGCCACCTGGTCTTATCTCAAAGAATATGGCCCACTTGTGAGCCCTCTGAGAATTATTTATTTGAAAAAAATTGCAGCATGGTGAATTTATACAACTCAACACCTCAAACCAAACCCGAACCGAACTTGAAAATTCAACCTTCATAAACATAATTGAGGCATCGATAAGCAGAAGAAAAATCTGTTAATTTTAGTATAGTATAAGGAAAAGTGACATGTATACATGTGTACACGTGTACACATGTATATATATATATATATATATATATATATATATATATATATATATATATGCATATAAGTTATATTTATTCAACAAAACAAGATTGTAAAAGGCACTTCATATGAAGCACAAAAATGAACTTCAGCAATACAAAAAAATATACTTGAAAAGTTGAAGTTATGACCAAATAAAAAATGCTACACAAGATCGGTACTGGCTTCTGATTGAGACACAAAAAGGCATTGACGTGCAATTTATCAATTTTTAATCTCATATCAAAAAAATTTTGAAACTGAAGTGTTCAACCTTAATGCTCTAACTTACCATGCCTTGTACTTTCAAATTAATGGATTCAGCACAGTGAAGGTGTTTAAGACCTGAGGCCAAAGCCGTGGTTACCATAACCACCAAGATAAAGGAGCAAAAGACCAGGTACATACTGCCAAAGAAGGCAGAGGCCCAGAACGGGGGAGTTCCAAGGGAGGTTCAAGAAGGGAATATCATGTTACTCCTAGTCATTCTGACAGGCATGATGGTTCTTAGAGTGCAGCTAATACTAACTTATTGAAGTGTATTGTGCAAGCATTTATGGCATATTACTACATCATTAATTCATTATGTACCTTAATATCGCTTCCACGAAAGAGTATGTACTCATATATTTTGTCGCTAGCAGGAATTTGTGGGCCATCCTTCTTTCTTCCTTCAGTTCCAAATGATCGTACTACAAAACAGAATAGAGAATTGGAGGAAGCTATAGTAAAGCTCTTCTAAGATACATAAAAGACTGAAAACAATAGAAGGTTCAACCATAAAAGTTGGCAAAACAGAAATTATAACACGATTAAACTTCAAAAAGTTATCATATTAATACAAATTAATATATAAGTTGCTGTGTTACAAAATCTGTGGACTTCACTGACACTTGAATAGTGCCAAAATTATTAGAGGCTTTCGAAGAGAGCTGGTGTTCTGCATCAAGATCTGTCAAAGCATCAATCTGAGAGATATTACACATCCTAATACATCAACTAACCAATTTGCTACTCCAAAATTTTATCTAAGAAGCTTGCATAATATGCCAACTACAGATACTGCAAGCAAAAAAGCCTACAATTGCTGCAGGAAGAATTGAAACTAGCAAACAAACATAAGATGACTACAAAAATAAAAGAAGCCCTTTTAATATCCCAGAGAAACATCACATCATCAAATGAAGAAAAGGCTGCCAGTCATACTTGACGTTTGATTGGTGAAATCAAATGCAAACTCAAGTTCATGTTGATCAAGATGCAACTGATTTAATAAGTCAAAAGAGGAATATTCAATCATCTTTTCTTCGAAATTGTGAACAATATCTTGATTATTGGTAGTTTGTTTTTCTATCCTTCCAGGAATCACTAAAATATACAAAAATAGCATGTTTGTATATCTCATAGTTCAACCCAGATTAACCTAATAGGAGATTAAAATGGCTGACATGATGCTCTCAGTAAGCACTAAAATAAGAAAAGGACCAATCAAAAGGTTGTAGAGTAGCTGAAATTAAGTGGTTGCAGCCATAAAGAAAACAACAAAATCAAGAGTGAATAGAAAAAAGTAGGTCCAGATAGATTCTATTCTAGCAAAACAGTTTGGTCAGCTCAAAATAATATCAAGGACTCAAGTCAATTTTTTCTTGTTTTGAGATCATGTCACTTTTATCATTGTGAACTTTTAATGCTATCCTCCAATATATAGTCCAAATTTACATGGCATTGTCCCCAAGATAATAGTATTTCTACATCAACAGTTGATGCTGCATCAATAACCACATCTCCTGACAAAGAAGTCATCAACTAAAACATATGAGCCACAATACATCAAGACAAATTACAGCAGTCAAAGTAACTTTAGATTATAAATTTTGTATAATCTACATTTTAATCAAAAGTATTTACAGTCCAAAAATGCCTATATTTCCCAACACTAAACACTTCAGCTTTTCCAAATGCTCAATACCAGCTTTATTGATGTTTACATTATGCAAAATTGAAAAGGAAAAACAAAAAAAAAAGGGTCTCAGAAACTAGGTTACTAATTCTAAGCCAAAGTGACCCCCCTCCTCTTCACAACACCTCAGACGCAGTCTTGCTGTACTTTGAAATGTACAACCACAGGCCAAACTACACAAAAAGCTATTAGATGAAAATCCAGTAATTATACCTGATGTGGCAAGACCGCTGACGTGAAGTACACCTCGGATCCAGCAGGTAGATGTCACCACGTCGGATTTCTTTCCAAACTCCTTCGCCAAGTGGCTCCCCCAAGGGTCGAGCCCGCCTTGGCCGAAGTCGATCTTGTCATCTCAGCTCCTTCGCCACTCCTTCGCCAGGTGGCTCTCCAAGGGTCGCGCCCACCTCGGCCGAAGTCGAGCTCCCTCCGCTCCTTCGCCAGGTGGCTCCCCAAGGGTCGAGCCCACCTCGATCGAAGTCGAGCTCCCTCCGCTCCTTCGCTAGGTGGCTTCCCAAGGGTTGAGCCCACCTTGGCCGAAGTCGAGCTCCCTCCGCTCCTTCGCCAAGTGGCTCCTCAAGGGCTGAACCCACCTTGGCCGAAGTCGAGGTCCCTTCCGCTTCGCCAGGTGGCTCCCTAACGGCTGAGCCCACCTCGACCAAAGTTGAACCCGCTCCTCAGAAGCATCACGAAAAGGACAAAGGCGTCAGCACCAAGTCTGCCACCGAAGCCGGCGCGCACAGTGCGGCGCGTCCAGTACAGTGCCCCAAAGTTAGAGAGGTGCGCCTACCATCGTTTACACTAGTTTGGGAGGAGTGCCCCGATCGAGGCACCAAGTCCTGCAGCCGACCACCTGTATCACCTAGAAGGAGGAGGCTGCGTTAGGGACCTCATACCTGAAGGCAGCTATCCCCGGATCGAGGCCCTGCTAAACTTTTCCAGCCATGATAACCCACCGGGAAAACAAGGCTCGCAACATAACTCCCTACTATAAAGGAAAATGATCTCGGGGGCACGGCCAACGAATGCTGTTGACCTTCGAGCGCCCCAAGAAGGAAAAAATCGAGGCAAGAAGTGGGGAGAGCCGATATATAAAAGGAGGACCCAGCGGGCGAGAACAAGGTAAGCAAAGAAAAGGAGGAGAAGGAGATTGAAGCGAAGAGAGCGCACGGAGACTACCGCGAAACTTCCGAAGAGAGTTCCGACGGACATGGCCGTCACGGCTCGAGCCTTACTCCTCTCTTACCCTTTCTACTCCATCCTTTATTAAAAACTCTCTTTCAAGCGTGGTGACCGAAAATGGAGCCGCCTTGAAGGATCTGTTCCTCTTTACTGTCTGCTGACTTGATCGTCGGAGTGCCCCTGCCGGGATCCCCAGCCCGGGTCTCTAACTCTATTTTGCAGGACCGGATATCGCTGGATTCTGAAAAAGGTGGCTAACGTCCGGCGCCACATTCGAGCTACAGGCCACAACGGTAAGGGCGGCAACAATACCCAAACAACTTTGTCATCATTAACTACTTCCTTCCATGTTTTTCATTAACAATGGCCATCAAAAAAAGTATGAATGATCATATCCACAAAGTGAATGAAAACTCTTACTTGCACTGCATTCCAGATATCTTTTTCTGGAGCAAACAATTGCTACCCATGTATGGTCTGATTTAGTTGGCCACCAAGCACAAAAAGAACTAAAAAACAAATTATCCTTAACAAGCCATCAACCATAATAATAGACCCCATGTAATGGTATGCAAGAATTCCTGAAATAATGGCATATGCCTCAGGCCTATAGGGGGCATTTAAATCAAAACCATACACCCCAATATCTAGTAAATATATGCACCACTATTTTCCATTAGCCAGCACATAAAAGTGGCTAGCAGAGCATGCAATGGACAAAATGTCTCAATGCAGCGGCACAATGCAAATAAAGGACCTCTAATATGTTGATGTATTTTAATCATGAATCAGTATCAAGCTCAGGAGTGCTGCAACGGAGATAAAAATTTCAGCTGTTTTTTGGGTTTCTTCCAGCAAAGTTTACAGATGTCTTTGAATATGGAGTAAAAATTTTTTGGCTTAAACTGTCACTACTTACGATGATCTTTATGAATCAAAGTCAATCGGTCAATTAGGATATCCATTCCTTGCTACACAAGGAAAGAGTGGGTTTAATATCATGATAAGGACTCTTGATGGGTAAAGTGCCATTAAAACTATAAATATAGGACCCAGGTTCCTCACTCCCTGCTAGCCTTCATTGCAAGACCAGGGAGAAAGAAGAGAGGCCAACTGCATCCACAAAATCTCTAAAAGATTATGCAAAAGTTTGACTATTGTTAGGATCAAAGAAACATGAATGAATCCGCAAGTTGAATCAATGACGCAAATACAAAGTTGTCATCTTTGAAAAGTTGTCACTTTGTACAAGAGCAAAAACAAGAAGCATATGTTGAATCAATGGCACAAGATTCACACTTTATCCAATAGGAATTTTGATGTCATAAAACATGATCAACAATCTTCCAAGTAATTGATACTTGCATGTTTTATTAAATCACAAATTTCTGGTCTTTAATCATGCAAGTCATTGCAAATCAATATTTCAAATTCATTGCAACCTAAACTTTCAAAAGGGCATAACTTGAGAGTGGGACCCACTTTATCATCATAAATATATTTTGCTTGGGTAGTGTCTCTTCACGAATTCAATGACCCACCAACCTATTACAACAAAGTTACTGGCCTTTAATCTTATGAAGGAATGGGGACATATTAACTATTTATTTATTTAGATTATTCTAGTGCATAAAGTTTTAACTTGAAATATTGGTCTAAATTTTGGTCATGAATCTAGCTGATATCAGGTTGGATAAGATCCAAATCAAGGTCTACTCAACCAACTTGCAATCCACAACCTGACTTATTTGAATATACAAATGAAGTAGGAAGATCTAAAGGAGCATAAACAGGGGGGGGGAGGGTTGCAGTACGATTGTGCTGGATTCAATGCATAAAAATTGTGAAGCTGACTTTCTAGTAATAGATGCTTTCACATGGACAAAACATAAGGCATGCTAGCATCCTCAACAATATTCATCTGAAAGAGTGATTAATAATAAAGCCTTGGTTAAAATCTAAACAGGCAATAATGGCATGAAACCAATTCTAAATCACATTTACCATAAGCAACTTGTAAAGTAAACAATTAAAGCAAATTGAATAATAAATGACCCAGCAAAATGAACATGAAAATAACTGCGGGGGAGGGAGCACACTTAGCATTTTTTTACCCTCAATTATCAAAATAAAATTCAGTATGACTACCAGACAACAAAGATTAAGGCGGCAAAGTGGGAGGGTACATTAAGGTACATAAGGAATATGACATCAAGGTGGTCCTATTGATTGTGGGGAACAAAATATCAGCATGCCATCATTGAGAATTGGATAACGTGACAGTAGTCATTGAGTGAATTAATTAAGATACGGACTGCAGAGCAATAAATGCATCCAGTATTCCTTTTTGTTTATGCAGCGCTGGAGATTTAAAGCATGCTATGGGTAGATGTCGCATGCTTGAAACATACGATATCGAAACCCCAGGTTGATCCATAGGTAAATTTTGTTAAAGCTCCCAAGTGATCAAATCGAAGCACAAAACTTAAAAGTGCCTTGCTCATAGAATCTTTAAAAAATTAATCTCAAAAAAAAAAAAAAAAAACAACCTGAAGACATAATAGATAGATTAAAGAAATATATTGCTTATATAATAATCTAACAAACAAAAAAAGAAAATAAATCAGTCGCTGATTGGAAAAGGAACAATGTAAACATGAATAGAAATTCCAGCAAATGAAATCAGATACTCTATAAACTACAAGACAACATAAACAAAACCCTAGCATAAACTAAAAAAGAAAAAAAAATTGATAAAAAATAAAAAGGGTAAAGATTAAGCTAAACCCTATAAGCCCTGCAGCAGAAGAAGGCACTAACCCACATTCAGGCCGCAAAACCTAAATCCCAACCTGCTCAAGGAAAAATACCAAGCAAGCAAACCCCCCCAAAAAAAATTAAATTAAATTAAATTTAATAAACCCTCAAAAATCCCAATTTTCAAACACCGTAACCGTGTCACAGATAAAGGGAGGAAACTTCAGAATAAGAGGGGGAGATTCAAGGTACCGTTTCGCAACCCGATGCTGGATTCCTCGGTGTTAATGTTGTAGAGGATCCCCTCATATCTGATCTCGCTCTTGGAGGTCAAGCTTATCAGGCTCCCGATGTAGGAGTCGGCCGACGGCCCCCCGGATCTCGAGGCCTCCGTTGCCATGGCCTCGCACAATCCCAAGCCAAGAACAACTAGTCCTCGATTCCTCGCAGAGAGAAGAAAGGAGAGATGGGTTTTCGTGAACAGGGGAGAGAGGAAGAGGGCGCGACGGCAGGGCTAGAGCGAAACCTTTTGGCCTTTCCTTCCGTTCTACCGCTGGGTCTTTTTGGTGACCTCCTAGGGTGCCTTTTATACACTTCCCTACCTATCATACTTTTTTTCTTTTTTCTTTTTTTCTTTTTTTTTTTTCTTTTTTCTTTTTGGGGGGGGGGGGGGTGGGTTTGGAACTTTTTAAAAAAATTATTAAAATGATGTATTGAATCAGAAAAACAAGAGTAAATACAATCCCGAAAATTAGAAAAGGAGGTTCCTAAGCTATACAAATATATACCAATCCGTTCACAAAACAAAATAGACACCTGCTCTATTTTCTCTACCAATCTTGTTGTTAATTTGTTATAATGAACCAAAAAAATTTTTTATCAAAAAAAATAAATAAATAAATAAAAGACTTAATAATGCTACATGCATGGAACTATATCGTACTTTTTTTTAAAGCTATTAAGAAGTATAATATATTGATTATATATATTTTACATAAGTTATTAGTTTTTTTTAAGCTATCGAGGAGTATATTATATTGATTGTATGTGTTTACATAACTAATTTTTTTCTTGACTTGGAATATTAGTAATTTATGCTGTCATGAAGATAATGTTACCTTAATCTTAGAACCCATTATTTTAAAAAAAAATAAATTATCAAAGTATTTCAATTTTTTGGATAAATATTTTTCAAGTATTTAGAGAAGAAAATAATTTATTTATTTATTTATTTATTAAAAAATAATTAAAAAATATATTATCTATGTTATTTTGTATTGTTGTTTTTTTTAGATAAATTACTAAAATTTATCCATATTTTTTATAATATTTTTTATTATATAATATCTACTTATATAAATTATAATTTATATGATATATTCATATACTATATTATATGATAATGATATATTTTTTTAATAATAAATTAATTAGAATAATTATAGATATGGATTGATTTAAAAATTTCAACGCGGACCTGACCTATTTATCAAATGGATCAAGTTTTAAAATTTAAACCTGACCTATTTAATAACAAGTTATCCAACCCGACCTGTTTTATAACTTGTTTATAAGTCAAGTTAAAAATTAGTGATCCAATATATTTCTAACATGTTTAAAAAAAATAAAAATAGAAGCCTACCTCTTGGAGATCCAAACTAGGTCCTCTCTTCCACAACATTGCACTGCCCACCTCCATGAAAGCCATGGAAAAGAGTTAGAAGACAACGAATGAGCTTTCAAAACTCCAAAGCCAAGGATTGTGAGGGCCAAAAGAGTCATGATTAGAAGAGCTTGAAGGGGGGATGATGGGCAAGGGAATGGAGGGCTCCGATGAATTTGGTGAGGGGTTAGGGGGCAAAAGAGTGGCATTGCCACACGTAGGCTATGGAGTGGGGTACGAGTGAAAGGAGGGGAGCATTGGGAGGAGCTCGAGAGGGGGGTGCATAAAAGAGGAGAGCACACGGTGAAGCCCAAGATTGAGGGAGGAGAGTGTGTATAGGAGCCTAGGATGGATGGAAAGGGAGAGGAGGGAGAGCTCTTGTGGTGGTGAGTCTCGAGAGAAGAGGAAGAAGGAAAGTGGGAGGACCGGAGGGCTAGAGGAGTTGATGAAATGAATGAAAAAAAAAATGATAACATCTGCCCTCCCCACTGCCCATGATATGTGGACCCTCTGCATGAGATCCACGATCACGTGGATGAGGTGATGGGCATGGTTTAAATTTCAAAGGAATAGATGGTTGGCGGAATGAAATGTCTTTTAAATATTAAATATATTTAATATGTAATAATTTAAAATTTTAAAAATAATAACGGGTTATGCGAGTTAAAATTTTTAAATTTGAACATAATCTATTTAGTAAAGTGGTTAAACAAGTTGACTTATTTATAACCTGAACCTATTTAAGTTCAACTCAAACCTGTTTAAAATAGATCAAATACGAGTCGGGTTGGTAGGTTGGATCATATTTTACCATATATAATAATAATATAATAATATAATATACTATAAATATATTTTATCATTATTATATTATTATTATAAGATTAAGGGTGTATTATAAATAAAATAAAATACTTATTTTTCTGGTTCATGAAAAAATAACTTGCCTTCCTTCTAAGTATGCAAGACTTTTCTCTTTTTTAGTAGATAAATGCTATCCATGAAAAAATAATCTACTTATCTAGAGAAATGCAAGAACTTGGATAATTTGGCCAATGAAAAAGTTAACCAACTTTTTCATGATATTTATCTACTAAAGAACGGACCTTTAGTAGGCATTTGGTATGGGATGATGACCCCATCATCTTGTTTAGCTGCATCATAATAATACTACATGATAATGATATTGGATTATTCTATTTTTTTAATCACTGTCCAACATGGTGATTAGAAACCTGCTCTCAATGATGGGTATCCAATATCACCATATCAGAATGATTTTAGATTAGAATATGTTCATCAAAATATCTCTCGTAATCATGGATCCCAAGAAATAATCGTAAACGCGAACTTTTTTTTTATCATGATAATTTTCTATGTTGTGATATTCTTTTACGATAGATAATTGAGGCATTATATTCACGAAAAATGAAAAATTTCTTCTTAACATCATCATCTTTCTTGATTAAAAAGAAGATAGCTTATAGAAAAAGAGAAGATCACATTTGAAAAAATCAAGGAAGAGGAGAATAGGATAAGTATTATATTTTTTAGAATTTTTTTTTGTTTCTTTCATTCTGACTTTGTGAAATAAAAGATTTTTCATTCTTAATTTATATTTATTTAAATTCAGCTTTGTTAAATAATTTTGTAGGAAATATATTTTTGTATTATATGCTCTGTGATCTTTTATTCCTTTAATATACCAAACAAGTTATTTATACATATCCAGAAATCTTTAAATCATTGTACCATGACTGAATAAACATAGTGATTTTAGATCAACAGGGATCGAAACATCCCTGGATTTGAATCATCGATGATCGTCAATTACCATGGTAAATATTGATCACTATGATAATCCCATGTAGATCACCAAACACCCTCTCAGGGATTTGTAGGGTTGGATTGAAAATTTTGTCGGATTGATGGATCCGGTCGTCCATTTAAGCATATTTATATATCAACCAAATATCATCCAACTCGAATTCTATGAAAAAAATCTTCAATCTTTTTTTCTTCTTCTAATAGTTAGGACTCGGTTGAACTTAGACAAGCTCCTAGAAAATGCAAGCCGGATGAGCTAACAGGCTCAATTTCTACAACAATTTGATTCTAATTCAAAAAAAAAAAAAATCCAAACAGGCCTTAATCTACGGTTGAAATCTATGATAACTGACATGACCATGGAATTTGGGTCATGGACTAGACCCACCGGGGCTGTGATGGCTTGCACGATTAGATTGCATGCACCGCATGGATCTTCGATGTGGGTTCCATGATGGTAACATGTTCTGTGTTAGATGTATTTGCTTAGACTTGTCAAGTACTTAATGACGTTTCATGTCCGGATTTGCATGGAGCCATATATATACCAGGCTTGAATATAATTCATATATATATATATTGTCAAGAGAAGTAGGAAAGGAGTAATATTTCATGGTGCCTTGTGCAACCTCATCTGCCATAAGTTTCTGGTATAATCACAAAATATAGATTTTTATATGGAAGCCAATTGGTACCCTGGACATTTCTTTGCATGTTATTGTTGCCTAGCGGCTTGTTTCATATCAAACTCACCATGCAGAACTATTGTCATAGACTTCCATGGTGCCCTCCGAAACCACAATCTTGGATGAAGCTGGATTCTATCTAAAGTCTCTGGTTCAGTCACAAAATGAATTTTTACCTGCAAAGCTAATGGACACCTTGGACATCTTTTTCATGTCATTGTTGCTACTGGCTTGTTTCACCTCGAATCACTGTATGAAGTTCTGTCGTAGGAACTTTGAGAAAAGTCACATGAGAAGGTTGCATGTAAGTCACTTGAATGCAGATCCTGCAAGCATTATTTTTAAAAAAAATGGCTAGATTTTGAATTGTTGTAATGTCTAAAAGTTTTTTTTTTTAAAAAAAATAATAATAAAGAAAAGTCACTTGTAAACAGCTCTTAGAAGGGCTTCGAGCCATGCAAATAGGCACGACAGAAAACTTATCTTCTTGTCACCTTTGTCCGTGGCATGACACAAGGTCCCCACCTTATGCTTCTACCATACCTACAATGCTGTTTTAAACTGTTAGAGAGCGTGGATAAAGATGAGAATGACAAATTCTTCCCTTCTCCAATCTCAAAAAAGGGGAAAATAAACAAAAGCAAAAAAACAAATTAACAAATTCCTCCCTTCCCAAACAAACACGCAGGAAAAAACAAGGTAAAGGTCAATTCAATACACACAACTGCTCGAGTTTACCGATTCTTTCTTGGTTAAAATTAACAGAATAACATTTCAAGGGTAGAATCGAAGACCTCCCTGAATGATTCTGGTCGCAGTATCATCTGGTTCTGATACATGATGATCTTGCTATGAACTGCAGAAGAAATAGACTGATGAAGAGCCACCTTAATCCATTTCTTTCTCCAGATGTAGCCCCCACTCCCTTGAACTAAAATGGATTGACTTCATATCTTCCTTATCCTGAACTCAAGAGCTCTATACCACACAAACATAAGAAAACAATTGCAATATGATAACCAGAATATAGCTGAAAGCAACATGACAACAACATGATAACAAAACAATAGCAGCATGAAGACCGAAATGGCTTAAAAGAAAAACAAACATCCTGAAGAATGAGGCAGCTCTTACAGTCCCTGAACACCCCACCCCAATTCCATCTCCCAATTCCACCCCCTCATCCACAAATCAAAGCAGCTAAATTTGCCAGAGCAGGCTGCAGAATCTCTCGCCGAGACCTCGCCATCAGTGGCTCCACCGTACCCTTTCTCCTAGCCACTTACTTCTGGTCATCCCAAGTACAGGCCAACAGCGATCAACCAAGCACCAGCATTAGCTCCCCAGAAGCTGATTCCATGAAGAATGACTGCACCAACCAACCAACCACAAAGAAAGTATTTTTGGATGTCTCCATTGATGGAGAGCCAGCAGGCCAGATCATCGTTGGACTATACGGTGACAGTACACCATTTGGGTCCTCCAGGTTTGCTTCTCTGGTCAGTGGTGCTGCTGGGATTAGCTATCGAAGAAAGGAGTTTGTCAAGATCATGCCAAATTACATCCAGCATGGTGGGATCAGGTCTTATGGTGCTGATGCCGAGCTCACAAAAAGGACTGGAAGCAATTTGGCAACGGACAGTTTGGTGTCAGAATGGGAAGCAGCAAACAAGAAATGCCCCGGAACAAAGAATATAGCTGGTTCGCTAGGAATTGTGATCAGGGACCCTGCAAAACCACCACCAAAGCTGAAACTGGTGGCAAGAAAAGGAAAGCTGGAGATTGATGAGGAGGAGGTTGCAAAAGACCCAAATGGGACCGAGTTCTTGATAGCCACCAAAGATTCACCAGAGCTAGATGCATCAACACTGGTAGTGGGGAAGGTGGTGGAGGGGATGGATGTTGTGGAGAAAGTTTCAAAGGTCAAGACTGTTCAAGAGAACACAGGTTCCCCTTACTTCAGGTGATTTCTCTTATAGAGCACCATTCATCCGAAACAATTGAGCTACTATTTTTTTTTACTGATATCCAAACCTGATGTTTCTTTTTGGGGTGGGCAGGGTGGCAAAGTTAATAGGCGATAAAAGAGCAGTTGTTGCAGAGAGAGGCTTTAACCGCCCATATTCGAAAGTCATCATCACCAACTGTGGATTAATAGATTAGAGCACTGGACTGTTTCATCCTCTCCTTTTTGCAGTAGGTGAGAGGAAGAAGAATACAATCTGTTGTCTTTTCATCATGTAAACTTCAAACAAGAGCCTTTTTTTTTTTTGGTAAAAAAAAAAAAAAATCAAGTCTGAGACCTAATAGAAAACCATCTAGCTGTGATTCTCTCAAATCAAGAATTCCGTTAGCACCTTTAAGCCCAGGCAGTAACAATAAATGAGCCCTGTTAGTTCTTGGATCAGGAGGGGGAAAAAAAAAAAAGCTTAGAAGATGCAACAGATTGAATTCCAACTTGCTATGCATGAAATAGTAGATTTGGCTTTTTTCAATTTTTATTGTGGGCCTGCATTATCTTTGGTACCCTGTGAAGCCTATCCTTGGTATATTTGCTTCAACTTTTATGATAGAATTAATGTTCTTTGATTTTTTGGGGTAGACAATATTAACAGCCTTTCAATGTAAACAAGGGGATAATTAACCTTTATCTTATTTGTCAGAACAAAATAAAAGTCATGCTAGACATAACAGTCATGAGACAGTAGGAATTTCATACAAAATACTGCAAAGTTATTGCCATTTACCAGTTTATTTTATCTAGCAAGTTGATGAATTCTACAAATGAAAGGGATGAGATGATCTCCATCTGGACATGCTTTTCTCATCCTCTGGATAGATAAGGAACCTTTATCTTATTTGTCAGAACAAAATAAAAGTCCTGCTGGACATAACAGTCATGAGACAGTAGGAATTTCATACAAAATACTGCAAAGTTATTGCCATTTACCAGTTTATTTTATCTAGCAAGTTGATGAATTCTACAAATGAAAGGGATGAGATGATCTCCATCTGGACATGCTTTTCTCATCCTCTGGATAGATAAGGAAGCAGCTAGGACTGGCCTGTGCTGCCTGGAAATTTTGTCACACACAAGCACGTTAGCGTTCTTTCCTAGCTTCTGCTATAAGCAGATTGTTGATCTAGTATTGTAAATAATATCCAAATTTGGTGGTCATCGCCAATTCTGGTAAAGGGAAATGACACAAACTCAAGGAAGCTAAACCTCATGCAGAACAGATGGCAAAGTGACAATGAACCAGTTTGGTAACTTGGTCTATTCGTAATTAAAACACCCCATGTCCTTTGAAAAGATAGATGGGAAAAAGTGCAGAAGGCTAATGCAATACAGGACACCAACATGGATTATTATTTAGTGTATGCTTTATAACTGACTGTTTTTCATAATCCATAGATGTTTCAAGTTTCCAATAGCAAAATTCTTTAGATTTCTTTTATTGTAAGAAATCTATAAAAAAGGAAAAACAATCTGATTGCTATGTGAAGTCCTGAAGGTTTGTTTTCCACATGTACCTATTATTTTTTATAGTTGTCAAGTTGAAAGTATCTTAAAAAACTAGTGTCACAGAGCTCATTTTATAGACAATCTGTTTGCCATCACATGGCCTCTGCAAGCATGTCCAAATGACATCTTTCTGAGCCACAAATCATCTACAATTGCATCTAAAAACCCTTGAAATACTGATTAGGTAAGCCTTAGTTCCAAAATTTCCTCATTAAAGTTAGGCTTGAATCTCCTAACGACAATTGAAATATCATTAATTGATTAATGATCAAACCTTGGATACAGCTAAAGAGAGTAGTCCAAGTTGAGCACTCATCAAACTGCAATCCAATTGATCATATCAGCTTGCAGACTAGCCAGAAAAATTCTTTGAATGCAAAAAAAAAAAAAGAGCATTTTCCAAGTTCTCACCACCATATTAAGATTGTTTTGTTTCGTTAAGGCAATGAGCCAAGATTCACTAACATTTCATGAGATTAAATAAAAAGAGTTCAAAGCTAGCATAGATGTATAAGATCAATATTTCCATTGTTAAAAAAGTACTTGGTCTATGGGGCTCATATTATGTTGTGGGGCAGGCAGCCTTAAAACCGAAAGGACTTGATAACATATTGGAACCTTACAGAACCTAACAGCTTATCAACCTCTTCTATTCCACAATTTATTTTATACAGGACTAAACCTCCCATTCGATCCTCCACATGTTCAGCATCAGGACTTGGGATAAGTTTGATGTAAAAGGCAATGCTAGGGCAACAAAAAAACCCCCAAATTGTGGGTAAAGGTCACCTGACTCATCCATATCATATTACCAAATCATGACCACAAAATAATGAAAATCTTGGCAGTGCTCACGCAGTGAGCTCTCTTTTAGAATACATGTCTCAAGCAAAAACTCCTTTAATGTTTATCTTAAAGTCTCCTAATCTGTTGGGATTTAATATCTCGATTCAGCTCCAAAAGTAGCCTAGAATAGGCGAGAAGCCCGCAGAAAATAGACTCAGCTTGGAAACAAGCCCGGCCCGGCCCCATGCGAGAAGCAGCCCAGACCCATGCGCAGCCCTGCAAGCCAAGCATGGCCCATAGGAGTGCCTGGGTGCGCGGCTGGCCCAAGCAGTTTCCCCCTTTTGACATAGTGTTTTGTAGACTATTTGGTCCACAGAAGGGTGACATCGTCTACTGTTCAAATTAGCATGGTCAACTGAGTGATGTCACGACTCGCGCATTTTGTGCGCAATCAGATGGCACAACATGCTTGGCAGGCATGATGGACAGCTAGGAGCACGATCCAACATCGATCCAGACTTGATCTGCATGATCTGTAGTGTGATCAAGGCGATCAAACAGCCAGGAGGAGTTTTGGGAGTCAAAAAGGAGTTTTGTAAGATATATGACCTCCGTTTTGGATGCAGTTTAGACCGTTGGACATTTATTGAGACATTCTTTATGCCAGAGGCTATAAAAGAGCGAGCAGATAGCCAGGGACCAAGCATGAGGATCTAAAGAGCTTCCAAAGGATGTGACAACGGCAAAAAAAAAAATCTATAGAGGCTAGAAGGTCTCCTAAAGAGTTTAGAGTGACGGATTTGGAATTTCTTATTGAGAAAATTATATGGGATTAAAAGTAGGAGTTCTAATCTTATAAGCATTTATTTTTTTAATAGTAAAATCTTACATGCCCAATTGATTGTATTTCTTTTATTTTTATTCTTTCTTCTTTCTTCTCTTGCAACATTAACACCGACATCGCGATCTTGGAAACAGAGATTCGTGTTCCGCATGAGAAATTCTCCAAAAAAATAGTATTAGTGCAGTTGGTACCACAACAAAATTTCTCCATATTGATCGAGATCGAAGAAGATGGAGAAGACATGCTCAATCAAGATAGAGATCAATCGATTCGATAGAAGGAGCAATTTCTTTCTCTAACAAGCGAGGGTGAAAACGAGCTAATCCAACAAAGATTGATCGATGTTTTCATATGTAAAAAGAGGTTGGCCACCATAGAGGATAAGACTTGGAGAAGGTTTCAGATAAAGGCGGTGAGCACCATCCACTTGTATTTGGCAGATGGAGTGGTGATAAATATGCTAAACGAGACTTCCCGACAATGCTATAGGCAAAACTCAAAGAGTTATACATGACAAGGTCTCTTACCAACATGCTCTTTCTATGAAAGCAGTTATATCAACTACGCTCTTTCTATGAAAGCAGTTATATCAACTACGGATGATCGAAGGACGGCGCGCCTAAAAGTATCCGAGCAATTCTCAGAGGATTCTCACCAATTTTTTTAATATAGGTTAGAAGGTCGAAGAGAAAACTAGGGTATCAATCTTGTTTTCATCACTAATGTACTCCTTCGAGTTCTTGATGACTACTTTTCTAGTGGGAAAGAGCACCATCAAGATGGAGAAAAGGACTTCAACACTACTCCAGAATGAAATTTTCAGGTGAAAAAATTAAGTTTCAAGTTCAGGTGGGAACTTAGAGTTGGTGGTTTCTGGAAGAGTCGGCGATAGAAGGCGAAACGATAAAGGATCACGAGATGGACGATCCAGGTCAAAGAATGTAAGCAAGATCAAGTGCTACTACTGATGCAACGAGATTACTAGCAGCTTAAATATTGGACGAAGACTACCGTGACGGTGGCCGATTATAGTGACGGTGACAGATACTATAATGATGCACTCATGGTATTTGACGAGATATCTTCTTTTTTTCAGTGAATTTTAGATTCAGCATGTTCACATCATATTTATTACAGAAAGAAACTATTCGACTCTCTAGAGAGTAGAGAGGGTTCTATCAACTTTCCAGATGGATCGAGTTATGCAATCGAGGGTGTGGGGACAGTCAGCTTGAAGGCACATGATAGAACAGCAAGGAAACTATTGAAAATTGGGATGGGATTTCATGCATGTAATTTTTTTTTCAGCGAAAGCATATCAGATTTAAATTCCTTTTAATAAAAAAACATGCAATAGATTTAATCTAAAAATACCTACCAAGGATCTAGACATGATATACATAGGAAGTAAATACTAAAATTTAAAAATTAGCGATGATGCATGTTATAGATCAAATCTATAAAACCTATGAGATCAGATCTCATACCTTAGCACGGGTTGCTGATCTCTGCGGCCCATGAACATGGTAATGAGTTCTTCAGGTCGCCTCGCAGCCGTACAAAATATCCGACCTCTACAGCAAGTTCGCGTGAAGCCCTGAAGCTAATCAGCCTTCAAGGATTGTTAGCTCCTCGCGAAGGCTACTGGATGGCTGATTCGTCTCCTTTCAAACTTCTCGGATCCTTCGAGAAGAAGAGATGGAGATCTAAGATAAAGAGGTGGAAGCGTAAAAACAAGATGGAGACTTTCTTTGTTTTTCTCTCTTTCTTCTTAACACTTAGCACCAAGAACAACTCACGCCCCAATTCCTTTTCATGCCAACTCTCCGTATCTTAGATTGTTTCAGTGATTTTCTTCACAAAACCCATGATGAAGAGCTCTTATCATAGCCCACACCTATTAGGTAGCCTCCTTAAAATTGACGATGAAAAAAAGAGGATAAGATGGGATGAAGATATAGATAAGGATAGGAGTTTGAATGGATATCAAATTGAATTCAAAACCAACTAGAATTCAAACTAGATTTAATCCTTATCTAAATAAGAGAAAGGGAAGGGCGACAAAATACATTTGGCGTGGAAAAGTTCACAGTAATTCTGAATTGGCATGGAGAAAAGCAAGGAAAAAATTTAGATGACGCTAAGAATGAAGTTTGAAATTGATTTGATCAAAATTAATTAGCAACCAAATTATATTTAGTTAGACCCAATCAATTAATTAAACCTAATCTAATTAGGTCCCAATTAGCTTAATTAAATCCTAATAAAATTTGGAATTAATCAAGTTCAAGTCCTGATCAAACCAAGATTAAAACCTCCAAGTGATTAGGTCATCATATAGCCTAATAGGGTCAAACTTAATTAAACCCAATTTAATTAGACTTGATCTTAACCTCTTTGCTCAATCAAATTGAGCCAATTAGCAAACTAATTATTAATTAATCATCCTAAAATTCACTAACACTTAATAAATTATTTTTTTATAATACTTGTATAAGGTTAATTATCAATCATATTGATAATTATACCCTTAAATGATTCTTAATTATTAATCAGCCATCATGATCATTCAGAAACTTATATGATATGTGATTCCATAGATTCACACTAAGTTGGTAGCATAGGAACAAATTCTTGAACTAATCAATGTGACCATCTAGCAATGATATTTGACATCCGGATAGGTCGAATGATTACTAAGCACCATTCAAGAATCCAGGCATATACGTTCATCCTTTTGATCAAATGCTCAAGATGACTTCAGAGTCAACTGCCAACTCTTAGATAGCGCATCCAGAGGTATCTCAACCAAATAAATCATGTAACTCCTTACAAGGATTATTCTGACCAAGATTTTGCTAAATTGAAACATAGCAAAGCATTATCTCCAATACCTTGGAATCGTCAATCTCATTTTGACTCACACACCGATCTTGTAAGTACTTGACTGCACCCAGAAATCTTTCGTTACTGTATTAAAAATATAGGTAGTCCAACATCAAAGGATAGTGAGTTGCTTGTAAGTCACTATAGTATTTTTAGGTCGAAGGGACACTTATACCCATATCCTTCTATGAGATATTCTTGACAGAAGAATATTCTATAGAGTTGGTCATCCAGTAAAATGTATACCTACACTGACCTACATGCCATACCAATATTTCTACATTGTTTGGTTATAAGGACAACCAACCCATATGGCATACAACAACCTATACGCGATAAATGTTATTGTCCTAAGTAACAACGTATCATTTAATCAAGAACAATTTTAAGAACTACACGATAAATCCCTTTTCATCGAATGGAAATAGCTATAAAAACTTCATCACAAAAAAGTTCATATAACAAAAGATGTACAAGATGTGTTGAATTACCAAATAACTTTTATTAATTGATAATTCATATACAAATTACAAAGAGCTCAACCGCCTACAACTCAGATAATTGACTTTAGATAATATTTTCTAACACAAATTGGACAAAATCCAATATATATTCAATTTTAGCAAGAATCTAATTTCATTTAACAAACTGGACTCAAACGGCTACATGTAAAAAGCCAATAATTGAATCCTGAAAGTTATGCATGGCAGTAGGGTCGTTTTGCAGGAAAAGAAGCATAGAAGACATTACCTATTGACAAGAAGTCCAGCATGAGATAGAGTCCCCGATATAGATAAGAGCTCGGTACGAGGTAGAGCTACGAGAATAAATAGATTGGGCATGAACAAGAAACTCGAAAATATGATAGGCAATGTCGCACGGTGAAGTTCCTATTACCATAGAAGACTTTCTCGAGTAGTTCTTAGGTCAGGCAGAGTACATCACGCGATGGAGATGGGATCGAATGACCTAACTCGACTTCCATGTTTGCCCATTTATAAATAGCAGACGTTTGCTCCAAGATACGAGACGAGATCCTTCAATAGCTCTAAAAGTAAGATGGAGATCTAACGTTGACTCGAGGTGAAGATTGTTGGATTTAGCATCTTGATTCGATCTCAGAAGAAGCTCATAACAGGTTGAAAAGCTCGTAGAAAATAGACCCAGCTTGAAAGTAGGCCAGGCCTCCCATGAGAAGAAACCCAAACCCACACGCGGCCAGCCTAGGTCCTGGTGGTTCCTCCTTTTGATGCAGTGTTTTGTGGACCATGCAGTCCACTGAAAGGTGACATCATGGTCCACCGTTCAAATTAGCACAGTCTATCGAGCAATGTCATGGCTCATGCATGTTTTCTATGCGATCAAATGGTGTAGCGTGTTCGGCGGGCGAGATGGATAGCTAAGAGTGCAACCCAACTCCGATCCGAACTTGATTTGTGCGATTTACGGCGTGATCAAGGCGATTAAATAGCCAGAAGGAGTTTTGGAAGTCAAATGGGAGTTTTGTGAGGTACAAAATTTTGTTTTGGACGTAGTTTGGACTATTGGACTGCTGTTGAGACACTCTTTGTGCTAGGGACTATAAAAAAGAGGGCAGGTCACCTGGGACTAGGCGTAAGGATCTAGAGGGCTTCTAGAGAGTGTGGTAGTGGCAAAAAAAAAGCTTGTAAAGACTAGAGGGTCTCCTTGAAAGTTTAGAGTAAGAAATTTAGAGTTTCTTGTTGGAGGAATTATACGGGATTGAAAGTAGAAGTTCCAATCTTGTAAATATTTATTTTTCTGATGATGAAATATTGTATGCCCAATTGATTGTATTTTTTTTAAATTTTTTTTTCTTATTTTTCTTGCAACATCAACACTGACATCGCGATCTTGGAAATGGAAATCTATATTCTATACAAGAAATTTTCCAAGAGAGTGGTATCAGTGCAGTTGGTACCATAACATATTCTTTTAGCATTTGTTCTTATTAAATAAGACCTCTTTTTAAGTAGTTCTCTTTCTCCATTTACTCGATAATTTATTTCTCGAGGAGGGGTGAGTGAGAAGTTATCAATCATTTTAATTGCTCAGTTAAGATGAACAAACTAACATTCCATTACAGAAGATGTTTCTTTCTTACTCTATTTTTTCAATACCATTTCCACCTACTCTTATAAATCACTGTAGGAGGCTTTGTTTTTGATATTTGATGCTTAAGCCACCACGGGAACAGTAGGACGGGCAAGATGTGTTTGGTTATGTAATACATGCCCACATAAAACTAGACAATACCGTGAACTAATCTTTCAGAGATATTTTAGTGGATACTAGCACATAAATTTAGACATTTGAAGAGACCGCTGAAAATTTTCTTACTCTTACATAAATAACATGACAAAGAGAATTTGTCCACCCATGCACACAGTGTGAAACTATTACATGCTCCTACCTAATTTGGTCATAGAATAAACATAAACATTTTCATAGCAAATCCACAGTTCAATCCACAGCACTTATAAATTTATCATCACTACCTTTGACATTAAATACCAACTAAAGTAAATTCATCATGAATATGACACAGGCTATCTTATCTAAGATATAATAGACAAAACATAAGGAACCAAAATAAAGAAAAAAGTACTTAAAAACAGCATCACTGAACTACTTTTCTGGCGTCTGAAGAGAGGGGAGGAAGTCGGAGGAAAAAAGGTGGTTGCTTTCACTCTCAAAACAGCTATACAAAGTAAATACTATCACAGGACAATATAACACTTCCAAATCCATTAACATCATCGAGACTAGAAACAGAAAGCCCAAATCAAGATCTAACCAAGCCAAACTACACAATCATAGACATTAAAAGCTTGCAAGTTTGGTTATTTTAGATGTCATGGTAAAATGTAAAACAAGTAAGCCTCAAGTTAGCAAAATTAACAGAAAATAACCATAAAAATGAAAAAAAGAAAAAAGGTTCTGAGAAAATGGGAAAGGAGAAAAAATCTGCAAGCTTTCTTCCCTCCTCTGACAGCTAAACAAGAGAAATACCACCACTGAACAGCCAAATCCAACTAAATCATAGAAAATAGAAACATGGATGCAATAATTCGAACTCTAATCGAACTAAACTATGGAAATCTCGATCACGAGAGCTTGCGAAATGAAAACCTTGGAGCCAGAACGGGATGACCTTCTCTACGGCACTTTGGGCAGTGCCGTGACCTCTGCCGCCAACTCCGGGGATGGCGATAATCGAAGCCCGTTACCTGGCTTTGGCGAAGAAGCCCGGCTGGCAACGGCCGAAACGCTGGGTCCTCCCTCCGGGGAGGCGGAATTCCGAAGAAGTCCCCAGGAAGTCTCGAATTCGATAGCTTACGGACGTTTCAATTACTGATGGGTTTCTAAGTGCAGTTCCCAGACGAGGGGACCGCACTTGTGTTGGGAAAAATTAGATTTGTCGCTGAACGAATTTTTTTATTTTATTGCAGGTTCCTAAGCATCTAGCTCCATTTCCGACACAGAATCTGCAGGCACTGTGCAGTCTTTACGTGAGAGGAAAATGAACAAAAAAAAAAAAGTTAGATCAACAAAACATAAAAATCCAAAAATATGCCAAAAATATCTTTTAACAAAATAAAATTTCAATTAGAAGTGCCCAAAAAAAACCATAAAAATTCCTTTCCAATAAAACAAATTCTTTTGATTTTTTTTTTTTTTAAATTGTATCCCAGCTTTTATCATTATTTTTCACATCCCCCCTTTCCAACCAGACATTCATAATGATTTCAAATCTGGCAGCTCACGAGGATGAATAAACAGTAAGACCACATGTAGAGGATGCATCCATAAATATCTTTTCTAGAAGATCCATGCAAAGATCACAAAATTCTCCTAGAGAAAACTATATTTGACCGCTCGAGAAAGATTAATCGGTGATTTCTCATATGATAATTTTCTTCAATTAATATGTATTATCATATATTCTTGAGTATCTTATATTGTGAAACAACCTTCCTAAACGTGGATTGATAATTTTATTTTGATTCTCAATGATAATTGAATGGTGCCTTTTTAATATATATTTTTTAATTTATATTAAACACATATGTGTAACAGATTTATGGAAAACCAAGAAATAGATTTTTTGATTGCATTATATACAAAACTACAAAAATATCATGCAAGGTATACAGCTAGGAGAGAGATTTAGATAGAAATATAAACATATTACGATGGAATATGTAGATTAAATTTTTATAGCAAACAAATGTATGAATTTAGAAGTTGTTGGAATGAATGGTTTAATTGGCATATGATAGTAGAGAAATGAATAAATCAAGTGACCAGATATAAAAGGGTACAAGGAGAGAGAATATGCAGCATTGTTTTTATTTGAAAAAGGAAAAGATTGTTTTACTTTTTTTAAAAAAAAAAACTTGATGGAAGAAGCAATAATAATTTTGACAATAATTCTAGGATATGCTCGTCTAAATGGCAAGAGGTAAGTGTGTCAAAATTTTGACCTTATATTTTTTAAATATAATATATATAGTATTATGTTTGTAACCAATTTTAAAGTGAATATAATAAAGAGTCACCATTCATTCCTCGTTAATGCATCACATGATTTAAAATTCAAAGCGCTAAAACTAATTATGGAAAAAATATAAATTTTATCAAACAAGACCGCAAGAAAGAAAAATACTTATCAATAAGACAAAATTGTACTCTATTAATAACAAAAAAAATATATTCCTATCTAATATGCAAGTATAAATATATATTTTTTTTCAATGGCACGTAGACAATATATCAAATTATATTTTTATACTTTGATGATCTATCATAGCAGGTCAACATCTATTCAAATATGTAGATTATAATAATAGGATATTGAACAATCATTATCAACAATATAATAAAAAATAACAAAGATGACCAAATGCTAACATATAATTTTTAGGAATCCATACTCAAGGACTATCAAGTCATTGGCTCATTGTTAGATAATCCAAATAAAATCATAAAAATACTAATTAAAAAAACTATAATTATTTTCCTAAAATAGGTTTTTTAAAAAGGTAATATATGAAGAACTTGTGAATATCAAATATGAGAGCTCTAATCATCGCCACATGATGATAATTATGGGAAATTAATGGCCAAATGCCAACAATTATATAAATCATGAAAAAAAAATATATATTAAAAAAAAATTAAGGGAGGGAGTGGGTGCACGTGGGACAGGGAGATGCTTTTCTCGGAGTTGTTAACTTCCACCCTGTGCCTTTCTCCATCACTACCGTAGCCACCGCCAGACGCCGCTCCACGCATGTGATCCAAAGCATAACCTGCACCCATCCAATTGGCCGCTGCCACCTAACAATAAAAATCACCTAAATACCCTCGACTGCCTTTAAGTTTTACTGTATCACGGCTCCTTGTGAACCGCTTCTGCACGGACCCAAGGAAACGAATCCAATGTATGAGACGGCTCGTTACGCATGGTTTGGTAATAAGAAACAATATACAAGGGTATTCTTGTCATCGACGTCCGACCGTTCATCAAACGTCCATTAAACGCACAATGTCACCACCTGAAATGACGTAAATACCATTTCTATATTTTTTTACGGGCATTTAGTATATTCCAATTCCTAACCGGCAATATCCATGATAAACATTATATCATAATCATATGCTATCAGGATTTCATGGAACAAAGTTTGGCACGTGCCGAAAGAAATGCTTAATTTCTGTAAAAAATTTAATAAAACTATTTCATTATAGGTTGTGTATATAGTTGGATGATAGTTTTATTTGATGTTGTTAAAAAATTAGACTGTTAAAAAATAAAGATACCATCTAGTTTGACTAAATCGATTGATGATAAAATTAAAAAACATCAAATATTGATCGAGAATTCGATAAATTATTTTTTTAATAAAATTTATCTAAATAAATAATTAAATATATTATTTTTTTAATTATTACATGAACTATTATTATTTTATTTATCTATATTTTGCTTTGTCTATAATTTTAAAAATAAACTAGTTTTTAAAATATTATTTGTTATTCAAATTGCTTTCAAATATACTGGTGATATGACATAATATTGATGATAAATATATGTATTCTATAATAGATAATTTATTTTACTTTGTAATGCTAGTAATGAATGTATAACAGCATCATGGTCTCAAATATTTATTTTTTTTAAGATATATGTGTTATGCTTGCAAACCAACCTTCTAATATTTTTATTAAAAAAAAACCAACCTCTTAATCCATTATGAATTGACCAAAACTTATATAAAACGTGTTATATAAAGAATATATAGGTGAATTATTATCATTATTATCTCACAGGTGATAAGGAACACACTGCAATATGTCTGTGCTGGTGGAACAAATCCTTTTTTTTTTTTATTATCATAAATTTTATTTTATTTGGTTCATCTCATAATTACACCATACATTGCACCAGACCTTAATTTCAGAAAAAAAAACGAGCTGCACGGGTCCCAGTCCATGTTAACTTATCCTGCACCGGTGGCACAGAACAAGGGGATAATTCAAAATCCTACCGAGGGGCAGTTTCGTCAATGAAAAGAACAGAAGTGCTCGGGCCATTAAAATAGAAGGGATCGGAAAAAGGGAGGGGCGTAAAAGGCTGCGGTCTAAAGCAAAAGCGAGAGAGCTTCTCGGACGCTCGTCATTCGCCCGTCTCTCTCTCTCTCTCTCTCTTTCCCTTCTCTCTCCCCGCTCTCGAAACTAGGGTTTCATCCTGTCCCCCGCTCCAGATCCCGTTTCTCCCTCTCTATAGGGTTCAATCCTCCCCGATTCAGGGTTTCCAGCCCACGAAACCCCCGATTAGTGTTTTAAAGAACCTTTCTTACTTCAATTCCTGATCTCGGCGGGCCCTGAGAGAAAAAATTGCTTCCCTTTACCCGTTCGGAAGGGTAGAGTTTACTGTTTGTGGTTCTTGGCTTCGGTTTCGGGGTAGCTAGGGTTTCTGGCGCTGAATTCGGGGCCAGAGTCCCGCTCTAGGGTTTTGGATTCGGGTTTATTGATGAAGGAGTGTGGGTACTGATGTTCACGCCGCAGAAGAAAGGGTGGGCCGGGTGGTCGCTCTCGCCGAGGGTGGGGGATGGGCCGGACGGCGGGTTGGCGACGGTGAACGCCAGGAGTGCTGGTGGATTGTCTCTTGGGAAGGGGAAGGGGAAGAGCGTGGCGGCTGATGCTCTCCCGCCACCGCCGCCGCAGGCTTCGCTGGGAGGGAATGGCAGCGATGGGGCGGGAGGTGCTGGAGATGTGGAGGTGTGGCGGAGGTTCAGGGAGGCGGGGTTGCTGGACGAGTCCGTGCTACAGAGGAAGGAAAAGGCGGCTCTTGTCCAGAGGATATCGGAACTCGAGACAGAGGTTAGTGATATCAGAAATGCATTTTGTTGTTTATCGAGGTTTTCTTGTTTTTTATTCTCCAATTTAATTCCCTAGGTGAACGTATTGTAGTTTATCTTAACAAGTTGCAACTCACCGGAGGACAATAGTATTGCAGTTCTCTTAGGAGTCTTTTCTGATAATTGAATTATTGATTACGCATGTAAAGCCATTGTTGAGGATGAATTGCATGCAAAGTCAGAGGCACCTGGAAACCTTAAACTTTTGACCACTTAGTTTGAAGTATAACCTAAAGAATGGCTTTACAGCACTAAGAAATTATTAAAATACTGGGACTTAGTGTCCTATTCAAATGCTGGATATTTCTTTTGCAATATGCTAATCATCTTTGGAGTTAGGGAGATGAGATTGTAGTAATTCAAATTTGAATATGAAGGATACCTTCAAAGAACTTGCAACTGATATAGATACCAGGGTAGATCAGGTACTTATCATCATAACCATTGTAACTTAATATCTTTCTTGAACATGAGTGTACTTTAGCGTCCTCTGGAAATATCATAATGTTATTTCTATTTCTTCACTAAGATGGTCTGTCCCGGGGATATAGTTTTGCTTTCTGGAGTTTTTTCTTGTTTTCCTTGGACTGTGATGTCCTTGGCAAAACAATCTGAGAAAACTTAAAAGATAGTTTAAACCTTGTCCAAGCTTAACTGGACCCTTTCTTGACATTCAGCATGTTGTTTGTATGGGATGCCTTAAGTATGCTACATGTTTGGTCTGCTTTGTTGGACTTGCAGGTCATTGTTGCATCAGGTGTCCGGTATACATCTATTGTTCAACCTATAAACCATAAAGCAAACTTATGTACCAGAAAATTTTATGTTGCTAGAAAAATGTTTGGAGCAACGGTGAAAATCTGTCTATTTATACTAATATGTTCAGTTTTAATCACCATCAGATTTACAACGGTAACTTTGTCATAATTTGTCTTCTCATTCACATATAACACTAGAAAAGGTGAAGAAGTTTTTTGGTCCCAGTGTCTAAGTGTTTTGTGCTATCAATTGATTTCCATAGGAAGATGTATGTTTGCCTTAAATATACAAAGATTGTAGTTGCATCCCCACTTAGCCAGCCAATCCTTTATCTTATTTGCTGATCTATTCACATATTGAAATGAGCATTCTTGATCTCTAAGCTTCAGTATTTTCTCCGTGAGTGGTTTTGATACATCAATGATTTCTGAAGTTGTAATCTATTATCATAGTTTCCAAATAAGAGACTTGCTTATCAGGTTTATATGTTTAAGATCGAAATTTGTTGTCATTACCTTAACAAAGCTGTTGCCTCATTCCTGAGGACACTGTCTGCTTGTTTCATGCCATTTCATTCTTCTAAATACAACTTCTCTTATTTTTCCAAATGGCTTTCCTGTTCCAGCTTTTCTCTTGCTAGCAAATAAGCATAATAGGTTCTTAGCTTAAGGCAATCATGCTTTGGAGCTTTCGGCTTAATTTTGTGCTTTTTGATCATTTATATTATATATAATTTAGTTCCTTTCATGAACTAAGTTGTTTTTCATCTGGTGAGCAGGGAGGCGTCATGGTTCATATAGTTGTTTGCTAGAAGGCATACTTTCTCGAGAATTTTTTCTTATTGGTTGGTTCAGTTTTCCAATTACTGATTAGCCAAGCATCCTTCACATTGCGTTTGAAGAATATTTGTTGAGTAGAAATGATATACCATAACATTACTTACTATTTGGAGATTAAACGAATAAAAAATAATTTGGGATGCAGATCATGTTTTCTTGAGTTGTCAATTTTGCCACAGGTGCTCACACCTGATACTTATATATGGTACATGTTTAACAGGTATTGTCTGCAAGAAAATCTTAGTGTATTTGACACTTAGAAATATGTGTGCACTTGATGCTTGTATCCAAGTCAATGCAACATAGCACCAGACAAGTTTTGATTAGAAAAGTACCAAGGTTGCAAAAAAGCTTAGGTGGGGCTAGGAGGCGGACATGGCCTAGGTGCCTAGTTGGCCTACTAGGGAGGAAAGGCCTCCAGGCATCAACTAGTGTGTGCTACATATAACTCACATATGCATTTTTTTTCCGTACTGAAAAAAGTTCAAATAGGTGGCTGCAGCAGCAGGAAGAAGCTGCTGCAGAGCCTGCTGGCTGCAGGGTCACAACCATCAGGCCAACACCCAACCAAGATGAAGAATAAGAGTAGGAGGAGAAAAGGCCCAGGCTGGAAGCCAGCAGCAAGGAGGACAAAGAAAGCCAGTCTTCCTCAGTAGAGTGCATCAAGCAAGATAAAGGAAAAGAGAAGAAAAGAAAAAAAAAAACCCAAAGGAAAATCACTTTGTTCGGTAACAGTAGCAGATGAAGGAGAAGAAAAAGAAAGGAAACTGGCTCTGGAACTTAGAAGAGGAGGAGGAAGAAGAAGCAGGTAGCCATGCCCGGGCAGCAGCTATAGTGTTTCAAGCAAGGAAAAAAAACAGAGAATAGGATACATATCCTCCAGGGCACAGAAGTCTCAAGAAGAAGTGGATAGGAACTGGAGATTCTGCTGTATATAGAACTCCATTCCATATAGGAGATCTTGTTCCAAAACTCACTTGATATTGTTTCTATTTGGTTAGTGATATGTGATCAGTGTTTCTTTTCACAGCTTAGACAGAGACTAACCAATCTCACAGTCCCCTTTGCTGATCTGAATTCTAAACCTGATTGTAGTTACAGGCCACTTAATTGAAAAACAACTCTTTGCTTTGCTAATAAAAAAAAATACAAAGATATGAGAACTTTTTGTAATCCTACTGTCAAAACCCAATGCTGAACCTGTAGTGAATTTCAAATTCTGAACCCACATTGAACTAAATGAAGAGGCAAATTTGAAGGGCTAAGCAATCCCTAAAATTTAGGGCGTTTGAGGCTAATGGAAATTTTGCCTCATTCTTCCTGATCATTGAATTCTATGCTGTTTATGTTAGGTCAGGTGTGTGATCATTTGGTATTTCTTGTCTCACAAATATCATAAAGGGGGGTGAACATGTATAATAAATCAAGAAAATACAAAAAAAAGTACAGCATAATTTAGATGGTTTCATAATGTATAATAAATCTAGACTGATTAAAATTTTACCCCCTTGGTGGGCACCTTTTTCATGATGATGCTGCAAACACCTTTTTTATTTTATTTCTTCTATTGCTAAAATATGTGAAGATCAACATTATATTGATTGTTATTGCGTGTCTTCTTCCTTTTCATGGCAATCATTTCCAGCTGTCACTTGCAAATTTTTAACATGATACATGATGTCTGTTTATTCTGCCTACCACATTTTTTTCATTATCTGTTTTCTTCATTTTTCAAGATTGTTGCAATATTTCTGTTTAGAAGTGTTTCCATTGTCATGTCTATATGCTTGAAACCTGGTATTGCAATGATTTGCTTTTTTTCTTTATTGTACTCTGTATATTTATCCTTCGCTGATGTGATACTGATTTTTTTGATGCTAACATATTTTTCTGTTTCATTTAACCATCCTGTGTAATTGACTTCAGGATCAGTGCTTATGATGTCTATGTCCAGGAAATTTTTTGTTTATTCGGGGGTTGTTTCATTGTTCTTGAACTTTATGCCATTATTCTGTCCTTTCACATGCTTCTGAACTTTTTATTCGTTTCAGACAATTTTTAATCAGTCTCTTTGTTCTAATGATCAGTAGTTGGATGATGATTTTTGTTGACATTTTTAATTACTTCCATTTTGTTTCTGTTTGGTGTAACAGTTTTGTTAACCTTATTTTTTTATGAGCAGCTTCACGAATATCAATACAATATGGGGATTCTGCTTATTGAGAAAAAGGAATGGACTTGTAAATATGAAGAAATCAGGCAAGGCCTTACAGAAGCAGAGGAGATCCTAAAGCGGGAACAGGCTGCACATGCAATTGCTGCATCAGAATATGAAAAGCAGAAGGAAAATCTGCAGAAGGCTCTGGGAGTTGAGAAGCAGTGTGTTGCAGATGTATGTGAGCAGTTATTATTATTTTTTCCACAGCTAGTCTATATTGGTATATATAATTCTAAAGTGAATTATTTAGCCATTTAGCTTAAAGTGAGTCCTAGTTGTATTCTTGCATTATTGTGTTTTGTGATATTGTGGCATTCTATTTTTAATTTGTGGTCATAATTGTCATCATCTTCACATAGAGTACTCTCTCTCTCTCTCTCTCTCTCTCTCTCTCTCTCTCTCTCTCGCTCTTTCTCGCTTGTTTATAGTATTATTGAATAATGCTTCTCAGTCTTGGTAAGTGGAGTACTCTTGTTTTTCTTGAGTTGTGTATTTTTCCTCAAGACTCATGTTGTTCAACTTGTTGTGAAGGAAGATCTTCTTTTGACACGACACTTAACATTTTTGTTGAAATTTCCTCATTTACTCTTTTGTATTAATGAGACAAACTTTTAACTGTTGAAATTTTAATAGAGAATAATATGAGAAAAAAAGGGTTCTAGGAATGTCCATAGTCCATAGTCAATGTTTATTCACTCTATTTCAAACCCATGTACTTTTTTTAAAATTAATACATACTTGTGACTCATTGGAAGATGCTTGTTAGAGAAAAATCTTGGTATGCAAGTCCTCCATTGAGGATGAAGACTGTTGGCATACAACATTATTTGATTTTTAAAAGTAATTTTGGGAAAATTTTCAATTATTTTTGGGTTCAAAAGATCCATACAGATTTATTTGTCTTGAAATGTTTGATTCAATAATTCAAGCCTTCTTTTGAATTAGACTAGCTCAAATGATGGAACTTCTGCTTGCTGGAGTCCTTTGGTTTAGACTTTGGAATGCTGTGTTTTGCAATGTATCTAGATGCTATAAGAGGACATCCATGGTAATGACATTGATACTAATGCTTTTGTTGAGCCTTTTTTTCTCTTTTCATTCCGTCTTCTTTTTCCTTTTCTACTTTTGAGGCTTGAGTATTTGTGTTTGCAGTGCACGGTTGTGTTTTCTGTGAAGAACATCTGCTTTGACATCTTTTTTCGAATTTCATTCTATCTTCTTTTTCCTATCCACTTGTGGACTTGGTCTTCTAGGGAGATGTTACATTAGGTGTTGATATAAAAGGTGTGGATGGGGAGAGGATTATGTTGGATTAAAAGGATTCGTATCCATATATATTTGTAATAGCTTGAAGTTGAGGGAATCTCTGTTGCAGTTCTTTCAAGCACTTGTCATGGTGACACTAGGTTTGCTTGACAATATAAAATGTCTTGAAATTGGTTTGCTAATCAGTGTTTACCTGTAGAAAAAAGTGAATGTCACAATGAAGCTTGCCTTTCTCTTTCTTAGTTGTTATGCGTTTTCTGGGTTTGACTTTGCATGGTGCAGTTTTAATGCTTTCTAAAGTTTATTGAGTTGATACATACATGCATGCATGCATATGTGTGTATGTACATATACATGCATGTGTGTGTGTGTGTGTGTGTGTGTGTGTGTGCATGCATGCATGTATACACAACCAAACATAGATGCGTATATGTGTAGATTCTATAACATCTTTTGAGAAGCATTTAATGGTATAAATTTTGATACTGACTTTCTTTGATCATTGTTAATTTCCTTGTGTTTGGTGTTGATGCCAGATGTATTTTCTTATGTTGTTGTTGTTGTTTTTGTTGTTATTATATTTAATTTTCCCACAAAATGATTATAATCTTCAGCATTCTTTTTTGTTTTTTTTTCCTTTGCTTTATCTAATTCTTCATGGAATGGTGACGTATATGCAGCTTGAGAAGGCTTTGCGTGAGATGCGCGGTGAAAATGCGGAAGTTAAATATACATCGGATAAGAAGTTGGCTGAAGCTCATGCTCTAGAAGCCAGTCTTGAAGAAAAATATTTGGAGATTGAAGGAAAGCTGCATTCTGCAGATGCCAAGCTTGCAGAGGCGAGTCGAAAGAGTTCAGAGGTAGATAGAAAATTAGATGATGTGGAGGCTCGTGAGCGTAAACTTCAGAAAGAATATCTGTCTTTAAATACTGAGTATGCCCTCTTCTCTCTGTCTCTCTCTGTTATGTTCATGTTCTGTTCCTTCTATATTTGATATATTTTATTGGCCTGTATCTTTTGGTCACATATTTATTACCTCTTTTTCTTGGCGGTGATTCTAATTGTATTTTATGATATTTAGAAGGAAAACATATAAGAAGGATCTTGATGAACAAAGAGAACACTTGAGAGAGTGGGAAAAGAATCTGCAGGAGAGTCAAAAGAGGCTTCTTGAGGGTCAGCGTTCAATCAATGATAGAGAGGAAAGGGCAAATGAAACTGATAGAGTTCTTAAAAAGAAAGAAGAAGAGCTTGAAGAGGCACGGAAAATGATGGAGGTTACTAAGAATTCGCTGAAAGAGAAAGAAGATGACATTAGTAATAGGCAAAAGGCTTTAGCTTCTAAAGAGAAGGTTGGCTTCTTTCAAACTGGTTATATTTTGGTTTCCTTTGCATTAATAATGTATCTTCATGTGGTTCCTTTTGTATTTTGTTTTGCATTTTTGATATCAGGAAGCGAGTATTAAGATTGAGAATCTGGAGAAGAAGGAAAAAGAGTTACTTGCAATAGAAGAAAAGCTGAATGCTAGAGAAAAAGTAAGTGTCTATCTTCGAAGGCCTAGAACTTCTAATAATTGAACTTTCTGATGACCTGACAGACTGTTGAGTTCTGTATGTTAGTTCTCATAGTGTTGAATATGGGGATATGAATTTTTTAGTATTTTGCTTAAGAAAGAGATGAATGTAGGTATTCAAGAAAACATAGAAGAAAACAATAATGCAAATGGGGATTTGTGTGACAATGGTTCATATGAATCTGAAATCAGATTGTTCAAAATAAGTTTGAGAGCACTACTTGCAAATTTTGGCTGTAGGTTTTCACTAATTTTATTGTAGTTAGTGCAGTTTGTATCGAACCTTTTAGTCTTTTTACTGGTCTTTAAATCACAGTACGGAAGGTAAAAGGTCAAAAAGAAAACAGAGATTTGCTCAATTTTGAAACTCCTGGCAACTATTTCCTCTGAATTGCATAGTTCTCTTTGTTATGCATTTTGAGGAATATTCAGTCTTCTGAATTTGTTTGATTTTGGGCCTTGAGTTTTTTGATCCTTTGCTGTGCCATGATTTTATGTAATTGTGATCTTCCTCTTTATTATACTTGGTAAATCTGACTGTCTCTTTTATTCTATTGGAGGTGGAGATACAAAAGCTCCTTGATGATCACAATGAGACTTTAAATTCCAAGAAACAGGAGTTTGAGTTGGACTTGGAGCAGAGGAGAAAGTTTTTTGAGGAAGAGATTAAAGGCAAACTGGATGCAGTGGACAAGAAGAAAATTGAAATTGACCGTAAAGAGGAACATGTTACTAAAAGAGAACAGGAGGTGGATAACAAAATGCAGAGCTTGAAGCTGAAGGAGAAAGACTTTGACACAAAATCAAAGGCTTTGAAGAAGTGGGAGGAATCTATTAAAATTGATGAGAAGAAGTTGGAGGAAGAAAAGCAGCAGCTAGGAAGAGAGCGGCAGGATCTGCTTAAGTTGATAAATGAACTAGAGAATTTGAAGGCTACACTAGAAGAAGCAAAGCAGCAGATGATCAAGGAGGAGGAAAATCTTAAACTTACCACAGAAGAGAGGGAACAGCATCTCCTGTTGCAATCAAAACTGAAGCAAGAGATTGAGGATTGCAGAATAATAAAAGAGTCTCTTCTTCAGGAAAGAGAGGATTTAAGAGAACTGAGGGAGAATTTTGAGAAAGAGTGGGATGTATTGGATGAGAAGAAAGTCCAGTTGGAAGCAGAGGTAAAGAAAGTCAATGAAGAAAGGGAAAAGTTTGAGAAATGGCGACTCAGTGAGGAGGAAAGGTTAAATAATGAGGTAGCGGCAGCAAAAGCTGAGATTCAGAGGGAGTTGGAAGAACTTAGACTGAAGAAAGAAACTTTTGATAGCACAATGGATCTTGAAAAGGCAAATGTTTCTGAGGAGCTCAAGAGAGGTCAAGCTGATATTGCTCGGGAGCTTGAGCTTTGTAAGCATGAGCTTGAGATGGATATGCAGAAAAAGCATGAGGATATGGAGAAGCAGCTGCAGGAGAAAGAGAATCAGTTTAATAGGTGGAGAGATAGAGAACTAAACCAAATTAATTCTTTAAGAAATCTAAGTGAGTCTAAAATTCAGAAGTTGAAGGTTGAACAAGATCAACTAGAGAGGGAAAAAGAAGATCTCTCTAAACATGCAAAAAAACTGGAATCTGACCAACTTGAGATTCATGATGACATTGAAACTCTACGGATGCTTAGCAGGAATCTGAAGGATCAAAGAGAACAATTTACCAAGGAAAAAGAACGCTTCCTTGCATTTGCTGAGCAGTACAAGGTTTGCAAAAACTGTGGGGTTCCAATGAGTGATTTAGAGCTGCTCCAAATGGGGACTGGCGATGCAGGAGATGTTCAGTTGCCATCTTTGGCTTTGGAAGAGCATCTGAAAGGTAAGAATGTTGAAATATCTCCTCCAGGTACAGGCCTTCATTCTGTCATTTCAGGTGGCCGAATGTCGTGGCTGCAAAGGTGTTCGAGACTTTTTAACTTCTCTCCAGGAAAGAAAGCGGAGAAACTGTCTGAATGCCAGGCAGAGAAGTCTCTCTCATTTGGTGCAAAACTTGATGGAGAAGCTTCAGAAGGTGAAGCAAATTATGAACCTGGACCATCGTATGGAGTTGGTAATGATACTATTGATGCCCAGAGGGTGCAATCAGATAGTGGAATCAGGGCAAACGAAGAATCTGAAAGATTGGTTGAAGCTGTTGAGGGTCCAGAGCCATCTTTTGGAATAGCAGATAATTCCACTGATATCCAGGTGGAGGGTGAGAAGATCATTCCTCCTATCGATGAACGGAATGAAAGGGAGGAATCTTCTATGCCCCCTGAAAATGATTTCCAGCCTGAACCATCAAAAGAGAGACGGCACCTTCCTAGCAGGAAAGCTAGGCCTAAAGCTATCAGAAGAACGCGCACTGTTAAAGCAGTTGTTGAAGATGCCAAAGCTATACTTGGGGAAACCTCTGAAGAGAAGAATGATGGACCACCAAATGGTGTAACAAAGGATTCTTTAAATATCCAAGAGGAAAGCCAAGGAGATTCTGTTCATGCTGATACAGTGGCAACAAGATCCAGACAGAAGAGACGTCTTACTCACACATCTGAGATGACAACCGGGGAGCCGGAAGCAGAGGACAGTGAAACACGTTCGGAGAGCATTTCACTTGGTGGGCGTCGAAAAAGGCGTCAAATCTCAGCTCCTGGAGAGAAACGCTACAATTTCAGGCGCTCTACAATGTAAGCTGCATCTATATGCATCTTTTATGCTGGTACAAGTTGTACACGATCATTTGCTAAGAATACTTTCATGATTTGATATCATTTCTTATCCAGGAACTGGAAGCTATAATTTTGAGCTTTCAAAAATTTTGGTTAGATTCATACGGGGGTGTTAGCAAGCTGAGCTGGATCAAGCATTACTGGTTCTGTCGGCCTCAAATAGTAGGGGCTTGGTTCTTCCCTTAGTTTGATCTCAGCTCAGCTTAGCTTGGTAAACGGAAGCAATAACAATTATAGTTGTGTCTAAATTTTATTATATGTTAATCTCACTTGTTAAATATCTATCAAAAAAAAAAGTTACATCTATAGAGCTGAGTGGACCTATCAGTTCAGGGTCAGTTTACCCATTGATTTTCTGCCAAGGTTTGGTTCATGAAAGCAATGTCAAGTGTATAGATTTGTCTGACTTGTTGCATATGTTTGTGTAGTGATATTGCCTGAACCAAGCAGGCCCTATGCTAGGTAGGCTTGGGCTCATTTTGTCATCTGAGTCTGGTTCATTGCTTGATCTCTGTTCTCAGCCAAGTTTGCTCTTGAATCCCCATCAACTAATTTTGTATTGGTGCATCCATGTCCTTGAATCTGAAGTTTCTGCTTGTGGATTCCCAGTTATAGTTCTTTTTATTTACACGCATTCTATTTTTCTGAATTACATAACAAGTGACTTATGCAAGGAAATTTGTATCTAACTGTTGTGCCAGTGCGGGCACTGTTGCAGCGGCCCAAACAATGCCTGATCAGAGTAAAGAACATAAGACAGCAAGCCTACAACCGTCAACTGAAAATGTGGTTTTGAAGGGTGGCAGTGATGGAGAAGGAACTTCTAAACCAGCGCCTGCTTTTGAACCTTCATCTGGTATTGTTGGTGAGAACAAGAAAACATCACATGTGCTGCAGAGAACAACAGTGGAAAGCGTAGAGGACGGTCATGAGAACTCTCAGAAGCTTGCCCCGGTAAGGTTCTTTACTTGTTTCTTGCTTGAACTTCTGTGTTGTATTATCATGGTTACCACTTTGGCATTGATAGGCATGCTTTGCATCTTATCACTTGCTTTTTATTCATTGGCTCCATCTCTAATGATTCTTAACACAGATGCTGAGGTTTGAATTATTACTTATTCCATAATGACATTCCCTCAGCAAAACTTTGACAGTTACAATGGTCGGGTGGCTGTTATTTCCTTCACCGTGGTTTCAAATTTTTTAGCATTAAAACAATGACTGTTAAAATGCCATTATAATGGAAGATTATTGGACAATAATGAATGAATTTGGTCATTATTTTCCAAATTACTTTCACCTACTAAATAATTACGTTTTTTCAGGTGTTGCAAACTCTTTTGGAGGGAAAGGAAAATTGGTTAAGAAAATTTGATTTTTTAAAAATTGTATTTTATTTAGAGAAACAATACAAATGGAATAACATATGTTATAGCGGGCTGTTATTACTGCTAAATAACCTGTTATAACTGCCATTGTTTTTTTTTTTTCCATTATTATATGTTTAATGTTACAGAGGGGGCTCGAAACTGTTATAACTACTAATGACATTGTAACAGAAATCATTTTAAACCTTGAGTAGATGAGGGATTGTCAATGTAAAATTGTATCCCCTTTTTTTTGTTTTTTCCTGAAGACACTACAAGCATTTAGCTGTTGACTTTCAAGTGTACTGGTAGAAGTATCTACTATATATAAGCTATAACGATGAAGGCTCTGCAGCATGGTCAACACATCTTGCAGGAGCCTCTGTGCCCCCCGTCACCCCTCTTTTTTAACAGGACATTTTTTTCCTGAACATTTAGGAAGGAGAGAACTTTCTGTTTGATCTTAGTGACAGTGACATTATTGTGAAGTCGATGGAGTGCAGTGACCAAAGTGGGGAAGATGGAATTGTGGTAGATGGGGCAGCAGGAGCTAGCGAACCAGCTACTCCTGATGGTGAATGCGGGATTGAGGAAGATTATGATGAGGATGAAGACGACTCAGAGAAGCACAATGCATCGATAGGGAAGAAGCTGTGGACTTTCTTCACAACATGATGGTCCTGAGCATGCGGGGCACAGTTTTCTTTCCGTCTCAGATTTTTAAGCTCTCGAAGGCTTGCTATTAAGATGCCATCCTTGTATTTCGCTGTGCGAACTGTTATTTTTATGTTTGAGGGATTGGTGTTAGTCATTGAGTTTGATGTATTATTAGTACTCACTGGTTTTTCTTTTATGTTTCTTGTAGTAAAATTAGCTGATGCTCCATAGCAACTGACGGTAGTGTATCAATGACACTGCAACAAATTCATGACTCCAGTTTCTGCAAGCTCTGTTCTGGCCGCAGAACCTTTTGATGGTGTCTCGGCCAGTGAGATTGTTTTTTCTTTGCTCTTTGTTTGGATTCTCCATGGCAAGGATTTTATGCTTCTGAGAGAGTTAAATTTGCTCATGGCTCACATCGCTCGGATCCCTGTCTCATGTTTTTCTTTGTGCTGCTGGATTTGGGATTTTGTTGTTAATGGCCGGTTGTCCGTGAGTTATACAGCCAATTGAATCAGGTTCACATTCGAGGGGTCCATCATGCTGCTAGTTTCCAATTGCTGAATAATAGACTTGTAGCAATTCTTTTCCTAAAGATTTGATCTGGACGGTTTGAGCATGTTGTTGGTTTGGATTATTGATGTCCTATGTGAACTTTGCGTGAGAAAGTATTTGTATCATGTACAATTTGTACACCAGAAATAGTCAATACGATGGTACATGGTAACATTTAGTCAACCGTATCAGCGGTATGGTTGGTTGGCTTGGAAACATAAGCTGCTTTGTCCGAGTTTCTCATGACAAAGCAGTGTGGTCCAGGCTTAAATGGAGGCTACCAGGTTGGCAAAAGGTGGAAACATTATAGAAGGCAAGCCTGCTGGATCTGTCTGGGTATCTTGGGTCCTCCAAAGCAAGCGTTTCGGAGGCTGTTGAGTTGTTGGCAAATTTTGTAATTAGCAATTTTTGTGTGGCATTACTGCCAGAGACTCACAATCAACGGGCTTATGGGCTTAAAGTAAAAAAGCTCCTTATAATGAAGTTTATTTATCTGTTTATGTTAATTTGATGGGATGCTTCGAAAGGTCCTCTCTTTTCTTTTTTTTCTTTTTCTTTTTGGATAGAACTAAAAGACGAGGGAAGGGGGTAAATTTCTGGTATAGCTTTTTATTTGGATCCCAATCTGTTAGATAATTATTCAATTTGAACTGCAAATTTTTGCATATTCTCTTCGTCAACCGGTGAGGACGTCAATTAAATCTCATTATGATATTGAAATAGCAGCCACTCTTCAATCAAGTATCTTAAAAAATTTAAAATTTAATCAAATTATTCATAAAACCATATCTTGAATATATGATAAAATAAAATTTTTTTTAAAAAAATGAAGTTGCTTTTCTATTAACCGTGCTACCACCCCAGTGATCAAGGTATTAGCGCAGCCGATAATACCCTTATTTTTATCTGTCAACCTGAAAATGATATATCAGCTGATAATATCCTTATTTTTATCTGTCAACCTGAAAATGATATATATCCTATCGATGACAGTATACGTACAAAGGAAGCAATAACAAAGTGGTGACAAAGCAAGTCATGAAGCAGAGAATAGGAAATGGAAAAGATGGCTAGGGATGGAACCAATAATTAATACGGAAGTGGGAGCGGGAATTGGTGCCTTGAAGTCTCAAGTATTTCTTCTCAGCTTAAGTTTCCTGCTGCTTTGTGTCCGTCTAAATTTTAATTCCTGCATGTTCTTCCTGTCTGCGGAAGAACAGATTGAAGTGGCATCCCAAGTATGTTTTTTCCGGATCTAAATCAAGAAAACCCTGGTAGCCATGTTCCACTTGGAATTTTAACATGCAAAAGAATTCGTTTTTTCTCCTTCAATTAATTAGTATATAGGTGAAGATGGCAGTTGGGATGTAGATAAAGGGAATTTGGAGATTGCTATGGTAATTTGATATCCAATGGAGGTGGACATCTATGAGTTGGATAAACTTTGGAGCCATGCTGGTTTCTCCCAACCATTCATGCTGGTAAAGAGAAGGAATACGGGCCCTTTACTGATCCCCACCATGATCAATTAATTACTAGAGCTGATGCAAAGCCTGCTACAGAACAAAGCCACCACATGCAACCATGCTACAACAGCCAAACATAAAGCCAGGATCGATAGGGACTTCTCAGACAACGGTCCTGACCACATATCCACGCAGGCATGTGTAGTTTCTCAGAGAGAGAGAGAGAGAGATTTAATCCTGCTATCTTTTTTCAAAAGGCTGGTCCAGATCCCTGCGTTCTAGCTCCCATGTACCGCCACCTAATGGTGGTAGGCCGGTGCTCGACAGTGGGCCTCCAGGACCTAGCAAGAGATGAGCCTTCCTCACTAAGATGGTCAATTAAAAAGAAACTTAACCACATTAACTCAAGATTTGCCATCTCATTATAAGTATCAAAAGTAATATTATCTCCACAATCAATTTAAGAGGTATATATACTCATATATATAATATTTATAATTTATGTGGTTACCCATAATTGTTAAAGATTTTAGAATTAAGATTATTTAACTAAAATATAGTATCTAAAGAAATTTAAACGTACTTAACTTTTTCCTAACCTGCTATATCTCACCATCTCCCTTCCTCCTCGCTTGAAAGTTTTACGCTCTACCTAGATTTGCTTTTTTTTTTTTCCAGTTTTTTAACTCCCAAAGCCAAATCCCTTCTTTTGTACAAGTATAATATATGTTTTAAACATTTTAAGATAGAAATATAATCTAAGTTAGTTATTATAAAACAACTTAGATTACAGATATCTTTTAATTGAAAATAAGAAACTAAATCTGCTTTTATGTAATTGAAGAATTTAACAATTAAGTTTGGCTCGCAGGGGTGCCACCTATAATTTTATGAAGTTGATGGAAGACTAATCTATTTTAAATTTATGGGTATGCATAGCGTCTCCTAAACTACTGCTCTATTTGCAGCTAATTTTTTGGGCATTATCAGGGTCAAAAGCATCGTATGCAAATCAATGATGGCATGAAAATTTTCTGTCCAGAAGGACAATTACGAGTTGAGTCCCCAAAGTTGGTACAGATGATGTAATTAATACTTTAATTATTAGGGATATTATCTTTAATCATAGCATTTAGCTTTAAACTGGAACAATGCGTACCAATTGTATTTTTTCCAGGACAATAATCATCGCCATAGCTCTAGGAACAAATTTGCCATGGTCCATAAATGTTGGCGCAGTAATTGAGGCTGCATTGCACGAGCCAGACTACAAATCACTGGGAAGGAAGAAGAAGCCAATACTTCCTTGTCTTGATACTGTCTTGAACTGCATATAAAATTATTAGTTATTAGTTATTGGTGATTTGTTAAAAACCTTTATCATACTTAATTATAAAGGCCAGATTTTTCATTTTTTTTTTAATGCATGCTGCAATAATGCGATGAGTTTGACCATAATAGATGATGCTAGATTTGGAAGTCCAAGAAATTAGTAATGTCATGGATTTAGAGAATAATCTAAATTACCTTTCTACTTGTTTGGTTAATGTGATTCATAAGTACTGATCTCTACATCGTTCATAGGAATTTTTTATTACTCGAGTGTACGCCTAACACTTTTTTGGTCACAATTTTTTGTTGGCTCGTTTTTATTCCCCCTCCCCCGGGTTTTTCTTTTTTTACACAAATAGGCATTACTCAGTATGATAGCAATCCTGAAGATCAAGAAATAATAAACTCTGAAAGGGCAGAAGAATATAATCATCCTGGCGTTATGACCGGTCACCTGAATGCTCAACCATAAATGAGGCAACCTAATCAGCTGCATTGTTCACTTTCCTGTAGACATATCAAACAGATGCAGTCGTCGACAGGCAAAGAGATCGCCAAATATCATGGAGAAAGAGGTGGACATGACGCTGCTCAGTCCTACCTTGAATCCAGCCAATGACAACAAATGAATCCCCTCAATATGAATTCTCATGGGGCGTGCTCTTGAATGGTCCAAGTGATGCCCGTCCATGCTGCTTTGAGCTTAGCCTCAGGAACTGAGGGCTCATATAGAAAAGAGCCTCCAGCAACTAGCAGCCTACCCTCAGCATCACGAATGACAAACGTTGCACCTCTCAAGGCATCTCTAACGCTACTATTGAAATTCACCTTGACGAAACCCAGAGGAGGGGGCTCCCAAAAAATATAGATAGCTCTCCGGGCTGCTGTTGAAGCTGCATGGGAGTTCCAAAAATTCGGGATCGCAAGAGGCGGTAGTGATAGTGTCAAGGTGGTGATACTCCATAGCCATGAATATGGCACTACGAAGAACCCAGTAAGCCGAGTGAGAACAACCTCAAAGACAAAGCTGTTACTGAACAGCTAGATCTGATAAGCAATGTAAGCAGATATACCACCCATCTCAATCGAACAGTGTTGGAGCATTTGAAGGAAGGAGCACAACCAGGATCCTTGCTCTTGAGTCTAGGGCCATCTCCCCCTCAAAGTTCAAATCGACCTCGCCCGAGGGCAGCGCAAGATTGCATGCTTAATAGACTCCACCTTAGAACCACAGATCGGGCAAGTCAATGATAAGTCCATGCTCTTGTGTCCGAGCAATGCCCTCATGAAAAGGCGATCCCAAGCCACCTTCTAAAGAAAAAGGTGCACTCTTAGGTGAATAGGCAATCTCTAGATTAAGGCAGCAAAAATTCTGGTCTCAGATGGATTTTTGTACAGGTCAGAAAGGATGTTGGAAGGGACCCTAGGGAGGCAAGAGTGGCTCCATACCCTCAGATCCTGACAACCATGTGTTGGAATCAGCATAGCAAGGATGCGACCAGCCAGCTAGCTCCCGAATAATTTAGGAAGCTTCTGGGCTCTCCAGCTCCTACCATCATCTGTCAACAACTGAGAGATCCAAAGATTATTGGCAAGGTCAGTGTTCACAAAGGTGGGTCACCTGGAAAGAGATAAGCAAGAGATCCACGCATCCTGGGTCACATCAATTGTGAACCCATCCCCAATCAAGCACCTAGCTAAGCTAACATATCAAGGCCCGAGCACATATCTCCTTCCAAATAGAGGAGCAGCCTCTCGAGGTATAATTTTAAGCTCCTTGACTCCAGGAACCATAAAGAGCTCTCATTATCTTGCTCCACAAATATTCAGATTGAAGGAGATATCTCACTGCATGCCTGACAATTAACACCTTCCTCCTGAGCAGAAGTGACTAGATCCCTAGGCCACCATCCCTGACCGGCTGGCAAACCATCTCCCAAGACATCAGGTGAATCCCATTCCCATGCTGTCTAGAACTTCACAAGAAATTATGGAACAAATGCTCCATCTCTCTTAGGCACGAAGTAGGCAGTACAGTATTTGACAATAGGTACAGTGGGATGGAACTCAAAACAGATCTAATGAGGGTGATCCTATCCACCATGGAAAAAGAAGAAGCTTGTCAACCATGAAAACGATCCTGGACCCGCTGAACAAGTAGTCTACATTAAGATCTCAGAAGCCTCCCACTAGTCATAGAGACTCCAAGGTAGACAAGGGTACCAATCTGCTCCGAAATTTCTAGGGTAGAGAGGATATCCTGCTTTGTCTGGGTCTTCATTCTAAGACTGAACAGAACAGTAGACTTATGCCGATTCATCGACTGGCCAGAGAAACGACAATTTGTCTCAACAATAATGGCGAAGCAACTCGCATTCTAGATAGTACCCCATCCTAAAATAAGGCAATCATCTACAAAAAGAAGATGAGAGAGAGCCACAACTCCAAGAGCCGGCCAGTAAGGCTCGAGTAACGATTCCTGGACTGCACTTCTTAGAGCATGGAAGAGAGTATCAGCACATAAAATGAATAAGTAGGAAGATAGAGGACAACCTTGACGAAGACCAACTGTCGAAGAGAAGTACTTAGTAGGAGCACCATTAATAAGGATGGCAAAACTGGGGCCTTCGACGTAGTCCATAATCCACATGATCTACCTATCCTAAAAGCCGAAATCATGAAGAGTCCTCTGAAGGAAAGGCCAACTCATCCGGTTATAAGCTCGCTCCATGTCCAACTTGATTGCCATGAGACTCCACCTCGCAGGAGCCTGTCTAAGGTCATACATGAATTCTTGGACTAGGAGGACATTATCAGTAATGCATCATTCATTGATAAAAGCACCTTGCTCAGGACAGATAAGATGAGGCACAATCAGTTACAGTCGCCTGACCAAAACCCTAGCATGGATTTTATATAAAGTGGTATAAAGACTGATCGATTTGAAATGGCTAGGCACAGAGGCATCCAGTCTTTTAGGGATAAGAGTAATGAAGGTCTTCTTCCAGTCAGAAGGGATACCACGAGTGAAAGCTGCTTGCACCATCTCCATCACCTCTCTCCTAACAATAAACCAGTAATGACAGAAAAGAATGGAGGAAAACTATCAGGGCCCGGGGCTTTATCCTCTCCAAGAGCCCACAGGGCTTCCTGGACCTCCATAGGAGATACATACTGAGACAGAAATGAATTATCCTAGTCAAATACATGTACCACCAGTTGGCAACCTTGGATAGAAGTATCGTCTCCTAGGATAAGAGTCCATCTCGATCTGAAAAACTGAAAAATCTGTCTTCTAATCTGATCACTATCTATCATCGATGTACAATCATCCTCTCTCAGCTATCTGATATGATTGATTGATCTTCGGATATTAGTAGATTGGTGAAAAAATTTAATATTATGATCACCTTTCTGATACTATCTAGGTTTTCAACGGCTCACTTTTTTTTTTTTTTTCTCTCTCTTTCAGCTTTCTTCCTGCAACGGTTTAGAAATAAACTTTATTTCATTTATCAATAAAATTGGCAGGCTTTCACCGATTTACTAAAAAAAAATTATTTTAATAAATAAATAATGAATGAAATATTTTTTCTTTCTAATAAATGAAGCATTAAGTCTACGACTCCTTGCTCTAATCCTAGCAGTAGTACCTAAGATGCGTCCAAATCTTTGACACAGGATTCTACTGTAGACTGTAGACTTCAGTCTATGGAGGAATTGGGTCCCTGTTAGACCGTAGACTGCAATCTATGGACGAAACAGTCTAATCAATGGCCGCTTTCAGTTTAAAAAGAGGCTTCTCTTCCAAACAACGCCAAAAGAGGAAGTTGAGATAATGGAATTATGGGACGGTGCAAGAATGGATGAAGTGGGTGATGTTTAAGTAGCTTGTAGGGGTAGTATTAGGCAGCAGCGCCGGACCTCCTACCATAAGGCCTCATTATTGTATTCTTTTGAATGAATGGCCTCGTAATTGTAGCCTTTCATCAAATTCAAAGCCATGCCACCCTTCCACGCCTAACAAGATGGCTTGTTACCTTCCTAGCTCTCTCTTTATAGGTTCATCCCCTCCTTTTTCTCCCTCATCTATATGTATTAAAAAAAAAAAAAAAAAAAAAAAAAAATCATATCAAAGAAGTATCCAAGAACCACGAATGTATCTAATGGTTAAACCATGCATCCTTCCACAAGCAAGCGATAGCAATGAGCTAGATAAGTAAATCATTACATAATTTTTTTTTAATATTTAAAAATTTTTTATCTTAAGAAAAATGAAGATATATGTATATTTAAATATGATTTAGAGCAGTTATTATCATTATTCACATCCGTTCCAAATTTGGCATGAATTAGATAAAATCTATCTTATTAAGATTGGATTTAGTTAGATATCTAATGGGATGCGGTAAATTGTCATCTTTATCCATAAGCACTGGTTTCGATTGTTATAATTGTGCTTTTTGACTTATGGAGATATGACAAGTAGGGGCCCATATATAATATGCTTTGTTCATTTTGGTTTCACCATCCAATGGACCCTCGATTCCCTGCCGCCGTCTAAACATGAAGATTATTGAAAGGAATCGAGCAAGTGAAAGCAACCGCACTCTTATCATGTACCAGCAAGCATATGGTGGACTTGGGACATTGATCACGGTCATACAAATAACTGGTCATGAATTCCAAATCTTACAAAAAAAAAAAAAAAAAGGCCATCGCGAATGTGCTCAAATTGTTCAAATATTATAAGACTTTTCTTTTTATAATTTGTAAGGAATGTAATTTGAAAATGCCCGATCCAAATCAGGATCCTATTTGACTTTGTTATTGTTTAAAAACCGGTAAGTCAAGCCTAAATTTGAAGCTTGGAGGCAATTTAATAAATGAGGAACATGTCATCAAGATTAACTTTTGTTAAACAAATTATTATTATTATTATTTTGATACAAACAGGTGGTCACATTATTTTGGTACAAGGATAGTCCAAAAGATCAAGAAAAAAAAATCCTTGAAGAGGTAAGGGAATACTATCACCTCAGAACCAGGACCAATCGATAGAATGCTGAGCAACAAAGGAGACAACCCAACTAGCTGCAATGTTTGCCTTCTAATATACATGGCGGATTATAGTCATCATGGAAAGTCGCAAAAAATTCTAGATGTCACGAAAGAAAGGGTGGGCATCATAGCGATTCGAGCTGTCTTAAATCCAGCTAATAATAACTGAAAAGTTTTCCTCGATAAGAATTCTGTAGGGATGGCAATTTTTACCGATCGATGGGTATCCGACCCGACTCAACCCTAATGGGATGGGTAAAACCCGACCCACTTAATTTATAAACGGATATGGGTTATATAAAAAAAACCCAACTCGGGTTCGGATTGGGTACAGGTAGTAGTATGTCCCGTCCCCAACCCGATCCGTTTTATATATAAAAAATTATGTTTATAAAATATTTAAGTAAATTGGATATGGGACGGATATACCCGACCTGACCCGTTTAGCTTTTAAATAAACTAAGTTTTATTAGACCGGGTATACCTGACCCGACCCAATCTACAAGTGATTTTTTTATACCTGACTCGACCCAAGACGGGTATGGGGCGGGTACGGGACGTATAATTTTTTAGCGGGGCGGGTATGGGTTTTGGGTGACCCGACCCAAACCCGACCCGTTGCCATCCTTAGAATTCTGCGAGCATGCAGATACTGAATAGCTTCGGTGATACCTGCTCACATAGCTCTGAGCTCCGTTTCTGGGATGAAAAGATCATGAAGGAAGATTCCTTTTGCCGCCAGTAAGCTCCCATCCGCATCCCATATGACATACCTTACACCGCCATCAGCACTATCAACACTGCCATCAAAGTTCACCTTGACAAATTCCAAAGAAGGGAGCTTCCAGGAGATGTAAATAGCCCTTCGAGTTGTTGCCGAAATAGCATGGAAGTTCCAAAACTCTAGCATTGCAAGGGGGTAATAGTGTCAAGCTAGTGATACTCCATCATCATGAACCTGGTTCTTTGAAGAACTCGATGTGCCGGAGTGGTCTTAGCCTCAAATATCATTGCATTTCTAGATAGCCAAATCTGATAGGCAATGTAGGCAGCATAGCGGCCCTCCTATGCTAAACTATAGTAGAGAAAATCAAGGAAGGGGTATAGTCATGAGCTATCCTTGACATCCCAAGGCCAACTCCCAACCAATCTTCAAATCAATCTTGTCGTGGGACAACTCAAGAAAGCATGCTCGATGGACGCATCCTCTACACCACATATCGGGCAGGACACCGATAAATCCATATCTTTACACCCCAGTAGAGTTCTCGTAGGGATGTGATCCCAAGCCATCTTTCAAAGGAAGAGGTGCACTTTCGGATGAATGAAAAGTTTTTGGATTCAAATCGCTGCAAATCTCGAATTAGAAGATCCTTGTATAGATCATAGAGGATGCTCGAAGGAGTCTTGGGGCAACAACAAGAGATCCATATCCTTAGATCTTGGTACTGGTGAGATGGCAAGGATCCGGGAAATCAGCTGGCTTCCCAAAAATCTGAAAATTTTCTAGACCCTCAAAGTCTTACCATCATTTATTAGCAAGTCGCACACCCATATATTAAAAATAAAAAAATCAAACCTTATAAAATAAAAAAATCAAACCTTATAATATAAAAAAATTAAAATATATATAACATAATATGTAAAACTAGATGTTAAAAACAGGGCCTACAAGATAAAATTCTTCTAACATCCATTGCATGCAATCACATCCATTGCATGCAATCACATGCATGCGAAATGGTCCCCCCCCCCCCACCCAAAAGAAGGACACAGAATCCTGGCTAATTCCACCATCCTCCCACATTCCCCTCAAAATCCTTAGAACGATCCATCAAGGCCTTGCCCAAAAGGTGAAAACAACCAATGTACACAGTTAAGCAAAAGAATAGATCGAGATGAAATCTAGCCATCCCAAGTACATTCAACAGAGCTTCCAAACATTGCAGACTCCACTGCCATTCGCAAGGCTCTCCTACGCACATACCTTCATCTCTGTGCACTCTCCTGCCATGCATTAATCCTTTGTCCTTCCATCTCACCTCTTCCTATTGTTGTCATTACCATTATTACTCTTCTTTGGCGATGTGGAAACCTTCCAATAAATATCACCCTTGGATCTTCTCCAACTCCCCTTTCCTTTCTCCATTAAATCCATCCCAGTCGTCCAATATATATATATATATAATGACCTTGTGTTACTTTGGAAGCCCACCTCTTCATTCCCCTCTACCTTCATTCCCCTCCTTTCCCTCTTTGGGACTGGTCTCCAAAGCCAAAACCTCCACTGTTTTTGGTAGCTGGATTAGGGACCGAGGAAAGAGACATCTTTGGATACTTTTCCTTGTCGTGTTATTTTCTGGTTTGCTCCCTTCTTTCTGGACTTGGTGGGGGATAAAGCAGAGAATACCCCTCCTTATTCTTATATTCGCTGCTCTTTATTTTGTGATCCAAAGTGCTTCTTTCTCTGGGAATGTAGACCTTGTTTCCATTGCTGCGGAACCACTAGGCTACAGGACACAGTAGAGTTCATCTTCGCTAAAGCTGCACTTTTCTCAACTTTCAGATCATAAGTTGGGATTACTTCCTTGTTGAGTTCTTGGATATCTTATGGCAGAGTTCTTCTCCCCACTCCTAGATCCTCTGTTTTGAAGCTGAAACCTTAAAAAAGCCATCTTTTATCTCGTTAGATAATCCTTCCCTAATTTCTATCCCATATCACCACTCTTCTGGGTTCCATCCCTCTGAACTCACTTAGCTCATATACTTCTCTATGAGTGCTTCTTTCTACTTTAATTTGTTATGTCCAAATTACTAATGAGAAAGAGCACTATAGTTCAAGCTCTTCTTTTCCTCCCACTCTTCACCTTCCATGTTTTCTCCCAGGCCCCAATGGAGAAGACGGAGCAAGAAGCTCTGTATTTGGCGATCCAGAGCTTCGTCGGCAAATGGTGGAATGGCTCACAACTTTATCCGGACCCTTGCGGCTGGACTCCGATACAGGTTCTTAGTGTTTCCTTTGTTATGTTGCTCTTTTTTTTTTAAAAAAAAAATAAATAAATTCCCTCTTCAATTTAACATTATATAGATCTCAAGCATCCAGTTTTAAGCATGCCCGATACAAACTCTTAAGTTTACGTTTGTTACGATTGCCAAAATTCTTGTAGAGGCATGTTATTAGGCAATAATGATGAGAAAAGTTATACTTCAAGCATTGTATGAGTCCCCAAGTAGTAGAATGAACTTTATAAAGGCCTCATCATAGACTTATATTTAATTTGAAAGTTGATACAGCTCAGTTGATGTAGCGAAGATTTCTAAATTTTTGTATATCAGAACGCGTGCAAAAGACTTTTAAATTGACAGTAATGTGCCATGTTATTTAAAAATATTCACTTATACCATGATGAACCTCATACGGTTGTTTAAGAAGAGCTGGGATCTCAAGGTTTAAGCCTGGATGCGTAAATTGTTTCGCTTTGTTCATGCTAGTGGTTGGTTTTATAGAAAGAAATTCTGCTCTTGCTTAGGTTTAATCTTGCATTAGCATATATTTTTAAGTGGGTTGGTGGTACATGTAGTGCAGTAGAGTGATTCATGCTCGTTTTGTTAATTTTTCTGAATGTATCTTGTACTCTCTAGTTATTGCAATTACGAGCAAGTTGAGTAGCTTCTAGTTTCGATTTAGGATAGAGTATGTTGTATGCTTGAAGCTGAAACTACCTTATGAAGAGAAGCTGCAGATATATATGCCTCGATCTAATTACTAAGAAGAATTTCTGTTCTCTGGTAATTGTTCACTGGAGGTGAAGTGTTATGCTGTTTAAATCGGCCATGTTGAATCCCTACATCAGTGTAACAAAGCGTGGTTCGTATTACATTAGCGAAATGAACTGGTGGGTGGTAGAATTTTAGTTTTCATTGACCAAACTTCCAGTGGTGAAATGGACATCATCGAGCGCATCTGATTTTGATCTTAAATTTGCATGTTTTTTTCTTTTCTTTTTTTTTTTGATAAGTAATCTGCTTAGAGATATATTTCTTCAAGTACTGTGAAGGGTTAAGCTTATGATTAATTTGCAGTTTCATTTATATTATTTGATCATTTAAAACGAGATTGCACCAGTTAATTCATCTTTCAAATATAGGGAGTATCGTGCGATGTTTTCGATGGCCTGTGGTATATAACCGTCCTCAACATCGGACCGGTACTGGAAAACTCCCTTGAATGTGCCGAGGATGCAAAGTTTAGTCCATTACTTTTCAAGCTCGAGCATCTGAAGAGCCTATGCTTCTTCAACTGCTTCTCTCCCCATCAACCTGCCACCATCCCATCCAGCAACTGGGAGAAGCTCGCTGGAAGCTTAGAAACCTTGGTATTCCGATCAAATCAAGGTCTCATTGGAGAAATTCCAGCCAGCCTCGGTCAACTTACCAATCTCCAGTCCCTGGTTCTGGTGGAGAACTCATTAACTGGAATGCTGCCTCGAGAACTCGGCAATCTAGTCCATCTGAAGAGGCTGGTGCTCACAGGAAATAGATTCTCCGGTCAAATTCCAGTTTCTATGGAAAGCAATTTCTCGGAGCTCTTAATCATGGACCTCAGCAGGAACACTCTAAGCGGTCCTCTGCCAGCGTCGTTTGGCAGTCTGGCATCACTGTTGACACTAGATTTGAGCAACAATGCCTTGGAAGGAAGCCTTCCATTAGGGCTTGGAGAGCTGAGGAATCTCACTCTGCTAGACCTCAGAAACAACAACTTTTCTGGTGGATTGACTAAATCTCTCCAAGGCATGGCCTCAATCCAGGATATGCTTCTCTCGAACAATCCACTTGGTGGGAGTCTCATGGAATTAGGGTGGGAGAATCTGAGGAATCTCACCACCTTGGACCTCTCCAACACAAGTCTAACCGGCGTGATTCCAGATTCTATTTCCAGTTTGAAGACATTGGTATCCCTCGCATTAGACAACAACCACCTTTCGGGCAGTGTCTCTCCAAAGCTTGCAGCTTTGCCTTCTCTACGTGCTCTCTATCTTAGTGCTAACAATTTGACAGGAGAGCTCGAGTTCTCTGAAGGTTTCTATGAGAGGATGGGGGGGAGATTTGCTTCCTGGGATAATCCAAATCTCTGCTACAATTCTGAGGTGATGAGCACAGGACACGTCCCTGTTGGTGTAGAACGTTGCAAACACGAGCAAGAGAATTCCGTTTATAACTCGAGTACAGAAAACAAGGTAAGTAGTGGAAGCTCAATTCAGAATTCAGGTTTGCTGGGCTCCTCTGGGTTGTCAACTTGCATCAATGGGTTCTGGTTGGTGATTGTTGTTCAAGAGCTGGTGGTGGTTATGTTGCTTTTGATTGTGCTATAATAGACACGTATCGATCATACATCTATAGTCTTATACAACAGTTTTTAGGGACTTTTTGTAATGAGAGTTGGAAGCAGGCAGGATACTCTAGTGCATCGTGGTAGACCAGCTGATGAACTGCTCTTAATGCTTACCAATTTGCACAATGTATTTATGTTATACGAACTTGACTTCTGTTATATTATTAACAAAAATGTTACTTTTGTCGTACGGTTGTTGATCTCCTCTAATGTTACCATGATGTTATTTAAAGATAAGTAGATGGAAGCATGGCTCGAGACTTTTTATGAATTTTGGTTTCCTGAATACATGGTTCCTCTCGGTTGTCATAGAATGCAACCCATTGTGAGCCAGAACCTCCATGCTTGAACATAACACAAATCAATCTCCTGGCTGGTAGGGTCCAATACAATCCTATTTTGTTTGGATTGGTATAAGCCAACTGAATGATGCCATCCACAGAGCCATGAGTTAGTTTCCTACGAAATCATAATCATCTCAAGCCCCTAAAAAATAAAAAAAATAATTAAAATAAAAAAAAAAAAGACATTGTGGGAAGTATCTCGAAAACATAAGGTCATTCTGAGTGTTCCTGAGGGGCCGAGGCTTCAGGCATGAAAGGCAACTGTTTCTCTTCACCTAACGTGTCCTTGGTTTTTTTCTTTTTTCTTTTTTCTTTTAAAATATATATATATATATATATATATATATATATATATATATATATTCTCTCTTTCTGAGGCGTCGTTCTACGTGATACCCGTATATTTTTCTTATCTAAAAAAGCAAAGGAAAATCATTAAAAACTGCTCTTATAAAGGGCACATCATGAGGCTTCTGTAGCAATTTGTGAATTACAGTTCTCTTTCTATTTGGAATGTTTATCTGCTCTGACTTATCTATAATATTTAGATACTGCGAACCATGTCATGAAAGAGATTTTTCCTTACAGTTTAGCAAGTTTCTGCTTGTGTTTTGAGAAGCGTTCTGAGTCCAAATTATTGTATTAAAATTCATTCGCCTCTGGAAAACATAAAACAATAATCGCATACCCAAACCTTCTGTTTGTTTAAATGTCCATACAATAGCAACTTCCCTCGATGGTAATGGAAATCCAGCAAACCAAGAGTGCAAGGAAATCTTTGGATGGTGGCTGGTGATACGAGTAAAGGCTGGTTTTCTGAGCATTTCTTTACCCCCCAAAAAAAAAAAAAAAAAAAAAACAGGGTTGGGTTTCTGAGCGTTTGAGCTGGCGTGACAGTTCCTGTAGCTTGGATCTCCTTGTACAATCGACAGCTAGTGCTTAGCCTACAACCCTATAAACGCTGCATGGCCATAAGAGATTTCAGAGTAGGCTCTCTGTTTGAGATGGTCTGGTATTTAGTGTATCTAGGGAGCTCTCTGGTTGATGCTAATGCAGCCTTATAATGATTGAAGTGGGGCCCCCAGGACAGCATCTTCCTTGCAGCCATTAAAAAGCCGAGGAGTACCAAGTGATGCTGCCATTGAATGCGATTTGGTCTATAATTCCAGAGGAAGCTATTCCAGCACAAAAGGAAAGGATGAAGAGTTTAAAAAAAAGAAAAAGAAAAAGAAAAAAAAAAAGTCGAGAAAGCCAGCTTTCCACGGAGCCCCCATTCTTGGATATTGTGTTTACTAAATATGGGATTGATAAATGCACTCCACTTGTTATATATTAAGTACAGTTTTCTTGGGACATTCCGCCGTGAACCAGTGATAGGAAAGACGGACTCCAAGCTAACAGCAAAGGGGCGTGCCTGTATCAAGTCCATGAACCAGTGAGTAGATGGCTTCACCGTGACACCATTCATCTCGATCGTCGCAATCATCCCGCTACATTTATCAAAGCAGCCTTCTGTTCATAAGATATCGCCATATCTTTTTGGTGTTGACATCCGTTGATTTGATTATTACGGTCTCTCTCTCCCTCTCTCACTCGGGTTGACATTTCTGATTGCACAAAACCAACCTTCTCTCTCTGTCCACACGTGTTATTTGATTTTTACAATAAAATACAGACATACTTTTGCTTCCAAAATTACCTCCTCCTCCTCCTTCTCTCTCTCTCTCTCTCTCTCTCTCTCTCTCTCTCTCTCTCTCTCTCTCTCTCTCTCTATATATATATATATATATATATATATATATATATATATATATATATATATATATATATATATATATATATATATATATATATATATATATATATATAGACAGACACACGAACGGGCCATATCAAGTTTTTCGGGCGATCAAAAAATATGATACAATATTATAGAAGATTAAAAAATATACTATGATACCTACCAAGCCAAATATAGATAAAATGAGTGGAGACATGGAGCTCCAGTATCGATTCATGAATAAGAGTTCTGGATAGAAAAGGAGCTGGCGACAGGTAGCCATATAGAAGCGGTGGTTGCTAGTTGGGGAAGAGAGAAGGAGTTGACTGTGAAAGAGGTGAGCCACGAAGGAGACGGTGGGTGGGGTTGGCCATCGGTGGCGAGTGGCCTGTCAAGGGTAGCGGCGGGTGGAGGCAGCGTCACGATGATTGTCGGTTGGGAAAGAGAGGAAAAGTTGGTGACTCGACGAGGAAGAAAGGTGAAGGAGACGGCGTGAAGAGGTTGGCGGTTGGGAAAGAGAGGAAGAGTCAGTCGGCAGCAGCCGACGAGTGGGATTTGAAGATTGAGGAAGGCTTCAATACAGGAGCACGACGAATGAGATTTGGGATTAGGTTGCTACAAGTGAGTTCTTCACCGATTTTTTTTTTTTTTTAAGATTCTTTGGGACTGTTTTTTTTATAAGATTCATGGGATTCAATTTTTTTTTAAAATTTTTTTAATCAATTTTTTAATATTTTTTTGAGACGAAAAGAAAAATTTTGGAAGGGCCAAATATCTAAAATTTAAAAAAAATTAAAAAAATATTAAAAAAATTATAAAAAAATAAATAAAAACCGAAAAATTTGGGGGATCCAAGGACCCCCTTGCCCCCCGGCGGTCCGCCCCTATATATATATATATATTATCCTTGCGAAGGCATATAGCATTTGGTAATTTTAGGGGTATATTTGATTCATGACTAAAACTTTATCCCAAATTGAAATAAAATTTAACTACGGAAAGATAGTACGGATTATATTTTTAAAAAATATATATTATTTTTATTATTTTTATAAATTTATAATAAAAATGAAACTCGTTCCTATATATATATATATATAAATGGAAGTCAATCTGATTTTCATTTTACATCCCATATCTCCAACCTAATATATTTTTTAAAAAATTAATTAGGTGATGTTGTTACCAAACCAACCTGACTTCGAATCATCAAATGGCTCGCTCGATTGGGTTCCAATTGATATTGACTTTGATGCACCAAAGGACTTGCTCGAGTGGGTTCTAATTGATCCTGCAAAACAAGTCCACTCATCGAATGAGATTCGGTGGGGACACGTCGATGCTTAAGTTAGCACAAGAGTTTGGTGAAACAGATAAGGAATCTAAGAGAAAATAGATAGCGAAAATGAGGTTGAGCTCGTTGAGCATGCTTACCCCCCCGAAGGCTCTCGTCTGCTGGTATTTATAGGCCTTAATCCTAACTAAATTCAGTTAGGGAGGCTTGAGGTGGTTAGTTCGTTAGCAACTACCATGTGCATGGGATAACTATAATCAATTATTTCGGTAGAGTAGCTTCCTCACTCTTTGTTATTTTCATTCTTTGATTAGCTCAATAAGTCGATCAGATTTAAATTATGATTGACTGGACAATCAGATCAGCTTTAGTTGTTGTTAGGCTTCACAAGTAAATCAGCCTTGATAATAAATCCATCCTAATTGTTGATCGGCTTTATGCCTTAATCAGCTTTATGCCTTTGATCGACTTTTCGTCTTTGATCGGCTTCATGCCATAATCGGCTTTATGCCTTTGATCGGCTTACATCATTTAATGAATTATAGATCTCTCTCTGACCCGTTGTAAATGGGCCTACTTATAACCCAATATTTGTCCTCCCAGCTCTTGAGTTCAAAAAATATTATGAACATCAGGAGCTGATAAGGATCAAGGAAAAGCTGTTAAAGGCATTCCTCTTTCTGTTCTTTTATTTTTTTCCTGTTTTGTTTTATTTTGTTTGTTTATATATATATATATATATATATATATATATATATATTGCCATATGTCGTCATTAAAGCATTTGTTCTTAAGAGTACCGTCTTGATGGTGTGTCAGTCTTCTGTTGGAAGAGTAGTTATGGCATTAATCTGGTCTCCGTACCATCATTTACCGTCATTATTATTAAATCTGAAATTCAAAACATGGAGAGATCAAGACCGTTGATGAAGCACGAACCCTTAATCAGAGCCGCACCCACCGATGAGTCGCGGATCGTCGCTTTGATTTTTCTCCCGTCACATCGGTTGGCAGGTTCTCTTTTTGATGAGTCGCATCCCTCCATCAAATATCAGGGATAGATGGCATGATCAAGAATCAGGCTCGTTGTTCAAGGAAGAAATCCAGACCGTCAGCTCCTTCTATATAAACACCATTCATCCCAAACGAACATGTCTTTTCTTCATTTTGATTTCCCATCTTCCAAAAGTGAAGTGTTTCCTTCGAGTCAGTCTCTTTCCTTCCCAAACTTCCCTTTCAGGTTAGCATTTCTTTCCAATACTTCTTTCTCCTTTATTCAATGGCCAGAATCTTAGAAACCACTAGTACTGCTGAACCTGAAAATTCTAACCCTCGGAAGAAACAGGTCATAAAGTCGAATCAGTTAAATTAGAATCCGTTAGAACCTCCCTTACTAAACATAGAGTTTTGACCCTACAAAAATATTATAATATTTTACAAGAGTTTATTATAACTGTACCCTATTTTGAAGAACGGATAGACCGACCACCACCTGGTAGTCTTACAATTTACGAAGAACATCTTAAAGCAAGACTCCATTTTCCACTTCATCCCTTTTTCATTCAAATCTTCAAATTATATCATATACTTCCTGCCCAACTGACCCCTAATAGTATTAGGATAATATGTTCCTTTCTGATCCTTTGCCATGACGTCGAAATAGTACCCAAAACCTCTCTCTTTATTGCCTTTTTTGTCCTGAAAAGGGACTTCCACAGCCTGGATGGTGGGTTATCAGCCCCGTCATTGTCATAAGTTCATCGTAGGGCTTCATTTGGTCATTCATGGCTGGAAACCCTGCTTTTTTTACATAGTTTCCAAGAATCCATGGGGCTTCAGCATTGAGTAGAGGGAACCTCGCTTGACTTCGAATGATGGAAAGAAAGTGTTAATAGCCGATAAAGATAATTTTGAGAAGCTTAAGGGAATGGAAATTCCTTCGATAAAGGAGCTTCTTAATGAAATAGGGCTATACTTAACCAAAATTAGCTCTTTTCCTGTTTTAGGTACATTACCGATGAATTCACCATTTTTGATATATTGTAATGACTGATTCTGACATTTGATTTTTCTTTCTTTCTGGGGTGGTGCAGGCACAACAATGAAGATGGATGCGAAGATACTCCAGCAAATATCCAAGAAAAGGAAGGTAACAATAACCGCATCTGAATCACAAAAAAAAGAACTAGAGAAGTCAAAGAAAATGAAGATGAACACTCCACCTTCAGAAGCCTTCATAGGGGGGATGTCACCAATTGTTATACGGAGCACATCAGACGATGAAAAAGCTCCTCAACCTGACATCCATCCCATAATACAAGAGGGACGGTCGGCAACAATCTCTTCAGCTGGTCCGTCATTATCTCGGCTTGACAATCCGACAAAGGCAAGGCCCCTCAAGTGGAAGTAGAAGAAGAAGGAGATCCTGTTGAAGATCAGATGATCAACTTTCAGATTCATGCCGATGAAATGGCATTAAACAATCCAGAACTCGCCTGTCGTCTAATGAGGGCAGTCATTCTCCCAAAGGACTGGGAGATGACAAAATATCGTCGGATAGATGAAGTCCTTTCTTTCTATTCCAGCCTTTTGAAGAAAGATAGATAATTTTATTATCATTTGTTAAAAAAAACTTTTTCTGGATCTGACTGGATGATCTACTATTTACACAATTTGTCCATGAAGTTATTCTAGTTGAAGAAAGCATGGGTAGCTTTACTCGATTCCGCAAGGAAATGCACAATGAACTAGATGCTATCAAGGGGAAGAGGGACGTAGCTGAGGAATTAAAACAAGCTATTGAAAAAAAGTTAGAAGAGAGTGTAGCTCAGGCTACATCCTTGGAAAAAGAGTTAAAATCAATACGATCAAAGTTAGCTAATTCAGAGAGGAAATTGAAGAAAAAGAAAAAAAAACTCCGTTCAGCACAACTATTAATCAAAGAAACACTGACAATGACCGAAAATGCGGAGAAACGAGCCGAAGAGGCTGAAAAGAAAATAGAATTGGCTGCTACTCAGGCTGGAGAAGATTATAAGAAATTAGCAGTCTTCAAAGAAGAGTTGCATGAAGCTGGAGTAGAAAGTTATGACATCGGCTTTGAGGACTGCCTCAAACAAATGAAGAAGCATTATCCCGACCTCGATACCTCAAAGAGGACCTCTAACGAAACCGATAAGGAGGATCATGAAGAACAAGCCGAAGATACTTCTGCTCAGGATGCAACGGCCCCGACCTTGATTCCGGAATAGTCTAAATTGGAAACTACCGCACCTTCCTTGGATCAAGTCAAAAATTGATATATATATGTTTTCTTTTTCATACTTTTTAGATGATGTAAATGTATTTCCTTCTATATGAATAAAGAAACTTTTCTTTTTCAAACTGTATGGTTTAGCTCAAAATACTGCTAAGTACAAATAAATCAGCTTTTTCAATATCTCCAATCTTAAGTAAAAACTTTCTAAGTATAAAACCATTGGATATCAAATAGTGTAGATAGCTTTTCAAGGAAGGTCTGTTTGAATATAGAACTATCAAATAAGGTAGGTCTTTTTTAAAAATTTTCATAAGTATGAAAAATTTTCTAAGTATGAAACAATCAGATCTCCAATAGAACATATATCTTTTCAGGGATAACCTGTTTGAATATAAGGTCCGTAAAGGTAACGTATTTCTTTTTAAGAAAAATTTCCTCAAGTAGAGAATTGTCAGATATAATAAAGGCCCAATGTAAAGAAGGTTTCTAATAAAAATAAAGTCGTTGGAGTCTCCTTAAGAAAGGAGATGTTATTAGCATCTAAATCAGCTATTAGCATGGTAGCATCATTATACTACAAAAAGAAACCTGGCTCTGATACTATTGAAGGTGAAAAATACCTACACCTAGCATACAATATACAAGAAAAGAGGGCAGAGGATATGCATTTTAAAATATTTTTAGACATGCATAGCGGAAGGCTCTGTAGATAAATCTAAACGATCAACCGATCTGCTCGCAATAGGAACTAGTATAAAGATCTAGCATGCATATAACATCAAAAACAAGAAAGCAACACAAACATAAAGGTCATACCTCTATACCTCGGAGAGTGCTGGAGAGAAGCTGTGAAGAGCTGTGAGAAGGAGGAGGGTGCCCGAGCCACACACGTGTCTGGCCTCTACAGGATATCCACACCTGGGCTCGACTCTGATCAACTCCTTCGGAGTGCTAGCTCTTCAGGATCCTTGGCCGATCTTCTTCTTCTAGGAAGACTAGGAAGAGAGCAGGAACTCTTCCCAAAACCTCTCTTTCCAAGACCTAGCTTGATTGCTAGGTAGCACACACCCAATCCTTAAAGCTCTCACTCTCCTCAATCTTTTTCTCCCAAAATTTGTTGCCGTTCTTGTGTGTAACCCCAGCAGCCATCATAATGTCCGACATTTATAGGGGTAGCAGGGAGAGGGAGAAGAAGGAAGGAGGAGATATGAGAGGAGAAAATGGGGGAGAGGATCAAGGCCATGCCAAATGGGTCTAACCCATTAAGGCATGCATGACATTCATACCATAAAGCCTTGGAGCCAAAATTAGTTTGAATTTGAAATTCAAACCAGGTCAAAACTTGCCCAAAAACCTTACATAAAATCCATCCAAAAATTTTGCTCGTCACAGGAAGTGGCAACACTTCACCAAGTGTCGACACCTGCAAAATTCCAAGTATCGATACTTGGAACAAAGTCAATTATATTGACTTCGAGTGACGATAAACGATTCCCAATCATCGATTAGTCACAAAATTATATAGAAATCCTCTATGATGTGTGACCCCATAGGTTCGAACACTAAGCCGGTAGCACTGGAACATTTTCAGTACCAATCAAAGTCCTCATCTAGCAATGATACCCGATGTCTGGATAGGTCGAAGATGCAGAGCACCTCACAAGAACCTCTGGCATATGGTTGCCGCATAATTCATCCCTTTGACCTTACAATGCTCAGGATGACCTAGGGTTAAACTGCCACCCCAATTTGGTTTATCCAAATTATGTCTCAACCTCACAAATTCTGTGACTCCTCACAAGAACTATTTTGGCCAAGGTTTTGCTGAATTGAGACATAGTGAGTCATTCACTCCAAACTATTTAGAGAGGTCAATTCCATCTTGATCCACCACCACTCCACAAGTACTTGACTTTACCCAGAAACCTTCCATCACTGGATTAGAAATCCAGGTAGTTCGGTACCAAAGTACAGTGAGTTACTTGCAAGCTGCCATGGTGACCTCAGGTCCGAGGGACATATATATCCATATCCCTTCGCGAGCAACCCTTTGGTATAAGAGAGCTCTGCAGATGGTCACGTTCAGTGAGATGTCATACATTTTACTTGCATGTTACACCAGTGTCTCCACACTCCTTGGTTAAGAAGACAACCAACAAATGTAACATACAACAACCTACACTTGATACATTGTGATCCTATAACAATGTATCATTTGGTTTGAACCAGTTTAAGAACTATTTGATATATCCTCTCTATATCAAACAATGTAGTTCTAAGGACTCCATCACACAAGAGTTCTTATAAGAAAAGTAAATATGATGGACAGCCAAAATAAATAACTTTTATTTATTAAAAAGAATTCATATACAAATACAAAGATAGCACAACCATCTACAGCCTAGATGATTGGCTTTGGGACACAATTCCCAACATCTTTAATATAGCCAGAAATGCTAGACAGTGAAGGACATCGGAGGCCCCTTGGATTATCATATGTGCTTTGAAGCTGCCTAGATGGTCAAATGGATATGCTGTTCCATCATAGGACTCCAATTAAGGGATTTTAAAATAACGTGGAACTTTTTTTCCATAATCTTCTTGGAGAAAGGAGGTCTGGTGTCGCAAGTGACCATTCGATCTTCAACCTCTCTCCGATCATCAAGCCTGGTGACTTGCCGCTCCAAACTATGAAATTTTATTTCAAACTGATCCCTTTTCTAGCTGTCTCGGCTTCTCTGGGTGCCTCCAGAAGTTGATTCCTTGGAAGAGATCGAAAAGGATCCGGGGCGCTTCCCTTGATTCCAGCTTTCCTCGTGATCTTCAAGTCGAGAATTCCGCCATGCGGGGGATCGTCGGCTTGATGAAGGTTGATGATGGAGATGAAGGTTGATGATGGAGATGACGGCCTGGTCCCGGACATCAGATTTCATGGAGAGGAGAGCGACGACTGCCTCTAGAATTGACAGGGCGTTGCTGCCCATTGGCTGTTGCTTCTTAAAGATCTTGAACAACTACCGTCAAGGTATCCATTTTGTCCAAAAAAATTCCCAGCTATTGTCGATCCAAACTAGCAGCTGGTACAACATTCTCATCATCGGAAAACTACTCGTTTTTCTTAGGTGATGAGCAAATCCTCTCGGCAGACAGATTCTGTCTCTTTCCTTTTATCATTTTTTTTGAGATTCCTAAAAATTCTTAAATTCTTCCCCTTCCTGGTGCGCCAATATGTTGTTACCAAACCAACTTGACTTCGATGCACCGAAGGGCTTGCTCGATTGGATTCCAATTGATCCTGACTTTGATGCGCCAAAGGGCTCGCTTGATTGGGTTCCAATTGATCCTGCAAAACAAGTCCACTCACCGGATGGGATCCAGTGGGGGACACTCAGATATTTAAGTCAGCACAAGGGTTTGGTGAAATAGATAAGGAATCTCAGCGAAAATAGATAGAGAAAATGAGATTGAGCTCGTTGAGCTTGCTTATCCCCCTGGAGGCTCTTGTCTGCCGGTATTTATAGGCTCCGATCCTAACTGAATTTAGTTAGGGAGGCCTGAGGTGGTTAGTTCATTAGCAACTACCACGTGCATGGGATAACTATAATCAGTTATTCCGGTAGAGTGGCTTCCCCACTCTTTGTTATTTTCGTTCTTCGATCAGCTCAATAAATTGATCGGATTTAAATTATGACTGACTGGACAATCAGATCAGCCTTAGTTGTTGTTAGGCTTCACAACTAGATCAGCCTTGATAATAAATCCATCCTGATTGTTGAACGGTTTTATACCTTAATCAATTTTATGTTTTTGATCGACTTTATACCTTTGATCGGCTTCATGCCATAATCGACTTCGTGCCTTTGATCAGCTTTATGCTTTTAATCGGCTTTCATTATTTAATAAATTATAGATCACTGTCTGACCCGCTATAAATGGCCCTACTTCTTGTAACCCAACCCAACAGGAGCAATAAATTAGATATATTTCCGTAACCCACGTTGCATGGTGCATGAGAAAAACTACAAGAGTGAAAGAGAAAACCTTTATCCTTTCATTTTAATTAAATATTCCAAGAGATGGCCATCGAAATTAAAGGATTACAAAATTATCTAAACCTGGGATCGGCATCATCCCATATGTCACATAAATCTAATTACGTGATACTGTAACTAATTTGGCACCATATCCTGCCAAACTCTGCTTCTGCGATCATATCCGAATTAATTTGCACCGCAATATGCAACATTTGCTTCCCCGTGGATGTTGCCATAAAAAAATTTAGAACTACTAAGATGGTAGCGCAGTTGGTAGGCATTTTGCCTCCATCCTTTCGATCACGGGTTCAGGCTTGAGTCATACAGATTACTCGATTAAATCCAGAAATTTTTCCTGGAGTACGTGACTGGATGCGGAGGAGCGTTTTATTTCGGCACTTTAATAAGATGAGATTGATGTACTCATCTTCAAGTAAGGAGGATGAACGAAAAATATGATCTATATCGAACATGATCCGGTAGGAATGGATCCAGTAAAGATAGCTACGACGAGAATTTATTTATTTTAAGAAAAAAATAGAATTATAAATGGAGCATATTTTCAGCCAATTATAAATGGAGTACGTGACTGGATGCGGAGGAGCGTTTTATTTCGGCACTTTAATAAGATGAGATTGATGTACTCATCTTCAAGTAAGGAGGACGAACGAAAAATATGATCTATATCGAACATGATCCGGTAGGAATGGATCCAGTAAAGATAGCTACGACGAGAATTTATTTATTTTAAGAAAAAAATAGAATTATAAATGGAGCATATTTTCAGCCAATTACAAGAAATATAAACACCGTAAGTGCAAATATGACAGTCCCAAAGAACTAACAGGCATGCAACCAACTTCTTAAACATAAAAAAATGCCATTGGCGCGTGGCACAGCTAGTTACGTGTCTTTCCTTATAACAAGCTGACAGAAATTCGAGTCTAATTTTAGACATATTTTAATTAAAAAAATTAGAAAAAAATAAGAAAAAAAATAAGAAAAAAATAAAAATAAAATAAGAAAAGAAAAAAATTAATAAAATAATCCTGGAGTCCTGTTGGCTGGTGATAGTAAAAAAGTTAGGGATATATATAATAAATTCCGTTCACTCGACTGACGCCAATGATAGTCAAGTTAACGTACTCACCTTCGGGTGGGAAATGATTGCACCATATATCGAACATTTTTTGGCTGGAATTGGGAGACCGTTTGAGGATGGCCACACCCGGGATCTAATTCTTTCCCCTTTTATTTTATCAAAAAACAAGTATAAAAAAGTAAAAACTTCGAATAGGAAAGTCTTTGGAATTGTAGATGAAATATTAGCTTTAATATGGGTTTTTTTTTAAATAATATTTTTTAATATTTTATTTTCTAAATTAATGCCACCCCTCTTTTATTTACGGATTTAGATGTACGGATCCCAAAAAAAAAAAAGAAAAGAAAAAGGTGAACCCGTGATTTCAAAAAAAAAAAAAAAAAAGTTTGAAATGGCAGGTTCAACTTGCAATTTCTTGAAATCGCAGGTTCAACATACGATTTCTTCTCTACTTTTTTTTATTTTAAATTTTAAAAAAATAAAAAATTAAAAAAAAATTAAAAAAAATAAAAAATAAAAAAAATAATATTATACTATAATATATTTTTTTAAAATTATTATAACCTGCGATTTTACAGTCCGGTCATCGATCCGGCCACCGGTCTGATAGCCAGTCCGGATCCGGCCATCGATCCGACAGCCAGTTCGGCTGCTAGATCGGTGCCAGTCCGATCGCCGGTCTAGCTGCTAGTCCGGCCCTTGGTCTGACAGTCGATCACCGGTTCGACGATCGATTCGGTCACCAGGATCCGGCCACCGGTCCGACCAAATAAAAAAAATTAATAAAAAATTAGAATTTTTTTTAAAAAAATAATATGATACTATAATATTTTTTTAAAATTATTATAATTCATGATTTTAAAGCACGGTCGTCGATCCAGCCACCGGTCTGATAGTCAGTCCGGCTCCGGTCATCGATCTGACAGCTAGTTTGAGTACTACATCGGTAACAGTCCGATCGCCGGTCTAGCTGCCAGTCCAGCCACTGATCTGACAGTCGGTCACTGGTCCGACGGTCGATCCGGTCGCCAGGATCCGGCAACTGGTCTGACCGCCGGTCCGACCGTCGGTCCGGCCACCAGGGTCAAGGTGAACCAGTGATTTCAAACTCTTTTTTTAAAAAAATTTAAATATTATAAATTTATTATGTTATTTTAAATATTTTAAATTTTATTGTATTAATTTAAATATTTTATTATATTATTTTAAATTTTGTTATTTGTTTTTTTAAATTTTATTAGATTAAAATTTAATTAAAAAATATTTATGGGGTGCATTAAGAAGACATAATTTTTTTTTAATTCCCTAAATATCCTTTTGAAAATAAGCGGTAATGGCATTTTCATAATTAAATCAAACTTTATGAATAGCATTTTTATAATTAAATCAAATATTATGAAGGATATTTGGAAATAAAATCAAAATCACGAATTCGTAATTTTATCCTTAAAATGCTCTCCGTAATGTTTGATTTAATTAAGAAAATATCATTCATAAAGTTTGATTTAATTACGAAAATATCATTGATAGTTTATTTTTAAAATGATATTTAAGTAATTAAAAAAATTCTGTCTTTATTAAATGCAGCACGAATTTTCTTAAAATCATAAGTTGAATCTGCGATTTCAAACTTTTTTTTTTTATTTTTTTTGAAATTGTGGGTAGAACCTACGATTTCATCTTTTTCTTTTCTTTTTTTTTGGGATCTGTACACCTAAATCCATAAATAAAAATGAGATGACATTAATTTAAAAAATAAAATATTAAAAAACATTTTTTTTAAAAAAACCCTTTAATATGCTATGCGAAACCAAAATGACAGATGGAAGAAAGGTGAATAACTTCAAATATTAAAGTCTTTGGAAGATAGGAGCAGCACCATTCCGTAATAATTCTATTTTATCATATTTAATCAAGGCATAATCACTTCAAACATCACTTGTTACAAGTATATTTTAAATTTTAACATATAAATTCATTATATATAATTAAAATAATATTAACTAGGGCAGTCACATAGCTTTGGTATGAAGGCAGTCCAAAAGATCAAGAAAAAAAAATCCCTGAAAGGATAGAGGAACACTATCATCGTGGGACCATAACCAATCGGTAGAATGTTGAGCAACATAGGAGACAACCCAGTCTACAGCACAGTTTACCTGTCGATAGACATAGCAGGCTATAGCTGTCATAGGAAGCTGCAAGAACTCCCAAATATAATGAAGGAGAAGATAGACATCACATCGATTCGACCTGTCCTGAATCCAGGTAATAATAATAGAAGAGTCACTCTCAATAATAATCCTATGAGAATGCAGATGCTGGATAGCTTTGATGATACCACCCCATACAGCTCTGAGTTCTGCTTCTGGGATAGACGGGTCATGAAGAAAAAAATTTCTCAATCGCAAGAAGCCTCCCATCATCATCCCGAATGACATAGCCTGCACCACCATCAGCATCGCGAACACTGCCATCAAATTTTATCTTGACAAACCCTAGAGGAGGGGGCTCCCAGGAAAGTAAATGCCCTCCGAGCCGCTGTCGAGAAAGCATGAGAGTCCCAGAAATCTGGGGTTGCAAGGGAAGCGACAGTATCAAACTAGTGATACTCTATCACCATGAACTTGGCTCTCTGAAAAACCCGATGAGCCGGGATGGCCTCAGCCTCAAAGATCATCGCATTTCTAGACAGGCAAATCTGATAGGCAATGTAAGCAACAAGATGGCTCTCTTGTGTCAAACTTTGGTGGAGAAAATTAAGGAATGAGCACAGCTATAAACCATCATCGACATCCCAAGGCCAACTCCCAGCAAGCCTCCAAATCAACCTCAATCTGGGGCAACTTAGGATCGCATGCTCAGTGGACTCATCCTGACTACCACACATTGGGCAAGACACTGGCAACTTTATACCTCTGTGCCTGAGAAGAGTCCTCGTAGGAAGATGGTTCCAAGCCATCTTCCAAAGGAAAAGATGCACTCTCGGGTGAACGGAAAGTCTCCATATTCAAGCGCCACAAATCTCGTATCAGAATGTCCCCTACATAAATCATAAAGGGTGCTTGAAAGAGACTTGGGGCAGCAAGATAAGCTCCAGACCCTCAGGTCCTGGCCCTGGTGATTCAAAATCGGGACAGCAAGAATCTGGGAGGCCAGCTAGCTCTCAAAAAACTTGGATATCTCCTAAACTCTCCAAGCCCTACCGTCATCCGTCAATAGATCGCAGACCCGAAGATTGGCACTGACTTCCGTACTCACAAAGGTCAGTCACCTAGATAGAGGAAGAGTAGGAATCCATGCATCATGACTGACATCAATCATGGTCCCATCACCATCCAAACATCTGACATGGGCCATCACAATAAGGGCACGGGCACAAATCTCCCTCCAGATACAGGAGCAACCGTGGGTCATCTGAATCTGGGACCCTGACTCCAAGCACCATAGCGGGCTCTCATCACCCTACTCCACAGATAGTTGGGCTGGAAGAGATATCTAACAGCATATCTTGCAATGGGAACCTCCCTCACCAAAAGGGACTAGATCCCGAGACTACCATCCCTGACTGGCCGGCATATAGTATCCCAAGCCAGAAATGAACACTATGGCTATCATATCTGGGCCTCCATAGGAAGTTACAGAAAATATGCTCCATCTCCCTCAAGCAAGAGCTAGGAATCAGTGTTCATCAGGAGGTAAATAGGAATAGAGCTAAGGACAGACCTGATGAGAATAAGTCTACCCATCACAGAGAGAGTAGAAACTTGCCAACCCTCAAGACGATCACAAACCTACTGCATCATGGGTCTACATTCTGTCCTCCGCAACCTCCCCCTAGTTATAGGGATGCCTAGATAAGTAAGAGTCCCAGACTGTTCCGAAATCCTAAGTCTAGTCAGGATATCCAACTTCGCTCGGATATTTGTTCTAGGGCTAAAAATAATAGAGGATTTCTGCAAATTGACAAATTGTCCAGACCCATGGTAATAGGACTCCACAACAGAAGCAAAGCATCTAGCATTCCAAAGCGAGGCCTAACCAATAAGGAGACAATCATCTGCAAAAAGGAGATGAGAGGATGGGCTCCAAGAGCAGGCCAGTAAAGCTCCAATAAGGAACTCTGGACCACACCCTTCAGAGCCCGAGAAAGAGCATCAGCACATAAGATAAACAAGTAGGGGGACAGGGGACAACATTGTTGGAGATTGATCATCGAAGGGAAGTAATCAGTCGAAGCACCATTCACCAAAATGGCAAAAGTAGGGTCTTCAACACAGTCTATGGTCCACCTGATCCACCAGTCCTGCAAGCCAAAGTCATGAAGAGTTCGTCGAAGGAAGTGCCAGCTCATCCGGTCGTAGGCACACTCCATATCAAGCTTGATTGCCATGAAACTCCTTCGAGACGGGGCACGCCTGAGATCATGTATACATTCCTGGGCAAGGAGGATATTATCGATAATACAACGATCACTAATGAAGGTCCCTTGCTCATGACTAATGAGACAATGCACAATCATCTACAACCGCTCAACCAAAACCCTTGCATAGATTTTATAAAGAGTGGTACAGAGGCTATCGGCCTGAAGTGGCTTGGAGAAAAAGCATAAGGTCTCTTCGGGATCAGAGTAATCAGGATTTTCTTCCACTCAGGGATACCAAAACCAAAAGCTACATGTACAGTCTCGACAATCTCACCTCTAACAATGGACCAATACCGATGGAAGAAGAGTGGAGGGAAATCATCCGGGCCAGGTGATTTATCCTTTTCAAGGGACCAAAAGGCATCCCCCACCTCCAAAGAAGATACAAGGAGAATGAAATTCGAGTTCTCCTGATCAGAGACACGGTCCAGTGGATAAGGACCCTGGCAAGACACATCCTCCCCAAGAAGAAGGTTCCATCTGGATCCAAAATACTAGAATATCCACTCACTGATCATATCACTGTCAGTCACCATAGTGCCATCATCCTCTCTTAGCTGCCTTAATATGATTGGATAACCTCCGGATCATAGTAGCCTGATGAAAGAATTTGCTATTTCTGTCTCTTTCCTTGATCGATTGCACTCTAGATTTTTGCCTCCATAAAGTCTCCTGCTGTCTCAGAAGAGAGTGGTGGGAGGAAAGACAACGATGAAGCATCCCCAAGTCAGCCTCCTGGAGACCCCCCTCTTGATCCTCCCGCCTCTGAAGCTCAGCAATATCAGTCTCCACTTCCTTTATCCGTCTAAAAATGTCACCAATTTCCATTCCATTCCACTAGATAAGCCTTTGCCTAGCTAACCCTAACCTCCGGATCATCCGATACCTTGCATCCCCATGAATCGGCAAGCTCCAAACTATCCTGATCAACTCCCAAAATCTAGGATAGAAGGTCCAAAACTTCTCAAAGCGAAAAGGGGGCCTAGCCAAACGTATACCATCAGTAGTGATAAGAAAAGTGCAGTGATCTAATGCAATCCTCGGGAGGTGCTGAACTTGGTGTCCCGGAAAGCGTTGTAACCAATCAACCGATCCAAGAGCCTGATCGATCCTCTCCTAAACTCTGGTACTACTGGACCAGTTATTGCGCCAGGTAAATCGAGATCCATAATAACCCAGGTCAATCAGGCCAGTATCATCCATAAACTCTTTGAAGTCTCTGAAGTCAATGCTATCCACATACTGTTTGCCTCCCATCTTCTCATGAAAACTTGCAATGAAATTAAAATAACCAACAATAAGAGAAGGTAAGCCTTGGGTAACTAACATGGAGATCTCATGCCAAAGCCTCCGCCACTCCTTATACTCAATGCTCGTGTACACGCCGGATAGAAGCCAGGGATTGGCCATCTGGTCCGAGATCACCATGACCACCTGTTACTCGCAATTGTGAAAAGCATCAACCCTCACAAAGCCCCACCTCCACATCACCAAGATACCTCCTGAAAGGCTCCTGAACTCAATGGCATAGGTGCTCCACATGGGATGAAGCCACTGTCTCATCCGATCTAGGCTCCTCCCAGGCAGATGGGTCTCAAGAAAAACACAGATATCAGGACAATATTGGTGAGCCAATCTACCAAAAGTAGTTTGGAATGTAGGTTTCCCTATACATTAGAAATTCCAAATCAGGAGCCTCATGGTGACACATTATGTGGAAGGGGGTCCACTTTAGAATGCCCCTCAATTTGCTCCAGTATATCCCCCTCTGATGAATCCACCATCCTGGAGGTGCCATAACCTGCCTCCTGAATGGCCTGTCTCAATCTCCCCATAGCCTCCTCATGGGACACACCTTACGGCTCCACTACCATTGCTAGCTCCTGTGTCAGAGATCCGGATTCAACCCAGGACTCCGACACTGCAGAGTCATCTGGGTTGGGATGTTAGCCCCCTTCCGTGAGCCACCTGTCGAGAAGATGAAGGTTCCTTGATCATCCCTTGCAGCCGAAAGTAGAACCTCAGCTTTAGGAATGCGTAGATCTATGGTGACATCCTTGTTTTTCCTTTCAGGTTCCTTGTCGGGTCTTGACATCTTAGACTTTATAGAGCTATGCTTCCTCCCCGCCATGGCCAGATGATTTATAGGAGACCGACACTTTTTGAGTGGCCCGGATCTCTATGTCTCCCTACCGGGTTCTTCCTCCAATTTGTCCAATCCCAAGTTCTCAGAGTCACCTTGCAATGGTCCAAATCGGTCCAATAACCCAGCATTCAAACCCACACCCCTTTCCTCCAAGGATGTTGAAGGACGAGAAGGGGACCGCCGACAGGCGACCTTCGCTAGCTTGGACCACCCTCGCATCCGGAGCACCATCAAATTTTTTCCCCCTAGGCTTACGGGTTCCTTTCCTTTCCTCCGCGAGCTTGAGTCTGAATCACCCTTGATGTCCTCCTTCCCCAAACCGTCCACCTTATCCACAAATGGTAGCCATCGCCAAACAGCAACTAGCCAAGGACCCAGCTGTATCCGTGCATGATCTCTTCCTCCCTTTGCTCATCAGCACCAGCCAAATTATCTAGTTGAAGCTTTCTTGGTACTCCATCACCATTGACCAAACAAACATCCCTGGTGGTGTGAAAAATTTCATATTTGAAGCAGATCCCAGACAGGTTTTCATAGACAAATCGCTGCCATCGACTGCCTTTCGGACCACCAACCAAAACTCCCAGCCACAATGGATGAGAGAGGTTGATGCGAACAGCAGCTCTGGCAAATCCTAGTAGCTGGCATTAAGTAGTACATTAATCCAGAAAAACAAACTCACCGGCTCAGCTGGTAATCCATCGTAGTGTCTCCGTCCCCCAGAGTTCGACCAAAAGAAGTGGGAGCCATATCCAAACCATGGCATTCTGGATCGCCGTCTCTGCCGGGATGAAGCATGGTCGCCACGGCTTAAGAGCAAGAAGATGGCCGTTGACGACCCAAGGCCGGTGTAGAACCCTGTCACGGCCTCCTAATTCCTTGAACCAGAACAACAGGAAGCCATTATCAAGATTGAAGCCCTCCACGTCGCCCTTCAAGCTCCCCTGCAGCCGGAACTCATAGACAACAGCTTCTGCCCGGAGCTTCCGAACAAGGAATCTAGCCACAAGTCCCTTAGCAATCCAATCATTAGTTTCATGCTTGATCTCCTCCTCCAGCAGTTCGACGACCTCGGGGAAGCGGTGGATGAGCTCCTCGACAACGTCCGGTGGGGATTCCAAAGAAACCCACACCGACCGATCGGAAGAGCCTTAATCCTGCCGAAAAAATGATGATCCCCTAACGCCGACGAGCCACCGATGTTCGTCCTGCTGTCGGCCATCCTCCGTCACCGTTCACTTTCGAGCACCACGCAATCGCCAGCGATCAGGCACCGAAGAAGAGCAAGAATCTTTTTCCGAATGAACCTCTGTAAAGTGAAAAAAAAGATGAAGCGATCGCCTACGAACTGAGAATGGGCATACTATCTAGATTCAATATCCGCCAAGTATCAAATTCTTATAATTCTTTTTGCATTCAAAATTACACATTCTAAAAGTTTATTATATCTAAAAAAACAAAAAAATAATTTAATTTTTTTAAAAAAAATTCTCTAAACCTGTTGCAAGACTTCTTTAACTTAATTTTAAATTTTTTTTTGCAAACATCAAAATTTTTAAATAAATTTTAAATATTTTTAAAATAATAAATTTAATATATAATAAACTTTATTAAATAAATTTTAAATTATATTAAATATTAAAATTGTTATGATCCATCTGCCCGGGATTTAGTTTATTATAGAGATTTAACATCAGTGAATGTACAATATCATCCATAACAATGATTTCTATAGATGTCCAGCAAACGCCATAAATGCGATGGTGTCACTAAATTGCTTTCACATGATTATAAAAAAAAAAAGTTATGTTACCCCCGCCACCCCCCCCCAACACACAAAAAATAAAATAAAATAAAATAAAAATAAAAATAAATAAAAATAAAAGAATAGATCTGGGTCACAGCCATTGCTAATGAATTTTCCCTTTTTATTTAAATACTATCAATAATCCCTCAATTTATTGGTCATTAAAAAAAAAAAAAGAATGCTACAATAGAACCACATGCTATTAGAACTAATTTGTAGAAGTTGCTGTATAATTTTGAAAGCTGAAGGAACTCCTCACCGTCTCTTCCTCTATATCCATTCCCATGCTCTAGGGCTTATGATTTAGTCCATGAAAAAGCTTCCATTTCTGTAATAAAATAACTGCACAATTGGTTAAATTAACATCAATTTGAAACTGTTTCACTCTCCATGACTCCATCCATCCAGTAAGACCTAATCGCTAGTGCATTTCTTCGCTTCCTGTCTCAGCCATCTGGAAAAAAAACAACTGGGATGAAACTGCCTCTCCAGGAATTTCAAGTCAAATGGTGATCTGAAATCTGCAATTGAACTTAGCTAATAAAAACTTTAAACATCAAGCTTTGTCAACCACTGATCTCGAGGAATTTTGTAACAAGATGGATATGAGCAACGAGGCCCAAGGCAAGTCGAGGCAGGCACCAAGACATTAAGCACATTCTGCTCAGAAACAAATACATTGTTAGGAGATCACACAGCTGTATTCTATACTTCACAAAAAAGGGAACTCCCATGATGCAAATGTAATAATATCTTCCTGACTGCATTACCCAGACTGAGGGGAACTGTTCTTTACCATAGTTAAAAATTATGTTTACATGTGAGGTATGTATAAAATTAGACAAGGTTTGAAAGAGGGGCTAGGGCAGAAACGAATTCTGACAATGATATAGCATCACTTGCCAATGATATCTTGTCATGAGAATATAAACCTAGAAAAAATGATTTAATAGAAGGCATTTATTTTAAAGATCTATGTTGTTCTATTTTCATTTCAATTTTCTTTGATATCTGTCTACAAAGTTTCAAAGCAGGAGTACAGAGGCTTTAGTTCCTAACAATTTTGGAGAGAATCCAAACAAACAGATGCTCAGATTTATCAGCAAGATCAATATTTAATATGCACATAGATTTGATGACACACATACAAATGGATAATAATGTAGCAGAAAAGATGAATATAGATGCATTGAATGTAAACATACAACTGCAGCACAGCTGAACATTGAATTTCAATTTCAACTCTTCCAAACAAGAAATAACAGAAATATCTGAATGTCTCTTCTTTAATTATGCATCATCATATTTTGATATTCGCCCAACTTGCAATCTCACTTGTGATTGAGGATACTTAAAGTTTTGGTCCAAACACATTAATTATCAGCTGTTATCTAGGTAAAACAAATAACTTGTGATACTTTTTGCAAATGATGAAACATCAAAATCCTATAATGAAAGCTACAAGGCACCCTTTAAGGCTTAAAGCATCAAAACTATTAAAAAAAGAAAAAAGAAAAAAAGGAAGAACACATCATGAGGCTCACTAGTAAGCCCTATTCAGAGCTAATATTTGTTCCCTGCTCAAAGGAAACAAATCAGGCAAGTGCCTTTTGATTATATCTTAGAAGCCAGATTTATTGCAACATAGTAACATAAATGTAATACCTGCAAAGCTATCTTTTGCTGAGCCCCTTTCTTCTGAAGCATGTCACTGTCAGCCTTGGTGGCACGACTTATCAGTTTATATTCATGGCAGGCAGCTCCTTCCCATTGATAGCAGGAATCACGTCACAAGCTACGTCATAATCTGGCACAATGACAGCCCTGAGCTGTATCTACGTCACAATGACTGATGGTGCATGAGGATGCAAGAGCAGCTGCGGTCGGAGTATGCAGGTGATGAAGTAGATCTATCAGCTGCATAAATCTAACTCAAAGTCTCATCATGTATCTTGCAAATATTAATCAGTTACATAATTAAAGTACCATGCTGTGCATCACTTTTCTGAGTACCAACATGCAACAGCACAGAAGATATGAACCTTGTCAAAGATCGGGAAATATATGCTTAGCAATGTGATCCTTCCCTTAAGTAGACAATGTTGGGTACTTTCATAATGGACAATAAAAATGTTTTTCTACATCTTGATCACACTTGCATGTTTGTGCATCCAGATGAATATTGGTATTAGCTAACCTCACATATGAAGCACAATATACATATATTTAGAAATAAAACATACTATATGCCTAGTAACAACATCCTTGACAGGCTGACTTATTAAAAAGTTTTATGATGATGCTCATTACTTGCAAGTCGTTTCACAATTTTATAGTGGTCTATATTATTCTATTGGGAGTCCTAGAAAATTTTACAAGTAATCCATGGTTCTCTAAAATTTTTCTGGATTTTGCCAAATCATCAACATGCTGCCAACAATTTTTAACTGATTTCCTCTATTCTTGATCTTCTAGTCTCAATGTCAATCTCTCATACTTTTGCCAAGTTAATGAATTTTTGCCCTTAGCGGTTTATTCCCAGACTAAAATTTATCACACACTATACCATGACTGCACTTCTCTATTGTTTAATGGGAAAAACTTTTGATTACTAGATTTTTCTTCTAGTGCCTCCCACCAACTGGCATTTTATTTTTGTTTTGCCATGTTTTTCTCCCAAGAGTCATTCTCTTGCTCTTCTTTCTACCTTAAGAAGAAGGCTTTAAAGAGTCCAGATGAACTAATGCTTTAAAGAGTCCCAAATTCTGAAAAACAGGTCTAATTTCCTAAAGAAGTTCCGTCATAACATAATATAAAAAGAAGGAAGATCTCTACCATCCAGGGATCACAGCTATTCATCTTTATCCCAAGTTGTTAGCACATGCCAAACATTAGGTAAACATAAAAAGGAAAAAAAATGAATCTCAGAAAAATATTTTGCAATTGATCACCAGGGAGCATTAGAAAGCTACAAGGATTGATGGTTTGATGTAATCTTAAAAAGAAGCCAGCCGATAAAACCTGAGTTCACAAATAGCACAAAACAGGTCCCGGAGCCTGAGGATACTATAGGCACCTTAAGGCAGTACTAATTGTAATGCAATACATGATTCTACTTGATGAGAGTCCCAGTTAGTGCAGTTGGTAAAGTCATTGGCAGTTGGATACCAATGACCTAGGTTTGACCACCCCCTTCCCTCTTTTTAACTCACCCACCCAATTTTGGCCAGGTTTTCTCCTAACCTATTTCCATTAGGAAGAAACAAGGGGAACAACATTCTACTTGATCTTAACGGAGAATTATGGCATATAAACTAACTGCGGCTTGTCTCTGATTCCTCTTGGAAGTGCACCTAGGCTCTTCAAACACCCCTCTTGAGGCATCCTCATCCACATCATCTTCTTAAACAATCGACCAATGACTTTGGTTTATCCTAAAAAGACGAAGATGGTGGATTGCCTAGTGTTTGATGATTCCACTTGACAATCTAAGCTGTATTAGTCAGACCTACACCTAGGCCTAAGCTTAATAGTAAAGCTACTCCTGGGCAAGATTATCACATAAGCATCTAATTACAATATTAATGCCATCACCATCCCCCCACTCCACACATAAGCTTACTTTCATAGTCCCATCTAGATTCATCCTCAATAACTTCCCATGGCTTTCCTTTCTACCTTCAAACTAGCGCTAATCATGGGCCAGGCTTGTGCACAGAAAATGTTAAATTTTAAAAAGGCCCTAAAGCCCAATTAAAAATGAATAGAGTTTAAGCCTAAGGCCCAGCCCATGATGTAACAACCTAGGGACTCATTCAAATTGGCTAGCCGAAAGGTATTATTTGGATTCGATGATCATGTATAAGTATCCAAGATCTTCTCAGCGAGTAACTGATATGGAACTAAATACACGCCTGCACGGTCTCTTACACATGATCAGCTCTACTTCAAACACATGGGCAAGTATGAAAGCTAATGCAATTGTCAATTCTGAAAACTACATCCCAAAAATTTGATTTTTATTAAACCATGTACTCATGTAATGAACTATTTAAGAGCCTGAAAATTCAGTTAAAAAATCCAGACACCATGCATTTTGGGACAATGCAGCACATAAAGAGAAATTAATATCCGTAATCACGTAACAAATTAAAAGGATTGGCCTCAACTATCAAGAGGCTGTACAAACAACTGATAATACCACATCTTATTCATTTAAGTTCCTTAAAAAAAGCTATTATAGCTAAAAAGAAATCAAGAGCATGGAACTTCAATTTTAGAGCAAAACATAAGGATACAAAGTATACTATTACTTACCCTTCACAAAGTCGAAAGATTTTGCAAAGTTGAAAGATTTTGCAAACAGTGCAAACCCATTGTTTTCCAGACACAACAGGCTGACAGCAATGTTTGCAATTATGCTGCAAATGGACCATTATAAAGTCTTCATGAGGCGGATGATTTCTCCAAGCCGATAAAATACAAGATGTAATAAAATTGTGTAATTAGAAATAATAAAAAGATATGAAGGTGATCAGAATATAAATGTTGTATGAACAGACATGAAACATAAATCTATTGCACTATATTCTCCAAGTTCAAAAATGAAAATCAGGCCTCATAAATAATATGCACATTCACCAAGAAATGACCCTGATAAAGGATAGAGTGATGGACCACAAACTGAGATGGTATGAAAATCTGTAACTAAATTAAAGGAAATTGCAGCAACAAAAGTGGACTCAGATTTGCGCATACAACAGAAAGGGAAGACCTGACAAAACCTAAATAGGAATTTGATTTTGGAAGGCTTGACTGACAAATGATGCAGCCCTTGCTAAGATAGCATAATGAAATTAGATAAGCCTTGTTGTTTATGGTTCTAGACCTGACAAAACCTAAATAGGAATTTGACTTTGAAAAGGCTTGACTGATAAATGATGCAGCCCTTGCTAAGACAGCGTAATGAAATTGGACAAGCCTTGTTGTTCATGGTTGAAGACATATTAATTACTATATAATCATGAGGGAATAAAAGCTGAATTTGCTGTTGTAAACCTCTTAACAACAAGACAAGCAACAGCCACAACCAACTAAATTTAGAACAGCATACTTGAAATGAACCTACAAATTGAAGCAATAACAAACAGAAACTTGAGGATTTAAGGGGAAAAATTTACTTGGTGCATCAGAAGAATATCCTTGGTGTTTTGAATTGGAGAATCAAGTCTGGCAGCCCTTAGCACCGTTTCAATTGCTGCCCTTGTCCCTTTCTTTTGTGAAACACTCTTATCTCCTTTCTGCAGGAGTATCTCTGCTTCTCCTGGCCAGTAATCACTATCAAAATATCAAACGACCTGCAGTAACTTTGGCCTTACATTCACTAGCAGGTACAAAAAAATGGTCACAAACTGGAGTGCTCCATAACAACTTTCTGCTTTGTAGCCTTTTTTATCATTGTATGGTACTTGAAGGTGATGTGAATTAGGTTAAGCTGAACAGGACCATAAGAAATTAAGCCTACAAACATACATGTATACATGTTTGAGGCTCACCATTCTCAAAGTTCATCAGATTGTGACATCTTCTGTGTAGTAGGATGACAGTACATAAAAAAATCATCCCGCTTCGGAGATGGACAGGCCCATATATAGCAGCTAGTAAACCCTCATTTCTTGCAGCAATCAAGGTACCCTATCCGACAAGAGAAATATATGAAGATCTTATCAGTCTTCTTTTTCACATAGACCCTTCTCTTCTAACAGAATGGATAAAAGAAAAGTTGCAGTGTAGATTTGCAAGGCCATAAAAATATAATCTATTCATGCCAGAATTTCATGATAAACAAAGGTCTGTAATACCTCCCCAGTCACAGCTTTTATTTCAGGCCTGAAATATTTGACAGAATCTATATATGAAAGAAATAAATGCCTTTGGTTTGGGCATGCACATTCAGATCCATATTCTTGAACATACATGCCAAGGAGACAAACATCCACACCTTCAATCTTCTGAAACAATAGAACAGCCTGAGTTTTTTTTTTTTTGAAAAAAAAGGAATAAGCTTGGCATGGCTTATCAATAAGCACTATTAATCTATCTGATCTACATGATAACAATAGCAACTTGCACAAGAGGAAAACATAAAAAAAGGATAAGTGATTCAGGATCTATACCTTTGATTTGTAAGGAAATTCTGCAGGGCACTTTTCTTCTTTAAAACCTCATGAAAATATCGTTTCACTTCCAATGTCTTGTCAATTGATGACACCACTCTAACAGTAAGACCCTTGGCTCCTGGCACCTGATATGATAATGTAAATTACAATAAATCCCAGTCCACTCTTGCTATTTCTTGGTTTCAAAACCATGTTGATATTCAAAATATGTAGTTCTTGCATTATAACATCAAATTCAGAAGTATGGGAGGTAACCTAAGAGAGAAGTGGAACAGGCTCATGTCAGACATACATACCGGACATGTGAAATACATGTTAGAAAATATAAAAAAGAATTTACAAAATTAGAGAATACGAAGATAAAGTACATGGATTAGACGAAAAACCTCTAAGTTTTTTTAAAAAAGAGTCAAATTGGTTGGGGATGTAGATGAGAGATGTGTAGAGATTTTTTTAAAAAAGAGTCCAACTAGTTTGGATGCCTTAGAGAAACCATGTAGATGAGAGATAGACATGTCTACTGTATCAACAGTGGGACAAGCAGTCTGTGTAACAGTGATAGCACCCTGTGAAACATTTTTCAGTCTCATTCTAATGGAAGAACAAATACCACATAAACTTTCATGGAACCCTCTGTAGTGATCAAACAACTTCTTATATTTATCACACTGTGTTGTACAGTGACTGTTGTTACAATTGAAAATGTACCTAACTTTCTGTTTCATAACCATGAAAGAAGGTAATTTACATTTTTCTTCTTCACTCAAACAAGTAATGACATGTTCGTATAAAAGTAGAAGCCTGTGTATCATAGGGTACTGCCTATTCCCTTGTGGAAATTCAGATCGACTGTCAGTTGCAATCCCATTAGACAAGAAAGCTGAAATCTTGCAAGTTTCTCAATAGAATATCGAATTTGTTGTTGCACAGTTGCATCCTGTTCTCTAAGAGGTTGCAGTAGCACCGCTCCTGCTAAAATGTAACTGTTCATCTAAACTGGCCCATTTAGAAAGCTTTCTGATTGCAGGATACCTAAAGTCCCATTATCTGTCAATAGCTGTTGCTGCTGAAAAAAACTTATCATTTTGAAAAAGCCGAAGCTGATCAAATAGCTTTTGCGGCAGATGAGAGCATTGACAGGACTGTTGGGATTCTTTATTTAGTTGCTGATTCTGAAGTAGATTTCCCTGTTCTGAAGAATGTGATTGAGTACCCATATGAAGTGATTCAATAAGGCTTTTTTGAGATACCTGTAGAAACTGTTGCAAAGTCTGCATAACTGAATGAGAATGCAGACTCCAGAGTTCATTGTCAACTAATATTCCAGACATGATGGGTTCATTATTTCAGAATTCCCGCTCAAACCAAATGATGATGGAGATTTATCAGACATTCCAGAAGAAGATTTGCTATCAGGCATGAAATGCATATCACCTGTCAACTCGAGTCAAGAAATTAAACTAGAGACATGATGATTCCAGATGAGATTTGTTTGTTTTAACTGTCGCATATCTGCTCAAAATACAGCTATAGAGAGCTTAGAAACTTACCATAGAAACAGGACTCCAAGCATCCTTCAGATGCTGCTTCTTCGTCACTTACTTCAACAACATTTCTGGGATGAACTAGTCCAGATTTGAGAACGTTAGCAATTCTGTAAGAAGGAATCTGAGACATGCTAGGCCTCATTTTATCACTAATGCTATTTAACACATGGTTGTTGTGGCATCCAGTATGCTGCTTTGATGACATCCCAGCATCATCATTAGAGTCAAATCCCTGGTACCATGTCTACATGATGTGGACACTGGTTTGGGAATATGGCATCCTGCAATACCTTCTGGCCAAGGTATAGCATTCCCACCAGAACCAAGAGACACACTGGCAACTATGGGATGGTGTTCATTTGGTAGATATCCTGCAAACATAAGTTTTGTGATTGCAAAGTTAGAAGGATACTGAGAACTTAATAAAATTATTGCCATGCAGTTTACAACTTACAGTGAGAGGCAGATAAGCCATTATCACACACTGAGCTGGGAAAATGATTGGTGTTCAATGAGGAACTATGAAATGTGTTAAATGCCCCTTTAGCAGAATCAGTATTTAGAATAGTATAATGGAGAGGAGCTGGGGAAGAAGATGCTTTCATATTTTGAGGCATTTCTGACCTCCATGTCGTTGAGCCTATTGATGAAGGAGAAACATGGCAAGCCACATCTTTTCTTTCATCACCAAGCAAATCAACCAGTCTGATTTCCAGTGTATTCAGATTCATATAATGCAACTGAATGCATAAAGACAAACATTAGTTTGTAATATTCCAAAAGATGCAACATATGGATTACTGAACTAAAATATGCAATCATAGATTATTGCTCATCATGACAATCTTGATAATCTTAAACAGTAACAGAACAACAAAGTGCCAAAGCTGTAGCCATGATCATGACCAAGAAACACCATTCCAACTAACTAAAATCAGTTTTGTGAATCCATCTTAGAAGTTCACAATGGTCAAGACTCAAGAGTTTAAGTAGTGTCTTATGTCGGCTGCTGCCAAACATTTTTTTTCTTGCTTGGGTTTACACAGACTAAGAATCATACAACACCCTAAACCAAGAAAAACCTGTAATGAAGAAACAAGAATCTACCCCACCTCCCCTCCGCATCGCAGACTTCTGTTAATCCAGATCCAGTACTAAATAGGTGTGGCACGATTTGAAGATGGGCGGCCAGTCCAGTTTAGAACTGAAGGCACCAGATAATGGTGACAGGATAAATAAAAATCTGCTATGCCTGACTCAAGACTATAAAGAGATGGTCAAAAGGGAAAAAAATGGTGTGACATAGTGCATAAAATTTCTGAGTATAATGTCACAAACCTGTGAATCAGCTGTTGCAAAAAGTTTTCCTCCAATACTTGGGCAAATTTTTCCCTGTTCTCTACCCGTGCATAACAGTATGGTTTCTTGATTAAATATTTTAAACAAAAAAAAAATGATTAACATATTATTGAAACATTGTCGTGACATTCACGATGTACAAACTTTCAATTAAAGAAAATTTATTCCACAATTTATAAATAAAAAATTCTTTTCATTTTCATGGTTGGCTAGAGTATTCTGTAAAATGCTTCCTTCAAATTTGAATGGAAAGATAACCAATGTGGTAATACCCAGAAAGAAATTGCACGCTTGCATTTCAATATACAGAGACCATTAACTATAAATAATAATTAATAGAATGTTTCATAAAATCAGAATTCTCAAGGGTGAATGGAGCTTAAATAGTTATACATACTTACATTTTACCACGTTTAATGCCATGTACAGTGGACATCTTAGGATGCATATCCCACAAATGCAGAATATCTACTCCAACCTGTAAAAGAGATTGCAAAGTGTTGCCATTATGATGGAAGACGGGACTTAGCATGCCCCGATTGTCTTGATTTGGCAAATGTATGAAGGCCTTCTCACATAAGATATCAGCCATCACAACTACTTAAGTCACCTAAGATGCATAATTCATCGTATCAACATTCAAAACATTCTATTAATCAATGAAACTATCAGAAATAAAATCATAAGAAGAAAGATGAATCGGTGTCTGGATAGACAAAGATAGTCATACACCTTAAATCAAGGTTTGCCATACCGGTTGGTATCGAACCATGCTATATCAAATGTACCATATCATATTTGACGTACCATACCATATTGGTACCAAACCAGTATGCTATCTCATACCGGACCGACACTTAGTATGTTGTCTTGTCCCATACTGAATTGCATACCAACATCAATATGGGTTCGATACGAAGATGGTGAACCTTGCCTCAAATCAATGTTATAATTAAAGATTTATGTCCCATCTCCTAGGTCCATCTTGGTTTGAGGATTGTCCCAAATTAGTCCAAAAAAAAATAAAAAATCGATGTCCTAGAAAGTTAGACCATCTCTAGGATGGAATTGTCCTGATCCATCATCACCAAAAGGGACTCAGATGATCCACTCTAGAAAGACTTGGGATCCCTAATGTGTCTTAGGACCTCGTTTCTCTCTTGTCGAGTACCATATTGGCAAGACATTTTCAAGGACAAAAAACCTTGGTTATAATGACAAGAAGTTACATTAATCCATAGTACATTTCGTGGCGAAATCAGATATGGTGACAACCAATAGTCCACATGGAATTGTCCATATAGAATTGATCAAACAACCACCAGATGATGAGCACTTAACAAACCATTGTTTAAGCAACACAACACTCACCCTGATCACCATGGAATCCATTACCAAATGGTTAATCCGATTGGGCTTCAATATTCAAATGCAACCGATCGTGAATACATTGATTATAAACCAAAAAAAAAATAGCAAAATTATAATGTTCCATTAATCCATCATTCCAACACTCTGTAGTTTGAAGTTCAGTTCAATGGCTCATATCATGCTGCACAGCTATAGAAGTCATAATTCTTCGGGTTGTGCTATTTGGTTTCACTATTTGAACAATCCATACGGGCACATTTATTGCAAATCAAAACAACCAGTAAATCAAAAGTTTTGACTCTTCCATTAGTCAAAAGATCAAGTCATTTTTGTCAGTCTCAATTTAATACTGGTGACCACTACAATTATTACAAAACACTACACAGTTTGAAGTTCAGTCAGCGTTCAATGAGCTATGACATCACATACAAATCAAGAATTCCAGGATTATACCACTTGACTTGGACTTGGCCTGCCAGTAAGCCAAACCTATATGGTGCTCCAATCTCACATACACAAAGAAGCCAGCTAATGAATGCCAACAGTGGAAACCAAAGCCACAGTCAAGGAAAACAAAAAAAAGAAAAACAAGGCACAAAGAATGCTTTTTAATGAAACGTAATGTTGCCAGCTAAGGCAACCATATTTCAAACTACAACTCCAAGCAATCATTAGGTGTCTAGGCAAACAGTGAAACTGCACTTTCCAAAACTCTTCCTGAATTCAGATTTAGTAGCAATGGAACAGCCTACACCACAATGCATGACTACAGAACCCATGATTCTGGCGTTATCACCCAGACTTAACTATCATGTTAGCAATCAAAGCTAAATACGTAAAACATAACCAAAGTAACAATTAAAACTACGCTTTCTACGACGCTCTCACCACTCCGACCCTCTACAGATTCAAGTTCAGATAGAATCCAATGGTCCAAATCACGACATGTGATCTTTCCCGTTCTCCCTCCATCCCAATTTTGATAAATTCAAGATCAAACCAATCTCGGAACTCTTAACATACTCATCTCAATGGTTCAAATTAACAAACAAGCATGAAATTAAAAAAAAAGAAGAATCGAAACTTTAGCACTTTACAAGGTTCCAGAAAATCCAGCACAACTGCACACCAGAGATTATATTAATACGAAGAACAATATACCAACCGAATAAGTAAAAAAAAAAGGATACAGGTTCTTGAAGCGAATCGAAAACGTCAAGAGAAAAGAAGGAATCCGCGAAGCCTAATCAAGACTGCTTCGAAATACCTTTGGGACAGGAGGCACGACGCGAATTGAGGACGCGGCTTAGGATTCGTCGGAGTCGGGGGCGGTGGGAGGGAGGAGCTCACTTTTACGTACATGCACACTCCACTTGTAGAAACTCCCCGATCAAAGCACGATGAGCGATTTTGCCGTGAACGGCTGATTTCCCCCAGGGATTACCGTTAAAATTTAGGGCTGATATTGCTGTTGGATTGGGCTAAAAATTCTACATCAATCGGGCTAATCCAGGACATATTTTCTAAATTATACGTACCGATCGTGTCTAAATTTATGATGCAATATGAGATCCGATCCGATCCATGTCAACTGGACCCCTACCAATTTATTCCCATAGGATGGAGGGAAAAAAAAAAAAAAAAAAAAAAAAGGTCTTTGAAGATCATTTTTTTTTATCCTAAACCAAACTAAATAAAACTTTAAAATGGCCAGAATGATTCCATAGTAAACTCGTAAACCCATCATTATATCACGTGAATCTCTGGTGACAAACACTTCATCCTTGAGATCGGTTGGCATCTAAGTTCAACAGATTTTGCTATGGTGTTTTTGAATTCAACAATTAATCTCATACCAGGCCAGATAATTTGTAAGTCTAAATAATAAATCAGTCCATCCTTAAACCCCCAAAGAGGTTATTTTTGCTGCAAAATTTGTTGAAATCTAGAGTTTCAATATAACCGTTAGCTGTAAGAAAATTATATGATGATGGAATTGGGTCAGAGTCCAGGTCGATTTCAGATTCTAACCCAAAAGCTAGTAATCTAGGATGGTTGCAACGCCTAGTCGCATTCTTCGCATTCATGGAAGATGCTTTGCCTTTTGTTGAAATTGAAACAAGTTTTATTTTTTTCGTATTCTGGATTTCCTTTTTCAGATATACAATCATAGCTTTCCACGTCGCAAATCACATTCAAACAATAATTATTAGTAACATCATTGTAAAGTTAAAAATATATATATTTGTTTGGTATATCATGCGCCGATCATTTTTCTTGCTAACTCTAACTGATGTTATTAACTAGCATTATATATTCTACTAAATTTTGTAAGATATATTTTATTTCCCATACTAAATATAAAAATAATTTAATAATTTTATGTAAATTCAAATTATATAGATTTTCATATAACATTTCTCTCTTCTGTTCTGTATTGTTTCTCACACACAATGTTCAATATGGCAACCATATGGCTCATGTTATTTTTGCCAACTACCTTTGACCCAGGATTTAGGAAGGCAAAGCAAAGATGGTGGAGTTAAATTTTCAAGCAAGAACCACATTAAAATATCAGAGTCCAAAACAAGGGGAACAAGTCATACTCAAGCTTCCAATTTGAATATTATCCTACTGCTGGTGTTAATCTCGCCAGTTGGACAGCACTTCAATCTCTTCCATGTCTCAAACTTATTTCATTAATTTCACATAATTCATGCGAAATGCTTGGTTTTGCTTCAGCATATTGGAAAAAGGTCTATTCTGTATGTTTTAAACTTTTTTTTTTTTTTGTGTTTTTTTTTTTTTGGGTGGGGGTGGGGGGTAGACCGGTAGAGCAGGTTCTAACTCTTTCTTTTCTTTCTCAAAGTCATAACAAGCAGATGCCCAGTCGAGCGTGTGCTGGCCAACACCCGATCCGATCCGTGCGTAGAGATCCTTCCGCACCGCCCGAAGGCCGTAGCCACGAAGCCTTCTCAAATGTGGGCAGGGCAAGAAGTCTTCAAAGCCGGCACCGTATCCATATCTTATTGCCCACCTCTGACTACTTCTGTCCTCCTTCTCATCCATTCCTTCTTCGATCTTTAATCTTCCCTAATAAAAGAAATCTCTGTGTGACACCATATTTATTGATCCATTATTTCTCATCTAACATGATATTTGATGTGGCTAGATCGCTGACGTGGGATGGATAAATTGACGCAGAGTCTCCATCAGACGACACGCTGGATTTTCAACATGGACCCCTTCGCCGGGCTGAGCTCCTCCAGAACAATGAGGTTGCCCGCCGAAGTCGAGCTCCATCCTTTGCTAGGTCAATCCCCGCCGAGTCGGGACGCCTAGGCCAGAGCCGAGTATAAGTCCCCACCCAGGACGAGCCCCTTAGGATCGGGTCTCGTAGTCAGGAGTAGAGCTCAAGTCTCCTCTACCATGAAGAGCCCCTCCGAGGTCAAATCCCTTGGGCTGAGCGGCGCCCCGCCCACCTCCATCAGGTCGAGTTCGCCCGAAGCTGAGTTCCGCTGGTCCGAAGTCGAGGTCAGCCCTCCTCCGCCTAGCTGAGCCGCCTCGATCCCCAGCTCGGACAGAGGCACCAACCGCCAAGGAAGCGGCCCCTCCCCTCCAAGGACGATGGCGAGCCTCCCGAGAGTCGTACAGCAGTGCCTGCCATGCCGCAATTAATATCCACAGCTGTCATTCACACCAGAAGGAAATGAAACTCACATCAAAGCACCATGCTCTCCACCAACCTGCCATACCGCCAGGGAAAGGACCCAGTCAGAGGGCGCGAGTCTCGAGGGCGGCGGCCCATCGATCGAGGTCCTGCCAGGCTTCCCGGAACAGGGCAAGCAGAGGGAATGTCAGAGCGCATGGAAGCTTACCCAGCCATCTGACAGGAAAGGCGTCCCGTCCACGGCACGATACACCGTCGCGCACGTCTGACAACACGGGAAGATCCCGAGGCAAGCCAGAGTAAAAACCCAGCCAGAGTAAGCCAAAAGTAAGCAAGCAAAGCAAAAAACCACGAAGACGGGCGAGAGAAAAAAGGGAGAAGGGCCACACAGGAGGACCCTTCCACTTCGGCCATTGCCTCTCCCAGCCCGCTCTCACTTCCATTCACACTACACTCACTCCTCCTAGCGTGGAGCTCATCCTGAGGGGCTCGACCAGGAGGATCCGTTCCCCTGGATCGTCACTGACTTGACCGTCGGAGCACCCCCGTCGGAATCCTCGGTCCGGGTCACTGGCATTGTTTCTTGCAGGTCCCGAGGCACTGGAGACATCCCGAGGAGACGGACGGGCGACCATCGACGCCATCAGCAACTACGGGCCACGACGATCCTGGCGGCAACAGTACTCATGGCCGGCCCCATCTCCGATGAATCAAATAGCCATGCATCATTGACTCCAAATCTCTGCTGCCACACTAAATGGAGAACAATGTTGGTGAATACATTGGTGCAACATGGTACTAAAAGTTGTAGCACTTTTAATCATCGTACAATCGGTCAATTTTAATGGCTAAAGATTAATCAAATCGGATGCAGCGCATGTGCTAGCCTCGATAAGCAAAATTTGACCAATATGAGGCCTTATTTGCATTGCATGAACATGCAATATTAACTTAAAGTAAATTAAAGTTCTATGAACATGTAGTGATCAGAAATAGGGAATTCCAAAAATATGGGCATGCCACATCTCAAAGCTCTAATACTTACAAACTATCCAAGCAAATCAAAGATAGCGTGAGTGCCACCTTTTAGTTGTTAGACACATATATATATATATATATATATATATATATATATATATATTGTTTATATTTATTTGATGATATTTTCTAATAACTTTATCGTTTTTTATGCAAGATATCCGTATAAGAGGGAAAACAAAGTGGTTAGCTAAAAATCCCAACTCAATTCTCAACTACGATCAGGCGTCGCACTAGTTCTTTTAACCCAAATTCATATGATGAAGCCAATCGCTTTAACCATATTTTCATAAACCATGCATGGATGGCAAGAATTAATCAACCAACTGCGCAATGAGTTAAAACTTTAGTAGGTTTGGCTGCTCCTTCGAAGCGGAGGGTAAATATATATTATATATTGATGTCGTCACGAACTCTAGATCTAATACAAACTAATTAATCTTATTCTAGGTTTGGATAGATATATTTTTCATATTTTAGTGGGAGTGGGATTTAGATGCTCGGCGTGCGACCTTTTATTTTTTATTTTTTTAAAAAAAAGAAGAGACATCCGCGTCTAGGTAAGGGGCGTAGATGGAAGAGAAGGAGAGGTGTTTATTATTTATGTTGATGGTGACGGCATTTGTCATCTTAGAGAGAGGCATATGGCATTAGAAAAAATATTTTGTTTCCAAATTTTACAAAAAAAATATTATTTTTTGATATTCTTATTTATTATTTTATTTGATCGGTGCTTTCTGGATCTTGGACTAGTATATGTTTGATCTATATAGAAAATGTGCTATTTTTAAGTCTCTAATCCCATACATGACTCCGAGACTTGTACTAGTGGCTAGGTGAGCGCGGGCTGTGGTCCAAATTTAACTTAACTTTAATAATACAAAGGATATATGTGGTACACTTTTTTATAAAAAAAATTGGCATGGTTGGACGGTTTTGAATCGGCCAGGGTTGTAGTCTTGTAGATGCTCTCAACCTGAAGGCTATTAAATTGTCCAGTACTTTTATTTTTTCAAGGGCTAAGAACTATGGTGGGAATGTCAACATTGATGTTAATTTGAACCGAGACCTACCCAAATCCCAACGCATGCTTGAGTGCAAGGTGCCAACTACGACTTTGGAGCCCTTTTGAGAATTTTTTTAGTTTATTTAATTACACATTACTTGTTCAAACTCATCAAAGTTAACAATATATTCAATTTTAAAGCCCAGAGACCGCAGAAGGATACGGTGGAATGCGAGTTCCATAACGAATGCATTAAATTGACTCCACTGTGGATGCCAAGAGAAAAAATGGAAAAGAGGATCAAAAGAGATCATAGTTGGGATCCTCGTGTTCTTTTCTTCTTTTTTTTTAAACAAAAACTTGAAGTAAATAAAAAAAAAAAAAAAAACTAATAGCTTCTTCATCTCTTTGTCTATGATTCATGCCTAGCTTGGACGGTAACGTTTCTGAACATCTAATCCTCTCAGGGCAACGATACGATAACATGTTACGCTGCTAATTTCTCATTCTCCTTTGAGCAGAGTAGTACTATCTTTGCATCAGACATATAAAAGGTCTATAGAAATAAATAATACTAACATTCAAAACATTATATACATTTATTAGATATATGAAATTAAGGTACTGACACCAATTTTTTGAGAAGTCGGTGGTTGAACTTTCGCATTGCTTGTTGTTAGCTGGTTTGATATAGATTACACCCAAGCCTACCATATATATTACATTTATCATGGCAAGCAACATACCATCCCTAGTTAATTATTCAAGCATGACGTGTAGAAGTAGTCATCATGCATGCTGATATCCTATTTTTCACCACAATCAGGTTTGCAAGGATGGATAAAAGCATGCATGCCTCATGGCCCAACCAATCACTTTAGCATCATATAGCTACCACCAACTACCACCGGTGCCACTTTTGGGGTCAAGACTACTCGCAGCAAAGCATTCTTCTAAGCAAATGTACACGGAGAAGCATATGAGATGGTGTTCAAGCGTTGATCAGGAGACCAACCCAACTTTTAAAAGCCGTTGACAATTTCAAACTCCAAGTAGTTAAATATATTGTCTTGGAGCCAAAATTTTCGCACTCTTCACACGTAACCCCCAAACTTTTTGTACCAAGTCTATGCTTTCATAACAAGCCTTGCTAGTTGCACCACCACCTCGACACCAGCTTAAATTATAAAACCATTCCAAACCCCACAGGCTCCGAAAAAAAACCCTCTCCAAATGGCTTCTCCTTCTCCATATATTTCGTGTTGCCTTCTCCTTCTCCTGGTTCTTCTCCTTCACGGGCCATGCGAAGGATATCGGGTTAGAAGTGGAGTTCCGGCCGCCAGGGGCCGCCCGGAGCTTCGCCGGCAGAAGCCTCCGGCCACGAGCTTTGTCTCCCGGGGCTGGACATTAAATTTCCTCCCCAGAGGAACTCCGATTCCCCCGTCAGGGCCGTCCAAGAGACACAACTCGGTGCTCGGCTCCATCGGTAGCGAGCACGATCAGCCATCTCCATAACAAATGCTACGTTTCTTTTTGTCTCCTTTATTTTTGAATCATTTTTTCTTTTTCTTTTGGCGTATGATGGAGACGAATTTGTGGGAGAGATGAGAATTAAAGATGTTTTAGTAGGTCTATACAAATTGAAATGATCCAATTACAAAAATTACGTTATATATATATATATATAATCTTCATTAATATATATGTGTGCTGATATGGTTATTGTGGGATTGGTGTAAGATGGTCCATTTGGCTGAATTGTGTTCAAAAAGTTTTTAAAAGCTTCTTTCTTGTCCAGCATATATATCAAACCCCCATGGCAGCCTCAAGGGGAGGAATCGCACAACAGTAATGTACTGTTATAGAGTTTTCTTTGTTCCTTTCATTGGATGCTCTTGCTTGGATGCGTGAGAGAGAGACTTGGCCGCCCATTTCACCTGCCTCTCATGGAGCCCTCGTCATAGATTCCACTTGGTTTGACTTGAGCTGCAAGACAAACTTCTTTTTTTTGGTTTTAATACAACTTTTTCTATTCAGCGTGCAATTACAAAGGATTTTGTATTATTTTCTTTGTTTTTGATATTGCTTTGGATGAGACTCGGTATGTCATGAGAGGATTACGTGGAGGGATGCCAGGTGGTGGTGGCATAACACCATAACTACTCAGCTGTTGAGCATGGACTCCCCAAGGCCTTGTGATGGTGATGGTGATGGACATCCTACCTCATTGGCCAGGGAGACGTATCAACTTCCCAAGGTAGCTGGTGCTTTGTGGACCCTTTCAACAAAACAGGGTTCATTCATTTACAGGTCCCGGTCTTCATATTTTATGACCAAAATTACTTCTAATTAACTCCTGCTGAATGACACACACAGTGTGGTGCATGCATGGAACAAAGACAATCATGACCTCTATATTTGATGATTTTAATATTATCATTTTTATTGTGAGAACTTATATATGGAGGCTTGCATTTAGCTCCATATTGATTATTTATTATTATTTTTTTTGATATTGACGTAAAATTGAAGTATCTAAATAATTAATATCTTCCGGCCGGCTGTTTTTTTTTGGATGGAATCTTGAACTGTTGCATCTACCATTTTGTGTTCTATATGTTACTAATCAATTATTCAACGATCAGCGAAAACAAAATAATTGCAGAAGTGCAAGCATGGAGATGCATGTGTTGATCATTATGCTTGACAAACCTAAATCTCCTTCACCTTCTATTGATAGCAGAAAGGTTACGGTGCGCGCAAAGAGATGCATGTGGTGCACGTACGTACGTAAAGAAATACAGCAGGTGGTGATTGATAGAAATATATGTGCAACGTCAAGTTAATTCCTTCGGCTTTATGGTAGTTTGATATTGTGATTCATAGAAATATAGTGGGATAATTGTTAAACTTTACAGCTCAAATGGCTTGCCCATCATTGAATGGTAGGTAGGCATATTGCAATGCACGGATAATTCAATGTACAGCTATACAATTTGGAGGCCTCTTCAATTATCCAAGAAGTCTAGCTCAATCACCAGCCATTATGTCATACACAAATGATGAGTGATATGGCTTGTGTCCCATTGTATTTTTTTATTTTTTTTGATAAAATGTTGTATTCATTAAACTGAACCTAGATGAATACAATCTAAGGAGTCAGCAAGCAAAATATTTCTAAGCTGTACAAGGGCAGTCTGCCAGTCAGTCTACAAAATAAAGTTAGTATGCTGAGCAACATAGGAGGCTACCTAGTCAGCTGCTGAGTTAGCCTCCCTGAAAATGTGTCTGATAGTCAGAGAAGAGCAATCCTGTAACATGAGTCTAATATCCCTGACTATCGGATAACTCACTTGCGTAAAGAAAGTATGCGAGATCCAAGAAATGACGGTGGTAGAATCTCCCTCAATGATAAGGTAGTCTAGGCATAGTCCCGACGAGCATATCTGATCCCAGCCCATGCAGCATAAAGTTCAAGGGCCGGCACCGAAGAGTCGAAGCAAGGGATACCCCCAGCCGCCAAGAAACCCAACGAAGAGTCCCTGATAATGAAACCTGCTCCGCCCATCCTGCAGCGGAGGCTCCCATCGAAGCTAATAGTGACGAAGGGCGGAGGAGGGGATTCCCAGGTAATAAAAATCCTCTGGGCGCTTGAGGAGCGAGAGGAGAACCCCAGATCCCAGCCGGCATCATAGCAGACCTACAGTACTCCATCGCAGCTATCCGGCCCTCTCCACCAGAATCATAGAGGAATACCTCAAAGATGTAAATATCTGGTCATTTCTTGAAATCCAGATTTGATATGCCAGATAAGCAATAAATGAAACCTGGATAATAGGCGCCATCCGCAGCAGGGTATAAAAAGTATCAAGAATGTGATCAGGCTGAGCTGGTATACCAGAAAATCCCGCTAGAGCCCAGATCCGGCTAGTGCGGCCGCAGTGGAATATGGCATGAGTCTGCGTCTCCAGCTGAATCCCACAAAAGGGACATTCAGGAGTGATATGGACCCTTCTAGAGGTGATGAACTCCCGCGTGGGGAGGCGGTGCCAAGCGAGTTTCCAGATAAAGAGTGAAACTCTGGGATGCACCCGCAAGGTCCAGATCCAGCGATAGTTCCTGAAAATATAAAGGTCCCAATCTGGTGTAGGAGTAAGATCCGTGATAGACACCCTAGTCGAAGTCGTATGTCTCCAAACTCTGATGTCGGAGCACGGATGGATCGGAAGTGGAATAGACAGGACCCTGTAACCAAGGATATCCCCAAAAATAGACAAAATCCTATCCGTGTTCCATGATGAGAGACCCGACCTGTGAAGGTCAGCTACCGTAATAGAGGCCGGAGTCAGAATAGAGATGAAGGTGGGCCATCTGCTCAAAGGAATGTCCGAAATCCAGGGGTCATTCATGAATGTAACTGATCGGCCATCTCCTAGCACCCAGGAAATCTGGGAGCCGACCATCGGGGCCCTGGCAAGCATCTCCCTTCTGACAATCGATGACCTCCTGGTGGAAGTAGAGCAATCTCCGAGATACAAAAGAATGTCTCCATATTTGGCCCTCATGAAAGAAGACCGCATGGTGTTAGGACATAGAAAAAACCGACAACATGCCGGGACATAAAAGCTTCTCTCCTTGCAAGAAGAGAAATGATACCCAAACCTCCCTCCTGCGTCGGTCGACAGACATTCTCCCAGCTCATAAGATGTATCCTCCTCAAATCAGAAGAGGAGTTCCAGAGAAAGGAATGAATCATCTACTCAATCTTGAGAATGACCCTCCTAGGTATAAAATAATTAGAGAGTAGATAAACTGGGAGAAAGCCAGCACCAACCGGACTAGAGTGAGCCTGCCCATGGCGGATAGAGATATGGCCTGCCATCCTCAAATCCTATCCGTCACAGAAGCCAAAAGGGGGGCGCAATCGAGCGTAGTAAGCTTGGTGCCAGAGATGGAAATATCTAGATAATGCAGAAGGCCTTGTCGCTCCTGAATGCCCAGCATGTGAGTAATCCTGCTCCGGATACCGAGGATAGTTTTAGGGCTAAAGTATATCCCAGACTTTTGAAAATTGTCCCTCTGGCCCGAAGCATGACAATAATGCTCCACTGTCCTCCTGAAGCCCCTAGCATTAGCTAGGGAAGCCCGGGCAAGTAATAGGCAGTCATCCGCAAATAAGAGATGGGAGACCGGGAATGAGCCCAGCCCCACAATATAAGGATGGATCTGAGAATCCCGCACTGCCTGAGAAAGGGATCTAGATAGGAAGCCAGCACAAATAATAAATAAATAGGGGGACAGAGGGCAACCTTGGCGGAGACCATGGAAGGAATGGAAGAACTCCGTAGGGGATCCATTGATAAGAATAGAGAATGCAGGGGCCTTAATGCAAGATATTATTTTGGAAATCCAGCCTAATTGAAATCCAAAATCCTCCAGAGCTTTGATAAGAAAATACCAGTCAACACAATCATAGGCCCTCTCCATGTCGAGCTTAATAGCCATCACACTGTACTTGCCAATATGCATGGACCTCACACAATTCATAAAATTCTATCCTATCTAGAGGCACCGGAGTGACTGATCAATAGAAACACATGTTCATAAAATTGAATGATTTGGAAACTATATAACTTGGAGTAGTTAAAGTTGTGCCGAGCTACACCGGGCCACATCTCTACCTGAGCTCGGCCAACCTGGCTCGAAAAAAAATTCGGTCTTCAGGCCAGGCTTAGGCATGAATAATTTTAAAACAATTAGACTCGAGCCCGGCCTGAGCCCTATTGGACCGGTCCAAAGTACAGCTCGATTGGGCTGGCCCGAAATACTAAAAAAATAAGAAAAAAAGAAATCGAAAATGGGGCCGGGAGGTCGCAACTGAAATCGACCGTAGTCTCGCCGTCGCCAAAGCTCTGATTTCATGCACAAACCACATGGATGTCCTCGAGTATCTTTCCTTCGACTTTTAGTCGGGAAGAAAGAAGTTAGAAGATGCACGATAGAGCGGGCGAGGTTGTCTCCCGCCCGGCGAGGAGGAAGCTGATGATGATATCCTGCAAGAACTTCTTGGAGTAGTCCTCGTTCGTGACGAACCGAAGTAGCAGATCATCAACCCTGGGTGAGGACGAGGATATCCGGTTCTCCTTCTTCTTTGACCGGATGATTTGGTTCGTGAAGGCATGGATCGTCATGATCGATTTCCTTAGCTACCACTCCGATCCAACATATGGAAAGAAATCAGAGCTGTCAACTAGGGGGGGCGGGGGTCGTGCAGAGGGAGATCAGAGCCGTCGACTGGAAGGGTGGGGGGTTTCATGCAAAGGGAGATTAAAGGCATCAGCCGGGGGGGCTGGGGGGTCACGCGGAGGGAGATCGGAGCCGTCGACCATAGGGGTGGGGGGTCGCGCGGAGGGAGATTGGAGACGGTAGTCGGGGGGACATGGGGGTCGTGTGGAGGGAGATCGGAGCCGGCAGCAAGCAGGGAGGTGGGCTGGTTTTGATGTAAAAGAGTGGGGAGGGAGAAAGAGATAGAGAACCAAAGAGCTTCACTTGGGCCAAGGGTCGGGCTGGGGATCGGGCCTATGTCCAGGCTTGGTTTGGGCCAGGTCAGGCCAGGCTAAAGGGAAGCCGGAGGCCGGCCCAAAAATTGAATGAACTTTATTTGAGATCCAAACCTGGCCTGATTTACTTCGGGCCTGGTCCGAAGCCAAGCCCAACTTTGGACCAACCTGTGCCTAGTTCTAGCTCTACTTGGAGTGGAGATATAGATCCATGAGACAAGTTAACTTGATTCTCAATCGAGGTGAAGTCTAATAAATAGACCCGATGTAAACAAGCCAAGATCAATCAATCCATTTCATCAAACTGGAGTGGATTAAAAACAACCGGAAATTGATGTTCAGGTTTCACATATAAAATCCAAATCATTTTCAAGATCGGTCCTCACCTAACTCGATCTTTTGATTGAATTGGTTGGGTCCAGGTCCAAAATCATATACTTAAGGCGACCGAGTCACGACATGCAGGAAGCACACCAAGCAATTTAATTAGGATCTCATGGTTACTCAAAAATGGCGTCATATCTTGGTACCCTCAGTCTGGAAGAGAAAGATGAGACCCATGAGGTGGACCAGAGTTTTAAATTCTGGAAGAGTGATGGGTAAATAAAGGAAGAGGCTTGACTCCTACCAAAAACAAAAGCAAGTTGGCAGTAGGTGAACATTAATTTGAAGATCTCCAAGTTGTTCGTTTGAAAAGAAGGTACCTATATGTATATATATGGATAAAATCAAACACATAAAAGCATTGAATTATGAAGGACCTACTTTGTACGTACACAAACGTAAGGATTCTCCAAAAGTTATTATTTCATCTCATGTTGAATTTGAACATCATGCATTCATGCTCACAAAAACGGCAACAACAGCTACGATAAATTATCCAACATAAACTACATCAAGCCATAAAACAATGATTCTATAGTTGATAGTAACTATGTTTTCGATCATGACACGATAGGACCACCAAAATGATGGGTGGCCGGGTTAGCTGCATACATGTCCTTATCATACTTGGAATAGATATTGCATGTTAATGTACAATTACTTGTCCCAAACCCATTGCATTCAAGTCTAAATCATCAAGCTCAAGCTTGGACTTAATCGACTTGAGTTGCTATGTAGCTTGATCGACTACGATCCCTCGATATCATGTCATATGGGAGTTGATTATGTGTATCGCAACTTCCGAACCATGCTGACATAGATTGTATGACTAAAAATTAACTTTTGCACCACCATAATTAAGTAGGAGAGTAATTCTTTGGGATGCAAGTTTTATGTCAAGCTACGGGTTTACCCTGTCAAGGTACCTTTATTGTCAATGGCCAAGGGCTGAAACTACCTGCAGGTTTAGGACAAGCTTATCAAGAGACTGTCCCAACCTAGCTTGTGTTTTGGCTCTTTGCTAGTTTTATGCACTTAGATTCAAATCCAATCAAACTTTCTATAAAACCCTAGTCCTTTCATTGCCCGCCCTTTTGCAGCTTGGCCTAAAGCTAAAGGGATTAATTTGGTCTGATTAGTGAAGCCAACCTGGCCTCATAAGAACCAATATTAATTAATACACGATCCATTATGTTAGATATGGGCCCAAACAATTAAGGATTTTGAACAAGTCATCGAAATCTAGCCCAGATCTGATCCAAATTTTCTAGACCCGATCAAGGACTTCGAACTTCAGGTGGTGCAACAAAAGTTGGCCCCAGTTTGTACGTCCCGATCTAACTCATATTTGGTGGTGCCCCATCTAAATTTACCCAACCAAAACAAGCTGTTCGATGTTCAATTACAACTCAAATAATGACCTTAATTCGTTACATCATGATGGCTATTACAACAAGACTTGTACATCCTCATTATGCAAAATATGTACTACAGCATGCAAGTGATAATATGCTTCGCGGAAGCTGTTAGTGTAATAGTATTCAAACATCACCCATATATATTATAGTAATTCTCATGAGTTAAATCAAACTGGTATTTTTTTACTTCCGCGTTATGATTCACACAAGTATACATGCCATGCATGCAACTCCACGGATATGTATCACATCCATCAAAACAAATATGTTGAATTGTGAAAACTTACATTCATGCAAGAGAGTTTAGTATTCAAGTGAAAAACAAGCATCTAGTCTTCCGACCTAGAAAAACTAGTCCAACCAAAGAAAATTTTCCTTTTTCTATCTCCTTGATATATATATATATATATATATATATATATATGTGTGTGTGTGTGTGTGTTGGCTCGTGACTGGTGCATAGGTCGGATTTCAGCCACATCTATGGATATTTCAAGTTAAACATGGAATATCTATACTGACAAAAATGAACAAATGAATTAACTTGGTATATATATAATCCACCCCAAGTTTATACCTAGGTTACTATTAGTATTTGCATGGTGTAAGAGTATGATTACGTTTCCAAGTGCTTCTTCTTTGCCATTTGTTTAACAATTGGGTTTTGCAGCGATATGTGTATCTTGTTTTGGAGGGTGGTAAAAAAAATGATGAGCACGAATCCTAGTGCACCATGGTATATGATGCATCATTCTGGGTGTTGGCGTAGAGTCCCTGTATCGGCCGGTCGGAGTTGCTGCACCACAGGACCACTCCCTGGTTCACCTGCAAAACAGGTCCCTTGCCGGAGTTGTTCCGACGGGGACACTCCGATGCCTAAGTCAGTGGCGGATCCCAGCCACAAAATGGGGAAGAGCGTCGAGAGTATAAGGGAAAGGCTCTTAGAGTATGTGTGAGTATATGAATATGTGTGTCTGACCGTATCTCTCTCGAGCCATTCTTCTTACCACCATTTAAGAGGAGGCCTCCGGCCTGCGGCCCGCCCTTTTTCCGATGATTATGAGGAGTCAATTTCTTTCCATGATTGGCGATCGTGGGTTGTCATTGAGCGGTTCCGGCCAGACCGGAGGCGTGGCAGCTAGAGTTGCGCGCCATGATCATGGCATGGAGATTGTCGATTGTAACCGTTGGTTACAGTTGCCTATCTGGGCCAGATTGTGGTCCCATCTTTGGATTTCCCCTGTTTAGGAAGATTCTCGGCCAGAGACTTAGTCCTCTGCGTGGGCCGAAGACTCGGAGTCTATCCAAGGCCGGAGATCATGTCTTTGGCAGAAGCCGAAGAGTGTGTCTTCGGGAGTCGTCGAGGAGCTTGGTCTTCGGTTAGGGCCGAAGACATCATCCGAAGATCTGGCTCTCGGATGTCGTAGACCGATGAGAAGCCTTGGGTTGCCTGTAGTTGGCCTGACCTCTCCTTGTCCGAAGTCCGTGATCCGAAGAAAAGGGCTTTGGCTAACCGAACCGGTGTTCGGTTCATAGCTGAACCGGGATATCCCAAAGCTGAAAGTTCAATGAGATACGATTTTGTTACACGTATCCTTGGTGAATCTATCTTAGCAAGAGTAGTTATGAGATCGTGATTGTGGGATTAGGGTGAATCCCTAGTAACTTTCATGAAAATCATGACAAGCGTATGGTCTAAATAGTGTTATCACATATTATGATTAATTCGTCTTTATACCATATATATTTTATACTAAATACAAGTTCAAACCTATAAGATACTTGCACTAAGCATAATAAAAGTTCAAAGATTTTATTGTTTAAATTATTTATTGATTTTAAATATTGTATCATAAGTTTTTAAAACTTATGGAAGATCATTGTCATTTCTGGATCGGAATTTCAAAAACTTTCCCCACAGACCGTTTCCTAAAATATGCACCCCATGTGCGGGCTACCGTTTGGCTATTCCGCATTTTTGCTGAGAGCCATTGTGCATGTTCTTTAATACCTTCCCATGGCTCCTGGCGAGGTACTTTGGATTTTTAAAATTTTTTTGAGCTACCTCTAGCCAAACAATCCATCTAAAAAGCTCTTCCTTTTTCTTCCTCTTACTCTCCAATCTCTCAACAACTCTCTTAATCATTTTTAAAAATATTTTGTATATTTTAGGCCGAAGATGAATTGGATAGGCATCTGGTCAAGATCGTACCATCGATGGATGCTGGAATTTATGTTTTTTGAGTTATATCTTGGAAAAGGACGTGCAGTCTAGATTTTTATATAAGAAAGAACTGGAGTTTTCTTTAAGACAATAATTTTATCGCTTCTTAAACCAGGTTGTATTTTAGTTTGTATATTGTTGGACGCATCAAATATTCTATTTTACATTTTATATAAAAATTATTTTTAATTTTTTAATATATAAATATATAAATATATATTGTTATTTTATATGTATTAATCTTTTAATAAAAAAAAGAAAAATAAAAAGGAGAGGAGGAGGAGGAGGGGAGGAAGTAACCAACCATGGGCAAACTCCCATCCCTCGGATTGCACCGACTACTTCCTCATAATTGGAGCATACAAAAGTGGTCAATGGTGGCATCACTCGGCTGGTTGTGGAATTTCTTTAGGAGTTATTGGGGCCAGACCTGCGACTACACAGCATGATACATAGTATATTTATGGTGATGATTGCATAAATAATAACAACGTCATGATGAACAAAGTTGTCAAAGTCCAAAGCGGTCGCTTTAGCTTTAAATATTTGAAAGCCAGTACACCATGCAAAGGATTTTTACAAAGCCTTCTATTTTTCTTATATCAGAATTTTTTTTTTTTTTTTTTTATAAACAAAAAGAATGAGAAATAAATTTTGATTTTTTTTTTTCATCTAAAGATAAACTAAAAAAAAAAGAGAGAGATCAATTGAGTCAGATCATGTCTCCAATTCATGATCAATTAATAATAAAATAAAATCATTATCGACTTGACTACCGTCTTAAGCAGTTATATTAAATTCCGTCGTTCCTTGATCCATTATTCCTGCACCCCACTGTTCTTTAGACAATCAAAGAAATGGAGTAAACATATTTGCAAACGAGAGTACGTATATCAACCTAGCATGAATAGATGCGTTCAGGTCATCCTCATGGGCTCTCGAAACGAGGTTGGATCACTGCAGATTCGCTTGTCCCAACTGTACCCTACACCCTCTCTGAAGTCTGAGAACTTCGCAGGGATAAACCAAAGAAGCAGGTTTCAGGCCCATGATTTGAACACATGACCTTAAAAAGTCCAAAGTGGAGGAGAAATATTCTAGCTCCATAATTTAATAACTTTAATTTGTTGGGAGATTGCTCTTGAAATGACTAGTTGAATGTCGAGTTCTTATTTTAAGTGGAGGTGGTGGCAAATAGATCCGATCCGATAAGATACGGAACCAATACATAATTGATAAAAAAAAATCTATTAAATATGACCAAAATACAGATCCAACTTTGATTATTTTATTAAATAAATAATCTAGTTCCTGAGTTATATAGGCTAAACAGTGAAGCATTGCCATCTTTAATTTTTAGAAGCAAAAGATTCAGCTTTTTTAGAATGGAATCTTTCTGGTATAGAAAATCAAAAAATAAAAAAAATAATAAAAAAAAATCATGGTTTACCGGAAAAGAGTTTGTGCACTGCTCAGCCTCAATCAATTCATTCCCAAGAGTGACTCTTTATGAATTATGTTGTTATGTGTACTAAATTATATTTGGTTTGCAAATTACTGCCATCAACTTAATATGTTCTGAGAATAAACATTGATATATCCAGAGGAATATTGTTTCACCATCCTTCTTTTTTTTTTTTTTTTTTCTCTTTTCATTTCTTGTCAATTTCTAATAGGCTCTGACAGAGACTTGATACTGGGTGTCCATGTATGCATGGCATTGTTCTGCATCAATTATTCTCAATGGAGCCAGGCCGAAAAAAGCCCAACCACAAGTTGTATGAGTTGCTTGTATGAGTTGTTCTTGATCCATGTGGGACAAATTAACCAGCACGAACAACTTTATCCAATCTGAAAGAGCTCAAACATAGTGCACTAATGAATGCAATGGAAAAAGGACCTGCCCAAAGATGAATAACAGATAAAACTTTTTACCCAAAACTTCAGTCTAGATTTTAACAAGACTCTATAAACTTGGTAAAAATTTCTACAGAAGAAAGAAAGAAAATTACTGCTCTCAGCTACTCTCTGTCAAATGAAACAGGATTGGCCTCTCACCTTCCGGGTAAAGAAAAAGAAGAGTTACAACCATGGAGTCATGGACAGATATGTTGCACAACCCTATAGACGTTGTACACTCCAGTGGATGGGCCAGATTCAGGTCTTAGATGGTATTAAGTTTCAGCATAAATCCTTGTCAAGTAAATTAAAGCAAAGAGTACCGGACAAGCATCTAATAGATGATCTTAAGATATGGATATAGATATATAAATGTTAAACACTAATGGACCCCAATTTGGATATGCCTAATATCGATCAAATAGTCTTTCTTGGCACAACAAACAACGGATTGTCATACGTCTACAAGAATTGGTTGGGTATAACCTGTTATTATCTTGTCAACTTCTTAGTCATCCAATTGGTCTTGGTTTGGCCCAACCAACATACCCAATGGTCGATGCGCCAAAAATTTCTGCCCCTCGAGAATTAAGACTCATCATGAATAAAAAACACACACGTCATTTTCTCTAACGTCTGGAGATTAAGATGGAATAATAATTCCATTCCCACTAATTGACAATCTACACTTGTATCAAAGCTTGCAGAAAGTATTGACAAGTTATAAATAAAAGTTTTTGTGGGTAGAATACTAAAAAAGCTGAGCGAGAACATCGCCAATCATCTTCTTAGATGCGCAGTCTTTTGCTTCTATTCCTCAACTTTCCGGGTTTCATGCTTTACTTTGTCCAGTTCTCACATTAGGGAAGTATTATATTATTACGCCACTTGGTTGCAATGATTGAGGGGACTACAGTATACAGTAGGGTGCGAATATATATATCTCTCTCTCTCTCTCTTTCTCTATAAATATATATATATATATACACACTATCAATCCGATCAATAATTTGAGTCATCAAAATCCTAAAAATTAATATAATATATTTCCCTGCAGTACCTCTGAAAACAAAGCTTGGAAGAAGATCGATGCTTTAATTTGGGTAGAGATTTTTCTTTTTCTTTTCACAAAGTTGTATTTAATTATTAGAAATATATTGCTTTATCTTGCAGTACGTAGTAGTAGCAATGATTGCCAACTTTTTCGTCTATCAAGAAGTTCTTTGTCTGCATCAAGGGTCCGTACGTGAAACTTAATTAGGTGTAAATAATAATTACACTGTATTACTTTGATATTGGAAATTGGATTAGCTCCATTACTCCAGGCTTGGCCAACCATGATTAATTAATATATACCACGAAATATACTGCTTTACATAGACAATTAATTATCAGAGAAAAACACTTGAACCAGGGAAGGCAGGAAGAGCAGAAAGAAAAAGTGAAGAAGAAGAAGAAGAAGAAGAAGAAGAAGAAGAAGAAGAAAAATCCTTGCAAAGCCTTTTGTTGTCAGATCAAATCCAGCTTGAGCATCGTCACAAAACACAATACATCACCAAACAGCTCGCTCTACCAAACACCAGAGAGTGCGAGAGGAACCAACCAAAAAACAAACAAGGTGATATTACAAAGCGACGAGAGTTAAAAAGCCTAGACGATAATAATAAGATGGACAACAGCTACAGTGTGACCACCACTTTCCATCGGCCGTTATTAGCATGATATACATCTCAGACTCTAAGCAAATATACACTGAGCTCGGGACCAGCGTTGCCATCCGGGTTGATCATGTACAAGGCCTCCGAGTCCTTGGATCCAACCACCCGCTCGAACCTTGCTCTCATGTACATGATATCTCCATCGGGGTCGTCCCCTGGCAGCACTCCAGCCCCCATGGACACCGGCTCGAGGGCCCGCAGCACCTTCCAATCGGCCGGACCGCACTCGCGCCGCACCGCGTACCCGCACTTCCTGCCGTTGCAATACGCGCGCCACAGCGGCTCCTCCAAGAGACTAGCTCTCGCCGTCGTCTTCTCTTCTTTTCGCTCGCACTCGAGAGCGATCCTCGCCAGTCCCGACGCCATCTCGCGCACGAGGGTGCTCGTGGGGGTGGCGAGCTCGACGAGCACGGCCGGGCATGATCGGGCCTCCACCTGGAAGGCCAGGTTGACATGGCCTCGGCGGTGGCCGAAGAGGGTGCCAGTCAAGACCGGACGGTTCCAACGGGTGGGAATCGCGGCCGTCAAGACCGACCGAAGCCTGGAAACGGCCTCCGCGGCGGAAGAAGATTTCTTCTTCGCCTCCTCATCGCCTACCATCCTTTCTCCTTGGTCGCTTCCCTTTCTTATGCGTTGGAAGGGTATCTTGGAGGAGGAGGAGGAGGAGGAGGAGGAGGAGGAAGAGGAGGAGGAGGAGGAGGAGGAGGAGGAGGGGTCGTGGGAAGTTCTTGCCATGATTGTTTTCATTTGAGGTACGAGTAGGATTGGGGGGGGGGGGGGGGGAAGGAGGGGCGGGGTGGAGGGTTTAAACTGTTTAAAGGGAAAAACTAGAGAGAATGGATTTGAATGATTAAAGAGGGGAGGGACAAGGAAAGGAGATGGGAGATTCCTTTATAACGTCTCTTTTCTGGACGTGGGCTCACTAATTCCATGCTTCTAGTCCTTTTTGTCAGCCACTGTGGAGTAGGGCTCCTCTGATACTGGGACCGGAGATTGCACCAGAAACCTGACAAAAGTAGGCTGGGGGGGGTGGTCGCCGGACCCACCTAACTGCAAGAGGAAATCAATGAGGTAGGGAGAGAGGACTTTGTTGTGGGTCATCTTGGGGGATGGGAATTGGTCCCGGCCGCACTGGTGGAGAAAGGGAAAGGGCAGCCTTGACTGGCTTGAAGGACTACATTGGGAACTGGTAAAGGACCGGTCAGGGCACAGCATGGTGCCTTTCGATGAGGAGTCTTTCTTTCACCGTATGCGGATTTAGCATGGGATACTGTTGGATCCTATGTTGGGATCAAGGATTTTGGATAATTTATTTGGGAGAGCCACCCGGATATGAGAATATTCTTCCGAGTTGTGAACTGCAGCAGAGGTTTAGAATAAAATCTTTTCTTTGTCCAATCCAAATAAGTAGGTTGCAAGAAAAGTGGGTCACTTCCAATCATCTAAAGGGGATGACGCCCCAATAATTCCTAGTTTATTTTTTTAAAATAAAACCTGCAAAGTAATTTTTTTTAAAAAATAATATTATTTTAATAAATAATTATTAAAATAGATATTCTGATTTTTATTTATGAAAGTAGATGTATTTTTGGCCACGTGACATGTTAGCTTGGCCGCGTGGCATCGTGGATGATGCGTGATTTGCTGCGATTTCTGTTTGAAATTGCATGCAGAACAAGCGATTTCAAGTAGAAATCGTAGCTATAGCTAAAAACTTATAATCATGTTGACTTTTTTTTTCTCATGCATCTTCTTCCCTCTCAACGTCTTGGCCCTATCTTCTCCAAGCTTTCTTTTTCCCTGTCCTACTTGCGGCCCCATCATCTGGAGTTGTTGTCCCCCAGTCCCATTTCGGTCTGATTTTATTTCGGTGCTCTTGTTGCTCTATTTTTCTGTATAGATATAGTCCAAGTGTAGTATGGTCTGGTCCAAGTTGATTTCGCTCTCCAGATCTGGTCCTAGTGTAGTATGGTCTTGGTTGATCCGGTCTAAAAAAAATTATTCTCTTTCCTATCCGGTATAGCAGGTATTTCTTGATTTTTACTTTGTTTAATTATTAAAAAATTATTATTATAGTTTCCTGCTTATTATAGTTATTTTTCATATTTAATCATTAAATTTTTAAAATTTAATATTCCGGTATCGTAATTTTTTTATTTTTTTAGCAATGTAATTGTATGTTGTTGTTTGATATTTGCATATTTTAGTAATTTATGCTGTTTATATTATCATTTAATATTTATAAAAATGATATCCTTTTAGAGATAAATTTATATTTTGATGTTGAAAAAAAATAGGAGAGTATTATTAAACCTTGAAGAAATATTAGGTTAATAAATATTCTTAATTTATTTAATAAAAAATAAAAAAGATAATTTATAGCATTCATGTTAAAATTAATAATAAATTGAATTTATAAATGTAGATGAAATTATAAAGGTAAAAAAATTCAATTATTAAGTTTAAATATGTATAAAATTTTTGAAATTATTTTGTTATGAATTAATGACTCAAATTACTTTATTATTATAAAATTTAAATATTTAATTAATTATAAATAAATATATAATTATATAAGAATAATATATTAATATTGATATAATTAATTAATATAGGAATACAAATAATTGATCTATTTAATATAAATAAATTATGATGTCAATACTAAATAATTAAAATATATAAATTTTTAGAGTATGTAAATAATTAATTAATTAAAAAAATTGTCATGCTATATAAGTAATTTATTAGTTTATCAGTAAAATTAATAACATACATACTATATTAAATAAATAATAATGAAATTAACTTAAGATTAATAATAGTATAATAAAATATATTGGATAAATAGAATACATTACAAATATGATATAATTTATTTGAAATAAATGATAAATTATCGTATGTCTACTAAATATTTAAAATATATGAATATTTATAGCTTGTAAATAATTATTTAATTAAATATGAATACATGGTGGCATAAAATTAATATATGAAATTATATTTAAAGTTATTAATGTATATACTATATTAATGTAAATTTGAAAATCATGTAGTACATAAAAATATTAGTGGTATGATAAAAGATACCGTATAAACAGAAGATCTTGGTAAATTTAAATAAAGTTTAGTATGAATAATAATTATCTAAAATTTATAAATATTTAGAACATATAAATAATTAAATAATAAAAATTAGAGTGTTATGGTAAATAAATAAATTATTAGGTTATGAATAAAGTTGTTAATTCATCACTACATTAATCATATTATAAATTTATTTATTAAAAATTGTAATCATAGTATACAAAAAAAAAAATATTTGAATGAAAATATTGAAAATATGTAGCCTGCATGTTTGTATTTTTATTTTTTTATTTTTTAGATGTGAAGCATAAATATTTATAGTATGTAATATGTAGAAATTATTATTATTGATAAAGTTATATTTCAAAATTATTTCTTAGGTTAATCATTCGATTTTTTATATATAATTTTATTAAATTTGTATTGCATTGAACTGTGGACCCGTCAATTGATTAATATGCATATTCTGTAGTATCCATATATTTTTATAAAGTTGTATGGATTTAAGAATTATGTATATTAATCAATTAATTATCCAATTTGGATAGTTTGAGAATTATAAATAATTCTACAAGTTAGCTTACAGTAATCAAATAATGTACAATGGAGACCGAATAAAATTTTGAGCAACCTTTTTCTTTAGTTTTCTACACACATAATTATTTATATACGGAGAACTAAGAAAAAATACTATCAAGATTTCATTCAGTCTTCATGGAACATCGTTTGATTACTGTAAGTTGACCTGTAATATTAATGTAATTTCTGAATGGAATGGGACCTATCTTTATCTACTAGTTGGTGATAGGATACATTTATCATTTAAGTCATCATAAACAACATACATAGATATTAATTTAAAAATATATTCAAATCTATATTTATTTACTTAATACAATAATTATTTTTTAATTAGTTTTTAATGATGTCATTATATATTTTTAAAAAATTATCTCTAAATATATTTTTTTTAAATATATAGGGTATAATTGGGGAAACAATCATAGCCTTATGTTATTAATGGTTCTATGATTAATGAAAAATATGGTATTGAGTACAACCAGGGACCGAAAAAGGCAATTAGAATTAAAAATGGTATGGCATTCAAAAAATTGGAGAACAAAATATGTAGAGTCTTCCGTATAGATAAAACTGAAAAAAAAATATTGATCATTTATAGATATCCACAAGTTGTCCAGCTGATATTTTTAAAGTATAAACTTGTTCCACTAACCGATGACGAAGATATGGAGATAATATTTTCAACTATTAGTTCACATCCATGTATATCAGGTGTAGAGTTGTACATAGATATCCAGACTGTTAAATCTTCTGAACCTGTTTACAAACATGATGATTATGAAATAGCTGTTCAAAATATAGCAACAACTTATATAAGTGAACAGGTTATGTTATACTATAGTCCGAACATTGTAGATAATGTTCTAGAAAATACTGGTTTAAGATTGATACAAGACTTGTTACATATAGTGGACAGTACTATGCTAAATAATGATATTAGACAAGCATCGGTATATACAGCTATTGATGATACGGTGCATGTAGATAACCAACCTTTTAATGAAAATGATGAAGAAAGTGAAGATGATGCGGCTAATAAATGTAATGAAGCTGGTACGTTAGAACCTATACGAATTTCACAAGACATCTTTGTTCCAAATTATATTGCATTTGAAGCTCCTTCCAAAATATTCACTTAGGTTGATTGAACTGCTGCTAATGTGTCCATATATTCTATAATATGTTATATGATAAAGAGATGAGAAATTATGTAAAGGACTTCGTTTTATAAATAAGGCAGAATTACAGACTACAGTAAAGTAGTATTCTGTTGAAAGATATCACAAATTCAAGGTTATTGAGTCCAATCCCAATTATGGCTTGTTAAATATAAGAACAGAGAGTCAAGATGTCAATGGATGGTGAGAGCTATTAAACGGCATGATTATTTTAAGATCTCACGATATATTGGTCTTCATACATGCATATCCGTAATGATGTCTCAGGATCATTCTGGACTGGACTCTACATTAATTACAAATGAAATACGGGATGTAGTGAAATAAATTCCTATAATTGCTATTGCTGGACTTGGTGCATTGATAAAGAATAAATACAATTATATTCTCAATTACAGAAAACTATGGAATGCCAAGCAAAAGGCAATAGCCATGCTGTTCGAGAATTGGAATATGCCATATGATTTGTTATCGAAATGTGACGTGCTGTAGAAGAATTTAATCTTGGCTCTTGGGTGAAATTCATTAGCACTCCTACTAGTATTCTATCTTGTACTTAATTTGATCATGTTTTCTAGGCCTTTGCACCCTCGATTGAAGAGTTTAAATATTGTCGATCGGTCATAAGTGTTGATGCTACTTTCCTGTATGGAAGTATATGGAGAAATTAATGATTGCAACTACTATTGATGGAATAATCAGATATTTTTACTTGCATTTGGTATTGTCGATGAAAAATTAGTTGATACATGGGGTTGGTTCTTAGCTTGCATCACAAATTTTGTTACATTATGTCAGGTTATTTGTCTAATTTTTTATCGACATGCTAGTATACTAGCTGCAGTACAAAATAAGCATCTGGATTGGCAACCACTGAATGCTTATCATGTTTATTGCCTGCATCAAATGACAAGCAATTTCAATTCAAGATTTCATAATCCAAAATTATGGGATATGGTGAAAAAAGCTGGAATGCAAACACGGCCTAGAAAATTCCAAAAATATATGAAAAACATTGAAAAATTTAATTCATAAGCTGTTCAATGGCTGAATGATATCCCTTTAAAGAAATGGACATGTGCACATGATGATAGTTGACAGTATGGAATAATGACAGCAAATATATCTGAGTATTTTAATGGAGTTTTAAAAAATGCTCAATTCTTGCCAATAACTGCGTTGGTGCAGTTGACTTTCTTTTGACTTGTATCATATTTTGAAGGTTGACATGCCTAGGCAAATGATGTACTTGACAAAAATGAAAGATTTACTCCTTTTATTATGGGACATGTAATGTCTAGGCAAGCCAAAGCTATATCGCATACAATTATAAGATTTGATAGAGCTAGTGGCTTATTTCAAGTCCAGATCGCGAGACATGGACTAAACATAAACAAAGGCGATAACACATAGGTGACTGTATGTCTTCAAATATTCTTAAAAAAAATTATGGCATGTTATTTATATGTTGACTTATGTTATGTTAAATTATAGGTAGTGCGACTTTCACAATGGATATATACATGCCATAAATGATAGTGTTATCATTTATCCTACTCTCATGTGATGGCTACATATGCACATGTTGCAATTGATTTTTATAAATACGTTGACCGATACTGTACATTACATGACTATTATCAAACTTATGCACTTCAATTTCAACCAATTCCGCACCAAAAATATTGGTCTCAACAAAATCGAGATGGTATGATCATACCTGATATAAATAGGTTGAGATAGAAGGATAGGCCTAGTTCCACCAGAATTAGGAATGACATGGATGTCAGAGAACCTGGAAATAAATGCAGGTGTGCCATCTATAAGGAGGAAGGATATGACAGACGGTCTTATCCAAGAACTTTATATGTGGATTAATTTCCACTTACAAATGACATTCTATAGGTATTTTTAGATACATCAACTTATTCTCTTTTATATATGAGATCTTTTTATTGATTATGACATGTACGAGACTGATATTTTTTTGTTTATATTTTATTGATATATCAAGATAAGAGGTGGTTGCAGCTTGGGGAAAGCTTTCATGCATTATTGGGTTATGTCGTGACTTTTTATTATGTTTGATCAATTGTAGTTCTATTATATGGATTTTGATAAATTCTTATTTCTGTCTTGGCATGTAATAGTCTTTCTATATATAATATATTGGCATGTTTCAGAATTTGTTATTCATATTTGTGTTGTATATATTTTAATTATTTTTTTTAAAAAAAAAATCATTCGTTAAGTGGACTTTGTGCTTACTTATTATATCTACTTTAACTTATTACATATTACAGTTATGGATCCCAGTCTATCAAATCGTTCTGTATTGTACAATCAGGATACACATAGATCATGTTTACCATGGAAGGGGCAGGAGACTGTGTACTACAATGTCAATGTAGAAAGCTAGTTATGCATAGGTCGATACTGCTCGATAGGCATATATTGCCTTTATTGATACAATCAGGATTTTATGATATTGCACGGGTAGGATATATACAATTGGACTATCACTTGATTATGGCTCTTATAAAGTGTTGGCATCTAGAGACATGCATTTCATTTACCACATAGAGAGTGCACCATCATCTTTCAGGATATTGCTATCTAGTTAGGTTTGCCTATTGATGGTCTATCGGTGATAGGTACTATATAGGTAGACTGGAGATAGGTTTGTCAGAATTTGTTATAAATTATCCCACCACAAGGTAGACTCCAGGGATCACGATTGAGCATGGTCTGGCTAGCGGATCAGTTTCATTAGCTAGCCTTTGATTGCAACGATATATAGATTCAGCGTTATGCTCGAGCATATATTTTGTAGTTGATGGGTGGGTGTTTATTTATGGATAAATCTAGAAGCCTAATGCATCTCATGTTCCTATCCTTACTAGCGGATTTCGAGACTGCTGGACAATATAGTTGGTAGGGCTGGAACTGGGCCGGGTTGGCCTGATAGGCTTCGAGCGGCCCAAAATCGGGTCGGGCTTCGGGCCATATTTTAAACAAATCGGGTTGGACTTTGGGCCTTAAAATATAGCCCATTCAATTTTCAGGCCGAGCTCGGGCACCCCTTTGGCCCGACCCAGACCGGCTAGAACCTGGCCCGAAGATAAGCCCGATCCAGGCCCACCATTTCTTTCTCCATTCTCCAACTCTCCCGTCTCCCTCTCTTTGTTCTCTCTCAATCTCTCTCTCTCTCTCGTTTCCATCTCCCTCCCCCGGACCCCCAGTCAGCCCCCGACGGTGGATGCTCCCTCGCACCCGACGACTGACGGCCCTTCTTTGGCTCCGAGCTACCTCCTCCAGCCCCGGCACCCGCATTCGACGACTCCGCCCCCCATGTGACCCCGCAACCCATCTCCGATCTGCCTTCTTCGGTGCCGGTGACCCACCCAACGTGCACTACCCCCAGCATGACCTCGCGGCCGCCCTCCCCAGCTCTGATTTGTCTCCTCCAGCCCCGGTGCCTACACGAACGACCCCGCGACCTGCCTCATGTATCTGGCTACGATCTGCCTCCCCCGGCCCCGGCATCCCACCCACCACCCCCGGCGTGACCTCGCGGCTCTCCCTCCCTGGCTCCAATCTACCTCCTCCAGCCAGTCGGGCGGTCGCCGGTCAATGAAATTCTTTTTTTTATCAATAGGGCTTGAATTCGGGCCGGCCCGATTGGGGTTGGTGATTTTTTTTTGGTCAACAGGGCTTGCATTCGGGCCAGCCCGATTTGGCTCGAGCCTGGCTCGGGCTTAAGGTTTTAAAAAAATTTCAGGTCTAAGCCCGGCTTGAAGCCCGATTTTTTTTCAGGCTGGGCTCAAGTAGGGGTGTGACTCGGTCCGGCCTGGCTCACTTCCAACCCTAATAGTTGGGGTAATGCAGGGCTCGCATGGTTGTATAAAGAGTTTTGTAGGACGAGCAGGAGAGATGCCACTGATATAACTGGTCCTTTGTTGTTACTATAGTTATGGGTATGGGATAGATTTCCGATCCTAGTGCCGCGTAGATTAATTCGACATGCTCCAGATCCTATGATTGATTTAGATGATGATGGAGCTGGTTTACCACAGGATCCGCTAGGGATGCAGTAAGTTTTAAATCTAATCAGATTTTATGATTAATGATATTTACTGATTTATGTAACTTGTTTAATCTATTTAATGTGCAAATAGAGAGACGATTTTTCGGTTACAGAGGTACCTATACATATTCTCTCTTCGTATCGATATTTGCTAGATCACCTGAGAGCAGATTAGGTGATGACTACAGCTTATCTTTGTTAATGGTTAATATTTTTTATATTTTTTTATTTAATACAAATGCTTCAGATTCTTCATTAATAGGTGATATGGCAGCTATATGATGCGGGACGAAGGGATGGGAACATCTGAAGGGAATATGCCCTATAAGCCAATCAATTTGTATCTTCCATAACCATGTAAAGACATTTATTATGAATAAAGGCATCAATTTTATCATACGCTGTGTATTACTGTTCTTAATATATGATAAACCCCATAGATTAGGGTTAAGGTCTTAGGGCTATGATGAGATCATACCAGTGAGACCTAAAACCTTAGAAACCCTAATCTAAAGTATTCCTGGTCGATGGATCATTGAGTAGGGGATCAATGATTCCAGAAAGACCAGCACATTCTATGGAAAGGGTGACTGATCTCACAGTCACATGTGTTTGACACTAATACTAGAATGTGGGTGCTTATTAGAGAATAAGTTCACTGAATTGATCCGACTAGAGAATATCTAATGGAGTCTTATCTGCTTGTCAATAAGATATTCTCCTAGTGGAAGTAATACATGTAATCCTTTGACCTGAGATTACCATGGAACCTTGTATCCATGAAACCATGTTTTGGTTCATACTCATTCATGACTAAGTCATGTACGGGGTGTTCTGGATATGGTGAATTGAATATGGAGGTAATGAGTGGATCAATATGGAAGCAATCACTCCTAGTAAGAGGAGATTACATCCTACATGTTTCAATTAATTGATGAATCGGAAGACTTTGATCAAAGCAAAAATGAATATTGGAAATGGTTTCTAATATTTCATTAATTCATCATTATTAAATTGAAACAAAAATGAATATGATATTGAATTTGACATAATTCCATATTCAGATTCATATTCGGGATGTTCGATGATTGCAGGATTAAATTGTATAGATGCTTCCCACTGAAGGGTATTTTTGGTATTTCCACCAAATTTCATATTTTCTGGGAAGGCATGACACGTTGCTAGACGTCAATCATGTCTTGTAGGATTGATCAAATTAAATTGTTTAATTAGATCATTTATTAGAAAGAGTTCTAATAGTTAAATCGGGTTAGCTCGATTTGACCTAAATCGGCTAGAAAGAGTTCTAACCAAGTTAGGTCAACTTGCACTCGGTCCTACTGCTAGCTAAATATGAAACCCAATGGGTCACACATAAAAGAGAATTAATCAAGAATTTAATTTAGATTAAATTATGTTTGCAAGTGAGACATACTAGCATATGTTGCAAACCCTAGCTTTAAATCGAATTAGATTTGATTTTTGGTTCCTAATTGACCTTAATTTGATTCTAATTGAGCCTAATTAGAGTCTAATTATGTATATCAGGTTTTGGGCTAACCATAGGCTAACCCAAAACATTTTTGCTGCACCCAAATTCCCTTCCATTGCCGCCTCTTTTGTTTTTTGCGCCAAGGAAGAGAGAGAGTCCCAGGGCGCGGGGCTCTCCACTTATGCGCACGAAAATAATTTGAGAAAGATGAAAGGCGTGGACTCTCCTTCTCATGAGGCGCCTTTTGACGCCGCCACTTCTGGTTTAGCGCCGATTGGAGAGAGAGTCCCAGTGCGCTGGGACTCTGCTTTTTGCGCACGCAACAAATGAGAAATGTTTTGGAGCGGCTTCCAATATGATTTAGCGCCTTGTTTGGAGTCCATGGGATAGGCATCCAACGGCTAAGAGTGTTTTAAGAAGGAATGAAGTCGCAGATTGACTTCCCGGTTGCGCGAAATAACGTAACTTCGGAACTGCGCCTTCTCATTTCTTAAAAACACGCGACTTTTCTTCTCAGAAAAGCCGTGGATTTAAATCTGAAAAGCCGTGAGAAAGGTTGCAAACCTTGGATTGGCATCTCTGCATTTTCTATTTAAAGGCAAGGGAATTGGGTTGGAGTTTTTTACGTGATTTTCTTTCCTCTTCCCAAGACTGTTTATTTCCTTTCTTGTTTTTTAACAGAGTCTCCTTCACAGAAGTTTTCTTCTGTCGAGACTTTTGTACGTAACAAGAATAAGAGATAAACTCTTAAAGGATAAAGGAAAAGAAAAGGGTTAAATCCTTCTCCAAATATTCTTCCACTAAAGGAGAGCATTAGTTCACTCTATTCAAGAAAAAGGGTGTTTCTTTTAGCCTAGTGTTCAAGGGAAGATAAAGCCATAAAAGGGAAGAAGGAAGTGCCAAGAAGAGGAACCATTTGTTGATGAAGCTAGTGTCTTGATTTCTACTCTTGTGGATCACCATTGGAGGGCGGACGTGTGGACGCCTAGTGGAGAATTCGTTTTCATATTCAAAAGTTTATCTTCATCAACTTGGAATTAGCAAATCAAGGTTGGTGAACTTAACCTAATATAATGTATGCATGATTTAGTTCTTAATAAGTAGATCTTGGGAAATTGATTTGGTATAGGTAGACATAAAATTTTGAATTCCATGTCTATACCATGGACACCGAATCACATCAGTGGTATCAGAGCTCTCTTATTAGGGCTAAAATCATGTTCTATATATGTTTCTTTATTAAAGGCTGAAATTGTATGTTAGCATGATTGGTCATTTTATTAACATACATAAGTTAGGGTTTAATATAATGCTGTGCATAATGCTTCGGATTGGATATGAAATAATATGTTTAGATTATTTTGTCACATTCCATTTTGATGATTGGCACTGGTTAGGGTTTTCACACAAACCCTAATCAATATAGAGATATGTTTAGCATCTTAGTTATCATTCTGAAATAAGGTTGCCCTGGCATAATGGTGGATCCATTATGTGGTAGATGGTTGTCCTAGAATGATAACACACCTAGCACATAAATGCTTAGTTGTAAAAAGCATGATATTCTGAATAAAATAAATGCTTAGATGTTAAAAGCATGATATTTGGTATGACTATAGAAAGTTTAAAGAATGTGCTCTTTTTATAGCCCTCCTTTTCAAAATTATATTAAGTTGTGGTATAATTAACCAATAGCAATTTTGGTCTAGATGAATAATAAATCATTCGGTGTCTAAGAAAGGTGGTTCATGATTGGTAAAGAGATAAGTGGTTTTTAATTGGTTCCGTTGTCTGACCTGGCCAATTTTTATTGGTGTCTAGGAAAGCAACGGGGGGACTCCCACCTCTCTCCCACCTGCCTGGCCGATTTGATTAATTTAAATCTTGACTAAGGTGCTTAGTGTTATAATCACTACATGTGGCCTTCCTTCATGCTAGGATACTATTATGTTATCATCAATATTAGGTTTGTTGTGTTACTGCAAGACCTAATATTATGATTGACATGATATTACCCTAGTGCATAAAGATGCTTACAGGATATTCAACATAATGCTTTGTTGTGTCACTGCAAGGGCATTTATGTTTGAATATTAACTGTGAAGAAATGAAGGGTCTTACTTAACTAAAACATTATGGTTTGTTGTGTCACCGCAAGACCAAAATGTTTTAGAGGCCAAGTTATTGTTGAGAATTGTATTAAGGTACAATTGGAAAGAATTTCCTACCTTTGAACCTATAAAAGATTTGTTGTGTCACTGCAAGATCTTTTATAAGCAATTAGGGTCTCAACTCCACTAATTCATGTCATGATGAGGGCCATGACTATTAGTGGGAGATAATTAAATTAAAGTCCAAATTTAATAATGTTTTTTGTCAAATCATGGTTGATTGCTTATGTAATGTTATTTGTTAATGTAGATTAATGGCTTCATCACTTTCACTGCGAAGCATATTAGATACCAACAAACTAACTGGTCCAAATTATGTGGACTGGTTGAGGAACTTAAAGATAGTACTCAGTTCAGAGAAGCTGTCCTATATTCTTGACACCCCTAGTCTAAATCCACTAGGGGATGATGCAACAGAGGAAGATAGGGCCACATACAAGATGTGGCAGAATGATTCCATATCTGTCAAGTGTATCATACTCGCCTCCATGACTAATGAGTTACAGAGGCAGCATGAAAATATGGATACACACTCCATAATGCTCAACCTTAAGGAGCTCTATGGAGAACATAGCCGAACAGCTCGATATGAAATAACCAAGCAACTGTTCAGGGCTAGAATGACAGAAGGTACATCTGTACAAAACCATGTTCTTATGGTTATTGACTTGATCACCCGATTAGGTCAATTGGGTTTTGTGATGGATGGGGAGTTGAATCAAGATCTGATCTTACAATCACTCCCGGACTCATTCTCCCAGTTTGTTCTAAATTATCATATGAACAAACTTAACGCTTCCTTGCCTGAGCTGTTAAACATGTTGAAGACAGCCGAGAGCCATGTTAAAAATAAAAAGGCTCCACTTCTTCTTGTGAGTAATAAGAAGAAGATAGGCAAGAAGGGTTCTGGCAAGAAGAAGCTGAACCCTAAAGGTGGCATGTTCAAGAAGAAGGGAAAGAAGGCCTCAGACAAGATGACCTGCTTCTTTTGCGGCAAAGCGGGACACTGGAAAAGGAACTGCAAGGCTTACCTTGCAAGTTTGAAGCCCGGTGCATCAGATGCACCAAAAGGTATGCATGAGATACATACTATATTAACATTGAATTCTTCCATATCAAATACTTGGGTATTAGATACCGCCTGTGGTTACCATATCTGCAAATCATTGCAGGGGCTGCAGAGGCTTGAAGTATTGAGGGAAGGTGACTTCGAACTCTACGGTGCTGGAGGAGAAATTATCCAAGCTGAAGCTGTAGGGATCTACTATTTGAAGTTGCCTAATGGGAAGATCTTAGAGCTTAAGAAATGTTATTATATGCCTAAGATCATTAGAAATATTATATCTATACCCTTGTTAATAGAACAGGGTTATGTAATGAATGTAAAGAGCAGTGGTTGCTCTATAACATTTTCTAATGAAATTATATGTTCTGGCATATTTTCTAATGGTCTTTTGACTCTATCTCTCAATGATAATATATTTCATATAAATGAAAATGGTAAACGTAAGAGGGAAAATCTTAATAATACTTTACTTTGGCATTGTCGCCTTGGTCATATAAGTGAGACCAGGATTAGTAAGTTATGCAAGGAAAATATCCTTGATCCTTATGATTATGAATCATTAGGAACTTGCGAATCATGTCTCATGGGTAAAATGACCAAGTCTCCATTTAGTGGACATGGAGAGAGGACAACTGAGTTATTAGGACTTGTACATTCTGATGTATGTGGTCCTATGACAACTCAGGCCAAAGGAGGATACTCATACTTCATCACATTTACTGATGATTTATCAAGATTCGGATATGTGTATCTTATGAAACACAAATCCGAAGCTTTTGATAAGTTCAAAGAGTATCAGAGTATGGTCGAAAAACAAACCGAGAAAAGTATAAAAATCCTCAGATCTGATAGAGGAGGAGAATACTTATCCACGGAGTTTTTGGACCATCTTAAAGTTAATGGTATTCTCTCAGAATGGACACCTCCTTTTACACCACAGCTAAATGGTGTAAGTGAAAGGAGGAATCGTACCTTACTAGATATGATACGGTCCATGATGTGCTTCACTGATTTGCCCATTTCCTTCTGGGGTCATGCCTTAGAAACAGCTGCATATATCTTAAACAGAGTACCTTCAAAATCTATCTCTAGCACCCCATATGAGATATGGAGTGGAAAGAAGCCTTATCTTAAATATTTTAAGATATGGGGATGTCCGGCTTATGTTAAAAGGAATTTTGGACATAAGCTAGATGCTAGGTCAGATAAATGTCTATTTATAGGATATCCTAAGGAAACTAGAGGATATCTATTCTATAACCCTACTGAACAAAAGGAATTTGTCAGTAGGCATGCCACTTTTCTTGAAAAAGAATTTATTATACAAAAGAATAGTGGGAGAAATATTGAGCTTAATGAAGTTCAAGAAGAACAAATAGACAATTCTCAACCAGAAGAACACATAATTAGGTTAGAACCAAAACACACAACTCCACCCCGTAGGTCGGATAGAGTGCGACAAACACCTCAGAGGTATGGGTTCGTTATTGAAAATAATGAAGCCCACATCATTGAAAATGATGAACCACTGACCTATACGGAAGCTGTCATGAGTAGGGACTCAGACAGATGGCATCAAGCCATGGAATCCGAGATAGACTCAATGTATGTCAACCAAGTATGGACTTTGGTTGATCCTCCCCAGGGTGTAAACCCAATAGGGAGCAAATGGGTCTATAAGAAAAAGATCGGAGCAGATGGTAAAGTTGAAACTTATAAAGCCAGATTGGTGGCTAAGGGTTTTCGACAAAAACAGGGCATTGATTATGATGAAACATTTTCACCTGTTGCCATGCTCAAATCTATACGGATTATGCTTGCTATAGCAGCATACCATGATTATGAGATCTGGCAGATGGATGTGAAGACAGCATTCCTTAATGGTTTCCTTGAGGAAGAAGTCTACATGTCACAGCCAGAAGGTTTTGTCTTGGAAGATAAACCTAATCAGGTATGTAAGCTAAAGAAATCCATTTATGGATTAAAGCAAGCTTCACGGAGTTGGAACATCAGATTTGATGTAACCATAAAAGAGTTTGGTTTCATCAAAAATGAAGATGAACCTTGTGTGTACAAGAAGACTAGTGGGAGTGCTGTAGTCTTCTTGGTTCTGTATGTGGATGACATACTGCTCATTGGGAATGATATCCCAATGTTACAATCAGTTAAAGTTTGGCTATCCAAACAGTTTTCAATGAAAGACTTGGGAGAAGCATCCTATGTACTGGGTATAAAGATCTATAGAGATAGATCTAAAAGGATGCTGGGCTTATCCCAGTCAAGGTACATTGACTTAGTGCTGAAGAGATTCAGCATGGATGGGAGTAAAAGAGGTTACCTTCCTATGAGTCAAGGTATACATCTCTCAAAAAGGATGTCTCCTAAGACTCCTGAAGAGAGAAATAGAATGAGTTCTATACCCTATGCCTCGGCAGTAGGGTCCATAATGTATGCCATGTTATGTACCAGGCCTGATGTAGCATATGCCTTAGGCATAAGCAGTAGGTTTCAGGCTGATCCAGGAGAGGATCATTGGAAAGCTGTGAAAAATATTCTTAAGTACTTAAGAAGGACTAAGGATATTTTTCTGGTATATGGTGGTTCTGATTTGAAACTAGAAGCTTATTCAGACTCTAGTTTTCAATCAGACCCAGATGATAGCAAATCCATATCAGGGTATGTCTTCACCCTAAATGGTGGTGCAGTAAGTTGGAAGAGTACCAAACAACAGACTGTAGCTGACTCAACTACCGAGGCAGAATACATAGCTGTTAGTGAAGCTGCAAAGGAAGCTGTCTGGATGAAGAAGTTCATCACAGAGTTGGGCGTTGTTCCTGAGATACAGAATCCAGTTCCACTTTACTGTGATAACACTGGAGCTGTGGCTCAAGCTAAGGAACCTAGAGCTCATCACAAATCAAAGCACATTCTAAGACGCTTCCATCTTGTCCGTGAAATCGTGGAAAGACAAGAAGTCTGCATTAAGAGAGTAGAAACAAAGAACAACATAGCAGACCCGTTCACTAAGGCTCTACCGCAGCGGGAGTTTGATCGCCACCTCGATAGTATGGGGTTAAAATTTAAAGGCGATTGGCTTTAGTGCAAGTGGGAGATTGAAGGGAATATGCCCTATAAGCCAATCAATTTGTATCTTCCATAACCATGTAAAGACATTTATTATGAATAAAGGCATCAATTTTATCATACGCTGTGTATTACTGTTCTTAATATATGATAAACCCCATAGATTAGGGTTAAGGTCTTAGGGCTATGATGAGATCATACCAGTGAGACCTAAAACCTTAGAAACCCTAATCTAAAGTATTCCTGGTCGATGGATCATTGAGTAGGGGATCAATGATTCCAGAAAGACCAGCACATTCTATGGAAAGGGTGACTGATCTCACAGTCACATGTGTTTGACACTAATACTAGAATGTGGGTGCTTATTAGAGAATAAGTTCACTGAATTGATCCGACTAGAGAATATCTAATGGAGTCTTATCTGCTTGTCAATAAGATATTCTCCTAGTGGAAGTAATACATGTAATCCTTTGACCTGAGATTACCATGGAACCTTGTATCCATGAAACCATGTTTTGGTTCATACTCATTCATGACTAAGTCATGTACGGGGTGTTCTGGATATGGTGAATTGAATATGGAGGTAATGAGTGGATCAATATGGAAGCAATCACTCCTAGTAAGAGGAGATTACATCCTACATGTTTCAATTAATTGATGAATCGGAAGACTTTGATCAAAGCAAAAATGAATATTGGAAATGGTTTCTAATATTTCATTAATTCATCATTATTAAATTGAAACAAAAATGAATATGATATTGAATTTGACATAATTCCATATTCAGATTCATATTCGGGATGTTCGATGATTGCAGGATTAAATTGTATAGATGCTTCCCACTGAAGGGTATTTTTGGTATTTCCACCAAATTTCATATTTTCTGGGAAGGCATGACACGTTGCTAGACGTCAATCATGTCTTGTAGGATTGATCAAATTAAATTGTTTAATTAGATCATTTATTAGAAAGAGTTCTAATAGTTAAATCGGGTTAGCTCGATTTGACCTAAATCGGCTAGAAAGAGTTCTAACCAAGTTAGGTCAACTTGCACTCGGTCCTACTGCTAGCTAAATATGAAACCCAATGGGTCACACATAAAAGAGAATTAATCAAGAATTTAATTTAGATTAAATTATGTTTGCAAGTGAGACATACTAGCATATGTTGCAAACCCTAGCTTTAAATCGAATTAGATTTGATTTTTGGTTCCTAATTGACCTTAATTTGATTCTAATTGAGCCTAATTAGAGTCTAATTATGTATATCAGGTTTTGGGCTAACCATAGGCTAACCCAAAACATTTTTGCTGCACCCAAATTCCCTTCCATTGCCGCCTCTTTTGTTTTTTGCGCCAAGGAAGAGAGAGAGTCCCAGGGCGCGGGGCTCTCCACTTATGCGCACGAAAATAATTTGAGAAAGATGAAAGGCGTGGACTCTCCTTCTCATGAGGCGCCTTTTGACGCCGCCACTTCTGGTTTAGCGCCGATTGGAGAGAGAGTCCCAGTGCGCTGGGACTCTGCTTTTTGCGCACGCAACAAATGAGAAATGTTTTGGAGCGGCTTCCAATATGATTTAGCGCCTTGTTTGGAGTCCATGGGATAGGCATCCAACGGCTAAGAGTGTTTTAAGAAGGAATGAAGTCGCAGATTGACTTCCCGGTTGCGCGAAATAACGTAACTTCGGAACTGCGCCTTCTCATTTCTTAAAAACACGCGACTTTTCTTCTCAGAAAAGCCGTGGATTTAAATCTGAAAAGCCGTGAGAAAGGTTGCAAACCTTGGATTGGCATCTCTGCATTTTCTATTTAAAGGCAAGGGAATTGGGTTGGAGTTTTTTACGTGATTTTCTTTCCTCTTCCCAAGACTGTTTATTTCCTTTCTTGTTTTTTAACAGAGTCTCCTTCACAGAAGTTTTCTTCTGTCGAGACTTTTGTACGTAACAAGAATAAGAGATAAACTCTTAAAGGATAAAGGAAAAGAAAAGGGTTAAATCCTTCTCCAAATATTCTTCCACTAAAGGAGAGCATTAGTTCACTCTATTCAAGAAAAAGGGTGTTTCTTTTAGCCTAGTGTTCAAGGGAAGATAAAGCCATAAAAGGGAAGAAGGAAGTGCCAAGAAGAGGAACCATTTGTTGATGAAGCTAGTGTCTTGATTTCTACTCTTGTGGATCACCATTGGAGGGCGGACGTGTGGACGCCTAGTGGAGAATTCGTTTTCATATTCAAAAGTTTATCTTCATCAACTTGGAATTAGCAAATCAAGGTTGGTGAACTTAACCTAATATAATGTATGCATGATTTAGTTCTTAATAAGTAGATCTTGGGAAATTGATTTGGTATAGGTAGACATAAAATTTTGAATTCCATGTCTATACCATGGACACCGAATCACATCAACATCAACATAAAGAAATGCAAAATTTTAAAGTGAGCAATGATCCAAACAAGATGGCATAACTTATCCGCAAAGAATGAAAAGGCGCACTAAAGCAGACTACTAGAAGATGTAATCACTTTCCCGCAGAGTAGATATAGTTAAAGCAAAATGTAAATGGACCTAACAGTTGAGAAACCATATAAATTAGGACAACACTCTCTTCAAGAGGTCAGATCATGGAGTGCAGGGTAAGACTTGTTAGCAGATAATGAGCTCTTTATCCTCATTAGTAGGATCACTCTACACTCATGGAATGGGCGGCTAGATAAGAAGGCTGACTCCATTGAATGAAGTGCTTCTCATCAATGGTTCAAGGCAAAGAGGACCTCCTCTTTGGCTTCATGCACCCAGGGATCCAAAAGACTTGGATGGGCCTCACACCCTTCTCCCTCACGGAGTGACAATGCCAAGGAGCAATTGGAAGAGAACAAATTTTCATTCATTCATCAAGATGCCTTACAAGAGGAGGAGGGGTATTTAACATTTACCCAGGCCCCTTTGAAATTAAAATGGGAGATATTACATGCATTAATCAGGGATGATAAAGTGGGGCGCCCAACTTGATTTTGAATTTAATTTTTTCATGAAAAAGTGGGGTGCCCAACTTGATTTTGAATTTGATGCCTTGGACGACAAGGGTGGGGACCTTCCATGTTTGGCATGGAGAGTGAGGTGGCCTTCCCTGTTGGCATGGAGAGTGAGGTGGGGCCCTTCTTATGTGCATGATGAGGTGGCGCAAGGGGTATGGTGCTTTCTGGGATCCTTTCTTGCATGGGGGGTGAGGTGGCTTTCTCCTTTCAATGGTCATGCTTCTTGCTCTTGACTTGAATTTATGTTAACTGTCCTCTTGAGTTAAACTTGACTAACTTGATTCAAATAACCACATTGACTTACTTCAGGATATAAGCTTAAGAAAGAACAAATTGACTAATTGACTAATTACAGGACTTTGGCTAAGGAAAAAACTCATGAAAGAAAGAACATAGCTTAAAGACTCAAAAACTTATTCATCTACAATCCATAATGAGTTTAGGTTGGCCTGGATCGAGTATAGCCTCTTTTGGATCCTGGTGCCCACACCACCATATACAGCCGATATTCTTGTATAGCTACCAGATTACTGCCTGCATGGTCAGGATATCTGGTGTAGTCAAGTACCACTTGTATATTTTCATATCGTAGAGTGATACTTTCCTGATAAAGTGATACGACGATTCGAATTCGATAGATCGTACTTGAGCATTGTGTTACAGATTCTGTACTACACTATATCGATCTCAGGGGATGAGTCGAGCAGGATTGGAGTATCACTCATCAATATTATGTTCAGTTATGAGTGAGCCGACATGATTATATTGTAGATGGTGCTCCTACTGATGGTGCTATGGATTATCACGATCCATACATGCAGTGGTATCTTGGCATCACTCGATAATTCATCATCGTGATGGTACGGTGTATGATTACCTGGTAAGAAATTTTATTTATGCTATTTAACATTGTTAATAGATTTTTATTTTATTTTCTATGACTCATTAAATGTTTGTAACTTTCAGAGTAATGGCATCACGATGATACACCAGCTTGCTCAGCCAGGTTCCATATTGACATCCTCGCAGACTATATAGGATATATGTCACTCTATTCTTGGTGTTGTCGATGAGCATGCATGTGTTCAGTTATGAGGATTTGCTCAAAAGGACGAGACTCCGGAGCCTTTTTCAAATGCATCTACATTGACAACACCTCCTCAAGCTTAGCATAGACGAGGTACTCGATGATACAGTACCTCTCCCTATCCAATGCCAGAGTACGATCCATACATGTTCATGGCTAGTTACTTTCATGAGGATGTGAGACAGTTCATATCTACCAAGAATGCTACTGCACATTTTGACTACGCTGTTGCACCAGACTATCCGATGTAACAGGATTACCCAGGATATGGAAGACAGTATATAGGCGAGGAATCATCGCATCATGTATCTGCACCACATGCATTCCCTGATGTATAGGATCCGACGGAGCATCAAATATCTAGTGAAGTGGAGACAGTGCCTCATCGACAGTAGCCTTCACGTAGGAGAAGATGGTCACCATGTAGGACATAGGATTTTTAAAACTTATTTTTTTATTATTTATATTTATTAGATTGTATTCTCAAATTTTGTATTTGTTATTATCAACCTGAATGATAATTTATTCAAAATTTTAATGGATGACATGTAATTTCTTATTCAATATATATTTTAGAAATATTTAAATTTATTAATTCTGATTTATTAATTTAAGAATATACATTTTAAATTAAGCATATAAAAATATTTACAAAATTTATAATCTATATTTTGTAAAGAAAATAAATTTTAAATCTATATTGATTTTTAAAAATAATTAAATAATAATCGAATAATATAATTCAAAATATTAATAATTAATTTTTTAAATTAATATTAATTAATACTAATTATTTATTAAAATAATTGTAAAATAACTTATCTATAGTTTAACTGATATTATATCATAATAATTATAATATAACTTATCTATATTTTGTAATAAAAATAAACTTTCAATCTATACTAATTTTATATTAATAATTATATAATTATCGAATAAATCTATATTGTATAATAAAATTTATGCAATTTTATTATATTAAATTAATATTAATATAAATTTAATTTTTTGTTTAATATGTTAAATAATATTAGTCAACTATGATAATAAATATACTATCATTTATATATATTTAATATAAATATTATTTATAATTAAATAAATAGATCAAAGTGGATGGAAAAAATTTAAAATTAATATTGCAGGAGATCGAAGACCTCGTCCTATCGTGCTTGACCGACGCACGTGCCCAGTACCGAAGCATGCCATGATGGTCAAGACATGCATCTTGCATGCAAGGAATGTGCATCGAGACCCTCCGCACGTGCAGGCACCAGGCACGAGTGCAAACATCCATGAGGCATGGCATATTCTATCGCGAGACATCGGACATGTAGACACAGGACAAGACACGAACGATCAAAGAGCATCGAATGCGTGCTGGCATGAAACATAGCACGACCAGATACTTGTCGTGCCGTGACATGCACGGAACATAGCACGATCGAGTGAAGGGCATGCATACCCGGACGCGTGGCATGCCAAAGCACCGGACATGACCAAGCACGGAATGTTATATATTATATTTAAAAATTAAATATAAAATTAATTTCATATAATAATTATTTTATTATAATAAAAATTATAATATTTTATTTCCTTATTATTAATTTCGAAGTATATATTAAAATTTTTATAAATAATAAAATCGTAAGATCAGCCCGTGATTTCAATTTTTGCTGAAATCACAGGTTCCACCTATAATTTCATTACCCCACATGACATCCGTGTAGCCACCGACACCTATTTTAGTACTCGAAAAAAAAACTATCCTATTTTTATAAATATTTATTAAAATTATATTATTTTTTTAAAAAATTACAAAATAGGCTAGTAGGAAAATGGTTTTACTTGCCATCGTCCAAAGGAATCAAATCCCAATAATTCCTTATATTAACAATAAAAAAAAAAACACTCAATCAAGCTGTCTCCCTCTGCGTGGCAGTCCACAGCAAGCTCCACGTTTCCCTCCCTTCCATCAGAAAGAAGCGATAGGTTTAAAAAACAGTCGCAATGATGTTTCAAAACAGGTGGAGCCCTTGCTGACTGTGAACTCGACGACAACATAAATTGTACCGCCCATAGGTCAGCTTATGTCCGGTTCCAGGGACTGGTACTAATTTCCTACATTGAAATGGTCTCACTGGTGCGCGTCTCAATTACAGCGAGTGTATTCACACTGAAGTTTTCACATCCTACAAGAAAGTTTTGTTGCACCATACGGCATCATAGGTTGGCGAGACCATGATCCTCTAGCATCGGAGATAGAATCTTTCTTTGGTGCCGCTGAAGAAGGCTGTAGCGTAGCTTATTCTCATAACAATACTAAAAATAAAATAATTAGTCATTGGACAAACATTACAAGATTACAACCACCAAATGAGCCGCACAAGCAGATAAGCTTCATTGAACTCCAACATCAATTAAACAATCACAAGACTTTACCCTGCTCCACATACAATATATCCTCATAACTCTGGAAAGAATAAGTTTCAACAAAAGGATGGCAAAACTTAAATGAAGATTAGGAGGAAATGCATGAAATCTAATGGGTTTGGATTGCATTGACGTCAGGCCACCTGCCCTTGAACAATGTAAACCAGAGCTGAGCTTCAAATTTAGCATAAAATCACCAATCAGTTTCAATATAGCAAAAGTCCATAAAATTGTTGCCGCTAAAGATAAGATATATACTGAGATGTTCAAAATCTGTTGGAGGAGGATCCTACCGTCTCATGATACCAAAATGCCCAGTAGTTCCACTTTAACTTTATGTTGGTCAGGTAAGTAACACAAATGGATATGCAGGAGATGTATTATTAAGGGTGGAACTAAAACAAATATAGCTCCACACACACACACACAAAAAGAGAAAAAAAAGAGTAATAATTGATCAAAATTGGCAAAAGCATTAGCTTTCTAAGTTCCTTATGAGAAAAAATTAAATAAATCATAACCCCAAAAAGACATACTTGGAATTTTTCCACTAGCAAAACAGATGAATTCAAGCCTCTGGTTAATAATACCCATTTGGGTTCTCCTTGCTTCGAATTAGAGGGACTCCATCTTCTCTCCAAATAATTCGCTCTTCACACAATGCTGAAACCACCTCCACATACATTTGATGCTCCTGAAATAGCAAATAGCCGTAGCAGCATAGTACTCCATGTGAAATGTTCAAAAAGAAACACTAAAAAGGTGTAGTAGGGGGAAAATAATTGATAAAATATATATGAACGCATGTTTAGAAACTTGAGTCTGATTGGTACAAAGAAATACAAACCTGCTGAAGGACTCTTGCAGCCAACTGCTCTGCAGTATCATTTGCTAGCACACGTACAACCCTCTGAGCTAGGATGCGACCAGTGTCGTAATGTTCATCTACAAAGTGAACCGTGGGGCCAGAATATCTGCAAGTTGGAGAAATTTAGTTATCATTTAAAAGACAAGAGAAAAGTGAAGCACATCAACCTTTTAATGGAGGCAGAAGAAAAGGACGAATAATGATTACTCTCAATTAATTCAAATGGATGCACTAAAATGAGAGAGAAAACAAGAACACAGAGGTGATTCTTGATCCAACGCAATGTAAGATTGCAGGAATCAGGAGTTTAAAATTACCACTTTATTGGTTTAAGCATTTGATTTGCAATAGAAAATATAGACTACCCTGTTAGAATCAGAAACAATGCTAGTGAGCTCCACCATGCACCATGCACCAAAAAAAGTTGATCGTGTCTTTGAGCAGTACATCCCTCGTAGCTTGTTACGGAGCACAACAGACTCAATGAAGTCCCACTTGCATAGACTATCATGTGTACTCCAATAATTTTCACCGGAATTCCCCCCGGTGCCTATTGGAACTAACCCAGCATCCTATCTCAAGGCCAGCTAACGCTTGGTAGTGTTGAAATATTACAGGAAAGCCTAAATCCATTATTTCTAGATTCTTCAGTCCCTACATCATAAACGTAAGCCATGATGTTTTACATGTATATAATGTATGCACAATACATAAAAGTCATATGATAAGAATTTGGGCTGCGGAAGGTAAGGGAGAAGTGAAGAAACAGATGCTGGTGGAGGAGGGGAGAGGAGCTGCGATTATATTATGAATTTTCAAAAAAATAACTTAACCAGATGCTCCACGAAGAAAAGGAGTAAAGATATAGTACATGCAGCTGACAATATAGACTATTCAATGTAACAAATAACTGGAGTCGTATATTCTCAACATATTTTTACTATGCATCTATCTCCTAATAAATCTTACGAGAATGGAATCTGTAAACCCCATTATCATAACTACAGATATAATCTTTGATCTAGAAGACAAATGCCATCAATACTTTCTCCTTGTATAAATGAGATGGAAAATAATATCATGCTCAGCCCTGATATGTAGCGGAAAGACAGGCCAGAATGGACAGAACAGACATCCTTTGTACAGAAAACTTTACAAAGCCAACTTGACATGAGTTAATATCTCATATCCATTTTAGTTATTTAATTTGATGGCACATAATGCAAAGTTACCTTCAATCACCGCTTATGTCTCAAGAAAGCAACATGTTGTCATATATGCTCACCTCTAGTCCAAGAATGGAATTGTAAATCTACTTGACTCTCAGGTGCAGGGTAGGTGACATGCATGCATATCAGCCAATTCTTATTTGACCCATCAAGTTCGTTGGGTCCTGCAGGCCAAAACCTTTATTAGTCTCATATGTTTAAAGTGGAAAACCATTATGCCATTTCTTCACCTGTGCACCACAAGTGAGCCACATGGTAACAATTTATCTAATTGCTCTTTAGTATATAAAGGTTAATCTTAAAGGGACCTGCACAAGATTACAAACTAATGAGCATATCATCTCAGACACGAGGAAGAACTCTCAGAACAGGCAATCAACCTTCACGTATACATTCTCTATAAAATTAAACAAATAGTTCCTGTTCTTTATCAAGGTGAATTACTTACAGCACTTGGTGAAAATGTCATGCTAAGGTCACAGCTTGCTCTCACCCAAACAAAAATTATTCACCCTTATTGCCAACCCTAATATTAATTTACATAATGCATCTCCAACCTAATTTTAATTCTAAAATATGACCAGCATGGTCAGTTTGAATATAATTATAATGGTGATTCAGATATAAGACAGCTTTCTCTTACATACTAAATGTGGCAGTTTCCTAATAAATTGCTCGAGATAAAGTTACAATGCAGAAAAAAGGCAAGGATATTGAAACTTTTAATAACCCCAATCTTGTTGTATGACAAATGATCAAAATGCAGGAATTAATTAGCTTACTAAAACTACTCATGCAAAGCTAGACCATGGAGAAACAGTATATGTTGAACTAGTATTATGTTCACATTTTTATATCTCCTGAAGTTGAACAGATATCACTTGAGAAATATGGTAGGCAATTGCAAATTTTCATAAATATAGCTCTGCTCTTTAATGATTAGAGTATAAGAAACTACCGCACCTAGCCCCAGATGCAACGACAGCTTTATGCACATTTAAACCATAAAATCCTTTGCCCCCAAAGGCAGGAAGAAGAGAAGGATGGATATTTATTATGGATCTTGGATATGCCCGAACCAATTCAACGGGTATAAGTTTTAAGAAACCAGCAAGAAGAATAAAGTCGACCTCAAAATCCCTGTCAGCAAAAAAGAACAGTATAATATAATTCAGACACAGCATAGAACTTAGATGTAGGTATTACAGAAGTTGAAGCATATAAAAGTAGAAATGTGTGCAAAGATAAGACACGCCATAGGATTTTTATAGCAAGGGGAGTATTACCTAAGTATCAACTAAATATTATTGGCCATTATTAAGTTACCAATATTTACCAAATTTCATTGTGTGCGACTGAATAGCCAACCTCATAGCAGTAGCGTAGTTGTTGGCAACTGATTTGTTTGGAAAAAACCAGTCATGATTCCATAATAAAGTGCGTATGTTGTTGCGAATATTTTCTGGAAGTGTCACACCTATTAACGTAGTCTAGCATGTCTACAAGTTACAACCATCACCCTTTAAAACTTACAACTTGTTATCCAAAGGATTTTACTAATGGGCAGCAATATTACAATATAAGGATCCCTCACAATATTAGTAATGTCAACACATTGAGCTTGAGGTAACTTCTGGTCCATATTTCAACTTTGTGGGGCTAGTTTTTGAGCTTGGACTCTTCAAAAATTTGTATATGCCAGGTCCATGTCTGACTAATGACATATAAATACAAAAGAGCATATACATGTTATAGGGCAAACATCATATAAATAAACCTACTAGATACAAGCTATTCAACCAATGCAACACCCAGGTGGCAGATCAAAGACCAAGGATACACCCAGGAAATAACAAGATTTTTTAATGTGCTTTCAAGAGTTGCACAAATTTAAAAAACAGGAAAAGGAAATAAAATCTGCACAGTAATAAACTAATGACATGTTACATAACAAACATAACATAAATATACCTACCCAATGCAAGTTGTTCGACTAGTGCAAAACCAAGATGTTAGATAAAGTACCAAGGATACACAAAGAACATAACAAAATTTTAGTATGCGCTTTCAAGAAGTCCACAAGTCAAAAATTGGGAAATGAAATACAATCTGGTAAGTAATAGAACAAACTGAAATGTAACTGGAGGTTGTCATGTAATGTGATTATTAAATATCACTAAGCTTTCAACTAAATGATATATTTACAAGTTGAGTTTCACATTATCGATCAAATTGTTGAGAGGAACAGAGGATCAGATTAGCAATGATAATGAGTGGATATGACAACATGTCAAGCAGAGTTAAAAAATGATTAAAGTGTAAGGTCTGAAATGATAACCATAGCAGATAAAATGATAATAAACCATTTGACTAGACACAACCTTGGGGGCGAAGGTGCTAAGCATAGGCTCAAGAGATGAAGAAGGGAAAGGTCAAAGAAGACTTGACGGGAGGTAAGAAATGAATACAGGCACCTCCAAGTTAAAAGGAGTTGGCACTGGTTGTAAAACTCTTACACAATGTCATACTTAGGGGATATCACCTGTTGTTTTTTTACCTATGCTATATAACTCTAATCTCAATAATGCCTATTATTTTTCATAATCATATACAAAAATATTCCAATTATTGAAGCTCGTTTAAATCAACCTCTTGTTATTTCTTCCATGTGTATCATGCCTGGTTATTAATTTTCTAATTGCACTGCCTTTTTCAACTAAAACACATATGACAGCTTTCATCTTTTGACAACTAAGCTAGCTGAACATCAAAGAATGTATGCTAAGGTACTCCAATATCATGTCCTTAAATCTTTCTTGTATGTATATGTATATATATATATATGCCTAGAAAAGTTTAAATTTAAATTTCAATAGTGCAACAACTGTAGATGGTTTACTTTTCTTTCTTTCTTACTTTCTCCTCTTTGTTAATTATGAAAATGCATCAGTCTGTGTGATAATATATGACAACACAAATACAAGCATGAAGACCAGGGGCAAATTCACCTTAAAGTAGTGACAAGATCAACCGGTGACAGCCCCTCGGGTGTAGATTTGCCCTTGGGAAACATGATAACTGGGATTTCATTATCTCTTGCATATTCAGCACCTCCACAACCTGTCAAGCACATGCAACAAACCTAGGGTAATGAATCTCTAAGCCAAAGAATACTAAGTTGTTGCTTGAATTAATTAAATACAACAGCAACAATTTCATTTCCTTTAAAAGACTCGAAGTAATCAAAGAAGAAGAACATACTGGGCTTATCTGTGACCAAAACTGTAACATCTCCATAAATCGATCCCTCTACCGTGGCCTCGTGGATGGCCCTTAAGTTTGAACCTCCACCGGAGACAAAAACTGCAAGTCCTTTCCTTCGAAGAGGAGTTCCTGAGCCACCTTCAGGTTCAACAGAGCTTTTATTTTCCTGAATACCGCTTCTGCACCCAAAATCCCTCTTGCTCCTCCCTGCCTTATGCAATGCCAGGTTCGAAGCAAAACAGGATTTCCCAAGACTTAGTTCCCAGTATGGAATATAACATGAAGAAACCATACTTCGAGATGCTGATCTTAAGGTTAATGGTCCATATTGCCTTCCGGTAATATTTGTGCCAGAAGAAACCCGAATTCCCAAAGTCGAAACCAGAGCTTCCATTGGATCAATGAATAAGTGCCAACCAGAAGGCCTTCTCTACACTAGTGCCCTGTTATCGTACTTCTAGGGTAAAAGACGACCATAAGAGCCAATTATTAGTCCGACAGTTGAGTTAGACTCCAGGATTGTCAAGAGCATCCAAGGTTAATGAGAACGAACAATGGTAAGAGTAGAGCGAACGCGAAACATCTAATGTAAAACAATTTGTCATGCAAAGAAAAACTTCGAGAAAACTTCTGATCGGAATGGAATCGCGTGGCCGTCGTGATGGAAGGGAACGAATCAAATGAAAGGGAGATGGGAGAGGGGACGGGATCGGTGTACCTTTGGCGATGAGCTTGAGGAACCGATCTGGCGTCTTCTCCTCCTCCTCCTCTTCGAAGTCAGCCGGGACCGCGGGCGGGGGTTGACGCAGAGATTCGGGTGGCCGGATGGGTGGAGACCGGGATTCGACGGAAAAGGACGGCAACGAGTCGAACAGTCGAAGCCTCGGCCCTTCGACTCGAAGGGGGGGGGGGGGGGGGGGGAGGAAGAATTAGGGTTCGATTATAAAGAAAAGAAAAACGAAAAAAGAAATTCTGAATTATTTAATTTTTTTTAATTTCGATTCAGCACAACCAAACTATTAACTTTTTTTAAAAAAATAAATTCGAGTCTTGATTACTAATTTTATTTAGACGAGAGAAAATAAGATTTGATATGGCAAGTATTTATTTTTTTATTATTATTTTTATTTTCATCTAGGTTTTATAAAATGATGGTTATTTTGATTTCCGGGGACCGAATACCCATAAAACTTGTGAGAGCGAAGGTTTGCTAAATGACAAAAAGATTGTGATTTATTTTTAAATTTTTTTTTATCTTATATTTTATTTATTTGTTTAAATAGATTTTTACCTGTAAAACTTGTGATTTCTTCTCTTTCACAGTTGTTGTCCAGTTTTTTCTCTAATCTCCAACGCTTCCTGGACAGCCCCTTTATATATGGGGACACCGAGGGCGACTGCTCTTCTGGGTAACGTGACCCTTCCAGTAAGGGTACCAAGATTTTCACAAGTCTCATGCATTTCAATTTGATCCAGTGTTCGGACAATGGAAGGTTGCACTTCGGTATAGGTTTCTCTAATGACAGTATACATGCAAATGATGGGATCTTCGTGCCGATATTTCACAATCAAAGGTGTAGTACTGCTTGTAGTAGCTGTCCTTGTATCTAATACAATCGGAAGATAGTCGAAAGAAAAAATCTCTATTTGATGAGGCTTCTTCCTGTACCTATTCTTTCTATGCCTATGAATTTCATTGGATCCAGAAATGAGATATTAGAAGGATCTTTTTGGTCTTTCAATATCAATAGATTGATTGTTTCGCTCCTGTATCTTCCAAAAGAAAAAAAGATTTCTGAGAGTTGTTTCATGGATCCGCAAGAGAGTACTTGGGTTCTCCCAAAAAATAAAAAGTGTATCATGCCTGAATCTAACCGGAGTTCGCGGTGGTGGAGGAACCGGATCGGAAAAAAGAGGGATTCTAGTTATAAAATATCTAATGAAACCGTAGCTGGAATTGAGATCGGCGAGGGGTTTTGGGATCAAAGTGAAAACAGTCTCTGCTTGATGGCTTGTCGAATACTGATCGCTGAAGGAAGTTCCGTCGCTAATGCTCTCTGTTGGTGATTTGGTCAATCTAAATTTGGAGCGCACCACCATCGGGCATATATCTGAAGTAGAAAGAACAAGAATGTTGCTGGCTACTTCAGTACGGTTTCGTTCCGAAGTTTGCAAAACTGATTCAATTCCTGGTTCGTAAGTAGAAGTACACCAAACTGGATGTGTCAAGAAATTTTGTGGAGGGAACATTGATGTTACAAAGCCGGCCGGGAAGTGGAGATATCCCGATGGTAGATACTTTGGTGGCATATGGTTTTATCTCTCCGAGAGGTGTGAATGGTAATGATGCCTGGGGAAGAGCAACTCCGGTATTCATTGGTGAGATGTATCATGAGAATAATGCCTCCTTCATGACAAATTCAGGGGTGAACCACACGCTCTAGAATGTAAGTTATGAGTTAAGCTATACATTCTGGAATGCAACTTCTGTTGTGGCTAAACCAACTGTAATTACAGAAGAAGAAGGTATATGTAATGCTGAAACTGGAATACTTTGCTTGGTTGGATGTCAAAATCCAATCTCTCCGGTTGCTAGAAAACAAGCAAATGGTGTGAGACTCTGATTCCATGGACTGTGAAATCCTCGTCAACCTCCAGGTCCCCTCTCTAGATGCAAAGGCAGTAGATAATTTTGATGGCACAATTAGGAACTTGCGGGAGAAATCGGACCCACTTTTCCTTAGATCCTTTAGAAGTCTCATCCTCCAGTACGTATCAAATCATAGACACTGAAATGGTGAGGAGGATGGACATAAAAATCATTGTAGTTCTGATTTCTCTTGCACTTTCATGGGATCCTTGTCTTCAACGGAAGAGAAGTTTATCAAAATTGGACAGTCGATCGCTATATCTGTCATGAAAACTTTGTTGAAAAACTTTTAATCCTTCATATATAGGGCCATTGTACCGATCTATAGATTGCGCATTCCTTGCCCTTGCACAGTCTTGAGATATCACTTTTTCTTTGCAAGATGACTGGTCTTCTCTCTCCTCACTCTTTTCTCTTTATATGGACGATCGATGGAGAATCATACACCACTATTATGAGAATTGGAGAAAAGGGACCGATACCCTCTTATTTATAGCTTTATGTGTCTCTCCCATCATAAGATTAATGAAAGACTAAAATCTCAGTTAGAGTTTTACTCAACTCCTGTTTATTCAATTTTATTGGAAATGGTTCTCCTTAATCAATTGGACTCTGATACAGTACATATGATCGAGTCAAAATTTGACCATGACAAGATGATAATTAGGCCACTTATTAGATTTTAAATCTAACATTCTTCTACTTGGCCTATATTATTACTCAATACAACTTTTAATTCTGTCAAAAATATTTTACTTTAAAAATAAATAAAATATTTTAATTTTTTAAAATCAAAATAATAGTACTGAATCAAAATTTGAAATTGACCCAACAAGTGCACTCATATTTTAAAAAGTTATCTACTTGTCTATTCCTCAATAATTCCTTTATACTTTGATTGAGTAGAAAACCATTAATGCAGATCATGGTGGTCATACATCTCTGTTGATATACTTCCTTCCATGTATCATGACATCAATAATTCTCACTTAACCTAGTCTTATATACCGGAGTATATATGCTATCAAAAATATAATGCCTATTACAATGATCCCACAATAATGTCATATTAATGGATCTTCTATTTACTTTAATTTTGACAAAATTCAATCATAATATATACGAACAATAATTGAACAGAAGTAATGGTAGTCAATAAACTATTAATAAATCTCAAATAAGTACCTATTACAAATTAAATATTCCAATGACAAACATCCATAAGTTTTACATGCTCTTTAAAAATTTTGGATATTAAACATTTAGTCAATGGATCAACCAACATACAAGCAGTACCAATAAAATCAATAGATACTTGATGACTACTAATTCTCTCATTTACTACAAGATATTTAACATCAATGTACTTGTTTGCATTGGTAATTTTGCCACTAGTGGAGAACAAAACTGCAGCAGAATTGTCACAATAAATTTTTAGTGGCTTGAAAATAGAATCCATAACTCCTAGCCCTGAGATAAATTTTTTTAACCATAAAGCATGTGAAGAAACCTCATAGCAGCTTATATATTCAGCTTCCATAGTAGAGTAGGCAGTAATGCATTGTTTTGTGCTCTTCCATGAGATTGCTCCACCAGAAAAATACAGCTTGATATAAACTTTCTGCTATTAAGGCAACCAGCATAATCTGCATCTGAATAACCGATCACCTCCAACTGATTAATCATTCTATAAGTGAGCATGTAGTCTTTAGTCCCCTGAAAATATCGCATCACTTTCTTGGTAGGCTTCCAGTGATCCATACCTGGATCATTTTGATATCTACCAAGCATTTCCAAAGCAAAACTAATATTAGGATGAGTACATACTTGAGCATACATCAGACTACCCACTGCAGATGCATAAGGTATATCCTTCATCTGATTTCTCTCAATCTCATTCCTAGGATACTGAAATTTACTAAATTTATAATTTTTAATAATTGTCACTTCACTTGATGAGCAGCTTGACATTCCAAATCTTTCTATGATTCTAGTAATATAGTTTTTCTGGGATAAACCAAGTAACCTCTTATTTCTATTATGATGGATTTCTATACCAAGAACATAAGAAGCGTCTTTCATATCTTTCGTATCAAAATGTTTGGAAAAAAACCTTTTAATTTCATACAAGAAATCCAAATCACTGTTGGCTAGTAAAATATCATCTACAAATATAATTAAAAATATATATTTACTCTCACTTACCTTCAGATATATACATTGATCAGCAATATTTTTCTTAAATTCGAAAGATGCAATGACATCATTAAACTTTAAATACCATTGCTTAGAGGCTTGTTTAAGACCATAAATGAATTTCTTTAATTTACATACCAGCCTTTTATTTTCTTGTATTGAAAATCCTTCTGGCTGTTCCATATACACCTCTTGTTGTAAATCCCCATTCAAGAACGCAATCTTGACGTCTATTTGATGTAGCTCTAAATCAAAATAAGCTACTAATGTCATAATAATTCTGAATGAATCTTTTTCAAAAATAAGAGAATTAAAATAATCAATGCCATTTTTTTGAGTGAATCCCTTTGCTACAAGCCTAGCTTTATACCTTTCAATATTAACTTTGGAGTCTCATTTGGTTTTAAAAATCTACTTACAACCAACAGGCATAAAGTTTTCAGGTAATTCGACAAGTTTCCAGACTTGTTTTTTATTCATAAATTCCATTTCATCTTCATAACATTTAACCAAAGTTCAGAATCATCACTATACATGGTATCTTTAAATGAAACTGGATCATCCTTAATTCTAATATCATAATCACATTGTTGTAGGTAAATAATATAATTATCTGAAATAGCTGATCTCCTAATTCTAGTAGATCTTCGTAATACTCCAGGTTCAGTGTTATTATGATTATTTTCAATTAGGTCAGGTTCATTAACAGCCTATTTAAGAGATGGTGTATCAGTCTCTTGTTGATGGTCTACAATCTCAGGATTAATAATTTCATATGGAACATTTCTAGGTATTGCTGTAATAGGAAAAGGTTCTTTTATTTCCTTTAACACCATATCGAGTAATTCACCACTTTCAGTGTTATCACCATCTTTAATGAACCTAACTATTCTAGTTTCAACAATTCTGGTGGTGTGTGATAGATAATAAAACTTAAAACCTTTTGACCTTTCTAGATACCCAATAAAATAACAACTTATAGTTCTAGGATTTTTTTTTTTTAGGTTGGCCTGTTTCAAAAGCAGAATCTATTGTGATTTGTGAGGCCTTCCATAGCTTATGTTATTTTTTCATCCTCTTGGTAAGTGAAATAACCAGAGATTTTTCTTTCTCTCCCTCAGCATCCTCATTCATAGGAGTGTCCTGCCATATTTTATGTATACTATGTTCAACCTCAATCACATGGGTGTTATAAACTTTTTCCTCCATCATAGTTTGATCGTGTTCCATGACTTCCACCTCAACCTCAATATCATCTCCCTCCATCCCTTTGTGCCCTTCTTTATTGGCATTGCTATCTTTTTTTATCAATGAACTGATGAGGGTTTCAACTATAGCAAGCTTCTTCTTTATATCTTCTACTTCATTCTTCAACTATGCACAACTTGTTTAACTTTTTTCGAATTCTAGGGATGCTACTGTTTCTTTAGTGATAAGTCACCATTCCATTATCATAGGCTCAATAGTTTCCTCTACCTGCAAGCCAACAATAATAACAAAATAACTTTATATTAATGATAATGATATATTGTTCATTACTTTTATGAAATAATGGATTATCTTACCAACTCATGAGACTGCAAGTTTGCAAGCTGAACATTCTGTGTCTTCACCTGACTGTCATACTACTTTAACAGCCTAAGTAGCTTATTTGGATATGCTGGGGCTCTTAAGGTGCTATGCTCGAGGAACCAAACCTATACATAAAAATCATGTACTTTAAATATATGGAAGATTTAAAATAAATGTAATTATATTTTTACTGTATATTAATGATCCTTATCACCAGAGCAGCTGTACATCTATACAGGGTTGGTTGCCTCCTAACCTTGGCACTTCTCTTGGTTTGGACTGGCTCCTCAGATTTCAAGCAAAAAGTAGCATCTATGAGAGCCATAACAATCAACTCCTTTATTGCGGAAGCCAATTGATTTGACCTAGCTGAAATAAATCATCCAAGTAAGGGATGATATATCTTGGACAAAATTGATTTGACTTTGGAGACAAGAACATTATAAATATGTATGCGATCCAAAGTCTTACAATGTCCTCGATATCCTCTTGTATGTTTGATGAATGAAGTTGCGCTATCAACTTCTCTAGCCCCTTATTCTGAAGATTTAATTCCTTACCAAATCATTGGAATAACATTTCCTTCTTATCTTGATCTTCCATTGTAATCTTGTTTCCATGACATGACAGTCCAAAATCATGGTCATGTCTTCGATGCTGTATATAAGTTCCTTGTCACAAAAAATAAACTTGTCACCTTCCTTGTAACATCTAATAATTTTAGCTAGGAGTCACCCATCGACTACGAACGACTGCATGTCAACAAATGCATCGATGAAGTCTTCCGAATGATTTCTAAATAAAGATTAGAAAAATCCATCTTTCATACTTGTTCAATGTATACTGCTGGCTTGTAATGGTTTTTGTTGCGGATCATTTTTTTTTTTTTTTTTTTGTGGACTAATGTATGGGGAGCCCTAAGGCTACTCAATGATATTTTATTTTTTTGACTCTTTTAAATGTATTCACATAAGACTTGCCTGAATGCTCCATTTTATTAAAAAAAAAAAAATTAAGATTCAAATCTTCAAATCTTTCTATTGTTTATATATTTTTATAAAAATTATTATGTATATATTTATTTATTATAAAAATAATAATTTATATATTTTTACATATATATTTTTAATATATTTATTATAAAAAATATTATAAGGTATTGCTAAATAAGTTTGGGATGGCATCGAGTATGGATTAGGTTGGCCAATATTAATAGATATCCTACAATTAATTGAAGATTTCATATCCATACCCTCCAAGTACCTGTCTTAGATCGGATTGGGTTGGAGGGGTTGGATCGAGTCTGATCGAATTAGCTTGAATCAAGTTAAATACATGATCAAAATTTTTATAAAATTAATAATATATAATAGAATTTGCGTAAAGAGTACTTGATGGACAAAATCCAAATCCGTAAGAACAAATTTTAAATCCATCCCAGACCGGAACAAATTTTAATTTTAAATTTCAAAAATATATTAAAAAAATTATATATTAACTTTTCTTGATATATTTATTTTATAATCTTAATGATTAATATCACATTTTGACAATAATAAGTTTATTATTATAGTAAAATAAGAAGCAGAAAGGAAAAAAGAGAAAGAATGAATTTAAAAAAAAAAAAAATCTAATTTATCATCCAAATATAGAATATAATTATTTACATATTTTTTTAAAAAAAAAATAAAATTTGACATATAATCCTATACAGTCAAATTCTATATCTTATCATAATTTTTATCAGAAGATTAAAAATCCTAAACATCCAAATAAATCCTTATTTTATTTCCTAAAGTTCCAAAGAAAGAGCAACTCAGTTGATTCAAAGTCCTAAACCCACATATCGTCTATTAGATGGAAACGCAGAAAGGATAGATTAGAGGCTTCAGAAAATTGCATTCTAAATGCGACACATCCATGGATCTGGGTACTTCCGGGTTCAGAATTTAATGCACCAAGTAGTAAATATTAGTTCAATACAAATATTGATGAATTGATCCATACATTAGGAGGATGTTCGCAATTTCCAGATCTTCCGTGTTATCTTTTGCATGACGGAAGGCTAAGGAGAATCAGAAGTCGGCAAGCCCAATAAAGAAAGGTGCATGGCATTAGAAGATTTGGCAACAGAAAAGAAATTACTATATTTTGGTTTCAACAAGATACAAATGCGCGCCATTAGCATAATTCGAACTAGATATCAAACTAGATACACACACAAGCACAACTCTGCAGAACTCCACAGCCTGAAGATTGTGCAAGCTCTATCCAAGAATGTCCACACAATCATATAATCTCTGGCTTCCATATTAGCTATTGAAACTACCATCAGGGTCTGATTGCTTCTGTAGAGTCGTTCCATTGGTTCATTCTTGCTCGGGCCTCAGCAAACATCCTTTGCTGCTCTGCCAGTGCTTCCTCTGTCATCTCGATGCCGCTGAACTTGCCACCTTTTGGTGAGTCCTGCTGTAGCAATATAAATAAGAAAATTTCGAGTAGCATGTAAATATGTAAGTGTAAAGGTATATTAGCTACATGATAACATAATTGAAGTTTGAATGCACACACCAGAGTGTCGAGCTTATGCTGTTCATACGCAGCATAAACCTCCTCTATGTACTCCCCAAAACCGAGAACCTGTTCCAAGTATTAGTCACATCAAAAAACACCTAAAGAAATAAAAAGGTGGTTTTCTGTTGTCCCTTCCAAGACAGGAAATTATCTCTTCCGCAAGCTAGTGTCTCGCACATCAATGTCAATTCCGCTGCTGAAACATTGGTAGCATATAACTTTACAGATAATAGCTTGTCAATGGTTTAGTTGAAGGAATCATTTCTTGTGTGCAAGAAAAAATGCATGTCCAATTTAACAGGATGATATAGCACTCTACAACCTACTCAACAATGTTTATATAGAAAACAAAAGAGCAACAAGATGTCTTCATCGATATTTTAATATTCAACAACAGATAAAAATTTATAGCTCCTGCTTAGTTAATGAAAGATGCCCGTACAGTTGTACAATTCTTTTTTTTTTTCTTATATATCATTTTTTTCTCAACTAAATCTAGAAAATAAATGATTTCTCTAGTTGTATCTTCCATGTCCTTAGTTCTTAATAGTGCACTAAGCACCTACTATACTGAAACCGTCCTTCAAAATTGATAAAAAATATACCTTACATTAAATATACCTTATATTGTAACATATATGGAGCACTAAAAAATGTGCCTGATACTAAGTGTGCACATCTAAAAATGAAATTAAGAAAAAATAAATTTGTACTATAAACAAAAGAAAGTGAAAAGGTCAACAACCTCCAAAGCCTTAAGAACATGCTCAGGGGCAATTGTTCTCTTTTCCTCCCGGCTACATACTTCATTTGACTCCGAAGAAACAAGGTTGATGAACTCTGCCAATAATAAGATAACCGAGGAAGCTTGTTTAGCAGAAAAATATAACACGGGTGAAAATCAACCAGTCATACCAACAGATCATTAAAAGCCCAGCATCAAAAGCACATAATTGATAATCCCTATATGAAAGAATTGATTAATCAAGATCACTGTGGAAATACAATTGGATGCATCAGATGTGAAGAGGAATAGTACAAATGTAACTACAAAGAATTATTGAAACTTCATCATTTTCTTTCTTGATGATATATTTCAAGTGACACAAAAATGAAGGCCATTACATTCTTTGCCTTGCAAACCCTAAGGCATATAGCATATCTTAAAATAGGAGAATACATGGCTATGCTAGTGCCACATGTAATAGGATTTTAGCTTGTCCATGTTCAAAGCAATGGAATTAGCATGTACGCACCCTTGTAAGCCAAAAACTTGAGGGTGAAACAAGGGTCTAAATCACAGCATGAGGGCCAGCCTTGGTCTAGGGCTGGTATAGTACCAAGTCAGTCCGAAGCAGCCATTAAAAACAACAACAAAGACACACACACACACACACACAAAAAGAACAAAAAAAGGGTATCCCAGGATGCCAGGCTGTCCCAAGTGTTGGGATGCATCAATCCTAATCACTCCCAGCCAAGACAGACAACGATGACCCGATCTGGAGAAACTTGGGATCCAGAATGCATCCTAGTGTTTGGTCTCTTCAGTCTAACATGGCACTGCTGAAACAGACTGTCCTTAACCTTTGGCACAGTGAATTGTATGGTTGCAACACTCCAATGTTCGAGTAAGATTGCTGATATAACATGTGATTGTCAATTTCTACACTGTAGTTTGTCAAGGGATGTAGAGGATTATCTAATCTCATGATGTGGACTTCTTAGGATTGCACTTGTTTCCATGTTCAGAAAGCTTGCCTCGCAGTAGAATGGCATGCCATCACTCTCTTTGGTTGAACCCAATCATGCTTCATTTCACTGCAGATCTGCTGCAGTACAATTGCTTCTCATGCAGCCAGTGCAGCACTGTAAATCCCATTAGCATGGTGCACAACCAACAGAAATGTGGAGTGCCATTATACCACAAGGTAACCTGAACTTTGCTCACTCAGAAATTCAAATTACTAGAGAATACAAGGCATTGTGTAAAGCGACTAAAAATTTTAAGGCCATTTGTAAATGCATCTTATGAACCATAAATTGAGAAGAAAAGCATTTAAAAAGATTTAGAGCTTCTTACAATGAACTACATCATAGCATCTTTGCATCTTTTACATATGCTACATACAGATGGTCCAGATACATGGCACTTGGGAACAGGCATTACAAAGTTTTTAGACAAGATACTTGACCAGTTTATTTTGTGCTTGCTAATGTGCTAATGTTTCTATTGCACCAAATTGGTTGTTGCTGCATCAATGCATCTCTATCAGGAGTGATGTGTTGTGATACCACCTACACTGATACCACTTATAGGAGAATCTCTCAAATTGTGGAATACGGATTCCCGTTCAAGATCGCACCTCCATCAACAAAATTAATACCGTGAGAGAAAAGATACTTAATTGGACATGCCAAATTTCACTACGAAAGAAAAAATCACTTACAAGAAAAAACTTGTACTTTCAATCCCGTACAACAATCTTTCAACAAAAAATTCCAAATCTTTCATAAAAACTCTCCACTCTCAAGAAGACCCTCTAGCCCCTACAGACTTTCACTTAACTCTCTATGCTTCCTCTGCGGCTACCCCACCTCTCTACCCAGCCTATGTCCCCTTTTTTAAAGATCCCGAGATTGTGTATAACATGAATACTTGTCTGTGTCGAAGAGGACTTCGAAAGGGCTCTAAAGGTTCAAACCATGGCAAAAATGGAATCCAAACCAAGTCAAAACTATGCAAAAAGGACCGCAGATTGCATCCCATGGCATGGACTGCACGAATCGCGCGTTGTGATCCATGGACCACACTTCTGGTGGCACATGCATGGGTGGGCCGAATAGAAGCGTACCTAACAACCTCCATCTCAACTTGACATTCGGCCTCCATATAATTTTTGAGAGCTTATGAACGATCTCACCCCCATATCCTAAGACAAATGCCTAGCTGCTCATGGATGGATAAACATGAGAGTCGAGCTAGGCCATTCAATCACATCTCCATCATATACTGTGATCTGCCTAACCTAAGACCTGTTCAAGAAAGCCTTCTGCGACAATAGGAACTTCACTCTCCGACATCGTCTATCGTCTTCTCAAGTCTCGCGTCTCGTGCTCGATCCACTTTCTCCTGGAGCTCCACCTTGCAGTTGAATCCCATTTGCATCAGTGACTCCACCTCGTACTAGACTCCCTGTCAAGAGACAATATCTTCCATACTTCTTTCCCTTCAATACAATCATAATAACGTACATGACCTTCAGGATTTCATCACTAGCTTTCTACCTGTAGCTGCTTAAATCCAGTCTACTCAGTGAAATCAGATTTCTAGAAAAATTAGATATGTATCAGAGCTCGTCCATTTTTTTTAGTTCCATCATATGTCCTCAAACTGAGTATCTTGACGTCTTTGATCGCAAAGCTCAATTCATTTGACAAGTAGATAAAATTCTCTCATTTTCTAAAAAGTCAAACAGTTTATCTCTGCAACAGATATAATGCGAACATACAGAATCTAAGATCCACTATAGAAAATAAGTAGATACCTTGTCGATAGCATAAGCATCTCATCATATCCATCACTATCACTATCATCGACCACTGCCGTAGTAGCCTTCATTCGATCCTTAAATTATGGGCAATCTCTGATACGATGCCCAACTCATCGCACTAATAGCATCCAATCATGCTCGCATCCCTTGACTTGGACCTGGATCGCCTACCTCGCAATCTTTTATCACTCCATCCTTTGCCACCTGCATCTTTAGTTGCCACATGATCTCGAAGCTCGATTCTCTCATCTGAGAACCTCGCTCTAGAAAAGTGCCATAGTGACATCTTCCATCTTGATGGTACTCTGCTCCACTAGAAGAGCAGTCATCAAAGACTCAAAGGATGAGAGAAGCAACGACAGCAAGACCAGCGTCCTAGTCCTCTCCTTAACTTTTTTGCCAACACGAAGGCAATCGATGAGGATTCTCTGAAAGTTGCTCAGATGCTCCTACATATTCTGTTCCTTGCTCATCCATAGCTGGTAGAACTGCTCCCAAAAAAGAAAGCATTGGTAAGGGACTTTACCATGTACATCTCCTCGAGTTTCATCCACGTCGTCATTGGAGAAATCTCGCTCAGTATATAGATCACCATGTCATCTACTAGGTACAAACAAAAAATGCTCACCACCTGCATCTGAAGTGGATTTTAATTTTTATCCTCCATGGTAGCCAGCTTCTCCTCGTATAAGAGAACATCGATTAATCCCTATTAGATGAGTACGTCTTTCATCCTTGCATGCTATATGAAGAAATTGCTCTTTCTATTGTACAGATTTATCTCCACTTTGATTGTGCTTGTCTTCTCCATCTACTTTAACCTCGATCAACGTCGCCGCAACACAGATAGAAATTCCTCTGATATCAGTTATTGTGGTACTACCTGCACTAATACCACTTGTAAAAAAAATTCTCAGATTGCGAAATATGAATCCCCATCCAAAATCACACCTCCATCAACCACTACCGCAGTAACCTTCGTCCGATCCTTGAGTTGTGGACAATTTCTAATACGATGCCCCAATCCGTCGCACTGGTAGCATTTGATGATCCTTGCATCCTTGGATCTAGATCGCCGACCTCACGATCCTCTATCACTCCATCTTTTGCCAGCTACACCTTCAGTTAACACCAAAGCTGAGTTATCACCTGAACTTGAAGCCTGATTCTCTCATCTGAGAATCTTGTTTTGTAGTACTACAGAAACATCTTCCATCTTGCTAGTGCTCTTCCCTACTAGAAGAGTAGTCACCAAGAACTCAAAAAATGGGGAAAGCGACGATAGCAAGACCAACGTCCTGATCTTCTCAACTTTCTCGGTAACACTAAGACGATAGATGAGGATCCTTTGAAAGTTGCTTAGATGCTCTTGCATGTTCTGCCCCTCGATCATCCACAACTAATAGAACTACTTCCAAAGAAAGAGAGCATTGGTGAACTTTACCATGTACATCTTCTCAAGCTTCATCCACATCGTCATTAAAGAAGTCTAGTTCAGCATATAGATCACTACGTCATCCGCTAGGTACAAATAGATCATGCTCACCACCTGCATCTGAAGTCGATTTTAATTTTCATCCTCCATGATAACCAGTTTCTCGCATAAGAGAACGTTGATCACCATAACACAGATAGCTTTGCTTTGATATTAGTTATTGTGATACCATCTACACTAATACCAATTACAGAAAAATTTCTTAGAGTACGGATCCCCGTCCAAAATCGCACATTCATTAATGAAGTTGACACCACGAGAGAAAAGAAAAAAAGAAAAGATAATAAAATTTAATTAGGCACGCAAAACTTCACTATGAAAAAAAAATCACTTACAAGAAAAGAACCCGCACTCTCAATCCCGTACAATAATCTCTCAACAGGAAATCCCAAATTTCTCACAAAAGCTCTTAAATCTCAAAGAGACCCCCTATCCCCTACAAGCTTTCACCTAACTCTTTAGGCTTCCTCTACGACTATTCCACCTATTTACCTGGCCTCTATCCCCTTTTTAAGGATCCCGAGATTGTGCACAACATGCATACTTATCTCTATGTCGAAGAGGACTTCGACAGGATTTCAGAGATTCAAACCATGTCAAAAATAGAGTCCAAACCAAGTCAAAACCATGCAAAAATGATCCAGACCACATCCTGCATGCATGGACTGTGCAAATCGCACGTCGCGGTCCATGGACCAGGTGCTCCTTGCAGTGCATGCATGGGTAGGCCGAACAAAGGCATACCCAACATGATGGACGCCTCCTAAGCAACTACTGCTATATCTCCAATTTCCTACTTCTTTTGAGTCATATCGAAAGGCCTTGGAGAGGTCAGCCCCACCTTTCCTATATATGTACACCATTTTTGACATAAAATCTTTGGCAATACTGCCCTAGTATTCCATCAAAAACTGTATTTTATCTTAGCACACAAGGACAAGACCACAAGACTGCCAAGTATTCCATCAAAAATTGCATTTTATCCTGGCACAAAAGGACACAATCAATCCCTACACCTAATTAACATATCACATCATAATTAAGGACCTGGGGCACAAGACACTTGTCTGTCATTGTTAACAAATGGCTTCTACTGAAAGACGGTCATTACACTATCATCATCAGCATCACTTTCAGTATCAGGATAGACCATGTCCGGTAGATCCTAGAATTAGCCAAAATGTTGGGTCATATCATGCACTCAATATATAATATAATAAAGAGAACAAAACATTTCCTCAATAGAGATGGAATTATCACCCATGTTAATGACTTCAGAAAGTAACTTGCTAGGGATGAGCCCTACCAAATTGTAGGTCCTAATACAAAGATATAACATTACACTGAAGACTTAGAGCAAGTTATGTGAGCGAAAAAGGATTCTTAGTTGAAAAGGCTTATTGACTGAAAAGTTCATCAACAGATCATTTTTCTATAAGTAGATAAAAAAATTTTTAACACCTGATATTGCTAGGTATATATTAATCTCACTAAAGTTCATTTGAAATGAATACAATCTTAATCAGTTGCTTCTTCAAGTACCCGATTAGTGAAGGTCCATCATATTGACCTAATAGTCAAAAGCTATCAGGCTTTCCCAAAAAGGTGCATTGAAATAAAATACATATTAAACAGACTCTTAATGTACAGTAAGTCTATAGGTTAGCTCAATTTGCTCTTACCTACACAGCATTCAACAAGAAGATCTTGAGCATCTCTAGCAACACGGACATCGGGCGGCAACATTTCCTTAATAATCTTGAACATAGTTGCTGGAACAAATTAAGAATTATTGATGAGCAACATTCACTTGCAAAAAGAAGCTATTAGGTGGGAAAAAAAGAAGAGAAAAAGAAATCAAGGCAGTACATTAATATCTCATGGATGTAGAAAGAAACTCTTCCTATATTTAATTGACAAAAAGATAAGCACATCATGTTTAACTAAACAGTGTCAATTGGATAATTGTACCATGCTTGTGGACCATAAATGATTGTTTATACCACCACCTAAAAACACGTTTGGTTGGTGCCAACAAATTACAAAAAAATGTACTGCAAAAATAGATGATTGGCACAAAGATGAGGGATTCGAGTCAATCTTGATACTGCATTTCTTTATATCTTTAATAATAAAGAGAAAAAACTCAAAGACAGCTCAAACCTCTTTAATAAGGCAACAATCACATGATGCTTTGCAGGGTAGCACCTACTAGCAAGACCAATTGTATTCTCTCTCTATTCGTTCAGTATTCTAACTTTTTTTTTCCTCTCTAACCCTGCTGGGTTGAGAGAATTAGAGAGAGGACAAAAGAAAAGGAGAAGAGAAAAAACAAAACTCCAGTTTGGTTCAGAGAGAGGAGAAAAGAAACAAATTTTATCTCATTTGGATGGAAATATAAGGAGAGAGGAGAAGAGATTTAAAAAACTCTTGCATGGATGGCAAGTCAGGAGAGCAGAGAGAGAAACAACTTCTCTCCAAACACCCTTTTAATCTCTCTAAAAGTGGAAAGAATTGGAGAGAAGAAAATCTCTCCTCTCTTATGTTCCTTTGCATCCCAAGTTCTTTTCTTCTCTCCTCTTGAATTTGGATTCTCTATGTACCTAAACAGGGCCTTAGCAACCCCAGTTTCCATATCCAAAAATCACTAACATTCGCTCCACTTTAAATCATAAATTCATATACCCTGCAATGATATCTCACCAGCGTAACTCGATACATCATGTGCCATATTACAAATGCACCCGAAATAAGCAATAAGCAAGGGTAAGAGGTTGATCGTATAATGATCACACACATCGGCCCGACAATCGACAAACACCAAATTCTGAAAAATCGAGTCAAAATTTACATGATACGGTCAAAATTTATATGATACGCTTGAGACCACAGACATTACTAAGTCGTTTGTGCATGCCTTCAGCGTTTAATCACACCACCATTCATATAAAGCAATATTCGATACCCAAATCAAAAAAATTCCTATCCACCACAAACGTACAGGAAATAAGAGAGTACATATGAAATTCTCAAAAGAACCACTAAATCTACGTCGTATGATCCATATATCAAATAAAAAGCGCACCTTTTGGAAGCGAAACATCCTCCTTTAATTTCCCGACGATATCCATCGGCTCCATTTCCGATTAGACCCCAAAAGAAGATCAAAATGTGGTGACTTTTCGCCTCTCTACAATCTCCGATCGATTGAAGAACCGCGATGGCGTAAAAATTGGGGACAAACAGGAATGGGTGGAAGGGAAACGACAAACAACAGGATCTAAGATCCGATCGATGAAACTACGGCGAATTCCAACGATCCGAAGCGAATTCAGAACGCGAAAATCCTTTCGAAGGGCAGGGAAGGGATATCGGCGTCGTAATTACGAAACTGACCTTGAGACACCCGAGTTTTTTTATGTGAACTCCTTTTGCGACCTAATCAGAGATATCGCCTTACGCAAACGTCATACGTGGTGTCGGCTTCCGCGTTGGCGCGGCAGCGTCGACCTGGGTGCATTTGCGTTGTAGGTGTTAAGATCATCAGCACTGTATCGTCATCAACGGCTCTCGATGAAATTTTACGGCTAAGTAAACATTGTTATTATTAAAGTGAATCGACACACGACGGTAGCTAAACGGAAAGTACATGTCACGAGAGTCAGGCGCTTCTTTTCGTAGTTTTCAACCTGCAGATTTCCATGAGAATACAAAACCCTAAGGCAGCTTTAACCATCTTAAAAAACATAAATTTGCCATCAAAGATCAGTAAAAACTTATAAAAACACTAAAATTATATTTGGTACATTGCCGCCAAGTAATTTTAAAAAATAACCTGGGTTGCTAAAAATATAAATTATTAATAACATAAATTATAAATAATAAATATTTATAAGTTTGAAACATACCAGTAATATCACATAATATAAAATTAAATTTTAAATTATTTTTAAATTAAATCTATATTTTATTTATTTATTCTATTTTTATATTAAAAATATAAAAATATCTTTTATAATTTTATTTAAAAAATTAATATTAAAAAATAAAAATATTATATATAATATATAATTTTACGATACCCTTTTAAGACTGTACCTGACATGCACCCTTTTAAGACTGTACCTGCATGGATGGCAAGTCAGGAGAGCAGAGAGAGAAACAACTTCTCTCCAAATACCCTTTTAATCTCTCTAAAAGTGGAAAGAATTGGAGAGAAGAAAATCTCTCCTCTCTTATGTTCCTTTGCATCCCAAGTTCTTTTCTTCTCTCCTCTTGAATTTGGATTCTCTATGTACCTAAACAGGGCCTTAGCAACCCCAGTTTCCATATCCAAAAATCACTAACATTCGCTCCACTTTAAATCATAAATTCATATACCCTGCAATGATATCTCACCAGCGTAACTCGATACATCATGTGCCATATTACAAATGCACCCGAAATAAGCAATAAGCAAGGGTAAGAGGTTGATCGTATAATGATCACACACATCGGCCCGACAATCGACAAACACCAAATTCTGAAAAATCGAGTCAAAATTTACATGATACGGTCAAAATTTATATGATACGCTTGAGACCACAGACATTACTAAGTCGTTTGTGCATGCCTTCAGCGTTTAATCACACCACCATTCATATAAAGCAATATTCGATACCCAAATCAAAAAAATTCCTATCCACCACAAACGTACAGGAAATAAGAGAGTACATATGAAATTCTCAAAAGAACCACTAAATCTACGTCGTATGATCCATATATCAAATAAAAAGCGCACCTTTTGGAAGCGAAACATCCTCCTTTAATTTCCCGACGATATCCATCGGCTCCATTTCCGATTAGACCCCAAAAGAAGATCAAAATGTGGTGACTTTTCGCCTCTCTACAATCTCCGATCGATTGAAGAACCGCGATGGCGTAAAAATTGGGGACAAACAGGAATGGGTGGAAGGGAAACGACAAACAACAGGATCTAAGATCCGATCGATGAAACTACGGCGAATTCCAACGATCCGAAGCGAATTCAGAACGCGAAAATCCTTTCGAAGGGCAGGGAAGGGATATCGGCGTCGTAATTACGAAACTGACCTTGAGACACCCGAGTTTTTTTATGTGAACTCCTTTTGCGACCTAATCAGAGATATCGCCTTACGCAAACGTCATACGTGGTGTCGGCTTCCGCGTTGGCGCGGCAGCGTCGACCTGGGTGCATTTGCGTTGTAGGTGTTAAGATCATCAGCACTGTATCGTCATCAACGGCTCTCGATGAAATTTTACGGCTAAGTAAACATTGTTATTATTAAAGTGAATCGACACACGACGGTAGCTAAACGGAAAGTACATGTCACGAGAGTCAGGCGCTTCTTTTCGTAGTTTTCAACCTGCAGATTTCCATGAGAATACAAAACCCTAAGGCAGCTTTAACCATCTTAAAAAACATAAATTTGCCATCAAAGATCAGTAAAAACTTATAAAAACACTAAAATTATATTTGGTACATTGCCGCCAAGTAATTTTAAAAAATAACCTGGGTTGCTAAAAATATAAATTATTAATAACATAAATTATAAATAATAAATATTTATAAGTTTGAAACATACCAGTAATATCACATAATATAAAATTAAATTTTAAATTATTTTTAAATTAAATCTATATTTTATTTATTTATTCTATTTTTATATTAAAAATATAAAAATATCTTTTATAATTTTATTTAAAAAATTAATATTAAAAAATAAAAATATTATATATAATATATAATTTTACGATACCCTTTTAAGACTGTACCTGACATGCACCCTTTTAAGACTGTACCTGCATGGATGGCAAGTCAGGAGAGCAGAGAGAGAAACAACTTCTCTCCAAATACCCTTTTAATCTCTCTAAAAGTGGAAAGAATTGGAGAGAAGAAAATCTCTCCTCTCTTATGTTCCTTTGCATCCCAAGTTCTTTTCTTCTCTCCTCTTGAATTTGGATTCTCTATGTACCTAAACAGGGCCTTAGCAACCCCAGTTTCCATATCCAAAAATCACTAACATTCGCTCCACTTTAAATCATAAATTCATATACCCTGCAATGATATCTCACCAGCGTAACTCGATACATCATGTGCCATATTACAAATGCACCCGAAATAAGCAATAAGCAAGGGTAAGAGGTTGATCGTATAATGATCACACACATCGGCCCGACAATCGACAAACACCAAATTCTGAAAAATCGAGTCAAAATTTACATGATACGGTCAAAATTTATATGATACGCTTGAGACCACAGACATTACTAAGTCGTTTGTGCATGCCTTCAGCGTTTAATCACACCACCATTCATATAAAGCAATATTCGATACCCAAATCAAAAAAATTCCTATCCACCACAAACGTACAGGAAATAAGAGAGTACATATGAAATTCTCAAAAGAACCACTAAATCTACGTCGTATGATCCATATATCAAATAAAAAGCGCACCTTTTGGAAGCGAAACATCCTCCTTTAATTTCCCGACGATATCCATCGGCTCCATTTCCGATTAGACCCCAAAAGAAGATCAAAATGTGGTGACTTTTCGCCTCTCTACAATCTCCGATCGATTGAAGAACCGCGATGGCGTAAAAATTGGGGACAAACAGGAATGGGTGGAAGGGAAACGACAAACAACAGGATCTAAGATCCGATCGATGAAACTACGGCGAATTCCAACGATCCGAAGCGAATTCAGAACGCGAAAATCCTTTCGAAGGGCAGGGAAGGGATATCGGCGTCGTAATTACGAAACTGACCTTGAGACACCCGAGTTTTTTTATGTGAACTCCTTTTGCGACCTAATCAGAGATATCGCCTTACGCAAACGTCATACGTGGTGTCGGCTTCCGCGTTGGCGCGGCAGCGTCGACCTGGGTGCATTTGCGTTGTAGGTGTTAAGATCATCAGCACTGTATCGTCATCAACGGCTCTCGATGAAATTTTACGGCTAAGTAAACATTGTTATTATTAAAGTGAATCGACACACGACGGTAGCTAAACGGAAAGTACATGTCACGAGAGTCAGGCGCTTCTTTTCGTAGTTTTCAACCTGCAGATTTCCATGAGAATACAAAACCCTAAGGCAGCTTTAACCATCTTAAAAAACATAAATTTGCCATCAAAGATCAATAAAAACTTATAAAAACACTAAAATTATATTTGGTACATTGCCGCCAAGTAATTTTAAAAAATAACCTGGGTTGCTAAAAATATAAATTATTAATAACATAAATTATAAATAATATATATTTATAAGTTTGAAACATACCAGTAATATCACATAATATAAAATTAAATTTTAAATTATTTTTAAATTAAATCTATATTTTATTTATTTATTCTATTTTTATATTAAAAATATAAAAATATCTTTTATAATTTTATTTAAAAAATTAATATTAAAAATAAAAATATTATATATAATATATAATTTTACGATATCCTTTTAAGACTGTACCTGATATGCACCCTAGTGACGGAGAACACCCCACCCCTCCTGGCCTAACACCGACTTCCTTGACCCCACAAGTCCCAGCGACGACAGCCCCCCCCCTCCCCACAGGCCTCTACGATAGCTTTTCCTTCCCGGTGACCCTTCTCCACAAGCATCGACAATAACAACCCCTTCACTGCAAGCCCCAGCAACGATAACCTCCTCCCCGCAAGCCTCCTAAGCTCCACCATAAACCCCTCTCCACCAGTCAACGAGTAACAAGGGAAACTGAAAAATGACCGACAAGCAATGAAGGGACCATTGTCAACGGGCGCTGAAGGGATCACCAGATGATAATAGAAAGGATAATATTTTTCAAATAATTACTGGAAAGTAATAATCTGGATTGTTATCTTTTACGATGACAATCAAGATTGCTTCCAATCCTTTCTAAAAATAATCTTAATTATTTCATAAAAAATAATTCAGATTATCGAGTAATCTGAGTATCATAAAAAGATCTTACCAAACATAATAATACGATGATAACCCTTTTAACTACCGACAACCTATCCAAATTATCAACTACCAAACACAACCTAAATTTATCCCATAAATATCTACGGAGCCAACCACAAATAATTAGAACAATGCTTGGTGGCATGCTGATGGTAGCATGGTTGGAGGGAGAATTGCTTAATAGAGCGGGCTGACGATGGTTAACAACTGCATTCCGTAGGGATATCTTAGTTTTTTTACTGCTGTGTGCCGTCTTCCACCTGATCAAAACAATGTGTGATCATTCCACTTCCCTATGAGGATCATTCCGTCCAGCTTGTATCCATATCTTGCAGCCTTCTGCATTATTCCAGATCCTGTGCCTGCTAAATCTGAAAATCTCAGACAGGACTAAACCAGTTCTTTAATGATCAATGATGGTGCATCAGCTGAGAACTCTAATTTTCATATTTCATTTTCAACAGTCTGGCCAGGACAGGAAACCAAACACCACCCCTCTTTATTCACTGGTACCAGCAAACTGCTCATTCTCTTCATCAGAAGTAAAACTTGAAGAATACGCATGGAATGGAAGTTCTTACCGCAAAAGCACCATGTTTGGCTTTCAAAGAGAAACTGATTAAGGGTTCCAAGTTGGCATAGACACAAAAGCATGCATCATTTGCTCAGGACCACCAAAACTGGTTGAAAGACTGCAAGCAGAAGTGACTCAACTATGAGGTTTTGCAATTTCCAGCTTCATATCTGGAACACAAATACAGTTGAAAAGAACATGCTGTAGTCGGTGACCATATCCGCAGAATACGTCACCAATATCAGGTATTTTAAGCCATCAAGGTCGAAGAGGGTCCCTCTCAATGGATGGCGACTTTATACAGAGCATGAATCAAAAATTGATAAACACAAATCAACCCCTTAGAGGGATTACATTCAAAAGGATAAGAAAAGCAAAAACTTGTAACAATAAATCTACAGCCCGGGAGATTACAAAACTGCAGCTGGAACTTTGACACATTTCAAACTCCAGCTACAAAAACCCAATTATTGTGCTCACTGAAAGATGGACGCTACACTATCTCTAGTTTGCTATTTTCCTATTTCCATTCCCTTTGTATTTGCTGTACATGACAATAACACCAGCTACACTTAAATGGGGCCCTTTTTTTCAACCTGGGTTCCGCAGCTACTTACAAGCTCGGCCAATAGTGTTGTCCGAAGACAGGTCAAGAAGCACGTAAGGAGTTGTTGAGAAAACAGACTTTTCTCCACACCCCACCCCCCGCATGTACAGGTTCATATGCAGCACCTTCGAAACATTGAGATCATGCAGCCATCCATGCTTCCTGCAGTATAGCCCTCAAGTCCAGATACAGGTGCCACGGTGGAACGGGAGCAATGCTGTTGCATTACTTCATTCAATGGGCCTATGCTGCTGCAATCTGAACCAAGAAGGCACACTATCAACTCAATAAACAACATAAAAAAAGTAAATACTACAACCATCGAGCTGAGCAGTGAAAGCAGGAAAGGCGCTAGGGAGTTAAATAAGAAACGAGATCAATTATCAGATAATATGTGAAATGGTAAAATAGACCTATCGACAATGCTCAGATGCACATTTTCTTCAGAAAATGCCTCATCCAGAGAGCATCTGAAAAATATTTCAAGCAACGATTCCTAGTGCCAAGTCTCAAAGGCTATTTGCATTTTATCATACTTGAACAGCAAACAAATGGCCAGCCTAAATTCATCACCTTAAAGAGATGCTCAATTATATTAAGCAGAACTGAGAGAATAGAAATTACCATAAACCCACGTGTTCTACCACTTGTGGCATACTTTTTGACCTGCTTGGAGGCTTGCTGGTGCGAGGAACCCCAAGCATTCGGAGCCTTGTAGCAGCCTTGACCCATAGGTACAAACAAAAATAACCACTTCAAAATGCTTGACTGTGTATCATACGGCCTCTAGGGTTATTGATGCTTTGGTAAAAACTGACAAAACAAATGGTGCTTCTTCTCCAGGTTGGATTGTAGTGGGTACTATCGTGTATCCCTTCGGATAAGGTTCCAAGACCAATTCACATGATATTTCCCTTGAGTTGACATAATCTGTACCACCAACTGATTCATGCAGGTAAATATTGTATGCAGCTCGACGGCCACGTGTCTTGAGTATTCTCATTCCAATATAAAACATAGATGAATCATGGCTAGATTGATAGTTCCTGAAACCATTGGTCTTTCTGGAAAAACTCACACCCTAAAAAAAAAATATATATATATATATATATATATATATATATATGAAGAATGGTGAGATTGAGTTTCCAAGAAAAGCATGGATACATGACCGAACAAGAAAATACATACCTGGGTTAGGGTAATAAATACATGAATTGGGAATGATGCCTCAGAACCTAATGCTCTAAGCCTGAACTGTGGATTTTGATGCCACGACTCATAATCTTGGCAACCCCCAGCACTATAGCCACGCCACTGGCCATGGACAGAATAACGCATCTCTGGTGGGTAGACCCGGCAAACATAAATAGAGCGAAAGTGGATCTGAAAGTCTTGCCATGACATCCAGAATATCCCATCTTTTGACTGTTGAACAACAAAATGGTCAGAAAATGCAATAGAAACTTGTTCAGATGGATTCATAATATTTTGAGCAAAAATAAATAAATAAGTATCATGCAATATAATTACATTTTAAGCACACGTTAAGTGAATGTTTTATAATATATAAGAATGAAACTGTAAGCTACAGAAAATACAACACATCAATAATAAAATTCCATCTCTACAAAGCAAAAATTAGTAGAACAAGAACCTGAGGAACATGTTTGAGTTTGTGCTTCATCCTGTCTGTCCATTCAGGTGATGAGTCAGACCAAGGACCATTCCACTCAACCTCATTGGCCCATGGATTTCGAATCTGAACAAGCTTGTGGCCATCTACTTCTCTTACCTGAATCATCAATTCAACAGGAAGAAAGATTTTCAACATTGAATAATTTAGCTTTTTGAAAATAACTGGAGGACATGTATAACACTCAACATCACAATGTACCTGCAATATTGAGTAAGCATGGCCTTGAACAATTCCACTAGATGAAATGTGTACATCTGAGCCTGATGGACTCCCAGCACCAAGCAGAAAGCCTTCTCGCTTGAAATGCAACAACTGGGACCATAACCTTCCACTTGCCAGATCGATCTGTGCTTGAGCACTCCTCATGTCAATCTCTTCCCCAGCACCCCCTGTGAGGTCCACAAGTGCATCTTGCACAAGCCCACCTTCTAATGCCTCGTATGAACCATGAAGCTTGGCATAAGCCTTTTCCAAGATAGAGACCCAGAGTTCATAACATTTCTTACTAGTAGCAAATGCTGGTTTTCCAGGTGACTCACAAGGAATCCAATCATCAACCACCACAGGGACCCATTCACCCTACAAGAACTAAGTGAGACTTCTGACCAGAGTACCACATGGATGTGTCATGCAAAAAGATAGCACACCTATCCCAAATAATGTAATCATGATCTATTCATCTTGGATGCAATCATGGAGCTTTTAGATATATCCAAATTCTTCACAAGTTACATTCATGATAGAAGCACTGCCTAATGTTAATGCATACATAAATGAAGCAACAATGGAAGAGGTTGAAGCTCTAGAAGAACAACGCAGATGCATTATTAAATAGCACTGGACGTCCCCTTCCCCCCAGTTATCCTAAGAGTACTAAGTAAGGGCACAGAGAAACAGGGGCATGTACTCTTCAAATATAGGTGTCAAAGCTTACAAAAAAAAGCAAATTACTTGCCTGTCCCCTTTGATCTGCAGGTATTCATATTACCGAATAGAAACATTTGTACAAACAAGTGCCACAAAAAAGGTAATCTTAATCGAATGACATAAAGTACCAAAATCCTACATGCTTGAAGATGTAGGCTAGCAGATCAATTGTCTGTCCCTTGATGCTACAAAAATGCATTTCTGAGATGCATAGAATATACGACCATGATTTGATGAGCATTATGGATAGTTAAAAAATAATAACTTTCAGGAGCTACACTAATAAACAAGAAACCTGTTGAGGATTGTCAGCCAGTCTCCTCTCCATTGAATTTTTTTATTTTAAAAATGTGCCATGCATACAAGCAAACAAAAACAAGAGGAACCCAAAGATAGTCTACCATCATTTAAAATAATATAAAGTACTAAAGGGAAAAAGTCATTGAATAAAGCCAATCTAATAGGCCATAACAACTAAAAGTACTGCAAATAATTTTCTTCAGAAGGTTCGCATAGCGGAATATACATTTGCATGTCGGTTCCTTGCAACCCAGCATTTAACTTGCTAGAAAATTGATGCCCACATATTCAAACAACGTAATCCATAAACCAGCATGATAGCCCCCCTGTATGCGAGGCCTACAGTCAATAGGCATCTAAATATGTCCCAAAAACCATGAAATAAGGGCAGAAAATGGTCAGTAAAAAATACCATGGCAACTAAAAGGGCTTAACTGGATGAACACTGGACAAATTAAACAGGTGCAGGTGCAGGTTTAGAGAATTTAGGAAATCATAAATCATACATTCTGGCAACAAAAGAGATGATGGTTTGGAGAGAAGCCAAAAACACTTCAGAAAGGGAAGAACAAAGGCTTCCTAAATACTTGAGGGGCCCATCTCTGAAGAAAATGCATATGATCAAATCAAATCAGTTTGGGCCTGAAATCACCTGAAAGATTGGTTCATACAGAGGAGGCCATGGGATGTCCACACAAGATGAACGCATATACAACCACTTAGTCGTTGGAGGCCCCAGTTAGCCATAGCAAAAACATATTAATATCTTGAAACTTAAGGTTGGTGTCATTGCTGGTGCAGCGGTAAAAGGCTTGGGCTGACAAGCAAAATGGCACATGTTCAGGTCCTAAGGGCAGCCACTTTGTACATAAAAAGTCAAAGTGCAAGTATGTCCCAAGTCGCCCCCCCCACCCCCCCCCACCACACACACAAAAAAAAAAAAAAAAACAAAAGAGCTCGGATTGCTAGGACCATAATTGGATAATGTACTTTATTTATGTTTTATCTTGCATACATCAATGAGTGTAATCAACTCAAATATTGTTACTAGGAGTGCAAAATAGAGATCTAGAAAGACCACACATAGAGAGCTTCAAGTACAACACATGCATGCAGTAGGAATACCACCTATCTCCGTAAGTACAAATCAACTGAATCCAAAATGGACACGGAAAGAAAGTGTTCTGGTGCAAACTTATGTATCACATCTTCCAACACCATCTACCAAGACCGTCCTCCAAGTGTCTTCCAGTGCATGAATGATCTTTAAAATAAATTGCATACCCTATAATCGAACAAAACATTGATCTCCTAAAAAAGATGCTACAAGCTTGCGTACAATTTATTGAACAATTTTGCACTTTTAGAATAGGAAAACAGCAAGAGGACCATGCTTCTATGGTCAAATACAACCCCTAACAATACAGGCATGACCTGTGCCCCCATTACACTACTAAAAGAATGCTTGGTAGTTTATGACCCGATCTGCAACTAACACAAGAAAAGCGGGCTCAGGTTCGGCATAAATGGGTGCAGGTCATAAACCAGCCAACCATATCCGAATTATTAAATAGGTTAGGTTCAGATTTAGACTCCTAACCTGTCTAACCCTTAGTAGCCAAAATCTTTAACCTAGGACAATGAATCTGCTTCAAAATCTTCCCTCAATCTTGAACATGCACTCACTTCTTTAGTGTTTCCTTTGTAAAAGTATTTCTAAAATATCTGCTTCTTGCACACTTACCTGCTCCCGATTCCGGCAACCAAGGTCCAACCTACTTCAACCCATTTAAAATTTGGATCAGGTTGACACAGTTACAAACCAACCTGTTTAACCTGTTTAGGACCCATTTAGCTTGTTATCAAAAACCTAACCTGATTCAACTTGTTCATTAAACAGGTTATGAATGTCAAGTTGGGTTAGCAAATTGGTAGACAAGTCACGTTTGGTTTTGGATTTCTGATCTATTTAATGAACAATTTGGGATCAAGTTGACAAGTTTTCGCTAATAACCATGTCTCAAACTGACCCTTACACATTGCCACTACTAACTAAAAGCGTGTTTTGAGCAGTGAGTACTAGCATTTAGCATGTCCATTATGTATATTACTACTGAAAAGATCAAGTGCATGGATAGTTTTAACTATAACTAAAGCAGTTCCCCGACATCATTAGACTTATTTGTGTTTAGAAAAGATTGATTTTATAGACCCCTGTTTTATTAATATATAATTGGCACAATATTTATTATGATTCATGGTTTCAAATAACAATCATTATCAATGCACTATTGCCATGTTTTAAACAAGCACAAGAACCTACAAAAAATGAACATGATATATAAATGCCGAATGCTGAAGAAGCTTACATTATAGTTATTATGAGCATTCTTTAACACTATCTTAGTTTACAAAAATAAAATGAACCTTTGATAAATCCAAAAGTATCTACATTACTATTTATCTAAATCCAAAATGCCACATATATCTACCACACACATACCATAACATTATTACCAGTGCTGCTCAACTGCCCTAAACAATTCAAAAAATAGGTTTTGAAACAGTTCCTGCCAAATAATAGGCTGTGACAAGCTACAACATCATAACAGTAAAATATTTTAGCAGACTACAAAAGAAATTTGCTTTAAACAGTTGGCGAAAATATTAAAAATGGTGCTCAAGAATTCAATTTTATTTGTGCTTAAGAACTAGGTGCAGTAGGCAGGATGTCAATGATGGTGGAAAATAGCAAATAAACCCAGCATACTTGAGTGCCACATACCATTCACAACAATACCTTTCATAATATTTACATAAGGTTTACAATACAATTTATCATATTCATACTTTCTCTGGCTTTTTTCAAGAGATGAATCTTACTGGTGCTTTAAGAACAAGGTCCGCTAGGCAGGATGACGAGGATGGTGGAAAATAACTAAACACCCAGCAAACTTTCTCAGGCACTCACATAATATTTACATCCTTGCTCCACTTCAGATATTTTATGAAAGGGTGTATTCATTAATAAAAAGATGCCAAGATAAGATGGAAGGTGGAGACCGAATTGCATATGGGTGTGAAAGTGAAATAAGTGTGGTTGGAGGCAAGCAGAGACCAAACTCTGGGAGTTTGTGTTATATATAAAAGACCTAGTTGTCTAGATTGTTGCACATCAGTTTTCCAACTTGAAATATTAAAAATCTGTATTGGACAGTATGCTTGTCTATTTTCTTGCATGTATACAACATAAATGCTATTGTTTGACAAAATCAATTATTGATTACCTAAACAAGCAAGAAACAATTCTGGTTGAATGTCCAAAATCAATAAAGTTTCTATTCAAATCTAGATAGTTGTAGCATAATGTATTGTGGATTAATATACAGATCTAGGTGAAGCGAATATCTCAATTGAAATATTGATTTTCCTTTTTGGTATCTAGAACTTTGGTAGTGAACACCTGACATCTCTTTCAAATCACTTCATTCCACATGTGATGATATATCACATTCATCACATTCTATTAATAGCATAAATGGATGATTGTGAATCTGAAAATACTTTTGACCTTCTTAGCTTGCACTCTTGATAATCAGGACATGAGATAGGTAGGTCATTTATAGAACTCACTTTGTCCTGTCTCCCCACTTATCTCAAGGCCTTATTACCATTAAGACCCAGTAATCTCTAGAGGTCCAAACCTCCTAGATTAGAAAGAGACATGGATAAAAAGATACAGAGAATACTAGAGATAGCATGTAAAAATATTCATAGTTAAAAACACTAAATCCTAAAAAAGTACATATCAAAGTTTCAAAGTACAAGTTCCATACCTGAATACAAAAGCGAACAGTGTAGATCCCCTCCTCATTATACTCTGGTGTGATTATAACCTCTGATATGCGTGATGCCTCAGTAAGAACAGCAACAGCACTTAGAAACCAGCAGTCACCCAACCTACCCTGTAAATAAGAAACATTGTGCAACTCTATGTAACAAGAATCATAAGAGAACCATATATCAACTTTATAATTCCTTTATAAAACTAAAAGAAAAGGGCATATTAAACAATAATCAGAAATTCGATATGGCGGTACATGGATGAGCTGTACCTGACAAACATCTGAAGAATTTACAGAACCAGAAAATAAACAGGGCCCATAACCTATACAGCTCTCTTCCACCATATCGGTTGGTCTCATCCACTCAGATACAACCTGAGGTGGTGAAATGTTAACCATGAGCAGAAAAACAAATTTAGCAGTTTGCTGCAAATTGCTCATACATCTGTGTTGATAAACAAACATCAACAACGAGTAGAATTCTTGCCTGCAATTTTGGAGGAGGGTTTCCTGGATCCATATACAAAGATCGATCATTTGGGGGAAACTCCTGATCAGTGAAAGTTGTTTCTCCTCTTGCCAAAAGAGCTTCCTTGACAGCCACTTCAACTGATAACATACGTTGATTAATTTCCTCTTGAGTTTCAAACCTAGGCCTCCTTAATCTTTTGGTAAAGGAATCAATATCGATTGCCACTCCTTCCCGTCCGGACCTTCTTTTCCTCCCACTTGAGTATTGCCCATCCCAGTCCACATCCTCCCTATCATACAGCTCAACATCTGCTTCTTCACTTTCCCACTCAACTACCTGGTTATACAAGTGTGTACCAATAAAAAACTAAAATAAACAAATTCTAGGAACTAATGACCAATGCAATCTTTTCTCTAAATTTCCTAATACTCGGCTGATTACAAAACTTATTGAAGACAGCATGTGCTAATGCTTCAACTTAGATCAGTATCAGTTAAGACAGAACAGGTGCCACGAAGGGTGGAGATCAAACAAAATAGGCTCCAAAAATTAACAAAGGGATGATGCACGGCATAAAGGCATTCTTAGAAACTAAAAGATGTAGGTTTTCCTACTGCCTGTGGTACATAATATCCCAGCAACGCTAAAATCCTAACCAACAGGTATATACCTCAAAAAGATTGAGAGTTATTTGCAAAAGAATTAAGGTGCATTTATCAGTACCATGGTTTCAAGGTCACAACATGGACAAGAACAACTAAGAGCTATCCCTTCTTTCACTTTTTCCCTTTTGCTGAACTAAAAGGCTGTCACTTGGATATGGCATAGGCACTGCTTAATGGTTAGCAATCAACACTAAATCTCTTTTAACACAAACAATTAGGAAAACATGGAAGTGAAGATGAGGTGAGCTTATGAAAGACACGGATCGGCATACCCTTGTAGGTGAATCACACAAGTACCAGCCACCTTCAGGAAGATCAATCAAGTCATACTCAGCAGGGCTTGTTGCAGCATGAAATGCAGCAATCTCATCTTCAGTCAGGCACCTTCCCCACAGAAAAGCATCCATGATTTGCATCTTGGAGTCAGCACCTTCGCTATCTGACCTTCCAAATGCATCTAAGTCTATTGGTGGTCGAGCACCAACCCAAACATCTGTTCCCTGTTCCCAAATGCCACCACCCCCATGCAGTGGTAATCCAATCTGATATCCATCAAAGCCTCCATCTATATAGGAAGTTGCCTCACCTAAGTCAGCATCAATAGTCACCGTGACAATATGCCACCTGCAGATCAGATAAACACACATCATAAAATTGGCAGGTAAATCCAATGAAGTAATATAACCATTTTCTATAACAGACCTTAGATAAATATCAATAAATTTTAAGATTCAACTTTTTGGAGGAATAAACCAAAACATGTGCAACAAAGTACGAAAGTAATGAAAATAGTTTTGATGACAGCCCACACCTTCCATCTGCAATGCTTGCAGCTCCTATACACCATTCTTTAACAACCGTTGTCAACCTGTCACCTTTTGTAACTAATCTAAGACCAACCTGTCCAGCCTCAATGCCTTGTTCTGAACCAGCCACGAGGATTTCCCAGCAGGTTTTCTTTTGAAATTCAGTTCCCAAAAGACAAACTGGACCAGACTCTGGTTGAATCATCACCGCAATGGAAAAGCTAACCTTTTGAATTTGACAAAGACTTGGATCAATCTGTCCACAAAGTCTGCCAACACTCCTGGGTTCATCATCAAGTATGCACACAGTGCCTGGAATGCCAGTCTGTGAAAGAGTTCATAATAACAACTTAAAAAGATTGTACATCAAAGGCATGTTAGATAGCAAAACTAAAACATCATAAATTCTACTATAATGGTACAATATTATACCACCTTTAGCGCCCTCAATATTCTATCACAGCACCAGGTACATAAGGCTGCAGTATCTTATAAAAAGCCTATTATTTATAGCATGTTGCTTCATAAGAATATACATGGAGACATGTCTACATCCATACATCCATAATTATGTACATAGACAGTTTTATATGCCCATGTCAATAGTACTAGCCTTTTAGCTAGAAATACTTTTTTCCTCTTAATGATAAAGATCTTAACACTCTGCTTCACTGCCATCACCACCATCTCCATAGCCACCAAAGCTTCTTTATGGTTCCCCGATCATCATTCCACATGTTCATTCAGTCTCTACCAAGAAATATCTAATTCATCCTCTCTACCAAGAAATATCTAATTCACACTTATGGATAATTAAGCAGCCAATTGTAATATGCACAGAAAAAGACAATGTACCTGCTCTGCTCGGCGAGCCAACTGTGCTGCACGAATGCGGCGTGCTATGCTAGAAACTCGCTCCCTTGCAAAAGAGTCGTCCAAAACAGAATCGCCCCCAACAGCACGCACTGCAGCTGCCATAGCTGCAGCCTCCCTATTCCCGGCATTTGGAATAGAGGATATTAGAGATGTCTCTATCTCCTTCCATTTACGCTCTTCTTTCTCCAGAAGTGCCTTCCTTCTTTCTTTTCCCTTTCCCTCCTCTTCCCGTCTTTGCATCAAGAGTTCTTCTTCCATCTCTTTTTCCCTTATGTAACTACAAAGACTCATAATAATTATAATCATTAAGATTATTGAACTTAATTATTCAATTTGAACAACACATGTTTGCAATGAACCCAATAGAAGGCCAAATGGACTAAAGACTCACCTTTCCTGAATTATTTCAAATTGTACACGGTCCTCAGGCATCCATTTCTTGATTTCTTTGGCACTTAAATCAGACAGACCAATACTGTCAAGGAAAAGTCTAAGACGGACTTCATCCTGTCATAACACAAAGCATAGTCTAGAATGCAGCAATGAAAAACAAAATAAAACAAAATAAAACAAAATATATGGACCATGGATAAAGAATCTGCAATGAACAGTTTTTACTCACCTGCACCTGCTCAGCTTTAGCAGTCAAACCAAGCAAAAGCAGCAAATAACCACCAAATTTATCCCACATATAAACCCACTCAGTATCAATTGCTTCTTCTAAAGCTAGAATACGTGCATGTGCACACATTTTTCTCCTGTAATCTACATCAGTAGAAGAGTCATGGCGATATGTCAGGCCAGTCTTTATTCTGCAAAGGAATAAACCAGCAGCCATTTCTTCATTTCTCAGGCGATCTCTCAGCTTCATGACATCAGCTCTGGGAAGAACAAAATTTCCAGCCCTGTCCAGTGTAATGGTAGGGTCTCCAATTAACAAAGCAGCCGAACTGGCAGACCTTTGTGGGGCTGAGTAAGTTCCAGATAAGGCATTCCTCGTCTGAATTGTCCAGCAAGTAGAACATAGAAATAATAACTATTAGAAATATTTACTAGAAATGGTAAGACATGGAAATGACAAATCACAAGTTCACCACATTATCTCATTGCATTAAAGATGAAAGAAATGAGGTCTAACATAGCACAGTGCCTTTGAAATAAATAATAATATGCATGAGCTAAAACGGTGTAACAAGCCCAAATACATCATGCCATACATTCTGTAAAGAAAATCAGGAAGACATACTCAAGCTAAAAATAAAACAAGGAAATGAATGGTGCATTGAACAAACATGTGATTCAACAAAACATGGCAATGGGAAATGCTATGTCCTCCCCAAAAAACTCCCGGAAATGGCTGCCATGAATTCCTAGAAACTAACAAGAGCAAAGTTGGCAGTTTGATGCTGATTGATAAATGGAACCCCTGCTTATCGCACCAAAAAAACTGGTTTACACCCACCCCAGGGATGTTCTTGAGGGAACATTGCAGCAATCTATGGTAATTAACAGAGCATCTCTAAAGCTTCTAGTTTGAAACAGATTGGTCCAACTTGGGACTCAAAAGTGAGAACTTACCAGAAATTGGCCTGATGTCTGGATTACGTTTTAATCATCTAGAGTACGTAATTTAAGACATGAAAGGACCTATATTAACCACTCAAGTTGGTATGGCATAATTATGCATTGTTTATTTGCTTTGAGAAATGAATTAAGGACCTGTTCCCAGGTCTTAAGTGTACCATCATAACCTAAATAAAATCCTGATGGAAGATTGATTGGCATTATTAGCATAAAGAAAGAATTTCAGAAGCTTAGCAATCTATGTAAGGCATATAAATTGTTGGATCTAATATATGGTCCATCGTCTAATCTCTAGTTTAAATACGCATATCAAATGAGACTCATACGGTGGCTATGTTACACGGAGTCATGTTAATGTGTCAGGCATGCATGTGTCTAAGCTCCGGATCAATATAATATCCAAGAATTTCTTCTTACAGAGTCATGTCCAGAAGTGATATAAATATCCACATGAAGTGTCAAGTACCTAATATTGTAGGGTCTACATGGCGTAAGTCTGCGGGAATGTTTTTCTCATAAATAGTACTTCTTTCATGGATGCTGGGAGCTAGCGAATTGGTGGACACTTGCAAAATGCTAAGTAAACAGAAAAATCTTGGACTTTCTGTGAACCTGAATTTCTTTAGTTCAACTCCATGTGTCTGAGAGTTGCACCAATTTTGTTATGGATGGTCAATTTTATCCATTTGTGCACTATTGTGAATGAAAACAGAAATGAATGGGTTTGGTAGTAATGCTTCCTGACTGATTCAGAAGCCCATGGTGTCTTTGTAACCGCAAAAGGTGATTATATTGGCTATGTGCAGATTTTACAGTGACATGACAACTAATTATGTTGAGGCAGAATCCCCTGTAGAAACTTCGAAGAGAGCTTGTGCTGATTATCTGAGCAACTTGTAGCTAAAGAAATTACAAGATGTGAAAGGTTTTTGTGAAATCTTGCTCCAATAATTTATATGAGATGTGAAAAATTGCTAGAGAGGGTGGGATTTCTTTCTGTAATTCATAATTGTTGCTAAACTTTTGCTGAGATTGGCTTTTGGGTTTGTTCAAATCCCTTCACATAAGTCTCATCTTAAATACTTATCAATGCTAAATATACAATTCAAACACTTTAAGAAACCACTTGTGGACTAGAGACTGAGATAAAATAAAATACAAAATACCAAAATCAACATATCATTTAATTTCAACATGTCATGATTGAACAGGAAAGAGTTTATTAGCCACAGCTAACAATTAACATCAAAGAAGTACAAAATTATATACAAAACCCATCCATAACAATCTTTCCATAATCAGCACCTCAACAAGCACTAATTTATCAATTAGAGGACAAGGAAGCTACATATGCAACCAGAGAGGAAAAAATAACAGAAATAAAAGAATGATACGCATTAGGCCGAGTGAGATATGCTTATTTGCTTAGTTATCAAAACCACACTCTCAAGTAACCAACTGTCAAAAAATTAAGATCAACAACAAAGATGCATACATGCTGGATTTATGTTAAAAAAACTAAAAAGATAAAAGCAACATATTGATTTATGCACAAAATAGCATGTGAAATGCTCTGGTTATTTCATAACCAAAAAGGATCAAATTTGTCAGGAAAAATTTAAGGGATAAAAACACATGAAAACCAACCAAAAATATTATTTTGGAAAAATGACAAAAAACAAATAGGGACTTGAGTTACAACCATTCCAGACTACAAGCTCACCTTGGTGGCAGATCGAGCAATTGCCTGAACAACAGTATCCTTGCTAAGAAAATGAACAGCATCTTCCATCATCTGGCCATAACATATTACATAAATATATTGGCTGGATTAGACAGATTAAACAACAAAAGACATCAAAAAAAGCAAATTAACAACAAAAAAAAAAAAGAAAACATGTTTGAATCGTATCATTAGTGAGAAGTATATACCAACCTTAAGTGTCAGACATGGGCGAGAAACAGCAAAACCAAAGGCAACGACAAGAGTAATTGCCGATACAGCAGCACCAGCAAAAGGTGGGTATATTTTCAAACTAGCAATGACACCCCATCCCTCGATTGCCAAAGCAATCCCGTACAGAACAAGAAAGGCGTAACTGTCAAAGAATGACTTAGATAAGCATCAGAGATAATGTACAGAATGGATAAAACAATACCTTGCATAAACAACTGCACAGAATTCAGGTTTCAGACCTACCTAACATTTTTTGCACAATCTGCATGAGCATCATAAACATAAACCGGTAAAACCCGTGGAGAATATACAACAATAGGGGGTGAAAGAAGCACCTGAATAGAAGGACAGATTTTTGTCACAGAAACTCAAAGCATATTTGAAAACAGAAAAATCTAACCCAAAGCATTTAACTAGTACTAAACAGAATATAACAGATTAATTGTAGCTTCTCAATGATCAGGGTAGCTTACAGTCAATGCCCTTCCTGCAAGAAGAAATAGAAATGCAAAGTATCCAACTGATGCACCAACAAATGGTTTTCCTGCAACCAAAATTTATTTAAATTTTTATTAGAAATTAGAGATGTATATTTTAAAAGTTGAGCAAATGGATCGAGTAAATAAGCATGGTATCCTTTTACTCACCATGAAACGACCCAACTAAAAATGCAGCCAAAGCCAGAAGAAAAGCCAGAAAGCAAACTAAGAACATTTGAGTCCTTGTCAAATAGAAATTGTTTGAAGCCCAATAGTGAGTAACACCAATTGCAAGTACAACAAGAAGGATAACCAACAGGAATGCAACCCCAACCTGTTGAGTTCCAACAAATAAACACAAATTAGCACAAGAAGACAGAGGGGTGGGGGGGGGGGGAGAGAGAGAGAGAGAATCCATATACTAAAGCACAAATTTCAAGCACTCACAGTCCAAGGACTAATTATAACTATGATGGATGATATTGCACCAAGCAATAGCAAAATCCCAATGCCAACGAAGACATAGACTCCACGAGAAAGTTTCCAATCATCATCTTTCCTGCAAATATTTTTTCCATGACAACATTAAGATACTAGTCATACACCAGGCACAATCAAATACAGCTTTTGCTAATCCAAGCTAGACTGGTCCTTATGCTTACCATTTATATAAACCAGTAAAGAGTGAAAAGACTGCAGGAATGCAAACCAAGGGAAAAAAAGCAGCAAGAAAGTCAGCCTTCATCGGGATTATGTCCCCTCGAGAATTCACCACCCTCCAGTATGATGCACCACAAAATGTAACAAGAACAACTGCAGCAAAAGAGAGCAGCATGTGTGAGGAAGTTACTTTATTATGATATTTGATGAACAAAATAGCTACCTTATGCAAACTGCACTAGAACCACGACCGTGAACAAATGTTATGGCAATGCCATATTAGTGCAAGTACAACTTACTAGCAAAAAGGCCAACACAGATAGCAGAAGATAGTGAGAACCGGTATGTTGCAAACCATGCCACAATAGGCAATATGGCAGTAAATAGTACAGCAATTGCTGAAGTTAGCGCCCAGCCAATATACATAGATGTTGCATAAGGAGAGTAGGAGCTTCTCTGATCTCCACTCCATCCCTTGTAGCCTAAGTCATCTAAAGGCTTTGCAGATACTATTGCACCAAGAGCCAAAACTGATCCAGTGAACACCAATATGCTGACCACAAGAAGAATGCGCTGAAAAAAAGGATACCAACAATGACGCATCAACACACAGAGATAATGGATAGGCAAAGCACGCACTGATTTTGGAAATCATTTAAAAGGCAAAAAATGGAATTTAATTCACCTGCATAATCAACTAACGGGCCAGAAAAATTCATCTACTTAAAATGTTGAAGTAACAAAGAAACAGGTGTCTCATAATATGAAATCCAAATGATAAATATTATATCGCCTCACATCTATACATCTTTAACAACAAACTGCCAATAATAGATGTTGCTTTAGGCCTAAAAGTACAAGAGATAGTTCATGGTACAACCATAGTCAATAAGCCTCATCCATCTTTCCAGAATTCAACATTCTTCTATTTCATTAACAAGTATGAATCCACAGACTCGCAAACTCCAACTAGTTCTGCACTGGGTTCCCTGTCAGCTACTTCAAACTCTAATCTTTGTCGGAGAGCAAACCATCTCAATTAAAGTATATCACAAGATCCTCATCCAGTTTTGCTTAAACCTCCAACAGCCTTGACTTTTCTGCCCATTTTTACTATCATGCAATCCACTAAATCAATTCATCTCTCCCATATTAATCAATGCCAACCGACTAACCGACTTTCATCAATAAGAATTTTTCTTTTACACTTAACCAGCACTGCAAGAATTTAGGGGTGGCAATTTATGATCCAACCAGCTGATATGACCTGCAAACGACTCGAAGGTATGGCATGAACAGGTTTGGGTCATCAAAGAATCACCCCTATTTGATGCATTTATAAAATGGGTCAGGTTTAGGTTTAGCATCTTAATCTAACCTGTTTCAGCCCATTTAGTAATTGGGTCATGCTGACACAGTTACAGCCTGACCTACTTAAGACCAATTAATCCATTTTAAGACCTGTATAGCCCATCCAAAACCCCATAACCTGTTATCAAAGAACTAATCCAATCTGACCTGAACATTAAGCAGTTTACATGCATCTGTTCTGCTTGTTTAGTAAACAGGTTGGGTTTGTTTTAGACTTCCATCCGACTTTATAAATGGACCAGTTCTGGTTGACAGGTTCTCTCTAAGACCCATGTCTCAACCAGACCCGATGCAACCCATTGCCACCCCTGCGAAAGATTACTTCACAAACTAAAATCACATGTTAGCTGCCAAAACAGTATCTTGATCCCATACATGAATATTAAAAGCCTATGATTACTGAAACATAATGTATGTTCACATACAAGTAACCCCCCTCCTTTTCCTACAGCCTTTCCTCAAGATCACACTGGTCCACACTCGGAACACAGAAGACTAGATATTGCAAGTAAACCATGCAACTAGTAAAACAATAATGGAATAGTAGTTTTCAATTTTGATGTACTTGGTCTGCTCGTGAAACATTAAATAGAATTCCAGCAATTACAGAAGAATGAGGTGGATGAAACGATAACTGAAGAGTCATATTTCAACAAGGAGGCAACATAAATACTCATCAATGGCAGGATACTTTCTTCATATCTTAGTTTCAACCATGAGACAATTTGCAACATATTGTTTCCTCAACATATGTGCTCATAAAATGATGAGTGAATTAACAAGGCAGAGTAGCTCGAGAAAGAATGATCTGTAATCCCAACAACCATATTAGTACTAAAACAGCATCTGAAGCTTAAGCAAGGACAAAAAAAAAAAAGAAAAATAGCATGTTCTGGAGTGCCCTAAAAATTACAAAGGGTCAGGAAGAACTTCTACATAATAAGTGATACAGTTTTCATGACAATTTGACCAACCACATATACTAGAAACGTATTGTTGGGCTATGAGAAAAGTATGCAGAAATGACGATCAACAAGCTACTGATGACACTTATTTGACATCACTGAACAATTAAGTATCACTAGGCCAAAGCCATCATTACCCTACTCAACATTGGAACATTACATTTGTCATTTTGCTTACTGTTTAGAAAAAGGAAGGTGTCTAGAAAGATATAGAAACTGCTAATATATTACCATATACCAAGAAATCATTAGCCCAAGAATCTATGCATTAAGTTTAGCAATCAGGTCAGGTTGGGTCGAATATGGGTCGGGTCAAATGTGGGTTCGGCCAAAAATCAGCAACCTGAACCCAATCTACTTATTAAATAGGCCAAAAATCCAAATCTAAACCTGACCTATTCATCAAATAGATAACACCACCTGATTGCATAACCCGTTTACTAAATGTGTTGAATCAGGTTAAATGGGTTAAGTGAATTTTAATGGGTTAAATAGGTTTAAACAGGTTAAACATATAAAGCAGGTCATGCTAACCGTGATAGAAATTGGGTTGAACAGCTTGAATCATAACCTTGTACAATTGTTAAACAAGTCAAAGATCTAAACCCAAACACGATCCGTTTAATAAATGGGTCTAAGCGGGTTGATCCATTTATGACCCAAATCCATTTATACCAAACTCGAACTTGTTTAAAGCTAGTTGGTTGCTGGTTGGATTGATGGGTCGGGTCATCAATTGCCACCCCTACATTGTATAAGTATTGAGTCCAATAGAAAAGATGAAAAAATGAGTCATGATGCTTAAGAGGACAACATAATACATAGATTATTTGCATAATACATAAAATGCAAAGAGCCATCAAAATAAGCACACAATATGAAAAAATACTAATATCCAACACAGAGATGGTCAAGTAGATCAACTTTCATTTGATAAGGTAAATGCCAGCCTTCTAGCAGGGGGTTAGGGGCAGAACAACAGTGAGGCAAGGTATCAGATGTAGCTCCACTGGATATTTGAGGTATGATCATCAAAGAGGCACACAGTATATACAGCTAATAGGTTAAAGATATCCATTATGAAAAGTACCCTTCACCGGGGAAGCAAATATTGTTGATAGCCACTGTTCCTTAATTCCTTGATGAGAGAGAAACCAAGCAGCCTTTTGCACCAACACAGTGGCCAGGAATTACAAAATGTCTATTATGGATTTTGTACCGGTTTGGCAACATTTTTCATTTCTCAAACTTGATGCCCCACTTTCTGCTCCTCACAATTGAACATGAACAAACTTTTGTTTCATGATCTATTTTCCACTGTCTACTTTAACTAGTGTGACTTTGGAAAGCAAAGAAACAGGCTGTACATTGGTTGGGCATTCCATGGTTTTCACAAGGTAATCATGGGAGAAAAGAAGCACGATCTCTTCTAAATGTAATCTCTTTCTTATCCCAACAATACATAATCTACTGCTTAGAGTCACAATGTGAAAGTCCTAGAAATGGTTGCTACGTAACCCCTGCAAATCTCCTGCCCTTGCCTTTTTAAGTGTTATTATGCAAATCTTCACATTGGCTCCAAAGAAGTTTTACTACACTAATGAGCACAAAGCAATTTCATATGTTCCAAGGGCTGGACGATGGGCATCTATCGGCAATAAATATAATGAAGAAAATAACTGATAGAGGTGATAGTACATTAAAATGAGAATGAAAGTAGGGAGGAAGAAAGGAAGATGGTTGTTATGATAAACGAGACAGGATTAAGGAAAGTGGGTGGATTAGGAGAGGTTTTAGAGGTCCAATTTATTTAGATAGCACATTTTTTAAAATTTTGCAATGAGATAGTCTACATAAATAGAGATGCAGGTTTTGACAGGGAAGAGAGAGAGAGAGAGAGGAAGGGAGAGAGTTGTGGATTTATTTCAGCGAAATTCAAGATCTCATCTCATTCTATTTAGTAAAGATAAATAAATAAAAATCAGGTCTAATTGCTTGAGATATGGAAGTAATTTAAAATACCTTTTATAATAAATAAAATGGAGGTAGTTTTAGCATGAACGGCCTAGATTTTAATGGAGTTAATGAGTCCCAAAATTCAAGGAGAGGCCAAGTTTATTTGGTTCTTTTTTGTTTGGGGCGGGTGGTTCATAGATACCTAAATTTTTGGAAGATTTTCTTTTTTTGGGTGTGTGTGTGTTGGGGGCTGAAAGGCAGGGGTTCCCTGCCAGCCCCTGGATCTGCCACTGTGTGGGCTCAAAATTTATATTTCATACACTTACACTACAAGCACTAAAGCACCTGACCTGCAAGTCGAATTTAAGACACAAAACAGAAAACTTTCAAGTTTCAATCAAAGATCTTTTCATGCACATCAGCCAAAGAATAAGTCATGAACAACACTGGGTACAGTATTCAGTAATTTTAATGAAAGGTACAGCAAGAGCACTAACTCTTTCTTTCCATTCAGAATGATAAAGACCAGATTTTATTATATCACTTTATTGACAAAAGGAAATTTATGGTACCAAGAACCAGGCAGCTACACTCCAATAAGTTCAAGAATACTAATTGAGTACACAAGAATACTAAGGAAAAGGAGACACTGACAGACACAGGAAAGATTGTGAATGAAACTCACTGTACATCCATAATTCAACATTATAGACTCAAGTAAGAATATTGTTTTACATATATAACTATGCATGCATGGGCATAAAGGAAATACATTCCTTAGGTTGAAAAACTGAGATTCCGCTGCAACCAAGGACAGAGAAAAAACATTTAATTATAATGAGAAGAAAAAATGATAAAATCATAAAACCATATAGCACAAATTGAGCAAATGCACATACTGCAGGATAACAGATGAAGCATGCAAAAATGTCAATAGAATGACAATTTTCATCACATTGCCAGTAAAGTTTGAGTCCAAGTAGACAATCTCTAAAGCAATTTCAGTATGGCACAGAGTTCTCGTCCACAAATGACAGAAAAGCAGGACTGCACGGTCCAAGGCAGTGCCAGGCATAGGATTCTGTAGGCAAGTTTGATACCCATAAGGTTCAACAGGCATATCCGAACTCTGATGCCTACTTGTGCATGTACGTCCTTGCTTGAGAAAGAATGCTGCTCATGTGACAATAAATATGAATGTTGATGCAATCATGCTGGCATATCATTACTGAGTGATGAGAGATAAATAATGGTATTTAGGATATCAAGTTGAAAAAGGTTACCTCCTTCCTTCCCAGAGGTTGTTGAGCATTTCCACGACTCTCAAACCCTCTTTGAGAAATCCAGAAACGATAGCCATTCTGAATCCATACCGGAATGGCAACAGAAAGGGATGCCACCATTAGCGGGACGGTCAAAGACAAGCCCAGTATAACAGATGACTTGCTGCACAATCATATGCAGAAATAAACGACACCAAAAGTGCAAAATAAGTAAAACAAGTATGAAATCAAAAGGCAAATGAAAAGCTGATAGAAAAACCATAATGCACATAAGATACATTCAAACTTAATTTCCACGTGAGTGGTGGAAAGGCAAATTTGAACAAACAAAATCATCAAACGAAGAAAAACCATAAAAGAAGATTTCAGTAATTGCCTTTGCTTCACGTAAAACAGCAGCACAAGTCTTACAACCTCTGCGAGCTTAATGAACACAATCGAATGCAAGAAACATTCCATACAAAACCAAGAATTTACATTAAACTCCCAACTGATTATTACTAAATTAGTGAGATAGCACTAAATCCAACCGAGCAAGTAAATCACAATTAACTTCTTCGAGTCACTAATTTGTATGCAAATTTGCAAACAGTGAAAACAAAGTTGGTCCCAAACACAGAAAGAACCCCTAAAGTAAATAGAACTAAGGGGAGAAAGAGCACAAATATTCAAGAAAATATGAAAGAATGGACATAAATATCATTCCCCACCCCACACACACAAAAGACAAATAAATAACAAAAACAAACTGCAGCGCAGTTCACAGCATAAGCATGAGAATCAACTATTAATTGGGACAGAACTAATAACACAACCTTGCATCAGTAGTTTTAAATTCTATGTTTGTTAACACTTCCATAGTATGTGCACTGGCATATAAAGATGGAACGGATATATTAGAAGTGGTATTATATAAATGTGATAATAAATAGAGATGATGTCTGTTTCATATTACATGCTACATGCAGCATTATGTTGGTGAAGACTCCTAATGATTCTGCATGATTCCCTATTATTCATCATTCATCTAAACTACACATTCTTTACTTGATGATGGCACAAAATAAAAGGAGATGTTGATGCTGCTACATACTGGATAATCAGAATCACCCTTAGATGACATTTCCAGTATTAGAAGTTGAATAACCACTCAATCCATTCATGTCAGCCTACAGGTATAAACTTGTTAACCTCATGATATATCAGCAACATGTCATGCAGACAGTGTAAGGCAAACCAAAAACTGATGAATCATCATAACCACGGATTCAAGTCCCGGCAGGACATTCCACGAGACACCATGATGAGGTACCATTCCATGTGTCGGGACAGGACATCCTGCCAGCGTCCCAGTGTCCTAATCAAAACACCTTGGGGCATCCCCTATCCCGAGTGTCGGGACGAGGTGAGATGCCGACGCGTCCCGTTCCAGGAAACAACCGGGACAGCACTGTCTACGGGATTTAAAACCTTGATCATAACAATTATATTATGTACTTAACCTTAGTCCAATAATGTTAAGGACTGCAGTTTCACTTATTTCTAAAATAAGAAAGGTGAATGAATCTATCAGACAAGATGGGGGAAGCTTTCCTGAGTTTGTACTAAGAACTAAGATTTTTTAAGACCAAGCAAACCTAAAATCAATCCTATAATGGCATATATGTCACTATTTGAGGGACATCTTTGAAAACATGGAGAAGACAAATAGGACTAGGAGCATCTATAAATACAACAGCTATTCCCTCTTGAGGGTGGAGGAGAGATTTTAGTTTCACCAATTCACCAAAAATAGTAGAACTGCAGAAAAACAGAAGCATCATGTCTAAATTAATTTAATGAATATTATCATTGATGGAGTTTTACATCAATAATTTGGTTTTTCATGAATAGCAGGTTCAAAGTTCAGGCTTTATCCCAACCTTTCAAACCTTACACGATCATGTTTCAAATTATAGGACCATTTTCTCACTAATATATACATGTATATAAGGCCGGCACAATACACAAGGCTCTCACAATTGTGAGGCCTAGGGAAGGTCAAATGAAGCCTTACCCCAACATACAGAGAAGCTATTTCCATGTTTCAAAACAGTAACCTCCAAACTACAATGGAGCAACCTTACTGTTTCGCAAGGCTCACACACGTGTCTACGTGTCTGTGTGCGTGCATGTGTGTGTGAGAGAGAGAAGGCATATTTATGCCATTATTTACATTTTTCCAAGCCAGTTCAGAGAATTTTGAACATTTCATAGAAGAGGGAAAATATTAAATTAATCAGATTTGCTTCCAAAAGGAGTCTAAAGCCTGTCCATTTTTTCCTAATTGAATCCACCGAGTTTATTTAGAAACTTTGGCATAATGCCGCTTGCTGATTCAGGGCTTAACTTGGAGCAATAACTCAAGCTGACCTGCGGAGTGCAGAATGTTCCAACAAATGCAACAGGAAGCTCAGATGGCAAGAAATATCATGGTGTTCGAGAAAGGAAATAGATAACATAGATCCTAAGGTTGGTGAGACTCAGCGATATTGGTTTTGGATCCCAGTTTTGAGAAAAGATCATTCCAAGCTTGATTCCGTTGGGCCATCTTTCCTTGTGTTTCATCATTTTGGCTTTTTGTTCTTCCCGTTTCTGTAAACCATATCTTCCTAGCTGATTCTTAAATAAGTGGATAATCATAATTTTTGCAAGCACAAGTAGGCCATAGTTCATAAAGTTAAAAAAAGCATAATTGAAACAATGTTGAATCTATTCAAAACTAACAGAATCATAAGGTAGCATTGAAAGATCCTATGCAAACCATATATGGCAAAATGTTTTCGGTTTACATTTAAAACAGTGCATTTAATGCATAATGAGATTAACTATCAGGCTTGTGGGAAAATTAAAGGATCAATAGAGAACTGTGATTAAAAGAAATATTTTTTTAAAAAAATACCTTAAGAAGGAGAGAAGAAGGCCAACGCAGGTACTCAAAAGCCAAGCAACAAAACCATACTGAAGATAAAAAACCAAGTCAGAAACAACAATAACAACATAACAGACAAGACAGAAAAACAGACAACTGTAAAAGAAATGCATTTAATTGATTCCACAAAGTCAAAGCAGGAATAGAAGAAGCAGGTATTCAGTAGCAGGGTTAGGACATGAAACATTGAAAAAGGATTTCACTAAAGGGAGTCATGCAGAAAATAATTAATCTAGTTCTATTCTTGCAACATTATGGCACTTGTAATTATTCTGGTTTGAACTTGTAACAGTTGACAATTGACACAAAGTTCAGCAAGTTGACTCGACAGTCCCAAGCAACGTTTGCCGAACCATCCTAAAACCATCCTAAGCTAGCCCATACCGACCCGTACCAACCTGAACTGAGCTAAAACAAAATGTACCACACAGGGCATCCAAAACCAGGGTGCATATGGGTGATACCGTGATACCATGATAAAAAGTGGGAAAACGGGATTGGGAGATATCTCGATACAAGAAGTGTACATACCATACTGACCATAGCATACCGAACTGGTAGCATACCAGCATAGTACAAAGATTGCGGACCTTGGTCCCCAGTTAACCATGTTGGCAAGTGAAATGAACTTCATGTATAGCTACCCAAGACAATACACACACACTATAGATTTTGTGTAGCTTTGAAGCAATTGCATACAGTTGTGCCTAGTCTTCAAATGATAAAAAGACTGACACCAGACATAATTATTGGTTGTCCCAGTTCTCAGCTATGCAAGTTTGTTCTCAACTCTATGTACTTGGTAGAAGAAGTAGGAAGTGGGAAATTTGATTTGGCTTATTGGTGGTAATTCTGGCAGTTAATGCACTAGAACCATCCATGACAACTGAGGTCTATTTCTGCATTTATCCTTATCACCTCTTACACAATTATAGAAAGGAATTCCATAAATGATGCTAGGATCATCATTGTAGTTGATACTCTTATCAAATAATTGCTTCTAATTGACTTCAATTTACACACTTTAAATATTCCCATTACTAACATGGTTGCAAAATCCTATAAAATGTTTTTGAATCTTGTTAAGCTAAAACTTGACCACATGAAGGTGTACAGCAGAAACTTCTGTTCTCTTATAAATTATAATAAAATGAGGAATAACACCAATTAAGGCACTCCCCTTTGCTTAAGAGAGAGGCCAACAAGATAGCATATTCCCAAGCTTAGGCAGGGAAGGGAAGGTTATGGTAAAAGCTTATAAAAGACTTTCCTGTAAATCCAATCATAGTGCAATGTCAGTTCCATTATGGATGATGCTTTACCCCATACTTGATTCTCTCTCTCAGACAAAATATTCTTATTTGCATCAGTCAATACGACTGAAATGCATACCAAAATCAACTTTATAAGAAACAACAATCTCACTAATGCTGGAGTCCTGACACCTAAAACTGAAATTGTTTTAAATTTCTTATTTTCAAGGAAAGGAATATGCAGTCTCAAAGAATAATGAAGCATGTAGCTGAAGTTTATATGCAATTTCAGGATAGTTCGTGGGCTTTTTCCTTCCTGTCATTAGTCATCATAGCATTTAGCAAAAAGATATTGATATACAGAATGTTTCAAACAAACCAAAGCTGAAAATTAGTAGTCAGAAACCAGATGAACCCCACATTTTTTTACATTAATGAAAATAAAAGAATGGGGACTCAAATTACATGTTGAAACTGCTTGGAAAAATAGAATGATTAATTGATCATGGCTGCATTCAGAAATACGAAGCAATTGGAATGTTTATATATTATTTATATGAAGATATGAATACTTGTCAATTTAGTATATAAATAATTTTAAGAAGGCTAAATAATATAACTAATGAATTAAAACATATACACATAGAAAGTAACAAAACGATGAGATTGCATCACATATAATGCCATAAACTTCACTCTCAATGACAAAAGGTCGATGATCACATTTCCCACAAAACATTATAATGTAACTACAATCTGAAACCTTCACATTAATATAGTTTACTATAAGATGGTTGCCATCAGAAGTAAGTTCATATTTTGATTTTTTTTTTCTTTTTCTCATTAAAAGTTAGCAATTTCAGTTCAGTGACCATAAAGATGCATGTATCCACATCAACCGGCAAAGTTAGCTTTTTATATCCAAAGAAAGGTACCAGTTAGAAAATCAAAACAAATTATACTCCAGTAGGAATTGAACTCAAAATACAAAAAAAAACACAACAAATCCAGCACGAAAACATTAATCTGTCTGCTAATTCCAGCTTACCATGTTATCAGGGAAAAGAAAAAAATGACATTTCTGATATCAAATGGACCAATTCCCAGATGAAATAGCATCTGACATAACAATATAAAAAGTCAATCAATTCACCTTGCGAGTACTTGAAGTCATTGCCATTTCTTCTGCGCGAAGGGACCAGAGAAATGCCATGACGGAACAAATAACAGGGGACAGAAGCAGAATAGAGAAACCAAATTCAAACTGCAGATCAAAATAATGATCAATATTCAACACAACTTCTAGTCCACAAATAATGTCAAAACTTAAAAAAAAAAAAAAATTAAAAAAAAGAACTCAAATCTTTTGTTCCAAGGATCAGAGGATATATTTACCTGCTCATGTGTGGCATTTATAACTTTAACAGGCTTTGGGCGCCAAACTACCATAACCACTGTTTCTATGATGAAGACAAAAGTAAAAAGGATCCAGGCCCTCTCTGGGGTACCAGCAATTTGGTGCAATATAAGCCTAGAAAGGTCGAGCCATTTTTCCAAGCCCTGGCGCCTAAGTTCTTCTGATAAAGATATTTGATTCAGGACAGTAGTATCCATTCTATCTGAATCAGTGACAGCGACATCTGTAGCCTCTTGATGATCTCTATCTGCATCTAAACTACTTCTCTGCAATAATGCTAAAATTCTAGGATCCAAGCCCTTCTCCTTCAACATGAAAGCAAAATTTGGATCCAGCCCTTTATCTTGTAGCAGACTAATCAACTCATGATCTCCTTGTCCTACTTTCCTTTTCAACATGGATGTGATCCTTGGATCATTTAGTCTGTCCTGAAAAATTAGAGCTAAATTCAAATCCAATGCTTGCTGGTTTGTTGAAGTAGTTCCCGATCTGCTTGATTCATAGCCTTGGCTGTCCAATCCACTGCCAGAGCAAACGACAAGTGAACTGTTGTGATCAAAATGTCTATCAGCAGATGCTGTGACCACCTCAGAATCCTGAACAACAGAACGGCATGAATTGCTACGTAATGCTAAACTTGCCCTGCTGCTGTCTACATTCTTGTCAGAACTTACACCTTCTTGGCAGCTATAGGAGCGACCAAGAAGCAAATTATTCCAATTACTACCATCACTAACACAATGTGAGCTACTTCTGCAGATAGCCTCAATAGAATTACCATTTTGACCTGCTTCAACACTACTGCTACTACGTTTCACGCTAGATCCACAACCTTCAGAAGAACTTGAAGAGCTATTTTGGCCTTTCCTCCTGAATCCTTCTCGCAGACGTATTACAGTGCTTCTTAAAGCATCTCTTCTTGCAACCAGGGGGTTTGAGACAGAGAGACGACGAGAAACAGCAGCAGCCAATAGCACTGATGCTACAAAAGCATAACTTATGCAATGTCCCAAGTACCTACAAGATCAGTCCAAGATAAAAGAATTGTTATGTACAACCACATATGTTAAATATAAGTGAACAGATAAATGAATACCAGTAATACACTCCAAAGCAGATAAGAAAAATCCTGGACATTCCAGCAACAAACAATGCCACCACCCGACTTTTAAGCAGCTCAAATCCAAACAAGCATGCTCCTACGTTCCAGTCTGTGATAAGCGAAACCAGTAAGCAGCTTTAAAAAGATATTCATGAATATTTTTATATATAATGGTGAGGAAAAAAAATTACCTAGAACAATAACAGCAACTGAAGTTGTTGCCCCCAACCAATGAGCTTCTTTAGCTGTCAAACCATATAAGATGGAGTACGCAAGAAGTACGAGCAGTGAACCAACATAAAGGAGTCCTAGATGTAAAGCCCTAAAGTAGACATAAAAAATCAGAATGGCAAAAAATATAATAGAGTGCAAAAGAATAAGATGGTAAGCCATCATGTATCATGAAACAGCCAACATAGCAGAATACATTGAAAGTTCAACGATAAAACTAGAGTTCCACGATGGTTTGCATTGTATTCATCCCTTCATAAACAAAGCATCATGAATGAGCAAAGGAATTTATAGCTTGGACTTGCCTACTGGATTTCCGCATGTACAACTCATTTGGATCTGGTGGATCAGGTAAGCGAGCAACAGGACCCACTTCTATACAATCAGAATATGCAAATTTGTACGACCTTCGCACATATTCATCCATATCAAATCCAGTTCCTAATACATAAGTATTTATAAAACATTAGGCAATACCTGTTTCAAGACTATTTGTATTTTTGTATACAGAAAAAGAAGAAAGTTTAGGATCTCACAGAACAACAGAAGGATAAATTATAATTACCATTGAAGACCATTCTGCAAATGAATAACATGTTGATTGCTAGTGCTATAGCAGACACGCCAAAGAAAAATCCAGATGGTGAATATCGCTCAGAGGCACTTGTGCCAGCTGTGACATAAACTGCACAAAGCTCGTATGCGCAGAGTAGAGCTACAGCTAGGAGAAGAAGATAAGCAACTGCTCCTGCAATAAGAAAACCAATAACCAGTGATACCCTGTACCTCTAGTTGTTTATACTGATTATTAAATGAATTATCACTTAAGCTGTAGCTAATAGCACTGTGACAATTGGAAGACCACGTCAAGAAGCAGACCAAAAAGTTTGACAGATATTTAGATAATATGTGCTAAGCTAAAATGCTTTTTCTTGTCTGCAAATCATGCATACCTTTTGATGGAGCAAACCTACTTATGAACAAAGTCGACTAATTTTCATGTTATGCACCCACACAGCAAAAGTTCGATCAACAAAGCATGTTGTTCTTACAAGAGGAAAAGGATAATCTTCATAACTAAAAGAGATCTGAAGCCTCAACAAGAAACTCAATATTTATGGCATCATCAATATATTTATAGCCCTTTATTAAATGTCTCTAGAAAGGATCTTATCCAAGACCCCGCATGTTAGACATGAACACTGTAGACAAGATATTGTGATTGACATTCATCAAGCTAATAAGCTTTAAAAAATTCATCTTATAGGTTCTGCTATTAGCTTTTAGCAGAATGAAAGTAGTGCCTTCCTATGAACATTAAGTTCAGTATACAATCTTGCACATTAGTATATCTTAGGGACATATATCATGCACAAGTGGTACATAAAATATAACTGATTATGCAACCATGGGCATAATCAGAAGTTTAGAACATTTACTAGCAAATATGCCACTCTATTCTGCTTGTCATTACTTCATACAAATATTATCATGCAAATTTTATGATTACAAATCAATATTGTAAAGATATTATGAAGTTTTATCTATTTACATTTTTTCTTATTTCTATTATCCTAGTATTATAGACTCATTGGTATAGGGAATAGATGTTGTGGCAATAATGTGCACACTAAAATTAAGCATGTCACTTCATGTCTTGGCATTGTCTTGTATAGACAACAGACACCCGTCCGTGGTCATTCAGTTGCCCAATAGTAATCATGATGGAATCCATAGAAGGTTAAAAGCTAGTGCTCCATTCAAACCACAGGAAGCATAATGCAATGAGATGAGAAAATAGCAGTGCAGAACTGCAGATCATAGGAAAGAATCAAGTAAGCAGAATATGCACCATTGAATGAATTAAAATAATAACAACAATAATAACAATAAATGCATGAAAAGACATTACATAACTGACGAAGCAGACAGCAAGAATATTTCCCCTCGGTAATTTTTTGGTTAAACTACAAGAAAATTGTACAAAAGAAAAATTTTACAACACTTGAACTGGAGTAGCATGTCAAATTCTAAAGCATTCTACAGGTGCGAAAGAAAAAAACAATCATAATTACTACATAGTACTATTAGAGTATTAGAAACTTAAATGCAGCATCTAAAGAGAAAGTAGAGTGCATACTTGAGCTTTGCCATTGTGTCCTCCACCAAAGCATGATAGAATAGAAGGCCAACAAAAGAGCTGTGCCGGCCATTATTACAGCCAATCCAATTATATTCCGACTCAAAAGTGCAATAAGTATACTTCCCCATGTTATCACCACTGCGATGGGAGAGAGAACAATCACCCATGCAAACAGAGATAGAGAACTGCATATTGCACTTAATTGCAGCCCTTGGATAGTTTCTGGCCATTTTCTTGCATATATCCAACTGAGGATTAAAGAAGTTCAATTAAAGAAAACATATAAATGGACAAAATCCAAACTTGACAAGCAATAGATGCAGACTGTCTACTATGTAATCACCATATAGATATATACATGTCACAAGAGCTGAAAACTGATAAGAACCATCCTAAAGTCTGAGTTGATTTTTGCCTAAAGGACAAAGCCAAACATTAATTTAAATGTCACAGATTTCACAGGCACACAGATAAATAACATTTAAGATAATTATTAGTTTTCAAATTAAGTCGATAATTTAAAAAATTATATAACTATCAAGGCATGATATATGGAAGCACAGGAATGATAATGGGAACGATGCACATTTGACTTAGCCTAGAGCATCACTTGGGCATTCACTTTATGAATCAATATATGATTCAATAAATTTTCAGTACATTGTACAAATTCCTAATCAAGGTGCTTACAAGCAAGAGCATCGCCTGCAAATAACTTGCATAACCAATCAGCAAGTAGGGAATCTACCAAACCGGTTTTACACCAATTAGGCTAATACAGGTTGGAAGCAACCCTCTAAGACCCTTTGGACATGGAGTCTAGGAACAAGGGATGGGTCATATCCATTAATACAGCCATGTCCAGAAAATGATAAATGCAAGGATCTAGTTTTAACTTGAATACAAAATTATGTTTAAGAAACACCAAAAATATATTTGATTGTAAATATTATATACATAGCATAATTAGTAAACCTTGACTATCTAATAACATATTCCACATACCAATAAATTACAGACTCTATTCATCATATTCCAGATCAAGAATATTGAAAAAATAGATAAAAAACAAGGATCTCAAATCAAAGAAATTAGATTCTGAATTGATAAACTTTACATCCCGGTGTCAGCCCAAAAATTATTGGAAAGATTCATCATCAGTGTCATATTATGATTCAAATGTAGAAAACCTACTCTTAAAAAATATATGCCTAAAAGACACATTTTTTCTAGTATATGGGCTAAGAATTATGAAATCTATTCACCCATATTACTTGAATTGGACAATGTCTCTTTCATGCATTAAGAAGCATTGGAATTTGGATTTACCCACTGTCAAAAAATAGATATTTTCAAGACAGAATTTTGGGGACAAAAGCAAATTCCATAAATACGACCCTCAATTTTCTTTAACAAAATACTTCTGTCATTGTATATATAACATTCCTTGTTTATAGAGCCATGAGCACATAACATGTGCATAATCACAATAAGAGTGCCAACATAAGATTTCCCAATAGGTAATGCCAAAAATTTTTCATTCTCAAATTTCTCTTGCCACTTCCCATTACTATTTTTTCAAGCCTAACTTGAACAACAAATTCTCATGGTCTCTTTCTCAAATTCCTCTTAAGACCCACCCTCGTTTTTTAAAAAAAAAGGAAGAAATCTCCAAAGAGCAGTAATATGGCCATAGATGAAACAGCTGGATTCTAGTTCAAAATGCAAATCAACGTGGTGCTCTCAAACTCTCAAACTCAGAAAGATTAGTTAAAATTTCACTTTGTAAACATTATGCAAAGACACCTCTACAGGGGTAGTGCGGTTGGTAAAGGCTTGGCTCCCCCTTTGCCCGGTCACGGGTTCGAGAAATGATCCCGTGGGTGGCTCAATTAAAATTTCGGAATTTCCGGGTGCACGTGACTAGGAGGTGGACCGGTTGATACTCCGACGTCGTAGAGGGGCTAGGCTAACGTACTCACCGGTTCGGATAAACCCCGGAGGGTGGGGAAGATATACGAAAAATTGCGGCCTGTATCGAACAAAGGCCTAGCGGGCTGGGGGCCAGAATGGGACACTACATTGGGCTAAAACCCCCCCTACCCTTTTTTTCTATCCAAAAAAAAAAAATACATTATGCAAAGACAGATATCATCTTGTTTCTAGTTCGGTCATCTCTCCTTTGGCAAGGTGATAAATTCCTTTTACAATATCCATTGGCAAGTCAACTAGGTATTCAAACTTGCCAAAAAAGAAGCAAGAACCTTATCCACTTCCATAACATACTTTGAGGTTTGTTATTCTAAAGATATTGAAGTTTCAATTGATAAAGGGGATGTGCAGTTCTTGTTAGTCACAAAACTTCATCCTTCATTCTTTGAATTTATATCATAGTCAATTTTCTTATTCTTTATTTTACATATACTACTAAGCCAATGTCTGAACTTATTCCCAAAAAACCCGGAAGGAAACAACAAAAGGGAATGGGAAGCATTCACAACAATGACATGCAGAAATTCATCTCTCTTGTCAAAAGGTAAAATATGAAGGGGACTTAGAAGAAATATGCACTTTCAAGTAGACAACAACCAAACAAGATTGTGTGAGATTTGAAACCAAACTAGCTCCCAAAGAAAATACACAGGATTAAAAGTTTGGATACTTCAATACCTTATATTTAATGACTCTCAATTCAAGATGTGAGATCGCTGCCATGACAGCTATAGATAAGCAACATGATCACACTGGCTGGATGTGAAGAATGTACTTACCCTAAAGAAAGCTTAAAGAAGCCTACATGGGTGAAGAAAGAAATCAGCTCTGTAAATTAGGTGGAAAATAATCAACATGTCGTCTTAAACAATCTCCTTCACCATCAGTTCATGCATTCAAATCAGAGGGTCCTATCTCAGGAGTTCCACAAAGATAGCTGATTTTGTTGGATACAATTCTCATGTTGGATAATGCAAAAGGAATTTAAAAAACGAAGGGCATTAAATGATGTACTTGTTTATATCAGAATATATAGACATTTGTACACAAAGGATGGCAAAATAAGATTGTCAAACCTGCCAGAACACACAATAAGATGGTTGCTTGTTGTTATTATGGTAAGTTTGATAAGCTTTTCCTGCATTTGTTAATTATGTGTTCTTGACACTATATTCATGTATGCAATAAATAAGTGAAGCTTGCAGACAGAAAATTCAGCTAAAAAAATGTGGATAACAACCTATATCAAATGTCATCTCCAGTAGAAGGAATGTTTCTGCAATATTACAATTAACATAAACACCCAATTATTGTTGTTAACATCTTACAGTTCACCGTCCAGATCTTACAATCTAAATCAAAACAGCCCTAAACAATCCAGATCTCATCTTGTATCTGGATCAGTTTAGGATCACAAGACTTAGATCCATGTGATAAATTATACATTCCTTTGGATTGAATGATCTAATGATTATGTTATTTACATATTAAATCTTGCGTATGTCCATTTTTTTACAGCTTCTGACCATGTGATTTTTAAATTACTTTTTACTAACAGAGGAAGATCCTCTTTTTTTTCTTTTTTTTTATGGTGGAGGGTGTGGGAGCAAATCCCTTCCTATATGAGACTTACTTTTACGCGGGTCCTCCATCCCTACCTGGCTCGCCTCATATTGGGCAGCTCTGATTCAAGCAATCTTGCCTGTTGTACATGGACTTATTTTCCCGAATGATAAGGATACCATCCAAACAGCCTCACATGTACTTCCCAAATTACAAGAATCCCATTCCATATGACTAATTTTTAGGAATTAAGAAGTCAATAACTTTCACCTCTCTCAGAACATATTTGACATTACTATTTTTGTTTCTACAACAACTTCTAAAGTACAAATAAAACCCTCAGCTTTTGAAAAATAAGTCTATTTCCAATTCTCTCTTGAAACTTTAAAGAAACAATTAAAGATTAAAAACCTTATGTTTTAAGAATGCTCTTATGGCTTATCAGCTATTATGATATATTTCCATTTCTTTCCATGCTGGACTTCCACATGGATAAAGCAAGTCTTCTCTATATCTCTCTTTCTCTTCGCACCCGCATCAAGGTCAAATCTATTCTCAATAGTTCTATCAACATTCATATGCTTTTTTTTTTTGGTAAGACAGTTCATGTGTTTTTAGTCATTATTTATTAGATACTTACATTTATGTTGTCAAAAGAACACTCATTTGATTTGTAGACACCTCTTTGCTTTAATAGTTTTATCTCAATTAACCATGATGACCTTGTAGAAAATTAAATACTTTTTGTTATATAGTAACTAATTTAAAATATTAGCCAGTTTTATTTGTAGCAATTACTATAATGACTTTCAAGGTCGCTTTGTGGTATATATCAAGGTTTTAAATCTCGTGGGACAGGGCTGTCCCGGTTTTTTCATGGAACCCCGCATTGGCGTCCCATCCCGTCCCGACACTCGGGATAGGAGATGTCCCAAGATGTTCTGATTGGGATGCTGGGACGTTGACGGGACGTCTTGTCCCAACACATGAGATAGTACCCCATCCCGGTGTCCCGCCGGGACGTCCCGGGACATCCCACCGGGACCTGAATCCTTGGTATATATGATGGACTTCTACAAAACCACATACCTTGTATCTATTCTGTTAATGAGAATTATATAACGGGAATAGCATGTGTTTAGCTTTCTTCATAATGTTTATTTGCATATAGACTAAAAAAATAATACAGATGTCCACACATACAAGTATGTAGATATATTAATTCGTGAGAACCGATCCATGCTCATTATTTTATTCTTACAATTATCATAGCTAATGACAGAAATTTAATAGTCATCCAAGAAAAAAATACTGTCAGAGAATGCATTGGAGAAAACACTACTAGTATTCTATTATAACGAAAGACCACAAACTTATAACAGGACCTCCGACCTCCATGGTAAAATCCTAGCTCCACCCTTGATTACTTATAATTCCCAAATAGCTAAATTTGGAAGTATTGGAGTCCATAGAGTTAAAAAATAACATGCAATTTTTTTGTATATTTACATATATATGGTAAAGTCTTATCCTTGTCTATTCCAACGCATTCAATAGATAGTATACAAACATCTTGAATAACCGAATTGAATGTTTGTTTCATTAGAAATAGTAATTTAGGCCTAAATCGATGAAAACTACAAAAATTGTTGTATGTATGTTTTTATTATCCATTCATCTGTTTTATAGCTGACTCGTATTTCGATTTCACATCTCTTTTATATTTACAAATTTTGAAAAAAGTTAGGAAAAAAACTTATCAGTTATGATCCAAATCATGATCTAATGAGATCTAGCCCCCTCTATAATTTACAACTCAATCCTGATATTAATACTATTGACCCTATCATAGATCATTATTAAATTGAACACCTACCGGTTGAAATTGTTATAATAATGCAAAAACAATGGCTAGAGGCCTTTTTAAAAATTATCTGCAATAGAATGCAACATCTAGGAAAAAAACATCTGGCAACATTGAAGACATAGGGAACCATTAATTAGAGGCAATGCTACGATTGCAATGATGTGTGCAAGGAACAATTCTGAGAGCAAGCAGAATGACAACTCCACAAAAAGAGCTAGAGGAGATATATGAAAACACTGAGATTGGATGCGGACATGGGCCTTAATTGGAGTAATGAATAGTATGTCATGGAGCTGACTTCTAAATTTTGGAATATGGCTATAAATTCAGCCAGTGTCAGGGTAATCGGACAGCATGAAAATATTTATAGAAGTAAATATCATAAAAGAAAATGCCCGCTGCGTTATAAATCGAGGTAACCAAGCATGATGGTACTTATAATTATGTTCATTTAATGCTTGACTAGAGTTGCAAATGATCCATAACCCCTACCCATGATAACAACAGTGTAGAACAAAAATAGCACGAGAAAGGCACAACGAACGTATGCAAATAATACCTATATATTCTCCAAGGCCGCCAATTCACAGCCCAGAGGATCCGAACACTGAGAGGACTTAGGACGGAGAAAAGAGCCCCGCAGACAGTGCATGCCAGAACAACCTGATGACGCTCGTCCCCTTCCATGGCCTCTTCCCCCCGCCCGTTTTCAGATCAAACCATGGAAATAACAATAAAAATCTGAAAGAAAGACACACAAGAAAAGGGTTCAATTTTTGCAGAAATGTTGAGCAAATTAAACCGCCTAAAACCCTATAGTACCCATAACAGCAACCCTAACTCCACCGGGCACCGATGTGCTCCAGACGCACAGAAATCCGGAGCTAGAAAAGACCGAAAACCGTTATTTATTGCATTCGGAGCTCCCAAGAACCAGCATTTCCTCGGACAAAAGTATGACGAATAATGGAAGACACGAAACCAAAAAATTTCAAGTAATCTCCCTCCAGAAGCCCTAAGAGAGGAGAGACAGAAGAAAAAGGAGCTTGGATTTGCAAAAGGGGCAGCAGAAATCTTGATCGATCCTCGAAACCCTAGTCGGAGCTAGAGATGTAAGGAGAAGGGGCATGTGAGAAGGCCGTACCTTCTTGCTTTTGAGGCGCGATTCCTCTCCTCGGAAACCCTAAAAATCGAGAAAGAAAAAGAGAGGAGTTTCTCGCGGTGAGAAAACCCTCGGAATTGAGAGAGAGAAAGAGAAGGGAGGCGGGGTGGGGGGGGGGAGGGTCAGTGGGAAGACTAGGTGACGTTTGTCAACTTCTACGCCTGAGGCAGTGATGGAAAAAAGAAACAAAATAAGGTTGTCCGAATTGGGTAGCTGCTTATTAGTTTAAGCCCCCCGAAAATTCCATGTTATGGTGCTCCTCCCATAGCTTTTAGCTTAATCTTCCTCTACCTGCCCACCTACCTGCTTACATGATACATGCCAGCCACCATATACATGTAGCTGCATATGTAAACAAACTATATTTGGTAGAAAATATATTACTATAAACAAATAGAAATATATTACTATAAACAAATAGTTATTTGGTAGGAGCTCCCATGAAAACATATATTAAAATAATAAATAATTATATTAATGAAATATATAACATGATAATATTGTGCAGGGAAGTTGGTAAGAACTACTATGCCTCATCGATGGAAGAGATTGCAAGTTCGATACCAAAAGATGTATGTTCGCACGATATGATGGGATCCTCTAAGGTATTGTAATATGCTATGCATTGTTCAATATCGTTCATCTTATAATATATGACTATCTAGATATTTCTAGGATTCACAAATTTTTTTCTATTTTAGTATCTTGATGATGCATGGCCGTCATCATAAGGTGCATGAAATCGAATCTTGCACGGTATCCTATAATACTTTTTAAATATCATAGAGGATTCGATCACTCATGGTATATGATAATATTCGATATGAAATATGATATATAGATTAAGGGTAAATAAAAAGTATGGAACTAACGTAGTAGTAACAAGCTAATCATTTTGTATAACTCCAATATCGACAACCTCATGTATCTAGTTTATAAAATGACGTGAATTCGAAAATCAATGCTCGGTTAAATCACTTTTTGTTAGATATTTAATTATTATAGGGAGATGTTTTTGGAGCCCCGGATTTTTAGTGGTTGAAGCATCTTTATATTAGGCTAAGGTAATGGACCGAGGCATCTTCATGTAAGTCTCGAATTGGGGATATTTAGCTGACCTATATGTAAAGCCATCTTTATGCCACGCTGCCAAATTTTATTTTAGTCTTATCATCCATGTGATCCATCCTGACATCTCTATCATCACCAAACTCTTATGCAAATAGTTTCTGCTATATATGAAATAGTTTCGATTGTTGACATATGTTTATCAAATTTGGAAAAAAAAAAAAATAATTTCTAATTAAAGAATGCATGTCATTTATCGACATCATCTCGATTGAAAATGAAAATCATACATGACGAGTAGCACCTTGACGATGCTACATAGATAGTATCTAAACTCCATTTCAATTTTTATACCAATAACTATAAGACAAAAAGGAAACGGAAAAAATATCCTAAGAACGCATAGGAATGGGAGGAGATATGATTCAAAGCATTATTTTATAGAAGTTTAGTATAATCACCCGAGATTCAAGCCAAACAATTTATTTTTATTTTTATCATAAATATTGTTCATGCAGGGTTTTTTTACGGTACATAAGAAATCAAAAATACATAGTAAAAAAGAGAAAATATAATAGATCAAATATATTTATAAAGAAAGAAAACATTACTTTATTAGATAGTTTTTTAATGCATAAAAAGAAATATAAAATAATGTTTAAGTCATTAATATATTATATGGCAGTACTTAAATTGAAAATCACAGGCACATTTGATGTGGAAATATTGTAATGCCATTTTTCTTAATTTAGCATTTACACATATGATTGTGTAAGAAAAATAATAAAAATAAAAATAGATTGTAAATAGTTAATTTACATTAAACTATACTATATGTAAAAGTAATATTTTTAAAAATCAAGAATATTTTTTCTTGATTATGTCTATCATTTTTTAAATTTTTTTTTGGAGATTTTTAAGTTTAAAAATGATGAAAGGATGGTTAAGACCTTCGATAGAGTGTACTCCTTTTTAAAAAAAAAAAAAGATAATGGAAGAAAACTTGTCAAAATCAAGTAAATGTGGGATTTGACAAAGACAATTGGTACCAAACTTCTAATAGTTTTACCGACTATACTGGTTCATACCCTGAAGATTCTCAATTTGCTTAATTTTAAAGTTGGTAGAGAATTTGTTGAGCTGGAGAGAATGTTGTTGATAATGCTGACATGAAAAGATCGTGGTATTCTAGGGAATAACTTTGACAGATGGGGACTAATTAACATTCTCCCCTCCCATTTTAAGTATATTATAGATTAATAGTTTATCTTATAAAATCATATAAATAATTCTGTATCAAGCTTTTTAGAAGGATGCATTACTTGGTGAGCCATCAATCTTGGACATTTCATTCATCCTATTATTTGATGATGAAGCCACTTTTCATAAAACATTAAGGATTGTACTTTTATGATAAACAAATTTACTTGAAAAATCATATATTTTCAAATAAATACTTTCTAGACAACATTTAGAATTATTTTTTTTATGATAAACAAATTTACTTGAAAAATTATTTATTTTCAAATAAATACTTTTTAGACAACATTTAGACAGGAAAGCAAATAATTTATATTTTTTTGTATATAAAAATATGGTTTTGAATTTTATTATCGATATTTTTTTGTATTACTATTTTTTTGGATAAGTTGTTAAAATTTATTCATATTTTTCATAATACTCTTCGTATAAATGATATAAATGTAGTGGATAAGTAATTAGATATTAAATGATAAAGATATTAGAAATTTAAATGAGAATATTTTAGACATAAAATTTAATATTTATTTTATTGATGGATAAGATTTTTTTTTCATTTAATGGATAAATGTTATAAAGAAAAATAACTTATATATCTTGAAAAAATATGAAAATATAGATAAGCTGGTCAATTAAAAAGTTAATCAATTTTTTCATGATATTTATCTTAAAAAAGTAAATTCTAAAAGTAATTCAAAACTACATAATATGTCCGCTTTCTTTGTTAGCTTAACTTGGTTAATTGTTCAAAATTTATTTAGGATGAATCAAGGAGTGTCACTAAACTGATAAACAGCTTTGCCACTTTCTTGTTAATGAAAATTTCAGTAAATATCAAGTAATTAATACATCTTCAAGTTTCTATGTATCCTCTCCTCCAAGGATGGCAATATTATTCATGACCTTCTCACCATTTAATATTTTTTTGGGACAAAACATAATAATTATTTATTTAATTTAACAAGAGGAGAAAACTAAGGTTACACCAGCTTCTTCACCTTCTTTGCATAATAATCGTGTCAAGTCATCATCATTATGATTAGCCTTCCATTCGCACCACTATTCTTATGGTAAGCTCGTGTTAAAGGATCGTAGGAATACCATGCTAGCCAGGGGTGGAAGATGTGTCATATAGAAATATATATGAAGCAAGGTGATATATCATGGAGTAAATAAAATCTCGAATATATATTAGTATCCTTCCTTCCTTACCATCTTATAAACTTTCAAAACCTTGTTTTGTTCGGATTAGTTTAGCCATATCAAAAGCTTGTGCACCTAAGAGTGACTCTTTTTTTTTTTTTTTTCAAAATCGACTCTTGATGTTAAAAATTAAACATATTCCCGACGACAACAACAAAAAAAAAACTTCAATAATCAAATGAAATTCTTGACCAAAAATTTGACCATAGCATTTTGTACCATGAAACCAATGAATGCACGATAACCAAGGAGAAGAGATTTTTTTTATAAATAAAAAATATATGGAGATAAATCATGGTGTAGCTATTTCCGCGGTCCCCATCCCACCAGATAATTTTCGATTCGAGATGCTTAGATTTTTACTGTATCATATATAAGAGATTATCAATGTGGTACATGTTGCCGTCCAGACCGTCGTGGCCCGTAGCTGCTGCCGGCACCGGAGTGCGCTCCCTTCGCCGCTTGCCGGTCCTCTGCTCCTAGACATGCGAAACAAGGGTTAGTGACCCGGCCGGGGTTTCCAGCGAGGGCACTCTGACGATCAAGTAAGTGACGATCTAGGAGAACAGATCCTCCTGGTCGGGCTCCTCTTGATGGACCCACTCTAGAAGGAGTGAGAGATGTGTGTAGGTGAAAACATGAATGGGAGAGACTAATAGCGGGGACAGAGGGATTCCCTATCACTCCGCTTCTCCTTGTTTCCCTCGTTTTCCCTCAGCTGTGGTATTGATGGTGGCGCTTTGCCCTCTCGGTCGAGCTTACGCTTGTGTTGTTGGTGGTGATTTTGGTGCTACTGGTATGTTACCTTCCCCTCGTGGGGGTGACGATCGTTCTTTGTAGTTGAAAATTGGCCATTTGAAGCTTGCCTCGGGATCCTCGCTGGATTGGCAGGCGCGTGCGGTGGGATTCCATGCCATAGATGAGACACTTTTCCTGACAGGTGATGGGGGAAGCTTCCATTTGCTCTGACATTCTCTCTAGTCGCCCCATTCCGGGAAGCCTGGCAGAGCTTCGATCTGGGGGCCGTCGCCCTAGGGGTGCGCGCTCTCAGCTGGCCCATCTCCTGGAAGTACATAGGTAGTTATGACGGTATGGGGGGTGTCGTTCCGTGGTCCTCGGGTGGCTCGCCGGTGTCCTGTGATGGCTGGGCTTGCTCCAGTCTGGATGCTCCGAGCTCGTGCGGTCGCCTCGATGGAGGAGGGGAGAGTGCGGGCCCAGTCCAGAGGACGCGCGCCCGGAGAAGCTCCACATCGATGGGTGAGCGGTGAACTCGACCTCGATCGCAGGACACTAGCCTCCGAGGGTCTCAGTCTGGAGGGCGGAGGACGGACCCGGTCCAAAGGGCGCGCGCTCGGAGAGGCTCCACATCGACGGGTGAGCGCTGAGCTCGACCTCGATCGCAGGGCACTAGCCTCCGAGGGTCTCGCTCTGGAGGGTGGAGGACGGACTCGGTACAGAGGGCGTGCGCTCGGAGAGGCTCCACATCGGCGAGTGAGCGATGAGCTCGACCTCGACCGCAGGCACTAGCCTCCGAGGGTCTCTCTATGGAGGGCGGAGGACGGCTCTGTCCTAGGCATCCCGGACTTGCGGGCATGACCTGGTGGAGGACGGCTCCGGCCTAGGCGTCCCGGACTTGCGGGCACGACCTGGCGGAGGACTGAGCTCGGCCCATGGCCTTGTAGGAGCTCAACTCAGCTCGGCAAAACAATCTGGGCTGGGGCGTCGCCTTGGCATCCACTATGGCGGCCTCCCTTAATATGATGCCTGTCAGCTACCCACGTCAGCGATCTTGCCACATCATTTGCCCTCCACTCCCGAGGCTCGTTAATGCGCGACGCTCGAGGCGAAGGGAGTAATCGTAGTGCTGACATGGAGAGGCGAAAATCCGGTGCAATGATGGCCACGATCGCTGGCGCTTCGAGGGATAGCCCCGCCGGCCGGTGCGGGGGTGCCACGTGGCCACGTCCGAGGAGCAGTTAATGCTGGCGCAGAATTCTTAGCGGTTGGGACTCCTTTTTCGCCGATGGGCAGCACGTGGTGCAGATCCGTTGGTGATGGGGTCTTAACAGCACTGATTTGATGGGCCTTTTCGGGGTGAAAAGAAAATTTTCTTACCCAAAAATTTCCTTTCTTTCAAATCTTCCGCGCTTGCTGCAGTGCTCAGACCCTTTCTTCTCCACGATCTGCACCCGTCCTTCTTTTCTCTAGGTGTCCAGACCGGCTTCGTTCTTCTTCTTTCTTTTCTTCTGAGGTAGGCTCCTTCCTTCTTAGTCCAGCATGTCTTTCGCCCAAAGGGTAGTGCTCTCCTCCTCCGACGAGGAGTCGGAGGGGGCACAGTTTAGGGTTAGCGTCAGGCCGACCCTTCCTGCCCCCCGGTGTCCGTTAAGGAGCAGGGGGTCGTTCCTTCCCGTCCGACCAATCCTTCCCTTCTGCTACTTGAGTCAACCCCTGAGTCAGTCCGGTCAACAGGTCCGGGCGGGATCGTTTTGACGATTTCCGTCGTGGAGCTGGGGGCCATTCGGGATGCCTATGGCATCCCGTCTTCTGTTTGACTCATGGTCCCCCGTCCGGGGAGCGGGTCACTTCCAGTGGCCTGGGGCGTCTTGCCTTCTATGAGGGTACCTTCTCTGAGGGTCTCCGCTTTTCTTTTCATCATTTCTTCCTATCTGTCTTAAATAACTACTGCCTGGTCCTCGCCCAGTTGGTGCCGAATGCCATCAGGGTGATCTTCTCTTTCATCATACTCTGCCACGTCCACGGGTTTGTTGCCCGGTTTTCTCTGTTCAGGGCATTCTTCACCCTGAAACGCCACCCGACCGAGGACGGGTGGTGGTCCTTGTCTTCTCGCCCGAAGGGCATCAAGTTCGAGCTTCCCTCTTCCATCAAGGGATAGAAGAGCAGATTCTTCTTTGCAGATGTCGAGGGGATTGACTGGGCTTGGAGCGAGCCGGACAGGTCCCCTAACCAGATTTTCGTGATCGATGCAGCCGATCGAGACGATTACGATCAGCTCCGCACCGCTCAGATCCCTCTTTTGGAGGTCCTGCTATCGGAGCAGAACCTTCTCAACGCTAGGGTCGACCCATCGACGGGGCCAGGTAAGTTCTGCTCCTTCCATATGCATTTTCTCTTTTCTCCATTTCAGGCTGACCTTCTTGGCGGTTGCTGTGCAGGGTTGATCATTTTGGAGGGCGAGCTGTTGCCAACCTCCAGGAAGAGGCTGCCCACCGAGAAGGCCGCCGAGCCCCCTCCGAGGCGGGCGCGGACTGAGGGAGTGTCGGCATCTACCCCCGTCGTGCCGGTCGTGCTGATAGGAAAGGAGGCCGTGGAGGCTCCCGTGTGACTGGCGAGGCCACAGGCGAAACTCCCTATCCCGGAGCCGGAGGCTACCGTCCAGATCGGCGTTGTTGCTGCTGCCGTGTCGCCCTGCTCTCCGCGTTTGGGGGCAGTCAAGGCTGAAGGAGGAGGAACCCACCCCGGAGATTCTCCAGCGACAAGGGATCCAACCACGACAGCACCGGCTCCCCGACCAGTTCTTGGGGGTCCCACCACCGGAGGGATGTGCACGGCCGCTCCCCGGGAGAGCATGAGAGACTGGGCGAGGCGCCGCCTTCCGTTCAAGTTGGGGCCGGAGAGCTCCATAGCCGATAACGGCGGCCTGGCCTATCGCATGATGGACTTCTCCATCCAACCCTGTGATCGGGAGGAGATCGATGGGCTGCCGGTTGGAGCTGTGATCGACAGCATCTTCCCTCAGCTCTTCACGGTAAGCAGTTCTATCTTCTCCCCCCCCCCACCTTTCTTCTTTCTCTCTCTCTCTCTTTTTTTTTGACCTTCTCATATGGTGCAGATCGGGGTCGAAGCTCTTTTCATCAGGAGCAGCTATCGAAACTGGTTGATGGGAGCTACGTGGCCCCATGATCTCTTGGCGTCTCGGAGCTGGGCTCGAAAACGTTTGAGATAGAGAGCTGCTTGGCTCGAAGTTCCCTTAGTCGGAGGTCTGAGCTCCAGTCTTGAGAGGGCATCCTGGAGCTGGGCTTAGGGACATTGTTGACTGAGAGCTGCTTGGCTCAAAGTTCTCTTGGCCGGAGATCTGAGCTCCGATCTTGAGGAGGGCGTCCTGGAGCTGGGCTCGGGGACATTGATGACTGAGAGCTGCTTGGCTCGAAGTTCTCTTGGCCGGAGATCTGATCTCCGGTCTTGAGAAGGGCATCCTGGAGCTGGGCTCGGGACGTTGATGACTGAGAGCTGCTTGGCTCGAAGTTCTCTTGGAGAGATCTGAGCTCCGGTCTTGAGAAGGGCATCCTGGAGCTGGGCTCGAGGACGTGGATGGTTGAGAGCTGCTTGGCTCGAAGTTCTCTTGGTCGGAGATCTGAGCTCCGGTCTTGAGAAGGGCATCCTGGAGCTGGGCTCGGGGACATTGATGACTGAGAGCTGTTTGGCTCGAAGTTCTCTTGGCCGGAGATCTGAGCTCCAGTCTTGAGAAGGGCATCTTGGAGCTGGGCTCGGGGATGTTGATGACCTAGAGCTACTTGGCTCAAAGTTCTCTTGGCCGGAGATCTGAACTCCGATCTTAAGAAGGGCATCCTGGAGCTGGGCTCGAGGATGTGGATGGTTGAGAGCTGCTTGGCTCGAAGTTCTTTTGACCGGAGATCTGAGCTCCGGTCTTGAGAAGGGCTTCCTGGAGCTAGACTCGGGGACATCTTGAGTTGGGAGCGACATGGCTCTACGATCTCCTGGCCGGAGATCTTGGCTCCGGTCTCGGATCGGCGTCCTGGTGCTAAGCCTGGGGGAGCGGGCGGAATTCTCCTGCAAGACAGATAGACACTTGTGCAAGGAAAAAACCATTATTATTATCATTGCTGGGAAACCTTACATCATTGGTAGTATTTCCGCAGGTTGGAGGCGTTCCATGTTCTAGGGAATTTGACGCTGCTGAGATCTTCCAGGTAGTAGGACCCTTGTGAAAGGGCTTCAGCTACTTTGTAGAGGCCTTCCCAGTTTGGCGAAAGCTTACCGCACTCTTTGGGTTGAGACGCTTCTGCTCGTTGCAGCACCAAGTCTCTGGGCTTGAAGGCTTTAGACTTGTGGGCGTTGTAATACTGGGCCACTCGTTGCCGATACACCGCCATCTGGAGGCGGGCTCTGTCCCTTGCCTCTTCGAGAAGGTCCAGGTCGAGCAAGAGGTGCGTCGAATTTCGTGCTTCATCGTACTGCTGCACCTGTAATGTGGGCACGCCTAGCTCGACCAGGACGACCGCTTCGGCGTTGAAGATGAGGCTGAAAGGTGTTTTGTTGGTCGCAGTCTTGGGCATTGTGTGGTAGGCCCATAGGACGCTCGGGAGTTCTTCTGCCCACATGCCCTTAGCTTGGTCCAGCTTGGTCCCGAGTCCTTGAAGGATGGTCCAGTTGGTCATCTCGGCTTCTCCGTTTATTTGGGGATGAGCTACCGAGGTGAACCGGTGTTGGATGCCGTGCTCGGCATAGAACCTTTCAAACTCGCGGTTGTCGAACTATCGTCCGTTGTCGGTGATGATGCAACGGCGGAGCCCGAAGCGGCAAATGATTGATTTCTAGAAGAACTAGCAGACATTGGCTTCCGCAATCCGAGCTAGCGGCTCCGCTTCGACCCACTTGGTGAAGTAGTCGATCGCCACCAGCAGGAACTTCCATTGCCCTGATGCTGAGAAGAACGGTCCTAAGATGTCCATCCCCCACTAGGCAAAGGGCCAAGGGACTGAGAGTTGGGAGATCAGCGCAGCCGGCTGATACTGTATATTGGCGTGGCGCTGGCATTTGTCGCACCTCTTGACGAAGTCGGCAGGTTCCTCTCTCATAGTCTCCCAGAAGTACCCCTGGCGGAGGGCTTTGTAGGCCAGCGTTCTCCCTCCCACGTGGTTCCCGCAGAGGCCTTCATGTATCTCTTGGAGCACAAAGATCGTCTCGGCGGGCCTGAGGCATCTCAGGAGTGGGTAGGAGTAATATCGGCGGTAGAGTTGGCCCTCCATCAGGATGAAAAGGGAGGCTTTCTTCCTGACGAGGGCAGCTTCTGCGCGGTCTTCCGGCAGGGTGCCATCAGTGATTTACCGAATGTATTTGTCCATCCAGCTCGTGTCAGGGGCGACTTGATGTACTTCCGTCGGGTTCTCGTAGCTGGAACTTTCAAGGTGCTCGATGTAGGCGCGCCCCAGCGACGAGTCCGGCAGAGTCGCAAGCCTGGACAGCGCATCTGCACGCGCATTCTCCCCTCGGGGGATGTGGAAGATGCTGAAGTGCCGGAGGCCTGCTGTACTTGCACGGACCTGCTCAGGTACTTCATCATCTGGGCATCCCTCGCCTCGTATTTTCTGGAAACTTGTCCGGCGACCAGTTGGAAGTCGGTGAAGACCTTCAAGTCCTACACACCAGCTCGTGGGAAACTCTTAGGCCCACGAGGAGTGCTTCGTACTCCGCCTGGTTATTGGTTGCGGCGAACTTAAAGCTGAGGGCGCATTCCGCCATAACCCCATCATAGTTGGTGAGGATGAGGCCTGCTCCACTCCCACCTGCATTGGATGCTCCATCTACACGGAGGATCCAGGGCTCTTCTCCTGGCCCGGGCTCCGTTGCTGTCTGCTCTAGCTCCTCGACGAACCCGGTGCACTCGACCACGAAGTCGGCCAGGACCTGGGCCTTTGTGACGACCTCGGTCGGTACGTTATGTCGAATTCGCTGAGCAGCAGAGACCACTTAGCCAACCTCCCGGATGTCTCAGGTCAGGTGAGGATGGTCCTCAGCGGCTGGTCCGTCACGACCACTATTGGTGTGCTTGGAAATAGAGCCTAAGGTGCTTAGCAGAAATTATTAGTGCAAAAATGAGTTTTTCGGAGCGAGTGTACCTGATCTCTGTGTCATGGAGGATTTTGCTGGTGTAGTATACCGGCTTCTGAGATTTATCCTCGTCCGTGCGGACGAAAACTGAGCTGACAGCTCCCGGTGTCACCGCCGGTACAACAAGAGCTCTTCTCCCTCCTTCGGCTGGAGAGCAGGGGAGGAGAGGCGAGGAAGTCTTCAGCTCCTCGAAGGCTGTCCTGCACTCCTCAGTCCAGTAAAGTCATGCATCTTGCGCAGCAGCTTGAAAAATGGAAGGCAACGATCAGTCGACCTCGAGATGAATCTGCTAAGGGCGGCGACTCGTCCAATTAGGCGCTAGACCTGCTTCTTGGAGGTCGGGTGTTCCATGTCGATGATGGCCTGCACCTTCTCCGGGTTTGCTTCGATGCCCCTTTGGGTGACCATGAAGCCCAGGAATTTTCCTGCTGCCACCCCAAAGGCGCACTTCACCGGATTTAGCTTTATCTGATGCTACCGTAGGTTATGTAAAGACTCGGCGAGGTTGGCTACGTGAATCAAGCCCGACCTGCTCATGACGAGCATGTCATCCACATACACCTGCATATTGCAGCCAATCTGGTCTTTGAAGACCTTGCTGACCAGGCGCTGATAGGTAGCCCCCGCATTCTTCAGACCAAAAGGCATCATCCTGTAGCAGTATGTCCCTTGGTCGATGACGAAAGCAGTGTGATCCTCGTCCTCCAGATGCAAGCGGGTTTGATTATACCCGGAAAACACATCCATGAAGGAGAGCAATCGCGTGGCCGAGGTGGCATCCACCAGCTGGTCGATCTTCGGGAGAGGGAAGCTGTCCTTCGGGCAAGCTTATTGAGGTCGGTGTAGTCAAACAGATCCTCCATTTGCCATTATCTTCTTAACCATTACCACATTCGCCAGCCAGCTCGGGTACTAGACTTTCGGACGAAACCGGCGGCCAAGAATTTGTCAACTCTTCTTGATGGCAGCCTGTCTCTCCGGGGTAAAATTCTCTTTTCTGCCGAATGGTTGTGCTTGGATCAAACTCAATTTGTGAGTAATGATGTCAGGGGGGATACCTGGCATGTTGCCACCATCCAGGCGAACACATCTGCATTCGCTCGCAGAATCCCAGCAGTTGAGCCCTCTCCTCCTAGGGTAGCTGGGCTCATATCTGCACCGTCTTCGCAGGGTCATCTCCGAGGGATAAGAAAGTAGACGCCTCGAACGGGCCTCCCGGGGTCTTGGGCCCTTTGGTCGAGGTCGTCCGCACTGGGGTCGTCCTGAGGGACGTTGCCCCAGGGAGAGTTTGGAAATAATGCTGCACGGCTGGGGCGCTCCACTCTTCTCCCCGACGCCGTAGGGAGTCGGGAATGTACAAGCAACCTCTGGTGGAGACAACGGCGTAAGCAAGTTGAGCCCGGGCCGTTCCAGTATCATGTTGTAGGTGGAAGGAAGACTTACAATCGTGAAGGTCATCATGGCGGTGCTCTACCGCGGCGGGATTCCGGCAGTGACCGGAAGAGTGATTTCTCCTTCTATCTCACAGAATCGCCGTGAAACAACAAAGGGTGTGTTGCACAGGCCTAAGATGGTCAGGGGAGATATTCATTCTAGAGAAAGTATCATAAAAAAAACACGTCTGTGGAGCTTCCACTATCAACCATGATGTGCTTACAGGGTGCTTCGCGATCATCATTTGACGACCCACGCCATCATTATTTACATTTTTCCTCCCGTCTTCCCCTTCCCTCCATAAAGGGGAGTATATTCTCAGAGTCCCCTGCCCCCCGAGACTTCTTGGATGCGCGCGCCGCTCCCCAGGAGATCATGCCCACCGGCTTCTCGGTGGGGCGGTTATCGATGGCTGGAGCTAGCGAGAGAGCCCCCCAAGAATCTCTTGAGGTAGCCTCTCTTGATGAGTTCCTCAATCTCTCACTTGAGGTCGCGGCATTCCTCAGTGTCGTGGCCTTAGTCGCGGTGGAAGCGGCAGTACTTCATCTGTCATGGCCAGCGGTGGTCCTCAGCGGAGGTGGGCACCTCAAGTAGTCCTCGCCCTCAATCTTCATAAGAATTTTTGTCCTCGGGCAAGGAGAGAGTGTAACTCTCCTCAGGGATAGGGTCCGTCCCTCTCTGTGCGGGCACCAGACTCAGAAGAAGACTTCAGGGCTCCATCTGGATCTTTGATTGACATTGCCCGAAGAATTAGGGTTTTCTGGTTTTTAAATAGGGTTGACTTTTTGATTGACATTGCCCGAAGAATTAGGGTTTTCTGGTTTTGTAATAAGGTTGACTTGGTCAACTCAATTTTAGTTTGATTCCTGTATTTCCCTGTAATTTAAATTTTGTTGAGTCATGTTGACTCAATACAAGTCCTAGTAGTGGTATAGGTCTTCTGCAAGTTGCCACATTTTCTCTCCAGGACCAATTTGCCATTATTCTTCTTAACCATTACCACATTCGCCAGCCAGCTCGGGTACTAGACTTCTCGGACGAAACCAGGCGGCCAATAATTGTCAACTTCTTCTTTGATGGCAGCCTGTCTCTCCGGATAAAACTTCTCTTCTTCTGCCGAACTGGCTTGTGCTTGGATCAACATCCATTTGTGAGTATGATGTCATGGGGAATACCTGGCATGTTTGCCCCCATCCAGGCGAACACATCTGCATTCGCTCGCAGGAATCCCAGCAGTTGAGCCCGTCTCCTCCTCGGTAGCTGGGCTCCTATCTGCACCGTCTTCGCAGGGTCATCTCCGAGTGGATCTAAAGTAGACCGCTCGACCGGGCCTCCCCGGGGTCTTGGGCCCTTTGGTCGAGGTCGTCCGCACTGGGGTCGTCCTGAGGGACGTTGGCCCCAGGGAGAGTTTGGAAATAATGCTGCACCGGCTGGGGCGCTCCACTCTTCTCCCCGACGCCGTAGGGAGTCGGGAACTGTACAAGCAACCTCTTGTGGAGACAACGGCGTTAAGCAAGTTGAGCCCGGCCGTCCCAGTATCATGTTGTAGGTGGAAGGAAGACTTACAATCGTGAAGCAACGAGAGATATCACAGTCAGGTATAAACCCTTCTCTTCTCTCTTCGTCTGTTTCTTGAAAAAGGAGTAACCCTAGGTCTGGGGGTTTCTCGAGAATGTCCTTCAATTGATCCACTTCTGAGTTACAGTCAGGATATATCCACCTTTCTTCTTTCTCGTCTGTTTCTGAAAAAGGAGTTTCTTTCAACCCTAGTTTTCTCAATCCCCAGCGATCCTACTTCTGAGTTACTCTGATAATCCACTCCTTTTAATTGTGCTTTCTGTCATTTCTTAGTTTCTTTCAGCATTAGTTTATCTTTCCTTTAGTCAAAGCCGACTTCTGAAAATAAATAAATAAAAAAAAATACATTAATTTTAATTTACTTCTGCATCGCATCATCTTTTCGTTCTGCATTTTTGGTATCAGAGCTTTCGTTCTGCATCACTCTCAGCCTTGGTCGGTCCCTCCGGGAGCTCGAAGCTTGGGGTGCTAATTTCTGGGTCCCGGACACTTCAGCAGGGGCCGGCTTCTTCAGGGTCCTCCATCGAGCTCCCGTCTCGTATGGTCCGCCTCCTCGGCGCGGATGTACTTCTGGGCCCGGAGAAGGAGCTCGGAGTAAGTCTTGAGAGGCTTCTTATCCAGCAAGTAAGTCAGGCGGGAGGTCCTGAGCCCTCGCTTCAGTGCCAGCATGGCGACTGGCTCTTCAAGACTGTAGATCTCCAATGCGACGGCCTTAAAGCGGGCCACGTAGTCCCGTAGGGGCTCGCGGTCTAGCTGCCGAATGGAGAAGAGGCTGTCTACCTCTCGTGGCAACTTTCTGCAAGCGTCGAAGTGTGCCACGAACTTTTGCCCTAGCTGGGCGAAGGAGCTGATATCTCCGGCTCCAAACGGGTGAACCACACCCGGGCTGCCTTCCGGAGAGTGGCAGGGAAAGCGACACAGAGGAGAGCGTCGGTGGCCTCCTGGACCCTCATGAGGATCCGATAGCTTTCCAGGTGGTCCAGGGGGTCGGTGGTCCCATCGTAAGGATCCACCTACGGCATCTGGAGCCGGTGCGGGATCGGCTCCGCTTGGATTTCTTGTGAGAACGGGGGACGGGCATCGTAGCCCGCTGGCTCACTGGCAGAGCCAAGCATACTGGCGAACTGGTGGGCAAACTCCGCTAGCTTGCACTCATGTTCCTCTGGGCACCTTTCCGCCGCGTGCCGAACGGCTTCATCAATTGACCCCTCCGTCGAAGGAGACGGAGAAGGTGACATGGATGCATGGCACCCGTGGCGGGGGGTCTTGCTTTTCTTGCCTCGGTAGGGTCTGGGCACCTCCCGTCACGGGTTTGGCAAGCGGCTCTCTCTGTCAGCAGAGCCGGCTCGTTATCTCTTCGTCGGAGCTTGATGGCTGCCCCGGTTGTCAGTGATGGCCCGCGGTTGTGACGGCCTTCCTTGGAAGGAGCGCAGGCTATCGCGGGGAGCCACGGCATGGACCTCCAGGGTCCCTGGCTGCTGGTGGGTAGCCATGGACCGATGCTGGTATTGGAGCTGGTGCACTGCAGTGGCAAGGACTTGCATCTGCTGGGCGAGTGCAGCCAGCTGGGCTTCCGATGGAGGTGGCTGGACCGGAGCGGGTGGCTCCGCTTCTTGGCGATGCGAGTTTTCCCGAGAGGGGGAGTCCCCGGCACGGCTGGTGGAAGCCTCCCTTGCTCTTGTCGTCACCATCCTTCCGTCGGGCTTGTCTGTGAAGAGATGGAGAGTTTACTCCCCCTTCCTGGCGTGCCAATCTGTTGCCGCCCAGACCGTCACGGCCCGTAGCTGCTACCGACGCCGGAGTGCGCTCCCTTCGCTGCCTGCCGGTCCTTTGCTCCTAGACCTGCGAAACAAGGGTTAGTGACCCGGGCCAGGATTTCCGGTGGGGCACTCCGACGATCAAGTCAGTGATGATCCAGGAGAACAGATCCTCCTGGTCGGGCCCCTCTTGATGGACTCCGCTCTAGGAGGAGTGAGATATGTGTGTAGGTGAAAACGTGATTGGGGGAGACTAATTACGGGGACAGAGGGGTTCCCTATCACTCCGCTTCTCCTTGTTTCCCTCGTTTTTTCTCAGCTGTGGTGTTGGTGGTTGCGCTTTGCCCTCTTGGTCGAGCTTGCGCTTGTGTTGTTGGTGGTGATTTTGGTGCTACTGGTATGTTACCTCCCCCTCGTGGGGGTGACGATCGTTCTTTGTAGCTGAAAATTGGCCATTCGAAACTTGCCTCGGGATACTCGCTAGATTGGCAGGCGCGTGCGGTGGGATTCTGTGCCGTAGACGAGACGCTTTTCCTAACAGGTGATGGGGGAAGCTTCCATTCGCTCTGACATTCTCTCCAGTCGCCCCACTCCGGGAAGCCTGGCAGAGCCTCGATCCGGGGGCCACCGCCTTAGGGGTGTGCGCTCTCTAGCTGGCCCATCTCTTGGAAGTACGGCTGGGCAGGTAGTTATAGCGGTATCGGGGGCGCCGTTCCGTGGTCCTCAGGTGGCTCGCCGGTGTCCTGGGATGGCTGGGCTTGCTCCAGTCTGGATGCTAAGAGCTCGTGCGGTCGCCTCTGGAGGAGGGGAGAGTCGGGCCCGGTCTAGAGGGTGCGCGCTCGGAGAGGCTCCACATCGGCGGGTGAGCGGTGAGCTCGACCTCGACCGCGGACACTAGCTTCCGAGGGTCTCGCTCTGGAGGGCGGAGGACGGACCCGGTCCAGAGGCGCGCGCGGAGAGGCTCCACTCGGGTGAGCTGAGCTCGACCTCGATCGCAGGGCACTAGCTTCGAGGGTCTCGCTTGGAGGGCGGAGGACGGACCCGGTCCAGAGGGCGCGCGCTCGGAGAGGCTCCATCGATGGGTGAGCGCTGAGCTCGACCTCGATCGCAGGGCACTAGCCTCCGAGGGTCTCGCTATGGAGGGCGGAGGACGACTCCGTCCTAGGCGTCCCGGACTTGCATGCACGACCTGGCGGAGGATGGCTCCGGCCTAGACGTCCCGGACTTGCGGGCACGACCTGGCGGAGGACTGAACTCGGCCCATGGCCTTGTAGAAGCTCAACTCAACTCGGCAAAACGATCCGGGCTGGGACGTCGCCTTGACATCCACCGTGACATCCTTCCTTAATATGATGCCTGTCAACTATTCATATCATCGATCTCGCCATATCAATACATATGACTTGTTTGGTGCAAGCACTGCCTATCTTACAAGATTGTGCTCAAGTAACTTGGTTTCCACCAATTTAAATCCTCGCAATAGAAACTTTAGTTTCCTCCATTTCCCAGATATAACATCCTTGTTTAGCGTTGTCCTTGTTAACAAGATTCTAACAGCTGGAAACCTCATTAAAAGGGAACTAAATGTGGTAATTAATGCAGTGCGGTGTGTACGAAAAAAACAAAGGGACGTAACGTTATTACAATGCGACCATTTCAAACTATCAATGAAAGACTGTTAAGTTCCTGATATTCCAACCTCTTTTCAACAAAATTTGGGATGCTCGGAGAAAATAACCTCTGGTAGAGCTGGTATGCACCCCATATTTGAACGTTGAATTATAATTGAAGCCTGGGATTTGTGTAGAGAATCCAATATCTCTGGATCTTTCAATATCGAGAAAAAATAGCGACAGAAAATAGCTAAGCAGACGACTTCAATCCTTTGCAGCAAGGATGTCGGTGGTATGCGGGACGACAAGGACTAGCCGTTGCTCCGCTAACTCGTTCATCCTCCTCCTTTCACTGGCATGCGGGAAGTTGGCAGGATTGATGGCAACCTCCACCACCCTTCCTTCCTTGTAGTGGTTCTGTTCATCATCTTTCAACGAGATTGGCCAATTTTTTCTTTTTTCGATGGGCCATGCCCAATTGAAGACACTGTTCGAGGACCGGAATTTGTGATATCCAAAATCTCTATTTTCCCACTCCCTCTACATTCTCTTTGACATGACTTTTCTCTGTTTGATTTTGTCACTCACGTGGCATCGAGAATTGAGGCACTCTTTAATTTAGACTTGTGATACTTATCAGTATCTTTAACTATTAATTTCCTAAAGGAAAAAAAAAAAAAATTTTCTCCTTTTTTTTTTTTAAAAAAAAAATCCTTGTTTAGCTTAGTTCGGCCTAAAACTATGATTTTGTGGTTTCGAAAAATAAATTATTTTGTGTGATAATAATGCAAAAAGTGAAAAATATTGAAAGTGCGTACCAAAACCAGGGTTACACATCACAGAGCCAGTAGTGGTACGGATCTGCAAAGCATATAAGCCTGGCTTTATGCGGTCTCCCATCTCATTGTACTTTTTTTTTTTTTTTTTTCCTGTGTGTATTGTTTTTGACGTAACAAAGTAATAAACACTCAAGCCAAGTCATTTTACAACCACCTATGCTTCCATCAAATGCATCATTAATTTGTGCCCACAAACTTGCATACAAATATCTAAAAGAATGCATCGCATTCGCTCCAGCTAAGACTTCACTCACCCTAGGATGGTTCATAGGGACCTTAGAATGGCCTTGGTCGACAAGCATCTTTGTTTCAAAGGTCCATCCCGCCAAAGTAGACTAATATGAGACCGGCTCAAGTGCCAACAGCGCTTATAACCCTACAAAACAAACTTATATATATATATTTTTAAAAAAATAAATCAAATTTATTATACCAATTTACTACAAATACATTTATAAAAAAAATAAATAAAATATAATAACTAAGATTTTTTTTTTAAAAAAAAAAACACCTATCATATTAGTCCAAAATATAAACATCTGCCATCCAATCTACAGCACTATTCGCTCCTTTATAAATATTCGGTATTCGATAAAAACATAGAAATGCCTGCATTCTCCGGTAGAGGATGAAATTTGAAGTATGAGAAGCCCTTAGCTGTATGTCAAATTTTTCTCAAGCAACACGCAACTCCATCACCAGATCCGTAGTTTTGCATAGCCTGGCATTTGACAATCAATGGAGAAGATTGGCAAGCAACAGCCAATAGTTGCCCTGATCTGTTCCCAAGGACCCATGCAGTACGCTTGCATGGCTGACAAATTTACACAGGAGAGTTGGAACTTTGTTGGGTGGAAGTTGACAAAGAGAAAGGGTGGAAGGACGTGGTCCCTTCGATGGGTTAAGCACAAAGGTTTCATGTGGGAGGGACCCCCATGGCATGCAGGGCCTCCCTGAGGTAGGAATAGGATTCACGTGTATCATCTCACATGACAAACAATTGCAAGGCCGCATCCTACCATATCTCGCATAATTTAAAGTCTAAGTTTCTCATTCAACCAAAGCTCTTCTTTTGGATCCATGCTCACCATAAATAAAATATGTTAAAAAGTAAATTCAAGATAAATTTTTTTAATAATGATGCAGTTGCTGCAAACAAATGTACATACATCAAGCCATCTACTGAAAACTTAAAAATTTTGGCATCAAGTGATTTTATGTGGTATTAGAGTTAAGAGCATCAGGGATCGGTATTAATTAAATCCTTTCAAATCAATTATGAATTTTAATTAACTTGATGATTACTTTTTGATTTATTTTATTTCAATTTATATGTCCCTCTACATGTATTATCCATGCCATGCAAATCCTTGGCAACTTTGATTTTTTGTGATCAATGACTATCACAGATCTTCCAAAACTTTTTCCATAACTTTATGACCATATAATTTTATATTTGTTTTTGTAAGATTATTGGAGTATGGTACATTTTTTTATTGATTTTGATGTTTTGTATACTTATCTGGATAGCATTGCATATGGCTATTCATAGAGGAATAATATTTTGAATATCTCAAACAGAATTTTTTAAAACTTTTTATAAATATATTTATTTATATTTAGTTTAATTTAATACATTCGAAGGAAAAAAAAAAAAAATTACCACATGCTTTTTAATATTTTAGATTTGTTCCGAACATATTTAAAGTTGTAATTTATGCCTGACACAATACTTTTATGCCCGGATAAGATTTATAAGGGATAATGTTATCGTCCAAAAAGATCGATTTAAGCCTAAGGCGTTTCTTGACCAGCTTTCTGTGTCACATCAATGAGCTGCTGGTCAGTGCAGGGACCTTCTTCCGGGAAATATTGGCCTGGAGGACCCATCTCAAAGATCTTAGAAAGAAGAAACACACTACAAATTAAAAATATGTACCTGATACTACCAAGATATCCAGGATAGATTTTCCCAAAGAGTAATAAATGCAGTCCAATCCTGCCATAAATCACGTTAGTATAACTAAACACATTAATACATGATCAAAAAAAAAAAAAAAAGTCCAAATGCCCCGAGCAAACTGGGGCACTTCCAGATGCCTCGCCAAATTTGCCATCATTACATGTGATCTTAGGCTCCATTCTTGTTGTGGCTTGACATATTTTGGACAAAGCTTGTAATGGAAGCAAAGGTCCAATGACTTGATTTAATTGTCTCTGATGCTGACATGACATAAGCCATGCAGGTCCAGGACCCAACCTCGACCACCCTCCCATTGTTTGTGATGTTCTACAGAGGCCAAATGAAAACCACCACCCCTTTAATTAGGCTTCCAAGGTTGGAGGGAGATCCCCCTCCATGAAAGCTAAAAGGTGGTGGGTCAAGCAACCATAAAGTGGAGGAGAGTTATTCAGACTATAAATGAGAGAGATGTCTGCAACCCTTCCTTACCACTTGCTAAGACAAGGAGACTTGGGCATGAGACCACCCTCAATATATATAGTGCTTGCTAAGGCCTGATCCAAATCTGACTTCTAATTCCTTCACCACCCATTCTTTCCTTGTTAGCACAAGTTCTCCATTGTCCGCTGCTTTCTTTGGCACATACAAGCTAAAGATCATGTCTCAAGGTCAGGGAGTTCCAACCGATGAAATGTCGAAGGCCAAGCCAACTCCAATTATATTCATAAAGCAATGTCGATGCTGAAACACATAGCAATGCGAAGCTTGAGCAGAAAAATCAAGTTTCAATCCTATATCAAGCATTGTGGCCAATGACATTTAAGGTGCTATAAGCCATCTTCACTATGATTGTATCATGTTTCTACGAATTTGCATCAAGCTTAAACTTCCTTCAGGAACAGTGCCTCTTGCTGAAACTAGTGTGCATTGAAATGAGATCATATAGACAAATCCAAAGTTTGAATTGAACAATACAACAAGAAAGCTAAATGAAGTTAGAAGTGCAATCAAATTTTTAAGAGTGGGCGAAATAATAGGACAAAGAGCTACGTTTATACGCCAAAAGTTGATACATGATAGGGGTACATGTTCAGCAAAAATGTTGTCACCCTATACACTGCATCAATGGTACAAACTGTATAATGGCATGCATAAGCTCATCAAGTGCATTGTTTTTCAATAACACAACGAGCTAACTCACAAATGGAAAATGATTTCAATAACCTTGCACTAAAATCCAATTTAACCCTTCATAAAGCAAAATAAATACAAAGAATTAATAAGATCGGGTGGACCTATGCTGTCTCATCCGTGTCATCTTAAAGTAGAAAAATAAGAAGGAATCGACAAGCTACATCCCATCTTAAAGGGCTTGGCTTGTTTGAAATAATTAACTTTTACAATAATTCTAGTTATGGCAACCAGCACGAATAAATGTAATGTTGCAAGCTGCTCACGGATAAATCTTATCCCCCCCCCCCCCCCCCTCCTTTCTCTCTCATAGATAAAGTTTACATAAATATGGTCACCAACAAGTTAAATCCAAATGATTGATTATGTAAACTAAAAGTTGTTATCATGATCATATTCCTAAACTAGATTTATATCTGTGTGATGATGCGTGGGTAATCACCGATATTTTTTTTTATTTTATTACCATTTTCTTTGACTAATCTATAAAAAAAAATAAATAAAAGGATATGATAGAAAAAAAAATTATAAATTTTGAAAAAATAAAATTAGATAGATTTTAAGAAAATAATTTTGTTTAAAATTTTTAATTTAAAAATTAAAATTATATGAAAAAATTGAGAAAAAAATTATAAAAAAAATGATACAAGACCGTCTTTAAACCAAGATAATGGAACTTTAGCTATATATAATAGATAACAATGAGTTAAGCAGTCTTTTCTTATATATCCATGATTGCATGGATCCTTTGCAAACACTCGATTCAATTGCCAAGAATTTTATAAGTTTGATAAGTCGGTACCTTATTTTTTATATCAAAAACTGAAAACTATAAGATAAAAGTATGGGAAGCAAAAATATCATTCCTAATCTTTGTTAAAATAAAGTCTAACCAGGGAATAGATAGGGACACGGAATGGAAATGGTAAGTATGGCATTACCCTAATAATTACTTTTGCTAAAAAAAAACAATTACATTGAGTTATTGTTTCTGGGAAAATGCTTGCGCTGGATTTGATCCCTTCGCCGGCCTGGTACGGTTTGAAGAGGTGGGGCATTCCATGATAAAGCCGAACCGGACCGTCCTCCGAGGCGTTTCCGGCCTGGCCACCCGGCGCGGGCTCCTCCCCGTCCTCAGCCCCTCCGGCTCCAGCGAGACCACCCTCCTTTCCGCCCTCGCCGGCCGCCTTCCCATCCGCCGCGGCCGCCGGACCTCCGGTTCCATCACCTACAACGGACTCCCCTTCTCCGCCGCCGTCGCCCGCTCCACCGCCTTCCTTCCCCAGTCCGACCTCCTCTTCCCCCACCTCTCCGTTCGCGAGACCCTCGCCTACGCCGCCGCCCTCCTCCTTTCCCTCCCCGTCGCCGACCTCCGCGCCCTCGCCGAAACCGTTGCCGCCGGACTCGGCCTCTCCCACCGTCTCGACGCAGCCATCGGTGCGGCCTCAGGCGGGGAGCGCCGACGGGTGAGCATCGGGGCGGAGCTGGTGGCCGGCACCGCCCTGCTGCTTCTCGAAGAGCCCACCTCAGGGCTGGAGTCGACGGCGGCGGCGGCGGCGCGGGTGGTGGACGTGCTCCGGGCGGTGGCACATGGCGGCCGGCGGGCGGTTGTCGCAGCCGTGCGCCAGGCCTCCGGCCTGATCTTCGGAATGTTCGACCGGGTGATCGTGCTGGGCGAAGGCGGCCGGGCGGTGGAGCATTTCGGTTCGATCAGGTTCCCGGTCGGCTTCGCGATGAACCCGGCCGAGTTTCCACTGGATTTAGCTAATGGTAATTATCTTGCTAACGATAAACGAGTTGTTATTTGGCTAATGATGTCATGTTGAGAGCAAGTGCCTAAATGTAATTGAAAACGGGAAATGCTTTGCAGGCATTGCACCACACTCAAAAGCAAGAGAATCGACAGCGATATCAAGCATGGATGATGATGTATCGATGATCCCAAATTCGATCAAGCACTTCCTCGTGCTCTCGTACAAAAAGAATCTGGACCATATCGTGAAGTCCGAGATCTATCAGCACCATTTGAATGATGATAGATTTTTGAAATGCCCGCTCAATTAATCATCATAGTAAGGCCCCTCCATATACTTTAAGCTTTCTTCTAAATGTTTTGAACCTCAAGATAAATAAGACTGTATTAATGCAACCAAAGGGATGTTAACTTTATCTTGTAAGTTTTGGCAGGTTCCGATAACAAATGGAGCACGAGTTGGTGGGTTCAGTTCAGAGCGTTGCTAGAGAGGGGCTCGAAAGGGAGAAGGAATGAATCCTACGTACTCCGGGCTAAGGATATTTCAGGTCATGTCGGTCTCGGTCCTCTCAGGCCTCCTTTGGTTGCACTCTGATGCTTATCATCATCACATGCATGATGAGGTATATATTCATTTCTGATTCCCTGGATATTTTTTTCGAGTTAAGGATGCTATATGAATGAACGTTGCATTCCAATTCTTCTGATCGGTTCTTTTATTTGTTTCCTGATAGGTGGTGCCATCTTCACCTTCCCCATCGAGCGAGCAATGCTGATCAAGGAACATTCTTCGCTCGCATGGCCGGCGACCCGCCGATCGATCGATGGAGCTCGTCCATCCGACGGCCTTCACGGTCATAAGTTACTGGAGGGGGGAACTCAAGCCTTCACCCTATGACCTCTAATAAATGTACGTCGTCGTCTCGCAAGGTCCGGGCCTTGCCATCGGGGCCATTCCGATGGATGCGAAGCAAAAGCCATTACCCTTGCATCCGTGACCACCCCTCGCTTCTAAATTTACAAGCACCGTGCAATTAATGGTACCTAGGTTAGGAATGAAATAAATAAGCAGTATTTGCTTATGTTTATATATAATCGGGCAATATTCCTGTGTCAGGCCACCAAAGCCCTCAGGTGTACGATTCTTATGGTGATGTGGCTACAATCAAGTAGTTTTCAACCTCGTTCGTTTGAATCTGATTGCATCACCGCATGGCATAGCCAGCAATTAACATCAGTGGTGGCGGATGGATACTAACAGCGACAAGGCTCATTCTACTTCAATTTAAGCATTATAAAAAAGTTCGGATCCAAAAATTTTCTGACCGATCATCTATTCCAATATTTAGATCACAGAAATTAATCTAAAACTTATTTAAATCAATTATAATATAATATTTTAAATTTTAGATGAGTAAAATATATGACAATGATCCTTCTACCTGGCTGCCACCTGGATGGTGACAATCTGTATATTTCACTAATAGCTAATAAAGGGGTCAATTTGATGAGGTGCTGTTTTGCTCGGCACCAAATAAGAAATTGCCAAACCCCATAATCATTCCGTTGCAAAAGTCTTTTAAATTACATAAAAACACTACCAATTTAAACACGTTTGTTCACGTTTGTGCTTGGAAACTAGCGAGGCCGAGACAATTTGGTGGGCTGTCAGATGTACCTTGTGGCTGAACGATTACTGGTCGAATCAGACCCACCTTGTCTTTTGTTTTTTTTTTTTTTTTTTTTTTGGACCAATTCAAGTCCGACACGTCTAAAGATTTAGATAGAGTAAAAACAACATTACCAAGTGGAAAGCATTCAATGGACCTCCGAAGAAGAGACCCTAGAACGATAGTGGATGTTCACATCCAGAGAATGGCATCCACTAGGATGGAATGGTATCGTTTGTTTATGTCTGTATTGATATTATGATGAGTCTAGCATTTATAATGATGAAATGACCGGCAAACAGAAGCCTCCACTCATGATGTTTTTTTTCCTTGCACCTAAATCTTTATGCCCGTGGAATCATGGTTGAACCGGTCCAAAAAATACCGTGGTAGGCTCCAATCACTCAATAATTTTTCTTTGTGACCAGACTTTCGCTGTTTCCTTTTATAAAAAAATAAAATTAAATTAAAAAAAATCCTATGAAAATTTTGATAAAGCCTGCATTTAAACTCACACCCAGTTAAATTAATGATGTTAATAAAATCACTTATCTCAGGTTAAAAAATCAAAATTACCTTTGAACGAAAGGGAGGACACTAATTTTTTTTTTTTTTTACATATCTTTGGATAGATGCTGTTGCTGCAACTTCTCCCGAACCGGGATCGGACTGCTAGGCCGGAGCTGTTCTCCCAGGTCACCTGTAACAAAGTCCCCAAGAACCAGTGGTGTTCCAGCCAGGGACATTCCGATGTTTAAGTCGGCGGGAGCTTGAGGACAACATAATGGAGGAATCAAAGAGACAGCGTATGGAGAAGGAATAGTATACCTAGCTCAAAACAAGATCCCCAGCTACCTTATATAGACGCGGAACAGTCCAAAATCCATTAGAGGAGAAGTCCAAAAAGACTGATCTGCTCATTGGAGAATCAGGAGAGTGGCCACGTGGCACATGGATAGAGCAACATCGTGGAAATGATGGAGTAGTTGTGCTGATGTGGCATAATTATGTTATAACAGAATTCTGGTACCAGCGGTAAAAGGTTTTTAAAATTTTCTGGATCCTTGAAGTGAATTGGTCGGACCTCGGCTGGATGGACCAGTCGAACCTCCGAATAAGAGCGTTCGTCGGAGCTTCAGCAAGAGCAGATGGATCGGATCTCAGCAGAAGTGGATCATTCAGACCTTTACTCCAGTGGATCGGACTTCCGAAGGAAAGTGTCCATCGGAGTTTCGGAAGGACAGTCCGGTCGGATCCTAGTAAGAGTGGCGGTCCGGTTCGATGGCGAGCCGGTCGGGTATAGCGGATGCTATGTTACTTAAAGATTATTTTGATTATTATAAAATTTTCCCGGCATATCATTTGGATGCCATCGAAGACCAATGATTTGATTAATATTTTATTATGTTACGGAATAAAGTGTCCGATAAGAATAAATCTTAGAAAATAAGCCCTTTTTTTTTAATTTTTTTTTAAAAAAATATAATTTATTTAACAAATTTAAAATAAAAATAACTGCAGTAGATTAGACCCATCAAGTTGCGGCCGTCGTGGGCAACGCATTATTGTCAGGCATCCAATTCCTTGCCGGATTTTCCAATATTCTACCTCCACTTATTCCTTCTCCACATGGCATACAAATCCAAAGTTTTTTGTTTTATAGATTTGAATCTAATTCCATGTAGCACTAACTAGTGCACCTTATAAGTAGCACGACCAAGGCAATTGCACGTACCAAGACAGATCTACTACCGGTCTTTCTTTCTCCAGTCTCGGAGTTCTTTTAGAGGAGAGGGTGTCGGAAGAATGGCTTCCACGAAGGCTGAGAGACCTCTCGAAAGCTCCCAGGTTCCCTTGGAAAAAGCCAAGAAGGAGCCTCCCCCTGCCAAAACCGGTGCCGGTTCTGGTGCACCCAAAGCTCAGGCTAGGAAGCTGGGCCCAAAAAAGTCCGAGCAGAAGCCTCGGGAGCCCAAGAAGAAGGTTACCATTTTATCATCACCATAAAATCGTAGCTATTCGCAAAGTAACGTGAATGATTATGATATTAAGTAACAACCTTCCATCGTGACATTCACCACCTGCGCATTCTCAATTCATATGATGATATGGCCTTTAAATAACACTCGTCGGTCTTAACTCAAAGGTCATAAGGCATAAATTTTAACTAGCTTTCATATTTCTATGTCAATAAGATAATGTTACTATCATTTCTCTAGTCTTGTCTTGCCCGAGCTCTTATTTATATCCTGAATTCTTACCATGCCTATGATCGTTAATTTAAAAGTTTTCAAGGAGTTGAAAATTCTGTGGAGAAATAAAGCATAGACTGACCAATTGTCGCTATAATAATTTATTCATTTTTGTGTGTTGGGACAGACCAAGGGTGGCAAATCAGCAGCCAAAAAATAGGAGATGACAGGATGCAGCAGGACTGCTCAGCATCCAATCAGATCAAAGACTAGCATTTTTCTATGGTTTAAAGTTTTTCCTATTTTCCTATATTTTAAATGTATGCCGGATGTTAGGCTGGGGCTTTCTGAAATAAAGTCGTAATATTCCTACAATGATGATAAGCAAACATTACTACTGTCATAGTAGTAGTAACACTTCCTATGAAATGAAATCCTGTATGATGGATGCCATATTCTGCCGTGCAACTAACAATATTGTAGTAACCATCTATAAAAGTAACAGATATCTAGGAACAAGCAGGCATCAGCTCCCTGACTACATATATGAGACCTACCTGCCCCGAGCCCTGGCTGGCTTATAAAAATAGCAGTTCACTAGACCTTCGAGCGACAGGCTATTATAAATATATCAGTGTCTTCCATTAATGTTTTCGATATCAGCACCTGTGCGTCCTCCTTGACATTGAATTGCTGGTTCAAAAACACTGCAAGTACATTAAGCTATGAAAGTACTGAAGTACACTGTACCGTAGATGTCCACAAGATCATCATACCTCTCATATCAATAAGGTGTTCAGAAACTTCTTGGAACCCTCCAGGAGAAAATCAAACATAACCTTCAACCTGGGAGGCTGGTGCCTTCCCAAAATAAATCAGGAGTTGTTTGCAGTACTCCACTTACAGAAAGGTATCGACGATGCACATCCAAGTGGAGGATTGAGAACCTAACATATATCCAGTCTAGTATGTCTGAAGTTGGCAATCAACAGCTAATCTTTCCTCCACGTGCACTATCATTTGATTTAAAACTACCAAGCATCCAATCCATCTTGAAGTTTCCACTAATACATGTCATTCCATTCCCTCATGATACAATGACATAAACAAATAATTTGGGCTCCTTTGATATGATTCCATGCAGCCCGTGACTCCGGTACAAGTATCATAGCTCAGGCAATCCCTGCTACCAAGCAAACACCGCCATAGCTTATTTCAGTCTCTGTATGATGCTTGAGAGTTGGGAGACAGGAGTGATGAGGCTGAGCTGAAACCTCTGCGAGCCCATGGAGAGAGCACATATCCTCTTTGTGCTCTTGAATCGCAATGGCAGAGGCTTGACAGCTAGTTAGTTACTAGGAATCCTAGGATAAATATAGTAGCCTTCCAAAATCAACCAAAATATATTTCCCTTGCAAGACCTGCCTAGGGATACAAAGCATCCCACGGCCATTTCACAACCCTACATATTTTTGCCTGTCCTTTTACTAGATAATGTTTAAAACCATAATAAGCAGTAGTCTAGGATTTCTATAAAACAGATAAAGATTTTAAGAAATGATCAACATATTATATATACCATAAAAGAGTGCAAAAAACATAAAACAGAGTGAAGTGTAGATCTCATCCTTAAAATACACATGATTAATAATATGACCACCAAAATCATAAAAATGGTGAGAGTATCTATCATCTCTAATACTGTATCATATAATTATGGGAAAAAAAGAGGTTGCATAATATCGTGACAATTTTAATACATGTAAGCAATTTATCTTGAACAACTCTCATCAATTTTATACAGTTCTAAGGATCAGGGATTTGTGGAACAAAACTAACAAATTAAAATAATTTATTTACTTGTAAGCTCTGTCTATGTGTTTCCAAATAAAAAGGTCTGTCTATGTGTTTCCAAATAGGCTGAAGATGACAACCCAGAAGAAGGTTAGTGTGGACAATGAAAAGAAGAGAATCTAGCATCAAATTATGCCAATACTAGTGTCTTTTCTTTTTCTCAAATAAATATTAATATCCAGTTTGTATCCTAAAGTTTATAATAACTGGTTCAGTGCATGCTGGATGTTAGACATGTCCTTTTGAAATTAAGCTGCAGTTCGATTGTAATAACGATGAGCTAACACCAGTGTATTGCTAAAGAAATCCATGTAGTTTATCTTGGCAATAGTTTTTTCCCCCTCGCCATCCAACCAAAGGGATGGACCAGAAGGGGTGCAGATGGATGGAGAGTAGAGTGCTGGAGAGTGCAACATGACTAGATGTGCTTTCAGCCATGGCCTATGTGCCATACATTGCACATCATCGTAAAAATGGATCATTTTTAAAACCCAAAAGAGAAATTTTAAAGCATCCCAAAGTAAGGCTGAAACTGGATTGGATATGAATTGGATACTAGTATATCCCAATCCATATTTATTTTATTTGATGAATACAAATACGGATATGGATATTAATCGGATATAAAAATTCATATTCATATTTATTTTAAATGGATACAAATACAAACCGAATATGGATAATATGGATCTAAATACAATGTAAATCGGAAAATTAAACTTTATGACCACAAAATCAAAGATATTACTAAGTAGATGATAAATCAAGTTAATATAGTAAAAATGGATCATATTTATTTTAATATAAAAATGGATACAAATATATCGTAAAAATGGATCATTTTCAAAACCTAAAAGAGAAATTTTAAAGCATCCCAAAGTAAGGCTGAAACCGGATTGGATATGAATTGGATACCGGTATATCCATATCCATATTTATTTTATTTGATGAATACAAATACGGATATACATATTAATCGGATATAAAAAATTATATTCATATTTATTTTAAACGGATACAAATACAAATCGAATATGGATAATATGGATCTAAATACAATGTAAATCGGAAAATTAAACTTTATGACCACAAAATCAAAGATATTACTAAGTAGATGATAAATCAAGTTAATATAGTTGTATATTTTTCTTAAAGGTTAATAAATGCTATATAAAATTAAATAAGATTACAAGAAGAATCGGATATCCGGATATGGATCGGATAGTTATCTATCCAAACCCATATTCAATTTTCTTTTATAGATATAGATACGAATACGGATATTAGTCGAATGCTCAAATTGCTGTCCATATCTAGACAGATTCATTGAGTTGTTGGAAGGTAGTGATGTCACAGTTGAAGTAGGTGGTCTTGCGTGCTAGTGAAGATCTCATGGTAGCTTAAAAAAAAAAGTAATAATAAATAATTATGCCCATTAAGTAATATTGGAAGGAGATAATAAAATAATAACAATAGGGGCCACTCCATGGTACCAATAGAATAATAAGGTTCATCCTAGGGCAACACGGTTTGGTGATATGCCCATTATTATTCTCTGATAAGTGGATTTGTCGATACTTGTTTTGCATCATTCACCCACTTGACAATACCTAAATGTTTGCACCGCTTAAGCAAATAAGGTGGAGGGGGTAAAATAGTCCATGAAATGGTAAGGAGGACAATTAAAATATGTTTTGTCGAATTCACTTGAAAGTGAATCAAGGCTGAATTTTTTATATAATTTTTCATTGATAAATTTACCAGAGCTTTTAGATAATATTTTTTTCCTCAAGATCAGGTAAAGCTATCTTTAATGCCACAATATTAAGACTGCAAATTTCCTATCGATCAAGCCAAGTTAGTGGTTACACAATTGTCAATATTCATAACATGATTTGATGTATCTATCTATTATATGATAGGGAAGGCACACCGTATTGTACTGGTACCGAACTATTACATGATAGGGAAGGCATACAAAGCATTGGTACACTGAACTAACCCCATATTGGATGTACAGACATTATAGATGGCACCGATATGGGGTTGCAAACCTTGATTCTGATGTGCATATAGAAGTTGAGGCACTCTTTATTTATAAAAAGTTGAATCCAATTCGATGCATGAAATACAAAGTCCTACTTTTTTCTCTTCTCTGTTGATAGTTAAGGTAGGTTAAATTATACATTTAGTGCTACAAATCTCATCATTTGCACCAGTGACCTTTAAATTCTTTTTCCTTTTGTATTAAATAAATGACTATGCATGTTCATTCTGCATTTTGTTAAATGTCCTCAAGATGAATCAAGAAAACAAATCCTTCTAAACCAATACAAGAAAGTATGAGTTGAACATCACCTCGAGAATGATGCAAAAGTGTTCAAAAGGGACTTATTTTACAAGCCAATTTTAACATGCACTCCGGAACAAGGCGTCGTGCTGCAGGTGCTGTACCATCATCGGCTGGTGCAACTGCATCATCAGCATAGATGACCGCAACTATATCTTCAAGAAGTTCATCTTTACCACCTCTAAGAGGATCCTATTGATGTCAGTTATATAAATGCACAAGTCAGAAGAACGTTATAGCAAATTTAAAGAGTAAAAAATGGATAATTATGTTTCAAATCATCCATGGATACAAAGAAATAAAAAATTAATTCCATGCATGCAATACATGGACCATGGTTTATTTATTAGGAATTTAGGATAGTATAAATAACAATAAAGAACTTTCAGGAACAATATAGAATGGATCCTGAAAGCATAACAATTTTAAAATGGGCAATTTGCAAGATGCAATGTTATAAGAAACCTAATTAAGGATCCAAGATAGCGCTTGATCACAACATAAAATGGTTAAATTTTGTAAATAATCTTTTAGGCTTAATCATAAAATGAAACTCTTATGCAAGATAGAGTACCATGTGGCTAAATAATAATTAATAATTAGTATTTAATACTTTAAGTTTGTTATATGAAGCAAATATGAGTACTAATCTAATAAAACTATTTTCCATCAAAACCATCACCATGTTTGTATATTATAACAACTTAGTGCCTAATGTCAAAAATCAAACATGGTGAATCCACTTGAGGATTTAAATCCACTCAAGGATTTAAGTATCAGAGAGCATTGATCCATGCCAACCATACCATAACTGTAAGGAACTAATACTGGTACACCTCTTGGTATTTTTGTGTGGATGCATGGCACATCACCTCATTTTTGCTCCACCGCACCAAGAAGCATACCTTGTGTTAATACAGTACCCTTAAAAGTAAGCTATTGGTACAGCTAACTTTGCTGGTATCTCAACCCTTGGATCCACTAATAGTCTCAAGTAAAAACCTAGAATTGCCGATCAATAATCTTCTTTTCAGTTTAGAAAATCCGCATATTCTGTGTATATCAATTTCCTCTAAGCATATTAATAGATCTAATTTTACAATTTGAATCAGTTCAAACCACAAATGGTTATATGTTATAATAAAAAGAATATGGCATAATATTTTTTCTGTTGGAAAATGACTTGACTAGTATCACCAAGGCATACATTTTCTTCATGACACACCAAGTTACACTTCAGGAATACAATTTTTAAGCAGCTCAGACACGATCTTTTGTTTGGGGGCTGAGGAGAGCATGATAAAGACAGTATCACCATTTTGTTCAAATACACACAACATATTAGCAAACTTGGATTATATAGAGAAATAATTGTAAGAAGTTGTTTACTGTCATATATATATATAGTGACATGTATGAAGCCATAATATTAAGATAGACATCAATGCTATAACTACCAGTTTTGAAACAAATCTACCGGGTGATCAGTAATTATGACGATAACACAATCTTAGTTGCACTAATCAGATTTAACAGAATGGCAGAAACAAATAATAGATACATTGCTAAAAAATTTGACTTCATTTTTAAACTATTACATTGAATCGAAGCATTCATCTTGTGTTTCAGTGCACATCAAAACCAAAGCCAGCAAATTTAACATAAGCTAAAATGTCATATCACAAAAGTTGAAAATTCCATTCAGTACAAAGTCCAAATGGTCTCAGAATTCTGATTGTCGAGTTCTTCAAATGAAATTCAATCCCAGAGGGGAAGTATCGAAAATTTGCAACTTTAACCCTCTGAAGTTACTGAGAAATTCATCTTTACCTGAATAAATAAATCTGTATGAGTTTTCCCTTCATACAAGACTATCTCGGCTTGAGCACCAGCACTCTGGAGGGCATCGGTGAAAGTTTTACTGCAAAAAGAGTATATCAGTAACTGGTGACAGTCAATATGAAGTACTAAAATAATCAAACCCCCTAGGAATCTGCACAATTCACATGCAACTAAACAGAAAATTATTACTCCATAAAAAATCTGCTGCCATAGCGCCCCGCCCCGCCCCCCCTCGTCTACTGTTTATAATTAAAAACATGACCAAACAAATGTAAGATCTTAATAAAGGGACCATGAAAGATAAATAATATCAATTCAAAAGATCTAGTCCATAGCAGTAAATCACCTAATCACATCCAAGATTTTAAATTCCATGGAACAGGGCTGTCCCGATTTTTCCATCGAATGGGATGCATTGGTGTCCCGTCCCGTTCCGACACTTGGGACAGGGAATACCCCAAGATGTTTCGATTGGAATGCTGGGATACTGGCGGGACGTCCTATCCCAACACATAAGATGGTACCCCGTCCTGGTGTCCCACAGGACGTCCCGCTGGGACCTGAATCTTTGATCACATCTTGTTAACATTTGCAGATGTTCTTAAAATTATTATCACAATTTTAGGTGCATCATATTCGTTGCAGCGTAAATAAAGTGTCCAAGTGTAACAAAATAAAGATGAGGATAGATTTTATACAATAAAAGGAATCCTGAATCTTATGATGAAGAAAGCATAAATTTTATGCAGACATGACAGAACAGAATGCATATTAACATATAGCTTTCATAAGGTTACTTGCTTAGCATCATTCTCTAAATTTGATACCATGAAGTCAAATACCAAGAATGCATTGTTTGTTTCATTTATTTACTATTCCACTAGACCAACCTGGCATCTGATGGTATTGAATAATCACTTGTTCCATGGAAAAGAATAACTCGAGGAAGTAAAGAAACTGCATGCCTAACCCTCGAATCCTGCACCAAAACTTCAGGAGAAAAACGTTGCAAGGATTGCTCTCCCTCCATTATGCTGAAGTAGAACATCTTTCTTTGTCATCAGAAAATTATTACTAATATAGAAGTGACTTGAATAGGTGAAAAGGCATTTAAACAAGAATCACATGACTAGAAATACAAATACCAAAGAGAGAACAAGTTCAGTACCTGAGGAAAATGGAGCGGTACAGTCCACGTCTGTGGAAGTGATCAACCAAGTTAAGCATATTGTACCTGTTGAGAGGAGTTTCTGATTTAAGTCTTTACCGTATTCATGGGGCTAGAAAAGATAAGAACAGATGGAAGGGCAACCATAGCTTGGTGTCTCTTTGTAGATGGATTCCTAAGGTAATACTGGCTAGGCTATGAATTGACACCCAAATAATCAAATTTACATTTAAAAACAGGAAGAATGTATCTCTTTGCACTTCGTCAAGGGAAAAGGGTTGGAACTCAATGAATTATATGCAAGTATGTTCACCTCTTCAAGGTTAACGTTCATCAACCGATCACATGTTCTTACAACATCCACAATATTCAAGTATCCTCTTTGCCTTATTTTTGGGCAATTTACCTGATTCAGGGGTTATGTTTCTCAAGTCACGTGCATGTATCTAAATAAATACCAGCCAGCTACAATTCTGCATATCTTATCCGCAGGGACTTTTCTTTGCATAGTGCTCTCACAGTAAGCTTTCATACTTTTGCCTGCATTTATATAATGATTGAGGAAAGCATTCATAGGTTCGGTGCCATATTTCATCTAACAAAATGTGGGGCCTACCGTGCCTTAAAAACAAAATAGAGAAGGCCACAGTGGTATTGCTTATCACTATATAAATCTAATGGATTAGAATATCTTCAGAAAACAACATATAAAAGACCAAATTAAAGTAGAGAGCCAGATTCATGAATCCTAAGTCTTAATAGCCAGCTACTACTCACAAACAAAACAATATTCACCCTAGTGGCGAACCTACTTGGCCACCCCTTTCAAAAGTGGATACTACATTTTGATAGCTGGGCACATCAGGTCTGGGTTGACAGAGATCCATCACAGGTCCTAGTGCTCTAGCAAAATATTGCAGCCTGGCTAATGATGAAAAATGCAAATAAAAGAGTTTGCAAACTTAGTAAAATCAGCGCACCTCCATGTTTGACCCAAGTTCAACATGTCTTCCTATTAAACATGTTAAAAATCAGCTTCCTAAAAGCTGCTGATAGAGTTCCGAGAAGTCCAAAAGTTAGAGAGAACGCAATTACTATCAATTTATGAAACATTCCAGCTACACTTTTTTTTCTCGGAGAAACTTTGAAGTTTGGTTCATGAGAAAATTTTTTCTTTCCTGGAATGTTATTCTTAGAAAGCTTATTCCGGGAAATATATTTGGAAAAAATGGTTTTGGCATGTTTGGTTGACCATGAAAAAATTACTCATTCCAGAATGGCTTATGTTTGGTTGAACATCCACTTTTTTGGGAGAATTATGCAAAATACCTATTATACTCTTAATACAAGGAAAAACCTTATCCTATTCTACACATTACCATTGTTTGCAAATAAAAAATTATGATAGTTAAGGGCATTTTTTGCCGTAGATAGTGGTGGAGGGTTTGAGGCATCATGATAGAGAGAATGTTCATTTTAGCCATAGATCATGATAGAGGATACTTTTGGAAAAAAAAGGAGAGCCTCTAATTCCCATCCTATGGGAATTCCAAAAATCCATGTCCTACATAGATTTTTCTTTCCCATGAAACGTGAAAATTATATTCTCACATGAACACCTTTTTCCAATCTCTCTTCTTTAAGAACTCCAACCAAACATGAGGGTTTTTTCTGCTTCCCGTTAACCACACTTTCTCCCCTCCACTTCTTGTGAACCAAACGAGTCCTTCATTATCATCACCAACATATAACATACAACTTATAATTTTATAGAGCATATTTAACTCAGCAAAGTTGAAAGTTGATGAGAAGAAACAGAACATTAACTGAAATTGCACGTATCACCTTGCATATCGATGTTCAAAAATAGAAAAAACAAAAGGTATATTTCAAAAAATATCATAAGTCTTAGATGTAAAGATTGAATAGAACCAGAATTTACCCGCCAGATATGCCAAAGTATGCTTTTATTTGAGAGACGCTCCATGAAATGCTCTCTCCTTCTCCAGATTCTCCAATTGCTTGATCCAAGAGGGCACACGCAGCAATATGTGCACCTGCTGATTGTCCAATTAGATAAATCCTATAAAAACAGAAAATATTTAAATATTAAATTCCTGCTGCCAAGAAGGCTAAATTAGTCGACAATCCCCCCCCCCCTCCCCCTTGCATGCCCCAAAATGAAAAACTAGAAGACTTCATCACGCATGTTGTGTTCCTTAAAACATTGGTCCTTAGAGACCAAAAATTAAAACTTAAATCAGATGGGCTATTTGTTTCAAGCATCCACATAAGCAAGTTATTTATAGAAAAAAAATAAAAATATAAACTGCACAATCTAGTAAATGTAAGTTGCAAACTTAAATAAAAGGCCAGTGCAATGGTATGGAAAATATGCCCAACTTTAAGGCAGGTGAACCTTATAGTGGAATGAATTTCTGATAGGTCAACAATTGGTCATTTTGCTAGACCATTTGTTGTACTGTAAAAATAGACTAACATGAACCCATAACCAATTTCTTGCTTTCTTCTTCTCACTATTTGTGGGTCGGTGGGTGTGTGGGAGCAGAGGGGCAGGTATCTTCACCATATATAATGAGAAAGCTTTGGAGCCAGCCTCTAAGGCCTGAAAGCCTCCATGCATTTTTTTAATATAGAAAAAATCTGTATCTGCATTGAGGGGAAACAAAAAGAACCTATTTATTTCGTTTAGTATATCTGCATGAATATATAGCATCATATCTATTTCCTCTAATGTGCATATACTGAAAAAATTTGCTAGATCTCAAGCATGGCCTGTTGCTTGAGCTGTCTATCCAAGACTTCTATCAAAACAAAAATTTCTGACTTTCCTTCTTTAATTAGAATTTTGGCCGGTTCAAACTCCTTCTAGTTAAAGGTAATCCTCTGCAACTAGAGGCCCATGGGTCAAACATTTCCAAGAGCAAATCCTTCAAAAATATCATATAAATACAGTATTTCTACAACACAAATATGTTTATCAATTTTTCTATGTGTAATCTGGATGATCGGATCATAGCCATCCATCAAATATTCAAATAATTTTCCTCTTGAAGCACATGCAATGCACATGCTTAGTCTGTTATTGGTCTAATGTGGTCTATATGCCATCCTAAATATCCTCCCTCTTACATAGTGCTAGTCTACAGCCCCATTCATTTATCAGTACTATTGTTCATGATGTCGATTGTGTGATTGGTGGAAATGTCATACATTCACAATGAAACTTTTTGTATTATAAGTTTAATCCACCACAAAAGAAAATCTTCAATCTATCTTCAGCAAATTCCAAATACTACACAAAAGACTAAACATAATTTAAGCCTACGAGAACTTGTGAATTAAGTAACCATGAGCTGAGCAAATGCTTTGCAACAAAGCATTGCTAAAAGAATTTGAATCAAAGGTCATGTAGCAATAACTAGTCAAAACCATGGAATGATCAGACAATTATAACAAGAAAACTGAAATTAAACAACCAGGATTTAAAAGAAAGCTCGCACACCTGAACAAGCATAGAAATAAATTTAGTGAAAATGAACATGAAAGATAAAGAAAAAGATGAAGTGATGAATCTTGCATGACTTCAAGCTTAGATAAAGATCCAGCATTCTTAGTAATGGGCACCTTTTGCCACCTGATTGTGAGAGAATATCCCCCAGGATCCAGCAAACAATGTGTATGTTTCTGCAGCTACAAGGAAGACATAATTTATGGATGGTGGCCCACTCACTTGCTGGCAAGTGGCAGCAATTACATGAAGAAAAAGGACAAATGGTAGCACCCATCTGCTTGCACCTTGTACATGAAATAGAATTTGACTGTCTTGACTTAAACCAACATCAAGATAATCAATGAAGCAACTCCTGTAGGCTTGATTTTTGCCTAGAAATCTAAACCAGTGCACTTGGCTCATTCTCTTGGCCACCATCTCTTGGTCATAATTCAGGCCACTCATAAAACAACCAAATCAGAGGCACAGCTCGCATCTGATGAAATAGGTAGACTACTTTGCAGTGGCTTGGCTCAAAAAGCAAATATTTGGCTTGATCATAATTCACCATCATTAAACCTTGGCTTAATTGTTTTAAGGATGGCATGTTACAGTCAATCTCTAGTTCAACAAATGGTTGTTAACTTGTTTAACCAAAATTGCCAAGGCAAAAGCTATGATAAAATAGAATATATGCATTGGCACTACTTTGAAATATCTAGCATTTAAGGTCTCAAAATCTCATGATCTCCATAGTTAGCTTAAGAACAATAAAGTTTCTTGCTTGGTAGATGTACTTGGATAAACCATGAGCAATGATGTTTATGTCAACCTGATGATGCTTGTTGAGCACCCTTAACTAGTGTCACATCACATTAAACCTAACACAAGATAACCTGATAGACCAAACCACCAGATTGTAGGATACCTCAAAGATGTGTCATGCGACTCTAATGAAGCATTCCAAGTGCAAAACTGTAATTCAAGCACTTCATTTTCTTCTTCTTTGTTTTTTAAAAAAATTGTTCTCTAGCCTACAACCATTCTGGTTGCCTATTGCTGAGTCTTAAGGCCCACTAACCATGTATTCCACCAAACCATTTAAATCTTCTAATATCATATTAACACCCCTAAGGCTATTGTCTACAGTCTCCAATACACATGGTCAGCCATTCCTTTTTAATAGCAACTAAGATGTTACTTATAAGTTATAACCTCTTACAGTTAAAACTAATAGCTGCAAATACAATGCATGTGCCTACAGTGGTTTAGAGAATGCCTAAGGATTGGGAATGGATGTTTAAGCTACAAGACTTACCAAAAGCAAAACTTCACATGAAGGTATGATCCACCATGTCTTTGTTGAGGTTCATTTGTGACTTGTGAGGTTTAGTCTCACATGGAATAATTAGTAGTAGGTGGCTAAAAACTTAATGGCTCAAGATTCTAGGTAGATTAGGTCCTACAACTAGTCGGAAGTACATGGATTGATATAGATGATTGAGCCTAAAACTTAATGGCCTAAGCTTTTACATCAAGCAGCGGTCCAACATATGTATCAAGTCTTTCTGACACTACGACCCTCCCTGACAATATTCAAATGTTCTTTGCAAAAGCTAACCCACCCCCCAACCCCCACAAAAAAAAAACAAAGCACAAAAACCAAGAAAAACTTAAGATGAATGTGATATTTAGGGGGGAAAAGGTATTTGGTTAGTGTCCATTAGACTGGTCCCCTAAATCCACTGTCGACTGTTTAGGAGACAATCATTGAAGGGTGATTTCAAGCTTTATCCTCTTTAGAGGTTCAAAAATCAGTGGAGTAAATCCACTGTTACTGTTTGGAGCATGCAACATTAGAAGGATGAAATTACCAATATTATCCTCTTCCAACAAAAATTCATTTATAAGTTACTTTGTAGAGTTCTATTACGGAGAGGGCTTTACCTCCATAACTGGCAATATTTGTTGCACAAAAAATTCCTTGAGATGCATCTTTTCATACCGGTCAGATGGTCCCTTGAGGAAAATTTCTGCAGACATAATATTGAAGCATAAACGAATCCAAGCATCTTTTAGGCATCACTGATGGTATGTTTGCTTAATCTTTCTGACACTGGACATGGCTGTCTCTGACAATTTATGTAATGTTTGCATGCCACTAACACACATCCCCCTAAAGAGCAAACCATGCTTATAACTGCAATATCACTGGTACAAAGTACATAAGATGATGTGATTTATTTAGGGGGGAAAAGGTATTTGGTTATTGTCCAACGCCCCCCCCCATCCCCTAAATCCACTGTCGACTGTTTAGGACCGACAATCATTGAAAGGGAAAGGTCAAGCTTTATCCTCTTCCTAGAGGTCAAAAATCAGTGGAGTAGGGAGTTACTTTGTGGAGCATGCATTACACTATAGAGAGGATGCTTTATTACCAATATTCAACAAATTATTTATAAGAAGTAGAAGTTCTATTACCGGTCAGGGTCACCTCCATAACTGGCAATATTGTTGCACACAAATGAAATTCCTTGAGATGCATCTTTTACCATATCACTGATGGTCCCTTGAGGAAAATTTCTGCAGACATATGAGCCAGAAGCATAAACGAATGGGAGACAAGTTTTAGGCATGAGTATGTTTGCTTATATCTATATGCCTGAAAGCACTGGAACATGGCTGTCTCTGAACATGATACCTGTAATCTATGCATGCCACTATGACACCCCTTTCTGCCAATCGCCGTCCTAAAAGAGCACCCCATGCTTTATAACTGCAATATCAGTATTCTCAACAAGTGAACAGATAACAACTTACTAATTTAAAAACAAAGAAAAAGAAACAAATCAATGATTTATTGCTAGATTTCCCAGTCTTTACCGTGCACACCATCAAATTGTACTCACCCAATGATCCAAGCTCCACCAGTTACGCATGCTACAACTGGTTTCAGACTACCGGTATTTGCAGGTAAATACAGATCCAGCCTGCAATATTAATTTTTTATCCACAACCGATTTTAAATGGTAGAGCAAGATAATGTGAGCTAGTTTAATGAACCCAAAAGCACTTGCTAGAATTAATATCTTATGCTTAGTAAAATTACACCATGCCTGTTTCTTGGCTGTTCTCCATAAACTACACTTCTGCGAACCTGACTTGAGAAGAAATAATAATACCCAACTGTAATCGGACAAAGAGATAAATTGGAAGAGAAGATGAAATACCATCTTATAAGATAAACTTTAGACATACAAAGAACTGGAGTTTTGACAACTTCTAAATAAGTCTTTAATCGATAACTAATGACTATTTTATATCCAAATGATTAAGCTGGGAAAGAAAAGAAGATGATGATTAATGGCTAAAAGTCATACTTCATGCGCATATCAGAAGCAAACGTCAACACAAACACTCACCTTGGAGAAAACCTGGCAAGAGCAGTAATGCATAACAACCAAGGGCAATGAACTTTGTGATCCATCGGTAGCCTATCCTGGGGAAATTAAACGATGAGAAAATTTTCGGTACTTTCCATTTACAAAAGAAATAGGTTGAGAAAAATGTCCACAATTTAAACATTCCAGAATATAAAACAGGGAATAGAAATAATGAGCACACCGGAATAGAAATATCGAGAATCTAAAACAGGGGAAAAGCGTGAAATCGGAAAAACATGAACCTGATTAGCCAAAGAATATTACAACACAAAACATGCATAAAAGCTTTCATAAAAATTTGGCATTTAATATCACCACAACTAAAAATGAGTAGTGAATGAAAGAGAAAGGCTTTCCCGGCAACAAGATCAACATCAAGATCCAACAAGGCCAAAATTCATAAATATCCAGAAACCAAAACAATACAGAAAGATCGAGGACAAAAAACTGAAACTTTTAAATAAATCCAAATAGGAAATTTCAAGAAAAGAGAGGTATGCGGGAAAAAAATTATCTCAAGATCACCGCAAAACGAAAAGGGCATAGAGAAATAGAGATTTTTCTTCCCATGAAAGATGAAAGATTGGATCAGAAAGAAATTAAGCAGGAATAACTGAAGGAGAGAGAAGGAAGACGAATACCCTAGGTATCGGAGTAGGGTGAGGGCGAGACGGGTGACGAGGTAGGTCTCAGCGGCGGCGTGTTCGACCTCCTGGCGAAAGGAGGGGCGGCGTGAGGCGCTGAAGAGATCGATCGCGGCTCTCCGCCTCCTGCTCCCGCTGCTGCTAGTGGCGGACGGCACCTGACGGATGAGCGGCCGCTCGACATTCGCGTCCTCCGCCACCGACACGGACAAGGAGGAGGAGGACGACGACGAGAAGGACAAGGCCGCCGGCGCCTCGCCATCCTCCGCCGCCCCTCCAGGCGGCACTGAGAGAGAAACGAGTAGCCTGGACTCCATCCAACGAGATGGAAGCGGGCTAGTTCGCACCGCGACGCGCACGCCACCAGGAGGCTGGCAGATTGCACTCCTTCAAAAGCCCGCGCACCCGGAGTTCGGTCCATCAAGGGACGAGCGGCCGTCAGGCAAAGCGTGTTCTTCCTCTTTTTACTTTTTTTTTTAAAAAAAAATTTAAAAATATTTTTGGTGGCCACCTGTTATCTACACTATCGAACTTTTTATTTTTTTATTAAAACATTATTTTTTTAAAAAAAATAAAGATATCCCTCGTTATAATTTCATTTATATCCTCTTGACTTTAAAATATCCCAATTAATTTTAAAACATCTTAATTAATTTCTAAATTATACCAATATAAATCTTCTGATTATTTTAAAATAATATTTTTAAATAAAAAATTATCAAAATAGATGTTTCAGGGTATATTTACCGAAATAGGCGAATTCGATCGACGTGACGGTGATGGGGCATTTAAGTTCATCTTTTCAAAAGAGGAATCCAACTTCATTTTTTGAAAAGACAAAATTCTTATAAATCGATATTATTTTTTTTATTTAATTTAAAATTTGATGTGACATGAATTAAATTGATGTGATACTAAATTCGTCTTGCGGAAAGATGTATTCAGATTTGAATTCATCTTTCCAACGGACATTTCAAAACTAAATTATAAATTATAAAAAAAATAGAAATTCAGTTTTGAATTCGTCTTCAACAGACGTATTCAAAACCAATTTCTATTTTTTTTATAATTTTATAAATATTATTATTATTTTAATAAAATTAATAAATTTTAATTTTAAATGAATAAAAAAATTAGTATTAATTAAAATTTTATATATTATTTTTTGATAATATTAATTATTATATTATTTTAAAATTAATTAAAAATAATATTAATAAACTATATAAAAATAATATTAATTTAAAATTAATAATAATTTAACTAAAAAATAATATTAATTGAAAATAATATTATTAAAAGATATTATAAAAAGATATTCTAATATATATTATATGTAATAATTATTTTATATTCTAAAATATAATAATATATTATAATTTATTATATTATATATTATAATTTTTAATATAGTATAAAAAATTTTAAAAAAAAAAAAAAATAATCATCATGTTGATACTATTCGGTCGCTAGCTCAGTACCAGTTCGGTCGACACCCGGTATCGGTCCGGTTCCTTGCTCAGGAGAGGTGGCAGGACCTCGACGACCGGACCGCGATCGGGTCTGTGGCATGATTGGGGCTAGACCGGTGACAGGATCTTGGCGGTCGGATAGGTAGTCGGACCCGGGTGGTCGGACCGGCTGCCGCATCGACGGCCAGACTGGGGGCCGCACTTGGAGCCGGACTTGTGGTCGGACCGGGGCCGCACCGGTGGCCGGACTCGGGGCCGGACCGGCGACCGGACCGGGGCCCGCACCGGGGCCGGATCGGGGTCCCCGGTGCGGCCCACAGTCCTGCAGCCGGTTCGGCCCCTAGTCCGGTGTCCGTCCGGCCACCCCGGTCTGACTACCTGTCCGACCGCCAATATTCTGTCACCGGTCTAGCCCCAGTCATGCCACAGACCCGATCGCCGATCCGGTCGTCGAGGTCCCGCCACCATCGCTCCTGAGCAAGGGATCAGACTGACACCGGGCTATCGATCGAACTGGTACCGAGCTAGCGACCGAATAGTATCGACATGATGATTATTTTTATTTTTTATTTTTTTTAATTTTTTATACTATATTATATAAATTATAATATATAATATAATAAATTATAATATATTTATTATATTTAGAATATAAAATAATTATTACAATATAATATATTATAATATATTATTATAATATCTTTTAATTAATATTATTTTCAATTAATATTATTTTTTAGTTAAATTATTATTAATTTTAAATTAATATTTTTATTAGTTAATTAATATTATCTTAAATAATATAATAATTAATATTATCAAAAAAATAATATATAAAATTTAATTAATACTATTTTTATTTTATTTATTTATTAAAATTAAATTTATTAATTTTATTTAAAATAATTATAATATTTATAAAATTATTTTTAAAAAAAATTTAATTTGAATCCGTTCGATTGAAAAGAAGAATTCAAAATTGAATTCGTCGTGAATTCAATATCACATCAATTTAGTTCGTGTCATGTCAAATTTTAAAATTAAATTAAAAAAATAATATCAGTTTATAAAAATTTTATTTTTTGAAAGCTGAAGTTGAATTCATCTTTTGAAAAGGTAACCTCAGCACCACGAATGTTAGCTAAAATCATCTATTTCGATAAATATACCTTATAGCACCTATTTTGATAATTTTTTATTTAAAAAATATTATTTTAAAAAAAATTCTAAATCTTTTGTCCATCTAACTGCTGGTATCATTATGACTCCTGACAGGGAGGAATATATCATTTTGTTTTGAAAGATATTTCGATAGCATCTACGTTTGCTTACGACATCTATAATTTTAAGAAGGAATAAATATTTTATTATCTTATCTTTTAGAGCAGTCGATAAATTTTGATTTATTAAAAAAAATCTGAGAGGGAGAGAAAGACGAGGGAAAGGCGACACGTGGGCGACGACCAATCCTGGCGTCTTTCGTGCTCTGTTATTCCGTTTTGACCGAGTTTACATGCATCGGTGGGCCCCGCCGCCGTTACTGACCGTTACTGAAGGAAAGCAAACAACGCGCCCAATGTATGCCCGGTTAATTTCTTTTGGTTCCTCGACTCTCCTCTGTCAACGAGAGAAGGTTGACCGAGAATTTCCTTTCTCGTCTCTGAACCATGTATGAGATGAAAGATTACTCACATTAGGTCTAAAAGGATTAGTTAAAGTTGGGTGAAAAAAAAAAAAACACCAAGGTTCCAACCAACCTGAGGGTCAGAGAGTATCGGTTGTTTATGAATGAAAATAATAATAAATACTAATAGCAAAACAATCATGTTACTTGACAAGAATAGTACTTATAAATAGTATTATTCCAGTAGATTAAATTTTTTTGTAACATTTTTTATGAAATGATGATGCAAAAATATTAATTTATCATGCTATAGTCATAAAGAGGAAGAAATTGCTTGAATTTACCATCATCTAAATTTTTGTATGAAAAATCACATATTTAATGCAAATCTTTGGTGTGGCTGGGATGGGGATTTACAATTTGTTGTCATATACATCAAGCATGTCTAATATAATCCTCACGGCGATGGCAAATACAACACCAATATAAGTGAATAACAATGCACAATCAGAGCGTACAAAATTTCTTTTATAATAAAGTATGACGTTCTGGCATGTGCTTTGAGTCTTGATCTCTAACAAAAAGATCTCTCATAGGAGAATGACTGGATTTTTTTGTTTTTTTTTCTGACATCAACCATCAGATTGCATCTTGCATTGATTTCAAAGCATTCTATTTTATTTATTTTTTATCTACTTATACATATCTCATAACAGATACTGTGCAAGCACAATATAATCATTGATGCCGTGAAATATTTTTTTGCACAAAAGGTACAACTGAAACCTTAAAACTAAGGGTTACACATGGTCTTCCATGATCATCCATTGCTTTTAAGTCATAACTTTTTATATTTTAAGAGAGCTCGATGCCAACTGCCTGAGAGAGCAAAGTCATTAAATGCTGCATCATCGCCATCTCAGCTGCACTCGACCAGCAGATTACTTCTACAGCGTTTGTGCAGCTTTTTTTTTTTTTAAAAAAAAAAAACAAATTGGGTAAAGTTGGAATAAAGATTATAGCTTTTATCTTTGCAATAGATATTACTGAAGTTGTCAATAAAAGCTCGGAAGTGAAAATTCAAAAGCTAGCGTTACTTAGGAAACAAAAATGAAAAGCTAAAAACCAAGAATCTTAGTCAAAGATTGAACTAGTTAAATCTTCTTTATCATATATGATAATATTCTTATTGATCCATCTCATTTCCCTTAAAAAATTATCCTGAGAGGATCACAACAAGATAGCTTATGACATTACATAAAGCTACAACACTGCCAACATAATCATCAAGGGCTCTCCAAATCTTCTGACATGTTACATAGATACATGACGGAAAAACCTACACATACAGCATGGTAAGTTTGGAGCCTAGAAAGTATTCCGACGCTCTGTCACAGGACCCAGATGAGCCAAAACATTTTGAATGAATGCACCCGGAACCAATTCCCACGTTCGGAGCTATCTGAGAATGACCCTCTCTAGCATTGGTCCCACATTTTCAAAGAAACACTAGAAGGCCTGCATGATTACACAAGACCACTTTGCTCTAGAACAGTAATTGACTGTTAACAACATTTCATTTACTCGACTATAGGAAATTGATGGCGGCCACCTGAAGAACAAGTCTCAAGTAGTATTTGAATCGGCGCACACAGATTAGCCAAACGCTTAGATGACCAGGAGAGCATGCATGTTATGAAACACAACAAAGCATGCTCATATAATTAGTAGGCCTAAGAAACATATTAGTTCACATGAATATAAGAAACATATTAGTTCACATGAATATACATGCTAAATACCTTAGAGGAACTGCATGATATCTTGCATTCCAAGCCATTGACAACTAGAATCCCACTCATGACCTTGCAAGTAGTAGAATACTCATCCTCGCTTCCAAATTTGCGTTTATTCCTGAAGAATAATTATCCATTATCACAGGCAACTGAAGTTACAACAGTTTCAAATTTTATAGCCAGCAAATTGTGCATACCTTTTCAGGTAGACACCATGTGATCCCTTTCTCTCTGAAACACATGACAAGAAATCACCATACAGATAAGCTGAAAAATTAGGATCTATAGACACGGCAGTCACTTCAGGCTTTTCATGTCCATACTCCATTAGTTGAATGGATAATTGAGTCAGATTTGAAGACTGCAAAATCCAATACAAGTGTCACAATTAAGAAGCAGGTGCTGTTAGTTAGATCTATTCAACAATTGAAAATAGGATTCTTGTATTTCAACAAACTTCTTTATGTTAAACTGTTTTGACTTTTTAAGCAAGAAATTTATTTAAATGTTCTACATGCTGATTTTAGATGCAGTACTTTGAAACCAGGGTTCAGGAGTGAGATCTTGCAGCTGGTCAAAGAGTATTTTGAAAACAAGTGAAATTTTAAATCACAGAAGGCCCAAAGCATGAACACTTACACACTCAAACCGGTATATGCTTTCATCATGGAGGAGGACACGGGCATTTCATGGTAAACTAGATCACAAAAACTTTCAGGTTTCCTTGACTTTTCATATAAATAGAGATGAAGAAGCTTGTTTTCCATTTCATCTGAGGCAATTGCTTGAAGCTGAAAGAGAAGTGCAAATGAGTGAATTTCAGGAGCATTTTCTTTTAAACCCAATAAAAATGTATATAAAAAAAATACCTGCTTAACAACTTTATATATCAACTTGTCCAATGTAAAAAGTACATAGGACTGAGTTCCAATGATAGCACGGCAATCATCTTCAAACTTGGTATTGTCAGCAGAACCATCAAGTAGGTTGTATAATGCACTCACAAATCTGCACATACAGAATAAACAAATGTTATTTCATTTGTTTTTCAGTTGTCACATGATCTGAGGCATAGATGTCAACAAAAATTACTTAGCATATAAATCAGGAGGGCTTGTATCCTTTGAGGTTCTCCATTTTTTTCAGCAGCTGCTGAATTTGTCTTTGCCGAGAGTATTCTCTCATACAAAGTCTGCAAGAAAAGAGTCTGTCACAACAAAACTCAAGTTCACAAGTGGTTTCCATAAATAAATGTAACTTAAAAAAAAAAAAATCTGACCTGATGAAGCCTAAGCAGCACATAAAATGAATCATTTCCATAAAAGATTGTTAAGCATTTATCTTCCTTATCACGTAACGCTGCAGGGACATGTTTCGCAAGAGGCTTAACCGTATGAAGAAAGCGTTCTGAAAATGGAAATGATGTTATTTCACCCTCAGCATCATTTGCATCAGCCATTCCTTCAGCCTCACCCTCACTTTCTGCCTTAACATCCTGATCATCATGATCTGCATCTTCCTCTTCCTCCTCATGATCTTCACGAGAACACTCCTCACCATCACCAGATTCACTGCCTGAAACATCATCACCAGCCTCTGATGCATTTTCACTGTCCTCTGTAGACCTTTGAGCACTTTCCTCGCCCTCATCATCAGCATCTGCATCATTTTCTCCTGCTGCTTCACCACAACAGGCCTCCACTTCTCCAGGTCTGACTTGATACTGTCCGCTAGTAGAACAATCCTTCGGTTTAGGCACTCCATCCATGGTGGAGTCTTCAAAAGCTACAAAATTATCCTCTTCGAAATCTCCATTAGGAGATAATTCACCCTCTTCCCTTTCAGCTTTAAAGTTATTATGGGCAGCGGAACCTTCATCATGTCTGTCCTCTTTGTTACTTTCAGCAGTGCAACCACCATTTGCAGGTATGTTTGGCCTCCCACCGGCCGCTCCCTAACACAGGAACAAGCATACTAAGTATAAAAATGAAAAAGTAATAAATTTTAGAACAGAATCACACACTGAGAATTAAAATGAAAAAATAGTAAATTTCAAAACAGAACCACAATTTCATATGCCTGAGAATACACAATACAGAATACTGATATTTACATATTCATAATAACAAGAACACTAGCAGAACTAATAATAAAAGCCAGTATTTGCAAATAAGGCAACCTTTTTCATAATTGTATGATCACAGCTTTTTCATTATTGTATTATCACATCAGAATAAACAGAAGGAAAATCCGATGTCACGCCAGCAAGTTTGTGATAATCTTGTAGTGACTAAATAAGGAAGATCCTTCATGATCATATGATTACAGTAATTTCAACAAATGTAATGAAATGCCTAAAGTTTCATGGCCAAATAAAGATTGGGTCCACCCATTAAAAATGATGATTTATGAAATAGTAAACAAACAAATGAAGAAAACCAGATGATGGGTCTTGACATTTATGAATTAGATTATTCATCTTCTGTCACTTCATAAGGCAATAGAAGCCTCGAATGTTTTCATAAGGCACACCATCAATAAAGGAGCCCATATTTTTCATTTTAGAGCATGTACAATGACATAAATAATTTTCTGAAGAACTAATTACTTGTAGGTTAATTAAAATATTGTTTTCTATCCCTAAGAATTAAAAAATTCCTGTAAATAATCATCCAAACTAAATTAATTTAGCAATTTAATATTTATCATTAACACCAACAAACTTTATTATACAATCCAAACCTTCATATATCAACACATTTTCTCAGCTGTTGCCTGTCAGTTTTCTCAAATCAACCAATCAAGCTCTGCATTAATAAACAGTTGACTGGAACTCGTGCTCTCATAGTTGTTGATGTTATAAATGTCATTACAATGCATAAATACCAAAATATCATCCTCAGCATCTTGTAGGGATACGTTCTATATTTCAATGCTAATCCTTCTAGAGATTCAGACTTAAAACAAACTGCTTTCTGTTGGAATACCAGTGAAGAAAGAAATTTCAACATTCAATTCAAAGCAGTCTGAGCTGTCAAGGAGAACCAACTCATAGACTCCATTACCAAAAAATGGATATTGTCCCCAAAAGAACCAAATGATGACCTCCTGGACCTTAATATTCAGATAAACTATGGATAAGATTAGAAAGTCGAAGAGCTGAAAAGTAAAAGTCAAATAGACCAATAACTGTAGAGATATGACAGATCGTAAAAAGTTCCATGATCACTAAACTGCAAATTCATACCTCTGAAGAAGGTAAAACTTCATTGCTAGCTCGAGAATCAAACGCTGTCTCGTTTCCAGCTTGACCAGCCTTTGAAGTTGTAGCACTAACACCTTTCAAAGAGAACAAAGACAAAGTCATAATCCAGACTGCAAAAGCAGAACGAAAACTTAAGGAAGAAAGAAAGTACAGCCCTTCCAACCTGAAGTGATTTCTAGGTTGGTTCTAGTATGACTTGGTTCAGCTCTACCAGCAAGAGAGACATTATCCGTTAACCTTTCAGTAGAGGCAGTCTGCATAGTCACTCCAGACGTCTCATCAGCTGTGGGAGCACTACCCTGCACCCTTCCATGAAGTGGAGCACCAGAGAGATTATCACCTCGGCGAGAAGCACGATCAACATCAAGAAAGCCATTATCAGTAACTGCTGCATCCCCATTTGCCAACCTAGCCCTGCATGAAACTGCCTGTTCTGGTGGAATGCGTTCATCGCCATTGCTTTGCTTGGTAGCAGCGGCACCATCAGCACCGGGGCTGCTATTGCTTTCCCCAACATTTGCCATACTATTTTTGACAGCGCGAGTCTTCGGTTTCACCATATCCTCAGAATCCTCCACACCTTGAGGCCGAGGTTTAATACCCAACATCGGCTCCAAAAAGGTTGTCCATATCCTCATTACTTTGTCCAATTGATCTGAGGATGCACAAACTTCACCACACGAATACTTGATGATCTGATACAGGTCTTCATGAATATCTGAATCCACGTACTCAAATTCCATATTGGGGACTATAGGCCGCCGATTCCAGCAGCAATAGCAAGAAGCACATCATCCTCCTTCCGCTTCTTCTCGCTAATTTCTTTAATCTCAGCCAACAAAGCTGTGCAACAAATAGCATTGCAGATATATTACCAAAAAAATAATGCAGAAAAAAGGTAATATTATCAATGTACATAGATCTATATTTGTGTAATTATCATGTTAACAAGATATCTCCATTTTATTTTCAGATGTTGTTTTCATAGAGAATTCGATGAACAAATAAATATAAGGCAGCTATTATAAGATCGAGAATTCATGACACTTGAATGCAGTATACATGAATGCAGTGCAATATTAAAAATTTATATACCTTTTGTGCTCAAGCTCTTTGTGTCCTGTTGCTTGAAATAGAAGCTACGATGGTCAAGTGATTTGTGATAGTTCTTGGCATATATTTCAGCCCAAACTTTATTGAAATCTGCCCGACACCTTGACCATTCCTCTTGCTTTTGCTTCAGACGAGTTAATATGACAGGCAATGCAAGACTAGCATTTTTGCGGAGAACATCCATCACATCCAAGCCATGATCACCATATAATCTTTCGATGCACCTCAAGTTTAGTGCTATCCAAGGAGGCGAAAAATCAGAAGACAAATAATAACACTACGTTCAAGAAAAAGAAAAAGGAAAATAATAGTTGCTGCTATTAGACATTAATACTAACAGGTAAAATGGTCTTCAATGCAAATTGGACTCTCTGGTTTGATTGTATTGTCCTGAATCTTTTCTAGCAATTCCTCAACTCGCTTCGTAGTCACATTCACTGACTCTAATAACATATCAAGCTCAAACCTGAAAATATCTCACAATGAAAAAAAGGCACATAAACAAAGACTGTACAGACAGAGTTCTGCACCTTCACATGCAGCCTGTTATCAAAACAACAACACAGGACATTCGAGAAAACACTTGATAAAGAAAAACACAATTCCTTCCATCTATTTAAGAGGAAATGGATGTTCAATTAAAGAAATATTATTTCAGCTATAATTTAAGATCTCTCAATATGATATTCTGTTCAATTGAAAGGAACTGAGAGAGCACCTATCATCTTCGCATCGAAATAAGCTTTCTTCATATTGGTTCTTGCGCATGTGCTTGAATGAATAATCCTCACTTCCAGAAGTCACTGATACCCAAACATCATTCAGTACTGATGCACCAAGTTCAGTCCTGTGGCTTGAAGGAGGGATTGGATACTGGCAACCAACAGAGTAATAAAATAAGACAGGCAAAGAGACATAGTTTTACAAGAAAGGAACAAGGGTGGAACAATATTTACATTTTTGGCAGAAGACGGTAACTAGGAGTACATCGCTGACAGTTTGAGAGATCAAGCTCCGAAATTGGTTTCCAAAATTATATTTTTCTTTGTTTGAGTACAAATGAGTCTTATGAGATGCCATGTCTTTAGAATTGAAGGCAGCACCTTTATCAAGTCTTTCCCTTTCTTTATCTCTTTCCCTTTCATGGTCTCTCTCCCTCTCATCCCTTTCGCGTTCCCTGTCTTTATCCTCTACCTTAGCTGGTCTAGCCACATGTCCTTCGTTCCTCAAGGATGCTGCCAGTATAAAACAACACAATCATATTTTATAAACTTGAAGTACAAAATATTAGATAAAACACACTAACGTCATCGATCATATAAGGTCATAGACAAATTATGGAAAAGAGGTAACTGATTTCATCTGGAAGTACAGAAAAATGAAGAACAAGAATAACATTTTCACATACTTTTATTGAACACGCCTGCAAGAAATCCATCTGCAGAAAAGGTCTCACACTTAGAAACTACACCCACGGACTTAAAACTTCGCAAAATAGCCATCAAGAAAAAGAAATAAAAACATTTCTGGATCCCCCTAACTGTAAAAATATATAGGCTTACCTATGTTCTCACAATGAGCCAAAAATTCATTGAAACCATCCATAAGATCTGGATACTTTTCAAGGATATCGCTCACCTAAAAATGACAGCAGACAAAAGCTTTCAGAAGGAAATGAGAGCGGCAATGAAAGTAGAATAAAAAAGGCATATTCTTATGAGTAGTAAAACTTGTGGTGCCTGGACACTCATGATAATATGATAAGCAAAAAGAAAACAAGAAAATAACTACATATAAGTTCAACAGGTAGACAACATAGATATATGCAATATCCTGAAGGCACAAATTGATGACTGCAGTTCATTAAATGACAAATTATGATACATGAACAGATTGATTTTTACTCAAAACCATAGAATTTGATGGCTAAAGACTTCGTTGAAGACTTCTCAACCCACGCTTTTGCCCCATAGCCAACTCCAATTAAATAAGAAAAGATTGGGTGATAACAATTAAAATCTTACAATTTCTAATATGTTCATAGTAATTGTACTAGCACGTGCCATGCATACTGCTGAACCAAGTGGGAGAGTTGATAGGTAGCTGTAACTCTATCAACCAAGAGGTACGTGTGATTGAATCAAGATGTGCACATGCTTCAATATTAATGGATTTTGAGTGCAAATGAAATGATCTCCAGAAAGATGGAATAACTGATGAATAGTTCTGGTTGCATTATTATCATGCACTGCAACTTGACCTAGAGTCATCCATCAATTAGACATCAATCATAGACCTTTCCTATTTTAAAAATCTAAAAGGTGAATTATAAGCAGACCAATTCGGGCTAAAGTCGGTCACCTCCAATTCAAGACTTCTTTACAAAGTTCACCTGCATCATAATGTCAACCCCGCTGATTCAAAAGTTGGTTCTGTTATCTGCGTTGGCAAGGATTCCTTCATATCTAAGACTTCAATCTCAAAACCCTTGATACATTCACTTTCATCATCACATGGAAAAGTGATGCAGCTGCCCCAACCAAACACCAATGATACAAGTGAAACAATGCCAGATAATACAAGGCTTCCAGTGCTCGTGCACAATGATGTTGGTGATGACAAAAGGAGTTGAAAGTGGCAACTGGAAGTAATGCTAAAGAATATTAAGTTCAAATCATGCAAATAACAGCAAAATTACAAAGGTGAATATGGTGATGTGTCAATAGCAATAAGATGGGGAAGCATGGCCCAGTTTTGTAAGGAATTAGAACTAGCAGAATGAGAACAGCAAAGGTAAGGATTGTGGTGGCAAAAACAGTGCATAATGATTGTGATAATGAAAGTTAGAATGATACAGTAAGGGAAGCAAAAAATGGCAATGCAATCATAGACCAATGAATCCGAGTTAAGTAATAAATCAGAAACTTGATCAAAATGTTTATTTGGTATAACACCAAATCGAGGCAAACAGACCACATAATAAGAAAAAAACAGTTTAGATAAGGAGACTGTCAAGTTGATGCATTGCCTGTTTGACAGTCAAAAGACCTTTGATCATTCACATTAAGTAAAACAAGTATTATTGGCCACTAATAAAGCACAAGAACTCTTAGAATAACAAAAACAGTTCTTTTAATTCAATGGAATATACTTTTTGAGTTTCCCACTGCTTATGTTTTCACATTACTATCAGGCAGATGTGTCACCATCTGAATTAATCATTTAACTTTTAAGTGGGTCACGTAAAACCTGTGGTTTGTGTGAATTGGTAATCAGCATCGTGTCTAAAAGGTCATATATCAATGATGTGTACATTAGGAATTTTGAAGTCATTAAATTGGTCTTCAAGAATTGGTTTTGAAGCTTTCTTTTTTTTCAAGAACTTCTATTAATCCTTTAAATTGGCCAAATATAACTAAGTCCTAACTTTACACGCCTTAAACATAACTGGTCTCTGGAAATTACCCAAAAGCAGCAACTAGAAAACTATTAAAACTTCAAAAGTAAAAAATAAAAAGTACAGGTTATTAAGACATAAAAAGTAGGCTGTAAGTGATGCAAGAAAACAAGCATGGAAAAATCCAAGTAATTTATCAAGAGTCTAAAAAAAAATCCACTGTTTCTATGGAAATTTAATGATCAGAATTTTACCAGGTTCTTCAGTTCGGTTCTGGTAATAATTTCCTTGCTATATATATGAAGGCATTTCAAGAATTCCTGGTATGTTTCAGGGTGCAACTTCTCCTTGACTCTCTCGCAGAAATTAAATTCTTGAGTGTACACACCTGCCAAAGATAATATAGATTCAGTATATATATGCATATGAGCATTGCAAGATACAAATCTCAGAGCCTTTACTCAGGGGGAAAGTCTTTCAATAAACAAAACAAGGAAAACAGATGCATGGATGTTCTCATAGACCCACCAAACCCACGCTAGTATCTAGTCACACTAAAGAATCATTTGAACACGATCTGAATCATATTTTCAACAAGCAGCACCAATCTCTCAATAAAGAAGACAGAGCAATGGAACATCCATAAGAAATATAAAATAATGACTCCAATCATATAAGCAATATAGATGCATATTGAATATGTAAGAAGTTGAACAATTCATAGTTGATTCAATTTTCTAGTACATATCAGTCCTCCCTGATAGGCACTTATCTGCTAAATCTCCTACAGACTTTTTGGCCAGAAGGACATCCTCTCAAGAACAATCAAAAAGCAGAATCCATTTGCAAGGTCCGATATTGATGGAATAGGGCTTCTTCTTAAACAAGAAGAAACCATGTAGACAAGACTAACCATATTATCGATGTCATTCTTCCACTAAAAGCGCTTTCAGCATTCAAGATCACAATTCAATAGGCAATGCAGGGTTTGAATCATAGCATTTTAAATATGATCACATTCTAGAGATGATCAAGATTTTTATCATCCACAAAGCATTCACGGCATCATTTACAACAGTGGTGACCACACAATAGTCCTTAGCAACCTTTTAGGTACTTTGACCAGCTAGAATACATACAGAAATAACAAAAATATGTTCCAGTACAAACATAACCTCAACGTATTCCAGAAAGTTAAGATAATGGTTCAGAAGATTTTGTGAAAATCAACAGCACCGTCAGGGATCAGCTCTTTTAGAGATTCATCTCATATCAGGGGTAGGGGAAAAGCAATGACAATGAGAACAGTTGTGTTCTCAGTTTTGTATCTAATAATTACCAAAAACAGCCAATCTAAAGAGCATAAGGACCCCAAACACCTAGAAAGCAGGGCTTCCAAAGCTGCAGTGCACCGTCCAAGTCTAAGCAATGAAGATGTTAAAGAATGCATCAACCAGGAGTTAGAATCTTGATACAATGTAACATTTAAAAATGTAAACAAGCACGGAAGAAAATGGTGGGACCTGGTGCCAAGGAACAAGGGCAAATAGACACAGAGGAAAAGAATATCAAACAATAGTCTACATCAGCCAGAAATACAGTTTAATCAAAATAAAAATAACTCTGATTGCCAGAAAAAAAATACTGCTGGACTTACTCTTCAAGGCATTCTTATCATCAAAAGATGAAGCTGAAATGTTATACATTCCAAAATTTTCAGCACTATCCCCACCTTGGTGCAAGAGCTCACCAACAGAGTCATCTACCCTTCTACTAGAAGGTTTCCGTCTGCGCTGTCCATTGTCCAAATCTCTGCTGTCATGCTCTAAATCCTTATCATCCCGCTCACGATCTCTTCTGTCTCTATCTTCTTTCCTATCTTTTTCCTTTTCAGCACGTCTTCTTTGCCTCTCATGCTCTGGATCAGGACGGTCAACGCTGAGGTCGCGATCAGCATGTGAGTTATAAGTTCTTTCCCTCTGCAAACTCATTATATGGCAATAAGTAAGCTCCCAGCAGGTTAGTCAAGTCAGACATACAGGCATAAGTACAAGACAGCCTTGGAGAGACTAAATAAATATTCGATATATCATCTTCCTTAAATGATTTAGGATTTCAACAAAAAAAAAAAAAGATTTAGGATTCAATGAGAGAATTTGGCAGTTCATAAGTACAAGAATTTTTTCCATATCAAAACCAACCTATTCCTGATTCTAGTGGACTGGAATAATTCAATTGTAACCACATAATCTAAAAACAAAATCCCTAAGATATACCTTATCCCCATGAACATGCCTCATTGTGGGCATCACAGAGCTCCTTTCATCCCGACGTATAAAGGCTCTACCAAATGGTGCATGTTGTGGAGCCATTGTCGCTGAGGCATCGGGCAGGAAGTGTGTGAATTCCTCCAGTAGATCATGATGATTCTGAAAAAGAGCTGCTACCTGCAAAAAACAGCAGAATCAAGATTGTATGAATCACAAAACTCTGTCACTTCAAAGCATAGCATGAAATGAAAAGGAAATACCTCTTGGTAGACATCATGGATGGGTTTGTTCTCCCTCCTGTACATATTCAGAATATCTAAGAAAGACTTGTAAACATGTTCATCATCCTGGAAACGATTCTGTAGAGATAAAAAGTGATGTATCAAGAGAGAGCCCTAGAAATTATTGCAGGCAAGAAATAAATACACAATCTGTTTATCATATTTATACCTTTATTTTGTTTACAAAACTAATGGCCTCTTCAAATTCAACAGGCCTCTTTTCCTCAGGAAGCTTGATCTCATACCCCTTTGGTAAGAAGGTGTTAAAGCCTAAGATCAAGTCACGATGCCCCTTAAACAGTTCCTTCACCCTCATAATAACCCCGTTGGTATCAATCCTGTCACGATTGCATAAGGAGAGCACAGAGGACGAAAATCCATTAAACGTAAAGACCCATTGAGCTGACAAAACGACAAATTAAAAAAGCAGCAGAAGGCTACAAGAGTTGAACCTTTGGCTCTTAAAGTCCTTCATGACTTCAAGAAATTCATCATATTTTTCCCTTTTGTCCTGAAATATATCCTTCACGGCCTTCAAATAGGCTAGGGCATCGTTTGTCGTTAGTTTCGGAGCACCACCAGCGGCCGGCGCCGGCGCCATGTGGGTTTGCCCAGACCTTCAACAAGACCGCCAAAATCAATTGAATCCCAGCAGATCGCAACCCATGTCATAACTTTTTCTTACACTAAGCAAAACTCAACTCAAAGAACAAAAGCAAATATCTTTTTCAGAAAAAAAAGGAATGATACCTTTCTCCCCCCCCCCATATAATTCTTCTTACAAGAAAAGATAATCCCAAAGAAAATTCGAACTTTCTGAAATCATTCATCGGGAAAAAAAAAACAACTCGATTGTATATTATTTGAGGTTCAGAAATATCACGTTTATCTCAAGAACAAAAGCGCGTACACGGAATAAAATCGAATCTTTCTGCATACCCACTTCTTTATCAGGGCAAAAAAAGTATTAAAAACCGAAAACTCTCACAAAATCAAATGAATCGGGAAAAACTTCGCATTTGTCGACCGTTCTAGCACTACTCGCAGCAATAAGAACACCCATATAAAGAACAACTAAGACAGAGCTCGAGGAGGAAAGAGAACCTGACCGGAAGAAGGAAATCTCAAGGAGGAAAAAAAACTCACGGATCCGCTCGAGATATGTTGGGCCGCTTGAGCTGGGAACCCATGAACGCCTCCTCCCGCGCCCTTTTCATATACCCATCGAACGAAGGGGAGGAGAAACCAAAAATTTCCACCAAACCCCTTTCTTCTTCCTCTCCTCCCAAAAACTGACGATTAGAAGCAGGGATTGAGGCCTAATCCTTGATCTCCACCCTCTCCTCGCTTTCCACCTTCGACAGCCCGGCGGCGGACCGATCTAGTGGCAAGAATTCGCCCAGATCGAGGGCTACGAGATGCCGGTAGCTTGCGAGCAAAGCCAAGAACGAGAAAGAGAGAGGGAGAGGGAAGAGAGAAGCGAAAGAGAGGAGAGGAGGGGGGAGGGGGAGGGGACGGGGGAGGAATCGGCTCTTCCCTGTTCGTCTATATGACGCCAAACTGTGGAGAGGACGGGGGAAGAACGAATGAATGCTTGATTAAAAGGGACTTGAGGTGGTGAGAGGTGCCCTGTATATACCGGGGAAGTTACTGAAACCTCCCGGGCGATCGTCCACCAAATCACAGCCGCCGGATCGGTGGATCCATCTTTGATCCAGTCGATGGTGATCCCCTCCCCGCTCCATCAGACGGCCCATGATGAACCGCGTACCGACCGTATGATTTGTGATGGTGTCTTGGTCGGACGGCGGATATTTCATCCTTTCTAGGGTGCAGGGCGATTCCGAGTCGGAACAGGATTGGGGATCTGGGGAAGGTGAGGTTACCGCCCGCTTTCCCATTTTACTGGTTTGATCTGGTTACCCAAGGAGGTCGCCTGGCTCAAACGGGATGGACTGGATTATGCGACTTCGGAGCTTTCATACCGGGTTGCTACTAGGGGTGAGGAGTGGATCGCTAACCGAGATTCGAAGACTCTCTCTCTTTGGGTTCATTGGATTTTGATTTCTTATTTTTGTGTTTATTAGATTGTGTGTAATTTTAATGATGCATGGATGGCCAGTTCAGGTGTATGCATATAATCTAAGAATGATTCTAGGGTTTTATCAAGCTTAGCTTAGATTTGTCCATGATCTGTTTTGCTAGATGCAATTTTTGTCATCGACGGGAGATTACAGTTAGATCAATGGACTGAAACAAAACTTATCTTGATTATGTTTTTCAGCTACCAGACTACCGATCATTTTTATGTACCCTAAATATGCAAGTAATAATATGTGCTTGTCAATAGCAATATTAAAAAGTGCAACGTCTTAGGTTATTCACTGTGAATGCACTATTTAGTAAATTATAACTAAATTTCAATTAGATTTTAAGTAGAATTGTTTCGTTCAGCAAATCAAAGTAAAAAAAAAAAAAAAATTGAGTTCTTGAAGACGATGCCTACCATAATAGTGTTAAAAGCACAATATCGATGTAATTTTTGAAAAACATACTTTGAATGTTAGTTAAATTTTAAATAATATATTTTTTTAATTAATCATAATAAAAAATGATAGAGCTTTTAGAGATAAGTAGCTTAAAAAACTTCATAATCGAAATCGCAAGATCTATGCTAAAGATAATAACATGATGATTTTGAAATATACGACTTGATAATAAAAATGTTCTAAAATGATCACTATCATCATATTGTGCTTTTAAAATTGAGTTCTTGAAGACGATGCCTACCATAATAGTGTTAAAAGTACAATGTCGATGTAATTTTTGAAAAACATACTTTGAATGTTAGTTAAATTTTAAATAATATATTTTTTTAATTAATCATAATAAAAAATGATAGAGCTTTTAGAGATAAGTAGCTTAAATAACTTCATAATCGAAATCGCAAGATCTATGCTAAAGATAATAACATGATGATTTAGAAATATATGACTTGATAATAAAAAAGTTCTAAAATGATCACTATCATCACAGTCTTTGTAATCACAATTAATATATATATATATATATATATATATATATATATATTTCACTATCATTTTTAAAATTATTTAACCGCTAAGGTGGTAGCCCGGTTGGTAGAGGCCTTATCTCAGTACCAACAGATCATGATGATAGTTGATGTGAGTGAGAGGTAGGATCTCTCCCTTTGTCCTCGTTTTACTAGCCGGTATCTAATGATGTCAGGTTGACGTACTCACCATTAGGTGGGGAGAGACTGCGAAAATCTAAATATCTCGAATCGAACATTACCCGGCGGGCTGGGAGCCTGCGGGGATAGCTATACCAGGATTTATCTCCCCTATCCTTTTTGCCTTATCAAAAAAAAAAAAAATCATCATTTTCATCTCTATCATCATTTATGTGCAAAGAAGTTAATATAATCAAGAAATCATAACCGATCAAATAGTTTTATGAATCATGAATTATGTATTGTATTCTAATTTTTTTGATATTATCATACATCCCAAAGCTCAATCTTTATAGCATTCAAAATAAATAAAACATAAAAATTGATAGATTTTTTGACTGGATATACCATTCTTCTTTGTGTAAAATATATATTTAATAATTTATGCAGCATGGAAGTGTATTGTTATAGTATAAAATAAGTATATACACTTGAAAATATAAACTAAATAGTTGTAAATCAATTATCAAATGTGTCTTATATGAAAGAGGGTTGGAGATGGATTACATGAAGTTATATCTACAATGAATTACTTAAAAGAAAAAAAAATGTCTATTCATTGAAAACTAACCTAATTAACCTTACAACTTAGCTATAATAAAAGTAACAAGTAGGTATATTCAAATTAAATCGTTAGAATATAAACAATTACTTACAAATATAAATAGGTGCTGCCTCTTTACTATTAACAACTATAAAAATTGAAATGAGGCATTGTCCTTTAATATTAAACCTTGATATCTAATAATGTATGATGCACATGTGAAACAATCTTGCGAGAAAAATCTTAAGATTCATTCTATTTTTTCTATATACTTATTTGATGTACATGATGGTTTTAATATATATCATACCATGAAAAACAAAATGATTCCTAATATTGTATTTCTTGGACTTGACCATATTTCTCGTATTTCTGTGAAAAATTTCTTAATGAATTTTGGTTGCATGTCAAAAATATAATATTTTGTTCTCATATTTTTTTGTACTTGAATAAAAATTTGTTTGAGGTATATCGATAAATGGTCACTACTTTATAATGTTTATTTGAATGTTGTATAATATGCTAACAATAAGAACCAAAGACACAAAAGACATACCATTCAAGAATCTTCTATGAAAGTGATATAAAGAAACCTAATTTATTAATCTCAAAAATTCCATTTTCAATGTTTCTACATTATAATTTTGCCATATTTTTCAAACCTTGAATAGTGAGGGTTCAATAAAGTATGCAACAAAAACAAAAATTAAGGTGCTGATTTTCTTTTGTTATATAATGAAATATCATATATCTTATAATATGTCATCAAAATAAAAGTATTATTGAAAAATTTTACTAACCTCAAAATAATGTTCTAGTATCCATGTCTACTTAATAAATCTCAAAAGGAAGATATTGCATGGCTTGATGGAGCTTAATAATATGTTAATATAGATGAAAAGTATTAGTAAATGTAGAAGGTAAACATAAACAAGCTATAAAATAAAATATATTACAAACAATATAACAACCTTGTAGAATTAATATCACAATTTTGTTGCCAGTGTTTTGTATTTTACAATACTAGTTAAAATGAGTAATTTTATTTATATAAAATATTTGGTATTGATGTTACATTGGATAAAGCTGCATTCTTTTTGTCTTGATAAATAATAAGCATAAACCATCTAAGAGAATATACACCACTTGCTAATCCTAAAGTTGGAGAAAATGCTTATCACATAATTAACTAGCTTAGTTGGTGGATGCATATTTATATTTAAGAAAACAATTATAATTAAATGTTATTTAATAAGCCTCCATATAAATTAATTAATTAGTTAAATTTTTTTTGTTATACATAATATAGAATAAAGCAAATTGATTGAAGGACTTTCTAAGATTTTTTTAAAGATATATCCAAAACTCATCTAGAGATTTTAGTTTTCTTAATGTACTTTGTATCAAGATATCTATCTAGTAACATTAAAAAAAAAAAAAAAAAAAAAAGGAAAGAAAGAAGAGGTAACTATAAGGATATCTATGCATAATTGTCAATTTATGAAGTTACTATTGATTAGGATAATAATAAAAATTCTATATTACTAAAGGAAGTTATTGATAGCATTTGTTTATTTTCAAGCTTCATACAATACTAGAATTTATCAAGTAATGAGAGCACGGGTATTTGCTCTTTTGAAATACTGTACTTTGGCTTTCACATATATTTTAGTGGGTGAAAAAATCCTTCACATTTTATATGAATTTACAAATACTTTCATTGATGCATGTCTAATTATTGTAATATCAATCTTATGTTTTACACATTAATTACAAGGTGACTTATTTCATTCCGATTGGGGTTAGATCTAGTCGGCGGTGCCTACATAGCAAATGATATGGTGGGAATTAACTCTGACATAAACTTGCTTATTTGACATAAAAGTTATCTCCATAAAAGCAAGGTTTAGGAATTTAGAGAAGGGAAAGAAATGCCATGAACTCGACAAAGGCAAGCAAGGCTGTCATTTATAATGATGGAGGGGTTTGGAGGTGGCAGTAGCTCAAATTGCTAACATAGTGAAAGAGATTGTAGAGACAAGGTTTAGTCTTAGGGAGAAGGAAAAGAAATGTCATGAAGACAAGGACGAACAAGACGGCCATTCATAGTAAGGGAAGAGAGGTTTGGATTGGGAGGGAGGAGAGAGGATGATAGGACTTTTAACAAGTAAGGAAGAAGGCGATGATAATAGTCTTGCAAGGGTTAAGCAAGTGAGGTCTTATTTCTGTTGCTTTTGTCATATCCTTGCTCATGCTTACCTTCACCATGCTATCCACTATATCACTCTCGGTAATGACCACCCCCTCTCCATCCGTGGCCAATCACTCTCGGTAATGCTATCCACTATATCACTCTCGGTAGTTAGCATCCATGGTAGTGGAGGCATCCCCTACCCATATGGCATAGGTTGAGATAAGGTTAGGTGGGCCAACCACCAGCAACGACATGATGTTTATGGAGTGGCCTGTGGGAGGGGGAGGGGGTTGCTGGTGGAAGGGTGGATAACGAGGGATGTATGATGTTAGATATCAGGGAGGATTGTTTAATTGATGTCAGAGAACATCTCCTTCCATGTTAGATAACTAAATCCATGACAACCCCTGAGTCCACGTTAGAGTTAAGTCCCTTCACAACTCCTCATCCGTGGCCAATCCCTTGCCCCCAAATCCTCCATTAATGTCTCGGTATCTAGATCTCTGACCCCTCCCTCCTTTGTATTGTTTAAAATTACAAGTGCACCCTTCATTTTGATGCCCATTAGCTTCCTTACTCCCACCTCTATCATTTCAACTGCATTATTCCCTTGCACTCCCTTCACAACTCTTGCCCCGTTTGCTACTTCCACATCCTCAACAATGACTCCTTTGCTAGCCACCATAGGCCACCATCGGTCCCACATGTTGGTATGGTTCAAAAGTTTCTTTGATGATGACTATAAGGATGATGGAGCGAATCCTAGCCCTTCATACTGCACTCCAGCATATCAAGAAGAGGTATAATCTGGTGCCATTGAAGTGGTAGTTAGCATCCATGGTAGTGGAGGCATCCCCCACCCATATGGCATAGGTTGAGATAAGGTTAGGTGGGCCAACCACCAGCAACGACATGATGTTTATGGAGTGGCCTGTGGGAGGGGGAGGGGGTTGCTGGTGGAAGGGTGGATAACGAGGATGTATGATGTTAGATATCAGGGAGGATTTATTTAATTGATGTCAGAGAAACATCTCCTTCCATGTTAGATAACTAAATCCATGACAAACCCCTGAGTCCACGTTAGAGTTAAGTCCCTTCACAACTCCTCATCCGTGGCCAATCCCTTGCCCCCAAATCCTCAATTAATGCCTCGGTATCTAGATCTCTGACCCCTCCTTCCTTTGTATTGTTTAAAATTACAAGTGCACCCTTCATTTTGATGCCCATTAGCTTCCTTACTCCCACCTCTATCATTTCAACTGCATTATTCCCTTGCACTCCCTTCACAACTCTTGCCCCGTTTGCTACTTCCACATCCTCAACAATGACTCCTTTGCTAGCCACCATAGGCCACCATCGGTCCCACATGTTGGTATGGTTCAAAAGTTTCTTTGATGATGACTATAAGGATGATGGAGCGAATCCTAGCCCTTCATACTGCACTCCAGCATATCAAGAAGAGGTATAATCTGGTGCCATTGAAGTGGTAGTTAGCATCCATGGTAGTGGAGGCATCCCCCACCCATATGGCATAGGTTGAGATAAGGTTAGGTGGGCCAACCACCAGCAACGACATGATGTTTATGGAGTGGCCTGTGGGAGGGGGAGGGGGTTGCTGGTGGAAGGGTGGATAACGAGGGATGTATGATGTTAGATATCAGGGAGGATTTGTTTAATTGATGTCAGAGAAACATCTCCTTCCATGTTAGATAACTAAATCCATGACAAACCCCTGAGTCCACGTTAGAGTTAAGTCCCTCTACATAACTTGCCATGTAGGTACCATCAACTGGCTCTAACCTTGAGTAGGAGGGATGGGTTACAATGCAACAATGTATAAAATATGAGAAATTCACAAATTCATATAAAATGTAGTTTTTTAACCCTTATTTATTTGTAAAAGAGCTAGTCATATTAAATCTTATTATGAATTTGAGCTAGTCTCGACACAATTTATGTTGAAACTACTTCAAACAAAAATATACACAATTTATTTGAAATATCGGTCACATATTTTTTTTGTCATGGTCAAGGAATTATAGCTTGGCCTGTGAGATATTATCTGCTTTGGCCTATGGGCCTCACAGTTTTGTTGCATCATAGTCGCCGGTTTATTATAATCGAAGATTCGAGACCTGTATAGGCCATTAATATTGTGGCCAAGGGTTCATAGCTTGGCATGTAAGATATATTTGCTCTGGTTCATGGGCCTCGCATTTTTGCCATCTTGAATTCCAATCCAAAAGATGCCTTACGTGGGAACCCTTCCTATATAAGCTAGAGTTCTCCTTAACTCATAACTAATACGTGACTAATGGTTCCCTCTCACCATAATAGTATTCATTCTAATAATACTCCTAAAAAAGGTATTCATTCTAATAATACTCCCACTAAAGTTTGTAAGAGATTATAATGTAATATTTATGTTAGACAACAGGACATTTGTAATAATGCATCTAATAATAATTTCAAACTAGTTCCACATGCAGATTGCCCGATTAATTCAAACTACAGCTTTAAAATACAGGAATAATTTTATATATACAAGGTGTCAAATGCAAAATATTTTAAACTAGTCATGATATTCAAAGAGGGAAAGAGCTCCTTGTTAGAGATAACAAGGAGTTTTGTCTGATAAAGCTTTGCCCAGCGTGGGGTAGGTTAAGAGGAAGAGAAGTGGAGAAGATCTGAGAATACTTGAGTCCCCGATGACATCAAGGGTGTGGCAATTCAAATGGAGGAGAGAGAGAGCTACTTGGGATGCCTTAGTGAAGGGACAAAAATTGAAGATGGTAATGGTGGTAGAAGAATAGAAAGTGGTAATTAGGCCCAATGGGAAATGCTTGGAGTTCTTAAATCTCTTATAGGTCAATAGACTTGGCCGGTAGGATTAAGATCCAATGGTTAATATGTTTAATTATCGAATCAAGATAATACACTGGCTAGTCATCTAATATTATCGCTAATATTTTTTAATATTATATAAATAATTATTTTATAATAATATATAGTATCATATATAAATACAAAATTATTTTTAGCATATCAAGCTGAAACTAAACAAGTTGGATTCAGCTAAATCTCAGCTCCTTCACTGACTGTGTGAACCAAACCTGAGCTGAATTCAAGGCAAACAAAAATTGGCTTGCAAGCAAATTATTTATTTGCCAACTCTAAGGTAGATGAGCAAGAGAGGCAACAAGTGGTAAAGGAAGTTTTAGGAGGGAAGAGGAAGAGAGCATGGTGAGAAAGTGGAATATTCAAGTCATGAAGTTCTTTATATAAGTTGAATGCATAGATAATATTAGATGAATTAATCATTCACAATTTATCTTAATGCTCAATCTTTTGGTTTACTCCATATATACACATGTATGCCGTTTTCATTTTCCACACAAAACTTGTATGGTTTAATTATGACTTAAATATGACTTAATGCAGGCCCTGGTCTGTGGTTGTCTACTTCCATTCCTGGACAACTGGTAAATAAGAAAGAAGCTTTAAGAGAAGTAGTAAAATGCAGCAGATAAAAAGCTCACTTATAAAAGGAGTCAAATAGACTCCAATTGTTAGGAAAAATGGTGATACTCATTATTATCCGGAGTTGGATGATCAGATGATTTATTAGCTACTTTGTTTTTTCTTTCCATTTGTGCTAGTGTATCTATGGACCTATCCTTTTTTTCCTATAATAAATGTTGAAAAAGTAACATTTCTACTTGCTCCAATCTCTGAATTTTTCGTTCGATAAATGCGCAACTTGTTGGCAGTTTATAAGTTGATTATCTTAACAAATTCTCATGATACAATCTTCCAGGCAATGACTATGTAATTGAATGAGTTTAGACAATAAGCTTGAAGTCAAGCTATTGTTCTAGTATTGTACGTGAGTGTATTGTCATATGAAACTTTGGTGCTTCTTCATTTCTTTCTGATATGGGTACTACGCTGACGTGGCGCACGTGCCAGATCCAGCCGGACATGATCAGTATCATGTATTTTTTTTAAAAAAAAGGTCCCCCGTTTGGGGAGAAGTTCTCCTGCTCCTTCGCCAGGTGGCGCTCGGAGATGGATCCACCTCGGCCGAAGTCGAGCACCTCTCTGTCGCTCTGCCAGGTATCCATCCAGGAGGGGTCCACCTCGGCCGAAGCTGCCGGCCCCTTGCTCCCTCACCAGGTGGCACCCGGAGACGGGTTCACCTCCGCCGAGGTCGAGCTGGGCCCTCCTGCTCCCTCGCCAGGTGGCGCCCGGAGACGGGTCCACCTCGATCGAAGTCGAGCACCTCTCTGCCACTCCGCTAGGTGTCCCCAGGAGGGGTCCACCTCGGCCGAAGCTGGCGGCCCTTGCTCCCTCGCCAGGTGGCACTCGGAGACGGGTCCACCTCCGCCGAGGTCGAGCCGGGCCCTCCTGCTCCCTCGCCAGGTGGCGCCCGGAGATGGGTCCACATCGGCCGAAGTCGAGCACCTCTCTGCCGCTCCGCCAGGTGTCCACCCAGGAGGGGTCCACCTCGATCGAGGCTGGCGGCCCCTTGCTCCCTCGCCAGGTGGCACCTGGAGACGGGTCCACCTCCGTCGAGGTCGAGCCGGGCCCACCTGCTCCTTCGCCAGGTGGCGCCCGGAGACGGGTCCACCTCGGTCGAAGTCGAGCACCTCTCTGCCGCTCTGCCAAGTGTCCACCCAGGAGGGGTCCACCTCGGCCGGAGCTGCCGGCCCCTTGCTCCCTTGCTAGGTGGCACCCGGAGACGGGTCCACCTCCGTCGAGGTTGAGCCGGGCCATCCTGCTCCCTCGCCAGGTGGCGCCCGAAGACGGGTCCACCTCGGCCGAAGTCGAGCACCTCTCTGCCGCTCCGCCAGGTGTCCACCCAGGAGGGGTCCACCTCGGCCGAAGCTGGCGGCCCCTTGCTCCCTCTCCAGGTGGCACCTGGAGACGGGTCCACCTCCGTCGAGGTCGAGCCGGGCCCTCCTGCTCCTTCGCCATGTGGCGCCCGGAGACGGGTCCACCTCGGCCGAAGTCGAGCACCTCTCTGCCGCTCTGCCAGGTGTCCACCCAGGAGGGGTCCACCTCGGCCGGAGCTGCCGGCCCCTTGCTCCCTCACTAGGTGGCACCCGGAGATGGGTCCACCTCCGTCGAGGTCGAGCCGGGCCGTCCTGCTCCCTCGCCAGGTGGCGCCCGGAGACGGTCTACCTCAGCCGAAGTCGAGCACCTCTCTGCCGCTCCGCCAGGTGTCCACCTCGGCCGGCCGAAGCTGTCGGCCCCTTGCTCCCTCGCTAGGTGGCACCCGGAGATGGGTCCACCTCCGCCAAGGTTGAGCTGGGCCCTCCTGCTCCCTCGCCAGGTGGCGCCCGGAGACGGGTCCACCTCGACCGAAGTCGAGCACCTCTCTGCCGCTCCGCCAGGTGTCCACCCAGGAGGGGTCCACCTCGGCCGAAGCTGGCGGCCCCTTGCTCCCTCGCCAGGTGGCACCCGGAGACGGGTCCAACTCCGCCGAGGTCGAGCCGGGCCCTCCTGCTCCTTCGCCAGGAGGCGTCCGGAGACGGGTCCACCTCGGCCGAAGTCGAGCACCTCTCTGCCGCTCTGCCAGGTGTCCACCCAGGAGGGGTCCACCTTGGTCGAAGCTGCCGGCCCCTTGCTCCCTCGCTAGGTGGCACCCGGAGATGGATCCACCTCCGCCGAGGTCGAGCCGGGCCCTCCTGCTCCCTCGCCAGGTGGCGCCCGGAGACGGGTCCACCTCGGCCAAAGTCGAGCACCTTTCTGCCGCTCTGCCAGGTGTCCACCCAGGAGGGGTCCACCTCGGTCGAAGCTGGCGGCCCCTCGCTCCCTTGCCAGGTGGCACCCGGAGACGGGTCCACCTCCGCCGAGGTCAAGCCGGGCCCTCCTGCTCCTTCGCCAGGTGGCGCCCGGAGACGGATCCATCTCGGCTGAAGTCGGGCACCTCTCTGCCACTCTGCCAGGTGTCCACCCAGGAGGGTCCACCTCGGCCGAGGTTGGCGGCCCCTCGCTCCCTTGCCAGGAGGCGCCCAGAGACGGGTCCACCTCTGCAGAGGTCGAGCCAGGCCTTCCAGCTCCTTCGCCAGGTGGCACCAGTAGACGGGTCCACCGTGGCCGAAGTCAAGCCTTTCCCCGCTCCTTCGTCAGGTGGTGCCCCCTGACGGGTCCACCTTGGCCGAGGTCAGCCCTACTCAGCGAAGCCTCCGGGAAGTGGGGGCGCAGGTTTCAAGATCGCCACTCGGGTAGCGCGCGCCGCGCCCGTAGGAGGCGCCAGTACGGTCTGCAGTGACACGCGAAACCTCATTTACACCAGTCGGATGGGCCCCGCAATCGAGAAGCGGAATCCTTGCAGGCAGGAGCCCAAAACGGCTGGGCGCTCATCGTCAACGCCTCAGAGGGAGAGCACCGACACTCGGCCCAAAGATCTTGTTTACTAATCATATCGTCCACATACGCTTCCATGATTTTACCAATATGATCTTCAAAGATCTTGTTTACTAATCTCTGATATGTTGCCCCAGCATTTTTGAGGCTAAAGGGTGTTACCTTGTAGCAGTATTTTTCTCGGTCCATAACAAAGGATGTCTTTTCTTCATCTTCTGGACTCATTTGTATTTGGTTATACCCAGAAAAAGCATCAATGAAACTTAAGAGCTTATGCCTTGCAGTAGCGTTAACAAGTTGATCAATTTTAGGCTAAGGAAAACTATCTTTAGGACATGCCTTATTAAGATCGGTGTAATCAATACATATCCTCCACTTTCCATTGGCTTTCTTCACCATCACTATGTTGGTGAGCCAGTCTAGATAGTAAACTTATCTGATAAATCTAGTATCGAGTAACTTGGCCACTTCCTCATTGATAACCTTTTACCTTTCTGGGATAAAATTTCTCTTCTTCTGACGGACTGGTCGACTTAACGGGTCTACCTTAAGTTCATGTGTGATTACTTCAGGGGAATCCCTGACATATCGATGGCTGACCATGCAAATATATCGGCATTCTTTTACAAGAAGTCGATCAATTCTTTTCTTTGGTCTTCATCAAGTGAGCTTCCAATATGAACCGTCTTAGTCGGATAATCTCTTGCCAAAGGTGCGGGGATGATTCTTTCTATTGGAGTTCCCGTTTCTTCAGTCTGATCATGAGGATCTATTTGTTCTGGAGTTAGTCCGCTGATTGGTTGATGGTTCTGAATCATCAAGCATTGGCGTGCCATCTGTTGATCTCCTCTTACTTCTCCGATCCCATTTTAGGTCGGGAATCGTACGAACAGATGATAAGTAAATACAATGGCTTGAAATTTGTTCAAGGCAGGCTGTCCTAAGATGGCATTATACATGGAAGGCGTTTGAACAACCATAAAGGTAATATGGAGAGTCTTCTATTTTGGTACTGTCCCGAGAGTCACAGGAAGTATTATTTCTCCTTCTACTCTTACAGAATTTTCACCAAATCCAGTTAATAGCACACGAGTTCTCCGTAACTTATCCATAGGTAAATTCATTTTGACAAAAGCATCATAAAGCAAAACCTTAGTGGAACTTTCATTATCAATCAAAATTTGTCGTACATCATAATTTGCAATTATTGTGAAAACCATAATAGGGTCATCATGCGGCATTTGAACTCCTTGTAGATCATCATCAGAAAAGCTAATGCTTCTTCGAAATCTTTTTGAAGTTCTATCATCTTCATGAAGCGATTGGTGGTGAAGCATCCCGACCATACCATCGGTTGGTTGTTGATTGGGGAGCTCCATGCTATCGGTGATCAACCTTGGGGCCGTCGGCCTTGGGGCCGTCGGCCTTGGTGCCATTGCTTCAATCGGATAATTTTGATTATGAACATATTTTCCAAATAACTGCACTTGATCAGATCTTCAATCTCATCTTTTAATTGGATACACTCTTTAGTAGTGTGTCCGTGATCACGGTGAAAGTGACAGTATTTAGCTTTATTGCGCATGGCAGCTGGAGCTTGCATCGGCCTTGGCCTTCGGAGAAAATTTTTTTTTCTATTTTCATAAGAATTTTTTCTCTTGGAAGAGTCAGGGGGTATAGGCATCATACTTATTAACATAGCCTCTGTCGATTAAGTTCTTTGACTTTTGAGTTTGCTGTTGAATCGGTCGATCACCAGGGGATCGAAGTCCATCATTCTTGATATTCTTCTTGTTCGGTGCTGACTTTCTTTCTACCTGTCGTCGGTTCAGGGCTTGTTCTTCGGCCTGAGCATATTTTTGAGCATGGACCAACAATTTAGAGTAACTGACTGGGAATTTCTTATCTAAATAGAATGTGAACCTGGAGGCTCGCAGGCCTTTTTTCATGGCTGACATTACCACATGCTCGTTGAGATCCGGGATCTCCAATGTAGCAGAATTAAATCTAGCTATATAATCTCTCAAAGTCTCTTCTTCTTGTTGTTGAATAAAGAAAAGACTGTTTAATTTCTTGGCTCCTTCGACTTGTTCTGAAATGAGAGATGAACAACTTTTTTAACTGACTGAAAGAATAAATAGTGCTTGGTTGGAGGCTAGAATACCATATCCTTGCTGTCTTTAAGAGTTGCTGGAAAAGCAAGGCAGTGAAGCGCATCCGATACTCCTTGGATTAACATGTGGGCTTTAAAGCTACCTAGATGGTCGAGAGGATCAGCCGATCCATCGTACGGCTCTACTTGAAAAATTTTAAAATAATATGGAATCTTTTCTTCCATTATCTTCCTGGAGAAAGGAGGCTGGATATCACACGTGGGGATTATGTCTTCTGTCTTCCTTTGTTCGTCAAGCCTGGCGACTTGTAATTCCAACCTTTGAAATTTCTTTGCAAAGTGATCAGTTTTTCCTGCATTCGGAGTCAATTGAGCACTTTCAATGATGGATTCGTTGGAAGATATTGAATAGGATCAGGGGCGTTTTCCCTTATCCCATCTTTCTGCATGATTGTGGGATCGGTAATGTAGTTTTATGGGAGAACACCGCCTCGATGAATGCTGATAAGGAGAATGTCGACTTGGACACGGGCATCGACTCACATGAAGAGACATCGTCGGCTGCTCCTTGAAGCAGCGGGTCATTGCTGACCACTTATAGCTATCTCCTGAAGATTTTGGACTGCCGCAGTAAGTACTTCCATTTTATTCAAAAGAATCCCTAGCTGTTCTTGATCCAGGTTCCCAGTAGGAATGACATCCACTCCATCCAGAACAGGATCATTCTCTTTAGGCGAGTGATGAACCTCTTCAGCAAGAAGATTTCGCATTCTGCCTTTCACCATTTTTTTTTCTAGATTTTTGAAAACTCTTTTGTCTTCCCCTTCTTGGCGCGCCAATCTATTGTATCTAGATTGATGTAACGCTCAAGCTTTAACAAGATTATTGATGAGAGCTTCGCCTTACAGATCTAGCTCTTCTCCATTGCTTGATGGGTGCCCTTGTCTACGGGATCGATCTCCTTCCAATCTTGCAAGCAAGTTCACTTACTGGGAGGATTTCGGTGGGGGGACACTCCGATACTTAAGTTAGTCACGGGATCTGGACTAAATAGATAGAATATGAGAGAAAATTGATTTGAGAGAAAATTGATTTGAGAGTGTGCGAGAGTTCCTGCTGGTTGAACTCACTTATTTCCCGGAAGCCCCTTGCTCACCGGTATTTATAGGCTACGATCCTAACCGAATTCAATTAAAAAAGTTGTAAACGGTTAGTTCGTTAGTGGATCATCACATGCACAGAATAATCATCATTAGTTACAGTCCATTTCGTTTATACTTTTTGACCAACTTATCAAATTGGTCAACATAACATCATGGTTGACTTATTAATCAGTCTTAAACATCAGTCGGGTTGTACACTTAAATCAGCCTAAATAACAAACTTCTTCTTGGACATTTGATCGTATTTGTGTCTCTTAAGCATCAATCGATCTTACGCCTCTTGGACGTTAATTGGCTTTGTGCCTCTCGGGCATCGATCGTCTTTATATCTCTTGGACGTCGATTGGCTTCGTGCCTCTTGAAGGCTGATTCATTATTCAATCAACCATATTTATTTCGTTCGATTCAACACAAATAGATCAAGCCTGTCATAACACAACAAGTATAATAATTTTTTTTAAAAAAATCTCTACATCTATTGTACATAACAAAAGCTTACAGTCTAACTCGCTCGTATAAAGTGTCTCAGTTGGTCAACAAGAGGAAGTAAGATTAACATGGCTTCATGACTCCATCCTATCAACCAACATGCATCAAACATGATCAAACCTAATTTTTTTAATATTTATTTTATATTTTTTATTTTACATATCAAGCATTTTTTTTATTTTTTGATGAATTTTAACGTGAAGCATTCATAGAACTACTCCGTGCCTTTCATTGACTCTGGGTCTAGACCATCTAGATCGATGGGCTAGGCTGGACCTGGGCTTGGCCTAAACGTCGGGCAAAAGAGACTTGTTGAGCAATGGATCACGCAGAATTGGATGGACACGTATGAAAGAAGGGTTAAAAGTAGATGAATAGGGTACCCAAAAATGGTGGTCATCTGGATAAATGGACTGGAATCTTCAAAGCACCTAATTTTGTGGAAAATCAAAAAGTTAGAAGCATCAATTTCTTTAATTCGTAATGTTCCTTATTTCTTGTAATCGAAAAAAAAGAAGAAGGGTTGATTCATATATTTCGATCCAAAATTGTCTATTGAAAGGTATAAATTTGTGTGATGCCATTTTACATGTTCAATCCTATTTAAGCTTATTCCAGTCTACACCTATGAAGCATGACACAAATTATACCAATATATGGTCGTAACTATAAAAAATTTTGACTTTTTTCGGAATTGTGTGCGGACGATAAATTATGAAGCCCCACCTTATGTTTGCCCACAGATTAAGGAGCTGACCGGTTGGAGATACTGGACTGAGGTGAATTTGGATTATGAAATGGATTTGTGGCCGCATCCAGGCAAAAGTCAATGATACCATCACACAAGGATAATATGATTAATTTCAGTTAAAACAATGCCAAAATCTCCACACGAGTCATCTTTAGTTCATCAAGTAATATTTGATTTGCGATGGAATCAAGATCGGAATGGATTAGAATGGAAATCGAAGTGGCTATATCTCATAATATATTTGATTTGCTATCAAAAAAAATGAAATAGAAGGAAAGAGCAGGGATTCTATTTTGAAAGACCATGACATTTCGATTCTCTTCTAGAATAGAAATGGAAATAAGCCTCTTCTCGATCAAATAATTGGAATGTGAGTTATTTTCCTTTCCATTCTAAGTCCAATTTCTTCCAACCAAAATAAATCATAATAAAATTTATTAATATAGTTTTATTTTGTCAAAGAATGTTTTCGCCATAAAACAGAAATTTTAGAATGGAATGTTTTCGGCATAAAACAGAAATTTTAGAATGGCTGAAAGTACTTATATTTGTTCCTTATCCTTAATCGGGTTTATTCTTATATTCTTGCCCCTATCTAATTCCTCCATTATGGTAACCCAAATGGAAGTATAAAACTATGATCCAAGCAAACAGGTGTCAGGGTCTATGTTTGTTTAGTTTGTCTCGGGATGAATCATTAGATGATCAAAATCAAAGCAGTGCTCGAGTTCACCTTCTCAAGCGTCTTTACTGCAAGTTTTTACCATGAGCTTGATTAGCTCGCTTCTTTGCTCGTAGCACAGATAATCTATAACCAGGAATGTAATAACTACAAACTAATAAATGATAATATCCATTCTCAACCTCAAAATAATGGCTACATCAAATAACATCAAATGTTTGGATCAAATTATTTTCACCTACTAACTTGAAAGTTCATGGGTCGTATTTCTTTTTTTTTTTGTTTTAACATTTTCCTGCGAGAGTTTAACAAACAAATAATTTTCAAATATCTACAGGAATTTAATGATCAATATAACACTATACAGTCTGTTCTGAGACCCGGTCATATTACAGGTTGGACCAAAAAAAAAAAACCAAAGTGACAAAAAACAAAAAAAACTTTTCTAGAAAAAAATTTCCACAGCTGGTACACAAAAAATGAAATATTTTTGCACTGAATAAAAAAAAAAAGTCTCCATGGTGCGATCTCTGTAATCGGTAATAATTTGTGTTCTCTACCGCTCTGATGCGCCAATATCTTGCACAACGTTACAGAAGATCTGATGGATTTTGTTATATCATATGGATTTACTAACATTTCCTCCCCAAAACATCCACATATGTATTCATTTTTGATGGAAAATACATCTACATACGAAGGACCAAGGTGATATCTATCCTCCATGGTTATAATGTTCTCACTCTAATGTTTTTTTTAAGGCCTTGAGGCTCAAGGAAACAGGAAGGACATCGGCTAGACCGGTGCATGTCTGTGTTTATGTGTTTTTTGGCAATAATTCTAGATATTAATGTCTAAAAAAAAGCTATTCCATCAACCTATTATCAAAGGAAATTCAGAACACGAGAACAGTGGACTCTAATATGGTCATCATTAATTAGTTATGTGAGCTTCTCATGTGTAGTACATATTGTAACCTGATCATATGTTCAGGTGTTCAAACAGGGATACTTTTGGACAAACCTCATGACCACCTAACACTTTGTGACAATAGCCAACATTCTAACTGGACGCCTTGGGCTCAGGATACTTCACCTGGAGTAACAGAAGATCCTTCCCTCCACTTGTGTGCTGACATATTAATATCTGCATATCATATTAGCACAGATGTTTCTTCATTTAAAATATCATAGCACGCACGACAGAAGCCCAGCATATCCACTATATCAACAAAGTGCACGCAAGGTTATAAACCAATGCTTAGATAAAGCAATGATCTGGAGCTTAACTCGATCCTCCCCCATTTGCCATTCCACATTGCACACAGATTGGATGATCTGATGCATGCTCCATGACCTTTTACAATTATGCAAAATAGTTGTGCAATTGCACTTCTCCATGCTATACTTGTCAAGTTCTGCAAAACCCACTGCAACTATCTGATCACAAGCAGCCAGGGAAGACAGCAATGAAAAAATGCAGCAATTAAGAAGAAGATGCAATTCAAGAAGTTGTATAGTTGAGGAAGAGCAGCAGCCTAGCCTTATTTGCAGCAGAAATGAAGGTTCATTACCTTCGGTCATTTTGTTAGCATGATTTCAAAGTATGAAGAGTCCTTTTTTATTGCAGAAGATGAAAAAAAAGGTATACAAAGTCATTTACCCAAATTGTCAACATTAAAGCACATTATATTTGGGAACTATAGATCAGTCACATCCTTCGCTGGCATCAGTTTTGCAGTTTTATCAAGTCTAACTCAGTGAAGCATCATGAGGATGTGTCAACATTATAGTAGCAGCACATAGTATGGTCAGATATCACCTAATTCCCCCAGTCAGCATAGTGTGCAACTTCCTCCCTAACCTAGCTAGGGATTTGATATCCTGTGGGCAAGAAGAAGTTAAAACCCTGAATTAACTCCGGGTGGCCAGAAAATAAGTCTTTGACCCTTGTTGCCACAGTAGGAGTGTCTATTCTGCAATGATAAGATCATAAAGGAATTCAAATGAGAAGAGAATTAGAAGTTTCAATAGTGTACATGCTATGCATTAGAAATAACAGGAAACTGATATGTAGACCTGTCGCTTCTAAATTCCTTCATTATGTCAAGGAATGTTTCATATTTAGCAGGTTCATCACGGAAGGCATCCTTCACAAGCAGCAAATAGTTCAGTGCATCAACTGTGGTTACACGGGTGTGGATATTATTAGCAGCTACAGCATGACTTGTTGGACATGCTTTTTCCGACCTTTGTCATCAACCAACAAACCATTAAAAAGAATTAAGAACATATTTCCAGTATATTTTATGAACAATATAAAGTGTCACAACAGAAGAAGCATCCATGGGAAATGTCGCGGAACCATGAAAAGTTATTCTCACAGTTTACAACTATTTCCTAATTTACGTATTTATATGTAACTAAGAGTTGCCGAAGCTCCTAACTTCCTATAAAGATATTCATATTCAATCCTCATAAAAACAGACATATATAATTTCTTTTTAGAAGCATTTGTTATTGTCAATATTTTTAGGTACTTCTATTTTAATGCGTAACTCTTAGAATCCAGCTCATGATGCCGGCCTAGGTCTTTTGCAGGAGGCTGATTTCTTTAAATAAGATGAGATCAGCGAACTCTACAACCCTTGAAAGTGTGCATTTGTGTGTGTATCTCTGTGATAGTGAAAGCAAGCGAGAGAATGTGCATTACCTTCCAGCAGTGTAATATTTCTATAATTCACAGTTAGGAGTTATAGCAACCTATGCTTCTTCTCACATGCATTGAATGTGCCAAATTCTATTAGGAATGGTGCTATTTTTTAAGAGCAAGTTTCTATTCAGGCTTTAAAATTGCTATCAGCATCGTTTTGCTAAAGCCATCCATGCACTCTTGAATGCCATCACACCTAAAGGAAGATAATTTCTCAATGCATGGGCTTCCACAACAATTTTAACGTAGAATCTGAATTTGCACAGAAACTTTAAAGCAAGTTTTGCATGTTCTGATGTCTTTCTTGGTCTTTCTTTTTCTGTTCAGGATTCAAAAGTTTCCGTCTGAAGAATCTTAGAATTTTGGTTTGTAATTATCAGTGAACTTACCCTTTGTTTTTCATCTTTGCACCAGGTATGGGGGTAGAACTTGAGTTGGTTACTCCAAATAAACTTATAGTTCAGGTTGGGTTAATCCAATATGTGTCTTACTTTAGTTAGGCATTGTAAAAGTTGAAATACTTATTCCAGTTTGGTTAACACTAGGTTGATAACTTGGACAACCATAACCAATTTAAGCCTAACCTAAATTTCAATAAGAAAATGTATTGCTTGACCTAACTTGAACTAGTCCATATTAAGTGCTCCTACTAAATCTAATCCATCTATAAATTGAACCTTGTTTAGCATTCATGATGGAGCTTTTTAACCCATACCAACCTGGATCTCGCACAAACCAACCCAAACCAACCCAATGCACTAGAATCCAAGCAAGACTTTAATCTTGGCAAAGATATTGCACTCTGCAATATAAATATTAAATCTCAATCTTTTTTATCTCAGACCAATGCAAATCAATTTATCCAAGTTGTTGATCAATATTATATCACACGTGGCAATCAAGTTTCTTTGGATTTTTTGCTTTCTCAATCTTAACTAGGATCTTTAATTAGCAAATACTGAAATAGTTTAAAGGAGTTTCTGAGTTATTTGTCTATTATATTTATATATTTTAGGTAATTAAAAACTGCTGAAGCTTCTAACTTTCCATTAAGAAGACTCATACTTAATGCCCCCTTTCAAGAGAAAAAAAAAAATATATTTAGTCTTTTCGTACAAGAATTTCCTAGCATCAATGTTTCTAGGTGTCTCTACCTTCCATCTTATGTAATGCAAAAGCATCATAATCCAGCAAGCAAGCATGATCTTTGACGTCTTGCACACAAGACCACCTTCCTTTGGTAATATGAAATATAATGATCCCCACATCTCTTTACTAAGAAAGAATGATGTGTTTGATGTCCAACATGTTTTCTAAAGGTTTCCAAAAGCTTATATCTAGTTTATGAGACCTTCCCCAAGAAATTACAGCCATTATTTAATAGCCAATCCCTCTGTTGACCAGACTACATCTTTTAGATTCTGTTGACTGGGACTTTAACACCTGCCCCAGGTTTCGAAGTTTCTTTAACTCCTGCTTCCTAGTGGTTGTACACAATTATACTCTAATGTGTGCACAGTTACAAACAGCTATGTGCACACAGATAGAAGTGTGTGCAGGGATAGTATAACTGCATGCAAGGAAAAAATATAACTATATACAAGAACTATTATAAGTGTTTGCCGGAGTAAAAACTAAATACTAATGGTCAAGGGACCGAATGTTAAAGTCCAGTCAAAGAAAAGACCGAGTGTTAAGTTCCCCTACTTTTTTTCAAGAATAATAAAGGAAGTGAGACAACTTCTCCGATTTGATAAATCAAAGAATCACATATTTACATAGGTGGCAATAGTTATGAAGATGCAAGAATTTGTAGATGAAGAAAGAAATGAAACGAGAAGTAAAGGCAAACTAGGCATCTCCAAGGGCCACAAGCAGTTAGTGGGAGCCAAACAAAGCCAAGGGGAACAGGGAACTCTAGAGTTTTTCACAATTATTGACTAGCTTGACTGAGTATAAATTTTTCCAAAGTTGAAAAGTGTGTAGAGTTTTTTGAAGGACAGTGTTGATTGAAGCTTTTGATCTAAGAAAAAATTGCACATTTTGTTCATGCCAAATTTGGCCAAAAATTGCCAAAAGAAGCTGATCTCAAGCACTTCTTTATGATGATCAGATCTTTTGCACCTACAGGTAGTCCAAAAAACATGTAGATTTGGAGGCCATCTTTTTAGGTTGAGACATATTTTTAATGATCGCCAAATATTCATTGTGAATGTGCATTTAATGAACAGATGAGTAGTTGTTTTCACACTTGATCCACATAATGGACATCCCGAGCTCTCCATCCAACCCCCCTTTGCAAGGACCCCCCTATATACAAACTATTTTTCAATACAAGCTATAAACGGATTCCAAATTCGACATATTTCTTTTTTTCATACATGTTCCTATGAATTCTAGAATGGCATCAAACCCAAGGTAAAATGATTGCCTTTCATGGGCTGGCTGATATGATAGTCATGATGAGGCATCATGCTTGAAGGAAAATGATTTGCCATGCATGAGTTCATGTTGTAATCTTGATGGGCATCTTTTGTTGTATGTTTGGACTGTGCACAGAAATTTTCTGACTGTTTACTGTTCTAATGATCTTTCCATCTTTCTAGGCCAATACCCAAAAGTTTCATTCAGAAGATTTTATGTCATCACTGAGCTTACGCTGTTTTATCATTTCACCAATCACAGGGTTGCAATATGAGTCGAGCCAATTTAAACATTGCATTCTTTCTTTTTTATTTTTTCTTGAAAATGAGAGAAAAGGAGAACCCACCTACTTCACTGAGATAATGAAAACAATTGAAAACAAACACCAACCTTCCATCCAGAGAATGCCCCAGCAAACCGTTCAACTAAGTAAAAAAAAAAAATTCTATCACAAGATAAAACCTTAATTCAAGTTGTAAACCCAAAAGCCAACATATATCTTACCAGAGTCCAGCTTGGGTTGTAAACCCTAATTCAAGCGGGGTCTCATATCGGCTAATAACTTGAACAACTTGATCCATTTCGAATCCATTCTTAATTTCAATCACAGAGTTCCAATCTCTATCCAACCTGAAGCAGGCCATGCTAAGTGCTCCTGCCAAACGTAAACCACATTTCTACATGGGAACAATGCAAACCAAACACTTTGCCTCTAATAGAGCTCCTATGTCTATCGAAGTTGAAGCAGCCCATGCTAAGCGCTCTTGCCAAACCTAAACCACATTTCTAAAAGGGAACCATGCAAACCAAACCCTTTTCCTCTCCTATAGAAGCCAACTTTACCATAAAATGAAAAACCATGTCAACTTTTTGATCTTCTCTCAAATCAACCCAAACCAAGCTAATCCAACGAGATCCAAGCAAGATTTCGATCTTGCATATAAAATCTCAGTCTTTTATTTAGACCCATGCAAATATGTATACATATATCAGCTGGGATTCTTGAATCTACCCTTTTCAATCTCAACTAGGATTTTTCTAAAATTCTTGACCTAAAAATGGTGATCAATCTAGATTTTACTGTATCAGTTAATATGGATCTCATAAAATCTTGATTATCTTAAACAATCCAAAAATCTTCCAACAACAAGTCAACCTGGACAGCAGATCGAGAAGACCCACCACCATCTCAGGTTTACCCGTACATCATGCCATCAGCGGTGGGGTATCATCTCAGGTTTCAAGAAGTAACGATCGATCTATAGGATGGTCCTAAACGTATCATCTCAATATCAACACGAAATATTTAATCCATTGAACGGCTAAAAATTATAAAAAAATTCAAGAACAATGAAAAAATTAAAAAGAACAAATAACATAGCAAGAGAGAGGGGGTAAAGGTCATACATCTTGGCCGATGAGTTGATAGGCATGGCTTCTCTGGCAATGGATCCCCAGCTACCTGATGAAAATGAGAGGCTATCTATTTCTTCCCCTAGGGTTTATAACTTTATATGGCAGTGGAAGGAAGGAAGGAGAGGGGAGACATTGCCCCGGGTTTCATCCCAAATAGAAGGCTTTGGTACGAGGGATTTTTTTTCGAAACAAAAATATCTCCTTTTCCTTCCCTAGCGGCTCCACTTTTGGGATGCGGAGGGTCCACACGTTTGCCATGCAAGCCCATTCCAACTAATTTTTAGATGTCCTCCGTTGTGTTGCATGTGCGATGCATGTGAGGGAGAGAGAGAGAGAGGGAGAGCCATTATCTCAAAATTCTCTAACATTTATTTTGTCACTGTTAGCAGAAGAAAACAAAATCTTATTTGCAATATAATCTTCGTTCTTGCATAAAAGTTTGTTAAATTGATTTCCAAATTTATCATGAATTCATTAACTTCCATCCTTTAAAATCTCTTCAAAATTGTTTCAACTCTTTTGAAATTAATGCAAGGATATAACTTATATCACCGACTGAAAACAAATTTTACATTGATATATTTGTACACAGTTGAAGGGAAGTTTGCTCATCCTATCAGACATAACCAAACTTGATCTATCATTATGATCTTACCCGAGAAAACAACTAGCCTTGTGTGGATGATCGTTACCTGGCTGAGACCAAGTCACACCACCAAGAGCCTGGGTTTCCATGCACCACCGTCAACCCTTAATTCAAAAATTTCAAGCTATATCCCCACCAAATCCGATCACAAATATTATTATTGGCCTATGATCAGTTAATGGACGTGTATAGTAGTGTTCCTTAATCCATATGGACTATGGAATGGATCTATTTTGATATCACTTATAATAATCCAGAACCTTATTCAAAAAAGCTAGATGAAAAATATCATTTTAATTCTTTGATTTTATATAAGTATCCAAGATTTATTTAGTGTATAGCCAATATCGCCCGCGCCAGTCCTTCCGATCATCTTCAATAAAAAGAAATGATTAGGGTTTAGATAATAATTTGATCTATGTGATTGTTCTTAGGATTTTTCGGGAGTGGAAGAGAGGATAATGAATTATGATCATTTACTAGATCAATCAATGACATGCACTTGGAAATCTTACAAAATTGCTCCTAAGAACTTTAAAAAAACTTAATTCATGCACCTGAAAAGTTGAAATCGTATGATGGACTTTGAAGGGTACAAATCTTTTATTAAACGGTCCACCTTGTATTTTACCAAAAAAGAAATTTACCAAAAAACAGTCCACCGTGTAATTTATAGAATGTGTATAAAGATAACAAGGATTCATAAAGTATGAGTTCAATATTGAGCATAGGTCATATATCTAGCAATTGCTACACGATATGTTACTTACCAAATCATTCAATAAGCATATTCCAGGGTTTAACTTCTTTTATATGTTACAAAATATGTATAGGAAAAAGTATACTGTTCTGTTTCTTTTACAAGAGGTCTTCATGATATACATATGAATGGAAGTGAGGAAACAAAAGTGAAAGAAACTAGATATCTGTCTTATTTTTTCAGATATGTCTTTCCCTTACTTTGTTTTTTTTTTTAAAAAAGAAAATTGGGTGGGTGGGGGCGAGTAAAATCAGTAACTAAATATTCTAAGTTATGTCCATGCATGCAAATAGATCCGACAAGGAGCAACCATGAATGAGCATGAGCAATATAAAGGAATTCTAATAGATAAGTCATGATGTGGTTGACAGAAGATATACAGATCTGTAAAGCTATAGAAAAATTTTCTATATTTGCATCAGCTTATAATGAAAGAGTTTGTTTGACTAAAGGTCAGCTAAGCAGACCCTTTAAAACAAAATGGATAGTCTATGAGATCTAGAAAATAAAAAAATGGCCAGGAGAACCTGCATTGAGTGTTTTGAGAAGGTCAAAGTTACTAAGGTTTAAGAACAGGACAATAAACATGGAAGGCAACAAGCACAGACTTTTCACCTAGCCACAGTAAAATTTCTCTCATTCCAAGAAGTGGATGAAGCAAGGATTCTATGAAGCTTTGTATTTGTCCTCAGGTTTTAGGATATAAAAAGTTTGAGGATTCGAGATCATGATGGTCTTGAATGAGCCGCGCCACCTATAAGTGGGTGAAAAACAAATAACAGAAGTTCTTGGCTCAGTTAACAAATACTTGAACTTCTACATTAATTTTATTTTTTATTATTCTGCTACTCTTCTCGTATTGCAAAATAATCTCCAATTGAAATCTTTCATGAAAAAAAAAGTTTTAATTTCACCAATCCATTTTGGAGTTTAAATGATAGAATTTCGGTCTGCTTTAAACCTTTAGAGGATTGGACTGAAATTATAGATCTCGAAAAGCTATCTGATTTTTTTTAGAAGTTTATCTCAATTGAATGTCATAGGACCAAGTTGTGACCTCTTAAAATTTGACACATAACTTGACTTCATGATATAGTGGATCTTGCTCTTAGATCTTATCTAGACTTATCCGTAGTGGTCAAAATAATCTATATTAAATCGCTGATCCTGTCATTATCTATAGTAGTCAAAGTTGTCTACATCAAATCATGATTCTTCTGGATATTTGTAATAACTAAAATGGTCCATATCGAGTCTAATGATTCTTTTGAATATCCGTGATAGCCAAAATGGTATATATCATGTTTGATGATCCACCAAAATCAGGACTTCGCTATCTAGGATATTTAGCTTCTGCTAGATTAGAATTAAAGGAAGAAAAATATTTGCATTTTCATCTTATGGCCAAACCACTTAATTTTGTTTGGAGATAGTTTTCAATCTTGATCTTCTTTCTAAATAGTAGATCATCATCTTCAGACGAATGAGACAATTTTGATATATGAGTTGTTAGGGCTTATATTAAAAGCCTTGTTAATTGAGATATAATCTTGATGAGTTAGAAATCTTCTTTGCTAGATATGAAAATTGTTCCTTCGTCTCATCATTTATTAAGATAGAACTAATAGCCATACTCACCTTTGTCCTTTAGTGTACTTAAAGCACCGATAATCCTTCTTTTGATTGCTTATATTACCTATGCATATGAACTATGAATTAAGACCTTCACAGATATAAAGGATCGATGCTATGATACTAACTTGATCTGATAAAAAAAAGAATTTCTTCAACCAACTTAGCTCAAATCTTGCAAAAGAAAATTAAAAAAGGATGAAAAAAATTATAAAAGTAGGATTTAACTCTCCTTTACTTTTATTGATTATCCACACCTTATAAACTGAAATATATAGCCTTTATTTATAATACTAGCTTAAACCCTTGTACGATTTGAGTAGGATTTCTCTCTTAGTTTGAATAGGATTACGTATCATAAAATAAACATGACTAATAAAAATAATTATAAAAATATTAAAATTTTATAAAGATAGATCTTGATTTCTACATTAATTTTACTTTCTATCGCTCTACCTATTTCTTGTTGTATTAGAAGATAATTTTTAATCAAAGTTTTTTTCAAAAGAAAAGTTTCAATTTGACAAGCCCGTTTCAAGATCCACAAGATGTAATTCCGATCTGGTTTAACTGCATCAGAGTTGGCCCAAAGTTATAAATCTTGAAAAGGCAAAAGTAACTTGATTTTTAAAAAAAATCATTTCAATCAAATGTTGTATAACTAAATCAGTGCATGCTAAAATTTGGCATGCTATTTGATTTTTGAGTATGGTAGATTTTTCTTACCCTGTCTAGCCCTATCTATTGTAATCAAACTCAAAGTAATCTATATCAAGTCAAGTGATCCTTCTAAATATCTATTATGATCAACATGTTCCACATTGGATCAAGTAATCCTTCTAGATATCCATAAATCAAAGTGGTCTACATCAAGTCTAGAGATTTTTTTGGATTCCTGTAATTGTCAAGGTTGTTCACATTGTATTTGAAGATCCATCTGGTTCAACCAAAAGAGTTACAACATAATATGAGGGTATATGAACATTGAAGCTATACTCATAGAATCTATGAATGATCGAAAAGACCCATGTCATAAGCCAGCAACTTACTTTCTTCTCCTTTAATTATAGGGGAGATGGATGTCAGAATTGTGATCCAAGAAATGCCGCCACCAAATCCTAAATTACTATCAATATCATTAATAGAACATATTAACAATGCTTTGTAACATAGTGATCTCTACTTTCTAGCCTAACATGCAACAATTTATTGGGATTACATGTACATAGGCTATCGAAACAGATAAACTATTATGTACTTTTATTTTCAGCATGCAACTTGATCCATGGATCATAATGGCATTTTCAAACCATTAGCACAAGATGCAACTTAACTGCACCACTACATGGTTCAGGTCTTTATGCTACGTATCCAGAGTTTGAAAGGGCTTTTACCTCTTTAAAGAAGACAGCAGTGCAAGCACAACAGCAGAGATGGGAGGATGACCAAAACAAAAAAAAATTGATTAAAACCTCTCTTTTAAGAAAAAGATAAATGTAGCGAGACTTTTTCTCTTATATTCAGATGCTTTTCACTAGTTGTAGGATGAAACTATGAGTATTAAGGTGACAGCATATCAAGGGGGAAGGCCTGATTAATCGACCAGGCATCGGTCGGAGCTCTTTCAATCTCTCAGTTTTCAATATGTTGAAGTAAGGTGAGCACTATAATATGCCTGGGTGGAATCAGCGTGGAATTAAACTGGATTCTTGTGCCCCCCTGAAGATGCATCTTTGATATATAATTTTTTAGCTGCACCAGAAAAGTAAGAATTCAAGATCCCACTCAGGACCTGAAAGACTAACCAACCAGAACATCTCAAATGGTAATTCATTATGATCTTTCCTAATTGTTTCTAGGAATGTTTCCAAGCAGAGAAAGAGTCAAACCGCCAATGGCTGTGTTTACACCCAATGCCAACCCTTAATTTAAGATTTCAAGCTGTAGCAAGTCAAGCTCTACATACCTACATAAATATGCATATGTATATGCATGTATGTAGCAGGTCACATCCAACAGCTTGGATCATTGATGTGGGATCCCCACCATCCAATTAAAACCTAATGGGATCTAAGTGGAGATCGACTCGAGTGTAGCTAATTAAGCTCTACATGCATGCATGTATGCATGTATCTCTGTGTGTGGAGATCAAGTTAACCAACTAAGCTCTACATTGACCCGTCTTCTTCCACGGTTCTCTGCTGATTTTCCGTGTGCATCAGCTCTTCTTCCCGGATTTCTCTGGCTTCACCGTCCGTGGGTCGTCATTGTCTGTTCGGTGCTCTCCTTTCTTAGTGTCTCTGCCTCTGGGGGCGTTGCTGTCTAAGTGGGTTTGCTGCCCTAGTGGCTTGGCTGCCCTATTTCCTTGGTCTCTCGTGGGTCCGTGCCTTGCCATCGGCAATGGCGAACGGCGATAAATCAAAAGCCCCAGCCAGCACTAGATCTGAGGATCGGTTGGATGGAGATCGGTCTTGGGCCAAAGTGGTTCAGGGTTCCTCCCACCCTCTTGTTTGGTCTTCATACAAGATTTCCGAGGAGGAAATCGATCACTTGCAGTAGTGCTTCTCCAAAGTGCTCCAGCTGCCGGGAGAGTTGCTCCAAGACTCGCGTCGACAGTGGGAGGGAGTTGCGGTTACTTTCAGAAGCTTGGGTCGCCGGATTTCTCCTTCGGGGCTGTCCAAGGAAGTTCGGTTGAAGCTCAAGCTGAGCTACGATCCGGAGGTTTTTCTTGTTGGAGACGACCACTTTGTTGTCCGATTGACCTCTGTAGAGGACTGTGCTAGGGTCAAGGGAGAAGGGCCCTGGTTTGTGGGTGGATAGCTGCTTGTTCTAGAGTTGTGGGTTCCTGACTTCCTTCCGGCTCGACAACCGGTCACCAAAACTGTTGTCTGGATGCGTCTTCCCGATCTCCTGTTGGAGTACTGGGTACCTTCGGCGATCTTGGCCATTGCAAGTGAAGCGGGGGTCCCCTTGTCTATAGACAACGTTTCTGACCTGTTGAAAAAGACTGGATATGCTCGCGTCCAGGTGGAGTTGGACGCCACGAAGCCGCTCCTGCCTGGTGTCCTGATCCAGGGCCAAAGGAAAATTTTCTGGCAACAGTTTGTCTATGAGAACTTGCCACCTGTGTGCTTCAACTGTAGCCGGATAGGGCACTCAGTGCAAGCTTGCTGCTATTTGGATGAGGCGGAGCGCTGGTCCTCGGCTAACCAGTCCTTGGGACCGGACAACCTCGTCGAGGCTGTGGGTGATGACCCACAGAAATAGGGCCGTATAGGGGATGAAGGGCCCTCGGTCAATTCTATTTCCCTGCTACCGCCGATCGACTGAAGTTTGGACCGTGGTTGGTGACAACTCGTGTTCGTCAACCATGCCCGGTGGGTGATCCTCTGAAGGTGTCCGCTGAGTCTAACAAGGGCAAGACCCCTGCCTCTTCTTCCGACCCTCCTTCGTCTTCACCCCCCCGCTCCTCGGCCACATCGGCCTCGACTTCTTCAAATTCGCCACCCGACTCAGATGCGTGGCAAAAGCCCTCTAAGGTGGCACACCGCCGCTCCCCCGAAGCTGGTTTGTCGAACTTATCGGATGGTGGTAATGGATCTAAGGAGTCCTTCGGCCCCTTGGCGGACTGCATGGAGTTGGGTCCCAGCCGTCGCTGGCTCGCGGGAATTATGCATGATCGACTACGGGGCTGTATCCCTGAAGCGAGGCCGGAGCCCTCCATAGTCCCCAGCTCCTCCATTGCCCAAGGCAGCCCCGAATCATTCCTCTCGGGTAAGTCCCCCTATGCTGTGTATGACTCCTTCAGAAGTCCCCCCCCTCTGGTCTTCTTAATGCCCAATCGGGTGACTTGCCGGTGTATGCTAGGGATGGGGAGCGGTTCCAGTGAAGGGTAGGGAGTTTTGTGGGGTTGAGAGGGAGGGTTCTGTGGCAGATGACAGGGTGGGTTCTGGGAAGTCTGAGATGAAGGGTCCTATTAGGAGCACTGTATGGGTGGACTCGATTGGGAAGGGGAAGGGGGATTCCTCTGGGTCTGAGAGGGTGGGTCCTGTTGGGCCGGAAAGGAAGGGTTCTTCTGGGACGGTTTCGGGTGCCCCTGTTATGGTAGGGAGGGGTGGCTCTACTGCTGTGGCACCGTCGGTTGGTTTGGTTGGGCCCTCTAAGGCCATGCGGGTGGATATTGTCAATGCTCTTATGGGTTCTCTGGTCCAGGGGGGTTTCTGGGAGGGCCAAGGCTGACAAAAAGGGATCCAGGGGTCGTGGGCGTGTTGGGGCCTCTGGGTCGTCCCCTTTGGTCGACTTGTCTGTGACCCCTGGTAGGGTGGACGGGGGCTCAGTGATGAAGGCTGCTGTTATGCATGCTGGAAATGCTTTGTCCCAGAATTCTGTTGCCTCTGTGGGTGTGTGCCTAAGCCATGAGCAGGTGTCTCTGAAGTTGAAGGAGGTGCTGGGTCAGTGGGGAAGCCTCCTGAGATTGTTGCTGAGGATGAAACCCATGTCCTTGATTCAGTTCAGGGGTTGTTCCTCCTAGCTCTGCTTCCTCTGGGGATGTTTCCGGTCAAGACTCCGGATATCCTAATCCTGTTTTATTCTATGAAAACTCTTGTGTGGAATGTTCGGGAGGCGGAGAAACCTGCATTCCTATCTTCTTATGGTAGATTTATGCAGTTATATAACCTTCAATTATGTGTACTGCTGGAGACGATATTGTCGGGTCCTAGTTTGGAGCGGATGCGGCATAGATTCTCCCAGAAATGGGGTTTTTACGCTATTGACTCCCAAGGTTTGATTGGCGGGATTATTGTTATGTGGAACCTGGAGGCTGCAAAAATTGATGTTTTTCACCGGTCCTCCCAAATGGTGGCTATAGTCATTACGGAACTTAACCGTCCCTCCTGGCTCCTATGTGGCGTCTATGCTAAAACGTCATACAGGGACAGGAAGATTATTTGGGCCAGGGCATCGGCTTCGATTGCTCAGGGCATTCCCACTGTGGTTGTCGGGGATTTTAATATCATTGACCGAGTTAAGGATAAAACGGGGGGAGACCCTTTGTTGAAGACTCCGCGTCCTTTGAATTTACCAGTTTTATTCAGGGGACGGGGTTGGTCGACTTAGGGTTTGCTAGTCCCCGCTTCACTTGGTGTAACAACCGGTCCAGGACAGCCAGAGTCTGAGAGAGACTGGATAGAGGCTACGCCACTCCCTCCTGGCTCTCGCTTTACCCGGTTTATTTGCTGTGCCACCTTAGCAGGATTGCCTCTGATCAATGTCCCCTCCTCTTGACCATGGATGTTTATACTCGGGGTCCCACTCCTTTCAGATATGAGAAGATCTAGCTTTCATACCTCAAGTCCAGAGACATTGTTCGGGAGGTGTGGCGGATCCCTGTCAGGGGTGATGCTTCCTATCAATCTCTCGCCATCTTGAGCTACTCAGACGGTGTCTTCTCAGGTGGAATAGGGTTGAGCTTGGAAATGTGATGACCAAGCTCAAGTATATTGAGAGTACTATTTCCGAGCTGCAAGAGAAAGAAGACAGGATGGGCTGTCTCTCGCAGACGGATATGGATACTCTTCGATCTCAGCTTTCTATGCGCCACTCTTTGCTCCTTCATCAGGAGATATTCTAGCGACAGAAGTCTAGAGTTCAGTGGTTGCGGGCAGGTGACAGAAACACTCATTTCTTTCACTTAGCCACTATTATCCGCAGGCACAAGAACTCTATTCGCTTTGTCTTATCTTCTGATGGCCATTGTGTGGAGGATGACCTAGCCATCAGATAGGAGATTTTGGCTTTCTTTTCTTCCCGATGGATGGAGACTGTTTCTATTTCTCCTTCGTACTCTTTTTCTCCGGCCACGACGGTGTCCTCTCATCATAATTCTCTTCTCATGGCTCCGATTCTCGAGGATGAGGTCCGTTCGGCCTTGTGGTTCTTGGGAGAGGACAAAGCCCCTGGCCCCGATGGCTTCCCTCCCTTCTTCTTCTGGAGACATTGGGATATCCTTGCTACGGACTTTATTGCTGCAATCCAGTTATTTTTTGTTTCGGGTATTATGCCCACTTCCTGGAAGCGGACCTTTATCACTCTCGTCCCCAAGCGTCCTGATGCTTCCGAGCCTGCTCATTACAGACCGATCAGTTTATGTAATACTCTGTATAAGGTATGTGCCAGACTGATGGTTTCCAGGATGAAGGCCATTCTTCTGCTTCTAATCAGCCCGGAGCAAGGAGCTTTTGTTGGCTGGCGCTGTATTTCTGATAATGTTCTGATTGTACAGTTCATGTCGGACCTTTGTCAGGCTTCTTCTCGTCGCAGTATCATGGCCATTAAGCTAGACATGGAGAGAGCTTATGATAGGGTCAATTGAGACTTTCTCTTCAGGGCCCTCCAGGACTTTCGATTCCATCTGACATGGATATCCAGGATCCTCTCTTGTGTCACCAGGCCTTCTTACTCCATTTTGATTAATGGTTCTCCTACGGACTACTTTACTTCCACTGTCGGTCTTCGCCAAGGTTGCTTCCTCTCCCTCTCTTTTTATCATTTGTGCTGACTATCTGTCGAGAATGTTACGAGCGGCGGTGCGGGGATCGGTTATCCAACCGTTTTCTCCCACTTCTGGTGCTCCTCCAGTCTCGCACCTTTTATTTGCAGATGACTGTCTACTCCTTGGCAGGGCCTCTGTGCCATGTGCCTGGAGGTTCCGAGGGATTATGGAGCACTATTGCATGGCTTCGGCCTAGAGAGTCAATTTTCACAAATTTGGCCTCTACTTTAGTCTGAGGACCCCTGCTCGAACTCGTCATCGCATTGCGGACATCCTGGGGATCCCGGAGCGGCTTGGTCCTTCTACTTATCTGGGTGTTCCTATATCAGGATCCAGGCTGTCCAGGGCGGAGTGCTCCTCGATGGTACTTGCTCTTCGCGAGAGGATTGACGGTTGATAGGGTATATCTCTATCTTCCATAGGCAGGATCACCCTTATCCGTTCGATGCTCTCCTCCTTGCCGATCTATCTGATGTCCAATGCAATTATTCCCAGGATCATTATTTTCATAGTGGAGCAGATGATCAGGGCTTTCTTATGGAATTCCTCCCCGTCCAGCTGGAGGGTTCACCTGGTCAGCTGGCAGGTAGTTTGCCAACAGACTCACCTTGGTAGGCTTGGGATCCCTACTCTTGTGTCCAGGAGAGAGGCTCTCCTTGCGAGGCATGTTACTAGATTTTTTCTGTCCCGAGAGCATGTGGTCTACTATGATGAGAGCCCGGTATGCTGATCATCATGCCCTTATCGATGGTACGGTGCATTCCGCTAGACGCTCCTCGGCCATTTGGAGGGATATGCTGACTAGAGCTCCACTTATCACTCCTCATCTATCCTGGGTCATTGGGGATGGGAAATCTATTCGATTCTTATAGACCCTTGGATTTCGGAGTTGCCCCTCGCCAGATGGCCCACCTTTATCTCGGTCGACATCCCTGATTCTATATCCATTTCTGACCTCATCATCTCGGGACAGCAAGTATGGGACCATCGTCTTATCTTTCATCTCTTCGAGGAGATCCTTGGTATCCAGATCTGTTCTATTATCCTTCCCACTGTAACTACCCCGGATGTCAGAGTTTGGAGACATTCTGCAGCCCCCCCGATGTCGGACCTCTTGTCCATCTTCTCCCCTGAGGTTCCGACCCCTATCCTGACTGGCTGGATCTGGTCCATTCCGATACATCCGAGAATTTCTTTGTTTATTTGGAAAGTGGTTCGCCTTTGCCTTCCTACCAGATACCTGCTGGCTACTAGAGGTCTTTATCTACCTTCCGACTGCCCTATGTGTGGCGATTGTCAGGAGACGCTGGACCATGCTCTGTTCTTTTGTCCTCGAGCTTGGCGTGTGTGGCAGTTGGCTGGTTTGGACCAGTTTTTTTCTCAGGACACTGATAGACACGTTTCCTTCATCCGGATCTTGCGATCGGCTGCTGACATTCCTGAGGCTGCCCTCCTGGCTTACATAGCCTATCATATTTGGCTATCCAGGAATGACTTTGTCTTCAGCTCGATCAGATGTTCTCCTTGGCTTCTTATCCATCGAGCTACTGCCTCGGTTGTTGAGCTCCACAGATCGACTGGTAGTCTTTCAGAAACCTGGGATTCCCGTCTTGCTCCTCGAGCGCTCTCTAGAGTGTTCATCTCTTGGGAGCCCCCTCCTTCTTTCTGCACAGTCAATTTTGATGGGAGCCTTCGTCATAGGTCGGGTGGTCCGGGTTTCGTCATCTGGGATTCCAGATTGAGGTTCCTGACTGCTAGTGGGACCCCTTTGTTTGACTCTTCCATCCCTGCAATGGAACTGTGTGCTGCCTAGGCCGGCATTAGATATGCTCGCTGCATCCTCCAGTTGGACCACCTTATCATCCAGGGAGATTCGTTGACGGTCATTACTTGGATGCGTTAGGCCCTGAGGACACCTTCTGCTCACCTTGTTATTCGAGACATTGCTCTTCTTCTACAGGGTTGTGTTTTTTCAGATTTGTCATGTATTCAGGGAGGCAAACTCGGTTGCTGACTGGGTTGCCTCCCATGTTGCTCATCATTCGGTCCCTGTGCTTTGGTCCCAGTGGAGGACCCCCCTGTATAGCTTAGGAATATTGTTTTGTCTGACTTTTTTGGCTATATTCACTCTAATTCTATGCAATGAATACACCATTTCATAAAAAAAAAAAAAAAAACTAAGCTCTACATACATACATGCATGCATGTATGTATCTCCCTGTGTGTGGGGGCACACAATCTCTGAGCAAGCTATCCTTGAATACCAATGGAAGTGTGGCATTTAAGCATTCCCTAAAAGCTTGTCTGGTTGCATCCCAGAGTTTGAAAGATACAACATGGGGACACTAGTTTTTTCATGAAATGACTCACTGTCACCTGGTCTTGTTTACTGAGACAACATCCCTGCGAAAACCAACACCTCAAACAACCAGGAGTCAAACAAATTTAACATAATTTAGTTTTATTATATCAGCAGAGTGTACAAATATTAGGAATGGTGGGTAGATAATGAAACACATGAAGCTAACCATATAACCATATTGAAAGATAGCATGGTATGCACAAATAAAAATGTATGCATTTCTCAGGTCCAAAACCAAAGACAAGGTAAATAAGATGCAATCCTCAAAAACAACCATCAAGGAACAGAATTAGAACATAAGTCGACATGGTTAGTAGGCCACATCTATGGGAAGTATCACCCTCTGTAGACAGATATTTTAAGTGGGATAAGGGGATTCCATAAGGGTGATATTCTATTCTGGCTTTCTAAAATCCAAAATAAGCCATGATGTAAGGATTTACCGATCATGTTCTTGTAAGAATTTCCCCTAACAAAAGGAAACTAGAAGAAAAAAGGAAATCATACGAGGAGCAAAAAACATGTTATGATGGTGATCTCATGATGTTCAACTTCCTTAATACTCTAGACTATGGGAATGACTTTTAGTTACAAAAATATCAAAAGAAATTGTGAGTCTGTCTAGTTGAAAGTATGCACAAAAAAACTCACATCCTAGAATAATGCCCAAGGTGTTCATCAACCAAAAAAAAAACGGAATAGGAAAACAAAGGAACTACCAACATTCCTAACAATGATAAAACTCATAAGTCATAAGTCATAACAGCCAAGACCTTATCAATCATTTTTAACCAAAAAAAAAAAGGGTTCATAATTCATATAAAAAAAAAGGGTTCTGTATATGTTTTTTTTGGAAGCAGAACAGAGTGGACATTTATGATCATTTTCTGGATCTTTTACTAACATGCACTTGGGATTTGATTTCTTACAGAAACTGCTACTAAAAACTTTGAAATATTCAATATGAGCACTTGAAATCCTATTGTGGTATTTGAAGTGTAGAAATCTTTTATTGAACAGTCCACCTTGTAATTTATGAAGTGTTTACAAAGAAAATAATAATTCTTGAACCATGAACTCAATATTGAGCATACACCATATATCTAGCAATTGCTAAATTATGTGTTACTTACCAAATCATCCAAAATATAATTGCATTTTAGGTTTTAAGTTATTTTATATGTTACAATTTCTTATAGAGCATGTATCGGAAAAAGCCAAATGTTTTGTTTCTTTTCCAAGAAATCTTCATGATATACATATGAATGGAAAAGAGGAAACAAAAGCAAGAGAAAGAAAGGTCTCTGTTATCTCTTTCACATATTTCTCTCTTTGTTGTTGTTGCTGTTTGTGGTCTGCGCGCGTGCATGGGGGGGGGGGGGCCGTGGCTGGTGTGTGTGCAAATATGCTATGGAATATCCTCAGTGCATGCAAATAGATCCGACAACAAACATCTTCTAATTACCACGAGCTATAAACAGGAAAGAAGGTTGGCAATGAGTTCTAGCAGTAGAGCAATGATAATTGAAGTTAACCTTGCAAAAACAATATTTTCATTTGGAATTCTAGTAGAGAAGTTCATAAAATTGTTCACAGAATGTGTATAAGTGTGTGTGTATACATTGATATGTATGCATGTATGTATATATATATATATATATATATATATATATATATATATATATATATATATATATATATATATATATATATATAAATTTGCAAAGCTATAGAAAATTATTCTAACAAATTGCATCAATTTATAATGAAAGTGTTTGTTCAGCTAAAGGTTAGCTAAGTAGTCCATTTAACATGAAATGGATGGTTTTTAAGGATTTAGAGACTTGACAATAGTCAGGAGAAACTGCATTAAATCTTTTGAGAAAAGAAGGTGACATGTACCAAGATTCAGAAAAGGAAATTAAACAAAGAAGGCAACGAGCATAGATGTTTATCCTGGGCATAGTAGAGTCTCTCTCATTGCAAGAAGGGGATGAAACAAGTCTTCCAGTACTTGTCTTCAAGGGATGTAATAAGTTTGCGAATTCCATAAGCAGATCATAGTGGTCTCGGATAAGATGCACAACCTACAAGCAGGTAAAGAAGAGGAAGAAGAAGAAGAACACAGATAATGTAAGTTGTTGACTTGACAAACAAAGACTTAATGTGAAGCATGTATTCCAACCATGTGCATTTGTCCTTGCAAAAACATTAAAAGTAAGAGATATACCTGTAGATAGTCATCAGACCAGGGAACCTTTTGCTTCAAATAGTAATCAATAATATCAATGAGCGATTTGCAGACCTCTTTATCACTTTGGAAACAAGACTGCTTGCACATGTCCAAAAATAAATGAATGGTCCTTGGATAAATACAAAGAATTTGATTCAACAGCATAGGAATCAAGAAAATTAATAATGAGCATAAGAAACAAAAGTTTAAGACATCTTAATCATGGAATGAGGTGATGAATGATACAATCAAAAAGAGAAACAATAACTAAAAGTCAGATGACCCATGACACTATAGGATCCGATCAGCGGGAGAGAGGTTACTATCACTTAGTGCAATGCAGAGATTTGATTGGATTAAGCAAACACAATATAACCATAAGAAACAATGTGTATTCAGCTTTGACTCTAATTCTGACATGTTTCGCTAGTTGTCTAAAAATATCCTACAAAGAGCAAAACTACAAATGCTGAAGGAAATCTAACAAGCAAAGCATATTCAGCTTGACATATATTGCAACTGAAATGATGCTTGTTCCCCCCTTCATGGTTGCCGCCAAACTATTTTCAACAAAGATTGCACCAAGATTAGGGTTCTCCGAACCGTGCCGAACCGGACGGTTTGGGACGTACCGAACCGGACCGGTGGCCGGCCAGTACGGTTCGGCTATATAAATCGAAACAGCCCACATAAAAAAAAAACTCCATTTACCGTACAAACTGGACCCGAACCGGGTCGAACCGGTCAAAACGAGACCGAACCGGTCGGTTCGGGCCCGGTTCGGTTAGGTGTGGGTGGGGGCTGAATTTTTTTTTTTGTCACATGACTACTGTAGCCATGTGACATGCTTTGGAGGGGGAGGGGCTGCCTTTGGTTTTAAAGCTTAAAGGGCAGAGAGCTCTTACTCCTTTTCAACCCAATCCTTAATCCTTAATCCTTTTCAATCCAATCAAACCTGTAGAAGTCGAAGAGGAAGGTAGAATCAAGGTACGTATACCTTTCTTTTTACGTGTTTCCGTCTTTCATCTCGTTTTTTTATTAAAATCGGTGCAAAATAGAAAATTAAGAAGAAATACTGTCAAGATTTATTTGTTGACTATGATTTTAAAGTATGTAGTAGATGTAGGATAGATCTACACAATGATACTAAAATCTTGATTTTTTGTTAAGTATATAATTTTTAAATTAAAAATTAATTTCAGATTAATAAATTAATTTTAAAAAAAATAGAAAAAAACTGTAATTATAAATTATTAATCTAGGGCTCGTAAGCTACTTTCACTATAAATTTCATGTCGATTTATTCAAATTTTGATACATCTCATGAATAGTGCCATAGGTCTTAAATTGAAAAAAAATTGACTTTTAATGCATTTCTAGGATCTTAAAAAAATATATGTAGCATGTATGATAGAATCCTACATGAATCTAAAATTTAATTTTTTTTATTTTTCTTTATTTTTTGAGTTTTTTAAATAAAAAAATAAATTAAAATTTAAAAATTAGGTTAATAAAGTGTTAATTAATAAACATTATTATTAACTTTATATGTAATTTAAATATTCAGGTATGGATCCATCAAGGAGGAAAAAGGATCCGGAACGGGACATTGGCCGGTTACATGGAGAGATGCTCTCGGGTCGGCATCACTGGAGGTGTAAATGATGCAATATTGAATTTAAAGATGGGGGTAACAAGGTTGAAGCAGCACTTGGCTGGTGGCTATTTTGATATATCTGCATGCCGACGGTATCCACAGGAGGTCCATCAGTTGATGAAAAAATACTTTGCTGATTTTAAAACTGGGAAGGAAAGAGCAGCAAAGAAGAAGGCAGAGATGGACCGCAGAGCCGCAGAACCACCTTCTTATTACTCCAGGAAGTCAGAGGGAGCATCTATTCCTTCTGATGAGGAGGCACAGATGGAGACTGCTATTCTGGCGAGTTTGTATGAGCAAAGGCAGCAGGAGGAGGCAGCCAGGCATAGACAACGATTCGGGCCATCAGTTTTTGAGTTAGGATCGGGATCCGCTTCTGCTAGTGCTGCAGGAGAGTCTGAGACATAGTTTAGGAGGACCTCCTCAGTCAGAGAGCCCATCAGGAGAGGCACCGGCCGTATTGCATCCATGTTAGGAGCATTTGGTAGTAGAAGGAAGTCTTCCAGGGACATTCTAGAGGGAGCCACTATCTATGATGTCGATCCACATCATGTTCTAGTAGAGATTCTAAGCAACAGAGAATTGACACAATGCTGAAAAAGGATAGGAAGAAGGATATGTGGTGGGCCATCTCATCCTGATTTCATTTCAGTTATATCCCAGCCCATGCAGCAGACAATCCATATTATCGCTCTGCTATTTCATTTATACAGGCTGCTGGTGCAGGTATAGATCCTCCAGCATCGAGGGATATCTATGGTCAGCTTCTGGACAACAATAAGGAGTTAGAATGATGGATATCCTCATATCAGAGCAAGTCGCCCGTGTATGGATTGACGGTGATATGTGATGGTTGGACTGGTCTTATTAGACAGAGCATCATCAATTTCTTGACTTATTGTGATGGGAAGACTTTTTTTCAGAAGTCTATTGATGCTTCAGATCAGGTGCACAACGCCAGTTATATCCTCAGATTGATGGAGGAGGTGATTGATCAGGTGGGAGAATAATGTCGTGCAGGTCATCATTGATAATGGACCACAGTACAAAACCGCAGGGCAGATCTTGATGGAGCAGTGGCCGCATATTTTCTGGATCCCTTGTGCTGCACATTGTATAGACCTCATGTTGATGGATATTGAAAAAATCCGCAGGGTGCAGAAGATTGTTAAGCTAGCACAATACATGAATCTTATCATTGATGAGGAGCTTTACAGGGAGGAAATATTGAGATCGGGGGTCACATGGTTTGCTACTAATTCATTGACTTGATAGTCTTCTTGGCAAGAGAGTAGAGCTTCGTCAGATGTTTGTCGTCAGGAGTGGCAGCAGAGCAGATATGCCAGGGCAAATACTGAGGAAAACAATGTAAAAAATTTAGTAACGAGACAGATATTCTGGCAGCGGGCTGAGAGGGTAGTGGAGGCTATTAAGCCTCTATATGAGGTACTTCGTGCAGTGGACTCCGAGAGGTATGCTCAGATGGGCCTTTTATATTTCATGATGCAAAGGACAAAGGAAAAGATCCAGGAAGCAGATCCATCACATGCATCTGAGTATATCCGGATCATTGATGGATGGTAGAATTATCAAATGAGTTCGGATTTGCATCTAGCAGGTACGCAGTAATTTATGAAATCCCTAAAAATTAAGTTTCAATTAGATTTGTACAAGTACGCTTGACTAATTCTTAAAATATATGTGTAGCTACTATCTAAATCCGAGATTTCAGTACTCCATACCGGACATTGCCATGGATGAGGATTTATGTCTATCCTACGCAATGTTATATATAAGATGGAGCCCGATCCAGATATCGCTGTTATATGCCTTGAAGAAGTAAGTTAGGTTGAAATTATTGAATGATTTTTAAGAGCATTAATTTCAACAAGCTAATAAATTTTTTTTCTAGCAGACGAAATTTTTTAGGGAGGGCACAGATTCATTTGGATCCACTGTAGCGATTAGAAGTAAATCAAAGATGAATCCTGGTAGGTACTACTAAGGAGTAAGTATAATATTATATCATGATTAAATTTTTTATTTTGCCAAATCTAAAATTCTAAATGATGTAATGTCTTTTGCAGCTGAATGGTGGGTGTATTTTGATGGATCTACTAATAATCTAAAGGTTCTTGCAGTTAAGATCCTCTCCCAGACGGTGTCATCCAGTAGATGTGAGCGCAACTGATCTACATTTGGCCTTATCCACTCCAAGTAGAGGAACCGTCTGAAACGAAAACGCCTCAACGATCTTGTGTATGTACACTATAATTTAAGGTTGAGGCTAAAATGTATTCAGGAAGAAGTAGAATTGAAATATCCCGATCCCACTGCAAGTTCATATATTGATGAGGATGAAGATCCAATGATTGGGTGGGTCATGAGTCAGCAGCAGCAACAGCCAGAGCTTGATGAGCCAGGATCGTCTCCTCGACCAGCCAGTTTTGTAGCTAGTGTGGCTGGGGTGGATGCTGGATAATGGGCAACAAGTCATATTCCTTACAGGGCTCCGGCAGATACAACACATCGTCCCTCCCCACCATCTAGTAGACCCGGAGACAAAGAAAAAAGAAAGGCAGTTGCACCTCTATCGGAGCACTCAGTCCACTCAGATTCAGATATCAGAAAGAATGATGATAGTGCTTCAGATAGTGGAGGATCTAGTAATCAGGGAGGAGCAGGAGGACAGGAGTTGCAGCCACCTATTCATATTCGATTCACTAGGGAGTCGCAGTTTAGCCATGCCATGCAGGATATAGATCATGGATTACTATCTGATAGACCCCGTGGTGATACGATTCGATATAGGCGACAGGCTCCGCGTGGTCGTTTGGGACACGATACAGCTGCAGCTCTTGCACGTGGAGTAGGATCCATGGATGTATCTAGGTCATCCTCATATTCAGGATCCTCTTATCCGCAGCTACCGGCAGTTTCTAGTCCATATGGTGCATCCGAGACGTCATCATCTAGTGGTTATTATCCCATGCAGCTTGAAGCATCTTATGGATCTGATTTTGCTGTTGGTATATTTGGATGGCCCCTGCACTACCATATCATCAGTCTATGGGCAGCTCTCAGAGTCGAGACATCAGAGAGGGATCTGCGATGAGTTATGATCCATCACGCATATCTCTTGGAATGAGCTTAGAGGAGTATCATGCTGCTTGGCAGGAGGGATATACCGATTTTCCTACAGAGTACATAAATGATTCCTATATTTATGGATATCGTCACTCTACCCGATTCTAGACATTGATATGTAATTATATGTTTATGCTACATTTCACTTTCATTAATTACTGATAATCTTAGTTTAATTATCATTTTTTATCTTATTTCAATTGAAAATAGTCATAAATCTTAGCATTTAATCCTAAATCTTGAAATCGGACATATCTTAAATTTTAAATTTCACGCGTTTAGAACTCTTAAACATTAAATTCTTCCTAAACCCTAAATCCTAAATCCTTAAAAAATAAAATAAAAATCTTAAAATCACAAAAAACATCAAAAAAATATAAAAAAAATTGGGCGCACTGGTTTGAACTGGTATGCCACGCCGTACCGTGTATCGGCACGGTACGGTACGGTACCGTACAGGTACTGGCCGGCCACTGGTACGGCTCTCGGTACCAGGAACCTTGACCAAGATAGTAAAAAATGGTACATGAAGATGGTGTAAACATTATACCGATGCTAGATCCCTACATACTTATTATGACAATAATATCAATTATTATTTCTGTAAAAAGTTTTTTCAGAAGTGGAAGTTGGTTTTTGTAGACTGATGACAGGTCCGTGATAGGCTTAGCATAAATTATATGTGCAAGGCATCTTCAAAGGATCACTAAAATATAAAAAAACAAAAGAATATATCTAGAGCGGACTCCAATGGGCTCCAATTATACTACAACTTCTTATGAGGATATTTTGGCTCCAAGTTCTATGTTTGGAAAAACAAACAAGTATCATAAGTCCAAGCCCTTATGTCTGGAAAAATAGACAACATCCATGTCATTGATTATATTTGAAGGAATCAGAGATACTGAAGTTCATATTGATTCGAAACACAAAATTATACTTGGCCTGCTATGAGAAGATGATGTTGGGAAATTTTAGTAAAAGAACATTAATACCAAAGACTACCTTGTGTCTCTTCTAGGACTTACAAGGACGAAAACATGCTACTGATTGACATCAATGTTTGGAAAAGAAACATTTGTTTCACAGTATTATACTCTAGGATGAATGCACCAATTACGGGCAATGATGCACTCAATCAATCATGATCATAAGAAGTGATGAGAGCATGGTTGTGGATCATCTCAGGCATGAAAAATCGTGGGAGAAAATGGTTGAAGCTAGAAAACATGCAGTAAAGTTCGTTCAAAAAAAAAAGTTTGGAGTAATCAATGAACCTATTGGAATCAAATAGATATTATGAAGAAAGAGATGAAAGAATAAGAAATCTGATTCATCTGCTTAAAGATGAACAATAGTATTGCCATTTTGGAGAATGGATGAACATAAAAGTGATCTCCATCTATTTCCAAGGATTGGAGAAAATGCTCTTACTAAGGAAGGATGAACCATCCCAAACCGTATTGGTGGTGGACAGGGATAGTTCTAGCTTTCAAAATGAGACACCGACAAGGAATTGGGGGAGGGACAAGGAAAGAGGGGAAAGGAATAGGAGAGAAGAAATGGCCTCCAAAGACCATCTGAGGGCTAGCAGGGCCACTCCTACCGCTACCGAGGTGGTGGATCATACCTTGATCCGACAGAGCAAAGAGGGGGAGAGGAGAAGAAAAGAGAGGAAAGAGAGAGAGAAGGACAAGGAAGGAAAGGAGAGGGAGAAACGGCTTTCAGAGGCTACCGGAGGCCCTGTGGAGGCGACAGGCCTCTGTTCGATCGAAATAGGGATTTTGGTCCATATTTCCTTTTTATTTTGGTTTATCAAGTAAAGTTGGCAACGAAGTTGCCTTCCATGTTTTTGTCAACTTCTTCAAAAATAAGGAGTTAGTAATACTTTTTCGGAAATAGAACGGTTGCCCCAATAATCTTTTAAAGCCATCTATCTCCCTTTCCTTTCCTCCCTTTCTCTCTCTTTCCTCTCTATCCTTCTCCTCTCCCACTCTCTGCTTTGTCTGATCAGGATGAGGTCCACCACCTCGGTAATAGCAACGGTGGCCTCGCCGGCCCTCCAGAGGCGTTCGAAGGCCATTCCCTCTCTCCCTTTCCTTCCCTCTCTCTCTTTTCCTCTTTTTCCTTCCCCCTCTCCTATTCTCTACTATATTGGTTTGTGCCTAACATGGAACAGTACGGTGACATATTGCACCGTACCATCAACCAACTGATATGGGATCTGGTACCGGCACAACGAATCTTAGTTCTCACTAATATGATATAGAATTAAGCAATTTCTAGTCAATAATTTTTGGACAATATGATAAGATTAGCATTCTACTGGAGTAACATCGTAATACAACTTGTTAAATAACTCCTAGTAGAAAATTTCATTTCTTTTTTTTTTCAAAACATTTCTTTGAGAATCGGAAACTACATAAAACATGATATCTTGAATGGTAAGTAATCATTAGATATCAAAAGCTTAAGCTATCAAAGAAGAATGGATTAACCATGCACATTGTCACCCTTACACATGTCTTGGACCATGCATGTGGAATCACAAACAAGTCAAGAACAATTCATGATTACAATTGAAAGGAAATTATCTTGATGCAGAAGATAATTTCTATTAAATTGTAGGCATCCTCCAAAATCGGAATTATCTATCTTGATATGGAAGTGGTGATGGATGCGATGTGGTATTCGTTCGCATTAGCGATGGGGATGTTCTTTGCCTGATGAAGATGCTTTTCTATTGTAGAATGGATTAAAATCTTCCACTTCTTCATTGGAACACTCACTTTCATCATCAAAGGGCTCTCTATTAGAGTAATGGTTGGAATGCTGGCAATGTCGGCATTTACATTGCTCTTATTGACAAAGTTGCTGATTTTCTTCTTGAAGTTGTTCAAGCAAGTAGCACAACTCATCTAATTTGATGTCTCGCAAATCTTGGTCGCATTTAACATGCTCATCGATGTGCAGCAGTGGAAAGGCATCTTGAAATAGTGCTCTGATACCAATTGATGCTGGGAAGTTATTGAACTTGGATTGAAAATTTGGAGGATGTGTATGTAGATACAACCGATTGTGGTGAGATAAAAATCTTACTATAGTAGATTTGACACAAGGTGTTAGAATAGGAGAATGGTAGTTGGAAGAGAAGCATGACCAATCACTCTTTTCCAACTTCCAAGGCCAAAAAATACAACCTAGACTGGTCACTCAAAGGATACAGCTCTCATGATGCTCACTAGTACATCCTAGGAATCTACTAAAAAGGAGAGAGAGAGAATACAGAGAAGCAATAACAATTTTCATAAGAGTTCTTACTAATCAATAACTCAAGTATCATTACAAGGAAAGCCCCAATGGAAAGAGTATAAGGGGACTCTTTTTATCAACTTTCCAATATGGTATTCCAAGTCCTATTCTTCCTTGAAGAACCCTAACTACTAACTTTCCTAATAACATCAAATGTTCTCAAAAAGAAATTCATGAAAAACAAAACTTTCTAGAATGAACTAACATCAAACTTTTCTAATAAGATAAAACTCAAGTTGGGTTCTGAGATCTGAGCATACGGGACCCATGTAGGTACATGCATCCTATGTGCTTCGGCATCATAAACCATCCCAAGAGTTGGGATAGTAGCATCCCAGCACTGTTACTTCTAGGACCAAATCAATATAGTGGTTGGCACTAGGATTTAAACATTTGACCTGGATACATATCTTGTTACAACCATAGAAGAGGCAAAATCATGAAATAATTAGTTAAAATGCCCCATGTTGGCAGCAATAAATATTGTCGAGAAATGTGAGAGATATCCATAGAGACCAATTTTAGAAATAAAATCCATAGTGGAGAGCACATATAAACTCATGTTGCATTTTAAAAATAGGGATGGGAAGAAACAAATTCATCAAGCTTTCAAACATAAGCACCTACCCGGCAAAATAAATGATGATCGGATTTGTACTAAAGAAGAACATATGATTTAGAAGGCCCCTTGTTTAAAGTTCAAGCGGGGATGTCCTAGCTTTAAGGGCATATTTGGTTCACGACTGGAATCGAAATTGGAACATATTGGAATGGAAATCGGAATGGCTATATCCTCCAAAGTGTTTGGTTCGTAACTGGAATTGGAATCAGAATTGGAATTGAAATCTTTATTTGACTAGAGATTTGAATCCCTGGAAAGAGTTGGGATTGGATTTTAGAGGATTGGGCAATTCCCATTCCATCCCGGAATCAGAATAAAAATGAGACTCCCCCCAACCAAACAGTTGGAATGGGAGTCACCCATTCCCATTCCCATTCTAGGCTCCAAATCCCCCAAACTAGATACCCCTTAAAGGAGAATAGGTCTAATTTGAGGTTAGCTTCCATGAAACAACAAAGGGAAGAAATGGAGATAATCATGTCAATGACAAATTGGCAAATTCTTAACACCAAAGAACTCAATTTACTAATAAATCTGGAGAACCACCTTGTCATAAGGAATGGAAATAATATGGTGGTCAGATTTTAATGAGTTACTGCAACTTTTTATTCAATTAGTCCATAAAAATGTAATGTCCTCTCCTTGCTGATGGCTGAAACCTCAGATCTTTACTGCAGGGACCAAAATTTCTTTTCAACATTTTATCATTAATTGGCCCAATTTGAGAGCCTCGTAGAGTCATCTTCTTGTTTGCACTTTTAGAGATCACACATCTACCCTAGGATTTTTATTTTTATGATGCTTGATCCATGTGTCTTCAGTCTTCACCCTCTTTAATTCCATTTTTAAATATTTAAATTGCCTTTTTAAAAAGAAAATGCTAGCTTAATGATTGTGAGATGTTTGTATCTCTCTTTATTTTCCGTACGTTGGAGAGGAAACATGACAAAGAGACGGAAATATAAGGATGAAAGATAACTGAGGAATCGGACATTAATATATATTACATTTTCTGTGGCTATCTATCAGTCTGTAATTTAACTTTCTTTGTATGCAATACTTTCGCATTTTACTGTCATCAAATACTTTTTAACATATAATTTTAGAATGGCATTCAAGCACAAGGTTTAGGCTTTAATGATACCCTGATTTATTGCAGGATTATGCACTACAGCATACAATTTCCACCTACCAGATCTCTTTTACAGATTATCATGTGCCCATCATAAAATTCAGCCACAATAAATGAAGCTTTTTTTTCAAAAATTTCTTACCTTTGCTTTCTCTACAAAATGAGTAGCATCTTTAGGCTCCAAGGGCATTTTATGTGAAGGCCTCAGGCTCAGGTCATCACAAGGGAGTACAACTTCGCAATGTTTAGGCAGGAAGGCATTGAAGCCTAACAATAGATCAGGATGTCCTCTGAACAACTCCCTCACCTTTGATCTGTATACGTTCGCATCGATTCTAAAATAACATGACAAATTGATTGTAAATGAATGTTCGAACAAACCTGAAGAATAAAATCAAGGCAAAATCTGAATCAGACCTCTGTATGCAGTAATATTCTAAGATTGTCAAGAAATCATGATATTTTTTCCTGTTGTCCTGAAATGCATCTTCTACATGTTTCAGATAGTTGTCTGCATCATCATGTTTTTGTCTGATAGCAGCAGCATCAATAGGTTCTTCTGTCTGGAGCTTTGCCTACCTCCATTACCAACCATGGAGGCAACCAGAAAATCATTAAAATCCAACATCAAAGCACGATATAGCAAGTTATTTCTAATACTAAGTATAATTAAATGGTTATTGGATCATTTGGCATAAGTTTGTAGAAAAATGTTAAATGGAATTCTTTTTTTTCTGGGAAACAAATTGATGAATTATTCTTTGAATGAGACAGTTAAAATGCTCATGAAAGATACATTCAATGACAACTGTTGGAGTGGTTAATCTATTACCCTGGTCCCTTCACCAACCACTACAACATCCAAGATCCAAAAAATACCTGACACCACCCATAGAGAGAGGTTAATACCGCCTCTCATTAAATATATAGCCCAGAAACCTGTGACATTGACCTCAAAATTGTTTAAAAAAGAACAGCCCACTGAAATAATTTCTTGCAAATATTAGTACAAATGCCACCCTTCTTCTCATCCTGTTAATTTTTCATTCTTCAATTAAAACTATCAAAGACCTAGCAAAAACCAATAAAGTTTACAAAACATATAATTTCTTTGAATAAGAGAGTGAACCTAGGCACAATGATAAGTTTGCTCCATTGTGGCCTGAAGGTCAGAGGTCCAAAATATGGAAATAGCCTCTCCGCACATGGGGTTAAGCTGCATACATCTGACCCTCCTCAGACCCCACAATGGTAGGAGTCTTGTGCATTCGGCTGCCCTTGTTTATAATTTCTTTAAATAGATAATTGACAAAATGATTAGCCATAACAAAAAGCAAAACTTGATATTTGACTTTGCATGTAAATTTCTTCTTTGGTACAAAAAATGATAGCATTTGGCAACATTCTCCGCAATAAAAACTACAATTCACTCTCCAAAAATAGTACCCTTCTTCCAAAATCCCATCATCTCCCTGCTATTCCATCAGAATACAGCATCGAGTTGCTAACAAAATAAGACCATCTGACAAGAAACATAAGAACCTTTGCCAAGAAATTTCCATGTAAATTCCATTTGAAAAAGTATTCCAAGAAAGTTGAAGATATTGAAGTGAAAGGCCAAGCAGAGAAGAGTAGAGACCAGGGTTTACGGTACCATCCTGAATCGTCCGATTTGAGATGTACCGTATCGTACCGGTCAAGAACCGATATGATTTAGTCTTAAAAAACAGTTCGGGATCTGAACCATAAAAATTGGCTTAAACCGGACCGGTACGGGTCGGTTTGGACCAGTACGGCCCGGTTTAGTCCGGTTTAGGTTAGGTTTAGGTACGATTCAGGTTCGGTTCGGCGATCCTTGCTTGAAAGGGGGAGGAAGATAGTTTTTTCTTAATTTATAAAGACCGGTATATGTACCGATATGGTACGGTATGGTATCGTACCATACCGTACCGGTCGCTGACCGGTACAGGTCCCGGTACCGGTTTAGCAATCCTTGGTAAAGACAAATGCAATAGATATGTATACAAAATGATAAGATTAAGATCAAAAAATTGGGTGGACCAAGATCAAAGTATTTCAAACTGAGTTTCTCATTTATAAAACTTAAAAATTCTTATTCTATTCTACTTGTTCTATCCTTTTGGACATAATGATCTACCTTTTTGTGTTTTCTCTACTATGCATCCATGACTTTCTTTTTAGACAAAAAGGGAAGGAGGCCCACCAGCTTTTCGAACTACCCATCCGAATGATTGGGGATATGCTACCCAAGACTTGAATTTGAAACCCTTTCGTTAGGAGGGTGACAACAAGGGCATTGCCCAATTCATAGTGTCTAGCATGCTCAACCAACATGTTTGCACCCTCCTGGTTACCCAAATTCAAAAACATAGAAGATTACTAGCAGCCTAGCCTTATGTTTGTGGGTGGGTGAAAATCTCTCTCTACACACACACATACACATATACATAATATATGCATCTGTGTGTGTGTGTGTGTATGTACAACCAATGATGAAGATAGAAATTGTAGCTTTCTTCAGAAACAGCTGATGGGGTTGGAAAAAGGAAAATAAACAAGAAAAATAAGGGATTCATATTCTGCCCTAGCATTCTGTTGTTTTATTTTCTATGCATTCAATGTTTTCTCATCTGATTGTTATTTATTTATTTATTATCCGATGTTGAAAAAAGTATATGGTTTGTGCTTCATGTCTATCATAAATTATTGCAGGGTCATTATCATAAATATACCTTCTTTCTCTTTTATAGGTTGCTGTTGACTCATCATATTAAATACTTGCAAAATTAGAAGGTGAAACATGGAGCTTTATTTCAGTTTTTTTGCCTTACCTTCACTGTATACACAACACGTATAGCATCCTCAAGAACTATGGCCTTTTTCTGTGTAGGCTTCTGGTCATCATTAGGGAAGAACAAGAAACGCTTAAGGAGAAAATAGTTTAAGCCTAACAGTAGATCAGCATGTCCTTTGAACAACTCCCTCAACACCGAAGTAGCCATATTGAAGTTGATGCTACAAGAAAAAAGAAAAACTATTATTTGACTGTAAACAAAGTTTTTAACATATCTCAGAATAGTATGAAGATTAATCTGAATCAAACCTCATTAGCCTGAATCCATCCAAGGTGAACATGAATACATCATATTTTCCCTTCTTGTATCTAAATGCATCTTTCACACATTTCAAATAATACTTTACATCACTTTTTTGTCTTGTGCCAGAATCATCGGTGGGATGGCTTGTCACCTACACCAACATTGTAGCCAGAAAATTGTTAAAACAGGACCAATCAAGGAAGTTATATAGGTTATTTCAAATTCATAATAAGTAATCTAAGTGATTGCTAGATCATTTGGCATATCAAATTTAAAAAGAAAAGGTGAGGAAACAAATCGAGGAAACAAAAGTATCTTTGACTGGGCTAGTTCTTTTATTAGCAAATAGCCATAACATGTCTCAAAACAATGGGGGTGGCTATATGGGTAGTCCTTGGGCTCTTCACCAAGCACTAAAACATTCGCAACTCACAAAAAAAAAAAAAAAAAAAGATATTTTAAAGTAAACAATTTAATAATATTAGTCATCATCCATAAATACAAAAAACATTTTAAAAAATTCGGGTAAAGGATTGATTGATATTTCTCCTTTGAAACAACCAAAAAACCATCTCTCAAATGCTCATAATGGACACCTCCTTCTTCCTAAATTCCATCATTTACCCATCAAAATAAGATATGGAAATGCAACAAATTGAGATTTTTAAGAAAAAAAATCAGAAAAAACTCAGCTAACTGACTCCTGAAAAGACAGTAGCTGAAGCTTAGGCATCACAATAATAGTTGTGGGGTGGGGACGTTGAATTCAGAAGAAAGGGCTTTCCATTTAACTTATCAAACAGGTGAGGGGAAAAGGGAAATAAGTAGATTACATACTAAAAAGGGACCTGAAGAACAAATGTTTGGCTTAAGGACCCAACAGAGTATCCCGCAGCAGATGGGTATCTTACAGACAGAGAGTGCTGCTTCTGAGGCTGCTTTATAAAATCAGGCAGAAAATGTGAAAAACCATCAACTAAAACTTGATGTCCATTAAAAATCATGATCACCTCTAAACAATTAACAATCCATCAAAAACATAGATTTATTGATCTGCTATGTAAATAAGAAACCCATCAATAGCATTGCTTCTTATTAGTTTATTTTTTTAATTTTTTTATTTATTTAAAAAACATTAAAAAAAACAAAAACATCAACATCATAAAGGAAAAGGCATAAAGATGACATGTGTGCCTTTTCATAAAGCTTGTCCTAGGGCATGCATTGAACAGAGTACAAACGTAAGAGATGCAAGAAGTACTTATAGATGCTGTTGGCTTGGAAATGACTCTGCAAGTGCTATAAAAGGAGTCAGAACAATGGCTAAAAATGAAGAACCACAGTTTTCACATACATCTCGGCACTCAACCATGTACTAGTTTTGTCCTAAGTCCTAACTTTCCTTTTTGACAAGCATAATTCCTTTCACATACCACTGGCAGCCTAGCTCGTTATTCTTTGAGATCTGGATAGAGTCTCGCTCCGGGGCGCTCTAAAAGTTCGTTACATGGGTAAAACTTTTAGCTGGCAAGCAATATAGCATATATGAACCAATAAAACCAGCAAGCAGATTTCTTCTTCAAAAGAAAAGCCACAAACATTTTACATTGACATGCCAACAAAGAACTAAAAATATCTTCTTTAAAACAAATAATGCCCAATGGACACTCATTAAAAAACATCACCCTGTTTCCCAAAGCCCATCACAGCCCCATTCTTCCATTAATGTAAGGCATCGGATTGTACCCAAAAAAAAAAAAAAGACAATAAACCTTTTTAAAAGAAGATCACTGCTTATAAACCTCTTAGTAAAGACACCATTTGAACACTGGATATTCAAGAGAACTTGAAGAGTTTGGAAAGAATGGCAAAGAGGAGAAGAGAGTAGATGAAAATGCAACAGAGAGCTACACAGAAAAATCTTAACCAAAGTTAAGCTAAGATTAAATATATGGGTGGATTAAAATTAAATGATCCTACACAACTTCATCATTCATGATGTCCTGATCCTTCCCCCTCTTACTTGACTCTTGAACGCAAATGTAAGACCTCTGTCTGTTAGACCTTCAAAGATCTTTGTTATGAAGGACCCCTATAAAAATAACCGGTTTTATAACATTTTGCTCATTTTTGCCACGACATCAAAGCCTCCAATAACATTCTTCTTGTTCCATCCTTTTAGAGATCTCCCACCTTAGCATTTGTATCTCTACCATGCTCAACCTGGATGTTAACACTTCTTCATTGTCCAAATTTCAAATTCATACAGCATTGCCAACCTTATGTTTGGGGGTGACAGCATATTTATCTCTCCCTCATAGTTTCTCTATATGATGGAGGGTAACCTTGCTTAATTAGAATTTAGTCTTCTGTCGTCATATTTCCTTTATTTGATCTTTTCCTATCATATTGCTATCTTAGAATTTATAGGTTAATTTATTGAGAATGAATTAAGCATTTGATTTTTGCCTTCATGCTACCTTGAATTATTGCTGGAACTTCAGCCTCGTTGTACACCTTCATCTTTAATATCTTACCATGTCAAGATCTCCATATAAGACATAATTAAAATTCAAGCATTTGCATAATGATAAAGTTATTTTTGAAGATTTATTACCTTCACCTTCTCAACAAATTGGACAGAATCCTCAAAAGGCCTCAAATCATTGATAGGATGCTCCATTTTGTAACCTTCGGGCAAGAAAGTATTGAATCCTAACAGCAGCTCGGGATGTCCTCTGAACAACACCCTCACCCTTGAGATAAGCATGTCAATGGAAATCCTGCAACCGACAGGATGATCTGATGGGAAACGAAAATTTAAGCAAACCTGGGAACAGTACCAAAGATAAGGCAACATCCAATCCAGACCTCTGTTCCATATAGTGCTCTATGGCTTCAATAAAGTCAGCATGTTTTTGTAAATCATCTTGAAATGCATCCCTTACATGTGACTTAAAGCTGTCCCCAATGAAAATTGCTGGTTGGGCAGTTGTATTATCCGTAGGTACTACCATCTTGACCTTACCCTAACAAACTTGTCAGCCACAAAGAAAACCAGGGATCTGTCACCTCCAATGGATCAAAATGCCATATAATAAGTTTCCACTAACGCTGAAGTAATTCGAGTTTTCATTAAAAATGGAAAAAGCAAATATGTGGAAGGAACAAGAACCAAAAGTTCTCAAGAAGTGGATTACTACATCGCCTTAGAACAATATGATGGATCACATAAGTTGAGCCTGGCTCTTCAGGCATCGACAACTCCAAGAAATAATTGAGGTTGAGTGCCTCATCGCAAACAAATCTAGAATTACATGGCTAACACAAAACCAAGAAGCCTTTTAAATTGATCGCTAAAGTGAATAAAAGATCTTCAAAACGGGTCACCTCTTAGAAAGAAGTAGGGCAAAAGGTTTTGCACAACAAGAAATAGAGAACTCCTCTTCTAGCTTCTTGATCGAGCATTACAGTGTGTAAAAATCCGAAGAAATAATCGAAAATCGATCTCATTATCAACCTGTGACGCAAAACCTATTTTACTCGTCAAGAACACCGTCCATATACTGAAATCCTATTCTTTTCCCTTTTCTTACTCGAAACAAAAGCTGGATTTGGAACAACAAAACATCTTTTGTCAAGAAACCACGAGAATATCTTGCAAACAAAACTCTAAGAAATGGGCAGATGGAGATCAAAGAAGCTCACAGAGTCGCAGAGGAGAGGGTCTCCTCTTCTGAACCCGGGCGAGAGCGAGCGAGCGAGACAGAGCTTTGGGGAGGGGAAGGAGGGAAAGGCGGCCTCTTATAATCCGCCGCGGACGTCCTGGGCTTGCTAATCTTAATAACGTGAGCCTTCGACAAATGTTAAAATTAAACGTATAGGGGTTTATATGTAAAAGTTTGCGGGATTTTAGAGCGCGCTTCCTGTTCAAACATGGACCAGCAGTCGAACATTTACATATTTCACCCTATCAATATTTACATATTGCTTTTAGTGCTAGCTTCTCCTAGGGGTTTATATGTAAAAATAATTATGATGATGTAAAACTAGTTGCATGGATCAAAGATTGAAAATAGGTGAGTTGAACCGTCCGCGCCCGACCCTACCCATTTTCGAGGACCAATAAATCCAGGTCACATTTTAAAATTATATCTAATTTATTTTTTTAGTTGGATTTGAATTCACTGTATTTGAACCAGATTTGATATGACATAAATATAATAATATCGGTAGAAATCAAATATATTTAAACTTTTATATTATAATTTAAACTTTATATGAATAATATATTTAATATAAATATAGATTTAAAATTATTTTTATATCCTAATTTATTTTAAGAATAATATTATTTGTTATATATTTTATGTAATTAATTATAGTTGGTTATGTAACAATTAAAATAGAATTGATTATATTTGGCTTGAATCTAACTTAGACCCAATTTAGGACTCGATCCATATCCAAATTTATTGGATTATGACCGGATATGCATAGATCCAACTCGATCTTTTATTGAATTAGATATGGGTTTAATATTAAGATCCGATCAAGAAACTAGATCGAGTATGGATCACTCATAATCCAATCCGATCCGATCCTTTTACACCCCGAGTAATTCTCTTGTCCACCGTACTAGGTGAAAAAAAAACACTGCTTTACTTGATTAGATCATGCAAGTACAATTAATAAAATTGCATCATTTTTCAATGCTGCAGGAATTTAATGCGGCTCAATTTTTGCTTTTTCAGATTTTTCATGTCAAAAAATATCTTTTTTTTTCATTCTTTAATAACAAAAATGCCCTCCCCTATATATTTTTTATGATTTTATAAAGAAAAAATTATGACATCTTCTGAACAAATTATGACTTAGGACATAATGCCTGTCCGTTTAGAAAGATATAAAGAATATTTTTATTATTAAAAATTTTACATAGTTTTTTGTTTAAGATTTTCAATGACCAAAATACCCATCTCCTTCTGCAGTTTTTTTAATTTCCTAAAGGAAAATTATGATATCCTGCAATAGGATGTCTTTGTCTTTTAGGAAAATGTGAAATACATTTTTATTTTTGAAAATTTTGTCCTACATTTTTATTTTTGAAAATTTTGTCCAGCTTTTTTCTTTGAAATTTTGAATGGTAAAAATGCCATTCTCTTATATGATTTTTATAATGTCTTGCAGGAAAATCATGATATCTTATTATCAACTTATGATATATTGGAATATGATATTTTTATTTTTTCAAAAAGATATGAGAAATATTTTTATTAACAAAAATTTTGTCAAGCTTTTCATTTAAAATTTTTAATGATGAGAATGCCTCTTCCTTATGTAGTTTTTATGACTTTTCAAGATTAGATTATGATATCCCAGGATAGGATGTTTATCTTTTCAAAAGAAAAATGAATATTTTTGTTATTGAAAATTTGAAGTTGTTTAAAATTGTGATACTCCATGTCAAATTATGATATCCTGTATCAAATTATATTTTATTGTTTCACAAAAAGTCATAAAAAATTATAAGGACATTCTTGTTATAAAATTTGTGTTATGCTCTCTCTTCACCACCATGAATATAGAATTTCGCTTACACCCCTACATGAATTGGGGCCGGCACTCATAATTTGATGCAAAGATATGGTTCTACGCTCAGATATTACTCCCTATAGATTCTATATATTTTACGAAGCTTGCGCATCAAGTTTAAATCAGTTCTATAATCATGACGGGGGTGGTACTCACAATTTTACTGGCACAACATTTTTACACATAACTCCTTTTCAAATAATAAAAATTAGGTGCTAGTTTACTTACCATAAAGGTTTTATATTGGATATTTTGTATTAAGTTTGGGTTATTCCCACCACGCCGAGGATTATTCTAAAGTTAACAATGTTTAACACATAAACCAAAGTTGCAGCGCTGGTCATAACAACAACGAGGGGGAGCCACCCAATGGTCTTATCCTTCTCATATGCCACTTTGGCACCAGCTGCAAGCATTGTAGAAATATACTTCCCCAAGTTGACAAGGTGGCTTGTCCGCCCTTCATCAAACAATCTTCGCGCACACTGCCAAATCCAGATATCAAGCATGGTGCAAGCACTTCATGAGAAAATGCTCATTCTATGTATTGTTATATCATAAGAAAAGCAGATATAATTTGTGCTCAAATAATGAGCAGGGTTTATGTGTTAAACCTGCATGGCTCTCCAGTAGAAAGGAAGGAAGGATACCGCGTAAGCCAAATCTCTGTAATGTTTGGTTCTCATGCAAGACCCATAGTCTTGGGTTTTATAGCTGCCGGTTTTGTAGTAGCAAGCCACTATCTGAGCTGTTGAAATATGAACTTTCTACCACCATGAGATATATGGGGAGGACTAGTTTTCCTGTCACCTGAAGCATATACAATCTTTAAAATCCCTTCTATCTTTATTTTTGGATAACTACAAGGTTGTTTTGTCTCAAGGTATTAGCTGAAATGATCTATACCTCGTCAAACTTCTTCAAAATCTTTACAAAAGCCAGCATGTTCAGATTTCTGGAAAAAAATGTTCGGCATAAACTAGTAATCAATGTTTAGAACAGGTCAATAATGGTATGAATTCTTCGCTCGAATAAAATAATGGTATGAATTCTATCAGTTCTGCTGCTCGAATTCTTTCAGTTTTTCTGCTTTTTTTTTCTCCATTTACAATACTAAAATCTATGCTCGAAATAAGAAAAATGAACATCTTCTCACCGATAGGTTCTGAGATGATACCCCAACCCTTTGTAGAGCTCAATGAAGGTGCCTCTTATTATCTTCTCTGCATGGTGAAGCTTATTTAGTCTTGTTGATGCTGAGCTTGCCACCTTCTGGGCCACCCTTTCCGTTTCAGGCTGAACTACTTTGGGTGTATGCTATATAACAGCTCGGAAACCTGCAACAGCTCTTCCTTTGCTTCTTTTTATTTTTATTTTTTTTTTCATATTTTCTAAGAAAGTGTTTTTGCTTTTCTTACTCTCCAGTATGAACAACCAAGCTTGCCAATTTCGGACTCCTACAGATAGCAGTTCTAAGTTCTAACCATTATCTGTATGTACCTTGTAATCAAATATTGTATGGTTTTGCAGTGTATTAAATATTTTTGAAGAATTGGATTGTTCTTGAAATAAAAAATTAGGCATATTTTGTCATGCCAATATCACAATTGACAGATACTAAAACTACATCCATGTACATATGCATGTATGTATATATCTACATAAATGCTCAACAAATCTATAAACTTTGATCCTGCCCATAGTGTGGAGTTTACTCCAGTTTATCATGATTAGGATAGAGAAAAAAAGAAGTACTTTGGTGGAAACCAAATTGAAAATTAGATTCTACCTTCAGAGATGCTGTAGCATGTCTATATATCTTATAACAGCATTTCTTTCAAAAGCTTCCAATAGTTTTGCAGCCAGCAACATCATCATAATTTGCAGCAGCATCGTTTCTTGTACAAATATATCCACACAGGAAGCTACGTTTAGATTTATGCCCGGAATCCAGAGTGTCACTCTGAATGCCTTCAACCTTTTGTTCAGATGCCTGAGAATTCACACGACCTGAAATTTGTAAACAAATGAAAGGTCTACACGAGAGTCACAAGCAAAACTTATACACTGAAATGGTAACATCACCGATCTACTCAGAAATACATGGCAGGATACTAGCTGTTGAACCATGTCCAAATCTTCAACAACATTTCCATTTGCTAGGAGAATTTAAATTCATTTATTACAGAATCATCACCAAGGCATACAGCATGAAGGCTCTTGATGGCATTATCAATTTTGTAATCACGAGTCATAAACAGTTTGAGCAGCAATTACAAACAAATAAATCAGATTGCTGAAGACCAATAAAGATAAGCAGGGCATCTCGAAAAGTCTGGATGGCAAAGCATTCCAGGTTATACTCATATTTTGATTTCACCGATGGATTTTTTAAATGATGCCTCTTATTCAATGAAACGCACACGGCAGGGCACAGCTCATTAATGAAGTCAATTCCTTAATGCTTCACAACCATTAATTTTATTTTCCATATATTTCCAGAAAAGAGGATGCTATTCTTCCAGTAAAAGGCAAAACATATGCAAAGGAGAATGAGAGAGGCTGGAACAAAGCACGAAGATATCAATGAGGAGTGCCAAACCCACCACCTCCAGGAGTAAGAATCTGAAGAATCTCACCTGCATCCACCTCGACAGTGTTCTTACCTCCAAGATACACCTTTCGCTTGTCTTTCCTGATCAGATAATTTGCCCCACGAGCCCCATCCTTTCCTCCCTTCAATCCTCTTGGAGCATGCACTCGCCTCCCTGAGAGAATGCTCACTATAATAGGCCGTCGGAACTCTATTTCCCTGACAAGGCCATCACCCCCTCTATGATAGCCATCACCCCCGCTGTTTTCTCGAATGGCAAACCTGTGCAAAAGAACCGGATACCGCTGCTCAAAAATCTCAGGATCAGTCATCCTAGTATTGGTCATGTGACACTGAATTCCGCTCGTTCCATCCCAGCATAGTAGCCGAAAGTGCTCCACTGCCACCTCCAATAGTTTCATAGTAGCCGAAAGTGTCATCCCCAAAGGTCAGGTTATTCATGCATCCCTGGGAGCAGGCGCATGCCTGGAATGCAGTTAAGATAACATCCGTTACCCTCTGGGATGTCAGCACATTACCACCCACCACAGCAGCCTTATCACTAGGAGAAAGGAAAGAACCCTCAGGAATATGGATTTTTACGGGAGCTAGGCACCCTTGATTCAATGGGATATCAACATCCACCAGACAGCGGAGGCAGTAAATCACAGCTGCAGCTGTTACTGCTTCAGGGGCGTTCCAATTGCCATAAACTTCTGGGCTTGTCCCTTCGAAGTCAAAAGTAGCTTCGCCCTTCTTCACATCAATGCTGAGCTTAAGGTGGATGACAGAGCCATCGTCCATATAGTCTTCTTCTTCAATAACAGCAGACCCATTTTCTTGTTCAACTCTACCAGCAACTACTTTAAGCATTTCCCTCACAGCATGTTCAGCATTTTTCTGAACATGGGTCATGTAGGATTGAACAGTATTCAATCCATATTGATCAATGAGTTCTTTGATAAGTGTGATTCCCCTCTGGTTTGCTGCTACTTGGGCTCGAAGATCAGACAAATTATCCTGAAGCCTACGGGTCCCTGGGACCTTACGACATGAATGTTCATCCCAACCAGGTGTCTGAAGAAGATGAATGATTCCATCTTCTTGAAAGACACCTCTTTCAACAAGCTTGAATGCTCTAACGGCCACACCTTCCTCCCATATAGCTTTTGAGAAGGGTGGCATGCTTCCTGGAGTTATCCCGCCAATTTCTGCATGGTGCCCTCTGCTTGCCACAAAAAATACCAGCTTGCCATTATCAAAGACTGGAGTAATCACAGTTATATCAGGTAGATGGCTTCCTCCTGCACAAGGATGATTACTTAACAAAACATCTCCTTCCTTGAGGTTTTCACCCCAATATTTGAGTTGCCAACACACTGTGCTTGACATGGCCCCAAGGTGCACAGGGACATGAGGAGCATTTGCAACAAGTCCTCCATCTGGGCCAAACAAAGCACAAGAAAAATCCAGCCTCTCCTTTATGTTCGTTGAAATTGAAGTTCTTTGAAGGGTCCGACCCATCTGTTCAGCAATGCCCATGAACCGATGGTTGAAAATAGAAAGCTGCACCACATCCGCAACCCTGTCTGCAATCTCTATGGTGCATGGGGCTGACTTAACCTCAATCTTTATATTACCATACTTGGTAATGATGGCTCTACAGTCAGGTTCAATAATCACTGTACTGTTCCCATTCATGATTATTGCAGGGCCTTGCAAAATGTGCCCATAACCCAGCTTCTCAAGCTTGAATAATAGTGTGTCTTGCAACCCATTGCCAAAGTATATCTTATAAGAACCTTCTGCTACAGGATTTGCCAAAGCGGGTTCAAGTTCTTGAGGCTTCAAGATGTTGGTGACTCCAATACCTCGTACCCTCACATCACAGATAAGGATTTTCCTGTTTTGAAGTTTGAATCCATACTCCTGCTGAAACAGCCTTACAAACTCAGCAGCATAATCATTCCCATCTTCCTTTGGTTTTTTAACCATGATGGCCGTATCTGTTCCCTCATATCTCAAGTTTAAATAAGACTCTGTCCTGATGCTTTCATCTCTAAAACCCTGATCTTTCAGCTTTTGCTTTACTCGTGTTAACAGAGCAGCCTCCCTCCGAGATGCCTTGAGCACAGAATCAGGACCATAAACAGAAGAATATGGCTCCTGTGCCTCTTCAACGACATCAGCCAAGCCCATTCCATAAGCACTCAATATCCCACAAAACCGGTGGATAAGGACTTCAGACATGCCTAGCGACCTGGCAATAGAACATGCATGCTGGGGACCTGCACCCCCAAAGCAAGCTAGCGAATGGTTTCTCGTTTCATGCCCCTTCATTTCAGTTATCTGACGTATGGGTCGACACATTGTTTCATTAGCCACATTCACAAATCCAAGAGCAATCTCCTCTACCGTCATAACCTTTGCTGAAGGGTCCTGGCTTTTCCTGTAAGAATTTATTTCAACAGATAGCTTCTCAAATGCTTTTCTTGTGGCATCTATGTCCAAAGGCTGATCTTCTTTAGGGCCAAAGATGGATGGGAAGTAGTCAGGAATAACAGTCCCTAATATCAAATTAGCATCTGTAACAGCTAATTCCCCACCTTTCCTGTAACAAACTGGACCAGGATGCGCCCCAACTGATTCAGGTCCTACCCGGAAGGACCCAAATTGAAATTTCAACTTAGAACCACCACCAGCAGCAACAGTGTTTATGTCAAGCTGAGGTGCTTGTATTACAGCCCCAGCAATCTGGGTTTCAAGAACTTGCTCGTAGCTTCCATCGTAGCGGCTTACATCGGTGGATGTGCCACCCATGTCAAACCCAATCAAGGGTTTAGATGTTTCCAGCCCGAAGAGGGTTTGAGAGTAGCCAACAACCCCTCCTGCAGGACCAGAAAGGACTGCTTTGTGCCCAGAAAAGCTTTTCTCTGGTGCAAGGCCTCCATCCGATTGCATAAACAATACATTCACCTTCTCAGCACCCCCTTCAAATCTTGACATGAAGACTGATAAGTACTCCTTAATGACTGGAGTCAGATAGGCATCCACACTAGCTGTCAGGCCTCGGGGAACAGCACGAACCATGGGAGTCAAAGCTGATGACAGAGAGACATGCCTGAAACCCATACTCAAAGCTAACTGCTCAACCAAGATTTCATGATGAGGGTAAGTGTATGAATGCATCAGCACAACAGCCAAACAGCTTATCCCTTTATTGAGGAGATCTTTTAGTGAAGGTTTTAGTGCTTCTACATCCAGAGGCTTTGCCACCCTGATAAGCTCCCCAGATATTCCTTCTATTGAAGAAGAAGAGTCCTCTTTATCTAGCACAAGTTCAATTCTCTCATCAACCTCCATGACTTCCTCATAGAGGTTCGAGGGCTTCGAGACTGTGAGGTCAAAGATGTTCGGCCGAGCTTGGTTTCCAATCTGAAGCAAGTCTCCAAAGCCCCTAGTCACACAAAGAGCAATCCTCTCACCTTTCCGCTCCAGAAGAGCATTTGTAGCAACAGTGGTGCCCATTCGAATCCACTCAATTTTGTCTGTGGGAATCTTGGAAGACCGTGGGATTTTCTGACCAGTATACTCTTCTAGGATCCTTCGAATCCCTTCAATGGGAGCATCATCATAGTTTGATGGGTCCACTGATAAAAGCTTCATCACACAGCAGTCTGACTGGCCTGGGACTTCTGCATAGATGTCTGTGAATGTTCCTCCCCTATCAATGCAAAACCTGAATTTCTCTTCCTTGATGCTCCCCATTTCTTTACTCTGATTCCTCAGAAACTACAGGATAATGCTGCCATACATATCTCAGAATTAAAGTCTAATGATGATGCTAAAAAATTCTCAGTTTTTTTGTTTGTACCAATTCAATTCTCAAAAAGGCAATTTGTGTGCAAATATAAAAGATGTCTTTTTACACGGTTAACAAGCCAAGGGTTCGTAGCTGAACATGAAAAGGAATGGATTTTCCCCCCATCAAACCAAGTAATATCTGCCGAAAGGAACCAGCTTTCAAGACTACAGGATTGGATTCTATCGTTTCGATTTTCCATCAAGAAGATCAGGAGAGGCATAAATACATCAAATCAAAGTACCCTAGCGAATTAAAGTCTTTAGGTAGGGTTTCAACAAAACGAGCAACAGCCTTTTGAAGCACTACAATCCCCTAGCAGACAACGCATGAGGTTTTAGAAATCGTTTACCTTCAACAAGAGCTGTAAAGGCAGTACAACAAGCAACAAAATCCATCCTTTTATAGATCCCCAAAAGTTGTGGGTGGGAAACCTGTTCGAAGTCTTACCAAAATCCAGGGTTTAAACTACCCCCTACCGGCGCAAAATCACCAAAAAAAAAAAAAAAAAAAAGAAGCCCTTTTTGATCCCGAAAGAAGGCCTTTTGAAGACCAAATGCACATGTGCAACAAAATCTAATCGATCAAGCGGTCGTAAAAGATATAAGTCACCAAAAAGACCGATCAAAATAATAAAACCATTCATCCAAGTAGCTTACCAAATCTCTCGATAGAGGAATCGAGATCCAGATCGATCAATGGAATGGAGAAGAGCAGTTTGTCTTCCTTCCGGGCTCTTGCACAGCCTTTTATTCCAGCTAATCTGGATTTCTGGGAACCGACCTTGAAAGAAGACAAAAACAGGGAAAAATCGAAGAGTGACATGGGATGAACCTAGACGGCCACACGCAAGACATTCTTGCGCCAATGCGAGTAACGTGAACCGGGACATGTACAGGTCTAAGATTGTTTTTTTTTTTTTTTTTTTTTGTTGGGTTCACTTAAGTTGGATGACGTAGTCCTAGCATTTGTTGTTCATGCTCAACTTGATCATGACAAATGTTATATAAAAATTAATGATATAAAATAAATATAAAAATAAATAAATAAATATATTTCAAAATAAATATTTTTTATTTATATTAATAATATATTAATGATTGCCTGTGATTATTAAAATCATTAATGATGGGATAGTCTATTTCTTAGAATAAATATAAATATTTTAAAATAAATATATTTTTTTCAAAATAAATGAAATATTCTTTATTTTAAAGTATTTAGATTTATTTTAAAAAAATTATATTTATTCTAAAACGTTTTTATTTATTTCTATTTGTATTTATTCTATATTAATACAATATTAAATTTTTTATCTTTTTTATATAAAGATACGTGCAAATCAGATAATAAGAGACTTGGCCAAATTTAACTTCAAATCTATTTGAATATAATTAAGTCCACACATATAAATATATATATAGACTTAGCTACATTCTAAAAATTTGAAATCAAATCCGATCAAGTCCCCTATTATTTGATTTGCACCGATCTTTATACAGTAAAATTAAAAAATCAATGATATATTAATGATATAGAATAAACATAAATAGAAATAAATACAAATTTTTTATAATAAATAAAAAAAAATTTACTCACATGAATGGTATATTAATGATTATAGTGAATATTGAAACTATCAATAATGGGCTAGTTTATTTTTTAAAAAATAAACATAAACGTTCCAGAATAAATAGAAATACTTTACATGATGAGGAATTTTTTATTTATTCTAAAAATATTTATATTTTTTTTGAAATATTTTTGTTTATTTCTGTTTATGTTTATTCTATACTTTTAATACATTATAAGTTTTTCACTTTTTCTATATGGAGATATGTATGAATCAGACGGTGAGAAACTTGACCGGATTTGACTTCAAATTCTTTCAAATATAACCAAGCCCATATATATATACATATATGGATAGATAACTATCTGTTCCATATTCGAATATCCGATTCCACTTATAACCCTATTTAATTTTATATAATATTAATTAATATTTAAATAATATATATAAATATATTAACATGTCAATAATTTAACTTATCTTTTACTTGATGATACATTTCATTTTATAGTCATAAAATTTAATTATCTAATTTATATCCATATTCATATTTGATGTGGCGAGACCACTGACGTGGGTAGCTGACATGTACCACGTCAAAGGAGATCGCCGTATCGGACGCCAAGGTGACACCTCTGCCCGGACTGTTTTGCCAAGCTGAGCTGAGCTCCCTCAAGGCAACGAGCCAAGCTCCGTCCTCCACTAGGTCGGGCCAGCGAGCTCGGGACGCCTAGGCCGAAGCCGCCTTCCGCCCTCCAGAGCGAGACCCTCGGAGGTTAGTGCCCTATGGTCTAGGTCGAGCTCAGCACTCACCCACCAATATGGAGCCTCTCCGAGCGCGTGCCCTGTGGACCGGGTCCGCCTTCCGTCCTTCAGAGCGAGACCCTTGGAGGTTATTGCCCTGTGGTCGAGGTCGAGTTCAGCGCTCATCCGTCAATGTGGAGCCTCTCCGAGCGTGTGCCCTGTGGACCGGGTCTGCCTTCCGTCCTTCAGAGCGAGACCCTTGGAGGTTATTGCCCTGTGGTCGAGGTCGAGTTCAGCGCTCATCCGCCAATGTGGAGCCTCTCCGAGCGTGCGCCCTCTGGACCGGGTCCGCTTTCCGCCCTCCAGAGCGAGACCCTCGGAGGTTAGTGCCCTGTGGTCGAGGTCGAGTTCAGCGCTCATCCGCCAATATGGAGCCTCTCCGAGCGCGCGCCCTCTGGACCGGGTCCGCCATCCGCCCTCCAGAGCGAGACCCTCGGAGGTTAGTGCCCTGTGGTCGAGGTTGAGCTCAGTGCTCACCCGCCAATGTGGAGCCTTTCCGAGCGCGCGCCCTCTGGACCGGGTCCGCCGTCCGCCCTCCAGAGCGAGACCCTCGGAGGTTAGTGCCCTGTGGTCGAGGTCGAGCTCAGCGCTCACCCGCCAATGTGGAGCCTCTCCGAGCGCGCGCCCTCTGGACCGGGCCTGCACTCTTCCCTCTTCCATCAAGGTGGCCACACGAGCTCGAAGCATCCAGACCGGAGCAAGCCCTGCCATCCCGAAACACCGGCGAGCCACCCGAGGATTATAGAACGGCGCCCCCCATACTGCCATAACTACCTGTCCGGCCGTACTTCCAGAAGGATGGGCCAGTCAGAAAGCACGAACCCCTAGGACGGCGACCCCCGGATCGAGGCTCTGCCAAGCTTCCCGGAATGGGACGACCGGAGGGGATGTCAGAACGAATGGAAGCTTCCCCTACCACCTGTCAGGAAAGACGTCTCGTCCAAGGCACGGAATCCTGCCGCATGCGCCTGCCAGCCCGACAAAGATCCCAAGGCGAGCGCCCAACTGCCAATTTTCAACTACAAAGAATAATCGACACCCCCAAAACGGGAGAGGTAACAACAGCAATCGACTACCAACACAAGTGCAAGCTCCACCAAGGGGGCGAAGCGCCACCACCACTGCCACAGTTGAAGGAAAACCAGGGATACAAGGAGAGGCGGAGGAACAGGGAACCCCTCTGTCCTAGCTATCGTTCTCCCCCTGCAACGTTTTCGTCTTCTTACACACTTTTTACTCCTCCTAGTGCGGAGTCCATCAAGAGGGGCCCGACCAGGAGGATCTGTTCCCCTGGATCGTCACTGACTTGACCGTCGGAGTGCCCCCACCGGAAATCCCGGCCCGGGTCACTAACCCCTGTTTCGCAGGTCCAGGAGCAGAGGACCGCCAGGCATCGAAGGGAGCGCACTCCAGCACCGGCAGCAGTTACAGGCCACGACGATCTTGACGACAACATCTATATTAATTTAATATATATATATATATATATATATCTAATTAATATCAATAAATATAAATATGTATATACTATGCTAAAGGTTCATATATACCAGCTTGTCAGCAGCACGGATATGCTAAATCTTTGCTATATGGGCTTCTGCCAATGGAGCACCAAGGTCTTCTCTAGATTGTGATCTTCGGCTTGAGAGAGTTGTTCGACCCCTGTGAGGTGGCCAGAAGGATCCCACTCCATGGCCAAATTGAATCTGACCTAAACTACCAGAGGAATGACTATGAGAAACACCTAACGGGTGCAAAGATGATTCCATAAGCTGAATGCTACCACCGAATCCATATCCCATGCCGAAAGGGGTGCTGCTCGGAGCCAGGAACGGCAGGACCAAGTGGTGTCTTTACTCTTCCATCGCCTGAAGGAGAAATTCAAAGAAGTTTCATCAAACCTTGCAAGGGTCACAGCAATTGCAAGCACATACTGCATAACTCCATGCTTGTTGTAGAATGAAAATAAAAAATGACATGTTGACAGGCAGAGCACTTGGGAACACAAAGAAAAATTGTTCTGAAAAGGAAAGAAAATAACAACATGCAGAAGATTCACAGACTCATCTATCATCTTTGCATCCACAAACAAGATAAATTTCTGACACTTGGAGGAAATCGTTACAGGAAGAAATGGGAGCCTAGCAGCTTCCCATCTTGGCACCCTGGCAACCCCACTGCCTATGCGTGCCTCCCAGGCTTATCGACCAAGGGGACTACATGGGGTCACCGAGCACCTGACAATCACCTAATGCTCATATTCGCACTGTAACATAAATGTTATAGCCTAATTATGAGTCTGTCTGAGGTCCAAATTTACATTAATTAATCCATGCCTTTATGTAATATATGATCATGATGGCAATTCAGTTGGCCCATCAGAAAAGAATGCAGCAAGTGCAAACAAGATTTATTCAAAGATGGATGAATCAGATCTCTTTATAAGGCGGACATGATTCGAAGAAACCTTGTTGCTAACTTTTGTCCCATTCCTAATTAAGATCGAAAATATGATTTTCCTCGTATAATAACGAAGCAAAAGAGGCAAGGGCTAGCCAGCCTCGGTGATCTAGTTGTTGTCACGAGTTAGGAAGACGGAAATAGCCTGTCCATACAAAGGAGTAAGGCTGTACATATACGACCCTCCCCAGATCCAGCAATGGCAGCAAGAGCCTCATCATGCACCGGCCGGGATGCCCCTTTTATCTGAAGGAAGCAGAAGAAAGCCCTTTGATTTGATGCATAACACTGCTCGACTCCAGATAGTGAAATCAAGATTGGCCATGGCACTTAGTTAGCATTTAAAATAAAGGATAAATAACAAAACTCGAGCTTGATACTTACCTTTTTACTTTTTTTTCTGAAGCAGCAATGTCAACAAGTAGAATTTATCATCGGACATGCAAAGAAAACCAAAGGTCTCGATGCATGAAGCAAATTTATTTGGAGGAACCAAGAAGTTATCAAAAAAGGGCTGGAAGGATGCGATCGGAAAAGCATATATACCTGAATCTATGGGACTCCGCCATTGGAAAAGGAAAGGAGATGATTTATCGAGAGCCGAGTTGGTTCCGCTGCTATGCCTAAAAAAAAGTGGGAGATATGATCTCTGGAGTAATCCTGGGGGTACATTTGCTAACACATGATAGCGCACGAGACGAAAGCATAATCGATACCAAAAGAACGAGAAGAAGATAAGTCGGATTTATATATGTATTTAATATTTTATAGCTCTGAAGATCAATTCTGCTCGACGATGCTTGTCCAGCCTCTGCTAATGCAACTCCCAGTGTCCATGTAATAATGATCACTTGGTTATCTTTGATTTGCAATCCCTCCGATAAAATCAAAAGGTTGCTTCCAAGGGACACTTAAGACTACAAATAGGTCCACATTTCTCATTTATTTCATCGCATTCATTCCAGTATTTTTCTTCCTTCTTTTAGGCATTTGTATACTCTGAAAATAGAGTATAGCTATAGTGTATACAAAGAGAGAAAAGCATTCCTGGTTCAAATTTCTGGTGAATTGTAGTGCTACTTTCACCAGAAGAAGATCGTTGTATCATCGAAGACAATCGTCATAAAACCGTAAGCACCATTGCGGGACGATATTGTCTTAAGGACATAGAGTGTAATTCTAGACTCGGTCATGTCAATTAGGTAGCCATTGTTCATACACATCCTACCACCAACAATCTTAAGACAAGTTCCTTCGTACTGAAGTGCTGCTCAAGTGATGGCAACAATGGCTGCACCAGTTCAGGCCGAGAAATCGGAGAAGTTTACCGGCACCGACTTCAAGAGATGGCAACAGAAGATGGTGTTATATCTAACAACTCTGAATCTGGTAAGAGTTCTCAACGAAGATCCACCAATCCTAAAAGAAGGAGAGAAAGACAAGCACATTGTCGCTGCTGTCGATGCATGGAAGCATTCAGACTTCCTATGTAAAAACTACATCCTTAATGGATTAGAGAATACTTTGTACAATGTGTATAGTAGTATAAGCACAGCAAAAGAGCTGTGGGCATCCTTGGACAAGAAGTACAAGACCGAGGAAGTAATCCATAAGAAATTTGTGGTCGGCAGGTTTCTTGACTACAAGATGGTAGATTACAAGACTGTCTTGGAGCAAGTTCAAGAACTGCAGATCATACTGAATGAGATACATGCAGAAATGATGTCTCTGAGTGAGTCATTCCAGGTAGCCACTATAATTGAGAAGCTACCTCCATCATGGAAAGACTTCAAGAACTACCTGAAGCATAAGCGAAACGAGATGGGACTTGAGGATCTGATTGTCCACCTGAGGATCGAGGAAGACAACAATAACCATGATAAGAAGACAAGAAGACATCTTGCTGAGCCTAAGGCCAACCTCATGGAAGGAAAGGTCAACAAGAAGAAACGCAAGTTTTCTGGAGAAGGCTACAAACAGAAGAAAGACAATCCTAAGAAGTTCAAAGAAAAGTGCTTCATTTGTGGTAAAATAGGCCACAAATCCAAGGATTGTCGTTTCAAGGAAAAAGAAAAGAAAGAAATCAAAACTACTGAAGATACCCTATCCCGTGAAGTGTTAGGGATGATGTTGTCAGCAGTTGTGTTTGAAGCAAACATGGTTAATAAACCAAATGAATGGTATGTTGACACTGGAGCTACTCGACATGTCTGCTCTGATAAGAGTATGTTCTCATCATATACTTCTATCAGAGGTAGAAATCTGCTAATGGGTAACTCCGCTACATCGAAGATAGAAGAAATTGGCCACATTATTCTAAAGATAACATATGGCAAAGAGCTTCTACTGAACGATGTACTGCATGTTCCTGACATCCGTAAGAACTTGGTATCAGGCTCCCTCCCAAGCACACATGGATTTAGGATAGTGTTTGAGTCTGATAAATTTGTACTTACTAAAGGAGGGATCTTTCTGAGTAGAGGTTATTTAAATAATGGATTATTCAAGATGAATGTAATGACTGTACATCGCAACCTTGAAAAGAATAAAGATTCTTCTTCTGTTTATATGGTTGACTCCTCTTATCTATGGCATGATAGATTAGGTCATGTGAATTTTAATTCATTACGGAAGTTAATGAATTTAGAATTATTACCTAATCATGAAATCGATCCACATTATAGATGTGAGATATGTGTTGAAGCTAAGCTAGTCAAAACACCGTTCCATTCAGTAGAAAGAAATACTGAACCTTTAGATTTGATCCACGGTGATCTATGTGACTTGAAGTCAATATAATCTAGAGGAGGTAAAAAGTATTTTATAATATTTATTGATGATTCAACTAGATATTGTTATGTGTATCTACTAAAGTCTAAAGATGATGCTTTAAATATGTTTAAATGTTATAAAAATGAGGTTGAAAATCAGCTTGGTAAAAAGATTAAGGCTATAAGGAGTGACAGAGGTGGTGAATACGATGCACCGTTTAATGACTTTTGTCAAGAACATGACATTGTTCATCAAACTACAGCTCCTTATTTATCTCAATCTAATGGACTTACTGAACGCAAAAAACGAAAATTGAAAGAAATGATGAATGCCATGTTGATAAATTCTGGTACACCACAAAATTTATGGGGAGAAGCAATTCTCTCGACTAATCATATTCTTAACAAAATACCTCTTAAGAAGAAGGACATCACTCCATATAAGTTATGGAATGGAAAAAAGCCTTCTTATAATTACCTAAAAGTGTGGGGGTGTCTAGCTAAAGTGGCTATTCCAAATCCCAAAAAGGTCAAAATAGGACCTAAAATGGTTGATTATATTTTCATTGGTTATGCACAAAACAATAGTGCATATCGCTTTCTTGTACATAAATCAGATATATCTGATATACAGCAAAATACAATCATGGAATCAAGAAATGCATCATTTTTTGAAGAGATATTCCCTTATAAAGCGATATCTGGTACAAGTTCAAATGAAAGAACTTATGATAATTTGGCAAGTAGTAATCATCAAGAAAAACATTCTGAAGGTGAACTTAGACGTAGTAAGAGACCTAAAGTTATAAAATCTTTTGGTCCTGACTACACTACGTACATAATAGAAAATATACCACAGACATTCAAAGAGGCAATATCTATACCAGAAGCACCCTTTTGAAAAGAAACTATTAATAGCGAAATTGAGTCCATCATGCATAATCATACCTGAAAATTGGTAGATTTACCATCAGGTATGAAGCCTTTGGGGTGTAAATGGATTTTCAAGAAGAAGCTAAAGGCTGATGGATCAATTGATAAATATAAAGCCGGATTAGCAGCTAAAGACTTTAAACAAAAAGAAGGCTTAGACTTCTTTGATATTTATTCACCTGTAACAAGGATAATATCTATAAGAATGTTAATCGCTATTGCAGCCATTAACAATCTTGAAATACATCAAATGGATGTAAAAATAGCTTTCCTTAATGGTGAATTAGAGGAAGAAATTTATATGGAACAACCTGAAGGGTTTGTGGTTCCAGGCAAAGAAAAGAAGGTGTGCAGACTTGTGAAATCCTTATATGGATTAAAATAAGCACCTAAACAATGGCATATAAAATTTGACAATGTCATATTGTCCAATGGATTCAAAATCAATGAATGTGACAAATGTGTATATGCCAAAACCATACCTACATGGTATGTGTTAGTCTGCTTATACGTAGATGATTTGTTAATCATAGGTAGTGATACTGATATGATTAAACAAACAAAGAAAATGTTGATCAAACATTTTGATATGAAAGATATGGGTATCGCAGATGCTATACTATAAATTAAAATCACTAGAACATCTGATGGAATAATATTATCTCAATCTCATTATATTGAGAAAATATTAGATAAATTCAATGAGTATGGTACCAGCCCGCTTAGAACACCTGTAGATATTGATCTACATCTTGCTAAGCATACTGGACAACCCATATCACAATTGGAATATTCACGTATAATTGGCAGTTTAATGTATGTCATGAATTGCACCCGTCCTGACATAGCATATGCTGTCAATAAATTAAGCAGATTTACTAGTAATCCAGGTCCAAATCATTGGATATCACTAGTAAGGGTATTACGATATCTACAATATATCCTAAATTTTGGATTACATTATACAACATATCCAGCTGTACTAGAAGGATACAGTGATGCTAACTGGATATCTTCTTTAGAAGATACTAAATTCACTAGTGGATATGTGTTCATCTTAGAAGGAGGTGTAGTGTCATGAAAATCCTTAAAATAAACTTGTATAGCTCGGTCCACTATGGAATCAGAGTTTATAGCTTTAGATAAAGCTGGAGAAGAAGCAGAATGGCTTCGAAATTTTTTGAAGGATATTCCATGTTGGTCAAAACCTGTGTCTGCAATATGTATCCATTGTGATAATCAATCAACTATTTGTAGAGCACGGAATAAAATATATAATGATAAGTCTAGACATATACGTCGCAGACATGATACTATTAAGCAATTACTTGAAAATGGAGTTATCTCTATTGACTATATTCAGTCAAAGAAAAACCTTACGGATCCATTGACAAAAGGTTTACCAAGAGATCAAATGAATTGTTTATCGAGGGGAATGGGTTTAAAGCCTATAAATAAATCTTCATAGTGGATACCCAACCTAGTTGATTGGAGATCCCAACATCTAGGTTCAAAAGGGATAACTAAATTATGAAGATGTCAACGAAGCACTAAGGATGTAAAATCCTACTCATTCCTATGATAATCAGTACTACCTGCTAAAGGTACTAGGATAAGCATATCTTTTAATGATTCTTATGACATGAATATCATGTGGGGTATAGCAGGATACTCTTAATAAGAATCACCTATGTGAGTGTAAACTGGGCCAATTTTATAAGAATTTTAAAGGCTTTAATTCTCTAAAGCACTCATGAGACCAGGAGTTGTTCAGGGCCAAAATGAATACAACCATGAGAACCAAAAGGAATGCTCGAAAAGAAGTTATGTGATTGTTATTGTCTTAGTTTACATCAAACGCTAAAAGTTCAAGACATCACGTTCACTCTTAGCAAGTAAACTTGATAACAAAACACTAAGGAAGGTTCAAAGTCACAAGCTACCTATCCTGATGCAACTTCATTTCATTTCTCTCTTTAAGTGTCTGCATATTCATTTGCATTTAAAAAATCCATGTTTGTGGGGGATCGGATCGCCTTTACTGATCTTTGATCTTAGTCCAAAATTTCATTCATGTAGGGGATTGTTGGAAAAAGTGAATAGAAATTTTTTATTCATAAAGTATCCTGTGGGAAGGAAAACTATCCTGTGGGATGGAAACTGTCCTGTGAGATGGGAACTTTTAATCCCACATGGAAAGATTGGAAAAAGAAAATGCTCTTTATAAGAAAACCTTTTCTCAAGCTCTTACTTCTAGGCTCACCATAGGTGGAGAGCTTGAGGGTGATGCGAAGCATCACGTGCGCGACGGGCGACAAGGGCGCAATGGGCGCTTTGTAGGCGCACTTCGCACGTACGCATCGTCGCGAAGAGCTTGAGGAGCCTTTAATTTTTTCCTGATCAAACATATCAGACGGTCGAGATTGATTGGCACCAGATCAAGGTTGCAGGGAGACGAGTCGGCTCGGTTCTGATAGGAGCCGACTCGAATGACTGGCCGGGTCGACTCGAGTGGTTCGAGTCGATTCGGATCCACAGAACGGGAATACACGGTCTGGACAAGTCGACTCTACCAGGGTCAAACTGGCTCAGATCCACAGAGCCGTATCATGTGATCTGGATGAGTCGACTCGAGGGAATCGAGCCGACTAGACCAGGGCGCTCTCTGCAGAGCCGACTCGAGAAATTTGAGCCGACTCGGATAACGGGATTTTAGAATCGTGAAACAACGGATCACGCTTCCGGAGGTGTAATCATGCATCCGTTCACGGATCAACGTTTCTTCTGAGATCAGGGGTGTCATCGGATCATGAAACGATGCATTGAGAAGCGCACCGATCGCGTGATCTAGAGATCACGGTACGTATCAGCTTATCATGGTATCCGATCGTGATTGAAGAAACGTATCAATCACGTAAAGGCATATCTCATTACGAAACGATATCGGAAACTCCCTCCGATAAAATCAGAAGGTTACTTCCAAGGGGCACCTTAAGGCTATAAATAGGTTCTCATTCCTCATTCATTTCATCACGTTCATTCCAGTATTTTCCTTCCTTCTTTTAGGCATTTGCATACTCTGAAAATAGAGTATAGCTATAGTGCATACAAAGAGAGAAAAGCATTCCTGGTTCGAATTTCTGGTGAATTGTAGTGCTGCTTTCACCAGAAAAAGATCGTTGTATTCTGTAAGACAATCGTCATAAAACCATAAGCACCATTGCGGGACGAAATTGTCTTAAGGATATAGAGTGTAACTCTAGACTCGGTCTTATCAATTAGGTAGCCATTGTTCATACACATCCTACCACTAACATCCACTATGTGATATTCTCTCACCATTACTTCAAAGAAAAAAAAAAAAATGCCTCACTTGTTCAATATGTAGTTCTGCATTGGTGCATGATATGAACACCAGCCATGCGTCCAGAACAAGCTTAATATAGACATGCAACTGTGCTATTGCATGCGATGTTACATATTATTCAATAAATCAGAACTTTCGAGCATTTGAAAATGAGGTCCAAGATTGTTTTAGGAGTTGTAATTAAGGTTGGATTTGTGAAAAATGTTGCCACAGAAATTTAAGGAAAAATGAGGTGTACATTATATTCGGGCCAATCCTTTAAGAGAATCTGTTTTGTTCTCCTTGCTAAATTATATAGGTGGGTAGAGATTAGGATGGAGACCCTATACATCTTTCCCTCGTTCCTCAAGGAACCATGACCTTTCCTTTATTCTTCCAAGAAACAAAGCAAGCACCTTATCCTTCTTCGATGGCAGGAGACTATTAATTTGCTGAAATTTACATCTAGTTATTCCTTGTGAATACGTCATGTAAGACTTCCAATAGGTTGTAGCATAGTATATATCTTTCTGAGCAAAATGATGTTTCATTTTATCACTTAAAACCTACAGATTACCTGCTGCCACTTACTCTCACCTATGTCTTCTGCAGTTCATCAGTCATATCATATATGCAATCCATTTTCAATGGATTTACTTTGCACATCCAGTGGAATCATTCCTTCAAATTGAATGTGTTGTCGTTTTGCTCCCCCCGACCCATGCGAGGCGCCGGCGGGCGCTCGCCCAACCCAGCGCACAAACGTGCGCACGCGGCCCAGGCCCACACGCAGCGCACGGACGCGCGTGGGCTCGACCCAGCCGCTTGCGGTGTCTTCCTTGGAACGTTTTCCTGGTTTCCCATGCAGTTTTTCCTTGGTTTCTCGTGGTATACGTACGGTCCACGCGATTTCTCACATTCTGGACCGTCCGATCGGTCGATCGGATGGCTGATACTAATCCGAGCTTGATTAGGCTTGATCTGAGGGTATCTTGTACGGATTTTGGCGCGATCTGAGCCTTTGTTCTTTGATCTGACGGTTTGGAAGTGTTTTAGACTTTCTGGACTCATTTTATGTCTGTTTTGGACGCCGTTTCATATAGTTATTTAACCACAGAGAGCCTGCGGTCTTTGATACACACAGACAAAGAGAGAGAGAAAATCCAGAGAAATTTTAGAGAGATTTCTTCTTCGATCCAAGCACCAGGAAAAGCTAGAGGCCTGGTTTTTGGATTTTTCTCGTGCTTCTTTCATCCTCTTTTGTTTATTTATCATGTCTCTTTGTTTTTAATCTGGCATTTGTTATCTGGATATTTGTATTCCTTTTGTACCCAGATTTGGATCAGATTATAGTGGATTACTCCTTTTCTCTTAATAGACGTAGGCAATATTTTGCTGAACCACGTAAATCTTATCTTCTTTTGATTTGATATCTGCTTGTGTTGTGATTGATTAATTGCCTAAGTGAGTAAATAAAATTTATTTGAAGACCTAAATCGGTTTAATCCGTTGTGCACATTCCAACAGAATTAATGGAAGTTAACGTGCCTGGCATCCTTTTTCTTGTCTACTTTTGATCCCTGTTATTGGATCATCTACTTTCAGGTAAGTGGTGGAAAGTAACAAAGGATCCAAAGTGTGCGCATAAGATAATTAAACACATAATACTAATGAAGGCAACTTTTTTTTTCTCCCCGGTGGCCAGAGCAAATATTATCACAATAATGATAGGAAAATGATTACCTGCTGCTTTAAATATCATATACTGGGTTTTTTTTCAAGGAAAAAAATTTCTATATTGTAATTTATTAGTGAATTTTTAGCTAAAGATTTATTCTATGGACCAGACAACAATCACACATTTTTGAGATCGCTTCTCTCTTTAGTAACGTCCCTGTTCTCTTGCTTTACAAGATATATTCCTTAGAAATTTTACGGGTGATTTGTTGCTTAGTTCGTTGGCAGGGATATTTGAAATCTTACTATCTTAATGTTGGGAAAAAGACCTAAAGTTTGGCCCCCACTTTTGTTCTTCTAAGTGCAAATCTCAATCAAGCCTTGGGGCCACAACTAACCAACCTTGCTTATCATAGTCTCCTTCTAAAAATTCTCTTTTTGTCCTTAAAATGGGCAGTGACATACCATGACAACTTCTTTTTCTCCGCAGTGGAGCAAATATTATCACAATAATGACAGGAAAAACGATTGCCTGCTGCTTAAATATCCTATGCTGATTTTTTTTTTTTTTTTCAAAGAAAAAATTCCTATATTGGAATATATTAGTGGAGTTAGTCAGAGACTTGTTCTATAGAAGTATAGCATCGGGTTGCAGATTATTCCTTGAATATAACAAGTATTTTCTCTGGCATATTCATTCTACCATTCCGAGGAAGTGTTGAACTTCAATCTTATGATGAGTCTTGGACATAAAATAGTGCCTACAGAAACATCATGAAACCAAGGTAACTCCAATTCTATAGCATGCTAGTTTTCTGGTCTTCTTTGGCTTCTTAGAAGTCTTTCTTGTTATACACAAGATTATGCAACGCATTAGATCGCATTATTTCATCCTATTATAAAGCAATTCATTTTTATCAGTGAATAGTGATGCAGTACCAAAACATGATCAGGCCTGATAATAGTTTCAATCGAGTGATTACCGAGGATGCTAAAAGTTACCACATAACTGGAAGTTGGTGACAAGTTCTTGCAGGACTTGATAGCTAAGTTACAGCAATTATACAGAAATGGGAGCAACCTACCAGCATCTTGATGCCAAGCTTAAATATTCCTCCTAGGAATATCTCCTTATTCTGATCAATCGTCACGTGATTCAAGAATTCTTCCTGAAATATTCTCTATCAGTATTTTGGGGAATCAGGGTATATCAACTGGGTACACATTCGATGACATGCATGGACCTTTTAATTCATCTTCAATAACAAATTTTATGAAATGTATTCCTTCTACATTGCATGAGAATCAGTTTATCCTTGGTATATTACGGTTATTCTTCCTACCAAACCTATTGATTTATTATAGAAAGAACCTCCAAGGATGAGCATCTATGATCCATGGATGCGAGACATGACATTATTAAACTGAGAGGAGACCTTACTATAGAAATAATGGCCCTTAAGAATTATTAGAGATGATGATGGGTTGGGTCTTGGCCCTAAATTATATTCATTGTTAGCCGGCCTTCATGCCAGGTCTATTTAAAATTTGATATTTTTTGTGCCCTGACCCAGCCAGTCCATGATATTTCTTCGAGACTATTCATTTTTTTTCTTTTTTTTTTTTTATCCCGAAAGTTCGAACAATGCAGTGAGACTGGTTCCTATATGGCATGATCTAATGGTATATTTCAGTTACTACTTTTTCCATGTGAATCTTTATCCATAGATTTTTCTATGTCCTGATCTTTGAAGCATATCAGACAGGTAGTTGATTCCACACATCAAAGTTACTAATGGAACCATAAAACTACGTGCTTGAAGCGCTTGGAGCACCCACACAAACCACTGAAAGATGCAAAGCAGAGCATATAGATACTTCAGGAAAATAATCCATGGAGCATAGAACCCAACTATACGATAAATGCACAATGGAGAATATGCTCTGCCGTATTTGTTAGCTAGCAAGGTGAGGATGAGATTAAGAGAAGCAGTGAAGAATGGATCTGCTTTAAATGAGATGACGTGGGTCTTCCTTCAGTCTTACGAAGGACTGTTCCTGTTTGTCGGTATAAGACACTGCTAGGAATCCATATCATGTTAAGAATCCTATACCCAACATGATTGCTGATGACAAACAAGACTTCATTTTGAAGTATGTATTGGAGTTTGGTTTAGGAATAGCATTTTGAGCTTTGATACCCAACAAAGGTTACATCAATGTGCATACATGTGAAGAGACCCCAACAAAAAAAAAAAAAAAAAAAAAAAAAAAAAAGGCTCCAGTTACATGTAGGTGAGATGGGCCTAGCCCAACCGATCGGTGGAAGGTTCGTATATATCTCCAAGCACACCAAATGGCCGAATGGTCCCCATGATGGAAGCCGATATATTGAGGTGGTGCTTGATGATCCGTATAGCTAGGATCATTATGATGATATAAGATCATTAATGATCCGAGTCCTGTAGTGGTCCAATCCCCGATAATTCAAGATCATCATATTTGGTAAACGATGGTCCAGCGATCGAAGAATTTTAAGTATTCATGAGTGACATGTCCGGTATTTCATGAGAATCCAAGATCATAAATTATATAATACCAAAACCATCATTGATAAATTTCACAAAAAATATATTTATTGATCATATAAAATATTGATATATTAATAATTAATATATTCTATAAAAATATATTTATAATGCTATAAAAATGTATTAATTATTATTATATAATTAATATTTTATTTATACTTATAATATATTATTTACTAAAACAAATATTTATTTTGATTATAAAATAATGCATAATATATTAAATATCAAATATAAAGTACAATTAGATATTTCTACTATAATTTAAAATTATTATTGAATCATGATATGTTTAATAATATATTATAATATAATATATGCCATAAATATAATATATAATATTAATATAATATAATAGTAGATATAATATACTAATGGTATATTGATATATTAATTTTTTTTTTGGTTAGATCGAGGAATCATTTTATTCTTATATTTCAGCTCAAGATCATCGTCCGGGGAGATCTTGGATCCTCGATCTCAGGGATGGATATCCCATCACTGGATTTGGCGATGATTTGAAGAGGGAGGATAATTTGGAATCACTATCACGTAAAATAGCCATGGTACAACTAAATATGATTATCTCATTATTTTTATCTACATCATCCTTGATCTTGGTTCGATCATCCCATATCAAATGCCTTCCATGAAGTAGAAGACAAGCTTGATGGCAAAGAAGGGATCGTTTCGGATTCATATTTTGGATTGTACGGTGCCGGTTTGCCGAGCACAAATTGTATAAACATGGCATGATGGACATGATCGAGCAGGGCTCACAAATCTGCGTTCGATGTGCCGAAAGAAAAAACAACGTGAAAAGAAAGGGAACAAAAAATTTCTCTAATATGATCGCTATTAATACGGCCAAGCACGCAGTTACGATATAATCAACAAGAAATAAATAAATAAACAGAAAAATGCAAGAAACAAGAATCCAAACCAGCGAGAGACGAGGATTTTACGTGGTTCACCCAAACTGAGCTACGTCCACGACGGCACAGGATCTGCAAGACTTCACTAAGAGTTGAATCAGGTACAAGCCTGAAAACACTCTCTCTCAGAAACTCTTTTAATCCCCTTAAAAGATTTCAATATTTTTCTCAAATGCACCCGGAGGTACTCACAAAACCTCTCAGATATTCTCTCCGAAATCTCACTTACAAACCTCTCGAAAAACCCTATTTTTTCATCAATAATCATAAACCCTCGCAGCCTCTGTTTATATAGAGTACAAGAAACAGGGCTCGTAGGCATCCAAGAACTTAAAAAAATACAAAACTCTAAACTCCCGATCTCCATAGAAGACTTCTGCAGTTGGATCGAGACAAACAAGTGCCTCATATGAAAATCCGTGCACGTAAAAATAGAATGCACGCCCAGCGCCCGACCACCTGGGCTTGGGTCGCGCGACGTACACCCGCGCGCGTGGGTTGGTGAGCATGGATCGAATCTTTCGGGATGGAAATTAATCTCCATCTACAACACAACGGTCGATAAATGAATCGAAAAAGCGAGCTTGTTCCAAACGATCGACACTCTCGTGTTGAAATGATTGATCGAGGTCTCCGGATGGACCTCATATGGAGTCGGAAAAAGTTTCGGAGCAACTCATAATTTTCGAACTTTGCTAGAAAGATATGGCTTGAAAGAAGCGCTCGAATTTTTTCTAAGAGATCTCGGATGTAGATTGTCCTTAACAAAACTGATCTCGATACTTTCCAGCTACGGGGAAACTTATGGTCGGACAAAATGATTCCATCATCGAATTCTCCCGAATTCTTTTGTCCTCTTCGATGTAGAAGACTTGGTACATCCTGGAAAAGAAGTATTTCACCTGACTCCATTAATTAACCATGAAAAGAAGAAAAAAACTAGGCCTCTCCATCGATGGCAGAAAATTTTTAGCCCATCAAAGTTTAACAAAGGAAACGGTTAAACATGCTGCTGCTAATGGATAGCTTTGTTGAACGAAGTGATCGGAAGAAGAGGGAATGGTGGGGAAAAAATTGCAATCCGACTAGGAGGAGCATTTGGGGTGCTTGTTATTAGTTCCGGGAACAATAAGGGGCGGATGATTCGGAGAGGTTATCTCTTGCTGGTCCCCGAGAATAAAAGCTTATGCTCGTGTTCCTTCGAAAGGTGCGAACCAAAGGCCTGAAAGGGATTGGTTGGCCAACATGGAATGCAACAAGGTGTGGCTAAAAAGCAGTACAAGGCAAGATTCAAACAGACCAATCCAACGTTTCGACACAACGTCAAAAAGTTTGTCATCATACTGCACCCTGACCGACAGTATGCTAAAACCCGAGAAGAGGATGCTCTCCCTCTTCGAGTTCTATCATATGAAATATATTTCTAGCAGCCATTCTTCCTTTCCGAGGCGAAGAGTCGGGCAAGCCTGGCTAACATGCCTTCCATAAGCTAATAAATGATCCAAAAGAGTGGGAATAACGCAATTATTGTCTCGCTTTTCCAATTGTTAGCATCGATTTGTTTATGAGAGGTGCTAATTAATTCTACGATATAAGATCATATATTCGCATGCGTTATGAGCTGCATGCTGTCTGTTTTGAACTTGTTATCATCTCGATATATAATTTTGTTGCAACTAAAGCGTGACACTTACTTCTTCTTTTAAATATTCAAATGCTAGAAATATCCGATGTCCATATATTCTATATGGAAAACATATTCCAGGGACGCGATGAGCATGAATTCATACGAATAGTCCAGTATTCAAGTTCCTTGGCTGGCTTTTAACTAAATCCAATTAGAGCGAGAGAATGATGACTAAAATTTTTGAATTATCCTTTCTTTTATTTCTCTTTGCCCGTAACGAACAAATTGATTTTTTTATATTTTAAGCTCGAGGAAATGCCGTATTTGTGAAAATCTTCATGTAACTTTTATATGGTTTACTTTTAACCCCTTTAGCTTTAATTGCCCTTTATGGACTGCGGTGGATATCGATATCATGATGCCAAGGAATATCCACCGAACATTCCCCCTGAAATGAGAATACCCGCAGGGCCCTTACCCGTTTTCTTAACAAATGCATGATAGTCTCGCACCATCAACGTGCCAAGTGTTATACTTTATATATTCTAAATAACTGGCTCTAGATTTGCATAATATTCACATTAATCTTACTAAAGTTAAGATTTCTTTAAAAATTTATGATGCTATTCTTCTTGCAGTTGGCCAACTCAAATTTAAGCATCTTGCATCCTAAGTGTCGAAGGCTTCCAATTCCCAAACCAAGCACGACTCACGGGATAGAAGCTTTACCCTAGATTAAGTTCTTCCGATCAATGCTACCTAAAAAATATTAAGTTATGATCCTGACCCTGCATCTGGGTTCGGATTAGGGCTGGAACTGGATCGATCCAAAGTCCATCGGCTAGAACTGGGCCGGTCCAAAATTGGGTCGGACTTCGGGCCAGATTTTAAAAATTTTCGGACCGAGTCCAGGTATCCCTTTGGTTCGAAAATTGAATGTGTTTTATTTGTAAAGTTCAAAGTCCAGCCCGATATGCTTAAAATCCGGTCCAAAACATGATCCGATTTCGGGCTAGCCCGTAGCCCATTGGACTGGCCTGGCCTAGTTCCGGTTGATGGACTTTGGGCCGGTCCAGTTTCAGCCCTGCTTCGGATTCGAACAAACGAAATCGATAACTTTGTGACCAAGCATTTCAAGTCAAAGATTCGCGATCGATTTTATTTTTTGAAGCGATCGAAAGCGTCATATGTGCCATCTCATAAAGGTTAGCACCATGGTGATCAGCTGATGGACGAATTTACCATGCAATGAGAGGGCCCCCATTATATAGAAACTTTTGTAAACTCCATAACATCTACTACCTATACGTATTTCTCTATCCTTTAACATGTCAATGACCGTCGGATGTCTCATGTATGATGCTCTCATCCCAAAATGGTAGACCCGAACAAAACTATGGAGTATGGTATTGCAAAATTCTGTATAAGATATTTTGTGCAAATAGATATTAGGTCAGGTCGACAAGTATCTAACGGGTGGAAGTGGGATGGCCTTGTCTCAACATCCAACCACCGACCCGGAAATATTATTGCTATCCTCTCTATTTGCCCCAAAGCGCTTTGACCAAAGGATCGGACCCACGCTCGGCATGTACACTGCAAGTGGCTAGCAGGCGGTTGCCACGTTACTTGCCTCGGATGATCATCCCAGTTTGATAAATTTTTTTTTAAAAAAATAATTAATATTATAAAAATTATCGATCAATTTTTTTATTAATTAATTTATTCATATTTTTATCTTTTCGAGATGAATAAATTATTTTTTTAGATGATATTTATTCATGAATTAGAAAAAAATCTTATCCATCTCAAAAGTAACTAAATCATTTTTCTATCGGTCGGTAAGGTAGGCATTCAATTTTATTTCTAAAATGCCATCATTCTAATTTTCAATGCCCGATATCCACTACATCTCAACTCTCGTCTCTCCAAAAGATATTATAAAAAATATAAATAAATTTTAGCAACTTATCTACAAAAATAACAATACAAAAAAAACATGGATAATAAATTTCGAAACTACTTTATCATGCATAAATGAACATAGAAAAATCATTTTTCTGTCTGAATATTATCTAAAAAATATCTATGAGGATAAATATAGATTTCCAGCTAAATCTTTTATCTACAAAATCCTTGAATGCAATCTAGTCACATTGATCGGCCGGATTTCGAAACTTGCTGGATCTAGTATTTATCATCTTCTATCGTTGGACATCCAGAGACTTAGCTAATATTTCTATATTATTTGCCATAACTTATATTTATAAAAAGATGAATTGTATAGCTAATAGGATGGCTTCTTTTGCTGTTGCAGCTATCCGGTAAAACTTTATTGGCAGTTTTTCCTAACATTTTTGTTTGATTTAGAGATTTTTTTTTTTTTTTTTTTTTTTGGGGGGGGGGGGGTGTACTATTGGATGCATTAATAGTAGATAAGTATCGATCATTTAACTAATAAAGAAAAAGAAAAGAAAAAAAAAGAAAAGAAAAGAAAAGTCTTTGCATTTTTACAAAAAGTGAATCATTGTTGACTTAGGTTATATCTTTCATGAGGGAAAAAAAAAAAAAAATCCGTTGATGTTGCGAAAGAAGGTGAATTGGAAAGATATAACTTGAACCTCTGCATCAGTGGCTTGATCGGACCTGCTTACCATCAAAATAGCTCGGGACCACCGTACATTTGCCCTCGGTACGTGTCAACACGTGAATATTGTCGGACCAAGAACGGTCCAATACCAGAATCTTGTGCAGTAACAGTAAAAGGGTAAAGTGCAGGGTGGGTGCAGCTGATGGAGTTGGCCACCTCTGATTTCCCATGAAGTCGAATTTCCGCAGTCGTATCAATTGATGGTGCTGCCACCGGCGACCAAAGAAGGGAAGCAGAGACATTCAGAATATCTTTTTAAAGGGAGAGGGAGAGAGTTTGTTCTGAAATAATATGGTCTCAGAAGCTGGCGGTAAGTTGGAAAGCAGAGCTGGAGCATGTTGTTGCAGTTATATATATATATATATATATTCCAAATTTCAAAATGAACAATTTGTTTGGTAGCAACAACGAACCAAAATTAATTTATTTATTTTTTGGTAAATCCAGAATTAATTTGTCGATGTTGCTTGGATCGTGGTCTCTAAAATTTATAGCAAAATCATGGAAACGTTTTATAGATTCGACATTGCTCAAAGAACATTGCGGTACGGAAAACAGGATCTTGACTTCGAATGGTTGAGATCGTTATGTTAGATTGCATATCGCACAGCCACGAACGGGTTCCATCAACTAAAAATTGCTTCTAACTTTGTCATCCATGCGAAGTTGTCGCCTCATATCACTTTATCATAGATTCTAGCATGCACTAAATCTCCAGAGCCAAACCATTAGCTAGATCGGAATCCTGGGCGCTCACAATATATATATATAAATAGATGAAATTCTCATAGATTTTCCTTCACCTGGACGTTATGTCTCTGCAATCATTCCATGACAAAATAACAAAATCATCAATTCATTTACCATTCACGGAAGTGGACTGCTCAAGTTCTTCTCACCAGCAGCCACTAATGCGACGGGTCGATCGAGCAAGATACTCGAACAACTCTTTTGGAGAAAATTTAAGATAAATAATGAAGTCGTTGCATGATAATCTAGGTATATATTCTTTTAAGCCATGCAAATTAATAATGTTGTTTATGTACAAGATAATCTTCTAAAGATTAAAGTTAAGCAGCCCTTTTGGAGTGGGAGACCCTGGTGTCTCAAATATACTCAATTATTGAGTAAAGGTGTTTTTATCCTCATGGTCAGTGCCCTTCCGACTGGTCTAATTAGATTCCTTTCTCGTGAGCTTATTCAAAGTCCCGTACGTCTTTTCCTCTTGCTTCAGCTAAAGCAATTAACCCACTCCCATGAGATGACCGTCACACCCCCCACATCCTTGAAATGACCCTTCTTTTCATCAACATCTCATCATCATAATTTGCTCTCATCCTATTCACATAAAATTATAATCTTTTAAGTATAGCAAAGATAGGTACTGCCAATATATGATTGCTAGCTAAATAATTCTCGACTTGATGAATCTCTTTGTCAACCCATACTGTAACTTATTACCTTACATGGATACAAAGGAAGTCTCTCTTGATCTTAAAAGAATCTGTAGTCAATTATATTGCGATCTTTCAAACATCTGTCTTGACTTCGAGCCTTTTATTACCAACACCAGCCATCAAATTAGTGCCCTGCAAAATTCATTAACAGCACCACGAATTCCTGATTGTTCAAAACTAGAAACAAGAGACATCATCATTAAACTCATGGACATCATGTTGAGGTGGTGGTGCCGAGGAATGCAACTTTGGGATGAAAATTATGTTTCGATACCTTAATTCATACTTCCTCCTTCTGCACTAACCACAATGCAACGATGAATCGTTCTCACTTTTTTGCTTGAAATTAAGAAGTTATTTGGTTAATCCGGTGACTTCTTTAGATAAGGAAATGCTGTGTGATCATTTAATCAATCGGCTTTTTAACGTGCCTATAAAGAACAGAGCATTAACCTCTTTAAAAATTAAGTGATTCAAAGCACATCAATCATAAAGTTTCAAATGGAACTTTTGACCCAAATATTGGCCTATACCAAGTTGTTGTAGTAACCATAAAAGTCAGGGGCTTTGTCGAGCCCGGCCAACTTGCGTCATTGAAGATTGATCAGGGTGTCTTTATTTAATATAGTGGTGGGACAAACTCCTCTTATTCTTCCCATTTTCTAAAAAGTTTTTTTTTTTTTTTAAAAAAAGGGAGCTTATGGAGTCATTATTTTGGGTAAACAAGACAACTTTCATGGCTTCAATGTGATTAATATTTAGGACGACTTAACATAACCTTGATATAGCCAGATTAGCTTAAATATTTTTATAAATTTTGATTTTATGAAGGTAGATGAATCAAGCTTCAAATAAATGAATGTCCAATAAACTCATCATATAGATTTTGAGCAAGCAGAGCGAGTATCATCCAAACAAGTCCACCAAGATCCACATTAATGGTGATAGCGTTTTTATCATTTCCTCTAAAATACCCAAAAAAGGGTCACTGAAATCTAGCTTGTCATGAGGTGTCTTTATATTCTGTCTATAAACTGTTACTTATTTCATATTAATACGGCTTCTAGCTCCTCCATGGGAGCCACTGAAATCTTAAAAAGCAAGGGCACCGTGGTCACTCAACACCTAAATACTACAAAGGTGGCAAAGGTGCGTGCTCGAGCACCCAATTGAAATGACACGCCAGCACCAAAGCAATGCGGGGCCTACTCCCTCACCTGCTGTGGCCCCCGCCCACTTCTCAAATCCACCTCTCCCTCTTGCGCCAATTCCCTTGCCATCAGGTATTCAAGCGCCCAATTTTTCATCCAAGAGGGGTGCCCAGCTTTTCCCCCTCGCACCCTCTCCGTTCTTCCTCCATCTTCGTTGGAGAATCCTTCCCACCATGAGCCCAAGTGGAGGAAGATGCCGAGTATATGTGCACAAATCTTATACACTGGATACTTGGAATGCGCTGTCTCCCAACACCCAAAATGATGCTTTCTCCCTCCTCTCCCCTACCCCTCTCCAATGCTAACCTCATCAAATATATATAGTCCTTCATGGCTACCTCTTCAAAGACCCATCCAAAGTCTCTACAAACTACTCTATCATAGAGAAGAAGAAGAGTAGAAACAGGGGAGCTGAGATGGTGAAGTTCTCCAAGCAGTTTGAGGGCCAGCTTGTTCCAGAGTGGAAGGAGGCTTTTGTTGATTACTGGCAGCTGAAGAAGGACCTCAAGAGGATGCAAGTCCTCGGTGCGAGCCAAGGTCCCACAAACACGCCACCACAAACTCCTTTAGCCCACAGGCTCTTCTCTCCCTTAAGGAAGCTCCCCTTTTTTGGTTCGTGTGGACACAGGGATCATGAAGTCATACAGGCATTTCTTGCTACTGCCCTCTTTATTCTACTCTCACATTTATCTTACAAGGTGTTATTACATTTATCATTGGTCTATGAACTACAGAGTGTGCACATGAAGATGTCTTTGTGAACTCCATTTCTTCATCTTCTCTGTTTTGGTTAAATCATTAATGGTCTATTGCGTAGTTCTAATGCCACACTTTTGCATGATGTACTCATTTCATTTGTTTGCCAGTCGAATAAGGATGCTTCTTTTCATGTATCCTTCGACACAAGGACATGGGAACCATACTTTCTGCCTCTGCTTTCTTTTGGTTTTGTGGCAGAAAGTGTATAACATGTACATACTTACCACCGGGTGTCATCCCTCTTGACACCACAAGATTCTTAGCAATATGTTTGCTGAGCAATGATTTATTCTTACAAATATAATTTACTCCGTTTTGATATAATTTTTTATTAATATAGGTACATAAGAAGCTCACAAGCTCGGCCAGCAGGGGAGTGTTATATGAGACCGAGCTTCTAGATCAATTTGCAGACACTGACGCAGCCAGAGAGTTCTTTACAAGGCTCGATCATCAGCTCAACAAGGTGAATCAATTCTACAAGGGGAAGGAGAAGGAGTTTGTGGAGAGAGGAGAGTCTCTAAACACACAAATAGAAATCCTCCTTGAGCTTAAGGCTGCACTCAAACGGCAGCGCGAGAGGGGCTCACTGGGTAATGATTCAAAGGAGGATCCATCCATATCTTGCTCAATCACATCTGGTGAGAATCCAACCAGGCTCTCTGTGTGTGTGTTTCAATAGTAAAGAAGAAAATTGGTCTGGGGGAGAGATCACATGTTAGATGCATCATAACAAAAGCATGCCACTTGATCAACTACCTTAACTAACTCTCGCCACTGGATTAGCATAGCATTGTTCATGTCCATCCAATTAAAGATGGATGACACTTTACATAAAAATAAAAATAAAAAGAAAGAAAAAGAAAAAAGAGATGCTAAGTCGTCCTTGGTGCGATCTTTAGAATTTGGTGAATATAAATGGTGTTCATTTCATCAGAGAGTTCATCCGTTCAATTCATTGCAATGACACCGAAACAGGTCAGAGATGGTTTGTACCTAGCGAACGAGGATACGCTTTACTGGCTTAAAATAGATATTTTGCAAATTGAATAGTTGAAAAGTGTATCTATCCTTGTACTTGGATATTTTGGTAGTTTTTATCTTATATATAAGCAAATTTGCCGGTCTAATTTCATTTTTTTCCAAAATAAATATACTGTCATCATTATTATTTTTTGGTTGGCTATGTTAAAACCATCCAATGATTGAGCATAAAGTAAGAGAGCAAAATTTGCAAAAACTAAAATGTTCTTATCTACTTATATTGTTCAAGAGTTTATGTTCTAGAATAATAAAAATAATATTTCCTTCATTCCCACCCCTCATCCTCACCCTCAGCCAATAACAACAACCGAAAAAAAAAAAAGAAGAAAAAAGCCTGTGTTCTTTCTTTTTCTTAGTATTTATTAAAAGGTCTTCTTCTCTTTGTTGATAATAGAGGAAGAGTCCATCCAGGGTACCATAGACCATGACCAACCTCAAGAGATCTCAACAGGTGAACTTGACAAGTGCGAGGTCCAGTTCCCTGTTTCTCCTCAGAGACCAGATGACTCAGGGAAGCTGGAGAAGGCCAGGAGAGAGGAAGGGAAGCTCAGGAGCCTCTCCAGTAGAGTAATCGATTGCCAAGGGAAGAGCTTAAAGATCAACATACCCCTGACCACACCATCGAGGACTATCTCTGCCCTTGCCGACTTGCTTAGCCAGTCAAAAAAGGGTGGCCCAGAAGCTGGCAAGCTCAGCATCAACAAGACTAAGCTTCACCATGCAGAGAAGATAATCAGAGGCGCCTTCATTGAGCTCTACAAAGGGTCGGGATATCTCGGAACCTATCGGTGAGAAGATGTTCATTTTTCGTATTTTGAGCATGGATTTTAGAATTGTAAATGGAGAAAAAGGAGCAGAAAAAATGAAAGAATTAGAGCAGCTGAACTGAAAGAATTCATACCGTTATTTTATTTAAGAGAAGAATTCATACCATTATTGACCTGTTTTAAACATTGATCACTAGCTTATGCTGAGCACTTTTTTACAGAAATTTGAACATGCTGGCTTTTGTAAAGATTTTGAAGAAGTTTGACAAGGTGTAGATCATTTCAGCTAATACTTCGAGGCAAAACAACCTTATAGTTATCCATAAATAAAGATAGAAGGGTTTTAATGATTATATATGCTTCAGGTGACAGGAAAACAAGTCCTCCCCATATATCTCAAAGTGGTAGAAAGTTCATATTTCAACAGCTCAGACAAGGCTAGTTTCTCTCTCTCTCTCTCTCTCTCTCTCTCTATATATATATATATATATATATATTCCTGCTCTTACATTTTTATACATATGCACAAACTATGTACTTAAAAAAATTAACAACAAATTCCCTCCTAAGTTGTATATATCACTAAAGGAATAAACAATATTCTAACCACCCCTTCTCAATAATAGGCAATTAAGTTAATGGATGAGGTGGAGGAAATCTTCATCAAAAACTTTGCGGATGATGATAAGCAAAAGGCCATGAAGTACCTCAAGCCCCATCAGCATAAAGAATCGCATGCTGTAACCTTCTTCATTGGTAATTACCAATTCCTGAACATAAGCTTCTGAATCAGTTAGGAAAACAGAAGAAAGAGTTTTCTAACGGTTTCATATTTATCTAAATTAGGCCTCTTCATGGGATGCTTCATTGCACTGTTCATTGGCTATTGCATCATGGCGCATATAGCGGGGATGTACACTGGACAATCAGACTCTGTCTACATGGAGACTGTCTACCCTGTCCTTAGGTAAGTACTAAACTAGTACTCAAATCAAACTTTGAGTACAGAGTATTAGCCCTGATCATCTCATATAACATGCCCCTGACACAAGATTTTTTTGATTGTAGCATGTTTAGCCTCCTGTTCCTACACTTGTTTCTGTATGGGTGTAACATCTTCATGTGGAGAAAGACACGCATTAATTATAGCTTTATATTTGAATTCTCCCCAACCAAAGAGCTCAAGTACAGGGATGTGTTCTTGATATGTACTACGTCCATGGCTATAGTGGTGGGAGTCATGTTTGCCCACTTGAGCCTCGCTGCAAAAGGGTATTCTTCTGCCAAAATCCAAGCAATCCCAGGCATTTTACTTCTGGTAATCTTGTCTTCCTTCTCATGTAATTGATGGTTTTTATGCCTCAGAATTAGCTTTGATTGAAACCTCTGATGTGGGTGGTTGCAATGGTTGTCTGCTAATACAAGTGGGGTGCACTGCTAGGTTCTCCATTATCAATGGGACAAACATCAATAGAATCTAGAATATTTTTGATGTGCTAGATAAATATAACATATTCCTGCCACCATATGGAAATATTTTGGCATAACAAGGATTCCCATCTATTGTGACAGATTTTCTTGGTGGTGCTCGTATGCCCTTTCAACATTATCTACCGATCGAGCCGCTATCACTTCCTTAAGGTTATCAGGAATATCATCTTGTCACCACTGTACAAGGTAAGCCACTTGGTGATCAGTAATTGATTTGATCAAACTTTCCCAACACAACTAGTTGCTCATCTACACATTTTTTTTCTCTGCAGGTAGTAATGGTTGACTTCTTCATGGCTGATCAACTTTGCAGCCAGGTATGTCTTTCTTATTTTAAATTTATACAGCATTTGAGGTTAACCACAGTGGATGCATTTTGTTTAATTCTCCTCCAAGAATTTCATCCAGGATCAGGTTCAAAAAGATTTGTTGTACATATAGATAACCTAATTTCTCAGCATGGTTCACGCAAACAATGTCTATAATTGAAGTTGCATTATATTTTTAGGTTATAACTACTGAGAAATCCTCTTCACATAACCATGCTTATAAATTCCTTTTGAGATTTGGTATTAAAACAAAATGCTGCCTCTTGTTGAAAATAGAATTTAGAAAACACTTCCATTTGATAGATGATATATCTTATTCTAAATAAGCAATCAATTAAAATCTTCTTTTGATGAAAACAGGTTCCAATGCTTAGGAGTCTGGAGTATGTGGCTTGCTACTACATAACTGGCAGCTATAAAACCCAAGACTATGGGTTTTGCATGAGAACCAAACATTACAGAGATTTGGCTTACGCAGTGTCCTTCCTCCCTTACTACTGGAGAGCCATGCAGGTTTAACACATCAACCCTGATTATTATTTGAGCACAAATTATATCTGCTTTTCTTATGATAACAATGCATAGAATGAGCATTTTCTCATGAAGTGCTTTGCACCATGCTTTATATCTGGATTTGGCAGTGTGCACGAAGATGGTTTGATGAAGGGCAGACAAGCCACCTTGTCAACTTGGGGAAGTATGTTTCTGCAATGCTTGCAGCTGGTGCCAAAGTAGCATATGAGAAGGAGAAGAACATTGGGTGGCTCTCCCTCGTTGTTGTTATGTTTAGCACTGCAACTGTGTATCAATTATACTGGGATTTTGTCAAGGATTGGGGCTTGCTCCAACCCAATTCGAAAAACCCATGGCTTAGGAATGAATTGATGCTTCGTCGGAAGTTCATATACTTCTTGTCAATGGCATGTTCCTAGCCTCCCTCTTCATCCTTTTCATGAACGCCATCAGTATCAAGTTTTTTATATAGCTTACTCTTACATGAAGGAGGAAAGAGCCTAAAATGTACATGAAATGAAACGATTTGCAAATGGCCTTCGTTAAAAGAGTCCAATCTAATTTTTCTTTAGTTTATTTTTTATCCTTGTAAAGTTTGTTTAATTTTTGTTTCATCTTGCAGGGTCTGAACTTTGTCTTGAGGCTTGCATGGCTACAAACTGTTCTTCACTCCAATTTTGGGAGTTTGGATTATAGGGTAACATCATTCTTCTTAGCAGCTCTTGAGGTGATTCGGCGAGGGCATTGGAATTTCTACAGGTAAATTGTTACCAATGCGAATATTAATTGCACATGCCCAGTTTAAATTATCTTGGTAAGTTCAAAAGCATAAGTAGCTCCACACTTGCTCATTAAAAAAAGTAAACTTGGCATGGGTTCATTTGGTACTATATTCTTCACAGCCTCCTTTAAAATCAAAAAAAAAAAAAAAAAGAAAAGAAAAAAAGAGGAGGGGTTGGGGGGGGGGGGGGGAGAGGGAATATATTCTTGTATTTTGCTACATAACCCATATGATCATTTCCTTGCCTCAGAAGACTGCACAAAACTCCATTTTATGCCATCTGGGCTATTGTTTTACATTCTTTGCTGCTTCTTTTTTCCATGTCTACCTCTTTCACATGTAAGTATTGTCTCAATCGAGCATGATAAATCTTAATGTGCCTCATAACAAGCCCAACTTGTTCTCATTTTCCATTGGCCTAAAACATTAGATTTCGCCGGCACAAAATGGTCAGCATTGCAGGTCTTTCTCTTCCATCAAACATATCTCAAGCTAAAAAATAGAAGTTCATGATTACCTCTAACAACAACAAACTATGATATTTCAGGTTGGAGAATGAGCATCTAAACAATGCCGGAAAGTTTAGGGCCGTCAAGACAGTTCCACTGCCTTTTCATGAAGTGGACCAGGATTGATCGGCCGGCGACCAACAAGCCTTCGACATTACACGGCAAATGAACGGCGGGAAGGGGTTGGAGGTTTCCTCTTCCTGTAATTGGCAATTTCTTGCATCAGAAAAGCACAATGTAATCCCATTGATGTCAGAAAGCACACATACTTGTATATGATGATTCATTCTTGATGCTACGAATGAAAGAAGCATCATATATCCATGTTCTATGTTTTCCTCTCAACATCGAAATGACAATGATGATGTCTCAGAATTCTACAATAAAATAGGTGCAAAAACAATAGTAATTGATCAGTCCAATGCATGGTTTCAGAATAGACATCATCAACAGATGGGCCTTTGAGCTCATGATCCCTCAAGTTTCTGGTTTGAAAGTTTTCAGTTCCATGAAATTGATCAGGACGTTAGCAAGCCATGATCATGATTATGGAACTGTAGAAATTGTTATAAATATAGTACTGTGAAATAAAACTAGAAACAATAAATATAAATCTATCTATATTATCCTAAAATACTAAACAGTGCTATGTAGAACAGTAATACAATGAATCTGTCCTATGTAAAACAATAATATAAACATATACTATGAATCATAAAATTAAGTTTTAGGATTTCTGACCGGAGGCGTGCAGAGGCACTGTCCTAAGGCGATTCTCGGCCCTCGTGCAGGATTCAATTCGAGAACTCTGCCCCAAGATACAACCGGGTATCCCTCCTGCAGGCACGACTGTGAAGGGACTGACAACGGCTTCGCCCAGCAGTGAAAACCAGATTAAAAAAAAAAAAAATTGGAAACAGGAAAACTTAGAACGCAGGAGAGTTCTAGATCGGGAAAAAAAAAGATTGAGAGGAAGAGAGAGTCCGGTCAAGATGCGTATCTGTGATCTGACTCCATCCTTTTATAGATGGAGAAACACCGTGAGGAGGAGACACCGCTTGGTGAAGACGCGACGCGGTACAGCGGAGGACGCGACGCTCGGAGAAGACCGCTCTTCAGAAGTCGCGACATTTGGAGAAGACGCGACGCGATGCAGTTCGAACGGAAAGAAAGACGGGAACGGATTCTCGGGCTCTCCGAACGGAAAGAAAAAAATAAAAGAAAATCGGGCAAAAAAAAAAACACACCACCACGCCGCGCGTGCGAACTGGACCGGATCGCGCGTGCGAACCGAACCGGGCCGGGCCGCGCGCGCGCGTGTGAGTGGCCCAAGACGGTACAAGGCCAAACAGAAGAGGGATCATATTTAAGTGTCTTTGGGATGTTCTTCTTTTCCCATGTGGGACTAAAGGAATGGCTTGGAGGGAATTTTGGGTTTTCCCTCCAAACCTCTAACAATCCCCCTCAAAACTCAAAATTCACTTATTATAAATAATCAAGTAGAACATAATAGAAAAATATTTACTGCTGGGTACATATACTGTGTAATTGATGAAGTGCCTTTAAAGTTCACTTCACTTAGCATTGATAGTATTGATTTGAAGGGAGCGGAGTGAACCAGGTCTTGAACTACGTTCCGTTAGATCAAATTTCTACTATAATACTCACAGTATAGAAGCTCATGTCGCGGGTTTGCACATTAATGGCCGTGTGCAAGCATCTTGATTTGTTTCATGAGAATTTCTAGAGATTGCCTATGTCTCTAGCCGCGGCCGTATACGGATATTCTCACATAGGTGAGTCCCTCCAAGGATGTGTGTAGTGTCACATCTCGAGGAATACCTCTCGGGACTCATTCAGAGATAACTCTTCCTAAACACTACATAGTAGCACTAATCATCATAGGGATGGGCTAGAGTCAGAGACTCCTGCTAAATAAACTACATGTGCTCCCTGATCAACCAATCAGTTTGTTTTTACCACATTGAACCTCCTTCAAGGGATCTCCTATCACAGAGGTTGGGTTCCCGCTGCTGGAAGATCCTTTATTGGCTAAGCCCCATCCCCCTCGATGACATCAGGACCTTAGTCCTGTTTAAGTCTTTTGTAAGACAGTCAGCAAGGTTATTATCTGTAGCTACATGATTTATGAAAACAATTTGAAGTTTTGCTTTTCTTTTAACAGACTTTTGTCTTAATTTGATGTGTCTGCTTACTTTAGTATTTATTAACTTCTTTTTGCAAAATTCTATAGCAGCTCTAGAGTCACAATGTATTGAAATTGGAGGTATAGGAGAAGATATAGAGATCTCAGTAAGAAGCTCTTTTAACCATTCTGCTTCAGTACAGGCAGAGTCAAGAGCAATAAGCTCGGCTTCCATGGTGCTCCTAGCTAAAATAGTTTGTTTAGTTGATTGCCACGATATGACACTACCTCCTAACAGAAAAACATAGCCAGATGTAGATTTGACATCTAAGGTGTCAGAAATCCAATTTGCATCACAATAACCTTCAAGAACATTTGGATAACCTGTAAAGCATAGAGAATACTCAGTAGTACCTTTAAGGTATCTGAACACTCTTTCTAATGCATTCCAATGAATTGAACTAGAGTTAGATGTATATCTACTAAGTCTAGAAATAGTGAAAGCAATATCAGGCCTAGTCCGGTTGGATAAATACATTAGAGATCCAATAATTTGTGCATATTTTTCTTGATTTATAGGTATTCCAGTGTTCTTTGTAAGATGAGTAGATGGATCAAAAGGTGTAGAAACTGTTGAATAATTAGAATATCCAAATTTGTCTATAAATTTGTTAGTATAATAAGATTGAGATAAACTAATCGATTCGACAGTTCGAATGATTTTCATTCCAAGGATTAAGTCAGCATTACCTAAATCTTTCATATTGAAATGATGAGACAGAAAATTCTTGATATCATTAACCAGATTCAAATCTGGTGCAAGAATTAAAATGTCATCAACATAGAGACATAGAAAGATGAATTGATCATTAACTTGTTTTTGATAAAGACAATTATCGGATTCATTAATATGAAATCCGTAGGATAAGATCACTTGGTCAAATTTTTCATGCCATTGCTTAGGTGCTTGCTTCAATTCATAAAGAGATTTTACAAGCCTGCAGACTTTATTTTCTTGTCCTGGCACAGAAAATCCTTCAGGTTGATGCATGTAGATCTCTTCATCTAGATCACCATGCAAAAATGCAGTCTTAACATCCATTTGATGAACATAAAGTTTATAGATGGAAGCTAATGCTAGAATGACTCTAATAGTGGAGATATGAGCAACAGGAGAATATGTGTCAAAGAAATCTATACCACCCTTTTGACCAAATCCCTGAACAACAAGTCTAGCTTTATATTTTTCCATTGTTCCATCAGTTCTCATTTTCTTCTTGAAAATCCATTTACATCCTAAAGGTTTGTTTCTAGGAGGTAAATTAGTAAGAATCCACGTATTATTTTCGATAATAGATTCAAACTCACTATTGATTGCCTCTTTCCAAAAAGGTGCATCAGGAGAAGACAAAGCTTCTAAATAAGTAGAAGGAGTATCTTCAATTAAATATGTGAAAAAACCTTCACCAAAATTCTTTTCTGTTCTAATTCTTTTACTCCGTCTAGGTTCAGGTTCAGATTTGGGTTCATGAGTTAAATCTGCAACTGAGGATGCAGAAGATGAAATATTATTTGTTGGATAAGACACTTTATTTTTCATAGGAAAAATATTTTCAAAGAAAGTTGCATCTCTGGATTCAATTATTATATTATTTGATATTGAAGATATTTCCGAGTTAATAACAAGGAATCTATAGGTATTACTATCCAACGAATAACCAATAAATATGGCATCTACGGTCTTAGGACCTATTTTTAATCTTTTGGATTCAGGAATACTAACTTTAGCTAAGCAACCCCAAACTCTAAAGTAACTAAGTCTAGGTCTGTGACCCTTCCAAATTTCATAAGGGGTTTTATCTTTATCTTTCACAGGTATTCTATTGAGGATGTAATTAGCAGAGAGAAGAGCTTATCCCCATAAATTTTCTGGAACACCTGAACTAATGATCATTGCATTTATCATATCCAGTAATGTTCGGTTCTTTCTTTCTGCTATACCATTAGATTGAGGTGAATAGGGAGCAGTGACTTCATGAATTATTCCATTTTCTTCACAGAAAAGGTTTATTTCATTTGAAATGTACTCGCCTCCTCGATCTGATCTAAGGATTTTAATCCTTTTTTCTAACTGATTCTCAGCTTCTGCTTTATAAATTTTAAATTTATTAAGAACTTCATCCTTAGTTTTTAGAAGATAAGTGTAACAGTACTTAGAAAAGTCATCTATGAAAGTGACAAAATAACGACTACCTCCACGTGTTAGAGCTCTATTAGAATCACAAACATCACTATGTATTAGTTCTAAGATTTGGGAATATCTAAATTCTATTGGCTTGAATGGTTTTCTAGGTTGTTTTGATTGTACACAGATTTCACATTTTGATTTATGATCTATATTTAATTTAGGAATTAATAAAAGATCAGACATTTTCTTGATTGATCGACGATTGACATGACCCAATCTGCCATGCCAAATTTCACAAGCTTCAAAATTTAACACAGTAGATTTAGAAGAAGAACCAGAGATTTTATTGATATTAATAGGTGCTATTACACTTAATTTGAATAATCTTTCAGATACAAAGCCCTTGCCAATAAACATATCTCCTCTGGAGATTACAACTTTATTTGATTCTAATACAACTTTAAGTCCTGTCTGGACAAGCAAAGAACCACTAATTAGGTTTCTTCTAATTGCTGGAACATGCTGTACATCACGAAGAATCAAAGATTTTCCTGAGATAAATTTTAGATTGATGTGACCTGATCCTAGTACTTGAACAGCTGTTCCATCACCCATTGTTACACTTCTTTCACTTGATCCCTGATAGGATGAAAACCAAATTTTATCAGTGCAAACATGGATATTAGCACCAGTATCTAACCATTATTCGTAATCAAAATAGGTTATATTTATTGAAGGGATGAAGGAGACTAACCTAAAAGAAGATGATTCTCCTTCAATCATATTGACCTGAGATTTGAATTGATTCTGGTTCTTAGTATCATTCTTCTTCTTATGGACAACCTTTTGCTTCTTTCGGTAGAAACATTGAGGAGCAATATGATTGTCCCTTCCACAGACAAAGCAGAATCTTCCATCATCTTGATCCTTGGATTTTATGTTATTCTGCCTATGGATATTGTTTTGATGGAAATGTTTTCCTTTTCCTTTAAAGTTTTTCCCGTGACATCATTGTAGCCGCAAGTTTGTCCTACCCGCTGCCCTGTAGCATTTTTTTTTAATTTTAGATTTTATTATATTATTTTAAATATTTTAATATTTTAGATTTTATTATATTATTTTAAATATTATAAATTTATTATGTTATTTTAAATATTTTTCATTTTATTTTATCATTTTAAATATTTTATTATATTATTTTAAGTTTTGTTATTTATTTTTAAAAATTTTATTAGATTAAAATTTAATTAAAAAATATTTATGGCATGTAGTGGGATTTTTTATTTAATTTTTAAAATATTTTTTTGAAATTAAACTATAAATGATATTTTTGAAATTAAATGAAACATTATAAATGATATTTTCGAATTTAAATCAAGGGTATTTTGGAAATAAATCTAAATCTTTTCTAATAGCATTTTTGAAATTAAATCCAACATTACGGATGGCATTTTCAAAATTAGATGAACGATATATTTTAGATTTTTTTTTTTTTCGTTTTTGGACACCATACCTTCTCCCATGCGAGATTTTTTTTTTTTCATTCAGTGGGAGAAAACGCGGGTTCGACCCGTACCTTTTTTTTTTTTTTAATTCAATGGGAGAAGATGCGGGTTTGACCCGCGCCTTCCTTTTTTTCATTCAGTGGAAAAAGACACGAGTTCGATTCGTGCTTTTTATTTTCGCGCTTTTTATTTTCGTGCTTTTTATTTTTCATTCAATGGGAGAAGACGGGGTTTTGACCTGCGCCATCTCTTTTTTTTTTTCATTCAGTAAAAGAAGATGCGGGCTCGACCCGTGCCTTCTTTTTTCTTCATTCAACAGGAGAAGACGAACCCGTGCCTTTTTTGTTTTCGTTCAGTGGGGGATGACGCGGGTTCGACTTGTATTTTTTTTTTTTTTTTCAGTGGCTAAAATCATGGGTTCAATCCACGATTTCGTATAGAACTCGCGAGTTTAACCCGCGTTTTCGCTCTCATGCTACATCTCGGACATTTCTGCTACGTATCCAGACACATGGCCAAAATCATCTAGATATGTAAATACTGGATAATTTATCAAAATCATCGTAAATAAAAATAAAACAGCAATATTTTAAAATATATATATATATTTTTTATATTATTTCGGTCAAAAACCCAGATATTTTCATCAATTGATGCGCTAGCTATTTGGGCAGCTCCTCTTCCGTGTAAGCCCCGTCCACCGGTGGGCCATTGCTAAATCCTGACATGGATAAGTGATCAAGTACCGTTAAATAGTGCTCAATCTAAATGGACGGCGAGTGATTTAAAGGAAGCTTCTAGATATTTTATTTACTCTCTCCCGGTCTCCGCTTCGCCTCTTCGCCTCCCCAAAACCCTAAACCCTCGACCCGTTCTCCCTGAGTTGCGAGATGTTAAAGGAGGAGAGAGGGCAAGGGGAAGAGAGCGAGAAGTGATGGTTCGCCCTCACGCTGTGAAGGGGCGAAAGCACCAGAAGAGAAGAATAGAAGAAGTGGTAGAAGAGGAGAAAGATGAGGTCTTGGAAGCGGAAGAGGAGGAGGAGGGTGTGAGGGAAGAGGAGGCGGGGAATGGAGGACAGGTGGCCGAGGCGGAGGATGAGAGGAGGGCGGAGGAGGCTGTGGAGCAGATTGCGGGGATCCCCGTTATGCCCACTGTCGAGGGGCGAAGAAGCCCGGCGTCATCTTCGTTCTGGAGAAGGCATCCCTGGAAGTCGGCAAAGTCGGGAAGGTAAGCGGCAAGTGGCTCTGGCAGTGGTATATAGGGTTCGGTATTGGATTCTGAGGTAACGGGTTTAATCTATGGGTTATTTATGGTTCTGATTGCTTGGAATTGTGATTGCTGACAGCCAAAGCAGAGAAAGTGAACGGAAATGGCTGTTTCGGTGACTATTGATGTTCAAGTAAAGATTTTTGGCTTTTGATATTAGGGTTTTCACTAGATTTTTGGCTTTTGATATTAGGGTTTTCACTGCAGTTGTACTAGGGTTCAGGGTCGAATTTGAACTGTGATTTTTGGTTATCAGAGTTGGAAAGACGAGCGCAAATTGCTAGAAGGTTAGGGATTTTTGATATTGGGTTTTGCTCTGGGGTTCAAGAAGGGTATTTGAGTTTGGTATTTTGCTTTGATTGGATTCGTGGTTGATGGTTGCCAAATTAGCTGGGAAGCATGTGAAAATGACCACTAAAGTTGGAATGGCAAGTGAAAATCGCTCCTGGGATTGGATATTTTGATTAGGATTTTAGTCTAGGGCTTTATTAAAGTGTTGTTAGTATTAACCTTGTGGTTCGTTGGGAGAGCATCTGTGGAGGTTGCCAGGTGAGCAGAAATTGCTTTTGAGGTGGTTCTTACTTCTTGCAAGCAAATTTTTCCTTGTTAATATCAATTTTGTCATGTAATTAGGAGCCAAAAGACCAATGGTGCCAAATGACGGCAGTTGTTTGCTCTGCGTCAAATAGTTAGATGCTTATAGATGGTTTAAAGGCTGATTTTTTTTTCTTGCAAGATGTTATCACCATGTATGGAGAATGTGTATTCTCGAATAAGTGTCTTATTTTTTGTTTTTTAGATAATTTAACTAATTTTTTTTTTCTCATGTTTAGGCATTCCACATTCTGAACTCGGATGAACATGCCAACTATCTAAAAAAGCAGAACCGTAATCCTGCTGATTATAGGCCTGATATCATTCACCAGGTTTGCCGATTTCTTAATCCTATTCTCCATTTTAGTTTGCAGTTTCTAATCTCCTTAAAGTTACATTTTCATGTGTAATATGTTATGTCACTTTAGCAGTCCATATTTTATGCTTGCTACAGTTTTCTCAACCAATTTTAACAATACAAATATCATACTCCATGACAATCCCTTAAAAGTAACAGCTCATGAAATGGTGTGAGTTCATACTCCATGAAAATTATTACTTCAGATGATCAGAATGTTTGCATTTTCAAGGGCAATTAGTTCAAGATGTGGAGAGGTAATTTTCATGGGGTGTGATCATTTATTGTCCAAAGAAAGCTATAAACTAGTAATACCTTCCAATTCAGTTTGCTATGAAAAGAAAAGTAAGATTTCCTCAGTGCTGTGATATGTAGTTTATGAGTGTAAATTGTCTAGTTTCTTGTAAAGTTTACCCATTTTTGAATCTGAATTGGTACTGTTATGTGACCTTTCTGGGCTGTAACTTTTGTATAATGTATTTGTGACTTCACTTGATTTTAACCATTTACATGTCAAATGATGATTGTATTAGGCGCTTCTTGCTATTTTTGATAGCCCTGTAACTAAGGCTGGGAGGCTGCAGGCTGTTTATGTAAAAACTGATAAAGGAGTCCTTTTTGAAATTAAACCCTATGTACGCATACCACGCACATTCAAGCGGTTCTCTGGTCTCATGTGTAAGTTACTATAAAGCTATTTTTTAGTCCTCTCTAACTTGATAAACGTGCAGATATTGTATTTGTTTGCCAGATAAATAAGTGTTGGTAGACACTCTCTTTTTGTTTTTGCAGTGCAATTACTTCAAAAGTTGAGTATAACTGCTGTTGGCAAGCATGAGAAACTTCTTAATGTAATCAAAAATCCTGTTACACGCCACTTGCCTGCCAATTCCCGGAGAATAGGTGAGATTTTGTTCCATCAATTTTTTTAACTATTAATTTTTGTTATTAATGAATTCTAACCACTCAATTTATAGGCCTCTCATATAGTTCAGAAAAGTTGGTTGATTTGACCAATTATGTTGCCACTGCTGCAAGTGATGATGTCAGCCTTGTTTTTGTGGTATGTCGGAATGATGATAATTTTTTTAACTAAAGAGGCTTGCCATGATCATATTCATACATATTACTTTATTGGACCATATGTTCAGGTCGGTGCTATGGCACATGGAGTGATTGATAAGGAATATACAGACGATTTTATAGCAAGTAAGTTTTCATCTCACTTAACAAGTAGAGTATCAGTGAGTACTGTAATATGCCACATGATACTCTGCCAAGTCCTTGTTGGTATCATGCTTATCTTCTATGTTTTAGTAGGTATATATTGAACTAACAAAAGTTGTGGTAATTTTGTATTATTGTATGTTAATCAGTACACTAACTCACAACAATGTATGTCAATATACATGACCCATGTTTGTGAAAAATAGAATCTGTTATTATGGTTCGATATTGTTTTGACTGTGAATTAAGGATGTTAGTCTGTATCATACATTATTCATTGTGCCAGTGCTGGTACATTTGTATCTACATAGGCCTATGTCGGATTAGCCTAAGCAGTATTCCTGAGAGATCTCAGGGACAAGTGCACCATGTTTTTGTGATTTGTTCTATCATTATAATCATAGGAAGCCTCGTTCTCTGTAATCGTTGTTCCTATTTAATATTATCTGCTAGCTAAAACGTGCCACCTTGTTCTCTGCAGTTTCTGAATACCCACTCAGCGCAGCATGCTGTTTAAACCGGATATGTGGTGCACTTGAGCAAAAGTGGAGGATCAGATGAACCAAAGTCCACCAAGAACTTTTCTTCGCTCTTTCTTGTTTATCTAATAACTCGAGCTTTCTTCTTCCTGCAAGCTAGCTGTCCCCAAGTCTCTCTCATCTGTTTAATGCATATTTTTCCCTTATGGTTTGATAATTGAATTATATTATTCGAGGATGATTAGGTTGAGCTAACTGGAGTTTGTTTTAATTTAAACTTTGTGCAGCAATTTTTTGATCAGAGTTAGCTGCAGGGAGTTTGTTCTTATGATTTGTGTTCATTGTCGTGTTTCAGCAAGAGATCCTGTTCTAATGGGATGGTTGAACTTGATAACATTCTGCAGAATATGACTGTCTTATTGATCCATGCATGGGGTTTCTCGTAATGGTGTATGTGGCTGTGTGCTGTTTTTTAGAGTGTATCTTATGGCATTTGTTGGTGTACGTGCTGTTTCAGAGTGCACCTTCTAGCATTTGATTGGTCTTCTTGACCAGCAAAGTAATCATATGGTCAAGAGGATAGAGGATGGTGTGGTGAAATTTAGTCCTCTTTTAGTTCAGGACGATTGTGTATTGTCTTCTAGGTCAGCTGGAAATTATTTCTTCCGAAATAGGTCATCATCTAACATTTAAGTTTTTTTTTCTTTGTTACCACGAAGTTTAGGGAAACCTTGTAGTTGAAGGGCTGCAATGCAGCTGCATGATCAGGTCTTCTGCAACCTGAATTTATTTGGCAGACTTGATGATGAAAAATCTTGCCGGTAATCATTGCTTGCTCCTAGGATGGATAATGCGTATAAGGGGCTACTGTTGGTTTAACATCCTGTGTGCTGTTAGTTGTTTCTGTTAAAATATAATGGCTAGTAATTAAATGATATCCTCAAAGATATTTTCTTGATGTGTGCTGGGAGCACTATTCGTGCACCGTCGTAGCTTTGCTCTACTACGGATGTTGTCGTTAGATTGTAGCTTTAGATGTGAGGTTTTGGAATAATATATGGATTAAGATGCGCAATCAGCTTAATCAATGGAAGCTCCCTCGTTTAGAATTCAGATTTGGTGAAGGTGAGCCGTCTTCTCGAGCTGGACCTCACATTTACCTATAAATTATCATCCCTGGATACCGTACCTTTTTTTATATTTTCGGAGACTTATTATTGAAAATGGTAGGAGCATGAGTCATGCCTCTTGCGCGAGTTTAATATTATTTTCCTTTTCTCGATAAATCGGGAATGTAATTTTGGTGCATGCAATGTAGAGGGAGGAAAGCTCGGGATCACGTGACGGAAGAAAGAATTATCATGCTTTATTATTGCACACTGAAACAAATGTGAAAATAAATATAAAGATAGCATTTGTAACTGGCGAACGATGAAGATAATCCTCTGTAATATGAGAAAAACTGGAATTGTTCTATGTAGCCGCAAGCGGTGTGCGAGCTTCAGGCCATTAACAGCGCAAAGAAAGCCAACACGGCTGTCAAACAGCTTCGGAGCATCCCTCCGTTCCCAAACATCGCAATGCTTCCATTCTAAAATCAAAATGAACAAAAGAGTGGTTAATTAGGGTTAAGCAAAATCTTGCATGAGCCGAAGCTATTATGATGCAACCGATGATATTGTACTGCTACCCCAGGCAAATAAAGATGGGTGCTCTTTTAGGCATGCGCCCTAACAATGCTGGTCTTTTGAGTTTACTTTGGGAATTTGCCGGTACCCTGCGTATTTATGTTCTATTTATATACTAATATTCATGGTTCTTCTGTCACAAAAGTTTTTTTTTTTTTTTTGCTTGTAACAGTTTTACAAAAACTTTTTGTTTTATTATTTCTTGTACGGTGGTCCGGTAAAACAAGGTAAGTCGTAAATTGTTCAAAAAAAATGAGTTTGGTGGGAAATAAATCTTTCATATATTCTATGAAACTTGATTTATGGATAATAAGCTTTTATGGTTTTGTATTTTAGAAGCTTCGCAAACAACAAAATAATCCTGTAATGTTATCTTGAAATTAAATCCATACATGATGTAATATAATTAAAACTGAATCATTATTATTGCCGCACTGCAGCATTATTTTTATTTTTTTCTTGATCGCTTTCATGATGTTTTTTTTTTTTTGGCTGGTTTTTCTTTCTCTCTCCTTGTTTTTCTCAAATTTGTATTTTTGTGACATTTTTATTCCATTTTTTGAGAAAAAACGACCCTTATGCATGCATTAATCACTGCTATAAAGTTTAGCGTACGCTACCGTACAGAGTGTCCGATAAAACATAATCTTTTTCTCTTGAAGAACATAATTCGTTGTTAGCCAAAAAAACAAAAACATAATTCGTACCGAAATTAACATTCCGAAAATAATCTAAATTAGAAATTCTGCTTGGTTACCAGGTCGATCGGTTGAGGCGCCGGACTCGTTACATCCTCCTCATCGGGTGGTGTGGGCGCAATCGGTGCCGGCGGGCTCGGCACCGTCGGCGCTGGCGCTGGTGCATGCTTCTTCCTATGCCTTCTCTTCTTATGCTTCCCCTTACCCTTTGCTGGAGCTGGTGCTGGTACTGGTGCAGATATCGACGGTGCTGGTGCCGGCCCAGGCAACGCTGGAGGTGTAGCCGGAGCTGGCACCGGCGGTGGTGGAACTGGTGGCGGCACCGGCGCTGGCACCGGCGGTGGAGGCAGTGGTGGCGGCAGTGCTGGTGGTGGTGGCAATGCTGGTGGTGGCGGTAATGCAGGTGCTACTGGAACAGGGGGTGATGCCGGTGGTACTGATGGTGGTGGTGTTACCACCGGCGGTGGTGGTGTGGAGACTGGAGGTGGTGAGCTTGGAGGGCTCGAGGAGGGTGGTGGTGTCGCTGCTGGAGGTGTGGCGGCGACCGGTGGTGGCTGCCCGGAGGGTGCAGCAGCAGGGCCTTGTGCTCCACCTGTTCCGAGTTGAACGAGGAGAAGAGAGGTTATGAAGCAAAGCCACCAAAGAGTTTCCATGTTGAAAGACTTGTGGGGTGGAATGGATGCGAGTGTTTGAGTTTATGAAGACGAGAGAGCTGTGAGGATTGGAGATGAAGGAAGGTGGTTAGATTGGAGGATGGATTAAAAGGACAGAGGAACAACCATGGACCTTATATTAATGGCTTGGTCTCGAAGCTGGATCCGGTCTTCACCACTCCATATACAGAGCGAGAGAGCGAGAGAGCTGTTCGTGTTAGTTTGAAAAGATTTTGTGGTCCTTCTTGGTTCATATTCAGTTCATGTTTCAAGTGTTAGCAGGGATCTCTGCCTCCATAGGCAATCTTTGTGGTTAGATTTGGAGAGAGATTGAATGGACTTGAGAACCACCATATGGATGGCCTTGGCTACGATCTAATCACCATAGCTGTAAAGAGCTCGAATGTTAGCTTGAATGAATGTAAGCTATTATGAAGTTTAGCCATGTTGGTTCACAAATAGTTCATACTTGAGCTGGTATATCTTTCAATGGAAGATGAAACGTCGACTTTGAAGTGAAAGAAGTGGGTACACTTAATTATATAAGAAAGTTGGTCTTTTTTTTTTTTTTTTTTGGTTGGGTGTACAGAAAGTTGGTCTAGTTTGCGTTTGAAGGAACTGCCATCAGAGGGAGGGGAAGGTGAGATTGGCCTGCGCCTTCTATTTCTTTATATTTCTTTTGGACGCTGCTACACTTACCCAACTAACCATCATCCAAGACGAGGGTAGACTTTTCCTTGTCCCCGAACACAACGGGTAGTAGTTTAATTTAAGCTGAAACGTCACATTTCCCTTTGATTGTTTAGGAAAACAGTTGGATAGATTTTTTAAATGTCAATATATATTAGTAATCTATATGAGTAGTTGAGAGGGAGATGAATCGAGGTCTTGAATTATCTTGGTCGATATGGCAAGTGAGAGAATATGAAAGAAATATCGACATTTTCTAAGTTCTAACCCAATATAATCCTAGAGTAAATTTGGGAGCAAGAATCATGCGTAAGCACTGATTTTAATATTTATTAATTGAAATATCTATTTAGACAAATAAAAAAATAATTCATTAAAAATATAGGTTGATATGAACATCTTGCATCTATTGATATCGTACGTAGATATTAATAATTTATATTGGACAGGATAATAGGGTCTATATGAGTGGTTGAGAGGGAGATGAATCGAGGTCTTGATTTATCTTGGTCGATATAGCAAGTGAGAGAATATGAAAGGAATCGACATTTTCTAAGTTCTAACCGGCCAAAATAGTTCTAAAGTAAATTGGGGAGCAATAATCATACGTGAGCATTGATTTTGATAGTTATTAATTGGAATATCTATTTAGAAATTTTTTTTTAAAAAAATAATTCATTAAAAATATAGGTTGATATGAACATCTTGCATCTATTGATATCGTAGATATTAATAATTTATATTGGACAAGATAATACGGTCAAGATTTTTAAATTTTTCGTATCAACATGTGCCCATACTAACGTAAAGCAACATCTTTGGAGGTGAAAACCTAGAACTTGATTCAAATACAATCTAAAATTCTAAATTGACTTTGGATCCAAGACTTGGATACAAATTCAGAAACTATAGAGTTGGCAGGTAGCTAGGGTAAAATAAAGTCTCTACTTATGTCACCATTTTGGGTTGGTGCTATGGTCCAAGTTTTGGGGCATACATCCAAATATCTCCAACTTATACTAACTCCAACTCAGTTGGGCTGATAAAGGATAGCCCCCATATTTTTTTTTATTCTCACCTTTATTCTTATCCTACCTCTCAAAGATAACTCCAACCACGATCGTACCCTTGACCTGTTGCCTAAGTGGTAAGAGGTAGTACTTTTCGAGCTCCAGTTCTATGGTCACTCATAGAATCTTCAGACAAATTAGCACATTGATCTCTATTTTATGTCAGGGTTTTGCATACATATTAAACCAGCTTTGATTTGGATGGAGGTCGACTTGACCCAGTTGCATCTCTTACTGTCGACCAGGATTTATTTCTTAATTAATCCAGGAGTACTAAGCACTAGATCGAGTCAAACAACGTATGACACGAGAAGCTAATAGTAGTCAATCCAATTGATGCAAGAAGGTCTATCAGCTGGTAAGTTACCACAGCTCCATCTCCCCTGAAAAGATATCGAGACTTGGTGGGGATTGAATATAAGTCACGTCTGATGCAGGATATCCATGTATTATTCCTGTACAAAAATTCACGTGTTGGATACCACTGTAATCGCATTTAGGATGCATTTAGCTTGTGATTGGAAAATGGGTTGAAATAGAAATCCGAATAGTCAAATCCTTTGATATGTTTGGCTCGTAAATAGAATTGAAATCGGAACTAGATTTGAATACCGGTGAAGAGTAAGGATTAGATTTTGGAGAATTAAGATTTTCCTATTTCTCCTTGAAATTGAAATTGGAATAGAATTCCATCCATTTAAATAGCTGGATTTTAGGTCACTCATTCTTATTACCATTTTAAAATCCAACCCCCTAATCAAACATCCCATTGGGACTCGTTTGATTCATAAAAATTAAAGAGAAAAAATAGCGATTCCTGAAAAGTAGAGAGCAAGTCTCTAATTTGATTGAAATTTTATAAAGAGAAATAATGAAAAAAAGATCTTTTCATAGAAAAATACTTCCTATATTTTATGAAAAATAAAATTCGATGAAAAAGATGGATTTTGGAACTTCCTTAAAAAATGAGAAGCGATGATGTTTTATATTTTCAAAAATATCCTTTGAAGATCAAGATCTAAGATTTTGTAAATAATGGATGAATGATTAGAATGAAATAAAGAATACTGATATACACCAAGATTATATATATTTTAATATATTTATGTTAATATTATATTTTAATAGTAATATACGCCGAGATCATATATTTATACAAATATAATATTTTTTTATTAATATTAATATAGTATTTATATTAATTTATTAATATTTATACTAACATAATATTATATATATTAATAAATATATCATGTTAAAATATTAATATTATATTAATATAATAAATTATTATGATATAATATTATAGTATAATATATTTATATTATTTATGCTACTATAACTATAAAATTATTATTTATATAAAGTTTGGAAGTAAAAAGTATAGCCTTATATTTACAAAGGGTATTGATGTAAAGGGATCGCTGACGTGAAGGAACCGGCAGGCGCAACGTCAAAAAAAGACGCCACATCGATTCTCCAGCCCGGATCCCACTACCGAGCTGAGCTGAGCTTCCTCAGAACAACAAGCCGAGCCCAGTTCTCCGTCAGGTCGTGCCCGCAAGCTCAGGACGCCTAGGTCGGAGCCGCCTTCCGTACTCCAGAGCGAGGCCCTCGGAGGTTAGTGCCCTGCGATCGAGGTCGAGCCAAGAGCTAACTCGCCGATGTGGAGCCTCTTCGAGCGCGCGTTCTCTGGACCGGGTCCGCCTTCTACCCTCTAGAGCAAGACTCTCGAAGGCTAGTGCCCTGCGGTCGAGGTCGAGCCAAGAGCTCACCCGCCGATGTGGAGTCTCTCCGAGCGCACGCCATCTGGACCTGGTTCGCCTTCTGCCCTCCAGAGCGAGATCCTTGGAGGCTAGTGCCCTGCGGTCGAGATCGAGCCAAGAGCTCACCCGCCGATGTGGAGCCTCTCCGAGCGCGCGCCCTCTGAACCGGGTCCGCCTTCTGCCCTCCAGAGAGGGGATTTGAGCAATGCGAAGCTGATCATAATCGTCCCGATCGGCTGCATCGACCGCGAAGACCCGGTTGGGGGACCGGTCCGGCTCACTCCATGCCCAGTAAACCTTCTTGACATATGCAAAGAAAAATTTGCTCTTCCATCCCTTGATGGAAGAGGGGAGCTCGAATTTGATGCCCTTTGGGCGAGAAGACAGAGACCACCACCCGTCCTCGGTCGGGTGGCATTTCAAGGTGAAGAATGCCCTGAATAAGGAAAATCGGGCAACGAACCCATGGACATGGCAGAGTACAATGAAAGAGAAGATCACCCTGATGGCATTCGGCACCAACTGGACGCGGACCAGGCGATAGTTATTCAGGACAGATAAGAAAAAGGGATGAAAGAGGAATCGGAGACCCCCAAAGAAGGTCCCCTCATAGAAGGCGAGACGCCCCAGACCATTGGAAGTGACCTGCTCCCCGGGGCGGGGGATCATGAGTCGGACAGAAGCCGGGATGCCATAGGCATCCCAGATGGCCCCCAGCTCCGCGACGAAAATCGTCGAAACGACCCCGCCTGGACCTGTTGACCGGACAGACTCAGGAGTTGATTCGAGCAGCAGGGGAGGACAAGTAGGACTAGAAGGAACATGAGGGGCAGGAAGGGCCGGTCTCATGCTAACCCTAAACTGTGCCCCCTCCGACTCCTCGTCGGAGGAGGAGAGCACTACCCTTTGGGCGAAAGATTCAAGACGAGACATGCTGGATTAAGAAGGAAGGAGCCTATCCCAGAAGGGAAGAAGGGAGAAGAACAAAACCAGGTTGGACCCCTAGAGAAGAGAAGGACGGATGCAGATCGTGGAGAAGGAAGGGTTTGGGCACTGCAATAAGCGTGAAAGATTTGAAGAAAAGAAAACTTTGAGTAAGAAAATTTTTTCTTTTCACTTTGAAAGGACCCATTAAATCCGCGCTGTTGCGACCCCCTCGCCAACGGATCTGCGCCACATGCTGCTCATCGGCGAAAAAGGAGTCCTGGCCACTCAGAATTCTGCGCCAGCATTAACTACTCCTCGGACATGGCCACGTGGCACCCCCGCACTGGCCGGCAGGGCCATCCCTCGAAGCGCCGGCTACCATGGCCATCATTGCACCGAATTTTTGCCTTTTCACGCCAGCACCACAGTTACTCCCTTTGCCCTGAGCGCCGCGCACTAACGAGCCTCAGGAGTGGGGGGCAAATGATGTGGCGAGACCGCTGACGTGGGTAGCTGACAGGCGCCACATTGAAGAAGACCGCCACGATGGATGCCAAGGCGACACCCCAGCCTAGACCACTTTACCGAGCTGAGTTGAGTTCCTTCAAGGTGACGGACCGAGCTCCGTCCTCCGCCAGGTCGGGCCCGCAAGCTCGGGATGCCTAGGCCGGAGCCGTCCTCTGCTAGGTTGTGCCCGCAAACTCGGGATGCCTAGGCCGGAGCCATCCTCCGCCCACCAGAGTGAGACCCTCGGAGGCTAGTGCCCTGCGATCGAGGTCAAGCTCAGTTCTCACCCGCCGATGTGGAGCCTCTCCGAGCGCGCGCCCTTTGGACTGGGTCCGTCCTCCGCCCTCCAGAGCGAGACCCTCGGAGGCTAGTGCCCCGCAGTTTAGGTCGGGCTCAGCGCTCACCCGCCGATGTGGAGCCTCTCCGAGCGCACGCCCTCTGGACCGGGTCCGTCCTCCACCCTCTAGAGCGAGACCCTCGGAGGCTAGTGCCCTACGGTCGAGGTCGAGCTCGAGCTCAGCGCTCACCCACCGATGTGGAGCCTCTCTGAGCGCGCGCCCTCTGGATCGAGTCTGTCCTCCGCCCTCTAGAGCGAGGCCCTCGGAGGCTAGTGCCCTACGGTCGAGGTCGAGCTCAGCGTTCACCCATCGATGTGGAGCCTCTCCGAGCACGTGCCCTCTAGACCGGGTCCATCCTCCGCCCTCCAGAGCGAGATCCTCGGAGGCTAGTGCCCTGCAGTCGAGGTCGAGCTCAGCGCTCACCCGCCAATGTGGAGCCTCTCCGAGCGCGCACCCTCTGGGCCGGGTCCGTCCTCCATCAAGGTGAACACACGAGCTCGGAGCATCCAGACCGGAGCAAGCCCTGCCATCCCGGGACACCGGCGAGTCGCCCGAGGACTATGGAGCGGCGCCTCCCATGCTGCCATGACTACCTGCCCGGCCGTACTTCCAGGGGGATGGGCCATCCAGAAAGCACGAACCCCTAGGACGGCGACCCCCGGATCGAGGCTCTGGCAAGCTTTCCGGAATGGAGCGACATGAGAGAATGTCAGAATGAATGGAAGCTTCCCCTACCACCTATTAGGAAGGCGTCTCGTCACGGCATGGAATCCTACCTCACGCGCCTGCCAACCCAGCGAGGATCCCAAGGCAAGCTCCAAACGACCAATTTTCAACTACAAAGAACAGTCGACACCCCCAAAAAGGAGAGGTAACAACAACAATCCACCACCAACACAAGCGCAGGCTAGACCAAGAGGGCGAAGCGCCACCACCAAAATCACCGCTGAGGGAAAACGAGGGAAACAAAGAGAAGCGGAGGAACAGGGAACTCCTCTGTCCCCGCTATTAGTCTCCTCCTGCTACGTTTTCGCCTCCACATATCTTTCACTCCTCCTAGTGCGAAGTCCATCAAGAGGGGCCCGACCGGGAGGATCTGTTTCCCTGGATCGTCACTGACTTGATCGTCGGAGTGCCCCCGTCGAAAATCCCGGCCCGGGTCACTAACCCCTGTTTTGCAGGTCCGGGAACAGAGGACCGACAGGCAGCGAAGGGAGCGCACTCCGGCGCCGGCAGCAGCTGCGGACCACGATGGTCTTGGCGGCAACAATATTTTTTGGGAGCCACCACCTCCTTATTCTTTTAACATTAATTTTGCTGGAGAGATGTGGTTTGGGAGGTACAACTTTTATTATTCGAGATGATGATGAATTTTTTATTATGACCGATGGTATTATTATTTAAAAGAAATTCTTATATTATTTATACATTTCGTGCTTCACATATTTATCTAGAAGGTGATTCCATGATTATTATTAAATGACTTTCAGATTTACATATTGGCATGGATAAATCCCACCATCTTTTATACAATTATGGAAGACTATTGTAATTTTATTATTTTTTAATTATACATATTTATCGTGAAGTAACAATGCTGTTGATCGGATAGTTTCATGCATGGTGATCTATGTTTTTGAACAAATTCAAATATTTTTCTTATTTAATTTAATTATATTTTATTTTTAGATTTTTTTTTTTATTGATATAAATTATCTAATTTATAAAAAAAAAAGAGGCTGATATTTATCCATCCCAAAAAAACAAAAAGAGTTTGATAAATTTGGCTCTAGCCATATGATTTTTTATGCACGTTGCTGACAATGGTAAATGATTCTAGGTTAGATTTCTTATACGATCGTCATAGGTCTCGTACAAAATATGTTTTAAAACTAAGCGAGGTAAAGGCTTATAAGGAACTACCTACACTAAAATTTAGATATTAATTAACTAGAATGCTGTCGGAGGGGGCCGTTCGGCCGTCAAAACTTGGGATCTGGGCTTTTCAACGTAACTTCACCACCGCTAAGTTTTGGTACGCTTCTCAAAGTTTCGACGCCACAAAAGCGTACGACCATAGAGTCTGCGCTATGCGTGGATTTACTTCCGCATAAGAAATATATGCATGTGGATATCTATTATATTAATTATATATTATATTTATTATATTTATAAAAACAAATAATCTGATTTAGTTTTAGAAGTCTCCGAAATTTGTACCCGATTTTTTTTTTAAAAAAAACAAATATCAAAATTCTAAAAAATAAATATAATAAATAATAAATTTTGAATCATGTTAAATACCAAAATTATTATAATTTATATTTCGTCTAGCATCTGATATCTGTAACACTCTCGATTCCCTTATCACTCGATTAACATCCGACAGGTGGCGTTTAGAAGTAGTATTCTCGGTATATACCCATCGGTGTATATTAGCGTGAGGAAGGAATGATTGATCATTTTTTTTCATGACATCTGCCGTTGGATCATGTTCGCACAGCTCTCGGAGCATGGCATCCGCTGGACATACATGTCTCACGGCGGATATTTCTCAATCCAACGGTGAATATCGCCAAAACGAGGTGAATCATTCTTTTGTGCGAAAGATACAACCCCGACCTGAGCGTGACACGGCAGCGTGCACTTTGGATCGTCATCTTATTTATATTTATCTACATGTTCCCCTTTTGGCGTGTTGCTCAGCTCTTTCTCCACGCTGCGGAACTGCGGACAGAACCAGCCAACGTCAGAGCTCCCAATCTTCGCCGCCTCGAAACCCTAGCAATTAAATTTCAAGATTCGATCTTTACGCAATTTTTTGAAGCCTCGATCGGATCCGCTTTGTTGCAGTGAAGTTCTCGCAGTCTTTCCGTTCTTGCCCACGTCATTAGTATCTTTGCAGAGCGCTAGGTTTCTTGTTCATCAGACTGCAGAAGGTTCGGCACTTTTCGATCAACTTTTTAGGGTATTGTGATTTGTGATTCTTGTTGCTCTTGCTTGTTATGGATACATTTCTCTAAGTTCCTTCTTTGCCCTGTCATGGTTCCTCTTATGGCCCGAATCTCTTTATCTTCCCATAGTTTATCACGGTATTTTTTAATATTTTAGAGTTCATGCATGGATGAAGGCTATCTCGTTTGCCTTTGTGATTAGCTCACTTAAAGGCTGGAGCTTTCTGCTTCTCTATTGGATGATAGCTTTCAGTCCTTTGGCTTGAGGTGTAACTTTTGGCATCAGATTCATTTGACAAGTATCATTTTCTTTTATCTCTTTTTGGGAGAACATGATGTGTTGGTTTCATTAAAAATTGCATCTTTACTCACCTCCGTTCTTAGTTTTGTTCTGTCGTTCTTCCGATGATTATCTCGATTTACCTCTACAAGAAAACTTTTGTTCATAGTCTATAAATGCGATGATTTAATGGATTTACAAGCATCATAGAGAAAAAGGATGATAACGGTTACCGTTGTTTTTTATGCATAAATTATGTGTTTAAGAAAATATTAGACATTTGTTGGTTCCGGTTTCATGCTTTTTACTGCAAATCCAGTAAGAAGAATAACCCTAATTTTTTTTTCTAATTTTACCGCTATAAGGAAATTTATCTATGATGTGATTTTACCTGAATAACAGATGCTATTTTCTTTTCCTTCATCATTTGCTCTTCTAGGAGGTACTCAAGTACATTGGATCCACTTATGGCGCCATCTGCTGTTTATGACGACTTAAAGCCCAGAGGTATGCACATTACGTAATTTCCAAATCAGAGCAATTGTTTAAAATATTCCATGCTTGTTTGTTATTGTATATCTCAGTCATCCAGGATGATATTCCAGTGCATATCCATGTATTTTCTGCCACGTTCTACCAAGAATTTAGCCCTTGAAAGAAAGGAATACCAATGGAGTGTTTATAATCCAAAATAGATGAGATAAGGCTGACTTTGCAGTCAATAATTATTTCTATGATTTTGCTTAAGATAACATCCCCATTTGTTGTTGTAATATGCTCTATAAACCATGTTATGGATTTATTAAATCATGGTGTATTCTCTTGTGTTTGGTGTTACTACCAAACAAATGTAGACAAGTTTCTACAAAAAATGTCTACCGTTTGTCCTGATACCGATGCCAGCATGTATTTGTCTATCGGTCTATCCTTTGGATGCAGTTATTCTCTTTTTCTGCCTTGTGTAACTCTTATTGCACCAATATAAAGGGACATGATATGATCACTTGGTAGAATAACACCGCAAGTGAAAATATCAATAATCTCTTGTATAACCTGCTAGTGCTTTGTGCTCATCAATGTTGATGGTTTTTGCTTCTTGCAAAACAAATGACCAATATACAACGAAGATGAGAAGATCATAACCTTTGAACCAAGACTCGTTAAATCAGTATTGGAAGGCATACCCTGTACTATTAAGCATAGCTAGTCATATAACTATCCTATAAAATTTTTCCTTCAGCTTAATAAGTATCCTATGATCATGTAATAGTGTAATTGCACTACTCCATTTTATCCAACCTACTTTAATCTTATGGGCAACATCCTCTTCAATCTCCCATTTCTTATGAATATTTAATCTCAGATACCAAAAATGATCAATCCTGGAAACTTTATTATCCTAAATTTTCACTCTGCCTTCATCTCTATTTCTACTTTTACTAAAACTGCATTCCCGTATATTCCATCTTAGTCTTAACCAAAAAATTTAGATTCGAATGTAATCCTCCTATGGACATCCTATGAATATGAATCCCAAGAAAAATAATTTTAAAAATATAGAAGAAATAATTTTTAAAACTAAAATTCATGGAAAACAATATTAATTAGTTCGCTATGTCTTGTGAGGGTGTAATGGAGGAAGAATTTGATCTCATGTTTTTGTCAGTAGCTTCTAGTAGAATCAAAAACTTCAATTAGATGAATTATAAAATAGTTGAAGAGTGGTGAGAATGCAAGGGGTAAATAACAATAGACTTTAAGAGAAAAGCAATGTTACAGGAATAAAATTATAAAACACAAGCTTAAAAAACGTAATATAACAAATTAAGATGATAAGAGGAAATATGAATTTCAAGAGAATCTAGTGATGTGGAGGGCAATTAAAACTTTAACACCCATCAACGTTTGGACAGCATCCTATGGTTGCACTCAGTAGAAGACATTAAGTTGTTAAGTTACCAATGAGCCAAGGGAACTCAACAATCTGCATTGACCACTAGAAGGGCTAATACTTGGATAGTCGCATGTTTCACGATTCTAGTATCAAAATGCTTACAATACAAGAACTGATTTATGTGAAAGAGGCAAAAATTAGATAAAATCTCAAGATAAAAGGTATGAGAGAAGGTATTTCTATACACCATAACATGGGAAAAATCAAGTGATTTATTCACTTATCCAAAAGTGCAATGTCAAGGTTCATCATACCATCCTGAACTGCTAGGTCTAAAGCGCACCGAACCGAATCAATGGAGAACCAAAATGGTTTCCTCCATCGGCTCGATAAATAAACCAAACCCATTAAAAGGACCCCTCCCAATTCCATTATGGCTCTATCCATTCATGATTGCCCCACCCTCCATTGTGGAAGCCCCCCTCCTCCAACCCCTCGCCTCTTCCTTCACTTGATTTGCGCACAATCACTCCCCTCCTCTCCCAATTGTTCCCTAGCTATGGCTACCAGAACTGAGACACCCATCTATGGATTAATCCACACCTCTATCTCGTGCTCCCAATTGTTCCCTAGCTATGGCTACCAGAATTGAGACACCCATCTATGGATTAATCCACACCTCTAGGTGAGCTCCCCCCTCACTCTCCCTCTCCATCCATCTTCCTCCTCTCCCCTCTCCATCTCCCTCACTCTCCTTCCTCCTTGTTTTCCTATGTCAGTACGTCTCAGAATAGCACAATACGAATGCATACCATGCTGAACCAGTCACTGGCCGGTATGCCTTCCAATATTGATTTAACGAGTCAATGTTAGCCAATTAAAAAGCAAAATGTGCACAGGATGAGTGTGACTAAAATGAGAATATTGAGATATATATGTGGTAATACAAAAAAAAATAGAGTAAGAAATAAAATCATTGGCAAAAGGATGGAGGTTGCACTAATTAAGGATAAATTGATAGAAGGACGACTTAGATGGTCCGAATATGCGCCACGTAGGCTGAGGGATGCATCAATATGAAAGAGTAATTTGATACATGTAAGGGGAAAGAGGAGTAGAAGTAGACTAAAAACTATATAGATGAAGTAGTAAGGAAGGATTTGATCGCTAAATTTCTTTGCGAAAGTATAGCCCCAAACCAAACCGAATTGTGGTATAGGATTTATATAGTTGATCCCCACTAGTTTGGGATTAAGGCCTAGTTGAGTTGAACCGACTATATTTTTAAAATTATTATTCATGTAAATATTTTAAAAATGTATTCTCAAATAAAAAATTTGATACTATAGTAAATTGGCACTAGCCCCCTTCTTAACAACATAGCTGAAAATCAATCTGAGCAAGCATCATTCACTTTGGTTATATTTGGATGCAAGCTATTTTTTGGAGAAGGCTTTGATGTTCAACACAAAAACCACAAAACCTTTTGATTTTGGCATAGATTTATTCTTAAGGGCATGAATCTGGCATTCATACACAAGGAATTAATCTACAAATTGATCACTACTGATCAATTTCAGAGCCTACAAGATCTAGGTTCAGATTTTGCAAAATATTATATTAAATAAAAGGAATAGGAAATGCTTTATCTAGCCTCTCTTCAGGTTTTCAGTGATCTAAGCTCCAAACACAAATTAAAGTATGGAAGCTTCCCATTGCCTCTCACTCCATCTCCTACCTTGAAATGGTTGAAAAACTGAAAAAAGATAAACAATTTAAGGTCTCTGGCTGGGTTCTCAGTAGCCCTGTGCAGTTCATTCTCTGTTTAAACTTCATCCCTTGATCCAATGCAATACAATGATTCAGGCCCAGTTTGCCATAACTAGGACATAGTGGCCCCTTGTACCGGTTCTTGGCCAGTCTGGTGCTGGTACACCTGATACCTCCATCCTTGCTAATATTGCATATCAATTTAGTTTTTTGTTTTTAAGTCATTAGCAATAGCAAGTTGGGTGGCAATGTTACCTGTAATTTCAAGGCCTTAAAATATTATATTTTGCCCAAAAAATTGAGAAATATAATTGCCCATTTAATGGAAAATGCATATAATAGAACCATTTAGTTCATCAATGTGGAGATGGACTGTTAGCAGTATTTTTAGAAGTACTATAAAGAACATTTATCATGTGGTTTCATATATTCATTCATGATCAGCAAGTATTATATGTTGTGGATGATCAATGATTACTTTTCACTATATTTTCTCTTGTTGACAGATGTATGTATTGTTGGTGTTGCACGTACGCCAATGGGCAGCTTTCTTGGTGCCCTATCATCTTTATCAGCCACCAAACTAGGGTCTATTGCGATTCAATGTAAGAAAATATCTAGTTGGTTTTATTGCTCATCCTACCTTCCCACCCCTTCCTGTGCCTTGTGACATGTCAGCTCATATGTTCAGGTGCTCTTAAAAGGGCGAATGTTGGCCCAGCACTTGTTCAAGAAGTCTTTTTTGGGAATGTTTTGAGTGCTAATCTGGGGCAGGCTCCTGCCAGGCAGGCAGCCTTGGGTGCTGGCATACCAAATACAGTGGTCTGCACCACCATCAACAAAGTGTGTTCATCTGGGATGAAGGGTATGAACTTACTCTTTTGATAGATCACTAGTAGTTATGGAAAAGTGGATAAATCCATACTAATCATGGTATATGCATTGTTTCTTCACAGCAACAATGTTTGCAGCACAAAGCATTCAGTTGGGAGTCAACGATGTTGTTGTGGCTGGTGGCATGGAAAGCATGTCGAATGCCCCTAAATATTTTGCAGAAGCAAGGTTGACAATCTGCTCTCTTGCTTTCCAATGTAATTTTTTTGTACTTCGATGCATCTAATAAGAATTAATGGTATATGAAAGCTAAATGTGTCTTGGGATTTCCTTGGAAATTTGGGATTTCCTTGGAAATTTTGGAAAATAAGTATAGACCTTTAGTTATGTTGTTTCCCTATATATAAATTTGATATATGTTCTGAGATCGGGTTTTTAAAAGAAGGAAGATACAGAAATAGTTGAAACCACAATCAAGTCCTCAAGTGAAGTCTCAGTCTCTGAGATAGTAATGTTTTTCCATGGAGTACAACATGCACAAAGAAAAGGTGGAGGCACATAAATTTTACCAATTTTCCTAATCAGGTAACAAAGTAGCAAAAAGATTTAATTCTAGGTGGTTAGGCATTGCAAATGAGTATCCAACTTATATTAGGTCAGAATTTTAGCTGTGGGAATCAAATTAGTGAAAAAGATTGTGATTAGAGAAAGAAGAAAATTAAGTATATGGCCATCACCATTAACCACCACTGAACTTCCAGAATCATCATCCAATGTTAATCTTGAAGTTATTGCCACTAGTGTAAGATAATTCTTAGAGAAAAATGGAAAAGTGGATAAAACCTCTTAGGATCATTTCTAAACTCAATCCCAGTGAGATCAAAACTTCCATTACCTGGCAACTATCAGGGTAGCATTCCTTTATGATAATAACGTCCAAAAATGAACTCTCCTAAATCTCACATCAGCTAAAGGACTCACATGATATGTGATTTCTGATTAAATGGTATATGATAGCTTAAAATGTCAGACCAAATTTCAACTCATGTATACAAGTTCATAAATTTGTGTAACAAATTAAAAACCCCTATACTAATTTTAAGCTACATACGAACTGTTTAATGTCCCAAACTTTCTTCATCAAGAGTATCTATGCAATTGATTTCTTGTGATTAGATAGACATGTAGTTCAACCCTAACGAACAACAAATATACTGTCTCGTGTGCTGATCTTCATTAAAATACATTGAAGCTCAGTGTTGCAATATTTGAAGCTTTCTTTGACATATAACCATCTTTTTGTTGATTAGGAACAAGCAATACTACATACATGAGTTGCTAAAAACTTTAAGCACTCTGCATTCTGCTTTGTATCCTATGGCAATAATGTGTTGTGTGAATAACTTTATCCTTGGCCTAAATTTTAAAGATTGTGGAAATCACAATCTTGAACAGTCCTGACTCCTGACATTCATGCTGATGCCATCATGTGGAAGTTAGAGATCAGAACTGTCGTCTGGAGAATACCTTCCTTCTCAAGTAGACGATAATCTTGAACTAAAATAGTGTTTTTTTTCCTGATGGTATTTATGGTTGTAGTTAGAATGAGTGCAGTTTTTGATTCCTCTTTTTGATTGATTTAATTCCATTTAATAAGGTTCTTGGCTTCATTATACTGTCACTGATTTGCCTTGAACATCTCCATTTGTGCAGAAAAGGATCTCGATTTGGAAATGATACTCTTATTGATGGCATGCTTAAAGATGGTCTGTGGGATGTCTATAATGATATTTCCATGGGAATTTGTGCTGAATTATGTGCCAACCAACATTTGATAACAAGAGAAGAGCAGGTACTTCTATATATTATTTTTCAAGTCTTTTGTATTCACAGGCAAATCAAATAGGCTTGGTTCGTTGTGGTTTGGTTTTCTTTGAATGGTTGGTTTGTGGTACTAGATCTTAAATGTGATTCATACAGGTTATTAATATTATCCTTCTTTATGAGAATTTCAGTATAAATTGTTTGGATTTATATTCCTGCTGAAGTTGTTATTTAGATTACCTTTGATGGCCTTTTGACCTGTCACCATGGCGTTGGTCTAAACTCTAAAGTACCAGGGAAATTGGCTCAATGTTGCTGACTAACCCTATACTATGTGATGTGTTAGAACATTTTGTTGGAGAATTGGTTGAAAATAGTTCCATCGATGGTTTCCAAATTGTTTTATTGTGATAAACGATGAATGGTTGTGATATGGTTTTGGACCTTGACCACAAGTTGCACCAGCTATAAAGTTTATGACTTTATGAACAAAGCTTCATCATCTTTGCACCTTAACTTTTTAGTGTAATTATTAGTTTTTTAAAATACTTTTTTCTCTGGTCCTGGTTATGTGGTACCAGCAAATATCCTACAAACAATGTCTTGCAGTCTGGTCTCATTTACAAGGAATGTGACTGATTTGTTTCCTCCACTTTCTATAGGATTCTTATGCCATTCAAAGCAATGAGCGTGGAATAGCTGCTCAACATGGTGGTGCATTTTCTTGGGAAATTGCTCCGGTTGGATATCAAAATTTATGGTAGATGCAGGCAAGGGGTTTACCATTTCTCACATATTTGACTTATTCATATAATTTCATACTGTGCAGGTGGAAGTTTCTGCAGGTAGAGGAAAACCATCAATAATTGTTGATAAAGATGAAAGTCTTGAAAAAGTAATGTCTCATAAAACATAAGTAGACTCTTTCATACATCACATGCCATTCCACAAAATATAGATGGTGATTGATAGTTATTAGATATATGTGTCTTTATTTAAAAAAAAAGAATCTTGATAGGGCAGTCTTTAAAGATTCCCGTTCCCGCTTTCTCAATATGTGAAGGTTAATTCCTTTCTTCTATAATGAGAAAAGAGCATGAAAATAACAGAACTTTAAATTGGATTGGTGGTTTCGAAAAAACTATCCTGTTATGTATGTGGTTATGATATGACTATAGATTTAGATGATAATTGTGGGCTCTACTAGCCTAAGTAACAGGATCAAGAATGTTGACTTGATGTTAAAATTTTCCTTGACAAATTTTGAGAACTCTGTTGTTTTCACTTTAAGATACTGTGGTTGACATCAGGTTGGAAATAGATGGTAAAACTGTTATATGATTTCCCTCCAACATGTAAATCCAATTAAAGTTTTCATAGGGTATAGTTACTGTTCAGCCAATTTGTTTCGAAGCTTTTGTTGATTTTGATTATGGATGCTAAACCTATGGCCACTATCTTCTTCCTTCCTGCTTTTCTCTTTGCAAAATCTGGTATCGTGATATTGATGGAGGCTTGCAATTTTTTCTTCTTTTTTTTTTGTTTGACTAGTTTGATCCTGTAAAATTAAGGAAGCTCCGTCCTAGTTTCAAGGAGAATGGTGGTTCTGTTACTGCTGGCAATGCTTCTAGTATAAGGTTGGCTGCTTCATCTATATACTCATTACCATCTTCTTTTCCCTTTAAGAATAAAATAAATGCAAATTTTTATTAAATTGGATCTACCTTTGTTTCTTTTCTTGTGTTTATTAGTCTCTGAAGGACTGCTTGTGGTATTACTTTCTTGCAAACCAATCCCCTAATATGCTATGCAGAATGATAGATTTCTTTGACCTAATTTTCTTTTCAGTGATGCTGTCCTTGTAATAACTTGTAGCAGAAGGGATTCAGTCAATATACTGCAAACCATGGATTCATTCTGGCTCCATATTGGCTTATAAGTGTAGGTTTCATTTTCATGGACTGGATAGACTCTGTGTTGGCTTCTGTTCAAGAGAAGTGTTCTCTTTTTCAATTCATGCTCTGATATATAAAAATAGTATTATCAAAATCAGCAAAATTCTTCCAATACTGCTTAAGCAGCATTATTGCTTCTATGGCATGCATATCCAGATTTTCATGAAGCTTATCGAAAGTAGCGAATGATCTTTCATCTGGGAGGGATTCTCATAGAAACAGAAGCTTCGATCCCTAGGCAGCTAAAATCTTGATGATAATGTCTAATTGCTTATAAGTGAACAATTCATGTCGGGTGCTAAATTCTGTAAATTTTATGAAATTCCTAACATCGCCTTCAACAGATTTAAAGTAGCAATCTTACTTAAAATTTGCTACTTAACTACCTCACATATAATAGATAGAAGCTGTCTTCTGACAATGATTTTCTATGCTACTAATACTTGGGACGTTTCTAATCTAGAAGCAGCACTAAGATTTCCCTAATTTTCCCTCTTCTGCTTTCATAAAAAATTCCCCTTCTCAGATAAACTGCTCATGATTATTTTAAAAAGTTGCCTTAGCATATATGGATTGACATAGCTAAGTTGAGCTCTCATATATGATGCATCACCTTTGCTGTCCCTTAGAAAAAAAAATATTTTACCTTTTCAGGAACCCAAGCATCAGTTCTACGTTGATGTTTACTCAACATTAGACATGGAAAGAGGGATTCTCTCAGCTTTGCCTATGAGGTGCTCTTGCAGCCAATAATCCATTCATTACATTTGTCACAAGATTATCGACATCATCTACTCCTTGTCCGAAACCTTGAAGTTGAGCGGATGTAGAACTGCTCCCTTAGAACACCAAAAAAGCAAAGAGCAAGCTACTCTGACATTATTTTTAATCCTCAGTGAGAGTAGAATTTTCATTGTTAACTGGCCACTTGAGATCTCGCAACTCCTAAGAGTATGGCGGGAATCAAAAGTTTTAACCATTGTTTTGTTGTGGATGTGAAGATGCATTCTTCTGCAACAGAAAAGTGGTTGGTGCCGGTTGAAGTTGAACATCTATCAATCTGGCCCCCAGAAGCAATGACTTGTTGACATGCAAGAATGATATGCAGTGAGGTCGAGTAGCTGTACCAAATCCTCTCCAACAATCTACAACCTATATCACACATTATGAAACATCCTAAATGTTAAAGTCCACCTCCAGGACATTCACCTTTTTCTGGGGAGTTTATCAGCTCCATCATCTGTTCAAACGAGTCTTTACATGACCCTTAAAGTCCCTTTAGTCTCCATCAATCTAGGTTAATTATGTTTAGTTAAATTTCTTCATTTCATAATATGCTTTTGTATCCCATGGCTTGGATTTGCACTCTCTCTGTAAATTTACCATAATTCAGGATTGGATTTGCAAGCACTGACAGGTAATTGGTCAACTTGTTTAAGCACTTGATGAATTTCATTTAAGTATGATTCTTTTTTTTTAAAAAAAGAAATTCTTCTGATTATGGTTATTGTGGACAGTGATGGTGCTGCTGCTTTAGTGTTAGTGAGTGGGGCAAAAGCTAGGGAACTAGGATTGGAAGTGATTGCAAAGATCAAAGGATATGCTGATGCTGCTCAGGTGATTAACCTAAAAAGCAAAAATCTTTTTCATGGAAAAAAAAGGAAAAACAGAGGATGCTTCAAATAAATATAGAATGGTTATCAAGAGAATTTCTGTTTTCTTTGGCCTATTTTCATTTGAAGTCCAGAGTTTGGACTAGCTGTTGTATAGACAAAGAAATTCAGGATGTTTTAAGCTTCAGTAAAGCTGTGGAGACAAAGGACCACGACTCAGAATTTTGTGCCATTCTATTTGGATAAATTATGTAAGACTGACAATCTGCTGTAATGTTCTGAACACTACTCGGCAGGACACTACTTGACATACATGTAGCTGCTAATCACTTTTTTGTCAGCTGCTGCTGAATTAATTAGCCGAATCTACTTGTATGGTGTGTTGCAGCTGACATTCAAGTAAATTAAGCTAGCCATTAGGCTGAGGACTATTTTTGCTGTTCAAAATAAAATATCATCGTCTCATCTTTTGGACTCCATTTTGTGTCTGTTTTGGCATTATTAAATATCTAGATAATCCCAAGTTATTTTCTGCTTAAAACTGATACGAGATTGGTTATGCAGGCACCTGAGCTATTCACAACAGCTCCGTCTCTCGCGATACCAAAAGCTATTTCAAATGCAGGCTTGGAGGCTTCTAAAATAGACTATTATGAGATAAATGAAGCTTTCTCTGTACGTTGAGAACTCCCACTGTCACCTGGTTCCTTCTTTATATAAAATTATTTTTGGCAGAACTTTTAGCTTTTTCATGGTGGCAGGTTGTGGCTCTAGCAAATCAGAAGCTTCTTCGGCTTCCTGCCGTAAGTTCCTGTTTTTTTCTAAACTGAGGCCCTTACTGCTCTAACTTTCTGGGACCTTCAAGCATTTGCATTCTTCAGTTTAGATTCATATTGAGCTGCCTAAATTATGATAAGTTCTTCGTAGAGAAGGTGTGCAGGATTGGTGCTTCCCCCTTTCAGCCTTGTTTACTAACCTACCTCATGCTGCTTCCAGGAAAAGCTTAATGTGCATGGTGGTGCTGTTTCTTTGGGACATCCTCTAGGATGCAGTGGTGCACGCATTCTGGTCACTTTGTTAGGGGTATGTATTATTCTTCCTCCTGCGTGTGTATCTGCACATCTCACACATGCAGGCAAATGTGAGTTTGTGTGCTGTGTTGTGTAACCTTGATTTCATTGTTATCAGAACCAGCATCGATGTTGGTGACTGGCATGTTGTTTATCCAATTTTGAATTAAATATGGGAATTTTTTTTTAATGAACTGGCATCTTATCTAAAAGAGTTCAGTAGCTTTCGTTTATCCATCTGTTTTATATTAAGGTACTCTTTCAGTGCATTTCTAGTTTTATAGGAAGCAGAAACATTCAACTTTTCATGATTTCGAACATTGTATAATAATACATACATACATACATGCTTTAAGATAGAGTATCAACTCAACCGTCATGTAGCTTTAAGCTTGTGTCAACCATGGATTTTCAGGTTCTTAGACACACAAATGGCAAATTTGGAGTTGCTGGAATTTGCAATGGTGGCGGGGGAGCTTCTGCACTTGTCTTGGAGCTCATGTAAGTATTATCGTTTTGGTGAGGCTTCGAGTTTGGGCAAAATAAACTTTACTGTCAGCTTGGCAATCAATTCGGTATCTTATTTGTAAAACTTATATCTTTGCTTTTCTAAAATGTATTTTACGTTTGTTGTACCATGACGGCTCACCTTCTATCAGAACCGGCCTAACTCTGCGGTCTGACTCGGCCACCCTTCTCAAAGCTTCAATTGAAGAGGTATGATCTACCGGAGCTAAGGTCCGAACGACCCTTTCCTGCTAGGGTCCGGCCCACCGCCCTCCGTCAGAGGTCCGACCCACAGGAGCTGAGGTCCGAACGACCCTCTCCTGCTAGGGTCCGGCCCACCGCCCTCCGTCAGAGATCCGACCCACCGGAGCTGAGGTCCGAACGACCCTCTCCTACTGGGGTCCAGCCCACCGCCCTCCGTCAGAGGTCCGATCCACCGGAGTTGAGGTCCGAACGATCCTCTTCTGCTAGGGTCCGGTCCATCGCCCTCCGTCAGAGGTCCGACCCACCGGAGCTGAGGTCCGAACGACCCTCTCATGCTGGGGTCCGGGCCACCGCCCTCTGTTAGAGGTCCGACCCACCGGAGCTGAGGTCTAAACAGCCCTCTCCTGCTGGGGTCCGACACATTACGCTCTTCCGGAGGCTCGTTCTCTGGTCCGACCGATCGACTGTCTCATGGCCGACGTCCGACAGGCAAGCCTTAGCGTGCAGGGCATTCCACAAGCACCTTTCATTACTGCGGGATCCTGCTATCCCAACGGCCCTGCTCCATTACTTTCACGATGCCGCCGTATCCGTGCGTCACATGGCCACTCTCCAGATTTTCCTAGGGGTAGATCGATCTTTCTCAGCCTCTCCCCTAACGGATTTTGAACTGTTCTGCGCTTATATAAGGTATTTGGGGGACCCCGTTCGAAGGTAGAACAACTCTTCCCTTTCCATACACTGTTGATCATTTGATTCCTCCATTCTGTTGCCTTCAATCTCCTGCTAACTTAAGCATCGGAGGGTTCCCGTCGGAACACCACCAGCGTCCTTGGAGACTTTCCTGCAGGTTCGCCCGGGAGGAGCATTCCAGCCAATCTAGCCGTCCCGGATCCTGGTCCAGGAGTTGACGCAGCAACAGATTGGCGCTAGAGGAAGTGGGGCGGCAACTCTTTCTTCTAAAAGGAGGAATCCATCATCCCGGCAAGAAAATGGCTAAGGGAAGAGCTCCGAATGCCGTTGCTAGGAGAGATACCTCTCCTTCCATGTCTGAGGAGCCTTTTCGAGAGAATGATTTCGCTGTTATAGCCCCTACTGCGGCAAAACCCACCATCACTTTGGGGTTGCAACAGTTCCAAACCTTGGTGAACCGCATCGAAACACTTACGGCTACGGTTCAGCGGTTCGAGGAAGCAGCTGACAACCGACAGCAACTACCAGCTACTTCCTACACCAACCCTCTGACTGCTACTGCGGGAGGCCGACGGCCAGAGATCCCTCAACATGGTTACCACGTCGTCGTGGAGCCCCGGAGGTCTTTGGGTGATCGCGTCGACGGTAAAAGAGCGAGGTCTGCTTCACCTTCCTATGCCGAGTCCATCCCCTCCAGCGGTCGGCTTGCCGCCGAACCGTCGAATGACTACGACAGCAAAATCATGCGCATGGAGGAGTGCATTGCTGAAATCGCCCTCCGGCAGAAGGTCGAAGGGGGACAGGTATACGAATCCCGTCCCTCGTTCTCCGAGGAAATTCTGGCGGAGACATCCCCCGCCACTTCAAGATCCCACAGGTGGACCCCTACGACGGTACCACCGATCCGATGGACCATCTGGGCACGTACAAGGTCCACATGATGGTCCAAGGCGCCTCCGACGCCCTTCATTGCATTGCCTTCCCTGCAACCCTCAAGAAAACTGCTCGAATGTGGTTCTCCGCTATCCGGTCAGGTACGATCCACTCCTCTCAACTCGAATCACTTTTTCTTTTCCATTCAGGACTTGCAGTCGGACCCCGAGAACTACCGATTGCCTCTTCCTCGTGCTGCAAAAGGAGGGAGACATCCTTCGGGATTTCATGGCCCGTTTCAACTCAGCGGCCATGGAAGTCCCGAATTTAAATGAAGCTGTGGCGATGTCGGCCTTCAATCGAGGGCTCCGCTTGTCCAGGTTGACCTTTTCCCTGGACAAGAAGCACCCGACAAGCTACAGGGAGTTGCTGGCCAGAGTGCAGAAGTACGTCCTGGCGGAAGAACAAACAACCGACCGGCGTCAAGCTGAAGGAAGGCCGGCCCAGAAGAAGCGGAGCGACAAAGCTCCCGAAGTCCGATCTTCGAATGACAGTCGGCAGTCAGCCCAACGCCGAAGTCCGAAGCCAAGGGACTTCCCCCGAAGGCTCGAGACTTATGCGCCTCTGTCCCTACCAAGAGAAAAGATACTGATGGAGATCGAGAACGAGACCTTTCTGCAAAGGCCTCGGTCAATGAGGGGCCCTCCTGCCCTAAGGAACATGGGTAAATTATGTCGCTTCCACAGGGACCATGGGCACAGTATTGAAGAGTGTCTGCAGCTGAAGGACGCAATTGAAGACCTCATCTGGAGGGGATACTTGTGCAAGTATGTTCGACCCCATCGGGACCGGGCAGAAGCATCGAATGCCAGAAACCCTCCGGAGGAGGCGGAGCTCCCCAATCAAAGGCCAACTGGTGGGGACGTCGGCATGCTGCACCGGCGGTCCGGAGGAAGTCAGGAGGGCGGGACGGATATTGCTAAAAGGTCCCGGGGCTCCAATGCCATTACTTTTTCTGATGAAGATCTCCTGGAAAACCATGTTTTCTAAAACGATCCTGTAGTCGTGTCGGCAGTTATTGCTAATTACGATGTAAGGAGAATACTTGTTGATAATGGAAGCTCGACAGAAGTATTGCTGTATGATGCTTTTGTGAGAATGAACTTATCCAGATCTATGATGCTGGGTCCCCCGCGCCGCTGACAGGCTTCGGGGGCAACTCCGTCGGAGTGGAAGGTGAAATAGTTCTCCCTATGACAATCGGGACGGAGTTTCCGCAGAAAACCCTCATCAACTTTGTGGTCGTACAGACGACCTCATCTTATAATGCTATTCTAGGCCGATCGACCCTCAACAAATTCAGAGCCATTGTTTTTACTTACCATCTGTTGGCAAAATTTCTGACCAGGAACGGGGTCGGAGTGATAAGGGGAGACCGCCGGATGGCCAGACAGTGTTTGACCATTTTGAATCAATAATCAGAAGGCCATTCCACCATAGAGCAACTTGACCCAAGGGCTGAGGCCGACGGCTTCGGTCAGCCCGGGAAAAAAATTCTGTTTGTTCCATTCCGAGAGGATGATCCTACTGAAATCCTTCAGATTGGGGGCTCTCTCAGTGAAGACCTTAAGTCGGAGCTGATCAACTTTCTAAGGAGAAACACCGACGTCTTTGCCTGGTCGGCGTCCGACATGCCTGGGATACAGTCGGAGGTTATCATTCACCAACTTAAGGTCGATCCGACCTACCGACCTATCCGACAGAAGAAGAGAAGCTTTGCTGCCGAAAGACAGAAAGCTATTGATGAGGAAGTAAAAAAGCTCCGTGATGCTAGCTTCATCAGGGAGGTCCATTACCCTGAATGGCTGACGAATGTGGTCATGGTGAAGGTCCAACGGAAAGTGGAGGATCTGTGTGGATTACATCGACCTCAACAAAGCCTGTCCGAAGGACAGCTTCCCAGTACCCAAAATTGGACGGCCACTACGTGCCGTACTAGCCATAACTGCTCCCCCAGTCCTCGCCAACCAGGATTGACACCTGTCCCAGGGCAAAAATCGAAGCGGGAGGCGGCCGGACGTAGCACGCCGAGCCGGATTTGCCATCATTTGACAGGCCAACACATTTATTGCCATTTAATGCCCTCGCCCTTCGAGCCTGCAGACTCGCTCGAAGCACAAGGGCAAGGGGGACAACTGTTGTACCATGACGGCTCACCCTCTATCAGAACCGGCCCAACTCTGCGGTCCGACTCGGTCGCCCTTCTCAAAGCTTCAACCGAATGGCCCTCTCCTGCTGGGGTCCGGCACATTACGCTCCTCCGGAGGCTCGTTCTCTGGTCCGACCGACCGACCGCCTCATGGCCGACGTCCGACAGGCAAGCCTTAGCGTCCAGGACATTCCAGAAGCACCTTTCTGTTACTGCGGGATCTTGCTATCCCAACGGCCCTGCTCCACTACTTCTACGGTGCCGCCGTATCCGCGTGCCACGTGGCCACTCTCCAGATTTTTCTAGGGGCAGATCGATATTTCTCAGTCTCTCCCCTAACGGATTTTGGACTGTTCCGCGCCTATATAAGGTACTTGGGAGATCCCGTTCGAAGGTAGAACAACTCTTCCCTCTCCATACATTGTTGATCATTTGATTCCTCCATTCTGTTGCCTTTAACCTCCTGTTAACTTAAGCATCGGAGGGTCCCCCGCCGGAACACCACCGGCGTCCTTAGGGACTTTCTTGCAAGTTCGCTCGGAAGAGGAGCGCTCCAGCCAATCCAGCCGTCCCGGTTCCCGGTTCAGGAGTTGACACAGCAACAACTTTGTTTTTAATAACCCATTGCAAAACCAAGAGCTTGATTATTGGAACTCCAACTGGAATTTTATCGCTAACATTTCTGTGCTGATGTTGCTAAGCACTTCGTGACTTTTCTTTTCTATTTAGTAAAAAAAAAAAAAAAAAAACTAGCCAGATATTAAGCGGTACCAAACCTTTGTTCCTCGAGGAACGCACATAGCCCTTTCCCCTTCCCAGGTAATCCTGATCGGCAGTATTATTTGCATGATAATGGCCATATCAACTTTAATCAAATATTTATAAAACAATGTTGTAGTAATAATCCCATGTAATTTGTTGAAACTAGAAGTTTATTAACCTTTTTATATATTTCCCGAGTGATGAATCATTTGTAGTGATGAATCATTTGTATGTGCAGGCCTAGTGCGAAGATTGAACGCTCTTTGCTATGAGTTTTTGTATTTGATGTAATAAAGCGTTGTCGTATGTGATGATAAAATTTTACATCAAGTGTAAGAATAGTATATGATAGGTAAATCTAATCTGCCTATGATGTGGTTGACTTGGTTATGGGTGTCTGACATGCTGTATCCTCAAAACTCAATTATGGCAGCCTGGAGGGTATGTATCTCTATAGACAAAAGGCAATGCAAGCCCTCGAGGCCGTGATGTTTATTTTATTTTATTTTATTTTTGTTGAAAATGTCTGTGGTGTTCAAGTAACGCATGTTTTCATCCAAACATATTTTTAGAATCAGAGTTGGAGAAGCCAAAAAAAAAAAAAAAAAAAGAACGCTTTCTTGTACCATTGCGAAGCATATATTTTGGACGGTATGATAAAAATCATTTGGAAAGACCGAAATTAATGATTTTATCTTCGAAATAACCAGCTGGTTGGTGGAACTCGCCTTTACGACATTTGAGTGTCGGGCGGGGCTGCAAGGCAAATACTCCTCGTCAACGGTTAGACATGCTGCCACGTGATTTCAACCTCCTGAAAGGAGTCGGCGATCTCCTCGACCGAGTGTCATGGTTTTGCGGTGGTCGGCAAAAGGCATGCAGGGACTAGTTTCAAAGTCAACGGGACAGTTTCGTATTTTTGTTTTATCTTTCGTCACGGTTTGCGAATATCTTCTATACGAAAACCCCAAGAAGGCCGGAGTGGGTCATGACACAAGGATCGTGGTGGTGGAAGGGTGGATCTACCTCCACCGCCATCGCTGCTGCCGGGTCGTGCATGGCCGCCGGTGGTTTCCTATTTTCAAGTTTTAACCAAGCTGTGGTAGTAAAAAAGTCTTGCTGGAGAGTGTCTGGCATGCCTTTTGCGAACAAATATTACAGAGAGGGGAAAAAAAAAAAAAATGATATGGCAGTTTGAACAAGCCGCTGTTACCTATTGCACGGTTTGATGAGAGTAATTTACGATTCACCGAAGTATGCAAATTTCAAATAATATAGAAGATATTTTGTATCGAGGTAAGAGTGATGAATGGAACAAAAAGGTTCAATATTGATCTTGGTGTTCGAGTCATTTATATGAAAGCTGCTACAGTTTGCAAGACCTAAAATAATGCAGCGGACAAACAAATCATAGTCTCCTACTAATCTGCCACAAGAAATAAGCAAAAAAAAAAAAAATACTGCAAGGTCTGCTTATATCCAAAAAAAAAAAAAAAAACAATATACTGCAAGATCTGCAAAACCAAAATCTTCTCCCTCATGACGCTCGTACACCAGTCAAGCATGTGGTGGGCCAAATGAAGGCAGCCGTGGCGAAGATCCTCTTTTCCTCTTTTGCCGAAGATTCGACCAAAATATTTGGAACAGCGAAACTTGTTCCATTGGACCTAACTCTTGCAGGGACCCATGTAGCCTTTTTTTATTATTATTTATTTATTTATTTATTTTTAAAGCAGAAGGGGATAGGTGGGATAAATAGCTATTACGGGACTCTCATCCCGTTTAAGTAATATTTAATTTAATCTAATGATGAGTAGCTCGGAAAAATTCTGGATTTAGTTGAATCATCCGTGAGATCAAGTCTCGAATTTGCAATCGAATTGATAGCGAGGAAAGACTTTTACTGAACAGGCTACCATCTTAGCAATAATCCATGTAGCTTTAAGAATTAAAAAAACAAGGGAAGAAAGCTTGATCGGAAAGAAGCGCTGCAGCCCGGACCGGACTCGTATTGTTTTGAGATAATTCTTCTTCTTCGTCGGCCGGGATCTTAAGAACAGTATTTTTTTTTTTTTCTTTTCTGGATTTCTTTCAGGATGTCGGTTGGCATCTTCTCAGCAATCGCGCGGGATTTATATTTCTTCGTCCTTGATTATCGCAAGGAGAAGACAAATGATTTTAAGAGATATTTATTATCGAGACATCTAAAGTAATCTACTTATTTATTCCTACATATCTCAAATTTTTTTTTTTTAATGAAGTAGTTAGAGTGCATCTTATTGTAACGACTATTTTATTTATAATAAAATTTATTTGGAATTGCCCTTGGACTCTTTTTTTTTTTTTTTTGCTTTCCTCTACAGTATATATATATATATATATATATATATATATATATATATATACTCTCTTCCCTCCAATTTGGGCGTTGAAGGGCATCGTCCTTCCTGGCAACTTCTCCGAATTGATAAAATCGCTGTCTTTATTCATTTAACCATCTCTGATCCATTATTTATTTAAGGATCCAGTGCGTGCTTCTTTTCTCCACATCCGGCATAACCAAATCCAATGGCCACATTCCTCTCCGATGTCGCCTCCGTCGTCCGCACCATCTCTAATGACCTCATCCCCGAACACACCCGAGAGGCCCTCTCCTCGGCCCTGACCTCCCCCCTCGACCGCCTCTTCTCCCAGATCACCATAGTCATCGAGGAGATCGATGGCATCACCGTCAACAAGATGTTCAAGTCCGCCGAGATCTACCTCGGCACCAAACTTTCCTCCGACACCCGCCGTTTCCGCGTCACGAATCACGACGACTCCGCCGCCATCGACGTTACCATGGAGCGTGGCGGGGACGTCGTCGACGACTTCGAAGGGGTGCACTTTAGGTGGCGACTCCGTTCTCGGGACCCCAACCGCACAACCTTCCGCATTCCCGGCCACCGCAACTCCTTCTTCGAATCGACCACGCCGGAATTGCGCTACTTCGAGCTAACCTTCCACAGGAAGCACAGGGACCTGGCCTTGAAGTCCTACTTGCCTCACGTCCAGGAGCAATCCAAAACAATCAAAGAGCAGTCCAGAACGCTTCAGCTTTACACCAACGAGGAACGGATGTGGAGGCCTGTGAATCTCCACCACCCCGCGACGTTCGAGACGATGGCGATGGACGACCAGATGAAGAAGGACGTGATGGACGACTTGGCCCGGTTTGTTAAGAGGAAGGAGTACTACAAAAGAATAGGGAAGGCTTGGAAGCGGGGTTACTTGTTCGACGGGCCGCCGGGGACCGGGAAGTCGAGCATGATCGCAGCGATGGCGAATCATCTAAGGTTCGACGTGTACAGTTTAGAGATGACAGGGGTGCGGAACAATTCGATATTGAGAACTCTGCTCGTCGGGGTGGCCAACCGATCCATACTTGTGGTGGAGGATATCGACGCCTGCTCCCTCGACTTGCAGAACAGGGAAGGGGAGAAGAAGGTGGCCAAGCAAAACGAGAAGTCTTCCGATGATAAAGACGATAAGGTGAGCAAATATTTTTGTGGTTGCCAGTAATTTCATAGCTTAATTAATTATGATGTATCGAGAATTTTCTTTTCTCGAATTTATCCATCATTTTTTTATTGGCCGAATGTTTCGAGGAATTTGCCTCGATGTCTTATATCTTGGCATATATATGCTTGCTTGTTTTTAATTGCTACACTAAACAGAATCTTTCTGAAATTTTTTGTTCCCGAATTCTGATCTGCGAATCATGTTCTACAGGTGACGCTTTCTTGTCTGTTAAACTTAGTCGATGGGCTGTGGTCAAGCTGTGGGGAAGAGAGGATCATCGTGTTCACTACCAATTACAAGGATCGGCTGGACCCGGCACTGCTGCGGCCGGGCCGGATGGATATGCAAATCCGCATGACGTACTGCTGTCCCACCGGGTTCAGGCTGCTGGCATCCAAATACCATGATCTCGAATACCACCCGCTCTTCGAGGAGATCGAAGCATCGATCAAAGTGGTGGAGGTCACACCAGCGGAGGTTTCAGGAGAGCTGCTGAACAGCGACGACCCTGAAGTAGCGCTCCGAGGGCTCATCAAGCTTATCGAAACAAAGAAGAAACAAGCCGGCCGTGCTCCGGATACAAAAAAAGAAAGAGGAAGTAAAAAATAAATACCATGGGGGGAGAGATTGCGACCGTAGCGAGGCACTGGAAATTTCATTAAAAAATAAAATGACCATGGGGGAGAATGTTAGTGTAGCGCCGCGGGGCACTGGAAATTTCCTGCAGCTTGGACTTATGCAGCGTTTATTGGCTTATTTCAGCAAACCTTTGAATTGATCAGCAAATTCCGACCACAAAAGTTCTATGTTGATAGCCGAGATCTGTTTCTGTAATTTTTGGGAATAGAGTTTTTAAAAATTAGAACTTTTAAAAAATAGAATTTTTACTAAAAAAAAATGTTTGATGTTGGTCCACAAGCGCATGATGATGAACATGGTTCCAAAATAGAATCTTTACTTAAAAAAAAAAAATGTTTGATGTCGGTCCACAAGTGCATGATGATGCACATGGTTCCAAAAGAAGAAAAGAGTGGACCCTCCGTGCCTTGATCGATAAATTCGTGATGTATCCCATTGAACAGGCCGCTTACATCATGCTTTCCCAGCAGAACCTGCACCACCGGTAAGAAAAAGAACATGATTTTGATTTTTAGGAGCAAACAAGTCACCATGAAACTTTTCATCCTAACCGGGAGATAGCCAAAGGTGTCATCATCGTCGCGACTGGAGTTGGACCGGTCCAAAAATTTATTATCTGGATCTGAACGGGACCGACTCAATAAATTTTGGACTGGCCTGAAATTGGTTCTAAGCTTCAGACCAAATTTTAAGCATATTGGACTAGTTTTTGGACTGTAAAATAAAGTTCATTTAATTTTTGGATCAAAGAAATATCCAGATTCGATTCAAAAATTTTTAAAATATAGTCTTTGGATCGGTCCAATAAATTTTGGATCGGTCCGTTACCGGTCTTAATCGCACCAACAAGGAACACCCGCCATGGGCCTTTCGTATATAAATCTCTCTCACGCAGTTCATCTAAAATTTTCTAGTTTCTTATCAGGTTGCCAAGGCCATTGCTGGAGTTTGATGGGAGGCAGGCCATCGTGGCCCAGCCACTGCCCCTCGTCTACTGCCAAACGCCCGACGAAGTCCAACTTCAAGGTTTCGAATAATTTGAATGCACTTCTATTAAAAAAGAAGAAATTATCTATAAAATACTTCGACAGGAAACTTCCGTCGAATGAGCCAGGCTCCCCATAATGGGTCTTTGTCCTTCCTCCATAAAATTGATATAAAAATCCTTTCAAATATTTGACAAAACGGAAGCGGCCGTACTTCAGCCTTTCTCCGATTTCATCATTCCGTGAAGTGGACGGTTAATTTTAAGAGATATCTATTAAGACATCCGGGAAGGTGACCTATGTATCTGTCTCCAATCAATATATATATATATCTCAAGTGCTTGAGCATGATACTTTATAAGATTCTATTGTAATCATTATTTTATCTATAATTATTTCATTTAAAATTATTTTATTTTTTTTTAAAAAAAAAAATTGCACATAATTTTTTTTTTTTTTTTGTCTAATTTTATTTTATTTATATTTACAAATTTGGTCCAGTCCGGTTGTATTTTTCCTGACGTCAATTGTTGAATTATGTAATATCCATTTTAAAAACGGATGAAATTGTGGAAGGATGGTGGAACGGTCCGGTAATCAATCAACAGCAAATCTTGCGAGTACCTGGCAATGAAAGAGTTAACCTGGTACGTAAGCATCACTGTTTACCTTCAAACAGACATGACTAGCCTAAAAGATCTTACAATTCCTTATAAAATGGCTCGTGTCCCGGAGCAAAGGGTGCCCAACTTCTGTACTTCCATGAATAAAAATGCCCTTAGGAAAAGAGGCCAATCGCTTATAATATTTATAATATTTATGGCTAATGATCATGAAAGCCTTGTCAACTGGTTCATTAGCAGCATTTTTGACTATGTTGTTTTTTATTTCCGAAAATGATTAACTTGATAAGAGCCTTCGTTTTTGTCTGTCCCGGCCGTTACTGGTTGGTCCCAAAAATGGATGGATCGGACTATATAATTAGGAATATAAGAATGATTGTATTGCAGACACGTGGCCGAGTAATAAAAAAAATTAGATAAGATCCGATATATATATATATATATTTAATTTTTAAAAAAAATAATTTATCAGGTAAACTGGATTCAAATGGTTATAGATAGAAAACTAATAATGAAATTTTAAAAATTATATATAGCGGCATGGTTGTTTTAAAAAAAAGAAGCATGAAAGATATTATCTCTTGACAGGAAGCTCAGTACGAGATAGAGCCTCTGGTACTAGGTGGAGCTTCGTACGAGATGAAGTTTCAGGTACAAGTGGATTGGACATGAGATGGGAGACTCGGATGAATAACAGGCAATGCTATAGAATGAAGTTTTTATTACTATAAAAGACTATCCCAAGCATGTCTCATGTCAAGAAAATCATGGTACCGACGGAGATGGGATTGAGCGACCTATCTCGACTTTCATATCTGTCCATCGATAAACAGCCGGGCATTTGTTCTAGAATATAAATGCGAGATTGCTTATAAATACTTAAAATTAGATAAAGATCGAACATCAAATTGAAATGGAAGTTGTCCGAAGGATCTCGTTTCAGCTCACAAACCGCATAAGATCCAGGCAGACAAATGGAAATGCAGTGCACATGTAACCCACACGTGGGCATGTGCATGCACGTTCCATGCATGTTGGACAAGGTATGCGACCCGTTTTTTTGCATGATTTCTATGCTTTGAGGGCTTTGTCACATCATTCATTTGAAAGACAATTATAATCCCTTTAGAAACCTATTTTATATTTTTTAGATCTCCTTTGGAATTTATAAAAAAAGAAAAATAGGCCTGAAATTTAAGAAGAGCCAGGCGGTAAAAAATTTTGAAAGATTTTTTTGAAAGCTTTTATGCGAGGGATCTAAAATTTTTTATTGAAAAAATGTTGTACAAAATTAAAAGTACGAGTTTCCGTCTTGCATCTATATTCCATAATTATAAAGATTTCCTAACAAAATAGAACACATATTTTTAGCTGCATGGATGACCTAAAAGTAACTATTCTATAAATATAAATTCATATCCGCGTATAAGTAAAATTTGTCATCCAACCGTGTTTTCTATGAGTGCGGAGCCTTTAATCTGCAGGTAACTATATAAACTGGTCGGTGGTCGTATGTAAATCCAAACTTCTCGTTTTTGAAATAAGGAATGGGACATGATACTCTTCTGGTTGGTGGTAGTCTGGTAGAGTAGGATTCTTCAAACTTTTATAGGATGCGTCTCATTGCGCCTCTTCTCGTTGCTCATGGACCCTATAGGATGCAATATTGATCTATTGGTTCTCCTCTCCTGCGATTTGAAGTCGTGAAATTTAAATTTCCACAGGGAGGTAATTAATATATGTTGGTTGTTAATGCATGGAAGAATCATTTGCCCACTTGCCCCAGCTCTCTGGAAGTGTGCACCCCCTACAAAATTACATTATTGTGGCTAGCCTTTGAAACCAGGCTAGATACAGGGAAACTTAGAAACAAGAAACTTATCATGTGCTATCGATATCAGACTTTATAAACTTATCATCCTTATTGATTTAATTTAGAAAACGGCTGGTTGTTATTGAATGCATGTGATAAGACTGTTTGGAAGGACATGTATGATCCTGTTTTATATCTCAACAAATTTCAATGTTGATACTCGGATGCACAGGCTGGTTTATTGGGGACCTTGGGATTATAATCATGTTATTCTTGTGGTTTAGGCTTTGTTATACACGACCGGCCTCCCTCCGATCCGAATCAAATCAAGTCAACGATTTTTCAGCTAGGTCTGATCGATCCATCAGGAATTTGACCGACCCACTTTAGCCAGATCCATATCGGTCCAAAACGGGTCGCTCCAAGGACGGTCCGGAGACTCCTTCCAACTGGTATCAGAATTCTATTATAACAAATTCCTGACATCTCAGCGCTACTACTCTACAGATCCCGCGACGCCATTCTGTCCTGATGCCATCTGGCTACTATCAAAATTTTTTTAAGAATAAATCGATCATTTCCAGTCTAGCTTCTAATAGATTCTGATAAAATTTTATATCTATATAAGATAAAAGGGGATCCCGAGGATAACAAGAGCTCTTCCATCTCTACAGTAGAGCAACAGCTCCCCTATGCCTGTCTATGAGTCCCACCTACGTCTTCCCATGCTGTGCTTAAGCCAATTATATCTGAGCTGCAATCAGACCTTTCCACGTGTTAAAAAAAAAAAAAGAAAAACGGGAACTTTGTGTCTTTCTATGTATTCATGTATATCCCATTGATTTCAGAGTACGAGGGATGGGATTGGTTCCGAGCATTAAACAAACTACATGCAAGGATGGTCTTGCAGCTGGCCTTATCAACATTGAGGGCGACTCGTCGGATTTATTCAGATATAATGCACATGCAAGCCCTCTCTTGTAGGATATTTCGTATTTGACGAGGGAATATATCTCATTTTGTGCTAAGCATGCCTCCTAGAAGGCTAACAAGATTATGGATTGGAATATTGGATGTCCTTTTGCATGATAGAGAATTTTCATAAAATTTTGTACATGAACTAATTAATGATTCTGGTTACCTTTTATAATATTTTATTTTTTAAATTTTATTAAATATATTTTTATTAGATTAGTGTGGATCGCATGCCATGTCAAAAAAATTAATAATAATAATAACAACTGATATGGCAAGAGGACAAATAGTGCCACGCCAGTTTCTTTTCCGAGCTCCACCGTCGGGTGGACTCACCAAGGGTCGAGCCCACCTCGGCCTGAGCTCGGCACCTCCGCTCCATCGCCAGGTGGTGCCCTAGCTGAGATCCACCTCGGCTAAAGTCGAGCACGCCTCTGCTCCTTCGCTAGGTGGCACCCCCGCTGGAGTCCACCTCGGTCGAAGTCAAGCGCGCCTCCGCTCCTTCGCCAGGTGGTGCCCCCAGCTGGGGTCCACCTCGGCCAAAGTCGAGCGCGCCTCCGCTCCTTCGCCAGGTGGCGCCCCCAACTGGGATCCACCTCGATCGAAGTCGAGCGCACCACCGCTACTTCGCCAGGTGGCGCCCCTAGCAGGGGTCCACCTCGACCGAAGTCGAGCGCACTCCCGCTCCTTCGCCAGGTGGCGCCCCCAGCTGGGGTCTACCTCGGCCAAAGTCGAGCGTGCCTCAACTCTTTCGCCAGGTGGCGCCCCCATCCGGGGTCCATCTTGACCGAAGTCGAGCACACCTCCTCTCCTTCGCCGGGTGTCTCCCCAGGGTAGAGCCAACCTCGGTCAAAGACAAGCCCTCTCTTTGGAAGCATCAGGAAGGGCGAAGGCGCCAGCCCCAAGATCGCCGCCAAGACAGACGCGCGCGGTGCGGCGCGTCCAGTACGGCGCCCCCAAGTCTGTGGCAGTGCGCGTAACCTCGTTTGCACCAATTTAGGAGAAGCACCCTAATCGAGATGCTAGATTCTGCGGCCGACCACCTGAAACCCCCCAAAGGAGGAGGTCGCATGCAGGATCTCAAACCCAAGGGCGGTTGCGCTCGGGTCAAGGTCCTGCCTAATTTCCCTTTCCATGACAACACATCAGCAGAAGCGTAGTCACAACTTAACTCCCAACTATAAGAGGAAGTGACCTCGGGAGAGCAGCCAACCCGTTGATCCCCAAATTCCTCCAGGGAGGGCAAACCGAGGCACCAAAACAACCAGCGATCTACAAATGCATCGATGGGCGAGAAAGAAGGTAAGCAACAAAAAGAGGACGAATATACGAGGTAGCGAGACGAGTGGCTCGAGACAAGAGGCTCTTAGAAAGACTCCCAGAGCGAGTCCTTACGAGCACAGACGCCAGGTCCGAAGCACCGTTCTCCTCGTTCTCTTCTATCCAATCCTAAACTGAAAACTCCTCTAAGCACGATGATCCAAGTGAGATCCGTCTTAGAAGATCTGTTTCACTTTGTCGTTTATTGACTTGATCGTCGGAATGTTATCGCCGAAATCCTGACCCGAATTTTTAACTCTATTTTGTAAATCCGAAAACTCCAAGATTCTATAATAAAATGGCAAACAGTCCGGTACCGTTCCATAGCTGCGGGCCATGATGATACGGCCGGTAACAGCAACCATGTGGACGGGCGATTAATTACAACAACTGGTCAACATTTCCCATTACATGATCCACATCGGGTTATTTACTTATTTTACACGTTGAAGACTATCAACAGCAGCAGCAGATCCACCGACAGGTCAACGGATCAAAATACGCATGCATCAAATTGTTTTGTAAAGATGCAGCCGCGGGATTAAAAGATACACACACCTAACACCTTGGACCTAAGACCCAAGACCTAAGACCCAAAAAAACAATAAAATAAAATAAAATGCAGACCTTGGACCTAAGACCCAAGGACTAAGACCCAAAAAACAATAAAATAAAATAAAATACGGACCTTAGACCGGCTACTAATCGATGGTCCTTGACCTACATCGATTAAAATAATTAAAGAAAAATCCTTCTTCCAGCAACTTCTCCAAACCGGTGGGTCCATTATTTATTCAAGGATCATGTGCGCTTCTCTCCACCCATCCCATCCGCAACCACAAAATCGAATGGCCACCGCCAAAACATTCCTCTCCACCGCCGCCTCCCTCGCCGCCTCCGCCGTCCTCGTCCGCACCATCGCTAACGACCTCGTCCCCGGGCACGTCCAAGACTACGTGTCCTCGACCCTGGCCTCCCTCCTTGGCCGCCTCTCCTCCCAGCTCACCGTAGTCATCGACGAGCAGGATGGCATCAACGTCAACCAGATGTACAAGGCCGCCGAGATCTACCTTGGCACCAAGGTCTCCCCCTCCACCCGCCGTTTCCGCGTCATGAAGCACGACGACTCCGCCGCCCTCGACGTCACCATGGAGCGTGGCGAGGATGTCGTCGACGTCTTCGAAGGGGTGCCCTTCAGGTGGCGACTCCTATCTCGGGAATCCAACCGCCCAACGTTCCACACCCACCGCCGCCGCCACTACTACGTCGACTCGACCCCGTCGGAAGTCCGCTACTTCGAGCTAACCTTCCACAGGAAGCACAAGGACCTGGCCCTCGAGTCCTACTTGCCTCACGTCCTGGACCAATCCAAAACAATCAAAGAGCAGTCCAGAACGCTGAAGCTTTACACCAACGAGGAAGACATGTGGACGGCTGTGAATCTCCACCACCCCGCGACGTTCGAGACGCTGGCGATGGACGAGAAGCTGAAGAAGGAGGTGATGGACGATCTGGCCCGGTTCGTGAAGAGGAAGGAATTCTACAGGAGAATCGGGAAGGCTTGGAAGCGCGGTTACTTGCTTCATGGGCCGCCGGGGACCGGGAAGTCGAGCTTGATCGCAGCGATGGCGAATTTGCTGAGGTTCGACGTGTACGATTTAGAACTGACGGAGGTGCGGAGCAATTCGATGTTGAGATCTCTGCTCGTTGGGACGGCCAACCGATCCATACTGGTGGTTGAGGATGTCGACTGCTCCCTCGACTTGAATAAAAGGGATGCGGGGAATGCGGTCAAGGAGAAGAAATCCTCCGACGACGATGACGACAAGGTGAGCATCGATCTTTCGAAAATATTTTTTTGTGGTTATTAGTAATTAATTTCATCCATCATCTTTTTTATTGGCTGAATGATTCTCGAGGAACAACATATTTGCTTAATTTAATGTTTCATATTTTGGCATGCATGCCTGATGATTGTTTGTAATTACTACACCCCACCGAATCTTTCTGAAATTAATGTTCTACAGGTGACACTTTCCGGTCTGCTAAACTTCGTTGATGGGCTGTGGTCGAGCTGCGGGGATGAGAGGATCATCGTGTTCACCACCAATTACAGGGATCGGCTGGACCCGGCACTGCTGCGGCCGGGACGGATGGATGTGCACGTCCACATGAGTTACTGCTGTCCCACCGGGTTCAGGGTGCTGGCTTCCAATTACCATTATCTCCATGACCACCCGCTCTTCGACGAGATCGAAGCATTGCTCCAAGAGGTGGAGGTCACACCGGCGGAGGTTGCGGAAGAGCTGATGAAGAGCGACGACGCTCAAGTCGCGCTCCAGGGGCTCATCAAGCTTATCAAAACAAAGAAGATACAAGGCGGTGCTCCAGGTCAAGATGGGGACCACGACGGTGGAGGAAAGCTAAACGATGAAGGTCGAGCTTGAGATTTTATTTTATTTTATTTTTGTCTTTTTTTTCCCACGGAGAAACGCGTCAAAAGGCTTGCCAAATAAAGATCGAAGGAGAAAGGGGGAAATTTTTTTTTAACATTCTTTTAATATTTTGTTTACCGATTCCATAGATATTTTTATTTTAGATCGGTTTTATAAATTTTGATTTTATTAAAAAAAAAAAAAAAAGAAGGAAAAAATGAATTTGCCTGGGGGGCGGCGGCCATAGCGAGGCACCGGAAATTTTTTAATCTCGGAGACATGCAGTATTGATTGACTAACTTTAGGGGACCTTTCGAATCGATTCTTAAAAAATTCTAAACACCATTTTTTTTTGCTTTACGATTAAGGAGGTCAAGGAAACCACCCGTCTCTCGTTAAGATTGGAAAAAATATTTATAGAAAGAAAGCAGGAGAGAGACGGAGAGTCACAGAAAAGCATGAAAGAAAAACAATCAAACAGAAAATTAATAATAAAATAGATAAGCGGCACCGATACTTGAACGTCTGGAGCAAGAAAAAAAACGGTAATACCACTGAACGAAGGCGCATATCTGAATCATTTAAAGACAATCTTGTGACAGTGCATGAAGAATTAGACAGCATCGTTCAGGCAACGAGAAACCTTAGCTTTACTGGAGCTTAGAATGCTCACCTAGCAAATTATGTGGACAGAGATTAGACCAAAATAGAAAGAGATCGATGTACAACTTCAGCAGCCATGGATCTCATGGAGGAACTCTAGTTCAGGAACATTCAATTGTTACTTTCCCTCCAACGCGACCAAGTCATTGCACCAATCAATATGACGAGAAGTTCCAGCAACCCTTTAGAAAAGTGCCTCATTCCCCCAATTAAAACATAATTCTATGAGATTTCTGTGCAAGCACAGAACAACCATGACCGAGCAGATCATCTTCAAAGATTATAGAAAAAAATCATGATCAGAAAAGAAGTGGTCTGCAGATTCCCCATCATGGCTGCAAAGAACATCATCGCCCATCCTTTTCCCAAGCTTTCTACCTGGCAAATCAAGTGTTAAACCCCGCTTTCTTCGATAGAACCACGGAAAGTGTTACAGTTTCTTTTAAAATTTGCTATCAGATGTAGCCACTACATCGGACGGTTCCGATCTTTTTTTTTTTTTTTTTTTTTTTTGAGATGCGTGGATATATATTTCGGGGCTTGGCTAAAAAATGAAAATTCAATCATAATGAAAGGTTTCCTGATCATGGACTCATTGACTTTTTGATATCTAAATCAACCTTTCATGGAAACAAATATAAAAAAAAGAAATCTGTAACTTCTAAATGAAAGATGTAACAGTGATACGAATGTGATAGTGTCAGCGAGGCAATGAAAAAGGATGGATAGGCATGGAAGAGTGCAGGAAAAGTACCAAGAAAGAATGAGCAAAGTCTTGGACGAGATAAGATAGTTCTGGTCTTTATCCAACTGGCAACCTAAAATTTCAGATGGTTTTGAAAAAATTATTGAATTTTTCAAAGAATTTATAGAACTTACAAAAAAAATTTATTCAAAAAAATATGAAAAAAGTTTACCTAGAAGATTTGAGAAACAGTTTTTATTGATAAAATATTTATAAAAGCAACCATATCATATAGTCATTAAGATTTTTTTCATATGATAATTAATTTCTAGAATTTATAAAAATAATCAAACCAATAAATTAAAGGACCAAGTTTTGACCCGAGCATTTGGTGCATGGCCGCCGATGGCTCCGGTAGTTTTAAGTTTTAATCAGTCTAGGCTGTGGCGGTCCTTGTCAGAGCCAGTGTCATCGTGTCTTTCGCTGAAGCTAACCCATATTTTATATAAGAATCCTTTCATGGACCAGTTCCAGCATGACGCACGCCGATGCTAGAAATTCTCGGATGCCAGGAAACACCAGCCGTGACACCTAGTCCACCTTTCCCGTGGATAATTATTTTTTAATGGAAACTCTAATGGCACGCTCCAATTTTACTCGCAAAATGCGTGCCGAGACTAACTCATAATGTCATATTTTACAAATATAACAGAGAAAAAGAAATATGGAAGTTTCAACACGGCCCTGCTTATTGTACGTTTTGCTGGCTCTTATTTAACAGCCAAAAAAAAAAAAAAAAATCTCCGGGTGCCACATGATCAGACTCGTTGCCATCTAAATCATCATGGTTGCATTTCAGCTACGACATCGGACGTTTCTCTTCTCGTTGTCTTTTGGCATATGCACCCAGTCCTGTAAAAAAAGGAGACACGGACTAGAGATTCCGACATGACACTTCGACGATCAAATTAGCAGAACGATCAAGAGGAATAGAGCTTTTGTGGTGGAGAGTTTCGGAGGACTCTCCGCACAGAGGGTGAAAGGAAGAATTAAGATGTAAAAGCAAGGTCGAGATGGGATAGATGAGCTTGGGAGGATCTTCTAACTGGCTCCCTACCCGTTAGCTCCCTGTCTCCCCTTTTTCTATCACTTGCGCACTTACCTCTTGCCTTCTTTCTCTCTGACACTTTATATGTGAGATGGCCCAAACCGGATCTGGGGCTTTGTCCCGATGTCCTTTTTCGTGTTCCCTCTCTAGGAGGGGCTTGTTGTTGCCTATGGCTTCCCCCCTCTAGGATTGGTCCTTAGAAGGAGATTCTTTTTATTAAGGGTGTGTGGGGTAGGTCCTGTCCTTCTGGTGGTGTAGTCTCCCGTGGGAGGGACAGGCATCGTGCCATTGAGCCCCGTGCCATGGCAGTATGTTTTCATTGTTGGAAGGACTGTCAGAGCGTTGCAAGGCCCTAGGACCTTGATAGATACTCCTCTTGGAGGAGATTCTCGCTCGTATCACGAAGGTTGACACCCCCGGCTGCACGACTATCAGTGTGGCAGCTCGTCACAGGGCTCGAAGCTTGGCGGAGCAGCTCCGTGCAGGGTCTGCCAGTGATACGTTATGAAGCGGGAGTCAATGATGAAGTGCGCTACACCTTTTGGAGGTCGCGGGTGACTGGGCTCTCCTTTCTCTCGCCGTTGGCGAGAGTATCGGCTTTTTCGAGGCGGGAAGGCTTGCCTTAGGAACATGAGCACAACTCCGGCCGGGAGCTGACATCAGACGGAGTGCTCGCCTTATGAGCTCGACCCCGCCTAGGAGCTGACCCTGGCGAGAGGGCTCATCTTGAGCGCATGAGCATGACCCCGGTCGGGTGTTGACCTTAGATGGAGGGCTCTCCTTATGAGCTCGACCCCGCCTGGGAGCTGACCATAGCAGGAGGGCTCGCCTTGAGCATATGAGCACGACCCCGGCCAGGTGCTGACCTCAAACGGAGGGATCGCCTTATGAGCCCAATCCCGCCTGGGGGTTGACCCTGGCGGGAGGGCTCGCCTTGATCTTCTGTTTGGGCACCACGTCCAGGTGGCAACCCCTACCCACGCGGCTGCCAGCTAGCGTCTACATAGGCTCCCACGTCAGCAGATGTTGCCATATCATATGCCCCCCACTCTCGAGCCCAGAGAACGATGCAGCACTCAAGGCGAGGAGAGTAACGACCATGCTGATGTGAAAAGGCACGCTCTCTGCGCCATTAATATTTCACGCATTGCTGCTCCGGAAGTTACGCCCTCCCTCTATCAAGGCGACGCCATGCTCGGTTTTCCGATGAAGGGATCATTAACACTTCCTTGGAATCAAAGCGACGCCCCTGACCCAATGTATCGGGACCGTCGGATGCCGGTATGTGGCAACTCTTGGTTGGCCGGGAGTCGAAGAGACGCACGCCTTCGGTGTGCATGAGGTGGCAGGCTTTATTGCGAAGGGTCCACCTTCCCCCTTATGCTCCTTTAAAAGGGGCTCCGACCACATTCGATCGAGCCTTCATAGAGTCCTTTCTCTCTTCTCTAATCCCTTCTTGTTCTAGAGGTTTTGAAGCCCTTCTTCCCATGTTCATTTCCTTCCACCCCTCTCCCTCGGCCTGTACTGAGGGAGGGATTCTAATAGACTTTAGGTCTTCAATCCAAAGGCTGGGGAGCCACGTAGTGGCCCTTTGGGAGCAAGCGGCCAGTGCTAAGATGAAGGTATCCAGCCTGGAGAAGAAATCCGCCAAGCTCGAAGCCTTTCTCAAGGGGAAGAAGAGGAGCCCCCCGGAAGGCAGGGGAAGCAGAGAAGGAGGCTGCCTTAACAACGAGGGTGGTCCTCCTGTGAACTTTTTTGATGTACTCAGACAAGGAGGTGGTGTTGGTCGTGGTCGCTATAGAGAAGACCACGGCCCCCATGGCATTGACAAAGGTGGCCTAACGAGAAGCCACTAAAGCTGTCCCTGGAATCACAAGATTAGTGATTTCCAAAGACGGGGTAGTAAAGGCGGTGGCTCTGTTCTCTTTCCCAGAAGGTGCCACGGGGTCCCTGATGAAGGTTGCCTTCCCGGAAGTTCACTTGAGGAAGGGCACCCGCCCCCTAGGTAAAAGGGACTAGAATGCCTCCATCCGATCCCGTGGGCAGAGTCCAAAGTCGGAGTACTAGCCCGTTGGCCGAGCAGGTGCAGCAAGGAAGGCCTGAGTCTGTTCTCTCTTACTTGTAACCTAGAATTTTAGGAGGCCTCCTAGCTTGTCAGGAGTTTCCAAGAAATGTAACAGAAGACTTAGCAATGAAAACCCTTTTTTCCTTTATAGCTGATGTTCTCTCTTTGCTTTTCCTTTCTTCTTTTCTCTCTCTCTTTCTTTCTTTTTGTAAGGCTCCTCGGACCACTGAGAGCCTCTCTGCGATGTAAGAAATATTTCAATGAATGTAGCTTCCCTTTTTGCTTCAGCTAGAATGCCTTGCATTTTGCTTTCTATTCTTGGTTCGACTCCTTGCCGGCCAGGTTGAAGGCGGCATCACGTGCGAGGGGGGGTGAGGTTGGTGATGATGGTGTTGCAGAAGTCCTCAAGAAGGGGTACAGTGCAATGTATGCACCTATGGACTTCGTACCAGCCACTATTGATGTTGCATGGGGTCACAGGATCCCTGCTTGCATCGCATTGCATGGAGCGGAAAACGAAGTCTCACCCCGTAGTATTGCATAGCATGCATAAGGTGACGGGGCCTTCCCCACTTCCATCACTTTTGCTTCCCGATTTGCCAAAACGCAGTTCAATAGGCTGGGAGTGAGGCTTCTAGGAACTCCCAGTTTGCCTTTGCCAGGCTAGGATCCAGCTGATTGATTGCATGGCTCCTGGGATGTCCTGGCTCGTTGTCGCCGGACTGTGAATCTAACTGGCCGAGTGCATGACTTCTGGGATGTCCTGGCTTGAGGCACCGAGCTACAAGTCGGGTAGTAGATGGTAGGATTCTGGGATTTCCCGACTGACATCTCTGGATTGTGAAATCGGTCGAGGAGTGCGGGCCTGATGGAGGGGCCCGTCTTGTGAGTTTGCCATGATGTGAGTCATGCGATAGATGGCATCCTGTTGCCATCTCCAGGCTACGGGCACAGTAGAGAAGCGTGGGCCTGATGGAGGGGCCTGTCTTAAAAGTTTGCCACACTGTAAGTTATGCGGTAAATGACATCCCGTTACCATCTCCAGGCTGTGAGCATGGTAGAGGAGAGCGGGCCTGATGGAGGGACCTGCCTTGAGGGTTTGCCACGCTATGAGCTGCATGGTAGATGGCATCACGTTGCCATCTCCGAGCTATGACCACGGCAGAGGAGAGTGGGCCTGATGGAGGGACCCGTCTTGAGAGTTTGCCTCGCTGTGAGTCACGCGGTAGATGGTAGGTTGCCCTGCCACCATATTCGGACTATGAGTATAATTCGGACCGTGAGTATCGCAAAAGAGAGCGGGCCTGATGGAGGGGCCCGTCTTGAGAGTTTGTGTTGGGTTTGGCCAGCGCACACCCGTGAAACTCAGACGGGGTTGCCAGGGTGGGGTGCTACCGGGCTCAATTGTCCTCGGCAGGTCAGTTTGTATGGGCGAGATGGCTCTGCCCCTGCCGGGGAGATTAAAAACCGGGAAAGATCGCCCTACCTGCCGCTTGGGTTCGATCTAGCTTGATGCGGGTCGGCCCAAGTGCGAAGCCCCTCAGGATCGCCAGCGCGCTTACCGCTGGGTTCTGGTGCGCTTGAAAGATAATAGTTTCTAATCTTAAAACAGGGATGTTTCTTTTGAAATGGTGCTTGAGGGCTACAATACGACAGTTTGCCACACTGTGAGTCACGCGGGCCTGATGAAGGGGCCCATCTTGAGAGTTTGCCACGCTGCGAGTCACATGGTAGATGGCATCCCATTGCCATCTCTGGGCTATGATCACGGCTGAGGAGAGCGGGCCTGATGAAGGGATCCGCCTTGAGAGTTTGCCACGCTGTGAGTCACGTGGTAGATGGCATCCCATTGCCATCTCCGGGCTGAGAGCACGGTTGAGGAGAGAGAGCCTGATGGAGGGACCCGCCTTGAGAGTTTGCCATGCCGTGAGTCACATAGTAGATGGCATCCTTTTGCCATCTCCGGGCTATAAGCACGGCAGAGGAGAGCGGGCCTGATGGAGTGGCCCGTCTTGAGAGTTTGCCATACTGTGAGTCACGCGGTAGATGACATCCCGTTGCCATCTCCAGGCTTTGAGCACGGCGAAGGAGAGCGGGCTTGATAGAGAGGCCCATCTTGAGAGATTGCCACGTTGTGAGCCACGTGGTAGATGGCATCCCGTTGCCATCTCCGGGATATGAGCATGGTAGATGAGAGCGGGCCTGATGGAGGGGCCTACCTTGAGGGTTTGCTACGCTATGAGTCACGCGGTAGATGGCATCCTGTTGCCATCTCCGGGCTGTGAGCACGGTTGAGGAGATCGGGCCTGATGGAGGGACCCATCTTGAGAGTTTGCCACGCTATAAGTCACGCGATAGATAGCATCTTGTTGCCATCTTCAAGCTGTGAGCACGGTAGAGGAGAGCGGGCCTGATGGAGGGGCCCGTCTTGAGAATTTGCCATGCTATGAGTCACGCGGTAGATGGCGGGTTGCTCTGCCACTATCTCTGGACTATGAGTATGGCAGAGGAGAGCGGGCCTGATGGAGGGACCCGTCTTGAAGATACCGAACTATGAATCCAGTGGATAGATTGTGGGGCTTTCAATATCAGCCCTGGTCTTCCAGGGACACTTCGTCGTCATTACTTCTCAAGCAGCTGCATCATCTTCTGGGTCGCTCGCCTCATTCAATCTCTTGGCTTGCAAAAAGAGGGCGTACATCATCATCTTCCTTACTTCTTCGGAGTTCTTCCTGCCCCCCAGGATACCATCCTTACCGGCCTTTCGATGGGTCGACTGTCGATGGCGAGCGGACAAAGTTCCTCCCTCTCGAGGTGAGGGGAGAAGTGAACCTCTCTTCTTAGTCGAGGTCAACTCTCGATCTCGGTCCTGGTCGCTGAGCCAGCGTCATCTTCTGGGCTGGGAGAACGGATGCTTCTCCAAGGGCCCACCCTTTCGGCGGCTTCCCCTTCCTGGTGCACCGATTTACTGCTGCCTAAATTGTCATGGCCTGCAGCTCTGGTACGGCATCGGCCGTCTTCCTTCCCACCAGTCTTTGGGCGCACGCACCCGGTCCTGTAAAAAAAAGAAGATTCGGGCTAAAAATTTTGATGAGGATACTTTGATGATCAAATCAGTGAGACGAATAAGAAAAATAGAATCTCTGCAACGAACTCAGCATTCAATACCCATCACCGTCGACAATACTACGTCGACTCGACCGTCGGAAGTACGCTACTTCGAGCTAACCTTCCACAGGAAGCACAAGGACCTGGCCCTCAAGTCCTACTTGCCTCACGTCCTGGACCAATCCAAAACAATCAAAGCACAAGAACGCTGAAGCTCTCACCAACGAGGATAACATGTGGACGCCTGTGAATCTCCACCACCCCGCGACGTTCGAGACGCTGGCGATGGACGACCAGCTGAAGAAGGAGGTGATGGACGATCTTGTTAACAGGAAGGAGTGCCACAGAAGAATAGGGAAGGCTTGGAAACGGGGTTACTTGCTGCATGGGCCGCCGGGGACCGGGAAGTCGAGCTTGATCGCAGCGATGGCGAATTTGCTGAGATTCGACGTACGTGTACGATTTAGAACTGACGGAGGTTGGGAGCAATTAGATGTTGAGATCTCTGCTCGTCGGGACGGCCAACAGATCTATTCTGGTGGTGGATGATGTCGACTGCTCCCTCGACTTGCAGAACAGGGATGCGGGGAATGTGGTCAACGAGAAAAAATCCTCCAACGATGAAGTCAACGAAAAGGTGAGCGTCGATCTTTTGGAAATATTTTTGTGGTTATTAGTAATTAATTTCATCCATCATCTTTTTATTGGCTGAATGATTCGAGAAACAATATTTGCTTTAATGTTTTATATTCTGGCATGCATGCTTGCTTGCTTGTTTTTAATTACTACACCCCACTGAATCTTTCTGAAGTTTTTTTTTTCCCCCCTGAATCTTTCTGAAATTATGTTCTACAGGTGACGCTTTCCGGTCTGTCGTTAAACTTTGTTGATGGGCTGTGGTCGAGCTGTGGGGATGAGAGGATCATCGTGTTTACTACCAACTACAAGGATCGACTGGATCCGGCGCTGCTGCGGCCGGGCCGGATGGATGTGCACATCCACATGAGTTACTGCGGTCCCGCCGGGTTCAGGCTGCTGGCTTCCGATTACCATCGTCTCCAGGACCACCCGCTCTTCGAGGAGATCGAAGCATTGCTCGAAGAGGTGGAGGTCACACCGGCGGAGGTTGCGGAAGAGCTGATCAAGAGCGACGACGCTCAAGTCGCGCTCCGGGGGCTCATCAAGCTTATCGAAACAGAGAAGATACAAGGCGGTGCTCCAGGTCAAGGTGAGGACCGAGAGGGTGGAAGAAAGCTTGACGACGACGGCCAAGCTTGAGAATTTTTTTTTTTTTTTCCCCTCCCACGGAGAAACGCGCCAAAAGGCTTGCCAATAAAGATCGACGGTCAGAGGGAAAAAGGACGGTTAATCACTCAGACCGACGAGATATTCCATCTAATTTTTTAAATATTTTATTTATTATTTTTTACGGATATTTTTATTTTAGATTGGTCCAATAAATTTCTAGAAATTTTCTAATTCTTGGAGACATGCAGTGTTGGTCGACCAACTTCATCGGACCTTTTCAATTAATTATTAAAAAATTGCAAACACCAAAGCCCCCACCGTGGTTGCCCGGGTTCCATGGAAACTCGGGAAATGAGAGGCCACCGTGGAAAAAAAAGGGCAAAGTGCAATATTTTTTTTTTTTCTTTTTCCGTGTGATAAGAATTAAAATTTGAAAGTAAATGAAATAACCGCTGAGGCGGTCGCCCCGGTTGGTAAAGGCATATTATCTCACTGATGGATTTATTTGCTGATAAAAAAAAAAAAAAAAAAAAAAAACTAAATGACAAAGAGACCGGATGGCTTAATTTGACAATTTGCACGTGTTAGATTTATAGGCCTCACCGCAGCAGTATGAACCTTTGATTAGTCTTAACCATTTCCAGTCCACATCCAACTTGATTAAAAATCCATGTCGATATAGAGTGGAATTTTGTCATAAACCTTCATTAAAATGGTACATAAAAATAAAGAAAATAAGCATACAAGATATACCTCTATCAACTCCTGAATGATTTTTGGTTAATACTAAAAGTTGCCATTGTATATAAAAATAAAATGGCATGAACAACCAAATATAGCCCACTCAATTGAATTTCTTGCAATGATCTTCAAGTTTGATCATTTCGTCGCGGTTATAACCATACTTCTCTTGCCAAATGAGGAACATGCTTGGAATGCAGAACCCGTCGTCGCTGGCCTTCTGGACAAACTTGCATGTGTCCTTGCCCGGGAGGGTGCCGTCGACGGTGTAGTCGATGAGGTCGTTGATGACCTTCATTTTAGCAAGGTAGCCCCAGCAGCGGATGTAAGTGCCCAACTCCGGCACCACACTCAGGTCTTCTTCCTTCGCCGTGGCCGCAGAAATTATGAGGGTGAGGGCAAGGATTGCAGCAGCTGCCGTCCTCATCTTTGCTTCTGGCTTTGTTGATAGGCGGCCTTCTCTCAAAGACGAGTGCGGTAATTAATTAATTAACCAAAGAAAAACAGCTCCACGTCGTTGCAATTGCTATCTGCTATTAAATAATTGACAAAATTAATCATGAACTGAATTGTTTGTTTTGAGTAAATGGATGAAAGCCAATCAGTTGATGAGGTTTTTATTTTAGCAGAATTTTGTTTTGTTTCAACATGAATGCTGAAAATAGAAAAAATAAAAAATGACTGGTTGTGGACGTGGTCTCGATGCATGGCCCATTTCTTTCGGCCTTGGCGTCTCTCCTCCATGTCGTCCGTTACTGGTCTGGCATGTGCAATGCACGTGAGCGTGAGCCTCTTCATTTTTTTTTTTTTTTGGTAAAAAGGGCATCTAGTTGACGCACACTCTGGCACGCGCAATGGACGTGAGAATGAGTCTCTACATGATTTGGTAAATAGGGCTTCTCTTTGACACACACACACACACACACTAAAATCTTTCTTTCATTGCATATCATAATATAAAATGTATCGAGAAGGGGCTTCACTTGTCCTGTAACCCTGATCAATAAAATGATAGAATCATAAGCACCCATCCAAATTTGCTACGCCTTTTTATTTCATCACAAGAGACTACTCGTATTAAGTCACCAGGTTTAGAGTTTTGACCATTCATGAGGCTGATCTCCTGTTAAGTTTAAAAATACCTTCTTAACCCTGTAGCAGACTGAAAGAAGAGGAACGATTGAAAGTATCATCTCCAAACAGCATTAAAATTCTCTACGACCTTCATTAAAAGAAATGACACAAACAGAACAAATCATTTGGAGGGATGTCACTTCATATGAACAATATGGACTAGGATTTTTCAAGTATCTGACGGGTAACTACTACTGCAATCAATATAACCTATAGGAAATAGGAATCCTTGGATTTTTACAAGCATGAGAATCTGAACTCTCCTAGATGAAATAAAATCCATATACAGCAGCAGCAACAACAGATACATTTATTCTCATCGGGTTTTGAAGACAACCATAATTTACTACCAAGGGAAGAAATGTTGTCACCCATCTACATTTAAAAAGAGAAGTTTACGGCCTACCTGTAATTAATTAATGCATTAAGTGCATATTATGACCTCCATATTCCCATAAAACATATGCACTAACAAAAATCATTTAGGCACATGTACTGATACCAAAACAGAGGAATTTGATTTCCTTTGTCGAAAGACATTACAGTGATTATAACACTAGTCGACTTCAAATGCTACAAGCAAAACATTACAGAGAACAGGTCATGTATCTTCGTGAAAAATTTTGTTGGGTGATTAGATACTGCCAGGCTTGATGGCGGTGATGGCTCAGGTTTTTTATTCTTCCTCCTCCTCAGCTGAAAGAACTGTTGCATCACTTCAGAACACTCGGTTGCCAGAACACCACGCCTTATTGCTATCTTTGGGTGGAATGGGTGGACAGGTCCAACAGTTTGATTTGATGAATCCAAGCTGCTGCTTCCTCCTTCCCCAGGAAAAAGCCTGTAAAATAATGGACATTCCAAGCCAAATTTGCTATCAAGCCGGTTAACAACGTGGAGTCCACAAACAGCAAAACTAAGCATACATGGTTGAGATAAAGCTGCAGACAACGGGCAAATTTAAGAATATTAACCCATTACATTTTATTTTAATCATTCAACAAATCATATCTGATAAAAAATAAGTTGTGATAATAGCAAGGAAATGAAGGAAACAGAGGATTTTCAAGAGTTGGCTACAACTTTTTATATGGAGCAACATGGTGCTAAAAACTTATCACAAAAGCCAGTGAATACAAAGTATTGAGTAAATAACTGAAATAGACTCAATCTTGGCGGCGTCATAATCAGAATGCCATGATTAAACAAATAATCAAGAGAAACACTGCAATTGTTTATGAGCATATTCCAAAATAATAATAAATAAATATGCAAAGTACACACCTGACCCAGCTGCCATCAGCACCTAGTAGCTTGTTGGGCGCTCCCCATACCACAGTATCAATCCTAGCTTGGAGGATTGCTCCAGCACACATTGGGCATGGTTCAAGTGTCACATAAAGTGTTGTTTCCTATAGAGATTATGCATAAGAAACATCTGTGCTGAGAAAGGGAAATTGTATTCAAACTGGGTGTTTCAAAAGAAAGCACAAAAGGAACATCTTAGCAATTGGAGGTGGGATGCAATCTGGTGTGATGGCCTGATGCCCATTCATTGAAAGAAAATATCACCTAAAAAGTGCTCTTTTCTCAATTATATCAACCGATAAGCTGAAGCAAATCAAAATTTTTACATCTAGTATATTCAAGAGAAAGGGGGAAATGCCATAGTCTGTTTCATTTGGACCAGCATTTCCGGCCAAAAACCACATAAGCATCGAGTTTTCCTAAATTATTCATCAAGCCTGTCTCTTATTCATGATAGAGGAACCTACAGAACTTCAGTATATTGCTATGTGTCACCTCCTGCTCCACTTTAACAACCAGAGAGTGCACAAACATGCCTGCCACTAATATCAAGCACCGTATTTTCATTTTTTATTATATATATACATATACTAGATGCTAAACCTGTGCGATGCATGGAGTATAACAATTTTGATATTTGATATAATTTAAATTTTATTTAATAAAATTTATTATCTATTAAATTTATTGTATTTATTATTTTAAATATATTCCAAATTTATTTTAAAATTTTGATGTTTTAAAAATTCTTTCCAAAACTAAACCAGAGAAGTCTAGTGTAAGTTTTGGAGGAAAAATTCCCTCCTTTTCCCTCCAAAACTAAACTAGACTTTGCTTTTATAGATATAATAAATTATATAGAAGGTGTCATTTTGAGCGGGAAAAAAAGATTACTAAAATATGACACTTGGTAGCCATTGAATCCAGATAGTACTAACTTAGTTATATATAATAAATTTTTTATTTTTACCTCTTTAAGACCATCCACATTCATTATTTTACCTCTATACAATTTCTTCCCTCAACAACCAGGACTTATGTTTAATGCATATAAACACAGCAAACGAGAGACCAGAATTCGCATGCATAGACTTGACATATGTGGACTCATGCTTCATTTTGAATTATGCACTTCACATATGTGCATAGAGGGATGGCTGAGGGTTGTTTTGGGCCAAGTATTGGTCAACATCAAGGCATTCAACAACCCGGGCCACCAGCAGGCAAATCAAGGCCAAAACCAATCTTCTGGTAGGCCAGCCTAGCTGATCCGGAGCAACCCATTTACCAATCAAAGGCCAAGCTCAAGCAAATTTCAGCTTCCTTTGTAGGAAGATCACCACATTGTTCTGGGCCAAGCTGGTTTGAGCTTTAATTTGGGCTTTTTTTTCTGCATTATTTATATCCTAATATGAAATAGCCAACATGTTCTAAAAATGGGTTTTAAATTTTCGAAAAAAAAGATATAAGGTTTAAAGCCCTTAAGAAACATGTCCAATCTCACATAATGTCTCAAAGCCCAGCCTTCTTTTCTTTCTTTCTCATTCCAATGGTTTAGAACTCTGAAAATTAAATAATGGGTTGTGGATATGACCCAACAGGTCAAAGGCTGTTAAACTGTACCCAACCTGCCATGCTGGTAAGTCGGGGCTTCTTGGCCTGTCCCATGCTCATGGACCCAAAAGATATGTTCTGGGTTCGATAGGGTAAGATCAGGTAAACAGGTCCAAGTCCAAATTGCCACCCCTATGTGCATGGGGAGTTTGCTTGTGTTCCGGCACACTTAAGCATGAACAGAGATTATCACATAGTAAAAGCAAATAAAAATTTGCAGTTTATATTACACATTTAGATACAGAGAAATAAGCACTGATTATATGTACATAGACAGAATTACAAAGTTCATACTTCGGAAACAAGCATGTACAAGCTTAACATACATTGAGTACTATGCAAAGCAAAGACATCCACGATTTAAAGGTAATACATGACCGATGCATGTAAACAATGTTGCCGAGCTTATGTCCATAAAAACTTACCACAAAACATGTAAATAAAATTTGCATACTGAAGATACAAATGAAAAGCTTATAACTAGTATTTTATGTATTTAATCAGTAAATAATATCAGTTGCTTGTGTAGATATTAATAATTAATAGACTTTGTTTAGATATGTATAATACACACACACACATATATGAAACATAACAAAATCCTATTAAATTGAGACAAAATAATAAAACACTAAATTTGAAGGTCCTGAAGTGCAGCAGATGCATACATAAAAACGCTACTTACAGACTCCTTGGTATAAGCCAATAATCTTGATTTCAAGAAACATCCATGGTCACAGGCCCCAAGCCCATTAATACAAATTTCATCCCCAGGAGGCCAATTCTAAATATTAACAAGAAACGGAAGTCCATTTAACTATTGACATCCTGTAATCAACCATACTCAAATTCATTTAAAAATTATAATAATCCAAGATCTAGAGGACTGGCACTATCAATAAATATGGTACAATGTGCAATACATGACCGACATAAGTGCACTTCTTAATGTCTCTGAATGGATAAACATGTTGTGTATTGAGATTATTTAACTGCAGTTATGGTTTTAATTAGTTTCAGACTGGTTTAAAAGGGAAAAAAATGACCAATATTTTGGGCACCCTTCTTTTTCAAATAGGAGACTACAAGACATCTATTCCAAGTATTCACTAAAAAGACTTGGGTGAAGAAAACTTAGCATGAAGATGCTTATGATAATCATTTCCAACCTAGCAAAATATGTTACAGGTTGTACACACGAAATGTCTGATAAATGACCATGTGCTTGATGAAAAAATCATGACTGACAGTCATTTTTCTCCATGAAAAGTTGGTAGTCATGTGCTTACAACTCCTGATCATTTAAATCAATGTGAATTTCAGCAAAAATTTAGCTAACTAAAATGCCATCAATGAACCTGCTTCAGATACTTAAGGTCCATCTACGAAAAGGTAATTACATATCATACAGTGTTAAAACCTATTAAGTACCGGGTTAATACAAATCCCTAAATTATGCTCACTCCACCCTCTCACCACGAATTACCTTTCACTATAACACCTCCATAAAACCATTTCAGGAACAAAAAGTTTCAAACATAGTTGATGATTTTAAGGCTTTTAGTTTCTAAGACCTACTGATCCATGTATTCCTGTTTGTACATCCCTCAATTTAACTTTGCATGTAAAATTATAGTGGACCATTCTTGAATTATCATGTATGATCCTTCCAAGATCTGCATGCTTTCTTTATACAAAGAAACATACACTGACTAACAAAAAAAAAAATGCCAAAAAATGAGACTTGCGAGATATCCACAGCATCTGTACATAAGGAAAATAATATAATATGAATAAAATTAAAGCAAGAACTACACCAATATCTACACAGCATCCACTAAATCAAGAGGCAAAGTAATCTTGAAAGGCTAACACTTGTTAACAATATCATCAGCAGGTAAAGATGTAAAAGTAGAAAATTACTGCAAGGCGCCAAGTCCGAAGAAGATTAGAAGCTTCACGTATGCAAATCATTTCAGCATGTGCAGTTGAATCTCTCAGCTCCTCCACTCTGAACATTAAATGCACAATCAAGTTGGATCAAAGTCTGATTTTAATGATAGAAGACTGACTAGGAACTAACATAACATGTGAAAATAATACTTACAGGTTACAACCACGAGCAATGATTTTCCCATTCTGTACCAGCACAGCCCCAACTGGGACCTCCCATGTATCTGCAGCTTTCCAAGCTTCCGCCAGAGCTTCCCTCATAAAAAACTCATCAGTTTTTCTCTGTTCACTTTCAAGCCTATATGCTTCTTCCCACTCATCAAATCTTTCTTTTAACACTTGCTTATTCCTTTGCAGTTTCCTCCTCTTCAGTTCCCCATCTTTTCCATCAGGTTTACCAACTTCAGGTGATCCCTCTCCAACAAGTTTTTCTTCGAACCTAGTTAAGTTACCCACAGGCAACTGAACATTTCCAATATTAGTTTTATCTTCTTCTATGATGGCTGGAGCAGTATCGTCTGTCAGTGCTGATGACAGGTCAACTGTTATTACATTAGAAGGAATACCTTCTCTGCCTTTTTCACCCTCAGTCCATCCTACTTCTTCTGGTCTGGAAACAGTAGAAGAACCTTTGGCCAGTGAACCTGTTTTTGTTATACCCATTGAGGTTGATGTACCAGCTTCTGACTTTGTTACTCTGTCTCCCAATTTAGGCACTTCAGAGCTTCCTTGACTTGCACCAGCATGCATCCTGGGATAGGATTCATCAACAGGTCTTTTGATCAGTAATGGTTCTTTAGGTGTTCCACTTCTTTTCTCATCGATCTCATCATTGTCATCTGGCTCCTGTCCAGAATACCAAGCCTCACTGCTTACAGACTCATTTGACGAACTTCTTGTACCTGATTTCAGAGCTGGATTGCGAGATTCAGAACGCAGACCCCAACTCAATCGAATTATATCTGCAACATAAGACCACAAAGACCTGTGGGATCTTCGAGCAACAACATTTTCAGTCTCTGCAGTGGCAGTGGTGGAATCCACAGCTTCAGCAGCTGTTGGGTCCTCCTGGAGTTCTTCTGTCCTTGAAGTTTCCTGAGAAGTCAGGGCCCTGACATCCCACATTTCATCAGATGGCCCTTTCATCCCTGACCTTGATGTAGATATCCTGGAACCTTCTTCTACATATCTCTCATCTTTGTCTTCCGATGCAGCAGCAGGAAGTCTTGAAGGTGTGCCAGCAGTTGCATTGCTCGTTCCACTAGGTACTTCTTCTATTTGAATTCCAGGAGAATATTTGGAAGCATAGTCTAATCCATCTAAAGTTGTAATCTCCTGCTGTAACTTGTCGACAAACTCTCGAATATACACTGCAGAGGACTTGTCTGATCGGCTGGCAGACTCTAGTGAGCCATCTTTGATTATGTACATCTCACGTCCCCTTGTCTGATCATCTAACTCATGCATATGAGTGTTTAAAGAGCTAGTGCCACTAACAAAACTTCCAGTAAAACCCATTTGCCCTTTCGTTGGCTGCGAACTGTCCCCTGTGAGTGTGCTTCTTTGTTTCCCCATCTTATCCTGAACCAGTGTCGATGAAGAATTCCTTCTACGGTTTTCTATATTCATATTAGATATCACCTGTGAACTGGAAGTCATTTCATTGTCATTTCTTGAGTACTCAGATATACTTGTTTCCTTTTCAGATTCTCTTCTGGAACTGCATTGACGGTTGACACTTTCACTCTCTATCCTCATATTATATATTTCTTGTGCGTCATAAACCCTTTCGGTGTCCCGCCTTGAAACTTCAAAATTCTGAGTATTCCTTTCATACATTCTTGTTGAACTGGATTGTTGGGTGAATTGTTCATTGATTGGATTCCATTGGTTCCTAGCTTTACCAACCAGATTCAAACCAGAAGACAAATAGTCTTCACGATCATCCTTTCTAGTCTCAAGAAGCCTTTTTGAACTGCTGGGCCTTTCAACATCATCCGCAGAGACCCTAGAAACATCAGCACGACTTTCGTTGTGCTTTCTTGATTCCATTTCGCCAAGTACCAGTTGATCCATTTGGCTTCTCTTATCTCTTGACACATGAACCGAACTCTGAGCTGAAGCAGACCTGTCCTCCCTGTCCCTTACCCTCATTTGTTCATAATGCCTATGAGAGTTGGCAGCACCCTCAATACTGCTGTCGTGGACCTGTGTTATTTCCCTGAGCTTTTGTGAACTTAACTCTGGGTGCCCAACCACTTCTAGATCAAGCTCAGTATGCTTATTTGAAGTCGAACTCACTTCCCAACCAACCTTCCTTCTTGCATCAACCATGTTCTTGGAACTGGAAGACCTCCTTGTATCACCCTCATACACATCAGATGTTCCAGTAACATTCTGAGATCCTTCCCTTGACTCCCTTTGTCTGACAACCCATTCATCTTCATAACCACACTCTTCTCTTGCTTCATGAGCCAAATCAATTGATGAAGCACCTTTCTCTTCTCTGTCCCCAAATCTCAATTCAGCTCGCCCAACTACCCGCTGGTCTATTTCACTATATCGCCTTGCAGCCGAAACCTCTTCCCTGTCTACCTTCCCTGCATCAACCGTGCTCTGAAAACTGGAAAACCTCTTTGAATCATCTCCATGTACCTCATATGCTCTCTTTCTAGCAATCTTCTGAGATCCTTCCCTCAACACCCTTTCCCCACAAACATTTTCCTCTTTGTAATCACACTCTTTTCTTACTTCGTGAGCTGAATCCATCCACGAAGCACCTCTCTCCTCTCTGTCATCTACTTTCCATCCTGCTCGCCCAACAACTCTCTTGTCTACTTTGCCTTGCCACTTTCCAGCTGAACTCGAACCCTCGTCCCTATCCAACTTCCTTGCACCAGCCATGTTCTTAGAACTCAAACCTGTCCTTGCAGCATCTTCACCGACCCCAGACATTCTTGTAAATCTCCAAGGTCCTTCTTGCGTAGAAATATTTTGTTCTTCATAATCACGTTCTTCCCTCGCTCCCCGCCGTGAGCTCCTCGAGGAAGCAGCTTTCTCCTCTCTATCTCTAATTTCCCATTCAGAGAACTTTCTTGAACTCGAGGCCCTCGAATTGCCATCTTTTTCCTGAAACTCCGTCTTTCTACGCGAATCCCAACCAGCATCATACTCCGATGCATATCGCTTCTTCAACCCAGCATTATCCTCCTCCTTCCGAACTTGCCGAGCCTCCCTTTCACCCACATCCACTGCACCACTACCATGATTCCTCGAAGATTCACCACCAACCCTTCTCCCCTTCCTTTCCTTCCTCTCAGAACCACTGCACCGATCCAACGCCGACTCCTGGTAATAAACCGAGCTTGACCCATCCTTCCTTGCCCTGGAAGACCGCCGGCTTTCCCCATCAACCGACTCGATTTCTACCTCTCTCTTCAAATTCTTCCCCAAGCTGACAACTTTATCACAACCGGCTTCAGTTTTCGACTCCTCAGCGCTGTAGCTCTCGTGGTAGCAGCTCCTGACATCGGCCAGGAGGCCGATCATCTCCCAGAAGCTCCCATCGGAGGTCCGGGACCAAAAAGAGGTCCGGCGGCACTGCGGGCCCAGACCGAGCTCCCGTAGAGCCGATCGCCGGCACCGAGCGACCGCTCGGCTGGAGGAGAAGGATCTAGAAGGTGACCAGTAGATCAATGACGATTGCCTCGAACAGTAGCCATAGAGAAGAAATCTAGGGTTTATGGAGAAGCCGTGGAGGGAGGATTGGGCGCAGAGGGAGCAGTCCCCACGGCAGTGGTCGGCTCTCTCGGTGAAGAATGGGAGAGGGGCGTAGGAAAAGGACGATTTTGTCCTCAGGGCGATGGCCGTGGTGGTGTAGCCGCTGTACATTGGGGACGGGGCAGAGATGGGAGAAGGCGTAAGCCCGAGCTCACCAGGACAAGATCGCCGCCGTCCGTGGGGAATCCAACGGGTGTGGAGATAGCGGTGCGGTTATCCCGGAGGAGGGGGGTGGGAGTCTGGTCGCCACTGGGACGCTCGGTACTGAAGGAGACGATGGAGGGGGAGGAGCGGATAGGCGTCCGTGATCAGGGTCGGTCTGGTGGTCCGCCGGAATGGGAATAGGTGGGCTGGTGGAGGCGGCGGTTTGGCAAGTGAGGGTGACGTGGCAGGTGTTGACTGGGTTTCCGTTTGATCAGCCGCGGTAAACTGGGGGATCATACGACTTACAAGGATGCCGTTATTTCAGCGAATCAATTTGCGCCACGTTGCTGGATGAATGTAAATAAAATGACCAATGCGGCGGCAAGTGACAACTTCAGGCAATGTCCCCGTGGGTTCGGGATCTCGCATGCTGATTGATCACGTGAGTGATCTAAGAGAAACTCTCATCATCATCACCTTCTGCTTCTGTTTCATAAATAAAAGGATAGGTGGAGAAAAATCCATGCTGTAGTTGCTTCCACTGAGCCCCCGCCTCGCCAAGTTTTTTTTTTTTTTTTTTTTTTTTTTTTTTTTTTTTTTTTTTTTGAATAAAACAAAGGAGAGGAAGAATAAAACTCTCAAATTCTTTGCCGTGCCCTTTACTTTTGGGCTCCCAGCTGCGTCCAAAAATTGTTCAAAGTTACGGTTGATAACTTTTTATAAAATTAAACTTTTTTTTGGATGACTTGTTATTGATTTGAATTTGAATAACAAAATTAAATTAGAGTATTGATATGGTAAGACCGCTGACATGAAGTCTTCCTCGAACCCAGTTGGCGATCGTGCTTGCAGGGATTGCCACACCAGTCATGATTCGTCCTTCGAGTCCTTCCGCCGGGATGGCTTGCTTAGGATCGAGCCCCCGGCCAAAGTCAAGCTCCCCTCGCTCCTCGAGCCTCGAGTCCTTCTGTCAGGGTGGCTCCCTTAGGGTTGAGCCGCCGACCAAAGCCGAGCTCCCCTCACTCCTCGAGCCTCGAGCCCTTCTGTCGGGATGGCTCCTTCAGGATCGAGCTCCCGACCGAAGTCGAGCTCACCTCGCTCTTCGAGCCTTGAGCCCGTTCACCAAGATGGCTCCCTTGGGGTCAGTCTCCAGTCGAAGTTGAGCTCCCACCTCGCTCCTCGAGCCTCGAGCCCTTCCACCGGGATGGCTTCCTTAGGGTTGAGCCCCCGGTCGAAGTTGAGCTCCCATCTCGCTCCTTGAGCCTTGAGCCCTTCCAATGGGATGGCTCCTTTAGGGTCGAGCCCCCGGCCGAAGTCAAGCTCCTATCTCGCTCCTCGAGCCTCGAGCCCTTCCGTCGGGCGGCTCCCTTAGGATCGAGCCCCCGATCGAAGTCGAGCTCCCACCTCGCTCCTCGAGCCTCAAGCCCTTCCACCGGGATGGCTTCCTTAAGGTCGAGCTCCCAGCCAAAGTCGAGCTCCACCTCGCTCTTTGAGCCTTGAGCCCCTCTATCGGGGTGGCTCCCTTAGGGTCGAGCCCTCGACCGAAGTCGAGCTCCCACCTCGCTCATCGAGCCTCGAGCCCTTCCGCCAGAGTGGCTCCCTTAAGGTCAAGCCCCCGGTCGAAGTCGAGCTCCCACCTCACTCTTCGAGCCTTGAGCCCCTCCACCGGGTGGCTCCTAGGGTTGAGCCCCCGATCAAAGTCGAGCTCCCTCGAGCCATGCGCCCTTCGGATAAGAAGGGGCACCCGACTCGAGGTTGACCCATGGTCAAGGTAGACCATGAAGCCAGTACACCAAGTGGATAGCGGCACATCACCCTAGGGCCTATGGAGGGAGAGCGCGTCGACTTGCGGGGAACCGTCTCGACGGGGCACCAAGGTCCCTTTAGGCCACCATTTACACCAGTCGGGGAAGGATGCATCGCTTGAGATACCGCGCCCCTCCACCGACCATCTGCACCACTTTGATGAAGAAGGCTACACCAGAGGCCTCGAGTCCTAGAGCGCCTACCCCTGGATCGAGGCTTTGCTGAGTTTTACCAAACAAGGCATCCTACCAAGGCGTTAGAGTTTGCAATATAACTTCTGGCCATAAAGGGAGAAAGGGCCTCGGGCGCAATCTCCAAGCACTGCCCATCGTTGACCTCTTAACATCCCCGAAGGAGGAGAGGAGGGGGAAGCAGGCCCGAGGCTGGTAACAAACAAGACTTTCTATTTATAAGAGAAGGAGAGAGCCTCCAAAGCAGGTAAGCAAGAACAGGTAAAAGAAGGGGTGGCAAGAAAGAGTGCTCCGAGGCTACCAAGGAACTCGTCGGAAGAGTCCCAACGGACACAGCTATCATAGCTCAAGCTCTCCCCCTCCACCAGGACTCTTACTTCATTCTTTCCTTTAGAAACCTCTAAGAGTGGAAACCAGCTCGGGATCCACTTCAGAGGATCTGTTCCTCTAGATCGCCCTACTGACTTGACCGTCGGAGTGCCCTTGCCGGGATCCCGGCTCGGGTCTCCTTTTTTTTCAGGATTAGGCACATGTATTGGACACCATGTGAAGAAGGCACAACTCAAAGCTACAGGCCACGACGATCTAGGCGAAAACAAGTATAATTCTACAATCCAAATAATGAAATTATCAAAAAAATTTATAAGCCCAAATCAAAACCAAAAGCCCAGCATAACAAAGTCCAAAATTGAATTACCGGATCAAATCAAAACAAAATTATTTTGATTTGGTTTATTTGATTTTAGGCTACTTCGATTTGATTTTTGATTCTACAAAATATAAATTTAAAAATTTAGTTTTTCAAAATTTTGATTCGATTTGAACCGAAAAAATCGAATGCACACCCCTAATATTTACACGACTTGACAATGCAGCTTAATGGTGCACGTGTGGGCACGCGGCCCAAGCGGGCATGCAGCCCAGCATGGCATACAGGTAGGCACCAACCCAGGCCTAGGCAGGCGAGCACAAGGGCGGCTGAGCCCTGGCGATTATGTGTGCATGCACGTATCTTGATGCAATGATAGTGGTTCACAAGCATGGGTTTTGATATGATTCGATAAACATGCATGATCCAAGCATGGATAAGATGGCTGCGCACATTCGTCGACATGATTTGCACGATTTGGCCCAATCTAAGCATAATTTTTGGTACGATCAATATTGATCGATGATTAAGAAGGGTTTAAAATTGAATAATGATTGAGAGAGCTACATGACTTCGATTTAGATATGGTTTGGATTGTTGGATTCCTGGAGAGATGTTCTTTATAGCAGAATTATAAAAAAATGGGCAAAGTAGTAGACTGGTGTGAGGATCAAAAAATAGTGAAGGATCTTTAGAAAGCTTACAGGGATTAAGAGTTGAGAGCTTATGAGAGGGATTTTGAGATTTCTTATTGAGAGACTTGTACGAGGTTAAAAGTAAAAGTTTCTAATTTTATAAATTTATTTTTTTCATAGTAAAACCTTGCGTGCATAATTAATTATGTTTATATTTTATTTTATTCTTTTCTTCTTTCTTCTGCAGCACCAATATTGACAATCGTGATCCTAGAAACGATGATCCATATTTTACATGAGTGATCCCTTAGCGGGTGGTATCAGTACAGTTGGTACTACAATAACTAGTATCAAAGCAATGTTGATCGAGATCAAAAAAATGGAAATGACTGGCATAATCAAGTTTAAGATCAGCTAGTTTAATAGAAAGAGCAATTTTTCTTTTTAGCAAGCGAGGATGAAAGATGTGCTTATCTAGCAAAGGCTGATTAATACTCTCATGTACGAGAAGAGGCTAGCTATCATGGAAGAGAAGACTTGAAGGTAGCTCCAGATATAGATGGTGAGCACGATCTATTTATACTTGGCAAACAAGGTGGTAATTCATGTGCTGAATGAGACTTTCCTGACTATGCTATGGGAGATGCTCAAAGAGTTGTATATGGCAAAGTCTCTCAGCAATATATTGTTCCTTTTAAAGCAATTTTACTAACTATGGATGATCGACAGGCAGAGCATGTAGGAGCACTTAAGTAATTTCCAGAGGATCTTCACCGATCTCCTTAATATTGATAAAAAAATTGAGAAAAATATTAGGGCATTGATTTTGTTATCATCCCTACCACTGTCCTTCGATTCCTTGGTGGTTATTTTTTTTGTAGGAAAGAGTATCATCAAGATGGAGAAGGTCATCTTGATATTACTACAAAACAAAGTTTTGAAGAGAAAGAACTAAGCTTTGAGTTCAAGCAAGAACTCAGCATTAATGATTTCTGAAAGAGTAGGTGACAAAAGGCAGAGCGACAGAAGATCGTGAGACGAGCGGCCTAGGTTGAAGGATGCAAGCAAGATCAAGTATTACTATTGCAATGAGCTATAATATCATGTCAAAGATTGCCAGTAACTCAAAGATCAAATGAGAGCTACTACGGCGATGGTCGATGGTAATGATAACAGATATCAGTGATACACTCATAGTATCCGATGAGGTATCCCATTCTTTTTAATGGATTTTAGATTCTACATGTCCACATCACATATGTTGCAGAGAGAAGTTGTTCGACTCTCTAAAGAACAGAAATGGTGCTATCCACTTGCCATACGAATCAAGCTATACGATCATGGATATCGAAATAGTCAGCTTAGAGGTGCATGATAGGACAATGAAGAAACTGGACGAGATCCGATACATATCAAGTTTTTATAGAAATCTAATTTTTCTCAATAAATTGGACTCAAATGACTATACATGGAGAGTCGGTGATGGAGTCCTGAAGGTCTTGCAGGGCAATAGGATCGTTTTGGGAAAAGAAGTATGGAGTTCACTATTTTTTGACAAGGAGTCCAGTACGAGGCGAAGTCCCTGATGCCAGTGGGAGTCCAATTGTTGACTATGGTTTTGATTATGACAAAACACTTAAGTATATTTGAGTACTAATTATGCATTAAGTGTGTAAATAAGATATAGGTACTCAAGATTTAATTTTGAAAAAGTTTCAGCACTGGTGCAGCCAAGTATCGACTCATGAAATTCAATGTGTCGACTCATGAACAGTGAAGTGTCGACTCAAGGCCCGAGACTAAATAGAAGATAGAACGAGGTAATTTCAGAGTTTGGTCAAGTGTCGACTTACGGACTCAAAAGTATCGACTCAAGATGTCGACTAACCAGAAGAAGTATCGGCTCATCAATGCAGAGCATAAGACTTCAGAAAAACATCTTTGATCAAGTGTCGACTCAAGGAAATGAAGTGTCGACTCAAGAAATGAAGTGTCGACTCGTGAAGGTCAAGTATCGACACTTGGACTGTAATGACTAGTTTTTCTGAAGTGCAGAACTTCCCCAACTTGACTCCAACGACTAGTTTTTCCTTTATAATGGCTACAAACGGTCATTTAAGTGTTGGGAGGTTATTTAAACACTTGAGGAAGCAATTCTAAAGAAGAGAGAAGAGGATCCATGGTTTGAAAGATAAATCCTTTGGTTTTTAAGTGAAAATATGTGAAGGATATTTTAAGTATCCATTTGTTGAGATGTTGAGCCTCCAAGGATTCAAAAAGGAGAGGAAGCTTCCAAGAGTAACATCTTCAAGCATCCATCGAAACTTCTACAACATGGAGACAAGCTCAACATTAATAATCAATGTGCCTCAATGAAATATTTACTTTGTAAGAAAGCTTTTTATTTTCATTTTTATATTATTGTATTTAGGTTGATGGTGAGCCTTGGAAAAACCATCAATGTTGTTGGTAAGCCTATGTGATAAAAATCAATAAAGGTTTTGACTTGTTAGCCCACAAAACAAGTTGGGTTGTTCGTTAGCCCAGAAACCATTTAGTTTGTTGGTCATCCTATAAAACCAACTAGGTTGTTAGTGAGCTCGCAAAACCAACAAGATTTTTGGTTAGCTTGGAAAATCAAGGAATTTTTGGTTAGTCCGTGAAAACCAAGGGGTTTTGATTAGTGAGCCCAGAAAACTAATCGACTGTAATCATATATGATTATAGTAAATTCTTAAGAGGATCTCGGGGAGTGAATGTAGGTGCCCTGGAGTGTACCCAACCACTATAAATCTTTATGTGTTTATGATTGTTTTTATTCTTACGTTTATTTATTTATTTTTGCTGCTCTTTATTATCATGCTCACAAACACATGTTTTGAATTTGCACATTATTTGAAGTATTGAGAAAAAATTTTAAAGTTCAATTCACCCCTCCTATTGGGTTGCTACCTTTATCACTAGGCAACACCAATGTTAGGCGGAGCTTTGGAAGCAAGTGATCGGGCATGAGACAAGAGCCTCAGGGGGACGATGGGCGACATTGCAATATGAAGCTCCTATTGCCGCATGAGGTTTCTCGAAGTAGGTCTCAAGTCGAGGTGAGCACAGCACGTGACAGAGATGGGATCGAATGGCCTAGCTTGACTCCCATATTTGTCCATCCATGATTAAGTATATATCCTAAGGCATGGGGGCACGAAATCCTTCAAGAAGCTCTTAAGATCATGTAGAGTTTGAATATCGAGTCGAGGTGGAGATGATTGGAAAAACGTTTCGAAAGTGGTCCTGAAAGCAACCTTTGAAAAAGCCAGGACATGTTAGAGACATAGTGAGAAGCCCAATCCAAAAAAGATAATAAAAAAAAAGGACTTGGCTTGGCCCACAGCAGGTTGGCCTACATAGCTCGATAGCGCGGGCCAGTGGCGCGCGCACGAGCACTTGCACTAGCCCAAGCCCAGGCGGGCAAGGTGCGAGGGTGGCCTGAGCCCAGGCGATGCTGCGCGTATTAACAAATCTTGATGCAACAATAGTAGTCCACAGGCATGGATTTTGGTGCAATCCAATGGATGCATGCGATCTAAGCATGGATCAGACGGTCGCATGCTCCACCAACATGATTCACATGTTTTGGCTTGATCTGAACATGATTCTCAGTACGATCGAGATTGATCGACGGTCAGGAAGGACTCTGTAGTTAGACAATGATCGGAAGAGCTACATGACTCTATTTTGGATGCAGTTTAGACTGTTGGATTCCCGGTGAGATGCTATTCGTAACAAAGGTATAAGAACATGGATAGTGTAGCAGGTCGGGTGTGAGGATCAAAAGAGTGGTAAAGAATTTCTAGAAAGTTTGTATAGATCGAGAGTTGAGAGCTTGTGAAAGAGATTTTGGGATTTCTTGTTGAGAGATTTATACGGAGTTGAGCATGAACGTTTTTAATCTTGTAAATTTTTTTTCTTATAGAGAAACATTTCATGCCCAATTAATTATGTTTGTATTTTATTTTATTATCTTTTTATTTATCCCGTGGCATCGATGCTTATATCGTGATCCTAAAAATAAAAATCCATATTCTATATGAGTGATCCTAATAAATAGTATTAGTGCAGTTGGTACCGCAATATATTTAAACCAAAGTACTGAGATATGAATCTTTAAGTTTTGATTTTCTTTTTTTATTTTAGTCATTTATGAAAAGACATGCAAAAATATGTGATATGACTTTGCAAATTTTTTTTTTTTTTTTTTTTTTGATAGAACAAAAGGGTAGGGGGGTTTTATCCCAGTGTAGCGCCCCACTCTGGTCCCTAGCCTGCTAGACCTTTGTTCGATACAACCCGTAATTTTTCTATGTACTTTCCCCACCCTCCGAGGTTTACTCGAACCGGTGAGTATATCAGCCTAGCCCCTCTACGATGTCGAAGTATTAGTCGGTCCACCTCCTGGTCACGTGTACCTGAAAATTTCAGAATTTTAATCGAGTCATCCACGGGATCATTCCTCGAACTCGTGACCAGGCAAAGGAGGAGCCAAGCCTTTACCAACCGCGCTGTCCTATCCAAAAATAATTTTTTTTTTTTGATATGGAGTGTGGATCAGTCGTACAAGAAATTTCTAGTTCCTAGTTTGTTATTACTATGTACTGCTTCTGCACCTAATTTTAATAGCTCTCCTTATTTTTCATCCTCCATGACGCAATGACGTTCTCGGACCAGTAGTTCGGCCTGTTCACGTCTAATGACCAGGCTTGGGCCGGCCAACAAACGAGCCCGAACCGATCATTCGGATATTTAGCCCAGTCCCCAGATGCATCGTTCCACCGCGCCGGCGAAGCAAATAGAGACCGGTCTCGGGCTCCTCTGTCTCTCTCTCTCTTGTTTCCCCTTCCGTTCTCTCTCTCTCGTTCGCGGTGATTAGATTTTCGATCCGAGGCTAGGGTTTTTGGTGACCGAGATGGATGAGGACGAGGAGGACTACGTGTTCTACGGCACGCCGATCGAGCGGGAGGAGGAGACGTCGGCGCGGAAGAGGAAGGCCGTCGCCGACGCCGGCCAGCTGCGGACCCTTCCCTCATGGAAGCAAGAGGTCATCTTCCCGTCCTTCTCATTCTCAGTTGTTTTCTTGGAGAACCCACTTTCTCATGTATAATTTAGGTTTCTCTTTCCTTTTCCTTTTCTGTCTTTATTTCCTTTTTCTCGATTATTTCGATTAAATTTAGTCCAGAACTCGATTTATCATTTATAGTACCTCTTGTCGGATATTTGATGGGATTTCCTTTGATTTCTTGCAACCATTCAGTTTGAGCCCTACTGGGAGTTGAATAAATTACTTAACCACGGGAAAAAAATTATCTTCCTCTGAATTTATTAATTCCTGGAACAATCTCTAGGCAGCTAGTTCATTCCTGCAGAACCATCGTTCAAATTTCAGGCGTGGGAAAATTTTGAAGGCCTTCGTTTGCTCATTATCAATGCCAGATGGGTTTTTAACCTAGAAGAATGATTGTGGGCCAGTTCTGTATAGCTTATAAAATTAGTGATCAGATGGCTATAGACTGCAGCGGGAAGTATGGGAATTCCAACTGGATCGGCACTGGAAATATCAGTTGGATGTCTACATGGATGGTCTTAAATTAATGTGTCCAAATATGACCTGGGGGCTTCACTTGACGGGAAGGATGCTCTCATGTTTATTTTTGAATTTTTCATCACACCTGGATGCACTGGGGATTGTGTTTCAGCTCAATTAGTTGGCTTATAATTTTGTCCGTTTAGAGAACTTAAATTCTTTGTGCGATGGCTCATCATCTGACCTCTCTGTTTAGACTTTTACCAAGATCAGAGGAATCTTAAAGGGAAACTAGAAGTTTCATAAGCTTAAATTATGACTGAGGAGGTAGGTTTATTCTTGCTAGCCTTTTGGGTTTCAGAACAGACCTCCCCTTGCCACTACAAGGAACTTGACACTAATTTGATATGGATGACATAAAGTTGACAACGGGTCAACACCTAAGGCATATGAGAAGAGTTCATCTTTAGCTTTTTTTTTGTAAAAGAGGTACAATGGCTAGCTCTAAAAATAGGCAGAACAATATTGGAGGTCTTGTACATATTATGTGTTATCAGTATCTGAAAAGGCAGAGACATAAGGCTTGGTGTTAGAAAATTTAGGTTCGTTTCTTTAAAGCAATGATACTTTCTTCTTGTTGATAACTTAATCAATATCCTTGGGTGCCAATTGTCAAGGCTTGACAATAGTACAATTCCTTTAATAGCTATGTTTCTAAAAGAATTGACCTTATCCATCAGTATAATCATATCTCAAGACCCTAAAACCTGAAGCCTTACCTTGGATCCATATGTACTTCCCTATCACTGTAGTCCCATAATAATTATTTTATCTGGATCTTTTACATTTGCTAGTTTATTTTAAATTGATGGCAAGCAATGCTGCAAAATTTTGACAACTTGTAAGTTTAATTCCTGTTTTAGGAACCCTACTAGAAATTTTGGTTTACTTTTAAACCTCTCAATTACCCCTATACTTTTGCATTGAAGATCCAATTTTCAATTAAAACTTTGTTTTGTATCCAATTTGTTATCAAAGTTCTCCAAAATTCTTTATTACCAAACTCTATTTTGCACCCATCTCAATATTAAATCTGTCCAAGTCTGTCTTTGCATTTATTTTCTTGTGGGTTGGATATTATTATTCAAATAATTTTCCAAGAGACATTGTGTTGATAGGTTTGGAAAGGTTTTAATGTAGTATCAAATGACAAAGAGTTGGAGGTGGCAAAAGGGTAGAGAGATCAGGCAGTAACTTTTACAGAGGAAATCAACTTGTTTAGGATCTAAGAAGGGTTGGTTAGTATGGATCGCTACCCGCCATACAGCTTCTATAAAGTCTAGCTTATTTCTTTCTTTTCTTCTTCCTCTTCTTTTGTTTAAGTAATGCTTTTCTTTTGTTTAAGTGATGGCCTTATGTTACTAAGATCTTTATATGAGGATACTGTTGGGAAATGATATGTGCTGTATGCTGCATGAAATTCTGAAAGTACACCGATTGCATAGGCTTGGTTGAGGGTCTCTTGCTTATGATAACTTCTTATGTTTCTATACTTTGAGAGAGCATCCTTTTAATAATCCTATCTCAACAGATCCTACATTTTAATTATCCCTTTCATGCAAAATTCCATGTTGATTGTTATTCTGAACGAATCCCTGTTCTGTAATTTTTTTTCCCTAGCTCATTATGTTTATAAAAGAATTTTTACATATGGGATGCTGCATGCCTGCCTTTTCTCTGCGTCAATATGCTATACTAATATCTGTTTTACTAAGAGTTTGACACTACATATTCTTTATTTTTTTCCTCCCAAATTACTAAATTTTGAATTCCCAAATTCAGGTCAGAGATGAGGAAGGTCGCAGAAGATTTCATGGTGCATTCACTGGAGGCTTTTCTGCTGGCTACTACAATACCGTTGGCTCAAAAGAGGGTTCGTTCTTTTAAGAATTACTGAAAACTGTTTTATGGGTGAAATTAGGCATCAGTCTGAAGATTCTGGTAGAAATTAATTGCAGGATGGACTCCACAGACATTTACATCATCACGCAAAAGTAGAGCTGAAGTGAAAAAGCAGAGTATATATAATTTTCTTGATGAAGATGATATTAAGGTATTTCCTATGATCCTTTTTTTTTTGGTCTCCTGTTTCAATATCAGTTGCATTTTAAGGCATTAAAGTTATTCTGCCCTTTATTATCTTCTAGAATAGATCTACATTTTTCTTAGTTAAGTACAATCAAGGACCAATGTTTCCATTTTGGCAGCAATTTTGGCCAAGATGTTGCTTTGCATTGGTCCTGGGTACTCGCTCTCAACCATTATTATCTTGGCTATATAAACCAATATATATCAGCTGATACAATATTAAAATATCGGTCAAAACATCCTACTAAATATTTTATGATCTTAAAATATCTCTTTTATTATTAAAAATGTAAGTTAATGTCTTAATGTGTTTACTTTTTTTGCATTTACTGTGTTTACTGAGACTCCAAGTTCTTGTTTCCTAAAATACCGGCTGGGCTCTTCTTGGCTGAGATAAACCAAGAGATCAGTCTGTTTTGGTGTTGGCCATCCACTGAGATGGCTGAGTTTTTCAGTTTTAGTCCACTGTGATGGCTGAGTTTTTCAGTTTTAGAAACCTTGAGTGTAATCTTTAAAATCCTACTAAGATAGTAATTTCCTTTTGTATTCTAAGAGAACTTGCTAAGATTAGAGCACCATTTGCTATTATTATTAGATATGAATTTTAAAAAAGACTCGTTACCTTCACAATACTGATAACTTTGTTGACATCTGCTATGTTCATCTTGTTTGGAAGCACCTCATTGGTGGTTGGGCAAATTAAACACTGATATTTGTGCTCCAAATTGACAAAAGTAGAATAAATCATATATAATTGTATTAGTAAGAACTTTTCTTGTTATTTCCTGTTTGCTGTCATATATAGATTGAAGATGGGCAAAGGTTACGCATCGTTTGGTAGTGAATGAAGTACTCATTCGGTTTTTCCTTCGCATGCTATTAAAAGCCAAAAGGCTTTGGTCATTTTGCTTGATTCATGGACAATTTATTGCATGTGGTTGAATACTAAATCATTCTTTAAATCCTCTGGTAAGTCACCAGGTTCAAGCATGCATTATAATCTTTTATTATTGGAAATAATTATATAACACTATAGTTTAAGATTAAAGTATCAAATAGCTGTATTAATAAGATTTTAGGGTGTCTTGATGTGACAGATCTTCTGAAAGTATTACATAAACCAAGCGATCCATGTAGGTTGAATAATCATGCCTGAAAGTGCTGTTATGGATGTAATCTTGTCAATAATACTTTCTTTTCCAGAAAGATATGTAATTTATAGCCTTAGCAGAAAGTGCCATTGATAAGTGCTGGATAAAATCACAGTTATTTTTATTTCACTAAAAGATTATGATCTTGGTTTCTTCCAAGTTCCAATATTGTGCTTATGACATACAGGATATGGGAGGGCATGCATTGGAGACATCCCAGCTATTTGATACCTTTGGATTTACTGCTGCAGAATTTGCCCGTAAAAGGGCCGTGGAGGAACAACAGAAGAGGTCATTTCAACATTGTCATATGGTTTACTTGTCAGAATATAATAAATTTTAAACTTGATGTAATGTAGTTGTAGCCTAGCATTCAGACTTTAGATCAAACAAATCCTTTCCAAATGATAAAAAACTTTATCCTGTGAGTTTGGGGCCAGCTACATCAAAATCAACCTCAGAAATTCCTTCCAAACTCCTATTTCTGGAAGCAGTTTCCTTCTCCTCACTGCCCCTCTCTTTTCTTCTCTCTCCTCTCTTCTTTCCTCTCAGTTCTGGTATTCTCTTCCCTCTCCTTCTATCCTTTTGTCTTTCTTATCACCTCCTAAGAGGGATCGCTAGGTCTTGTCTAACCTCCTTTATAATTTTATTGTATTGGTATGGACTAGAGTGAGAATGGGTTGGATTTTGGTTTTGTTCAGGTCATTTCAAGAAACCCATATTTCAAACCTGGCCTGTTCATTTTTTTTTGGGTTGAGGAAAAAAAAACCAACCTATTTATTTTGATATGGGCCAATGGCCAGCCTAGAAACATAGTTAGAGCTCTGCCAATCAATTATTTTCCTTAAAAAGTGAAAACAGGATAAAGGGAGTTAGAGTTGGAGATCCTACAAAACTAAGAGAGAGGAGAGATGGAAATGAAAGGGTACCAAAAAAACAGATGTATCATGTCCATGGTGCCTGATTCATTTTTTCTTTTCATTGGTCATTTATATTTTCCTCATAGGTTGCTTTGAAATCCAGTGCTATTGTCTCTTTTTTCCATCTTTATCAAACTTTGTTGACTTTTCTGTCTAAATACTTAATTTTTTCCTTTTCAACAAATTTCCATCTGCATATTGTCATTCCTTACCTCCTTTGGTCTATGGGTTGGCAGTTATATTGTTCTCGATTAGTTAAACAATTTGCAAAATTAAATTAGAACTACATGGGCTGTCCCGTTATACAGTGCAGATGCAAATCTTTTCACCTAAGTTGGAAATGGAATTAATAATGTAATTTCAGCATAATTTAGGCCCTGTTTGGCATCACTTGTGGTTTATGGTTTTCAATTTTCTTCTTTTGTTTTTTGAAAGAAACATGAAACCTAAATCAGAATGGTGTTTGGTAACTTCTTCATTTTTTTTAAGAAAAAAAATGATATCCTGGTTTTTAGAAAATGTGAACCTGAAAAATCTGGTTTCTAAGTTTTTTGTTTTGTTTTGATTTTGATTTTTTTTTTTGGTGAAAACTGAAATGGCCCATAACCCTTACTGCCACCTATGATGCCACTTAATCTGCCACCTCACTGGCACCTGCCCTACCTGCTGTTGCTCCTATGGTTGATGGGCCGGTAGCATTGCAATGGACACCCTGGCTGGCCTAGTGGCTGCTACCACCACCACCACTATTACTACTTGTACTACCACCACTACCACCAGCATCTTCACCACCATAGCCACTGCCAAATGCAATCCATGTGATTATCAAATAGTTTTCAGGTTTCCAGTTGTGAGGAATAAAAAAATAAAAGACCAGATTTCAATTTTAGAAGACTGAAAACTGGTAGTGATGCCAAAGGATACCTTAACTTAGGGGTGCAAACTGGAAGTGATGCCAAAGGTTCAATTTCAGCACCTTGAGCGTGACTTGCTTAGAGCTTGTTTGAGCTCGACTCAACTAGGAACTCAAACACTTCTTAGAGCTATTTCTTAGAGCTTGGCTCATAAACGAGCCGAGCCAGAATGTTGATGTTATTCAAATATGATGGAAAAACTTGACAAGGCTCAAGGCTTGGCCAAGCCAAGTATGAACAACTTATGTTGCGCTTAGCTCAAGTTTGAACCACTCTCAAGCAGCTGTTTGGTTTCAAACTAAGCTTGAGCAGCCTGGTACTTGGCTTCGACTTAGCTCGTTTGCACCCCTACCTTAATATACTATAAGCAGCAAGGTTTGTTTGTGTCAATTTCGGAGCTTGGACTACTCAACCAGTGATATGGTTCGTACGCTCTCATACTATTTCATGCTAGACTCGAATTGACATAATAGGGTGAAGGGAGAAGGAAAGAGAGGAAAAGTAAGAGAGGTGGGGTGAGGGAGAGAGAGAGAACCTCTGAAAGCTGTCGAAGGGCCACTGTGCCCATTGGAGGGTCGGAGGGGGGAGGGAGATGAAAGAGAGAAAAAGAGAGAGAGAGAGAGAGAGAGAGAGAGAGAGAGAGAGAGAGAGAGAGAGAGAGAGAGAGAGGAGAGGAAGGAGAAGGGAGAGGGAGAAAGAGTCTCTAGAGGCTTGACTTCACCCAATATCCTCCAAAACAAAGAGCATGAAACGATGGCGGAAGCCCCTTTTTCGACCAGCCGCCTTCAACCCACCAGCTTCTTTAACAAGCCTCTGGATGCTCTCTCTCCATCTCCTTTCTCCTTCTCCCCCTCCCCCTCTCTCTCTCTCTTCTCTTTCCTTCTTCCTCCCCCCTCCTTGCTAGACCTCCAAGGGTGCAGCAGCCCTCTGGCAGCTTTAGGAGGACTCCATAGGCTCTATCTCCCTCTCCTTCTCGCCCCTCCCCCCTCCCCTCCCCCTTCTCTCTCTCTCTTCCTCTATTTCCTTCTCCCTCCCCTCCTCATCCGTGTCTTGTTTCGGATGCTCAAACCATCTCAGTCCGCCGCTAATATGGTTTGGAACATCCTGAATTGGGTGGTTTGGGATGGTTCTATCTTTCTTGATAAGCAGTATTACTGCTTTTTTATAACATAGGAGAAAAGTCATTAATCTTAATTGGAAGATATTAATTCAGTCGAAATTGATTCGTAACTTGAAAGGATGATCAATCCACTTGTGACATGAAACATTACTGGATATTGCATTGTTTGGCCTCCTTATAAATGTAATCCTTCTTTTTTTTCGTTGCAGACCGTCAGCTATTCCTGGACCAATTCCCGATGAAATAATTCTTCCTGCAGCAAATTCTATTGGTTCGTTTTGTTTTTTTATTGTAAATTTGATTTGGTAATGACATGTCCTTGGCCCGATGTTTTCTACTTTGGTACCATTACATTTTAATCTTAAATTTCTATAGGTATAAAGCTATTGCAGAAAATGGGATGGCGTCATGGTCATTCTATCAAGGACACACATACTGATTCCTTGTATGGTATGCTTTTTTGGTACCTTGCAGCACTTGAGATTTTTGTGGCCTCCATGTCTCTAAACATACTTAGCCATGCTGCCTTTTTATGTGTTTGATAAGAAATTATTTGCTGTTCTTCAAATATTTTTGTGCTGGGATACTTTGAGATTTATGGTACTCAAAAGGCAGGGTTTCCGGAACCGTCCCGTACTGGCCAAGAGCCGTACGGCTCGCCACCGAAAAATGGTCCGGACACCGGACCGTTGACAAAAAAAAAAAAAAAAATTTCATACCGAAATGGTACGGTACGGTACGGTACTGGTATGGTACGAAACCGCCCGGTTCGGGTCGGTTCGGGCTCGGTTCAGCTCGGTTCGAGTCGGTTCAGGGCTGGTTCAGTGAGAGGGGGGGAGAAAGATTGTTTTTTTATTTAATTTGGCACGCCGGTACACCTTATGGTACGGTACGGACAGTACCGTACCATACCGCCCACTGATCGGTACGGGTCCTGGTACCGGTTCAGCGGACCTTGCTCAAAACACTAGTTTTATTGCAGGTGCCCAGATATCAGATTGACTTGACCATGTAGTGTTAGTTGATAGCACTCGCTTCACCTTATTTGCTTAAAATTTTGATAATTAATCAAATCTGTTTTTACCAAAAAAAAAAACATGTGCTTTTTTAAAGCAATTTTATTACTTTTATTATTTGTGGTTCAATCTTACATCTTATCCTATCCGCATTTTATTTTTGTGGTCAGTTTTTTGTAGCTATTTCAATTATCTTACAAGTTACAACTTGTGACCTCATCCTAGTAAACAAATTGAATCAAATATTTTTAAATATTTGTTAAAAAAATTGTCTACTAGAGATCCAATCTTTCAACATTTGATAATGTTCAAGTAAAAGATCTCCTCAAACATGCATTGAGTGATAATTACATGTGGTATTGATAATCACAGTAATTTGATGGAGATCTTCCCCCCCCATGAAATCCCTTGACCAGTTGCTTTCAACTTGTAAGGGTATATCTTGTGGCATATGTTTGAAGCAAATTGAACAGCAATTTATGAATTCATATTATGGAATATACACACATATACTTGTACAGTTGTAAGTATATTGGATGCAAAATCCAGGTTATGTAGTACTCCATACTTTTTTCTTTAGGAAATTATGGTTTTCTTTTGGTTCTTGGAATTTAAGATATGATATCTATCTCTAGAACTTCATACTTTCTGTTGTTACTTTCTATGATTGTATGATTCTTTTTTATTGGAGGTTTTGGGAGAGGGAGGGGTTCTGGGGTTTCACCAATGCCTTTTTTTAATGTTCCTGGGGCTGGTATGAAAAATTGAAGGTCCACTCTCAAAGAAGGCATTCATTTCTGAAGGGTTGCATAGCTTTGAAAGATATTGCAGTAATGTTCCAAGAGGCTATGCATCTTGATGCCAGTATAAATTCATATGTTCAATTTGTAAAAAAATAATATGCGAAAGCAAATTCTTCCATTAGGGCATCATCATGCTATCAGCTTTTTTGATTAAAATTTTATTGGTGATATCTTTTGTTATTGCAATATTTTAGTGAGTGTTGGGATTTAACTGTGCACCTGATCTAAATTGTTGTTGCTCTTAGAAGCACGCAGAGAAGCTAGAAAAGCATTCCTGGCCTTTTCTGGTAATGAGGGAGGACCAGAACTTGCTCAAAATGAATCAAGTAGGTCTGACTCTGAAGAATGTACTGAAAAATACAAGGATGGCATCTGTGCTTCTCAAAACACTCCTGTGAGTAATTTGACACAAAGACCTTTATTAATCAGCTATTTCTTTCTCTATATTTGGAAAATGGTAGTTTTCCTTGTCTTGTTAACAACTTTAGTTAGTTTTTATACCAGTCAGAAAACAATATCTTCGCTTACACCTTTATTTTAGATGTATGTGCTACATCCGAAGCAGGATTTACATGGATTGGGCTACGATCCGTTCAAGCATGCTCCTGAATTTAGAGGTAATGAAATATAGTAAGTTGATTATTGTGGGCCCTTGCCATACTGATTGAAATTTCTCTAAGACATTTGCTTCATCCTTTTCAGATAGGAAAAACTTCCATGAATTTAAAAACAAGGATCATCATTATAAAAGTGATATTTCAGTGAAGGGGCATCTTTTAGCTTCTAACTGTAAGATATCTTTATCTGCCTGCAATACGTTTTTCAGATTTGACTGCATTTGTAGAATTACATATGAACATCCCTTTGAGTGTTGTTGCCTATTCATTATCATCAAAATACTTTAGACTGTTGTCACCTGGATTTACAACTTAATCATGGAGTTAATCATCAGCAGGAAAATATGCCCCAGGCTTCGGTATTGGAGCACTTGAGGAACTTGATATTGAAGATGAGGATATTTATGCATCAGGTAAGTTTGGCAATTTGGCATGGTTAACATTCCATCATGATCACATTATAAGTCAGTCAATTTTCCAACTACTGGAAGCTAATAGTTTTTGTTTGAGAACTGTTAGTTTATTGACCAATGTTTTGATAAAATTTTCTTTGGACGCAGAGATTTGTCACATTTCAATAAATTATTGGAGTTAAAGAATCAAAAAGTACTTCATTTAGAAACAAATAATCGAGACATGCACATACTTCATTTCCAAGGAGGGTAGTGGAATGCCACTTAGTTCACATTTGACGTTTGAGCACAAGTTTTTAAATGCATTATCAGTATGGTGCTTGATAATTACAAAGGGATGATAACTCTTTTATTCTTTATCAATCTTGTGGATAGGTCATGCTTTGTTGTCTAGCCAACCAATTAGTCGACACAAAAAAAGACTTGTATCGCCTCTTAACCAATTCATCATTTTCTTGAGATTCTCTTAATAAAAGAGGATAATTCTTAATGCCCTTGGAAGATGTTTTTGGTATTAAACACTTCTATGAAATTGTTGCTAGCAGAACTTGCATTCAAACTAGTATTGTCCTTTTACAGGTTACACTCTGCGATCATACTCAGATGAAAGCATATCTTTCAGACAATGCAAAACTGCAGGTTTTTATATGTCGTGTCATGACAATGAACCCGTCAGAATGAAGTTTAACTTTTTTTTTTAATCATCATATTTCTGGGCATTGCACTTAATAATGGTTAAAAATGCACTCCCCTTCTCCCCTTTTATTTAATAATTATCTTCTCTTGAAAACTCAAGTTTTTATTTTTTATTTTTTTGTACCTCAAATTAATTGCTTCCATTTTCAATTATTAAACCAATTTAAAGAAAGCTAATAGCTAATTAATTGGAACCAACCATGAGTTCTGGGGGAAAATGAATTTATGTTTTTACATTTTTTTCAATTAAAAGGTGCAGTCAAACCTAACAATTTATGGGTTTAATGCAACATTTACCCAAAAATATATCTTTTGAGGGTAATATCTGGAAAATATACCTTTAGTTTGAACTTTGAATCACCTCCATGCTTCTATACTTCTAGCTTAAAGGTGTTGACTAGATTTCCAATGATCCTAGACTATTTATAGATGAAAGTCATATTCCTATAGAACTTAGTTGCCTGCTGACTCTTGCTTGAATCCTTTGTCAATTTTAGATTCATTTGTATCCTACATATTGTTTTGATTGGTTCTGTTCTGCTATTATATTAAAGAACTGTGTTTTGTTCAAACAAACTATAATGCTTCAGGCCTTTCCATCCCAAGTTTTGCCAGACCATACCTTCATGCTTCATATGGATTGGTATATCCCTCCTTTTTATTGTCTAGTCTGTATCTCTCGGAGACATGGGTCATGAATGATACCGATGAGGCCATGTTGTAACGTATCGTAAGAACCTTCAATCCACGGGATGAAGTTTCTGCTCCTATCATGATTGTATATGATGCATCTAGGCTCAATAAATATCATTTTGACTCAATAGACTGTCTTAGCTTGTAGAGTTGTTCTGGTGGTATTTATTATTCTTTAAAATATCATTTATAGGTTTTGACTTTGAACAAACTGAAGTTGAAGAAGCCGAGCCTTCAAGAATTATCAGACACAATAAGTATAAACTGGAAAATAAAAAGCAGGGGGTTCTGCCTGGTTTTAAAGTTGCATCAATTTCCGACTACAATGTCGAAAGGTAGCTTTAACACTGCACAAGTTTTCCTGATTCATAATTTTGTAAGGCATTTTTTTTTCCCAATCTTTGTTTTCATTTTCATGAATTTCATGCTTTTACTGAGTTCCTGGGTGGAGCTTATTAGTGGATGATGGATGCTATTCATCCAGGGTTGGCCCTGTGTTTATTTTGGAGGTGCACCTTGACTTATATTGACTTGCTACTCAAATTTACTTTCAGATTTCACCCTCCTGTTATTCCAGCTGATTTTGAGCCATATCACAAGTTTCCTATCCCTCTTGAGATGGAAGATAAGTTAGCTGAGTTACCTCCTCCTGAGGTACCTCCTCCAGAAGACAATAATTTGAGACTGTCAATTGAAGGGCTTGCAACTTTGGTTGCACGTTATGGAAAACATTTTGAAGATCTCTCCAAGGTGAAGCACAAATCGAATCCATTATTCTCATTTCTTAATGGAGGAAATGGCCACAGTTATTATGCAAGAAAGTTGTGGGAGGAGAAGCAAAAAAAAGTTGATCAGCGAAGGATGGAAGATGTAAAATCCAAGTCATCTGTCCAAACAATGACCGCAGATAGTCGTGGAAGAATTCTTGGTGAAAAGCCCTTGGAGAGAAGCTCTAGTGGATCTATCTCATCTACTGCCTTCAAAGAAGCCATCCATTTCCCATCCAATCTTTCAGATACATTTACCAAACCAATCTCTCTTGTAACTTTCTACTCATCACTTTCCTCCCATCTTTTTCAGTAGCAAATTTCTGTCTAATATCATTTATCTGGATCCCATGAAGTTAGTTTCTTGAGAAGGATAATTCTTACACTAAGGCTTGTCTGTGCTGTAGGCTGAGTTATCAGAATCTGCAAAACCTTTCAAAAATGATCCTGCAAAACAAGAAAGATTTGAGCAATTTCTTAAGGATAAGTACGAAGGTGGCCTCCGTTCTACACAGTCCTTGGGTAGTAGTTTCATGTCAGAGGCTGATCGTGCCCGTGAGAGACTGGACTTTGAGGCTGCAGCGGAGGCAATTGAGAAGGGCAAAGGGAACACAAAAATTGGTGTTCCATCAAGCCACACAGATTTGCCAGGACTTGGGAAGCAGTTCTTTATACCATCAACTGGAATAGAGGTACATTTTGCAGTATTTGCTGGTTTGCTGTTAGTTCTTATCCCTTTTGAGAACTGATTTATGATGCATGTTGACCATATTCAAGCAGAAACGTGAACTTTCTCAAGATGAAGAAAAGATAATGAATAGGTTTTACCCAAAGAGAGAAGAGTTTCAGTGGCGCCCTACACCCATTCTATGCAAGCGATTTGATATCATCGATCCTTTCATGGGGAAGGTAAATCTGTCCTTATTTAGCATTGAACTGGGAAATGTTTTTTTTTTGTTCAACATGATTAGCAAGACGCTTTTCAAGGTTTTTCCATGTGCAGATCGAGGAATATTGTCTTTTTTCTTTTAGTAATTTAGTTAAATATTGCTTGTCTGAGTTCTGGACTTTATGTTCTTGAAGTGACAAGCAGCATCAACTAAATGAAATATTCATTGTGCATCTATGTATTCTCATTGTATCTTACCTTTTAATCAATGTATGTGTGCGTATATGTCTATGCATGGACAAACACAGACATCACTGTAATTGTTCTGATGGCTGTTTATTCACATGTATGTTGATATCCTCTTTTGTTTCATGTCACATCCATCTGTTAGTTGCTATTTTTTGCTATCATAGAATGTAATTAACTTTTTAGCAGATTTATGTTGTCTAGATCTTCTTCATTGTAGGTTGCTTCCATCTTTGAAACTGTTAAATGATTTGTTTCTTATAGTTGAAGTACAGCCTTCCACTTGTTGGTATCCAACATTTGCTTTCCAGATAACCACCTACTAATGGTGGAGTTGAACTTAATTTCAGTTGTGCATGTGATAGTTTTGGAAGTATTAATCTGGAAATTGATCTTCTTGAACAAAATGCACAGGTTCAAGTGCTTTGCCTGCCTGGATATGCTGTGGTCACACATTCCAACATTTATGACCCTATTTTGTGGTGCAAATGGTATGACACATACAATACAAACTTATACACAGAACACACCCTATATAGTACCTGGTGTACCATAGTGGGGTATCATATGACATATTATGTTGAATAACCTGAATAGGAAATAGCTGTTGGATCAAGGTTGCAGGGCCCCAGGAATATAAGAAGTGCCAGAAAAACTGAAAAACCACTGAATGTGAAGGTGTTATGTACTAAGACTTGACCGCGATCATTTAGAATATGGATGACACAAGTTGTATAAATGACAAGAGCACAGACGGTGCAGCTCTCTATGGTTGGTTTCCTTTATGCATGGAAGCTAAAAGAAAGATTTCTACTGAAAACTTGATTGATAGTGCAGGTGCAATGCACGATAAAGGCCTGGAGTGATTACAACACCCTGAGTGGAAGGTTGTTGCTATTAGAGCAAAAGTGATAAATCTAAATCTTGCCATTCATCCATTTTTCAGACTTGGATCAGGTTCTGGTTGGATCATGTTCTTCCCAACCTTCTTGCTGTCGTTTCCATAAGTTGAAATCTAATTAAGTTTGTCAAATCTCCAAGAACATGTGTATGAACCATTGCCATGATCATTGCATGATATTTAGTCTGGTGTGTGATAAATAAACCATATCCCTGTTTGACAATGACAATGTACCCTTGCCTAGTTTTATCTAACGTTCTTTGCTGTGACAACTACCAGTTGGCTCTATCAGAAGTTAAGGGACTCGACTATGTTTTCCCAGTATGATTCACAAAAGAGAGTGCACTATTATGCAGTCCATCACTACAACTTCTGTTATAGCTGATCGAATTGAAAGAAACTGTCGGGTACTTTGTAGTTTGTAATTTGTATTTCTCTGTGGTAACTGGAAAACTGTGGCTTGATTCAAATTTAAAAGAGTCAAGAGAGTGATTTTTCCTTTTGAACTACCAAAAGAGAGTTACTGCCAATCCCTTCTTTTTAAAATTTTTGGCAAAGATCTGTTGCTAATCCTTTAAAGGCGTGTCATTATGTTCTAGATTACCCTTTAATAAACATAAGGAAAAAAGGTTTTGTTCTGAACCATTTCACCAATAAAATTTGGTCTTGAAATTGCTTAAGGCCTTCAATCAGCTTCTGTTTGAGATATTGTTAATAAAGCTAGTTTTGGTGTCAAGTCCTATATAAAAATTGCCATGCCAAATTTTCTGTACTACAATTGCTGTTACAAATAGGTTTGGTATATTTTATGTTTCGTTGTTCATATATTTTTTTTCCTTTGTCCGTCTGGTGCAGGCATTAAACATAAAGTCTCTATTTTTTGGTTTTTTTTGGTAATGTAAGCCTTAATTGGTGATCTAGCTTTCTGTGATGACTGCATGATCTCATTCTTATGGCTTTTAGATGTGAATGCCTTCTGCAAATATCTCATAGTCTTGTTTCCTGCAAGCAGATCTAACTAGATAACTTCTTTCCATTTGCAGCCGCCACCCTTGCCAAGACCCAGAAGCAAGATGGAGACCCTTATCTTTATGACAGAATCTCTCAAATCTTCAAAGACTGAAGTGGCAAGTTCTGCTACCAGAGACTCAAAACACATATCTTTATCAGAAGGACAAGAGGTCCAAAAACAACCAACTGCTAACGAGCCTGACATTGAATCAAGCACTACAAGTGTGCAGAGGCCAGTTGATCTGTACAAGGTACTTATTTGCAATCTAACAAGAGAAAATACACACATGCTTATGCTTATTTTTGTTTATTTGTTGTCATTTTTTTTTCATCTGGTATGTTCAAGCTTCTAAGATGCATGTTTGTCACTGTGAATTGCTGTAAAATGGTGCATTTGTTTGCAGTGCTCCTCTTATGATGGAGATGATCTTTATTGGTTGCAGGCAATTTTCTCTGATGAATCTGATGGTGATGGGGATGATGCTAGTCCCAGCCAAGTGGTTGATCCTGCGAAGAAGAATGAAGGTGCTAACACGACTCTAAACCGTTTGATAGCAGGGGATTTTCTAGAATCTTTGGGTAAAGAGCTAGGACTAGAGGTTCCTCCTGAGAGCCAGCCGTATAAAGCCAACAGTTCAACCTTAACAGAAAATGCTTCCTTGGGGGATCTCAAAATCCCATCAACTAATGAAAAATTTGCCTCTACATTTGAAACACCCAAAGTGCCCTTGGAAAATAAGGATGAAGCTTGCAAACGATGGCCTGCAGAAAATGGCAAAAACAGTGCTTCTGCTTTTAAAACATGTGAGATTGAAGTTCCTCCTTTTAATGGAGATGATCATGGTCATTGTTCCTCTTTGAAAGACAGTTTTAACATCAGTTTGATAAGTGGAGTGGCTAGTGGCAGTCTTGATGTTAAAGATGGTAAAGTTCAGGCTGAGAAAGTTGAACATGATGCTACAACTACAAGAAGTAGATCGCACTTAATGTATCAAAGAAGCAGGAGTAGTTCTTCAGATACTGATTCTAGTGATCAACGTCGGGTTAAAACAAGCAAAACTTACTCAAGGCATCATTGTGGCAGGAGCAAAACCCCAGATACAGATTCCTCTAGTGATCAACATCATTCTAGAAAACATAGAACTCACCCAAGGCATCATCGAAACAGGAGCAGAACTCCAGATACTGATTATTCTAGTGATCAAAACAGGGCTAAAAGAAGTAGAACTCGCTCAAGGCATCACCATGGGAGCACTACACCAGATATTGATTCTTCTAGAGATTGCTGGTATCGTGGTCGCTCAAGGTCTGGAGTAGAAAAATGTGAACCTCAGGAAAAAAGAAAAAAACACTCAAGACACCACAAGCAAAAAATATCTCCTGATAGATATGCTAGCCATGAGAATGACAGGGATCCCACAGATGATAGCAGAAAGGATAGGAAATCAGGGGACAGGGGAAGGCATTCTGCAAAATCAAAATCAGATAGTCATAGAAAGTACCGTTGAACATACTTTAGATGGAAGAGATGCAATCATTCTGGAGTTGTAAGTGCTTTGTCTGCCTGTTGCTCTTTGTGCATAGTCAAAATATTGTCGTGCAGCTCGTGCTTTCTATTTAATTCTATCAAACATTTAATAGTTGTTGGGGATGGGTATCTTTTCGATTTTTTATTTGTATCATGGTTTATTTTATATTGCTGTATATTCTAGTCCATCACTTCAGTGATATTTCCCACTAAGCAAAATGGCACATTACATATCTGCCTCTTCCTGTTAGTTTTTGTTGCATTGTAGAAGATGTATTGCTTCTGCACTTAAAGATCTTCCAAGTGCTTATGCAGCAACTTATTTGGTTGTGAACTTGAATTGACATATATCATGTTATGCATAATCATCAGTTTGCACACTTGCACTAAATCTTGACAGCAATCTGGCACTTGATATATAAACAAAAGAATATTTTTCCAGAATTATATGCATCTCTGTAGCTATATAACCAGGATAACAGGATGCTGTAGAAATTCTCTTGTCAAGAGTATCAAGAGTATTAAGATTTTTTCAGTCCATAGTTTCTAAAGGAACAATTGCATACTTGTCGTATATCTGTATTCCGTCATCTTGCCATTTTTAAGCTGATTTTGAACGTTATCTTTTATCATACAATTGACAGGTAGCATGATTTGGACATTAGGCATTAAGTTCCTTTTAGCCTTACATTTATGTCACGTTGTCACATGTGATGCAAGTGGGAAGAGAAAATATGGATGCTCGTAGTCTGATGGATGGAGTTGTGCTTGTAATAAGAAAGACATAGTAAGGAAAGAATTTCATCTGGTTAAATGGTTGGATTTCTCTTTTAGACATAGCATTTTTTTTTTTTAATTTTTCCCCTTTTAGTCTCTTATTTGAGCCTTTCCTTAGACTCTTCCTTGGGTGTTTTGATTTCCTTTCTTGGTTTCTTGTCTCATGTGTCGGACTGTGATTTTTCAAAAGAATCTCTGGCCTTCCCAAGAAGTTTGGTCCTCCTATTCCCTCCCTGCCTTCACTTTCTTTTTTCCCTGAAGGTTTCAATCTTATGGATAATCATTGAGTGGAAGGTTGAATGTTAAAATTTGGCTGGAAAGCATGCAACAGGAGTTTGCTTTACATAGTAGTAAAGATAGCTATTGGGGCCTTAATTTGTCACTGAGGGACCTTTTTCAGGTTTTCTCAAACTGGTAGAAGACAATTTTAACAGAATTGGGACCTCTCCTGAAAAAGTTGCTGCGCTGCTGGCTGAGCTAATGATTTAAGTTTGTGATGGCATGGTATTGCCTTTAACATGACTTTTTTGGGTTCTTCTGGCTGCTGTTGATGTAGCTCAATTGCTCCTTTTGTTGTTGTGTAGATGTTTCGTAATATTGAAATATCATATTAAATATGTAATTTTAATCAACTTTTCTTATCACTAGTTTTGTAGAAAATAATTTATTCAGATTCTACTACGTGCTACCACATCCTAATCATTTTGAAACTTCCATGAGGCCTCCTTAAACTCGTAGTTCTTTTTCATTGTGGTTCTGTTTCATGCCTCATTTCAAAGGAAACATCAAAGTGGTTCCATTATATTATATTCCTTCGGATTCAACATCCACATAGGGCAAGTCAGGGTCTGAGATCTGGCTGAAAGGTGCAGTGAATATTCCTTTACCCACAATGCAGCAACCAATTCCACTTTCACATCCACCCTCAATTTAGATATATCTAAGGGATAAAATCAATTTGCTAGTTGTTTCTAAAATTTTTTTTATGGACTTAACTGTGATTGAAGTATATGTTATTGACCTCATGTTCTGGTAAAAATGTTACATCCTTGCTACCACTGACACCACAAAAAAAAAAAAAAAGAACCTACATCTTTTGTTTGATAGCAAGGAGAAAGAAGATTAGAACACGTGATGATTTCCTATAGTTTGTCTCAAGTTGTTCTTAAGACAGATCACTTGAATTAAATAAGCTATATCTAATTATTGATTGACATCTTATTCAATTTAAATACTAAAGAATTTGAATTTTAATCTTTTCATTAAATTCCTATACGATAGTTCAAAGGAGTCCAAATGTTTCAAAAGGTTGTGTAAATTCGAGCTATCATAATCTATAAATGGCACACTTAAGATTATAAGTATGTAAAATTGCTAACTAGATAACTTAGTAATCTGCGAATCTGTTAAGCTTATATAACTTATTGCTTCTAATTCTTAAATTAGTTGCAATATTATGAACCATGTAAGTAGATGTGCATAGACAATCAGCTTGCTGTTGAGGAAGCCACTGAGAAAGCCAAGCATATGCCTAAGCGGTCCTATGCAGGTTAAGTCTAGACCCTTCCAGAGTAGCATCTTTGGCTTCAGTTGAATGAACAGATTGTTTGGTTTCTCCTGTCATAATGATAAAAAGTCCCATCTCACCCCTACTCATCACTGATTTTAGGGAAAACATATAATTGCCACCTATCAACAGAAACTACGATACATGAATTACCATATGTCAATGTTTCAACTTACTTGACACAGCACATCTATTTCTATATCCGATTATATCTTTGATATTCCAGTTTCTGTCTTATTCTGATCTTGTTTTTTCATTTAGAAGCTCTTAGATAACAGGCAAGTGCTGATTTTCTTTAAATTATCTGTGATAGGCATCTGATTCCTTGTGTGTGAAATCATGTTTCGTTTTTTACAGTTGAGTATTTCTATGATGTTGGCATTAGATGTCTTCTAACAGAGGCATACATTACAAGCTAGGACGGATCACCGCTTTGTGATTTGTGCTGGAAAGACAAGAATGCATAGTGCCTGTTGCATGTTTTGTTTTGATGGTATGCTTGTTTTTTAACCTTTATTGATACTTGTGCTTGTTATTTTAACATGATACTTGTTTTGTTACTTTACCTTCTTACATTCCATCTAAGAAGACTATAACTAATAGTGTGCTTACATACTGGCAACCTGCAACCTGTTCAGTGTAGAAGCATTTATTTATGAGCAGGAAAATGTGGTTCTGCATATCATGGCCTTAAATGCAGAAGGCCAGACCTTCTGAGGAAGCTAAATTCTGTAGGCAAACTTGTTCCTAAAGAGCAAGGACATTACTCCAATGAGATCCATGTTTGAAGGTTCTTTAAATTACAAAAGGCTTCAAAAGAGACGTTGCTTTTTTGTCTGTCTTGAGAGTGCCTTCGTCATACAGCAATTAGGAGGTTGAAAATCATGCTTGTTTTGGCATTTGGCTCTTGATTTTGTTATCATATGATGATATGACAGCCATATTGACAATAACCGTCACTTCTCTATAAATTTGAAATGAAGCGTGACGTGCCTGGTCTTTCACTTGCCAGTTATATGTATGACAACGTGACATCTCTTCCAATGTTGCAATAAGTTACGGATAGCTAGCACACCAGTTCTTGTAGCTCTGCTGTTATTGTTGCAACATTTTATCGTTGTTGGAAGGCTAAACTTACAGTGCATTTAATATCTACAAAGACACAGGACTGCCTCTTGGGCCTTCTTGTAATGCTTGAGAGAATTCTGTGAGCCTCGTCATATCTTGGGCATTAAGTCATGTCTGTGTTTGATGTTGATGAAAATTATGATTCCAACTAGAAGGATTTATCCTGGCATATTTATCACATTGTCGCAATTCTTGTTACTGTCTTTTGTTTCCAACCCTTATCTCTGATGAATTTTTCTGGATATTTCTGCACATAGGCGTACAGCTCTCATTGCAGCCATGGCCAGGAGCTTGAAGCAATGCTTTATTTTTGCCATCGAAACTGTTGCCACGACTTCATATTCGTCGTCCTTGGGGTTAATGTCACATTGCATACTTTTTTGATAGAGGCGATGGATCGAGATAAGATAATTAATTACACCTCTGGTAAATGAAAGACCAGATTATATGGTATCCTGTTTAAACACATCTTTCTTTTACATAATGCATTAGTCTATAAATATGAATTTTATTGGAGATGAATCTCGGGTATGTAAATTCTTCGAAATGTTCCATGTTACAGGGTTTGATTTTTCTTATATTGTTCCAAAAGGAGATTACTCTAAAATTTGGCAAACGATGCCCTTTAAAAAAACCCATGGTTGAGGCAAGAGATGTGGTTGTACGATGCGTACAGTGATTTTAAAATTGACCGGGAGCGTCCCGGATAATATAATATCAGGGAATATTAGAAAATGTATCGAGGGTCCCTTTGAACATAAAGTTTATCAAGATGTCAGGTTTATTCAAAACCGTTGGCACAGGTCGGGGGTTGCTAAAACAATATCAAAAGATTAAACAATAATTCAAATCCCTCCTCGCTGCTCAGAATTAGTGATATATATATTGATCAATGATTTGATATGGTCCTATGAGACAACTTGGGCGGTCTAAGTACGCTGTATTGCGGGAAGTCTTTGTATCAATCGAGACATTGAGGACCCCATGGTTCCAGATATTTGATTAGGCTGAGTCATCAAAATTTTCTATCGGTGGTTCCGTCTGAAATTTTGTTTAATGATTATGACGTACAAGTAGAAGCGGGTGAGCTGTGGCCGTCAGAGGTGGGCCTTGGGCAAGAATGTATCACCATCACAAGGCAAGCCTAATCTTGATATAGTTTCACCAGCTCCAAGATATTTGATGCCATTTGTTGTTGCAAAGGTTAATGGAGAGTAATAGCTAAAAAAGCAAGTGTTAGTTGCTTGATGGGATCGTTAGGTGGATAGCTAGGGATCTCGCATTAGGTATGCATGCGTGTGGGTTCTTTCGTTTTTTGTCGGAAGGAAAGACAGGATAATTTATGTGCCAGCCAGGCATTTTCATGCATGCTGATTGGGTTCTTTGTCCTGATGAATTTGATGGCTTGGTAGTTGGTTCAACGCATGGTTGGCGTCGCTGCATTGTTTTTTTTTTTTTCTCTTTTCTTTTCTTTTTTAACTACTTGCCTACGTAAGTCAATGCCCATCAAAGAAATTTGGTAATCCATGATTCATTGGTAACCCCTAATTTAAGTCAATGACATTGCTAAATTCTTTATTCAAACATGGTCGATGGATAGCTTTCTTTTTTTTTGTTTTTTTCTATATCGATTGCCGTCACTCATCCACATACAAAACAATAATTAATAATAAAACCTGCCCACCCATCCCCCCTCCCCCCCCCCCCCAAAAAAAAAAAATGGAATTCTCATTTCCTAGCATATTATTCTTTTAAAATTGAATGCCAATCCATGGCTAACGAATAACGCTGACGGACTAAAAAAAAAAAAATGATAGAGAGGATTGTTTTAAATGAATGTAATAAGTTGTTGTAGTTAATTGACCAACGCAATAATTGTGGTAGTTAACCATGTAGCTTGGTCAAAAGTGACAGTATTTTAACAATGACAAGTGCAATTGTCTGTATTTCAGATTTCCAAAACACTTCGCATCGGATGATTTTACTTGATGCAACCAACCAAAGAGACCGAGGCACTGGAACACGGCATTTAATGGTGAGGTCCGAAATGGTACTTTTCCGACCGACAGAGAAAAGATATACTTTTTCCACGGGCAAACCAAACCTATCAGGATTCCCGACATTATTGGTTTTCCAATCCGAGAGATGGAAGGAATGGAAGGGGAAAGGTATCTAGCTCTCAAGTGAATGGTGATCGGCTGTGCATTGTAATGAAGGGCATTTCGATAAGACTAGTTTCGGGCATGAGCCATGCACGATACTTGTGAAAGAGAAGGGAGTGCGAAAATAGATGGTAACGAGTCCATCGAACCAAAATTGTTTTAAATAAATTTGATAAATAAACACTTTTTGCAAGTAAGAAGATTTATCATAGATTTATCATGCGTTCATGGATGATTAACTCCGAGCTCATGGCCTTCTAGTATTGCTACAAAAGAAACAAGAGAAGATATATGTTGTAAGGTGGCAGGATGTATAAAAATAATAATAACCCGAGGGTAATGTTGTATATGTATATATATATATATATATATATATATATATGCAAATAATTATGTATGAATTTCTTTTTATTATCCACTATCTTATGTTACTAAAATTAATTGGCTGATGGTATGATGCATTATCAGTTTTTATCTATTCATGTGGTTACCCTCATGATGGGTTAAGACATGCAAATTTTATGATCATTAATATAAAAGAGATGGTCAAAGTCTCATTAGATATGCCAATCGAAGCCCTCACAAAACCCCAACCAAAGAACTGAAAATTTTGTCTTTGAATGTTTCTTTCTTGTGATCCAAGACATTAAATTCTAGCCAGATAATCTCATATCTTGCCATGGTTTTGATGCCAATTGCTAATAGCAGACCCCCACACAAGAGGTCCATCTTGACCACCCAACTTTCTTTCTTCAACGAGCTGGAATCAGTTCTGTTGAATGATAGTTGACAGAAGCCAGTGGTAGAAGTGTATGAGAAAATATGAATATCATGTGTCGCACGTTGCAAGGATATTGGATTTGATCATGTACTTTTGACTCGTGGAAATTTTGCTTTCTTCTAGAATTTTGTATTCCTGTGTGTGAATGCGGACACCTACCAAGCATCCGAATAAATTTACCAAATGAAGTCCAATAATTAAGGGGACCTAATAATCTCATCCTACATCATTTTTATACTAACCTGTCACAGGACCCTTCAGATGAGCCTTACCATTTTCCTCTCTCTCTTCTTTCTTTGTTTCTTTGTTTCTTTCTTTTTTTATTTTCTTGTTGACAAAGATGAGCATTACCTTGATGTTAGTGTCCCACTCATGCACCAAAACTACAACCGCCACGACCTCGACCTCACTTCCGAGACATCATGTATCACATAACAATGTTGTGGCTTCTAGTTTTCCTTTTAATTTGACCATTAACACAAGTCAAGGAAAAAATTAAAGGTGCACTCTATACACTTAATGAGGAGGGTAGATGGAAATGGGTCCAGAACCAACAACCTGTAGGGTCCCAAATGAATCCGGATATCCTTCTAGCTACTGACGTTAGGTCGTTCATGTCACTCTTAGAGGAATTTGGTTCAGAGAATGCTCATCAAGGAACTTGGATTCTCTTAGATAAGCAGGATCTGAAGAACCAAACTCCACCCACTGCCACTCTTGGAATAAAAAGAAAAGTCTCAAGGAAAGAATCCTTTGCCATTTTATTCCTCACCAGGACATACCATTTCCCTTTCCTGCCAGCTCTTTTTTTTCTCCATGGTGGGGTATAGATTGGTGATGGAAGGAAGGATATTCCTTTAGTGAAGTCTAAAGGCAATGGTATTCCTTACCCATTCCAAGCCCATGGCGGCTTCTTCTCTTGTCATTTTGGGGTTTTATTTTGCACGGGACCGATTAGAGAATTATCTTTAAATTGAGGGCTGGAAAGTAGAAGCTGCCTCCCATGAAAGCTATGGATGGTTCTCTCAAAAGACTTCTCACCTTACATGGCCACATCAGCTGACCTTATCTATTCCAGTATTCCATTTTGTGCTTCCTATATGATCCAATAACAAATGGATGTTGGACATTTTACCTCTTGACCACCGGAGGTGAACTTCCATTAAAAAAAAAAAGAAAAAGGAAAAGAGACTCGGAGGTAAAACAATCATTAATAAATAGACTACCAATGACCTTTAGTGCATTGCTTTTGATTAACGAGGGCAGGTGCCATTGAACAGATGTGAATCTAGATGAATGACAAAGTTGGGTGCATCAAAAACTTAGTACCGAGATAGGAAGCATGCAGCTTGAGTGGCTGGTAATTGACATGACTGTTGACCGGAGTATTGTAACTAATATTTTCAAAGATGACATGATGGAGATAATTAATAAAATAACAGCTTATTATTTGCTCGAATCACTGTTTAATTTTTTTTCTATTGAAAGTTGAATTAAAATTATTACTTACTTTACCATTCTTTAGAGAATTATGAAGTATTACTTACTCTACTCATCATTCAAATCTAAATTTCAAAACTTTTACTTTAAAAATACAAATTTAAATTTAAAGTTATTGCTTTGCTTATATAGATATTGGAGATACTAAGTAATTGTTGTTATTTTGATTATATGGACTGCCGTGATATTCTTCTCTTCCTAAATTTTAGGAGCCTGATTTTTGGGAGCTCAATTTGCGGACGACGTTGGGTGAGGTCAGGTAAAGAATCACAAGGGTAAAAGTAAAAAATAAAACCAAAGCATCGCTACCTTCCCAACTCCTCTCGCTAGAAGCCGACAAAGTTTCCGCCTCATTATTCCCTTTCTGGCCCTCCCAACTACCGCGAACCCCACGGCCGTTGGTCTCGGTTTGCCACGTGGTATCCAACAGCCAATCCGAAGTCGTACTTCCCCAAGGTCCCTTTAAGTCGACAAGATTCGTGATTTTCCCAACATGCCCTCGCGAGATTCCTGCAATAACGAGCGAAAGGTGAATAAAGGGGGTATTCCAGGAACAGCAGCTGGGATCTTTTGGTCCGAATGGATTTAGAGCCACGAGATAAATATGAAGTAAATGTACGGTGGATAAAGATTCATGGCATTCTTTTTTTTTTTTTTTTTTTGGGTGGAGGGGTAGGTTTTGATTTAGTCCGTAGTCAGTTTTTTTTTTCATAAACTGGGAAGCTAATAGCTGTATTAATATAAAGAACTGTTTACGGGTATCCATTACAACCTTTTGATAGGATAGATATATATACAAAACAGGATATCTAACATGGTGACAAGGAAATTTAAATGGACCCGATAAATTTGTACTTGATGAATGGAAATTTAGATGGACCCAATAATAAGTGGGTTAGTATTTATTGAAATTGTTGCCTTGTTTGACCCGTGTTACTGCCAGAGATCTCTTGGATCGAATTCTCTCAGCTTGGCTGGAGTGCTCCTCTTCCGGTTCCTGCAAAAGAAGTTCCACGAACCGGTGATATTTCGACGGGGGACACTCCGATGGCTAAGTTAGCGGGAGCCTTAGAGCAACAGAATGGAGGAATCAAAGAGGAGATAGTTCATGGAGAAGGAAAAGTGCCCTCTTCTGAAGCAGGTCGTATGGATCTCTGAAGGAATGGATCATTCGGACCTCCGCTGGAGTGGGTCGGTCGGCCCTTAAGCCGGTCAGTTGGATCTTTGGTCTGGTTCAGAGAAAAGCTGATCGGGTTTAACAGTTAAGAGGTCCGACCGATCTACTTTGTCAGTGATCCGACCGACCCGCTAGAGGTCATGCTAACCCACTTGAAGTCTTGCCGACCCATTTAAGGTCCGACTGACCTATTTCAGCCAGACCCATACTAATCAGAAGGCTCCAGAAGTCCCTCCAGTTGGTACCAGAATTCTGTTATAACAGATTTCATAACGTGGCCATATCCTGATCCTACCTGGCTACCACCCTGATTCTTCTAGGGACAGATCGGACATTTCCAGCCAAGCCCCTAATAGATTCTGGTAACGTTCTGTGCCTATATAAGATAAATGGGGGACTCTGAGCGGTAAGGATACTTTTCCTTCTTCATGAGCTATCTCCTCTTTGATTCTCCATTCTGTTGCTATAAGGCTCCCGCTAACTTAACCATCGGAGTGTCTCCTGCCGGAATACCACCAGTTTATGAAACTTCTTTTGCAGGAACCGGAAGAGGAGCGCTTCAGCCTAGTCGAGAGGACCCGGTCTGGGAGATCCGGCAGCAACAACCCCCAACCCAGGCTCTTTTCCCCACCTTGACGCCACCTTTTCTTTTCCAACTTCCATGCCCCAAATATCAAATTCTATGATCTGATCATAAATCTTGGTGTTTAACTAAAATTTATTCTGAGAACCTTAAAGATAAATCGAGGCTTTCATATTTATTTTGAGAACTTTAAGGTTTATTTTGATCTCTACATCACATGCATTTAATAGTTCATTAATTCATCACAGCTGTATGGTTGACTACTAAAGCTGTTGAGCATGATCTTTCTAGAAGGAACATCGAGGTAACTTCATGGTACCAAAAATGCATGGCAGTGCTTTAAAATTGACCAGAAATATCAATCTAGAAAAGTTTGTTGGCCATCAATGGTGATAATTTTGGATATCATATGGTGCAAAAAGATGTGATTAGCATCAAATGCAACTACTAAAATTGTTTTAAATAAATTTTACATCAAGAAGTTTAACTTACCGAGGTCACGGCACATTAACTCAAAGTATAGTTTGAGAATAAAAAGTTTAGTACACCAACACATCAATTCAATAATTAATTCAATAATCGACTTGCTACATATTGATTATAATAGACCTGGATTTAATTTTCGTCCTCATATCAATAAAATAAGATAAATAAAATAATTATATTAACCAATCTTTCTTGATACAAATTTATCTGAGTAAGTTTATAATAAAATTTGAATTTCAACCGATCAAAATATGCATGATGTGACAAGCCAATGACATATATCGTCTCTACAGATAAGTAAATTAGTTTTTTTCTGGACAAGTGGCAATTAAGGTATCATAAATCACAAGGTACATTAAATGTTTTGTCCATACACAATATGAAGTGGATATTACTGTTTGCAATCTAAGCCAAGTTAATAAATAAGTCACTGATATTTTCTTCTTTTTTTTTTTTTAAAAAAAAAATTATATTATATTATTTTGAGAATTATTTGTTTTAAAAAAAGTATAAAATGATTTACTCCTGATCTCTGTATCAAAGCTGGATTCTACCGCTATATTTAAGGTTAGGTTTTGTGTTTTCAAGTCGTCCTCTCCTCTCCTCTCCCTGTCCGACTCCAATTCGGACGTATTCCAAATATAATAGCTAACATGCTCGTTCCCCTCTATCGCCTCCCACCTCCTGTTCTCCTGAGAAGAAACTTCGAGGCAACGAGAGAAAGGAGAGAGAGGGGAGGAAAAAAAAAAAGACAAAAAAAAAAAAAAAAAAAAGGAAAAAAAGACCGAGCTTTTGGGCACAAACGGCCATGGCGAGCCGCGGGAAGTCGTCGGATTTGTCACGTTGGTGACATTGACCGGGTTGAACAGGGGATTCTTTTCTTCGCCCAAAGTTTCTTTTATTCGTTTTCTTGGGCTCCTACAGGAGATATCTGGGGGGTTTTCGGGTTTCTTCTCGCTTGGGCTCGAGTCTAGGAAGAGTCTTCGCGGTCGGTCTGGATGTCCTGCCTCGGCGGAGCTCTCAAAGAGATGGCTTCCTGTTTCTTTCTCTTGCCTCCTAATAGTTCGTGAAAGACTCTGGTCAATGGGATTCTGAGGTCCGGAAAATAAAGAAAGATTGGATTTTTTTTTGATTTTTTTTTCCGTCGGATTGCAGTTGTTTGTGGAATTTGGGACTTGGACGTGCGGTAAAGGTTCGTTTTCTCTGGGCATTCTTGTGGTTTGTTCTGGGCTCTGTTCTCTTGTTTATCTTTTAATCTTGAGAGGGAAGCTCTGTTCTTTTGTCATTCTTGCTCCCTGGGAGTTATTAGGCTTTGGAGTCCTTGAATGGAGGAAGCTTTTGAAAATTTTCTTCTTGACCGAGGCTGTTTATTTTTTTAAAAGATTTTAAGGCCCTGTGATTTGCGACTTTTTCTTCTCCACCTCCTTCAGTTTGCAATTCTCGATCCATCTATTTAGTTGGCTTGTTTGGAGATTAGATTGTTATTCTTTAACTTTCTATCTCCATTGGTTGCTAATTGGTACTGATCTTGGGACTTGACAAGAAGAGAAGATGGCTGGAGGGAGAAGAAGGAACTTTCATGTTAGTAAATTATACAGCTTTTCATGTCTTCGACCGAAGTTTGAAGAAGACCACTCTCAGATTGGAGGCCCAGGCTTCTCCCGAATAGTCTATGCCAATGACCTGAATGGTGAACATGCCATCAACCTAACCTATGGATCTAACTATGTCTCTACCACCAAGTATACATTAGCTACCTTCATTCCCAAGTCCTTGTTTGAGCAGTTCAGGAGGGTTGCCAACATATACTTCCTGGTATCGGGATGTCTCTCTTTCACCCCCTTGGCTCCTTACACTGCTTTGAGTGTAATTCTTCCACTAATTGTGGTGATTGGAGCAACGATGGCAAAGGAGGCTGTTGAGGATTGGAGGCGCTGGCAGCAGGTAATTTTTATGACTCCTCTTGTTTGGGGGAAAAACTTGAATTTAGTATGATCATTATCGATGTGTCTGTGTCTATGTAACTTTCTTATTGACTTTTATGATCATTCTTCTACAAAACTCTGCTATGTAAAATAAGAATTCTAGAGCTTGATAACCAAATTGTTAGATGATCGCAGATCTTACTTAATTCTGAACTTTTTCCAACGATCTTTTTGGGTTTCCTAATGATTGACAAACTACCAAAGGAAATGCTTATGTTATGAAACATGATCAGTAATTAGTAGTACTTCATCTAGAAGTAATTGTGGAAATTGGAACATGTTGGCCTTCTTAAAACTTGAGAGGGGAGGAGGTTTCAAAATAGATGTTTGATCTCATAGGTTGTTTAGGACCTGGAAAGCATTCAGTATTTAGTGAGTAGAAAGTTCCTTTTACTGAAAAAAATATGAGTTTTCTTTTGTTGAAATGGTGGGAATGCTAAACATGATCATGGATGCCAGTGTCTGAATGGTAGCAATTACATTGGACTAAATCATCTGTATAAGTTTCGTTTTTCTGAAGGATGTGAAAACGAAATCAGTTTCTTTATAATTGTCCAACTGGACTTTTCTAATGATGAGCAATAATCTTCTATTGGTTGACGCAGACAAGGGAATCAGACATATTGTTACTTCTAAGAAAAATGGAAATTGCATACTTCATTTATTGATATTTAACTGATCATTGTCATTTATGTTGCTCTATTTTTAGTTTTCAGTTTTCTAAAGATATATATATATATTTCCCTTCTCATAAATTTTATTTTTCCCTTCTCTCATGTCGGCTAGCTTGTAGATCTTACTTAATGCACAATTCTGTGAAAAATCCCTTTTCCAGGATACTGAGGTGAACAATCGAAAGGTTAAGGTGCATCAAGGGGATGGTAATTTTGATTATACAGTATGGCAGAATTTGAGAGTCGGGAATATAGTGAAGGTGTATAAGGATGAATTTTTCCCTGCTGACCTTATTTTGCTTTCATCCAGTTATGAAGATGCAATTTGTTATGTTGAGACCATGAACCTTGATGGAGAAACAAATCTGAAATTGAAGCAGTCATTGGAGGTGACTTCAATTTTTCATTCTGATTCTAGCTTCAAAGATTTTAAAGCAATAATCAGATGCGAAGACCCAAATGCAAGTCTCTATTCTTTTGTTGGAAGCATGGAACATGATGGCCAGCAATACCCCCTCTCACCTCAGCAACTTCTTCTCAGGGACTCTAAGCTGCGCAACACTGATTACATATATGGGGCTGTTATTTTCACAGGTCATGATACAAAAGTCATGCAAAATGCCACAAGCCCACCATCCAAAAGAAGCAAAATTGAAAGGAAAATGGATAAAATCATTTACCTGCTACTATCTGCTCTGGTCTTGATCTCAGCTGTTGGCTCAATTTTCTTTGGCATTGTAACCCATGATGACTTAGAAGATGGCAAGATGAAGAGATGGTATCTTAGACCAGATCGGACTACAATCTACTTTGATCCTAAGAGAGCAGCTGTTGCTGCAATACTGCACTTTTTGACAGCGATGATGCTGTATGGTTACTTCATCCCCATCTCTCTGTATGTATCCATAGAGATTGTCAAGGTGTTGCAAGCTATTTTCATCAACCAAGATATTCAGATGTATCATGAGGAATCAGACAAGCCTGCTCGTGCTCGTACATCTAACCTGAATGAGGAACTTGGTCAAGTTGACACGATTCTCTCGGACAAGACAGGAACACTGACCTGCAATTCAATGGAATTTATTAAATGCTCCATTGCTGGAACTGCTTATGGACATGGAGTTACAGAGGTCGAGAGAGCAATGGCTAGAAGAAAAGGATCCCCATTGATTAATGAGCTAGGTAATGAAGATCATGAAGAAAATTATGTGGATGCAAACTCTGTAATTAAAGGGTTTAATTTTAAGGACAGACGCATCATGAATGGGAATTGGGTTAATGAGCCTCATGCTGATGTCATTCAGAAATTTTTTCGGCTGTTGGCCATCTGCCATACTTGCATACCTGAAGTAGATGAAGACTTGGGGAAGATATCGTATGAAGCGGAGTCACCCGATGAGGCTGCCTTTGTTATTGCGGCAAGGGAACTGGGATTTGAATTTTACCGGAGGACACAGACAAGCATCTCTCTGCATGAACTGGATCCCATGTCAGGCAAGACAGTTGAAAGGTGAGAAATTTTTCATCCAACCTCTGCTTGATGGAACGGTTTCATGACTTGCCAGTTAGTTCTAATCAAATTTCAACTTATGGTCTGATGTTTTTCTCCTCTTTTCTTGCAGGTCATATAGGCTCTTAAACATCTTGGAGTTTAGTAGCTCTCGGAAGCGGATGTCTGTGATAGTTCGAGATGAGGAGGGGAAATTGCTACTACTGAGCAAAGGCGCTGACAGGTTTATAATTTCTTACACCAATCTGTCTTAGAAGCATAAGTTTAAAAGAAAGCCAAGTTTCTCATTTCTCATGTTCTTGAAAAAGATATGAAATCAACATAACATTTTGTCGTTGCCTTTTTTTTTGGACGTGGATATAAGCAGTGTAATGTTTGAAAGGCTTGCAAAGAATGGAAGGGAGTTCAACGGGAAAACCATGGAACACTTGAATGAGTATGCTGATGCAGGTTTAAGAACATTAGTTCTTGCATATCGTGAACTTGATGAAGAAGAATACATGACTTTCAACAAAAAATTCATGGCAGCCAAGAATTTTGTTAGTGCTGATAGAGATGAAAAAATTGAGGAAACTGCTGATATGATAGAGAGAGATTTAATTCTTCTTGGTGCCACTGCTGTTGAAGACAAACTGCAAATTGGGGTGCGTAGAAGGTTCTCAAGGAATAATACATGTGAATCTTCTAACCATCTTGCATGTGCTAATGCTGACTTCTTCTATAATGGGTTAATAGGTACCTGAGTGCATCGACAAACTTGCACAAGCTGGAATCAAGATATGGGTACTGACTGGTGACAAGATGGAGACAGCCATCAATATAGGGTATTCCTTTGAAATACATATTTTCAGAGTCAAATGCTTGCTGTTTGTGGGTTTTTTCAATCTTGCTGTACACTATTTAGTTACCTTTATGAACTTTTGCAGGTTCGCCTGTAGTCTGTTAAGACAAGGAATGAATCAGATAATCTTCACTTTGGAAACACCAGAAATTGAACGATTGGTGAAAGCTGGGAACAAGGATGCCATTGCCAAGGTAAAAATTACTATTTATTGTTCTATTATCATGACAGTATTTCTTTATCAACGAGTAGTTCATCTTCTTATTCACTGAAGATAATCCTCATATCACGGTATCTGAATCAGGACAATTTTAAGTGGTCAAGATGCTATAAGAGTACCTAACTTGACAGCTCAAATTTCTAAACACTGAATGATGATCCTAATAACCAATAGAGGTATAGAAGGAAGATAATACAGTTTTAAGCTTAATTGCCAAAAGCAAGAGCAGGTATGGCCAAGGTTCACAATTCCGGTCTTGGTACCCATTCCGGTACCATGTTGCTAAAATATCAATGCAGTTCGGTTTGGTTCTCCAACACTAGATGTGCCCTTGTACCAAGTATTGGTCCAGTACTGATATGGTACAGTGTTGCCAAGTATGAGCAAGTACTCACCAAATACTGTGAACCTCTAATGTGATGGTAGATTCTGCTGTACAGCAAAATGTGTCTATCAATAAAGATTAGCATGAAGAAACATTAGCGAAGTGGGAGCATGGATAAGGAAACATTAAGTGAGTATGCCACCCTAAGCAGAAGCTTTTAGCTAATAAGGCTTCAAGCTTTATGTCTTGTGGCTGGAAATAGAAGTCAGCGGATGCTAAGTTGCTTATTAAAGATTCTCCATTTCCTTGGCCTATGTCTAAATGGTATCAGCTGACCATAAGTGTTAAAACAATGTGATCAAGGATGTAACTCGAACACAGGGCAGTAGCACTGCGAATTAAACATCACAGATGACTCCTTTGCAACCAGCTAGTTATGCCCAAACTTTTTTATATGTTCGATGCTTGTTCTGATGATATTCATTTCTTTGAACGCTGACCAGATTTATGTCTACAGTTGTCATCATGATAGAATATCCGAAATCCATGCTTGAATTGCAAGCACTCAGATCAACTTTCACATTTAAGACATAATCTTTAGCTACAAATGCTTATGTTAATATAGCATATCTTCTCTTGTAGGATGAGGTAGAGTTGGGGATGGAACGTATAAAATTAATTTTAAATGTTAACAAATCATCTCGGTTAGATATTCCTGATTATTGACTGTATAAATACTCCGTTCTTCCAGCTGTTTCTATGTATCATTTAGTCTTGATAGGCTATGCAATGGGGAGGTTCATAAACTTGGAGAAAGTTTATTAAATTTCCTCTCACTATATTTTGATGACTATTATATAAAAGAAAAGATAAAAGATGAGTTTAACTGCCTTAGCAGTATAGCACCTTGGCTAACCTCCTGATGAAATTTAGAAATATTATTATTTGGACCTACATCCTAAAAGGTTTCTGTATTCTGATGCAACATTTCTTACCTGATTACTGAAGTTGCAAGCTTGGTCCTTTTCAACATATTTACAGTTTATTGTTGATACTTCAGGCATCAAAGGATAGTGTCATCCTTCAGATAAGTGAGGGAAGGAAACTTATTAATTCATCAATTGCTCAATCATTTGCTTTGATCATTGATGGGAAGTCACTTACATATGCTTTGGAAGATGGTGTCAAGGACATCTTCTTGCAGCTGGCAGTTGGCTGTGCATCAGTTATATGCTGCCGTTCGTCGCCCAAACAGAAAGCCCTTGTGCGTTCTGGCAAAACTTTTAATAACATTACTGCCCTTGTTTTCTATTCGGTTAATAGTCCTGGCATTGAATCTAATGAAGACATCACTGAATTGTCCAGGTCACACGACTTGTTAAAAGTGGCTCCCGTACAGTAACCTTAGCAATTGGTGATGGGGCCAATGATGTGGGCATGCTTCAAGAAGCAGACATAGGGGTTGGTATCAGTGGCGCTGAGGGAATGCAGGTCAGTAACATCAGAAAAAAATATTTACAAACATTTACTAGAATGTGATGGCAGACTGAACTTTCCTGTCTGAAGCCTTTTTATTGTAATATTTTCTGTTGCATGAATTTCTGGTCTTCTTAGTATTAAATTTTTTTTTTTTTTTGGAATAATGCTCAATTTCAGGCTGTCATGGCGAGTGATGTTGCCATTGCTCAGTTTAGATTTCTGGAGCGATTGCTACTTGTGCATGGACATTGGTGTTATAGGAGGATCTCATCAATGGTATAGCCTCTGGACCTATAAATTTTATACTTGAATCTTCTTTGCAGCCGTTGTTTGACATGTTCCTGGCTTTGCAGATATGCTATTTCTTCTACAAGAACATCGTATTTGGTCTCACTCTCTTCTTGTTTGAGGCTTATGCATCATTCTCTGGGCAAGCTGCATACAATGATTGGTTCATGTCATTCTATAATGTCTTCTTCACATCACTCCCTGTGATTGCTCTGGGAGTATTCGACCAGGATGTTTCTGCCCGATTTTGTCTTAAGGTCTTCCTTCAACCCTTATTTATTGATACATCCATTTTCAATCTTATATATCTGTTTTCTGTAAATGTCCTCATATTTTCCCCAAAATATGAACTTTCGTCCCTGAAGAATGTAACCAATATTCTATACACATGAGAATCAACACTACCTTGCTTCATCGAAGCATTCTAAACTTCCATAATTTCTTATCTGATATTTCGTGCTTAGTTTATGATCTAATCCTGAATTTGATCTCGATTTCAATGCAGTTTCCCATGCTTTACCAAGAAGGTGTGCAAAATGTTCTCTTCAGCTGGACCCGCCTTCTAGCTTGGATGTTCAATGGCATCTTGAATGCAGTTACTATCTTCTTCTTCTGCACCAGTGCCTTCCAGCACCAGGCCTTCCGCAAAGGTGGCGAGGTCGTGGGCTTAGAAATTCTCGGGGCCACCATGTACACTAGCGTGGTGTGGGTCGTGAACTGCCAAATGGCACTTTCTGTCAGCTACTTCACTTTGATACAGCACATCTTCATCTGGGGTGGCATTGCTCTATGGTATCTCTTCCTCCTGGTCTATGGAGCCATCACCCCCACCATATCCACCACTGCTTTCATGGTATTCGTCGAGGCACTGGCTCCTGCACCTTCTTATTGGATTGTGACACTCTTCGTTGTGATTGCCACCCTCATTCCCTACTTCACTTGGGCTGCAATTCAGATGCGCTTCTTTCCAATGTACCATAACATGGTTCAGTGGATACGGTTGGAGGGCCGAGCAGATGATCCCGAGTACTGCCAAGTGGTGCGCCAGAGGTCGGTGAGACCAACGACAGTTGGGGTCTCTGCACGCCTTGATAAGGTTAGTCAGTTAATAACAAGGAAAGTCCACCATGCAGTTCACTCACCGTAACAGCTTCTGTCGTCTGAGTCTCGCTCATTGTACAGTTACACGTTTGATCCACTGCTTCTAAAAGAGATTCATGTTGAACTCCCTGAGTGGCTCAAAGATGGTTCCTTAATGAAGAAAGCGTGTTTGGAGTGAGATTGCTTCCCGTGGATGGACGGCATTGACTCAAGTTTTTAAGTTTTTTCTTCTACTACTACTTTTTTTTTTTTTTTGGTATACAGTTTTTAAGTTCAAATGCAGAGTAACGCTGCTGTATAATTTGTTAATCAAGAGAAGAAAAGCAAATTCCATAGAAGAGCTGTATATTTTGACCACTGGTTCCTTTTTTGCCGCATTGATTAATTCATTGTTGTGCCTTACAATAACCTCTATATTGTCACATAGTGGAAATACACAGTCTCCTTCTCATCAAATTCCTCTTTTGCACAGCTTAATTTTCCCAATATCACAGAAAAAGCTGCCTGCTTGTGAAGCCATATCATGAGAACTCGGTGTAGGTAGACGGTAGAACATGTTTATCTCATTCAGACAATATTTTGGCAATTCTTGACAAGAAAACATAGCTAATCGTTGAAACAAGTGAGGGTATGTTATTTTCTACATAATGCTAAACACTTTCCAGAGGTATCATGTAATACCCGGGCTTGGGCTGAAGTCGGCAGGCCCAGCCGACTTCAACCCAAACTAGCCAAAAAAAAAAAAAAAAAAGAGAGAAGAGGCGGAGACGGGATGGAAATCGGAACAAGGGAGCGAGGTTTTGCCCTTGCCGGCCGGAGTCTTCGCCGGAAATCTCGATGGGAGAGTCGTGAGAGGTGTGGGAGGAGGTCGGCGATAGATCCATGTGGGTTTGGGACTCGGTGGTAGGGTTTTAAACGGTGAGGGAACACTCGATGTTTTTCTTTAAAAATCCCTCATCGCCGCCTCTCGAGCCACCCCCATGCACCTTCTCTCTCTCCGACGAGCGACCGTGAATCCCAGACGCCCGCCGGTAAGTCCCTTCCCATTTAATTCCAATTTTTTGGAGAGTTTTGATGTTTTTCTTTAGGTTTCCGTTTTGGTTTTTGCGGTCATTCACCATCCGACGCCGCCGCCATCGCCGTCCGCCGAGCTCCTCACGGCGAACTCTTCCTTCGGCCGTCAGCAATTTGGGGGGGGGAAGGCCAGATCAGCCGGACCGGAGGAGAGCAGGGGGGAGTCGTTCGGGAGAAAGAAGAAGAAGAAAAAGAAGGAAAAAAAAAATGGGAGGCCCTGTTCCGTGAAAAAAAAAATAATAATAATAATAAAAAGAGGAGAGAGAAGGAAGAGAGAGAATGAGGAGAGAGAATGAAGAGAGAGAAGGAAGAGAGAGGAGGAGAGAGAAGGAAGATAGAGGAGGAGGAGAGAGAAGGAAGAGGAGAGAGGAAGAAGAGAGAGAATCAAGGAATTTTCTTGAAATTCGTGAAATTTGGAAATTTAGATTTTAATTAAATTATTTATTAATGTAGGGAATCAGTCTTCTAAGCGGGAAGGCATCGCGTAAATTTCGGGTACTAACTAGTATCGGATATACTAGGATTAGCGCGTTAAGATAAGTAATTCTGTATTGATCATTCCTTTATGCATTAATTTATTATGGCCTGGCTTGATCTAAGCATATATTTTATATGTATTTGCACGTGTGGTACTATATGACATGGCATAGTTGTTTTCTTGTGATAGACATTGTGGTTTTATCATTTTTATTGTCGGTATTTCATGCATGATGTTATAAAGAAAATTGATATCCAAATGGGTTGGACCATGACATCGGTTATCGAGTGGGTTGGACCACGATACCGGTTATCGAGAGGTCATAAAAGATATGTTTTGACAAGTGTTAATGAAGTAAATACGGTATTTGGCCTAGCCATGCTACGGTAGCACCATGGTTATACAGCCTGAGCCATGGGCTTTGTATGTTGGAGCCGGCCACTGGCGGATAGTACGTGGGACAGCCGAGCCACGGGCTTAGTACGTGAGCAGGATCGACCATAGTATGCATGGTCGCTTTGCGGTTGCCCGTCATGGGCTGGTACATGACCGTGGCTAGTCCAGAACCCTAAAGATAAAGGTTACTTAATGGGAATTCTAAAGGAAAAATGTAAAATTATCAAGGTTTTGTAATACATGAAGCTTAAGTCATTTGATTGCATAACATAACATACGGGTATTTTATTGTTTCAGAAAAATTTATATTATTAATTGAAGTGATCATATGGATACCTTACTGGGCTGTATAGCTCACTTCCTATCTTTTGATTTTTCAGAGACCCAGGATGCATGACAGGATTTGTGCTGGGCGTGAGACAGCTTCATGTATGCTGAGTTAGTTAGTTAGAGTTAGTTTCGGTTACTTATGTTTGTGAATCAGTAGACCAATTAGTAATATTGATTTAAGAAATGGATTGTATAATTGTTACTTGATTGTTTATATGATATTAGTTTTTATTTGATATGTTTGACTCTTGTGTACCTAGGCCTTGCATGATCTCTAGGATAAAACCTAGGGTTTGTGCGGCCGGTCGCGTAGCCGATTCCAGTACTGGATTCGGGGCGTGACGTATCCTGTTAACATCCTTGGTATATTTTTTTATTATTTGGACCTATGTATCTTAAATAATTAATTATCACCTTAATTACCTTAGTTTTAATAATAAAATCAGGAGGGCTTTAATTTGCTTCCCTTCTAGCCTAGCTTCCCCCTGGTTGAAAGTTGATAAAAATAAGAACCGGAATTATCCCTTGTCACTAGGTAAATTTTTAAGCACTAGTTTCCCTATGGATATCTGTGAGTTAAGATAAACCTTTTATTTTGCATCCTCGAACTTCTGAGAGAAACAACTTATCCTTCTCCAAGGTTGAAATGGTAGACTCATAGGTGGTGGATGTTTTAATGATGGCAATGGATTTTAATGCCAGAAACGCGGTGATGTGTTCCTTGTTGAACGTTGATACTTGTGTATTTCATATGTTTGCAAATGCTAATGTCATCTGAACAGAGTCTGTAACTCAGACTGAAAAAGGTTTTTATTTTGCTTCTTTTTTTTTTTTTTTTAAAGAAGAAAGGAACTGGATTTGGGTTATCTATGTGTCTCACTACCATAGAGAAACTCTGATGTCCTGAGGGAGGACAAGCTCTGAATTGTAACTAAACTGGATTCTATGGCCCTTACCCGTGCCTTCATACCTCAGGCAGTTTTGCCTAGAAAGTTTCATGGGAGAGGTGGTTATTGGAAACTAGAGCCTCTCCTCAACGAAGCAAAATTAAATTAAAAACTGGAAACTTTAGAAAAATATATGCTCCAAAAATTATACACCAACCAAGACATTGTAGCATCTAACCTCCAACAGGGGAGGAATTAAAATTTGTGCATGGTGAATGAAGGTTGAGACGTAAGGATGATAGTTGCTGGACTGCAGACTTTTGGTCATTGTTCTGGCGGCCTAGTTCAAATGTTGGAGATTGTTACATGGTATCTCAAATCATTACTGATAAACTTAAAATTTAGGCCTTCACACAGGCAAGTTGCTCTTTTTTTTTAAAAAAAAATTATTTCTTTATAACAAGGAATGAAAAATCACTACATTCGAATGAAGGATATGCCACTAGCATATCTGCTTTAATATGATGAGCAAGATTTCAATCCAAACTAATTCCAACTGCTTCATGCTAGCAGAATTGGCCAGATGATCTGCTATTTGGTTGGCTTCACGCAGAACATGGTGACATGAGAAGTTAAGCATCGAGGAGCAAATAGATTTGATGTTCCCAAGTGCGTCCAAGGCAAGTGACTCACCCTTTAGACTAACCACATCCTTGATTTTTTGGGGTTATTTTTCTCTTTTCATTTAAGAGGTTTCTTATCGAATCGTGACAAACAACATTCCAGGAATATACGTTCATGTAACTCCATGATAATAATTCTGCCATTTCTTACTTCTCAATTAAAATGAAAAATTGCTAGTCGGTTATATTCCATGACAAGTAATCAACGTATTGCAGAGATAGGCATCCTACCATAATGTTCACAAATGAAGCCTGTTTTTTACTTTTTTTGATGAACAAAAGGGAGAGGGGGGGGATACAAATGAAGCCTGTTTTGACAGTGAAACAAGTCACCTTTTGTTCATATGAGTGGAAAGGTGGGGATAGATAAGCTAAAAGATAAAGAAATTTGAGTGATCATAAAAGTTCGTAGATGCCGCAATCAAAAGATCCATTTTGAGTCACCAGAGAACATCTTTCACCAAAAAAAAAAAAAAAGGCTTAGGATGGAGAAAGAAACCACCACTACCAATTGCTCCATTTTCTTCTCTTCCCTCTCTTTGGCCTGATTAGCATCTAATCTGGTAATGACAGTTACAGTGGCCAAAGTTGCCACAGGAATGGACTTGCAGCAATCCAACCAGTAGAATCACCATACAGTAGATTCAACAAAGAGACCGTTGCTCGGAAAAGTGAAAACCATCTCCATCGCCACATCCAACTCTCCTAAGCCATTTGATGTTTCAGCTGCAGGGTCATGCAAGCCAATACAGCTGCTAAAGACTGGAGGCACATTCAAATGAACTGACTTCATGATGCGAGGAGGATCTAAAAGAAACATGGTTCCTTTGAGCCAAAGGTAGCTCAGAGTATCAACTCAATGAATCAACTACTGCACTTTATTCTAAATTATTAAAAAAAAAAAAAAAAAAAAGTCCCACCTTCACCCAAAAGCACAAAGTTTAATGCACATCAAATACTCAAACAAGCATTCAAAGCCACTATACAGAGCCTCCCTTGACTCTCTTATTACATTAACCTACAAACTGCTTGGTATTAAAGAGTGAACATGATCCTGAGACCACCTCATGGCTATGGCACTGACAACGATCATCGGTTACTTTCCTTCCGAGTTCGGTTCCAACTCCGCTGCCACCGCAGCTTTTGCTTCTCTTACAACGTTGCGGTGCGACAAGCATCGCCCCCATCTTTGTTGCCACCACCCGATGCAATTATACGATGCGTCGGGGCCGGCAGCACGCGCTGCACAAGCCCGGCCAAAGATGCAGGATAGCACTGTTAGGACTATAATCACAGACATCACTGCAAAGAATGGTCCGATCGATCCCGACCCACGACGAGGCCCTGCAGGCATGGGCTCCTCGTAGTCTGGCAATGGTGTCGTCGAAGCCATTAATGTAAGTTGTGCGGAAATGGAGCAAGAGAGGGGAGGGGGGAAGCGAAGGGAAGGGAAAGATGGGCAGGGGGGAGCAATTATAGTGGCAATGCTGAGGTTCATGTGTTAAAAAGGATCAGAAGAATGGTTTGTAAAGCAAAAGGCGAGGAGCCAGCTTTTGCGTGTTGAGTGGAGAACAACATGGAAAGGAGAAAAGCATGCATGGTGAAGGGGTTCTAGCAGTGTGTATCTAAAAGGAGGTTGAACGGTCTGTCGGATGGTCATTGGAAGATTCTTGGTAGATGCCGGAGGAAGAAAAGGTTGGTGGAGGGGGGGGGGGGAGGAGGAAAATTGGATTTGGAGGGTCTATCGAAGATTCTAATTTTCACTTATTCTCTTTGTTTTTCCCATTAATTTAAATCACTCTCCACAGAGGTCAAAGCTTGAAAAAAAAAAAAAAAGCACACTTAAGTTGTGTGCAAGAATTGTTAGAGAGCGAATATTTGGAGAAGTTTAAAGTTGTGCTGATATGATTAGCTTTTTTAGTAGGGATAATTGGTGAATAAACATTCCTTGAAGGCCAGTGCAAAAAATTATGGCATGGAATACCACTAAGATGCCATCATTGAGCCTCCATACCTTTTTCATCATTGAGAGTACGTCAGCCTGATATCACTAAGATGCCGGAGTATCCTTCTCATCATTGATGAGTATGTCAGCCTGATCACGTGTCCCACGAAAATTTCTGGATTTAATCGAGTCATCGTAAGAATCATGTCTCGAATGTATGATCGACGAAAGATGAGACTAAATCTTTACCAACCAAATACCGTCTTAGCGGTAGAGAATTATTTTTTTGATAAAAATGTGAGAGACTTGTTCAGGCATGAATATCACCCTGCAAGGATGCTTCTACTGATGCATCGTGTCCTAATCTGATGAAGTTCATGCTCGGCTCGGATATCACCTAGGATTATTTTTGACAAGTTTGGTATCGATTTGGAGACACACAAAATAAAAAAAAAAAAGGGGATGGGTGGGGGGCGGGGTCCACGTCGCTGCATAAGTACGTCTTCAGAAAATGGGAAGGACATTTTTTTTCATAAATATCCAAATCCAATTAAAGTTTGATATATTTTTTGTACTCCAGTCTAACCCGTGATTAGCCTTAAGCCTTGCCATCGATACTTGCTTGCACTTCAACGGAACCAAAATTAGGCCTTGCGATAAATTTTTTTGTGTTAATTACCTGGCTAAATAATAGGGGTATGTATCTTCCTCAACTCGAGCATTTTTTGGGCATGAAAATGCCATCATTTTTCAAGATAGTAATTGTTGTTAAATTTAGTTAATAAAATGTACTATAACATTATATCTTGGAATTGAAAATTCGTAATATTATTTATTTTATTTATTTTTAATATGTATTCTATATTTTTAATTCCTAGTGACAATAGAAAGGGTGATCATAATTATAAACGTTAAAAACATTTTTCAAAACAAAGGAAGATACCGTATTCCAAGATCATATGCCCAGTTTTTGGAGGTCACATAGTCAAGTCACGCTTTGCTGTCTCTCTAGCATATGACAACTGTTTCTCCATGGTAGAGATCGGCCAGGGCACTTAATCCACGGAACAAGATAGACGTACATTAGAAAGATGCCACGTTTCTATTCTTTTACCTAGAAAAGGACCTGGCATTCCGGCATTCTCCGGCGTCCCCTCGGTTCTTTTCCCGTTGCCGCCCGCTTCGACCGACGTGAGAACCTAGGGTTTCCGAATGGAGCTTTCGGGGCGTCTCAGATCCACCCTCCCTTTCTTCCACCAGATCCTCAGAACCGATGGAGGCTTTGGAAACATCGCCGCCACCTCCGTGGTGAATCGAGCCACTAGGCTTTTATCGTACTTCGTCTTTGCGCCCTTCCACTTTCCCTCTCAACAATTTTTTTTTTTTGTGGATCCCATGTTCATGATTCGACTGAGATCTTACTGTTTTCTTGGAAGAAATCTTTAAAATTAATTGACATTTGATTTCGAGGTTATCACACATCGTTTGACTGCTTCAATTTCAAACATTTATGAGTTTTTTATACGATATTTTGAGATTTTAGATATTCTTCAATCTGTTATCTGTAGTGGAATTTGACCGTCTGGCATTCCCTTATCGCAGTGTTGCGGAATTTTGCGACTCAGGGAAAGTCAAGCGAAGCAAAGATTAAGGTAAAGGAGATTTTTTGGGACATCCCCATATTCTATGATCGAAGACGGGGAACTATTTGTGCTGAGTTTTCTAATGACTTTCTGATCTATCTCTTTGCGAACTTTATAAAAGAAGATTGATAAAATTACTTTTATGGATTGGATTGCGAGGCCCAGTTTTTATTGGGCCGTTTTTGGGCTGAAGTCGGTGGCGCTTGCCGACTTCAGTCCAAATTCGTTCTGGCACCGAAGCTCGGATCTTCCGGCGGAGGTTTCGAAGAAGCCGGTCGACGCCGCCTGGGGGGGGGGGGGGATAAGGGTCTTCCTCGAGTTTTTAGGGACCTCGTGTGCTCAATCCGATCCAGATTTCCTCTCCCTCAGTGGACGCCGACGCTTCTCTCGTTCGTCTCAGCCCTCTCCGGAGCGTCTTCTCCTCCGGTGGCCGCTGCGACCCGAAACCCGCATCGCCGGTAAGTCCTTCTTCCTCGTTTTCCTTTGGGGCATGTTTTGTGTTGGATGATTGGCGGAGAGGAGGGGAGAATCCGTCCCGTTCCTTCATTTTATTTTCTTCTTTGGGATTGTATGAACGGCCGGGCGGTTGTTAATCGCCGCCGGTTTTTCCTCTTTCCTTCCAGTCACCTTCTCGTCGGGCGTTGGCGATGATCGTCGACAATCCTTTTCCACCGGCGTTCGTCGTGGAAATTTCTTTTGTTGGCCCTGTGACAGAGGAGCCGGCTCTGTTTCTCTCTGTGTGTGTGGGGGTGGGGGGGGGGGATTTATTCTGTGCTCTCGGCAGGCGGTTGGACGGCCGTCGAAGGGACCGCCGGTCCCTTCTGGCGACCCTCCCTGGCGGTCGATCGGGAGGATCGCCGTTGATCCTCCTCGGGTTTCTTGAGGAGCTTCTCATCCGGGCACTGTTGCCTGGGTTTTTTTTTTTTTTCTTGGGCCAGGCTCGGTTGGACCGGGCCTGTTGTCTGGGATGGGCCGGCCGTGCAATCAAGAAAGTAATAAATAATAATAATAATAATAAAAAGAAGAAGAAGGTAGAGGGAGGAAAGGAAATGGAGATGTCCCAAGAAATTTAATTTTTATTTAATTTTTTTATAAAAATTAATTATATAATTAATAAATAAAATAATTTGTGATACGGGATCATCATCATCCTTGGAAAATCGGGTTTAGTGCTTAGTTGGTGGAACAGTAAGTTATCACTCATCGATATAATTTTGCCATGCATGATGTGAACTTATTATTTGACTTGTTATTGAATTTTACTGTTTATGTTCATACTGCATACATATATCTCTCGATGTATTATGAAATTTAAATACAGACTAATATGTAATGAGTTATGGGTTGAGTTGGTTTTAGCTGCTCTCTAGTCCGACTATGATCACACGAGGATCTAGACTTCTTTTGGACCTCCAGCGGGGTTATCGCTGGCACATGACCGATGAGCGGTATGTGACATAGGAGCTAGTTGCCTTATTTTAGCACATGCTGGGATGCGGTATGTGACATAGGAGCTAGTTGCCTTATTTTAGCACATGCTGGGATGCATGTTTCTTGTGTGATACTCAGAGCTAGTTTTCCTTTTGGGCCTCCAGTGAGGCTATCGCTGGTACATGACCGATGTACGGTATGTGACACAAGATCTAGACTCTTTTGGGACGAGCCACGGGCCGATCGTGGCCATAGTCTGAGGAACTAGGTGAGTGAGTATAGATGGCCATCCTAAAGTTTGTGTGATGTCAGAAAAATAATAAAGAAGGTTAATAATGGAAACATAACTGAAATGGCTTCTATTTTATGGTTACTTGCATGCATTGATTTACTCTTGATTTATGATAGGTTTATATTCGTGACATATGATGACTTACTGAGTTTAGGGAACTCATTCCTTTTCCTTGCATTTTTTCAGGACCAAAGGAACATGTGGGCCAGGGATTCAGTCGGTGAGGCTTTAGGATCTAGTGGACATTGTTACTTTTATACTTGATATATAAATAATGTTAAATGTGTGACTGTTGGCTTTTATGAACATTTGAATCTACTTGCCTAGATGTAAATCTTATGGTTTAATTGCTTCCTTAATAAAAATCTTGTGATTGCCTGGTTATTTATTTTATTTGAGAATGGTTGGTACAGGCCTTGTATGTCCCAGGGAAGGTTGAACCCAAGGACATACGGTCGTCTGTTGCACATCCGGCCCAGTTCTGGGAGTCGGGGCGTGATAGGATTGTTTTTTACACCAGTAGAATTATTTCGCACGTGTACACAAAACCTTTTTGACCTGTTACATTTTCTTTTATTTTTGCTCTTATCCAAATGATAAGTCTATTCAAGAACTGTTGATTTGACTCCAGAAAGCAATGAAATGATATTCATATGAAGTAACCAAACGTACATGATGTAGTTTAAATAATTGGGACGCATGTCTTTCCACCAGCACCAACAATGAGTGAGAGAGAGAGAAGGGGGGGGGGGGGAGGTAGCCCATCTTTTGAAATGCATAAACTTGGTCATGCTTATAATGCGATAGATATTTTTTTCTCTTTGTCCATACTCTTAAAGTTAATATAGTGAAGACCTGTAAGACATGCAAAGCCTGAAGGAAACAAACCATTTGATAGTATTTATAGATATTGTTGAGCTTAGTTGAGATGGAAGTTGTTTCTATGGATGATAAAGTACGTGCTCTAGGTATTCTAACATCTGGGATGAGCATTTGCAGAGTTGAGGAGCATAAATCGATGGTTTTTGTAAGTTAATGTTTAGCTTTTAAGCTAAAAGAGTAATTGTGTGCTTGACATTGCTTGAAAAAATTAGCACTTCTTGAAAGTGATCAGTTTGGTACTATGATAAGCAAGGTTCGTAATCTCAGTGCTGTATTCGGTATAGGTACTATGCTGGTATAGTGTTGATATGTTTGGTACAGGAGACGAGAGTCAATTCGTCATACTGACACTTAGTACATCTACTGAGTCTCGGTTAGATACAGTAGAGTATAGTATGCCTAATACGGGGTGATGTGTACTTGTATGATGAACCTTGATAATAAAAATACTTTTTGCAAAAACAAAAATCAAAATGCAAAGCATCTTTTGGCTTATCCTTAACTTGAACACGTACCTTGTTTGCATAAAAATAATAGGTCCATGCAGACCCAATCCAAATTCAACTTATGATTTGGTAGGTCATCTTGAAGTTATCAATCTAAAATGAATTTTCATCAAGTTATATTTGAAACTACAAAGACTAGATCAGAATCTGAGCCAAATACATATCTTAAAAAAGAAACTTCATATTATGTGTTGTCAAACAAAACAAGTGAAAAAGCTTTTCAAAGCATGTCCGCTAAACACCTACAAAAACTCCTTTGGAAAAGTAGAAACAATACCAAACATGCCTTGCTGGGATTCTGTAAGCCTTATCCTTGACATGCGGACCTACACTTTTTGGAGGATATTACCTTGATGAAGGCCTACTTTCTTTCCATTCAAACACAAATGGAAAATATTGAAGATCTTGTCAAGTTCTTGTGGCAATTCTTTCCGGTTGATTCTGATTCCTATAAGTTATTCTTAAAAAACTATAATTGTTAGAAAAAAAATAAAGTTTAATAGGAAAGGATTCTAATGCTGCTCGGAAACATAGAATATCTTGACTATCGCTCTTTCAGATGAAAAAAAATGATGTTCAAAACCTTTGAACATAAGTTTGGGACTCCTGGTTGATGGAAGGGGTAATGTACCAGTTGTCATGTGGCAGTAGTTGCGTATAAAAGAGTTAATGAGCTAAACAAACTAAAACAACAAGAGAAATGTTGTTAAATCTTGTTTTCTTTAGGTAAATGTTAAATATTATAAGAATCTTTACAAAGATAGGAGGGTGCGCTTGATATGGTTAAGTTGGTATGGATTCTTTCATATGAATAGGAATAAGCTGATTGGGCATTTCTCTTATGATGGGGTTTGGAGGATCATCAGGTTTTTGAAGAGTGAAAAGGTCCATGAACTAGTTTGCTTTTCTTTCTTGTTAAATCAACTTGGATTTAGAGAATATTATCATTGATCTTTCAGGATTATCCACTGTGGGCCTACATAGTAAAGCATTTGGCTTGTTTTCCTCATGCTTATCAAAAGAAATGTAATGCTGTCAATTATGTTTTCCAAATTGACTTCCAAATGGATATTTATGATTTAACTCTTGACTACATCATATAGTCGCTTGATGTGTTTGTGAGCAATAATCAATTTAGTGTCTTCCACATGTTATATATCATAGATGAATTCTTGACAACAAATTGAAGCATCATCTCAAGGGTATTTAAAGGAAGGCATGTTCTATATCTGAGTTTTGGATAACATCTAATATGGTGGATTAAAGAGGTTCTCTAAGGGTACCATTGACCCACTTCTGTCATGTGCTTAAAACTAGAGCAAGTGTGGAGGTGGACTCTGGTGCACGAGCTGGAAAGCATAGCTTTCATAGACCTTGGGATGTGGAAGTGTCTAGATGGTGTTTATGTAAAGAAGAATAAAGTCACCTATAATTAATCAGACCTCCTTTTTCCAGAATATATGATGGTAACTTGGAATTTTCCGCATCATGCTTTCTTCATCATAAGAATTTTTGCCTTGTTTTTCTAGAAGTTGGTGCAATTTAAAATTTTCCTGCCTGGAGCAACGAAGCTGCTTTTTGAATAACAAAGAGGTAGAGCCAATCATTAATAGAAGTGCAGGATACAATAACAAGAATTAGTCAACCAAATTTCTTGATTGTAAACTCTGAACAAGAATTGATCAACCAAATTACAAGAATATATCAAGAGAACAACATTATGTGAATTGTTATGATGTTCTCTGAACTTTTTTTATAGTCTATTGATCTTTCGATACTTATAAAGTTGCACTAGTTTTGACAAGTCACATTTTCCTGTAAGTTTCATTCCTTGATTTTTCTTATGCTGATTTTTGTGTGGTATTGCAGTTGCCATTGTCATTGTTTGGAGGTTCAGGAAACTATGCATCTGCTCTGTTTCTTGCAGCCTCCAAAGCAAATATGGTGGACAAGGTGGAATCTGAGATTCTTGACATTGTTGAGGCATCCAAGAGGAGCCTGCTGTTCTCACAGTTCATCAAGGATTTGTCAGTACCTAGGGAGATTAGGGTAAAGGCTGTAAAAGAAGTTTTTGCTGAAGCTGGTTTTTCAGATATCACCAAAAATTTCTTGGGTATGTCCTAAATAAGTTTGCTTTTTTGAAATTGCACATTTTGGGGTGTAGAATGCAAATGTCTTTTCTATTTGCATAACATCATAAAGAAACCTACAGCATGAGGTGTGGTCAGTTAACTGGTGCAATGCTACAAGGATATTTTAGTTTTGCATAATTGGATGACATTGCCTGAACAGCTATAAATTGTGTTGCTACCAGTCTTGCATCTGACATTTTGTGTACAGCATGTAGGTATTACCATGGCATGTGTTCTTCATCCAGGGATAGAATATAGATGATTTTTTATGTTTGTTTCATATTCATCTACCTATCCGGATGGCTACCCAGTGCATCTGTTTAGATTTTGCATCATATTTTAGTGATGCATCTTATAGTTTTTCACAGATTATGTCTGCCTGAACTAATGGTAAGCTGAACCAGTTCCTGAAAACCATAATAAATTGTGAACCGTTGACTTCATTTTTTAAAAAAAAAAAATGCATGAAGAGTGTCAATTGATTGCTCTCAGTACTTGTGAATATATCTGCTTGATCAGTTTATTATTGACTTGATAAGAGTTCTTGTTAGACAATTGGTTATGAAGGGGTGCATGTCATTAATGCATGGGCTATATGAAGCTCATGTACACCATATACCATTATCTGTTGCAACTGTAGGATACTTTTTGCTAAAATTTATACTTTTTGAGTACATATGCTCAAAAGATATCATCATATGCAAGTAGCATACCTTTTGTGATGGACTGCACATGGTCATATAACATTATGTTTCTGCTTTTCTAACTGACCCAACAAATCTGGGATTAAGGCTTAGTTATGTATCAACTTTTTATTTACCTGCTTCCTTTTGTTGTGCATGATTTCTAGAGTACTCTATGAACACAAAATGCTTTCCTCTAGCTTGGCACTTGCTCTATTACCATTATCATTCTATTGATGTATATTTCTTTCGTGCATAGGTAGATGATGTACATGTTCTTATCTATCTTACATTCTTATTCTGCATATCGTCATGAATTATGCCATCTCATTATTCTCATATCATTTTTGAGATATTTATTTTATCATGTAAAATACCATATTTCTCAGCTGGAGTATACTGTATATTATATTTTACTGCTAAAGGTCATGGGTGTGCAAGCATGTTAGCATTACCTGTTGCCTTTTGGCTTAACCACCACCCCCCACAACCTCCCCCACCCATCCCAAAAAAAAAAAAAAAAAAAACTCCCTTATCGTTCTATTGACAGGCTAATTTTTTAGTTCATTTTTTTGATCCATACCAGCTGTCTTGGCTGATAATGGGAGACTTAGACATGTAGAGCGTATTTCTAAGAGATTTGTTGAATTGGCAATGGCATACAAGGGTGAAGTGAAAGTCATTGTCACGACTGTAATTGTAAGTTCACTTCCCTCTTTTTTGCACTGTTTATCAAGGAAAATATAAATGGTAGCTAATGTGAAGTTCATTTATCAAGGGAAAATATAAATGGTGAGACACTAGGTGAACATGGGTTAACAAATATGTATTCCTTGACCCTGTTTTTAGCAAGCAACCGTTGGATTGAATAACATGCTCTCTGACTGGCAATTACATTGTGGTGAAATATGTAAATATTCATTGTAGAGCTTATGGTTATGGGTTTGATAGTTCCTGCTCATACGCTAACTTTGGAATGGGAAGAAATCACATGCATTTTGACTTAAAAATGTTTTTCATCTTGTCCTTTTTCCCTGATAGTAAGGTTGCTTGTTGCTACAAGGTGTCCAGCAAAATGTGCTTCTAAGCTATTTCTTATATATATATATATACACACACACATACACATACATATACATATATATACATATACATATACATATATAAATACATGCACAGATGTACATATGTATGTACATTCATGTATGAGGTTTTTTACACCAGTTGTACTATTAACTTGTCTGTAATTGCAATCAGTCATTTCTTCTTTTTTGAGTGTGTCTTCAAGTGTTCTCATATGGCTTGGGCTGCTGCCCACGTGAATATATTTTTTAAAACATAGCTTGTAATCATGGTATCAATCAATCATGCACGTATAGGATGCTCTTGGGTGTTAAACTTGGCATGATTCATAAAATCAAAATCAAAATTTGGATATAACATTCAAAATTTGTGCACATATTTGTTCTAGTTTTATCAATTTCTTTATGGCAAATTAGATTTAAGTCTTGCTCTGGTTGGAGTTGGGCCTTTCGGCTAAATTCCATCTTTACCTTGTTGAGTCTGTTATGGTCAAGTAAAGTCTATTTTAGTTGGATCTAGTTTTGCATTACCCAGTTCCTGAATTAACTGGGCAGTTGTGTCTAGGCTTGGAACCAGTACCAGATTCCAGAGGTTAGATATCGTTATAGACATGTCAAAATGGGCCAGCCCATTTAACCCTGTAAATGGGTCGGGTCGGGCTGAAAAAAAAGTTGCCCATTTATGTGACCGGACATCTTGGCCCGGTCCTTGTAGCCCATGGGCTGAAGTGGATTAGGGCCGGCCAGCCCGTGGGCCATAATTTTTTTTTTAAAAAAAAGGGAAGGGCCATTCACTCGGTCCACGGAGTTACGAATATGGACTGTTACTCGCCTGATCGCCTATTCGCCTCCTCAGTTAGGGTTAGGTCTCAAACAGTCAAACTCTCACGGAGAGCCGCCGCCCGTCGGAGAGAACTGGTGAGTCACGGACTCATGGAGAGCCGCCGGAGGCCCGGAGAGAACCGGGAGTTTGGGAGAACCAGAAAAGTGAGAACCACACGTCCATACCCTACGGCCGTTCTTCTTCTTCCACGAGACTGCGAGGCAACGTTCACCGGAGTTTTCCCATTCCAGCAAAGGAGAAGTGGTGGCCCACCTATGGGTAGATGCTGCCGACGATGCTGCCCCCTTTGGCTCCGGATTTGTAGATACCCCCAATATTGCTGACACCTTCCTCGTCGGATCCAATAACGTCGCCAACCTTGCCACCGCCTTCCTCACCGGGTCCGAAGACTCCGCCAACCCTGTTGCCACGGCCAAACATGCAGTCAATTATGTCGCCACCCGGGTTCTCCTGCCAACAAAACAAATTATGAAGGCATTAGGAGCAATTGATCACTTAATCGAAGACCAACACGCAACTATGAATAACAAGGGTATCAAGTTGACTTATTTTTTTACGTTTTTGAGGTTACGGGAGGTTTATGATCCCGTTTCTACTCAGGGATCATATGAAGCTGCTTCCAGCTGTTGGTCGATCGATGTTGGATATTTACTGGCTTTTTATCGAGAAATGGAATAAGAATATGGTCTTTACAGTTCAAATGGGTCCGGCAGTGGGCTGGCCTGGCCCTAACCCATGGCCCATATAGGGCCGGGCCGATTTTCTCGACCCATTTTTGCAAGTGGGCCTAACTCGGCCCGGCCCATATGGGTTAGGGCCGGGCCGGCCCATTTTGACAGGTCTAGATATCAAGGCCATGTTGAGTTTGTGTAATTTGGTTCTGTGCTACCCGCTCCGGCCTGACCCATTTTGATAGGTCTAGATATCAAGGCCATGTTGAGTATGTGTAATTTGGTTCTGTGCTACCTGCTTGCACCCATATTTCTTTGACTTTCTCATAGACATGTGTACCCTTTTCAGGAGCAGTGTTGACATGAAACATTATAAATGGGCTGGCACTTGTGTGTTCAGATCAATTTGGCCATAATGATGACACTGTGACATTTGTAACATAAACCATTACGGGAAATGGCAACAAATTAACTTATTTTGCCAATTATGAATTATACCTTTTCTCCTTCATTCTCCGTTGACTGGTTATTCACTTTGCTGTCATATTCTAAATTAGCTTATTTTGACTGGTTATTTGTTATTCAATACTTCATAGTACCCTTGAGCCGATATCCATGAGGCTGGATGATAAATAGTGTATTCTGTAGCTTCGTTGGTACAGATTGGAGTCGGTAAGATGTGGATCAACATTCTCTTGGGAGAATGATTTAGAGAAGAGGAAGTGGAGGAAAAGGTGGCAGGGATGTAAGATGGTTATAGAATTTAAGTAGAATAAGGTTTGCATTTTGTTGAATCATTTAGAGTCATAGACATTTAAGATGGGCGGTTAGTTTTGCTAAACTAAAAGAACTGGACAAAAGAGATCTCTCAGCTGATCCTTCAAGTCAATTGTTGTTACAGCATAGTTGCCGTTCGTTCAAGATGTTCTTTTGATAGTCTTTTGAACTATACTTTCTAGTAGTTCAAACTGTAGCTAAGTGTTTTCTGCATCTCATTGCCAGCCACTTCCTGCTGAAGAGGAAAAGGAACTGAAGCAAATATTGCAATAAATTCTTGGACAATGGAAAACTGTAATTATTGAACAAAAGGTACCTCCTTGTTTCATAATGCATTGCTTATCATTTGCTTAGGTGAATTTTTGTAACAGTTGGCCTTTTGAGTTTCAAAGATTGGTTGTTAGATTTCTCGTTTTAAAACTAAGCACATAACTTTCCCCTTCCAAGGGATGTTAGCCCCTTTGCTTGCAATTCTTTCTTTTCAGAAAAAAGGAAAAAACTTTTTAGAAGTATTTCACATTTTATCAATTTTTCCATATTGTATGCTCTGCTGCTATTTGTACATGCTTGTAACTTTTGCCATCACCATGAGCATAACCATATTTTGAAATTGTCTCATGTACTGACAAATCCTATTTACTTAAGGAAAATTGTGGTACGTCAGTTTAGGAAATTACTGTATTTTCTAAGGAAAAAAAGATTTAAAAAGCATGCCCCCTGGACATTGAAACTGTTCCCATAAAGGCAATGGACCGAACAACCACTTAAAAAGAAAAGGAGCAGCCTTTTCCCTCCTTAGGATGGATGTTGAATGATCTTGGTGGCTATCGAGTGTTCAAGTTATTTTTGTGGTTTCCAACGAGTTAGATATCTTTATCTTTATCTTTTGGTTCATTTGGTTAATTAATTAATTAATTAATTTTTTGTATTGTTAGTAGCTGTAGCCAGACTTTGAAGTTTACTCCGTTGACAATAAATTGGTGCGGTAAAACTTCTTGCCCTTTATATATTGGCTTTGCAGATTGATACCAGCATTCTTGGAGGTTTGGTGGTTCAATTCGGGCAGAAAGTATTTGACATGTCTATAAAGACAAAGGCAAAGCAAATGGAGAATTTCTTGAGGGAACCAATTAATTTTGGCAGATGAAAGTAACCCAGATTGGTAGTTCGTAGCAAGACGGCTTACCTGTTAGACCATTCGATCCAATTCCTATTTTTGTCTCTCTCTGGTTGGAAATAAAATTTTGAGAGAAGGGCATTCTTAGTCTTACAGGGCATGGCCCAATATAAATATGTTCCCTTTTTTTCATTGCTTGTCTTCAAATTTAAGCTTTAAGAAACTTATTAAGAGCGAATCGATTTAATATTTTTTCAGTGAATGGATATAATAAACTTTTTTTTTGGTTGTCGAGCAATTTGTGGTATTATTATTCTGTTCTAGCAGGAGTAGACTTGACAGACTTGGTTCTTTGTTAATTTGGTGTGATTTGACATGGCAAGATTATGATTGTTTTGGACGGTAGAAAATTTCAGTGCTTCCTGTGTTGATGCCTTTTCAAGTGCGAGATGATCATGGTGATAATGATAATGATTGCTCACGTAATGAAGCATTCTTTATGCCAAAGACTTTGTATTTTTTTAATGAAAAGAAGAAGAAGAAGAAGAAGAAGAAGAAGAAGAAGAAGATTGTTCTTTGATAATTTGTTTGGACCTGGTTGGCATTTGAGTGCAAGGTTATTCTAAGTGGTGTTAGAACTGTGGTATACACTATCATAAAAGGCCCGCTTTAATGAGTTGTGATGTGAAGCAGTTGCATTTTTCCTGATAGTTGGTGAATAACTGGTTGCATTTTTCTTGGACATACAGCGGCCTTTACCCAAATCAATGACAGAATATCTGGAACTCGAACTTACTTTCATCTACCTGTCATATGACGAATTATTAAATCTTATTTTCATCTACCGATCCAATCATGATTTATTAATATACTAAATAATGTATAAATGAGATTATCACTATGCTAGACATGTATGAGGCAAGTTGAGCCGGATAACGGAGCACCAAGAATTCATGACAAGATCAGGTGACATCCAGGTGCTGAGCTCCAAATCAGTAAGGTGTAGTCCCATAATGAAGGTCGCCCAGAAGGAACAACCACTGAAAATTTATTGAATAACACATGAGAACCAGTGAATTAACTACAACCATTTGGAACCACTGATATCAAATTAACCGACGTAATTGCTCTTTAAGGTATGCAATCATGTGGCCATTTGAAGCACCATGGTATCTTTCTTTCTGTATCTCAACTCAACATTGTATCGAAAATTTATAATATTTAATCAATCAAAAAATATCTTTTGCAGGGCACTTCTTCAATGGTGTGTTGTTGATGACACAAAAGCCTAAACCCGAAGATCCCTAAAGAGCTTGAATCATTCAACAGAGAAAACAAGCCTTCAGCTTTAGTTCTGCTCGTTCAAGAATTCTGCTATTGCCATGCAATCTTGCAGCCACAAAACAGAGGCAAGAACTACAGACATTAGAAGCATTTAGTTGGCCATATCAGCAGACGCTTCCAAGCCTGCTGAGGTGGAAGTTGCAGTTGCATCCCTCGGGCATTGACATACGTAAGGCTTCAGCTGCACCGGTATATATAAAATTTAAAAAAAAAAAAAAAAAGTAAAAGTGAAGAGCGATAACCTCCAGTTTTTTGTCATAGGTTGAGCTGATTGTCATTGGTACAGGTACAAGCCGAAGATGCTTTTACAAAATTGGTTTTACAAATGATATAAACTTTTGTATTTGCTTTCTAGTCATAAATATTCAGCAGCTAACCATACGATGGTAGCATGTAACTGAATTGTCTCTTTACTGACATTAGTCTTATGTTAAAGGAGGTTGAATGTTAACTTAAGTTGTGACAAAAGGGTGACCCACGATTAAGGCCATAATTACCATAGGTTGTACAATAATTGCGGACTTGTATCAGGCCATCACTACTCACACCAGACACTGTTCCTTTTTTAGACATTTCCTTGGTAAATCTAGTTGCTACAGACTCTATACCCTGAACTTTCATGCAGCTACAACTAAGGTGATTTCCTTGGTAACTCTAGTTGCTACAGCCTTATACCCTGAACTTTAATGCAGCTACATCTGAGGACAACCTCTAGTCAGGTGATTCAGGATTTAGAGGGAATGAAAAAGAGAATAGTTGGAGGATCAGCTCAAAGATGGGCTGGAGAAGATGCCATGAAATCACAATGCTTGGGAGGGAGGGGGAGGGTCAGAAGACTAGAAGAGCATCAATTTGCTTCTTTGTAGAAATGAAAAGATACCATTACAAGTAACAATTTAATCAAATGCTTGGTAATGATGAAGAAATGAAAAATGAGTATAGATATTATGCAGAAATATAGTAAAGGTGTACTGCTAAGCACTATGCTTGTGTTGTTTTAACCCTTGGTTGCATTATGTATAATTCTGAAAACAAATCATACCTGTCAACCACAGCTATCTTATTCCTGAATTGTAAGCACAAGATCTTGCTTAGTTTCTAAAAATTTAAGATATCAATGTAAAACATGGTAAAAGTTTATGTTTCTTCCAAATCCCTTTCAACACCTACATGCCTTTAATCTTACTTAAAACTGCAAAGTTTGAATTCAAAAGATCACTTTTTACCAAAAAAACTCAAAATATCATTAAAAATATTTTTAGCCCTATATATGCCAATTTTGGTTGAAATTAGTCCATTCCAGCCAATATCTTTGCAGCTGGTTGAAACTTCGCTGAAACTAATAATATAACTCCAGAAAGTTTGGACCAGTACGTTCAGATAAAACTTCAGACCTGGACATTAATTTAGTGTTACTGAACTACATTTAATCATGCTATGATTGGTACATTATAATGTGTGTGTGTGTATGTAATAAACAAGTATAGCATGTAATGCTTTAATCATATGCCATGTCAAGTAATGTATTTAGATACATCATGACATGTTATATGCTATATGGCACAAGATAACAGTATATGACCACAAAAACAATTCGTTATATTGAAAAGCCGTATAGTTACAAAAGGAGATCCATAGTACAGCATACAAATTAGCTTTTATAAAATAACCAACAAGTAATTTTTCTTTTCCCAAAATGACTGCTTGATCAGATAATTCAAAATCAGAGTACATGCAGCAATGGATGATAATGCCATAAGTTATAATGCTAGAAAGGTAGAGATTACCTTAAAGTCAGTCAAATGTGGGACCACATAACGTGGCAACTTTTCATCCACCACAACGTACCCACCTGTTCATATGGTTGACTTCAAACAATCAAAATCACATTTCCCTAAATTCAAATCCAAATCAGACTTAGGACATTATTTTGAAGGCTTTCATGTTTGTTTACATACAAAGTACATGGCATGGTTCTTCAATGTCCCCACAAGTGTGAGTAAATAAAGACCAGGAATAAAGTTAAAAGATGGTGGTAACCTTTACGAGTGTGGAAACCAGTGGGCTTGCAATTCTTTCCTTTGTAATAGTCTCGAGGCCCTCTTTTCGAAGATAATATATTTAGTGATGAAGCTCGTTTCCTCTGCATTGCCCTCCCTAACCCTATGATCAATCCCAATGGCATATTCTAATCCTTCCCCAACCAAAAGAAAGCACACATCACAATTTTAGACATAAGAAAAAAATTATATAGTGGAAATAAATAGCACGAATGCGACTATTAGTTTCTATATGGAACAAACTCAGAAGCGAATCTATGGAGGTAATAATGAATATCAAATAGCAGAAAACACTTCATTGATAAACGGGAAGACTCAAGAACCAAGATGAACAGATATAGCTATCAACCAACAAAAATGAAGAACATTATAAAAAAAAAAAAAGGCACATTGTTACTCAAATGTTTCACAAAGTTATGCTGAAGCAGAGTGCTTTTGTGGTCAAAACAAACACTTGGTTGTTCTTTTCGGGCACACATGTATCACATCACCGTTGTCCATCTTTTTATAAAAAATAAATACAAAAGATGCTATGGCCATCAAAATTCATTAACAATATGAACAGATTATATCCAAAGGGCAGCATGGAAAAGCCAACGAACAGGGGAAAAAAGGGGAAGGGGTTGGTGTGGAGAAATTATGGAGGAGGGGAAGAAATTATGGGATGTAACAGAGTTACATTGGACAAAAACACCAAATTCTTCACCACTTTAATTATCTTGCACTGCCCTTTACATTTAAGAATCAAGATCCACAAAGTGTTAGATCCATGAAGAGTTGGCAACTTTGTTAAAACTGACTTGAAGAAGGCATATAACTATGTGGAATTAGACTACCTGATCTATTGTAGATGAATTTAGTTCTGGAGTCGCATCAGATTAGCTCATATTTTATTATTAATTAATAAATTTCTCCTAGTTTCTTTCAGATTTCATGAAGTTCAAGCCAAGGGCATCCATTGGCTTCTTCATGCTTAAATTCCGAAGATGCCATGGTTAAAAAAATGAACTAGATGAGGGTTTTGCTAGTGGGTTATTTAGGCTATGGTCTAACCTATCCATCAGTTGATGAAGAAATTTTTAAAAATTTACGTGAAGCTACATGGGGCCAAAAGGGAAAATGATACAAAACTAATTAATTGGAGTTGGTACAGGATGATAGAACTTATCATTGGCTACCTCATGATGCAGAAAATTCAAAGAACGGTAGTAGTTATAATTCTAGAATTAAGAAGTTCGCAGAGAGTTTTGGCTTTGCATAAAAAACGCTGTCTCGATGGGGAACTCATGTCTTGATTACCACTATCCTATTCGCAGGTGCCATTACGTTTTTTTTTTTTTTTTTTTTTTTTAAAAAAAAAAAAAAAAAAAAAAAAAAAAAAAAAAAAAAAAAAAACTTTATCTTACTTGATATGTCCATTGTCAAAGAAGTGGCGGTCGAAGTTGTAAGTAGATGAAGGCAAGTCATGCCAACGAGAAGGGGATGTGAATTGTAAAAGTCGACGACAAGGTGGATTCCGGTGAAAGGAAAGGAATTGTCTACAGCAAAGGAATCGTCAACACAAGAACTCGCTCCATCGGGAAGGGCCGCAAAGGCGATGGGCCAGGTCGGGTGAGAGCCACGCATAATAAGGGTTAGGGTTCCGGCGTCAAGAAGGTTGGGGTTCTGGTTTCGCCGCAACGTGTCGCCGGAGTCGGACTTCGAAGGGAAGAAGAGGAAAGAAGTGGAAGGGGAAGAGGAGGGGAGGGGGGGTTCCGACTTACCGGAATCGGAGGGATCGATCGGAAGCGTCGGCACGGATCGAAGGAGGGATCAGAGCGCCACGGCTTCGAGGTTCTTGCTTTTTTTTCTTTTTAATAATATATTAAAAAATCCGGCTCACCTATCTAAATCTGAACTTAAAAAAGGTTTTATTAAAAAAATAATGAAATTGATTATCGGACGGTTGATACTTTGATAGGATTTATTGACGTACCCATTCTTTATTTTTATTATCTTAACAAATAATAATAATAATATTTTTTTTCCCTTCTTAAACAGGGGTTATGAATTTGATTCATCCAAGTTAAATATGACAAAAGATTTTTTTTTTTTTCCTTGGCCTTTCTAAAAAGCATGGCAGAATGAATTTAATTTTTTTCATGCCATCATTTTTCTAAAGACTAAAAATACAATTTTTTTGTAAAAAGATCGTGAAAATACGACATCTAAGAAAAATTCTTGTTAAAAATTAACAAAAGAAATCATAAAATTTATGATGATTATGATAATAATAATTAATAATTTAAAGGTCATATTTTCTCATCTTGATTAGAGAATATAGAATGAAACAACCATCCTCTCGGCCTCACATTCAAAAAGCTATTTTAGGTGAGTCTCTTCATACATTCTAAGAAAGACGAAAATTGAACCCAATCACGCACTTGAACCGTGCCACGTTTGCATCTCTTCATGCTCCAGAGCAATATCTTGGTCTCACCAAAAAAAAAAAAAAAAAAAAACAAGATCTATTGTGCCACCAAGATACAAAAGCATCAGAAAATTCTTCAAATTTGAATGCCCTGCATTTCTAAATTGACTCGAGCGGTGAATTACAAATTGGAATCGGCTTCCAACGGATTCATTCATATAATAAATAGATTTGGAAAAGCTTTTACGTACATGAAAACAAAACCAGTTTAACATCAACTTCCTGTGCCCCAGAAGCTGCCAAACCAAAACAGTCCTTCTTCCTTGACAAACTCCTCCCACATCTTATCAGCTTCTAAGAAACAGCTCCCATCACCACCAACCCAACTCTTCCCTTCAATAATAAGATCCTGTACTCCTTGAACTCCTAACACCTCTCCTCTCTCCAAGTCTCTCTCTCCAATCACATATTCATATTTCTTCAATCTCTTTCGAAGCTTTCGCAGCACGGTTTTCTTCGACTTCGCTGCCATTCTCTGTGGTAATCTGATGAAGAGGAACGCTGTGATTTGGAGGAGCAAGCAAGGGCAGCAACAACATACCACGACGCAGTCCACAGCGAGTAAGCTGCACTCCTCCATGGTATTGGTGTTGGGATGTGCACAGCGAATTAAACCAGACTTTCAAATAATTTCTATTTATTTACTTAGACAATCAACCAATTACAACACAAGTAAATATCAAATTAAAAGAAGATTTACGTGGTTCGGCAAAATATTGCCTACGTCCATCAAGAGGAAAGGAGTAATCCACTATAATCTGATCCAAATCTGGGTAAAAAGGAATACAAATATCCAGGCCAAATTAAAAACAAAGAAACATGATAAATAAACAAAAGAGGATGAAAGAAGCACGAGAAAAATTCTAAATACCAGGCCTCTAGCTTTTCCTGGTGCCTGGATCGAAGAAGAAATCTCTCTGAAATTTCTCTGGATTTTTTCTCTCTGTCTCTCTCTGTCTGTTTGTGTATCAAAGACCGCAGGCTCTCTGTGGTTAAATAACCATCTGAAACGGCATCCAAAACATACCTAAAACGAGTCCAGAAAATCTAAAACACTCCCAAGCTGTCAGATCAAAGAACAAAGGCTCAGATCATGCCAAAAACAGTGCCAGATCAAGCCCAAAAGAGGTCGAATCCATCTCAGCCGTCCGATTGCGCCATCGGACGGTCAGGATCAAAAGAAATCCCGTGGACCACTCAAACACCGCACGAAACGCACGGGAAACCGCGTGGGAAATGCGGGGAACGCCCCAAGGGTCAACCGCAGCTGCCTGGACCAGGCCCACTCGCGCCCATGCGCTGGGCTGGGCCGAGCGCCCGCCCGCGCCGCGCGTTGCGCATGGGTACAGGAGCGGTCTTTGTGGGAGCGAGGGAGCAAACGTAACAATCCTCCTCCTTGCGACCAAAAATATAAATGCCTCTATCAAATATGGATTATAAAGCCTCCTCCTCATCAAAAGACCCCGAAGGGGATTACCAAGTGCTCGAACCAATTAAGTTCTGGAATGTCCTGAACTTGACTACTGTAATTGGTTTAGTGAGCATATCAGCCGGATTATTAGCAGTGCCAATTTTCTGAAGTTGAATATCACCATCCTCTACCAAATCTCTGATAAAGTGATACCTGACATCAACATGCTTAGTGTGCTCATGATACATCTGGTCTCTGGCGATATGTAACGCACTCTGGCTATCACAGTGAATAACCAAAGAATTCTGCTTGAGACCCAAATCTTGTACTAACCCTCTTAGCCAGATTGCTTCCTTTGCTGCCTCTGTCAAAGCCATATACTCTGCCTCTGTAGTAGACAAAGCAACTGTAGATTACAAAGTAGCCTTCCAGCTAATTGCACAACCAGAGAGTAAATACATATGAGGTCAATGACCTCTTTCTATCCAAGTCACAAGCATAATCTGAATCACAGAATCCTGTAACAGTGCAACCACTCTGTTCGGAGAATACCAATCCCAAATCAGAAGTACCTTTCAAATATCGAAGAATCCATTTCACAGCTGACCAATGAGCTTTTCCAGGCTTGTCCATATATCTGCTCACTACACTAATTGCCTGTGAAATATCAGGACGAGTGCAGACCATTGCATACATGATACTGCTAACTGCACTCGCATAAGGTACTTTAGACATATACTTCTCCTCATCATCAATCTGAGGAGAATCCCTGGCAGATAAACGAAAGTGACTGGCAAAGGGAGTAGTGACTGGCTTAGCTGTAGACATACAAAATCTTTCCAAGACTTTCATGATATAACTGTGCTGAGTAACAAATAGTCTACATAATTGCCTGTCACGAATGATCTCCATCCCAAGTATCTTCTTTACCGGTCCAAGGTCCTTCATCTCAAATGCAGTACTAAGTTCAGCTTTCAGCTTCTGGATGACTGACATATCCCTGGCTGCAATCATCATGTCATCAACATATAATAACAAATAACAAAAGGACCCGTCTGAAAGCTGATGATGATACACGCAACTATCATATGGAGATCTATCATATTCATAGTCAACCATAAACTTATCAAATTTGGGGTACCATTATCTTGGAGACTGCTTCAAACCATACAAAGACCTTTTGAGCAAGCATATTGATCTTCTTTATCTGGAGCCTCAAAACCAGATGGCTGTTGCATATAAATTTGCTCCTTCAAGTTATCATGTAGAAAAGCTGTCTTGACATCCAGCTATTCTAACTCCAAATTCTGAGAAGCAACTAAAGCAAAGAACACACGAATAGAAGAGTGTTTAACTACAGGAGAAAATACCTCATTGTAATCAATACCCTCTTGTTGACTGTAACCCTTAGCCACCAACCTTGCCTTATATTTCAAATCTTGAGGGGTAGCTCCTTCCTTTTTCTTGAAGATCCATTTGTAGCCAATTTTCTTCTTGCCCTTTGGTAATCTGACTAATTCCCGAGTCTGATTCTTTTCCAAAGACTGAAGCTCTTCTACCATAGCCATGGTCCATTGCTCAGCTTGTGAACTACCAATTGCTTCTTGAAATGTGGTCAGCTCATCATCTATAGTGTCTGCAGTATTCAGAGCATAATATACTAACTCAGCACAAGCAGAATCCTCAAAACCATACCTTTGAGGTGCTCTAATATGTCGCCTGGTCCTTTGAATGGCAATACTATCATTTAGACCTTATCCAATAACCTCCTCCCGAGTTTGTATCTCTAGATCTATCTACTGATGCTGTTCATTCTGAATATCACCGGTAGGCTGCAACTGTTGTAAACTAACTGTCTGATTAATATCAATAATAGTCCTATCATGCTGATCCTGAACCTAATCTCCCGGTGAAGAACTTGGCTGTAACTGCCTTGAAGGAGTGGATGACTAATCAAAAGTCACATCCCTGCTGACTAGAAAACCCTGGGATCCGGGCTCGGTGCACCATAATCTGTAGCCCTTCACCCCATATGCATATCCAGGAAATATGCATTTCTTAGCCCTGGGATTTAGCTTTCCATCTTTGACATATGCATATGCTGAACACCCAAATACTCTAAGAATTGAATAGTCTGTAGGTCTTCCTGTCCACATCTCTTCCAGAGTCTTCATATTCAAAGTAGATGCTGGAGAACGATTTATTATAAAGCAGGCTGTATGTGCAGCCTCTGCCCAGAAGTCTCTACTCAATCCAGAACTTGACAGCATAGATCTGAATCTTTCCAATAGTGTGCAATTCATACGTTCCGCAACACCATTTTGCTGAGGAGTATACACTGTGGTCCTATGCCTGACAATGCCCTCTGACTTGCAAAAGTCATTAAACTCTGTAAAACAGAATTCCAATCCATTGTCAGTTCGGAAGGTTTTCACCTTCCTCTCAGTTTACCTCTCGACCATAGCCTTCCACCCTTTAAAAGTGTGAAACACATCACTTTTATTTTTGATAGTATAAATCCAGACTTTACGGGAATAGTTATCAATCAAAGAGAGCAAATACCTAGATCCACCCTTGGATGTAACTGGGGCAGGTTCCCATAGATCAGAATGTATGTAATCCAATATATCTGCTGTCCTGTGCACGTCTATAGTAAAGCTGACTCTGTGTTATTTTTCAAATATGCAATGCTCACAGAATCCATGTGCACCAACATTCTGACCTCCTAGCAGACCATGTCTGCTCTGCTCCTGTAAATCTTTATCTGACATGTGGCCCAATCTTTGATGCCACAACTATGTTAATTGAACAATAGAGGAATGTGCTGAAGAAGCCTCACCAACCACTGTAGTGCCATCCAAATAGTAAAAAGTGCCACTCAATTTGCCTCTCAACAAAGTCAATGCACCTTTACTAATTGTAATAGATCTTCTACCCCATCTGCCCTCAAAACCGGCAATATAAGAGCATGTATCGAGAGAAGATTTCTTTTCAGTAGAGGAACATATCTGACATCATCCAAAGTCACCACAGTATTAGCATGAGATTTGATCTAAACTGTATCAATTCCTTCCACTTTACAGATGGCGTCATCCCCAAGAAGAACAGAGCCTCCATCACAGGATCTAAAAGAAGTGAACCATTCTTTGTAGGGTGTCATGTGAAAAGATGCTTTAGAGTCCACGATCCAGGTATCAGGCTGATTGATACTACATGCAGCTGTAAATACTGCATCATCTGTACACTGCTATGATCTGTAGAAGAAACTGATACTGATGTCGAATCTGAGATTGTTCCTTTATTTTTCTGTTCCTTCTCTTTCTTGGACTGTAGAAGTCTACACTCATTTTTCCAGTGGCCTGGCTTCTTGCAGTAATGACAAACACCAGGTCTTTTAGACCTAGACTTTGATCTAGTCTTGGATTTGTTTCTACCTTGTCCAACTGTTCTTTGCTCATCTCTACCTCTGACAGTAAATCCTTGTGCCGAATTTGGAGCCTGATGCTCCAACTGTACTTTCAACCTAAGCTCATTGGATAACAAAGTGGCTTCAACCTCGTTGAGACTTATAGTCTCTCTTCCATAGAGCATGGTAATAGTAATATTTTCATAGAACTTAGGCAAAGAATAAATCAGGATCAAAGCTTTGTCTTCCTCATCCACATTAACATCGATATTTGCTAAATCAAGCAAGAGCTTATTATAATCATCCAAGTGATCCTTAAGTGAGATCCCTTCCGCCAAACAAAATGTGTGAAGCTTGCCCCTCAAATACAGTCTATTAGTGAGAGATTTTACCATATACAAAGTATCCAATTTTTCCTATACACCTTTAGCTGTATCAAGTTCCACTACATTGCGGAGGACTTTATCACTCAATCTCGAAAACAGAGTCCCAAGTGCTCTCTCATTCATCTCCTCTTTTTCAGCCTCTGTATTACCTGGAATTGCATCCATTACTTTGAAAGCTGTTGCAACGCCCTCCTTTACCAACAGATATCTCATTCTCACCTTCCATGATGCAAAATCACCTGTGCCATCAAATATCGCTACCTCATGCCTAGAGGTAGGGGAATGAAAAAATAACCGTCTCAGGAGCCGGAGAAGAACTTGGTTGCCCGTCAGATACCATCCCAGTGCTCTGATACCAATTGTTGGGATGTGCGCAGCGGATTAAACCAATTTAGGCCTCCAAATAATTCCTATTTACTCACTTAGACAATTAACCAATCACAACACAGGCAGATATCAAATCAAAAGAAGACGAGATTTACGTGGTTCGGCAAAATATTGCCTACGTCCTCCAAGAGGAAAGGAATAATCCACTATAATCTGACTCAAATCTGGGTACAAAATGAATACAAATATCCAGACAAGAAATGCCAGATTAAAAACAAAGAAACATGATAAATAAACAAAAAAGGATGAAAGAAGCACAAGAAAAATCCCAAACCTCTAGCTTTTCCTGGTGCCTGGATCGAAGAAGAAATCTCTCTGAAATTTCTCTAGATTTTCTCTCTCTGTCTCTCTCTGTCTGTCTGTGTATCAAAGATCGCAAGTTTTCTGTGGTTAAATAACCATCTAAAATGGCATCCAAAATAGACCTAAAACGAGTCCAGAAAATCCAAAATACTCCCAAGCCGTCAGATCAAAGAACAAAAGCTCATATCGCACCAAAAACAGCGCCAGATCAAGCCCAAAAAAGGTCGGATCCATCTCAGCCGTCCGATCGCGCCATCAGATGGTCAGGATCAAAAGAAATATCGTGGACCACTCATATACCATGTGAAATGTACGGGAAATTGCGTGAAAAATGCGAGAAAACGTTCCAAGGATCAGCCGCAACTGCCTGGACCGGGCTCATGCGCGCCTACGTGGTGGGCTGGGCCGAGCGCCCGCCCGCGCCGCGCGTCGCGCGTGGGTACGGGAGCGGTCTTTGTGGGAGCGGGGGAGCAAACGTAACAGTTGGGCATTGGTTTTGGGAGATTGATGGAGAGAAAGAAGAGAGAGGAGGGGATTGAGATTGAAAGCCGTTGCTTAAAAAGTGCAGAGGTGGTGCAACAAGGAACAGAACTTGTTAAAGTACAAAGGCTTGATGTGGATGTGACTTGAAGGGAGAGAGTAGCTCGGCTTTAAGCATTGCTTTATTTGATTTGCCTCAAATACAATAAAGGTCTTGCTTTATTTGACTCTTTTAAGACAACCAACCTATTTGTCAGCAGGAATGTTGGGTGTAGACAGAACTAATAGATCCAAAAATAATAATAATAATGAGTGGATAATATAAATACGAGGAGTGTTGCCTTGAGCTTCAAAGATGTCATTAACGGTTTAGTTTAATTAATAGATAAGACATGAGATCATACTATGCTAACCATTGGATTTGAGTTTGGAAAAAAATAGATTTCCTATCCTTAATTCACATTTCGACATGCTTGATGAAACTCAACTTTTCAAATTTGATGATGAAAGATCTTGGCGACCATGGCATTGTGCACGATTGCACGAGCTCTATGAGACATATTGGGAGAGTTAGGCCGAGTAAAGATAAGCCTATCACAATCCAAATAATAAAATACCTAACCTCAACCTAATCTGACCTGAAAATGAACCCAATTGCCCAGTACCTAGTGTAAGTTAGTCCAACTCAATCCGGGCTGGCCCTATCAGGTTGCGTCGAGTCGATTTTGGGCCAGATGTCTTAAATTTGGTTAGGTTCATTCTGCAAATATCCTTCAGATTGGTTCAGGTCAGGTTGGCAACTTTCAAAATATGGGTTTGATTTCAAGATGGAATCCCAATCATAAAAATCATGTCTAAGTTCGAGTAAGGGTGGGGAAGTTCTTAGAGTAATTGTCTTCAGCTTTCTTGGTAGAGGGACTTGATCGAAGTGGCAGAAGTAGCAATTGATATTATGTAATTTCGATGGAGGATTCATGTCAATGAGGGGTCGATTAGGTACATTAAAAAGAATTTACCACTGGCCATATAAATTCATAAATTAAAAAGAAATGTTAAGATTTTTAATAAAATAAAGGAAAATTCACAACTTGAAATTCCAGCAGGTGCCCGGATTACTGCAGGGATGATGAGCTGAGCTACATCACCCTGGTCATTTATTGCCAATAACACTCATAGACAGGAGTCAAAGGTGAGCGTCCTTGGTGCAATTTTTAAAGGAAACATGACAAGGTGGAGGTGACACAAATAATGTACTTTGATGCCCGACGTCGGTCGAGCCTCGTCATCCGTCTCCCGGTCAAAGTTGGTGGTGGTGATTCTTTTGAGATGGTGGCAGTCATCTCCTGTTGCTCCAATGGCAAAATGCCTGTTCCTGTGTTGCTCTGTTAACAGTCGACTTTCAAGGATGCAATTCCTTTACCATCCTGCTATCACCTTTCCTTTATTTTTGAATGAATAACTTTGTGTCACTATTAGTTTGCATTAAGGCATCCACTGTGATACCGCCATGATGTTGTAGAGTTTGTTGCTTGCTGGACCAGAGAAATCAAAACAAGGCCATACCAAAACATGAATGGAAGAACTATTTCAGTGTCAGTACTCGTAGATGATTGCAGGAATCTTAGAAATGAGATTTTCGGCTCACAGGTTAGGAATAATCATGCGGGGAAGAGAAACATGTAGACCAGACATCCAACAATTGTAGTCAATAAAAAAGAACATCAAACCCAAAAGCTAATGTCAGCGGTTTATATGTTCGCATCCGAACTCGAAATCAAATGTCCGGGAATCACTGAAAGCGAGTTGATGATAAGATGTATCTTCACCGTTATGCACTCTTAAGGTTTTGCAACGAGGAGAAAAAACGATGATTTGAACCCACATCCATCTTTTGAGGCAACGGATCAAGTTGTCGAGCAGAACATGAATCACAATAATAATATCAAAGCAGGAGTGCAAAGACAGGACTTACCGTAACCAGTGAAAATTCTCAATGGTCTCGCATGGAGTGGATGCCAGTTGAAATCATAAAATGATCATAAGCTGCAGAGTAATTAAAGGTTTTTCTCTTTTTTTTCTTTTTAATTTCTTTTTTGCATATATGTCATTCAAACTTTTGAGAAAACTCTAAATCTCAATTAAGCCACCGAATATTGCTCAAAATTTTGCATGTCCCCGGAGTTGAACTGTTTTAATGAAACACCAAGGGCTCGGCACCATCATAAGGTCCAAACACTATTATTCAGTGCAAGTTCTGGCAACTGCAGTTTGTAATAATACTTCATGCAGCCAAGGCTTCGATGCTACTTTCAGAATGCAGTATAAAGAATTGAAGGTGAACAAATTATATATATAAGCATTAATAGTGCCGGCTGTATGAATAAGTCAAAACCCAAAAATTTGTTTCGCTATTAGAAAGAATAGGGAACAAATCGAGAAGATATCCATCCCCATTTCTGTAAAAAAGAATAGCTACACAAAAAGAGAGGAAAAAAAAAAAGGTCACACCGTGAAGGCCAAAAGTAACCTATTTACAACTCCGATCAGCTCTTCCAACTACCTTGGCTGAAACTAGTTTGGCTGAAATCAGTGCTGTAATCCTGGCTACCAAATGCCATCCGCCGAAATAGTCTGATTTCTGATGATTGTGGTGCATTGAACAGTTCACTTTGACCCGGTTTCACACCATTACTAAGGTCAATGTCAGCTAAGCTATCAAGAACTCTTACCACCTGAGAGATAATAGTAGATTAAAATAGTACAAAGTAGATTGATGAAGTTCTTGTTGCAATGAGACTTCTGATTCTGTTGTTTACCTTACTCATTCGAGGCCTCATTGCTGCTGAATGACGGACACATGCTGCTGCTGCTTCAATCATTCGAAACATCTCGCTCTGGTTATAGGTATTTTCAAGCCTAAGATCGGGTAATTCTTCGAACTCTCCGGTTTCGAGTGCATGGCTAAGCAATGGCCGTGCCTGGATGAACAAGTTTGCAGTTAATTAAGCCAGAGATTATCATCTTGAAAAATGATATAACAAAGCACAAGTTAGATATCTGATGAAAGTATATTACTATCCAAGTAATCCACAATGGAAACGAAAAATAAAATGTTTGGGCAGGACTTTTTATGAGCGATATTTTTGTTGGGGTGGAGAATAGGCTTCAGGGGATTTTTCACATGGTGTGCTTCCATGGATTTGTTTGGTTTGAAGATTGTAACCATTTTGTCTAGTAGTTTACTCTAAAACTTTGATGCTTAGGAAGACAACAAGAGATATTTTTATAATAATAATAATAAAAAACTTTATCCATGCAAAATTTATGATGTTACATAGCTAAAAGCCTAAAAGCACCGCAGTGCTCTCACACAGGAGGTGGATCCTAAGTAGGGCTGGAAGTGGGCTGGGCCGGACCGGGCCACATCCTTACCCAAGCCCGGCCCAAAAAAAAATTCATGCTTCAGGCCGGGTTTAGGTCCGAAAATTTTTTAAAATCTCAGGCCTGAGCCCGACCCGAGCCCGATCGAGCCGCCCCAAGCCCGATCGAGCCGGCCCGAACCGAACAGGCCACGATCATCGAAACACCCTTACACCCCCCCCCAAAAAAAATGGACGTGACCGCCGACCGGGCATCGGGTGCAATCGTCGGAGCCGGGAAGGGGTCGGGAGGGGCCTGCGGGGTCACGTGGGGGCGTTGGGACGGTCGGGTGCGTTCGTCAGCGCTAGGAAGGGCTGCGGAAAAAAAAATCTGGGCATCACCGCCTAACCGAGCATCGGGTGCGGTCGCCAGCGCCGTGAGAAGCAGATTGGAACCGGGAAGGGGCCGGGGAGGGAGATCGAAGCTGAGGGGGGGCTGCGGGGTCGCGCAGGGATGTCAGGATGGTTGGGTGTGTTCGTCTTCGTCGGGGCAGGGGAGGCCAGTGGGGTCATGCCGGCGGGGAGGGGAGGGGTCGTCGGGTGCCGGGGGGGAGCGGAGGGGTCGTCGTGCGCCGGGGTGCATGCGCCGGGACCGGGGAAGGAGATTGAAGCCGGAAAGTTGTGGGATTACATGGCGGAGAGGGCATCGGGCTCGCGCGCCGAGTTCGAGGGAGGGTGATCGGAGCTCGCAGTGGCGCCATGGCTACGGGATCGCATGGAACCGGACGCCGTGGAGAGCCGAGGGCCTGAGACGCCGGAGCACTGAGAGGAGCCGGAGACCGTGAATTCGTGATTGAGACCGTGAGACGGTGAGCCGAAGACCGTGATTGAGACCGGAGCACTGAGATGAGGTGATTAAGACCGTGAGACGATGGGATTTAGGCTAAATCCCAATCCAATCGGGTGGCTTAGACGGGCCTCTTTCAGGCTGGTTCGAGCCGGACCGGGTCGGGCCAAAGGAAAGCCCGAGCCCGGCCCAAAAATTAAATGGCTTCTGTTATAAGGCCCGAAGCCCAGTCCGAATTACTGAAAGTCTAGCCCGAAGCCCAACCCAAATTCAGGCTGGCCGGAAGCCCATCGGGCCAGCCCGGTCCAGTTCCAGCCTTAATCCTAAGCTATAGGTGTCAGGTTTCAAACCGGTGATATGGTTTTTGTTGCCCAATATTATGGAAAATGTCCAATCTCAATCATTCGCAGGAGAAGTGTCTATTCATTCTCTATTATGAGCTCCATCTCAAACAAGGATACGGATAAGCTGCCTTACTCGATCATATTTCACATCTCAAACTCCAAACCATTTTTTTTTTTTAATTACATTGTCATAAGGTTAGTTGATAGTTGTGTACTTCAATAGGCCCAGTTTGATTCCTCGATAGCGGATCAGGTGGTGGTATCCACAACCTAACCAGTTAACAATGAAGCTAAAAAAAGGTGTTATTTGGCCGTTGCTCAATTAACCATACCCTTTTGCTGAGATGGCAAAAATGTTGTTTGGTTGGAAAAGGCATGGGTAAGTGATTAAGTACCACTTTTTGGGTTATATGGACCAAAAATGTTAGCAAGAAAGAAAGGTGGTGAGAGAAGGGTAAAACAAAGAGAAATGAGGAGAGCGGGCTTAACTAGATGGTTAAAGTTATTTCTCCTCCCCTCTAAAATTTCTTTAAAAAGGTTATCTAGGTAAGCAGGCAATGACTATCTAAGTTTAACCTCCCAAAAAGTAATGGTGTTTGGTTAGCTAAATGGATAACCACCACTTAATTGGTGGTTATCCAAGAACAGAACTGGTCCTTGGTGACCTTATATAATCCATTAAACATAGACATGGATTTGGAATATGGACGTATCATGGTATAAATAAGCTGATACAGTTAATCTTGAAAAAATACCCTATAAAATGGATGGGAAACAACAATAGATAAATAAACATTTCTTGATGTGTATATGTGTGTGTGTGTGTGTGTATATATATATATGTAAAAAAAACATCTATAAAGTATAATGAGCAGTCATAATACATGGTCCATACCATGGAATGCCATATCAAGCTAGACCGCCCGGTACACCCAATACCATATCGGTCTCGTATAAGTATGATGTCTCATACCATACCGATACTCGGTATGTCATTTCGTACCATACTAAACCGCATACCAACACTATAATAAGATGGTACCGGTATAGAGTCCAGTACCAAAATAGTGAACCTTGGTCCATATTTCATTCAATAACATTAACATCCACAAAATCTATCACTTGGTCCTCACTTAAAATATATTGACAAAAATCCATATTCCATACTTTAACATAACATCACCAAATCTAGAATTATCATCCATCATTGAAAAGTCAACATTCATCAAATAAAAAGAAAGCCCTCACCCTCATCCCTAAATGTATCAGAAAAATATCCTGGTGCTTCCAAGAAGTAACTAGAATTTTTTCATTTCATTTTTTAAAATAGGATAAACAAAGTATGCAACATGCATTCCAAATCACAATCTAATACAAATGTACTGCATATGCACATGGCATTTAATTTGAAGAATCTGTACTCGCTAGTCTGTGACATTTGTATATATGGCTGCCAAGCAGATGCCAATCTATAAAATAATAGGATCTTCGCATTGAAAGTTTATAGATAAGTTTGGGCTAGGATCCAATATTTCTTAAAACATTAGACATGTAACACGGTTGAGACTGAGAGTTGTGTGGGGAAAAGCCTTTCAGTGAGAACCTAGGGATAAAGAATGTCTAAAGGGTTCAGAAGCTGATACATAATGGTTATGCATAGCCAACCATATGTAGAAAGGAAAAAAGATATTTAAAAGAAAAAATCTGGATGTGTCTCCTAACATTAGGGGGTTCGAGAAGTCAGCTCATTCTCATTATGACTAGAAGTTGACATTACATAAGTTTTTGTTCACCATCTATTGAGCATTTTGTATTTGTAGAAGAGGAATTGTTATTCAATATGGTAAGCAATAATCATGAAGCCATAATGCCTAGATGTTGCTCAACCCAAAAATCTACCAACTCAAGCACAAAAGAGGCTAGAACACTAGTGAAGCAATCTGAACAGCTCAAACAATAAGTATACTGCTAAGCTTGCACAGTTAATAGGCAAGCAATAAAGTAGTTCACAGTAAGATCTGAAGAGAAGGTATTTCCTCACTGAAGTTGCATCAAATAATAAAAGCCGACTCGTTCCCCATTTAGCATACCACCCCAAGGAATTTAATTCCTCCATCATCTCTGTAACTATTGAACAATTAAATTAACATATTAACCAGTGCACGACAATCAGGGTCATTTATTTAGTCTCCAAGTGTAAAGGCGAGTCATGGCAATTGTTCAAAGCCAACAAAAGACTAATGCACGTTATTGTTTAAAGTAGCTGTCTATCGGGGTGCTATGATGCAAGAACAATTGGAAGTCTATCAAACATGGATTGAATATCTCGATTTAAAAAGAAAAAAACTTGGTGGAAGCACAGAAGAGATCATCTTACCCACCTATTAATAGTAATAGTGGGTAGGTCACATGTCAGACCTTGGCATCTAGACTTTTTCCCAGTCTAAATTAACTTCAGAGGGTTGCCACCAAGTGGCATAAACTTATTCCATGTAAGAAATAAGATAGGCCTTGCTACCTAGTCAGCGCCCATAGGCTTCACAGAAGGCTCCTCTCACTACCAAATAGCCTTAGCAAGCACCAAAATATAATGAGTGGATGTCAGGCTGAGAGCCAGATCTAAAACACTCAAACTAACACTGATGATATCTTAATCAGGAAAGTGAATATCATCCAATGGGGTAAGGCTCATCTGTTATACTTTGGGCATGCAAGAAGAGCTAACCAAACTCTTACATGGATATTGATCGATATATAGAATAAGAGCTGCCTCATTTAATTCAGAGAAGGCCATATGGGCAAGGCTCGAGCTATTGTTAAATTACCCTAAAAGTTTAAATCATCATCTTCAAATTTAAGAGCATGAGGTTATAGATTTTTTGCATGGCTCAAATTAACCACGGCAAGTTTCCTGAGCATGGCTGACCCAATCAAATGTTAGATGTAGTTCATAGGTGAAGGCTGCATGCCTACTTCCAGATCGTCTGAAACAATAATTGGCCATTAAAAGAATGCCACTAATCACAGAAAAATATGATTAAGTATATGGACTTCAAGGGATCATGAAGCGACAGCACAAGCCAACACGACTTCATTCCAGCACTTGTCACCTGTCTCTTAAGAGCTTGTCAAGTGAAAGGTCTAGCATTCAAACATTAGTGGTGGCATTACCAACATATTTCTTGAAAATGAAGCCACAGCACAATGTGCTTATACAATATGGTATGATAATGTCAATACTTTTAACCACACTCCCAATAAGAAATCCAGCATAAAGTTCTAATTCCATCTTCTTTCAATGCCTTGATATTAGCTCAAGATATAAAACATGCATTCTAAATTCAATCGCATGACAAACCTGGCTTGATCACTCAAAGTGTATACCTAGATACATCTGAAAATTGCATGTGTCCTTGTAAAATGTGAATTATCTATATTAAAACCCCAGTTGTTTGGAGCTACTGTAATGAAGTCATCAAAATGAACTAGAGGAATGGGAAATCATTATAGCTTACCCACTCAACAAGGCTCTCATCACCCAAAGGCTGTGATGAATCAACAGGCTTTCGTCCAGTAATAAGCTCAAGGAGCACAACCCCAAAAGAATAAACATCAGATTTCTCAGTCAACTTGCCAGTTGATGCATACTCTGGAGCCAAATATCTGCAAGGACAACATCATTTCAGCTTGTCCTAAGCCAAAAGCATCATAGAATTCAGATAAAACCTTTATAGAAAACACTATTGGATGCGGTTCACCTACCCAAATGTTCCCATTACACGTGTAGTAACATGTGTACATGCATCCATAGCTAACCTTGCAAGCCCAAAGTCGGAAACCTAGGCAATAAATACAAGTTAATCGCAAGGCTAATGAAAGTATGGTGAGTATCGAGAATATGTTTCACATATCATAGTTAAATTAAGGCCACCTGAGCTTCAAAGTTGTTATCTAATAGAATATTCGAGCACTTTATATCCCTATGAATTATTCGTGGATGGCCTGACAAAAAAAACAATAAAAAGAGCGAGAGAAATAAACAAGTGACCGGTAAAAAATAAATATGTATTCATGATGGCAAATATGTCGAAAGCACAGAGAGAAATTGTACAATCTTCATGCAGGTATGCTATTCCACGAGCTGCACCAGCTGCAACCTTAACCCTGGTTGCCCAGTCCATAACTGGCCTTCCTTCCCCTGCAAATGCAAAGTCATAATCAACAAAAGTGCTTCACATAATTTGAGAAATGACAATTCCATCATTCTCAAACAAGGATCGGTTACTTTTGTGACAGTAGTACACTGAAACGGCTGTATCTTACCATGAAGATGATAATGAAGTGTATTGTTAGGCACAAAATCATAGACAAGTAATCTCTGGTTCTCTGCTATGCAGTACCCTACAAGTGAAACCAAATGGCGGTGGTGCACGCGGCTGATAATTTCAACTTCAGCTTTGAACTCACGCTCACCCTGTCCACCACCAACTTTGAGTTGTTTCACAGCCACTTCTCTTCCATCTGGTAAGCATCCTTTGTAAACACAACCAAATCCACCCTCGCCTAAAACATTCTGACTTGAGAAGCCATTGGTTATCCCATATAGTTCTTCATATGTGAACCATGATTTTGAATGGCCCAACCCTGCTTGGGATGGTGAATTTATTAACACTCCTTGACTTCCAGTACTATGCTGATATACTAGAGGAGCTGAAGGGGATCTTGGATAGGATGAATCTAATAAGAAAAAAGCAAGCACCATTAACTAAATGGCCATAATGGCATAATAATTCATATAAATATTTCTTGGTAAATCTTCTAACAACACTACAAGGATTTCTTAATAAGAAGGATCGTGAAACATGAATAAATTATAGAACAATAGTCAAATAAAATGCTGAAAAATGACATGGGAAAGATTTAGGTGTTACCTGACATTTGTGAAGATGCAAACTGTGAGGTTTGGAGAATGCCTGCATCATATCCACCAACCTGCTTTTTGCGCTTCCTCATGAACCACACAGCTATTCCTACTAAACTAAGAGTCACAATCACTGATATCACAGCAATAGGTACTGCAGTACTGGCCTTAATCCCACCGCCTCCTCCAGAGTTGCCACCTCCATGTGATGAATCTGAACCCGGATTGGATGACTTGTTTGGACCTGGCATAATTGGAGCATCTGGATTCCCTGGAGTGGTGGGAGAGGGTAAGGGTAGAGGAGGAGGGGAGGGTGAAGGCGGGGGAGGTGGACTTGCACCCCTAGAAGAATTAGCAGGAGGAGAAGGGGTAGGAGTGGAAGGTGCTGGGGTTTTAGGTGGCGGTGCTGATCTATTGGAAGGTGGGTTTTGGGGTGCAGGAGGAGGAGGTGACTGTGGAACCGGTGGTGGAGGTGAATTTGGTGATGGTGGCGGGACACTCATGGACGGGGAAGGGGAAGATGGTGGAGGTGAATTAGGAGTTGGTGGAGGTGATGAAGGCGAGGGACTTTGCCGAGGGGAAGGTGCAGGTGGTGGCGGTGGAGATAATGGTGGAGGTGAGGGAGAAGCAGGTAAAGGCGGCGGCTCTTTTGATGGTGGCGAAGGAGATAATGTTGGAGGTGGGGGAGGAGCAGGAGTTGGAGCCGACGACGATGCCGGTGGCGGCGGAGAAATAAAGGCGGTTGGAGGGGAAGTGGGAACGGGTGGGGGTGGTGAGGACGAAGGTGTTGGTGGTGGAACAAATGGCGGCGGGGAAGGAGGGGCAGTGGAAACAGGGGAAGGGGAAGTAGGTGGAGGCGATGCATTGGATGATTTCGGTGGATCCGAGATGGCATCTGGTAGAGTCGAGGGTGCTGGAGAACCAGCAGAAGAAGGAGAAGTGGAAGAAAGCGGTGGTGGAGCAGAGGCAGATGAAATTGGTGGGAGCACTGATGGTGAAAGTGGAGGAACGGAGGCCATAATACCACCAAGTTTCAGCCCCTCCTCCTCCCCTTCAGCTAAGATCTCAAGTGATCCATAAACCCTTCTAAAGAACTCAAAACACCGTGGCCCAATCAAGATTCTCTCATTTTACAAGCAAACAAACTCCAAAGCTCCCTCCATTTTCACAATATCTCAAAATCTGAAGCACCCACAGTTCCTCGACATTTCATGGTACCAAATCGAACATCTAAATAACTTCTATTTGTAAATATAATCCGAATCAGTGCAAAATATTTTTTTAAAAAATCTAAAAGCCCCCCAATTCCCAAAAAAATCCTCACTTTTTCCCACAAAGGACCAGTCGATAAAAGATCAAGCTCCTAAAATTGATGAAATCAAACTTTCTATCGAGATTCCGACGTCCAAGCTGTCGCTGTAACTCCAAAATTCCTGATTTCAAGAACCCAAAACTGAAAATTACAACTTAAATATTCCAACAAAAACTCGACACCACATTCGAAGACGCAAAATAGTGCACACCTCACCCAAAAAACTCAACTTTTGGCTGGACGATTCCCCGAGATCCCACCTTTTTTCAAGAAAATCCACGCCAAAATGGAAACTTTAGAGAGGAACCAACATCACAAAAAAAAAGTCTTATCTGCTAACCCCGAATCTGCCAGCCTGACGGCGACCAAATGCTAATAAAAAAAGGTCTAAATTTCAAGAGCTGAAGAAAGGGGACCCACCTCGCCACCTTTTTCTCCTCCTCCACTCCTACCGTCTCCTTCCTTCCTTCCTTCCTCCGGGGCTCTTAGGGAGGAACGTGACAACGACGCGATGAATCGTTTGGGTTGCCCTGGTGGAGGGGGCGAAGAACGAGGACTTGCTTACATACCGTGAACAACAATACCTTGCCAGTACTTACCAAAAAAAATTAATATCTTACAAGTATCATGTAGGTGCTAAAGTATCAGTTATAATTAACAATAAGATTTATCAAAAAAAAAAAAAAATCTTATAAGTAATGTGAAAGTAGTTAGTTGCTCCCCGTAGAGGAAAGAATTTATCCAAAAGGATGTTCTTTGTCTGAAGGAGATGCGAGCACTCTTCTTACAAGCTTAGATATAGCAAAGTAGCAGTTTAATAAAGATAACTAACATGGTATAGCAAAATGAAAAGTTCCCAGCTATAAACCGGAATACCTGCTCATTGATCTGGCCAGCTGCATAACTTTCGAGTTTCAAATTAGCATATAAATCCTACTACTTTCCTTTTATTTTAATTTATTTTTCTATACTTCCTCTATCAGCTTGCAAAAAAATAATGACTTTTTATTATTATTATTTTTAACTTTCTGTTGTCATTTGTCACTATCGAGTTTGCAACTTTTTTTTTTTTTTTTTTATCGTAATACTTCAAACTTTTAACTCGAGCTAGTAAAAAAAATACTTGAATTAAATTCAATAGTTAAATACGTATATAAACAGGATTTATTTTTAAATATATTATCTTTTCTAAATTTATCCTTTAAATTACTTATATAGCTTGCTCGTATAAATAAGATGGGTTTAAGAATCGTGCAGCTCACTTGTGCTTGATTCAATTAAGCTAGAAATAGATAAACAAACAACATGTTTTTATCATTTTCCATTACTACTTATAATATAATTTCTCAAAAATCATTGTTATGTGTAGATCCGTGTGATTGTATATTAGATACTAAAAGAGGATTTACATAAAATGTTGAGTTGATAATTATCTCAAACATTAGATCGACATCTAACAGCATGAATCAGAATTAGCTTAACCATACATGCGACAGCTTTAGTGGAGCTCGCAAGAACAATTGAACAAGCTATTCAAGAACAATTCCGCTCGAAAAAAATTTAACAAGCGTGACTCAGCTTGTTGGAGGACCAACATGTTCGCAACCCTAGCTAGCAAAGGTTCATAAAACATAACCTTTTGGAAATGGTGCGAGTGGGCTCCAACCTGGGCAAACTCAGGAGAATCAGTTCCCTGCTTTCTGGACTTTGCTTTCCTTTAAAAGAGACTGATGGGGTTTTGATCACCCTGGGTCAAACAATCTCTTTTTTAGGCTTGAATTTGTCCAGCTTGTCAAAGCAGCATACACACTCACGTCAAGACTTTTATAAACTAAAAACCTAAAATTTTAATAATATTTGTATTCTATCTTCTTCTTTTTTTTAAAAAAAAAAAGATCGATTTATACAGATAAGATTTACTTTTTGCCTAAAAAATGCATAAAAACCTTCTAACATCTATCAATCAAACAATTTCTTTAATAGGTTACTGGACTTTGATTGGCCAATGGCCTCACCGTCATTGCAATGCGGACAGGCTGTGGACCAGAAACAACATCGGGGCTGGCTTATTAAATAGACTATAAGTTTTGACCCTTTTCTAATTGGTCATGGTTTCGGAAGAGTTGGACATGTAGACTAGTTGCCATGTCTAAAGAAAGTTATGTAATTTTCTAATTCACATTGGCCTATGATCCATGTGAATTTACGCTTGCATAATCTTCATGTAGGTTATAAGGGCTATTGCTGCATAGTGTTTATAAACAGCCCCCTCAAAATAATATATATATATATATAAATCTTGATCAATGTCGATAAAATTATGATGATCATACCATAAGCTTGCATGCAAATAATGGCAATCGATTCCAGCCAAAAAGATGCAATGGTAATGAAATCTGAAAGCTTGTTAACTAATGTTTGCATGGAATAAAGACTTGCACCATCAAATGATTATTCTTGTGAACCGATCATAGAGGGGTGCGGGCCTGTCGGTCATAAGAATTTAGATTGGTCCACACATTGACCATTTCCGAACACGGCATGTGCCCGGTAAAGCAGAGAGTAAATAAATCCAATTATTTCAAACATGGATAACCAATTGAATAGATCCAAATGGGGATGCAAGTATCTTGTAACAGAAGTAACTTTGGTTGAGATCTAAAACCTTCTCCTACTTACCAACAGAGCTGGCTTGGCTCCAAAATGCGTCACTTTCAATGCACCATACGATGGCTTGTTTCGTTGGTGCTATCGTACAAATCCTCCATGTAACACGGTCTACGGAAGTGGACGGTCGGGATTGGTAGCGTCTGGGTCCCGCCATCATACGCGCTTCCTTAGGGTCTTGTTTTGTCAGCGGGACCGATCATCGGGCGATGCATCCCCATTCCCCACCGCCACCACCTCCCTTGCGATCAAAGAGGAGGAATTTAAATTTATTATTATATGTTGTAATAAATTATTCGTCATCCTGCCTTTGGTTTTCTTTTCAAGGGTCAGGAGAAAGCGTTGGCTACCTTTCAATCATTATAAATCATTCCAAGAAAGCTCACCGCTTCACGTGCACCAGGGCACCGTGGGCTGCACCGGTATAAATATTTGTCGAGCATTTTCCGTCCAATCCATGCAAAATATAAATACCATGGCGTGTGGATTCAAATGGTACAGCCCCTGCACGGAGAAATTAGGAATGTCGACAACCACTACCGGCCTTCCACGAGGGTCATAGGCTTCCCGCTCACCAGTACTTTTACGGTATTCCATGGATGCAAGGTAAGGCGGGATTAACGCTGTTCGTGGATCGGGTTGATCCATGGCTCGGCTTTATCGGATCTATCTAGATTCGATCCGATCTATTTTTATAGATTTATGGATTTAAATTGGATCATAAAATTAGATCCGTTTCATTTTTTGGATCGGATCCGGATTTATCGAATTTGGAACCGATTCGAACATATTAATACTTTCGGAATTATATCTATTTGGACATTTAAATTATAATTTAAAATTTATATTGAACTTATTTTTAACATATAAATAGTTATAATTATTTTTATATCTCAATTTATCTTTAAAATAATATTGTTCGTCATATATTTTATGGTTAATAACAGTCAGCTATATAATAATTAAAATATAGTTATCTATATTTTATTTGGTTCGCATTCGGATCCAAACTTTTTTATATTAAAATCGGTTATTTGTAGACCCGATCCAACCCGAATGACCCGTTGGGTTGAAAATTTTGATACCCGACCCGACCCGACCCAATTTTCTAGTTAGTTGGATCTGGGTCTAATATTATGACCCGATCAAAGAACCGGACCGGATCGGGATCGCTCGTGATCCGGTCTGACCCGATCCATTTGCACCCCTAAGTGGTATAGCGCGGAGCTCATCCATTTCTTCGTAGTATTTAATATTTAATATTTTTTTATTATTTGTATTTATTATATTTTTTGTAAAGATGAATGGCATGGTTGATTAGATTGTTTTGAGCGGGCATTTTGTAAATTAAACTTGGTATCAAAATTATATACTTTTATAAGACTTACGGAAATTTTTATTTTTAGATATTTTGAACTACTTCTTATCAAAGTTGTATATAAAAAAAAATTATAAAATTATATAAATTTCATCCATTATGTACCCGCCTAGATAAAAAAAATTATTACATGCATATGCATCATATAATTGTGCATTTCATACCTGCTCGTTTCTATAATAATGAACCGAGATGCAAGCTTGGTGAATGGTATCGAAAATAAATGGAGGACTGTAATTAGTGGAGTGTAAGACATAATATCTCCGTCGTCTCAATTATTGACCTATAAAAATAGAATGATGTGATCGGTATGGTGTACGATTATGTTAGTGCATGTGGTGCAGAAAATAATTCGATCAATGGGTGAGGTTAGCTTCCTAAGCCTATTGCTTTTTAGGCATAGGCTCCAGCTGGCCTGTATAAAAATCGTGTTGATATAAGACGGGAAAAATGGCCCCTCTTGATTCTAAATGGATATAAAAATAGAAATTACTAATGAACGGCTGTACATCCAGCTTGGCTACAGTCATCTTGATTCATAACATCAAGATGACAATCTGATTGCATTTGTACTTTCCTGAGAAGGTTCTCGTTTACGGTTTTAGATACAAAATAAGCACCCAACATATGGACCAACCGGAATCAAACCTGACTATACTTGGCATACATACTGATTTTATCAGGTTCTGCTTGCCGACTAAATTCCATAATTTATCGGTTAGACATGGATTGAATTGGATTTATCATGCTTAATTTATATGAAATGATGCTTGGAGTGGTGTTCGGATTTATCGGTTTGAAAAAAAAAAAATATTAAGATGGTAGATCAGTAGAGATTTTATTTTATTATCGATTGTTATGAACTCGTGGATGACTCGATTAAATTTTTAAATTTATTTTTAAAATTTATGAAAATTGATGTAAACGAGAAATCAGAATCACTCTATATCATATCGAACATTACCCAACCCCACGTGGCCGGGGTAAAGTTCGTCTCTCACAAATTTTTGGACGGTAGCATAAACTAGCATACGTGGACGAAGAACATGACCCCACCTGTCCAGGGCTCTAATTTCTCAAACCTCGTATCAACTCTCAACGCAGTCTCGATCGTAAAGTTTCGCCGTGATTCACGTAGAACTAAAAGATTCTCCGGTGACAAACTTTTGTTCCCTGTCGCTTCTTGATATTAAATCCAAGGTAGTCATCATTTATCCATGATATGAAAATTTTACCGGAGAAAGAACGACATCATGACAATAAATATGATGACTTATCTTAACAAAAAAAAAAAAAGCGATGACAACTAATCCATGTTTGCTGGATGAATAGCATCATGCATGCGATATTGATATGTTTTTCTCCTCATTTTCTCCAAAAAGAGAGACAAGTGAAAGTTGCCTCGCCATATTAAGTGAATGCATATTAAGTGAATGCATCAAACGATGCAAGTTTGACTTTAAGAAAATAAAGAACTTCCATTTATCTTCGGTATTTGGTACGAGTTTGATTCATGGCGGGTGTCAAAAACGGGATTAGTACTGTTTTTAAATCATCAAGTAGATACGTTGTTGGCATTTGCTTTAGCGCGAATTTCAAAACCTACACCGTATCATATGATCAATACCTGGGACCTTGTTGCTTATGCAAGAGTGGTTTGGCAGCCACGCCAAATGAAACATATGAAACCATGACTCTTTATTTAGCAACTAGATATCGTGGGTTTGAATTAGCTAAGTGTAGCATAGTTTGTACACGCTCCCTATCCATAAAAGAAAAAAATTATTAGCCAGAACCATTCTATCATTCATATTTATAGAGAGGCAAACACGACTGCAGACTGGATTGCCTCTTTTGTTGCCTGTCATTTTGTTTCTGTTCTCTAGTCAAACTGACGATCATCCCCTGTACAGCTTAGGGATGTTTGGCTCTGTGGATTATATCCATTCTCGTTTTGTTTAATGAATACATCATTTTATCAAAAAAAAAATAATAATAATAATCATTATATCGTGTATAACTTAGATCATCCATTAAAAAACTGTCACATCATCTTAAAAAAAAAGTTTTTTGATTTCAAATAGTAAAAATTGTTAGCTAGCCGATCTTTTATATATAATTATAAAACTTTTCTCCATTCAAAATTTGTAATCAATCTTGAATAATGATGCATCTTTTTTTTCAATAACAAATAATGTATTAATTTTTTATTAAATGGTTCAAAATATACATGATAGAATAATTTTATTTATTTTATTTTTTTTTTCGGCAAAGGATTCTACTAATCTCTGCTCATCTTTTTGACTTACATCACCTATCCCTTGCACTTCCGGATTGGTATGGAATGCTAGGCGGTAGAATAAGCAAAGAGTGTAGTGGACCACTTCAATGATATCGAAGGCTATGAGAAAATCTCACCAGTCTTGAATGCTAGGAGAAACCCATTAATATGCCATCTGGCCCGCCAACACCCATTTTTAATTTGTTATCATATATATATATATATATATATATATATATATATATATATATATATATATTTTCGTCTTAAAATGAAAAGCGGAGAAATCGAAATGAGATAAAACTCTTATTAATAGAATCCATCTATGTTCTGTTTAAAAAAAAAAACATAAATATCCGTCCATATCTTTCCTTTCTCATAAGCTATCTTCCTCCCTTTATCCACCTAGAATTTTGATAAGATTGGATTAAGATCCAAATTTGGGTTAAGAATGATTCAAAACTATTCGTGTGGTTTTTTTTTTTTTAAAAAAAAAATAAATATCCTATGATTAAAAAAAAAAAAAATCCTCTGACCATCTTTTGATCAATCAAAAAAATACATAAATATCTGTGCATATATTTTCTTTCTAATCAAATTATCATTCTCTCTTCATCCATCCATTATATCGATAAATAGAACGGGTCTAATCCAATTTTTGGATGAGAATGATTTAGAACCATACCATCTGCTCGAGGGTTAAGATTTGAATACACATTTGATATAATCAGAATGAATGATTAAGTTGGGTTTGGGAGATGGAGAATATATTGGGATGCGCATGTCCATGACCTTGTGAGTGCGCATGTAAGTCATGGAGGCAATGGATGGGGTGTCATCTCGCACTAATTGCCATAAGGAATGGATAAAAACGCCAAAGACTCGGTGGAGGTCGTTCTTGATATCTCGGGTCCACAGTTTTGACTGCGGACCTACGCTTCCTCCGTTTCCTTCAATTTTTTTAAATGCCGTCATTTAGAATGAGCGTCAATTTGAGAATTTGGAAGGTGGGTGGAGCCGACCAGGGTTTTAATACCCATTTTACCCCTAGCGGCTTTCTAGAAATCTCACAAGGTTCTACACCCATGTAACTCTTTTTCTCCATATTTTCTATGGGAAATTGGACTTTCTAGAAATCTCACAAGGTTCTGCACCCATGTAACTCTTTTTCTATTTTCTGTGAGAAATTGGACATTAAGAGCTTAGCGGGGAACATGAATATCTGCATACTAAGAATGCCCAAATTTAACGTTAGATCTTTTTCATATGAATTTTTTATGATCATTTTTTTGATAGGATTTGAGTTCATCAATTAACTTGATAAATATAGAGAAAAAATATTTCTTATAAAGCCTCAGGTAAAGTAGTTTTCTAAATATGGTGTTTATTAATATATAGCACATCACTAAGAGATAGAAGCCTAGTATATTAATTATTTGGTAAGCTAATATATACATACAGATAACTTGATACATAATTTTTAAAATATAGTATTCATTAATATATGATATATAATTATATAATACATATTCATCGGTCTTTTAATATGTACTATAAGCTTCTTTGCTATATATTTAGTGATGAGCCAACAAAAATATTTCTAGATGTACTGATACATAGTTTTCCGTATATGATATTTATCAATAAATAGTATATGATTACATGATACATATTTAGTAAATTAATTACTTAGCAATCCAATATATATCTTCAAATAAATTGATACTTAATTTTTATAATATATTTTTTATTGGTACATGGTTCAACGTACTCCAAAGGATCTCACAAAGGAGGAGAAAAGCCATGTAAATGAATGGAGAAGGAATTATGACTCGACAAAGAAAAAGAAATATGAGCTGATGGCCTCATTAATAGATACTTTATATTTTTTAAAATTTCCAAGTCATGGGATGGACAAAACCTATTAGTAGGAAAAGTTTGATCTTGCTTTAATCCTTTGATTTCCATTTTAAAACGGATACAATGGGATATATAGCAAAAAAGAAAACAGCTAAAATGTTCTCTTCTATGCATGTATTAAAGAAATTTTTATCCATTATAAACTAGGAAAAATGTAAAACTTGCATAATATCCAACCTAACGTGGCAGGAAGTTGACGTGTAATCCCTATCAGATGCCATGTCAGAAAAATCATCACGGTGGACATCCCATCTCGGGCTCCTTTGACCGGGCCAAGCTCCCCCAAAATAACGAGACGGCCCGCCAAAGCCGAGTTCCGTCCTCCGCCAGGTCGGCACCTGTGAGTTCCGGGCACCTAGGCCGGAGCTGAGCGACCTCCTTCACTGGATCGAGCCTCTCCGAGGCTGAGCCCCCTGGACCGGAGTCGAGCTCAGCCCTCCTCTGCCAGGTCGAGCCCTCTAAGCAGGAGTCGAGCCTTCCTCCGCCGGTCGAGCCCTTCCGAGGTCGAGCCCCCCTGGGCCGGAGTCGAGCCTAGCCTCCTCTGCCAGGTCGAGTCCCTCGGAAGTCGAGCCCTCCAAGCCGGAGCCAAGTCCCAGCTCTCCAGTTCGGCAACCATCTCAGACAATGCCGCCTGGCGTCAAGGGGGCCGGAGCTACCCCCGACGAACCGCCCGAGGACTATGAGGAAGCACCCATCAAATCATAATAACTGTCCGCAGCCACCACTTACACCATAAGAGGAAGAAGCTCCCTAATCAAGGTGCCACGCTCTCCACCAACCACCTGCACCACCCGAAAGAGGAAGTCAACCAGGAGATTCGAATTCCGGGGGCGGCGGCCCCCTAATCGAGACACTGTCAAACTTCCCGGAATGGGATGACCAGAATGAGTGTCATAACGCATGGCAGCTTTCTTTATCACCAATCATGAAATACGTCCCGACCACGGCACGGAATACTGCCGCACATGCCTGCCAATGCGGGGGAGATCCCGAGGTAGGCATTCAACGACCACCTGGGCTTAAGAGAACCCTAGACACCCCCAGTAAGGAGGTATGCAAACTAAACAGCAAAAACACTTATCCAAGCGAGTGAGGAAGAGGGAGCCACATAGGAGGACCAATCCACCTCGGCTACCATCTTTTCCAGCACACTCGCACTCCTACTCTTACACCATTTACTCCTTCTAGCGTGGAGTCCATCAAGAGGGGCTCGACCAAGAGGATCTGTTCTCCTGGATTGTCACTGACTTGACCGTCGGAGTGCCCCTGCCGGAAACCCGGCCCGGGTTACTAACCCTTATTTTGTAGGTCCAGAAGAACAGGCCATTCCCGAAGAGACGAGGGACGATCCGACACCATCAGCAGCTACGGGCCACGATGATCTTAGCGGCAGCACAACCAAACATATTCTCTCTCTTTATATATATATATATATTATTGCAAGTCATTATTAACTCTAACCTTTCTCAATTTATAGATCTTTGCACATGCTAATAATTTTTAGTATAATGTTTAATTTATTTGGGATGGATTTTCCAAATTTAATATAATCCTCATATTTGTTGGCTTTTTTTTTTTTTTTTTTGATAAGAAGGCCCCTGGCAAGGCTATATCAAGAAACATAAAAGAGTTTACAACCTTAATAGAAAATCCAAAAGAAAAGGCACATAAATACAAGAAAGCAGTGCCCTAATGTACAATGTAACAAAATTGTGGGACATCAGCAAGACAAGAGAAGAGATAAATACAATGTAACCTGAGTCTTGTGATGGCAGCAAGTAGCTCTTAGATTAGTAATATGAGATTGATCATTGGTTGCAGCACAGCAACTTCGCAAACCCCATAAAACAGTGATTAAGACCTCCATAATTCCCAAATCATGGACGTAATTAAGATTCCTTTGGCAGCACAGATATTTACAGTACACATTAACAGAATATATAAGGTAGTCAGCAATTGTAGAGGAGAAGATAAACCAAACAGCAATATTAAAGAAGCATTCCAACATATATAGAGCATTATAACAGCATACCTTGTATAAGAGTATAAATATATTAGCAAGTTTGGAGAAAGCAACCTGAAGCTTGTGACAGCGGCAAATAGCTCTTAGATCAGTGATATAAAGATGATCCTTGGTTGCAACACAAAAACTCCATAAAATCCGTAAAGCAGTGATTAACATATCCATAATCCCCAAGTCATAGAGGTAAATAAGATCCTTTTGGCAACACAGATCTTTGCAGCAAACATTAAGGGATATATAAGGCAATCAGCAGCTGTGGAGGAGAAGATGAACCAAATGATCCAGTTGAAGAAGCATTCCAACATATATAAAGCATTATAACAGCAGGCTTTGTATAAGAATAGAAATATATTAGCAAGACCGAAGAAGTAGTTGATCAGATATGCTATAAATAGAAACCTTGAGGAGAGATAAGTTGATAATCTAAATGTAATCCAGCAGCAAGACATGAGAAGTTCAGCAGAAATAAAGTAAAGCGTTTAATCCTTGATAGTGAGTTGCTGCATAGAATATAGTAGCAGCCCAGAAATTATATATAAACACAAATAGATAACATAGCAGCCTGAGCAGATAGTTTCCAAATAGCTGATGTAACACCGTAGTATGAAAATGCAGCCACTTACACACTGGGATTTGAGTTGGAAAGCTTCCAAATTTTGAATAAAAGAAATCCACACAGGCCATGATATTGTATGTAGGATACGCAGCATTCCCAAGTCCCAGAAATGAAAGATATCACTTATGAGAGAAATACGATTGTAGTAACCATCGAAGAAATTTGAAAACAAAGCAACAGCAATGATCCATGAGCGCCATAAATGAGCAGCATTAATAAAATATTTTAGCATATATAAAAAGTTATAAGACCTAATAATGATGTCGCATAGTAGTGATTGAAGAAGACAGCAGCAGTAGATAAAGATTTCAGTAGTTATAGAATATGCATAAAGTTGATGGGCAGTTAGAGTATATTGAATCCAGCAGGTATGACGAAAGAGTGCAGTAGATATTGCATGTTGAAGTTGGTTCCTAATTCTGTTTTGAATTTGAAGCCATTGATGCAGACCTTTGATAGGATATTGATGCAGTTTCCACTGAGCTTCCAGTCCTGTGACTTAATGAAATGAGATTACTCCAAATATTACAGCAGACATGTACATATATAAATTGTTATAGCAATTCGCAACATAAATTAGCCCAGTTGCATAGCTGTAAGGAATGAAGTTGAAAGTTGAAAGGACATGGACACAGCAGGCAGTAATAAAGTTATAAATCTTTCTCTTCAGTGTCAAAGTATTATTAAACTATATGTAGTTTGAAATGTAACCCATTCTAGGTGAATCATAGTCTTGAGGTAATAGAACAGAGAATCATAGATGGTAATAATCTTCATTAGGAAGCCTTTGGAACGCTGGTATTGAAGAAGATAAATAAGAAGAAAGAGTAGTTCCAATGGTGCGGGCACCCGAGCTAAAAGAAATCGACAGGTTGAACCCACATTCATATGGATCACCTATGAGTAAAACCCTGAACCCAACCCTATTTACCATGAAATATTTATTTCAAATTCTGTTATTTTGGTTTAGTTAGAGTAAACCATTTTTACCAACTATAATTAGGATTTTATTTATTTCGGGGTAAAACCCTTTTTACCAAGTTGAGTAGAAATCCCAATTGAGTCAAACCCTATTTATCCAATTGGAATCTTAATGGTCCAATTTAATTAGCCTTTTTAGCAACTTTAATTGGATTTTTATTTGAAGCCTAATTAAGTATGGTTGGTTCAATTAGTTATTAGCTGGTTAAATCATGTGGTTAGTTATTTATTGGGTCCATGTAATTAGTTGAGTCATTGAGTTCTGTATTATAAGAGGGGACCCAAGACAATATCCCATGTGCACCCAATTGAAGACTCAAGACAATCCATGTGCTAGCCCAAGTCATAACCTCTTCTTGGCGCCACCTTTTCAAGGATTTGGACATCAACACATGTCATGTTTGGACATGTTATTAGGACAATACCATTTGGCACCTCAACCAGGATAAGAACACATGCCATGTCACTTTTGTTTCGACATCCCACATGCCATGTTTTTTATTATTTTTGGTGGCCAAATGAAAACAAAATTGGCGCCCTCCTTTTAAGATGAGTAAAGCAGAAGGAGTCTTCATCCTTGGTGCCATTCACTTCAAGAAGTTCACGCCAAATCTAAGGAGTCGGCCACTCTTCCAAGGAGTTTCATCTTGTCGCCCAAGTGGAGGAAGTTCCAAGGTTTCTTAACTTAAGTGTTTGAAGCAATCAAGTTACAGGGAAATTAAGATTTCAATGGCTCATGAGTTCCACTAAAACTCATGAGTTTTTCTTATCCAGACTGGAGAGTCCTCTGTTATAAAAGAGCTTTCAATATCCAGATTCCAGAGACCATAAATCATGGCCAATCAAAGAAGTAATCTTGGCCATTCATCAGTCCACTTCATCCATCCTCATAGTTGGTGCCCACTTTGGATGAGAAGCCTCAAGATTTCGCCCACTTTGAATGGAGTCCAGATCAACCCAGCAAGCAGAGTCCAAGACATCCAAGAGTGGGATTCTGAGAGTTGTAGTCCAAGGGAGCACAAAACTAGTGTTTGTGTCCCTTACATCACTGGTTGGGAGTCTATAAATATCCCACCAATCCCCTTGTAATTAATCAATTATTCATCAATATACAATAAGATTTTGTCGAATTTTTTTCCTTTGCTATGTGCATCGCGAGGTGTGAGGCCCTTCCTTTGTTCGACGGAACATCGCGAGGTATGAGGCCCTACTTATCCAGCCATCAAGAAATCCAAATCCACCATTTCTAAACCTTCTTTTCTTTCATTCTTTCCTTTTCTTTGCTGTTTGTTAATTCGTGTTTCTTTCTTTGTTGAGTGTTACAGGTGAACAGGAATCAAGATCATGTGTTCTTGCCTCAGAACCATCATCGTGCAGAAGATTGGAAACCTGAAGCGGGATCTTGAAACCCTGTCGCTACGATCTTGAGAGTCCTATCAAACCTACATCGAGAGAGTGATCTTCATTGGTACAACTGAGCTTATTCCCTTCTTGTTATTTTCTAAATTATTGAAAATAAATCCTAGTTTCCATGGTTTCTCAGCCACCAGGTTCTGCTTTTAATTGCTTTATAGGTTAACTTATGCTGGTAATTGACTTGATTGGTTTCCTTTACTATCTCCTTTGAGTCTTCCTTTAAAATCTAAAAATATAAAAAAATATTAATTACTATTTTTTCATTCTTATTTATTTGTCCCGCATTAGTTTTGGTATTAGAGCCAGGTTAAACTAGGGTTTAATCTCTCTTGTGCTGATTTAGTTTCTCTTTAAGTACTCGGATCGGGTGCTTCACCATGGCCTTCCGGTCATAGAAAAAAGTAGGGCTGCAAGACCCTCACCTCTCATTCAAATTGGATTTCCTATGGCGTGCAAGGGTGCCACTGTGAATTGACCCTTGAAGAAGAAAACAAAGAGATAGGCATCTTTAGGTTTTAATTTCTGCATATCGGCTAATTTAGTACATAGTCTGTTGTTTTAATTATTCTTGTCTGTAGGTAACTCATAAAAATCTGATTTTTGTTTTGCTGGATTTTTTATAATTGAAAGTATTTTCCAGAATTTTCTCATGAATTATTTTGGTATGTATATTTTCTTCCTATCGAAATACTATCTAAGAATTGTTCTGCCCTCTTTTTCAGCAAAGCTAATTTCAGCAAGTTTGGGATTCTTTTGGTAAAATTTTTTGCATATTTTAATATTTTTTGCATATTAGATACTTATCTGCATAATATATCCTTGTTTAAAAAAATTAATTAATTTTCATTTTCTTCTATTTTTGCTTATTTGCATATTAAGGTTTCATCTTAGTGTGCATCATCAAATAACCTAATCTTAAGGGCACTCAATATCTACATAAGGAAGGGATTTCATCGCCCTTCCTTAGCCCACAATCACCACATTTGCATCGATCCTAGTCCTAATTAAAATTAATTAGACCTAATTTGCTCTAGTGAGCTAGGAACACCAATAGGTCGGGTTCCAAGTATTGTGTGTAAGCTAGTGCACCCAATCCTCTGATTATCACTTGAACCTGGTGTCTAAGGCTAGAGGTCCAGAGGCAAACGTCCTAAGTGGTTTCGTGGTTTTTAATTAGGACCTTGCTAGAGCAGGGGGAGCCTCCCACGAACCCACCTCTTACCTGGACAGTGGACAGAGTAATTATTGAATTGGCTGTAATTTGAGTTGACCCATTCTACTTGAGCTCTAGGTCTAGGAAACCCTAGTCCAAGTCGAGTTCTGTGTGATTGCATTGCATGGCAACTAGGTCAGGTACACCCTATCAGCCTGCTCAAATCCAACCAAATCCACCCATGGACCCTAATATGAAAATTTTTTTGAGAACAATAACTGATCAACTTAGTCAGCTTACTACAAGGTTTGATCAAGTGGAAGAGAGGCTAGGTAATCTTGAAGAATCCCATGTAACTAGATCAGATCCTGAAATACCTAGACCCATTCACCCAGGTCAAAGTTCTGAAACCCCTAGACCCACTCCTCTAGGTCAAAGCTCTGAGATGCCTAGACCCATTCCACAAATTCCTCGAGCCTAACTCACTCCCCCAGATCTAAGAGGTCAATACAGAGAACATGCTTACCCAGGTCCAAGAGCCCTACATAGGGAAATTACTCCTGACCCAATTCCTAGGCGCCATTGACTTCAAGAAGTTCACGCCAAATCCAAGGAGTCGGCCACTCTTCCAAGGAGTTTCATCTTGTTGCCCAAGTGGAGGAAGTTGTAAGGTTTTTAACTCAAGTGTTTGAAGCAATCAAGTTACAGGAAAATCAATATATCAAGGGCTCATGAGTTCCACTAAAACTCATGAGTTTTTCTTATCCAGACTGGAGAGTCCTCTGTTATGCAAGAGCTTTCAATATCCAGATTCCAGAGATCACCAATCATGGCCAATCAAAGAAGTAATCTTGGCCATTCATCAATCCACTTCACCCATCCTCATAGTTGGCGCCCACTTTGGATGAGAAGTCTCAAGATTTCGCCCACTTTGAATGGAGTCCAGATCAGTCCAACAAGCAGAGTCCAAGATAGCCAAGAGCGAGATTCTGAGAGTTGTAGTCCAAGGGAGCACAAGACTAGTGTTTGTGTCCCTTACATCACTAGTTGGGGTCTATAAATACCCCACCAACCCTCCTTGTAATTAATCAATTATTCATTAATATATAATGAAATTTTGTCGAATTTTTTTCCTTTGCATGTGCATCACGGGGTGTGAGGCCCTTTCTTTGTTCTACAAAACATCGCAGGGTGTGAGGCCCTACTTATCCGGCCATCAAGAAATCCAAATTCACAATTTCTAAACCTTCCTTTCTTTTATTCTTTTCTTTCCTTTGATGTTTGTTAATTCATGTTTCTTTCTTTGTTGAGATTACAGGTGAACAGGAATCAAGATCAGGTATTCTTGTCTTGGAACCAGCATCGTGCGGAAGATCGGAGCCTGGAAGGGAGATCTTGAAATCCTGTCACTACGATCTTGAGAGTCCTGTTAGACCTATATCGAGAGAGCAATCTTCGTTGGTACAATTGAGCTTATTCCCTTCTCGTTATTTTCTGAATTGTTGAAAATAAATCCTAGTTTCGTTGGTTTCTCAACCACCAAGTCCTGCTTTTAATTGCTTTATAGGTTTACTTGTACGGGTAATTGACTTGATTAGTTTCCTTTACTGTCTCCTTTGAGTCTTCATTTAAAATTTAAAAATATAAAAAATATATTAATTGCTATTTTTTCATTCTTATTTATTTGTCCTGCATCATCCAAGGTAGAAGAAGTGCACAATTGGTAAAGGGTTATGGGATAACAGAAAGAAAATCCATATGTGAAGATAGTTACATAATTGAAAATGAAGAGGGTTACTATGAAACATGATTTTAACCTGCGAAATAGAAGTAAAGGTTAGGAAAAAGCCTCTCGTTTGAATTTTTTCCTTCTTCTTCTATTTTCCTCTCAATTTTTTTAAAATTTGATAATTCTTTTTTTCTTGATTCTTTTCCTCCCAATTTTCATTAATCTTGTAGTGGTTGTGATATAAGGAATTATAACATTGCACCTATAAGGATGCTTGAGAGTATACTTGTTGAAACAATTGATGTTTGGCAAACCAATTTGCAATCCTTTGAATGGTTCAATTGGAGTCTTGATCCACCCATGGAAAGAACTGCCTCCATTAACCAATCTGCAATCTAGAAGAGTAATGGAATACCTAAATGTAGTAATTAGAAACACTTTGTAGAGAAACTTCTGAATGATGTTCATCTACATAGAAAGGTGATGCCGTAAGAATCAGTCCACAATATTGATGCTAAATCCGACGGAATAGCTTCAGTTTGGTGAATAGTAAACTTCCCTTTTTGAGTTAAGGAAGCCAAGTAATCAGCATCACAATTGGCCTCATGGTAAACATGTTGGAAAGATAAAGTTTGAAAATATGTTTTCCATTGCCAAATATCTTGCATAAAATGGGTGATAGCTGGAGATGGAGTTTGAGTTTGGTTAATCCAGTTTATGGCCATTTGAGAATCTCCTTTAACTATCAGCTTGTCTACTTGTAATTGAAGTAAAGCTATCTTCATTCAATTCCAGGCAGCAATGAGTTCAGCATTAAGGATAGTAGAATGATTGATGATTTTTTTCTAGCCTGAATAAGCAGACTGCAGCAATCACGGATGATATAAGCAATAGTTGAACCTCAACCATGATAGAAACATCAAAATTGAGTTTGAGAGTTTCCATGGGGGGGAAGCCAACAAATAATCTTGGAACCCTTAAGATTGGAGGGAGAGGAAATCCTTCCCAGTTCCATGACTGACTCTCAAACTCCTTTGTATGAATATTAGATCTACTAATAATATGAAAAGCATAGATAATCCTACCCAACTGGATATGGATGGTAAAAGTATTTTGAAACAGCCTGGCATTCCGAGCTTTCCACGTTTTCCAAGTCGCAAAAGCAATGGTACTTTTAGTATCCTCATCAGTATGAGTATAAGTTAAAGTATACTCAAGATCTGATAAGGAATCAAAACTATATGACCAGCCATAAGAAGAATTCAATAGTTGCCAGCAATCTCTCACAAAAGGGCAAGAAATAAAGATATGCTCAGTATCTTCTATTTCAGAAGCACAGATATCACAAAAGAGTTGATTATCAGTGAGAATGCCCTTATGACATAGGAAGCTTTTAGTGGGCAGTTTGCGCTTGACAAGCTTGCACCAGAATGTCTTAGCTCTCATAGGGAGCTGTAGCTTCCAAATCCAAACAAAGGAGGAAGCATTTACTTGGTTAGTCTAAGTAAACAAGGAATACATGTCCTTATGTGTGACCCACACATGACCCGTAGGGCCCCAAATAAGATTATCCTTCCAATTTTTCACAGGAATTTGGATAGAAGTGATATGCTGCACCATCTCAGTAGAAAAGAGATTATGCAATAAAGCAGTGTTCCAAGTCATGTCAAAAGAAATTAGATGGTTTATGTGTCAATCCTGGACATCAATATCCATATTGAGATAGGTTGGTCAGGCTAAAAGAAGAGTTTGAATTATCCAAGGATCTTTAAACAAGCTTATAGTATCCCCAAATCCAATGGTCCAGATAAATCGGAAGCCAATTTTGTGACCAAAATCAATAACATGAGCCTAAGTTTGAGAGCATTTGTGAGGTCTTTTATAAGTGTACCATCGGAGTGAAAGTAATACTTAGCTGACATAGTTTGAGCCCAAAACAAGGTAAGATTCAAAATTATTTGGGCTGCCAATTTAGCAAAGGTGGCTCATTATTTCTCGAACAGTGATATAATATCAAGGCTCCCATTTTTTTTGGGAGAGACAAATATTCTTCCACGAGATAAGATGCATACCTTTCCGATATGTGGGATATCCTCAGATGAAGGCTCTAAGATCCCTTTCCAGGCAGTTTAGAACCGAGTTTGGAATGTAGAGAGCTGCCATAGTATAATTAATTAAGTATGATATCACTGATTGGATCAATGTCATTCGTTTAGCGAAGGATAATGACCTCCACTTCCATACTTCAATCTTCTTATTCACTGCATCAAAAAGGTAGGTATAATTAGTGGTTGCTAATTTATTTATAGAAAGTGTGAGTCCTAAGTATTTCAATTCCCTCGCTTTTTCGGTATCTACAAAACCAAGCAGACTCTACTTCTGGTATTAGTCGAGATTATGGGACTGAAAATGATATAAGATTTTGCAACATTGATAGCTTGGCTCGACATATTATTATAAGCTTCAAGAATGACTTTCAGGCAAAGAATATTTTTCGTGATACCATGGCCCGGCATAAAGGCTCCCTGTTCAACACAGATTAACGAATGAAGAATAGATTGCAATCGATTTGCCAAAACTTTAGCAATAATTTTGTAAGTGGTATTACATAAGCTGATAGGACGATAATCACTAATGACAACCGGATTGCTTTTCTTGGGGACGAGAGTAATAAAAGTTCTTTTCTACTTGTGAGATATATAACCCTGATTTAAAACAAAAAAATCGCTTGGAGAACTTCCTTATAAATTATGGACCATAAATTTTGAAAGAAAAAAAACTTGAAACCCATACGGTCCCGGCGCTTTATCTGAAGGCATCTCCTTAACCATCCAAATGATCTCCTATATAGTAACAGGTTGAATTAGCATGTCATTCTGAAGAGGAGTCACAGTGGTTGTAGAGAAAGATAATTTCTCAGTTTGATCAAGGTCATGAGTCCACCATCTTTGAAGGAAATGCATGTATATAAGGCTTCTTATCCCCTCCTCATTATGAATTTGGTTACCTTCATGATCATTCATATTGTGAATTGAATTTTGTCTTCTTCTCAGTATTGTTGAATGATGAAAGAACATAGTGTCAGAGTCTCCCTCCTTAAGCCAAGTTATTCTTGATTTCTATCGCCGAAAAGTTTCTTGAGCTTGAAGGTTAGCATTATATTTCTGAATCAATGTTAGAAGGTGATTATGATCATATCGAGATAAGCCCTCATAATTAGTTTATTTGAGTTGCAGATCATAAATGCTTTGTTGCAATTGTTGGCCTTTCCAAAAAATATTGCCCAAGCATTCCTTCCATTTGGTCAATGCAAGCTTAGTTCTGTAAAGGAGTTTATATAACCTTACCGGAGGTTAACCCATAACTTTAGAATTCCAAGCTCTGGCAATTGTATGGTGGATCTCCTCTCACTTCAACCACATCTTCTCGAAATGAAATGGAGTTCTTCCTCTTCGATGTTGAGAAAGTACTAACAAAAGAATAGGACAATGATCGGAAGCAAATCTAGTGAGATGCTAGAGATTAGATTCAGGAAATAGTGCCAACCAACTTTATGAAGCAAATGCACGGTCCAGTCTCTCCCACACCCTAGCATTACCGAGTTTGTTGTTACACCAAGTAAAAGGAGGACCCTAAAAACTGATATCGGTAAGACCTGCCCCTGAAATGCTTGGTTGAATTCTCTGATATCTCTGGTAATGTGATAGATTTACCCCCTTTATTGTCTTCCCTGTTTAAAGTACAATTAAAATCACCAATAACAAGAAATGGTAAGTGAATAGAATTTGCTAATAAAATTTGTTTGCATAAAACTCTTCGTTCGATACCCTTAGTACTAGCATAGACAAACGTCATCATTCAGGCTTGACCTATGGTAGGCATAATTATTCCAAAAGCCACCTGTATGTTAGTATGCATGAAATCCAATTGACCTAAGTCAAGTTTCCAAACAATAATAATACCCCCAAACAAGCCAATTGAGGTAATCATATAAACCCCCCATTTGGGACCCATATTACGCTTAACACGATCAAGAGCCTGAATAGACAACTGGGTTTCTAGAAAATAACAAATATCATGTTGATAAGTACGTAACATATTCTTCATATAGTTAACAAAAGAGAACTTCGCAGGCCCCCTACAGTTCTAAACTAACAGTTTCATTTAGGAGAAATGGACAACTGAGCTGCTATGGTTCTCTCCAGAGATGGTTGTATGATTAGGAGACTCAACAATAGAGACATCGATTAATTTTGGATCAGAACCATGTGAAGAAGCTACCTGACAACCCCTATAATGAATTGGGGGTTTAAGAACATATGATAATTGAATGACATAATTCTAATGCATACCTTTGCTTTTCAGCTGATGTACTTTGGGTTCAGTTGGATTGCTTTGGCAGAATTAATTACATTCCATCATCGGGTTCCCAGTCTTTGATGCTGATGATATAACTAGTTGCCAGATTTCTCGCATATTTGTGTTCTTCCTCCCTTGCTTTGGCATATACAATACTAGTTGCGTGCCCGGATCCTAAATTGGCTCCCCTCTTCACAGATAAGCACTTTGAAGAGGGAAGCACATTAGACCTCGGTGGACTTCCTTTAGTAGTCGATTTGAGAGGAGAACGCTTCCGTTTCTCCTTAATAGCACCCTCATATGATGATTCTCCTTTTGTCGAGGAGAATTGAATACCCTCCATAACTCTGGTAACATTCTCCCCTGGGTCTTGGCTCAAAGGGGCAAATTGAGATCCCTTGAGCGGATCATTTGGCACTAGTGGATTACGTCTGATAGGAGATGTTCTTTTGGCTTGTTTATTGGCACGGATTCATTGATTGTTTCGCTCCCTTTTGTCAGCATTAAAATTAATCTTAGTGCCTTTGTCAGACACTTGGGACTGTATTAGAACTCTCGCAGCACGGATCCAGAGCCCATACACAGGCTTAGATTTTAGGTGTTCCGGTAAGTTTAAACATTGACAATCAATAGAGGGGTCTAATTGGAAGTGACCATAGGGACAACAAATTTCTGGTAACTCTTCATAGATGAACTCTTGCCACCAGCTTTCATTATTTATCATGATTTTGGTTCCCGGACAAATAACTTGAGAGGCATCAATAAGAATACAAACCCTTGCATACCCCATACGGGTGGAAGTTTCCATCCATTCATTAAGAAATAAGTGTCTACCCGCAGCGGAAGCCACTTTCAAGATCTTCTCCTTCTCCCATAATTCAATAGGTAAGTCTGGCATCCAAATCTTAACTCTAACCTGATGGATCTCATCACGGCTAGGTTTGAAATTTGATCGCCATTCTTTAAAAGCTAGGAGTTGGCCAGCTAGGGACCATGGACCCTTAGTAAGGATTCTAGACTTTTGTTTTTCGGATTGTAACCGAAAAAGTAGCACACCCTCCCACAGGGAGGAGACATTAAAGTCTCCTTTAACACCCCACCAGAATTTAAGCTCCTTTTGAATGAAATCAAGTAGGAGACCCCATCCCAAGAACCTACCAAGAAGCGTTGATTTAAGACGAAGTCGAGCATTACTTACCTCTTCTGAAGAGAAAGCTATCACCCTCGAGAATCTTTCCTCCAGAGCCTCAATGTCCTCCATGGTAGCTCTCGTTGACTCCCATCTTGTTGACTGGGCACCAGTCAGGTGCTAGCTCACGCTTCGTGGAGGTCTGGGCCGCGCAATGCGGTGCCGGCTTAGTGAGCTGGGGTCTTGTTTGGGTCCATGTTAGCTCCTCTTGGTTGGGTGCTGCGGTGCTTGGCCCCATGAGCCGACTCGAGTCTAGTATCCTGGGTTGCTCTTGCGGGGGTCGACGGGGAGTTGACTCGAGTGCCCCGGGGTTGCTGTGCCCATTTAAGAGAGATTGCTTCCACTCTTTCAAGGGGTCCGGGCCTTTTGAAATGTTGGTTAGGGGCATCGATCTTACAACTGGTATCAGAGCTAAGGTCTCGGGTTCGAGTCTCCGCATGAAAAAAAACTCGGTTGTTTCGCTGGGGGGGATTGTTGACTGGGCGCCACTCAGGTGCCAGCTTACGCCTCGCGGAGGTCTGGGCCGCGCAATGCGGTGCCGGCTTGGTGAGTTGGGTTCTTGACTGGGTCCATGTCAGCTCCTCTTGGTTGGGTGCTGCAGTGCTTGGTCCCACGAGCCGACTCGAGTTCAGTACCCTGCGTTGCTCTTGTGGGGGTCGGCGGGGAGTCGACTCAAGTGCTCCGGGGTTGCTGTACCCGTTTAAGAGATATTGCTTCCGCTCTTTCAAGGGGTTCGAGCCTTTTGAAATATTGGTTAGGGGCATCGATCCTACATATCTGAATCTCCGAACCCCTTGGATAACCTGGGATCAGCTTCGAGTTGGATCCATGGTAAACCCTTTATCTTTGGTGTTTGTCGTTGACGCTTCCCGAGCCGGAGCTTTGATGCTTGACGGAAGACCGGACGATGCTCCTTTCTTCTCCACATTGCTCGATTTGGCAACACTAGTCAATTTACTAAGATCCGAAGTCGTCGGCTCCTTAGCAAGGTGTGACGATGATTCCTTTCCCTTACTATCCCCTGCACCTGGGCTCTTGTCAGTTCTTTAGCAAGGTGTGACGATGATTCTTTTCCCTTACTATCCCCTGCACCTGGGCTCTTGGTTTTCTGACAAGTAAAATCAAAGGGGTTGGATGAATTTACTTGTTTGACTTCTTGAAATGATCATGCATATCTTTAGAATTTTTGCATAACCAGTTCAAATTGCAATGCACAATTGGTTGAATAGTCTTGATGTGGACCAAATATCAAGTAAATTCTTCTATCTTTATTTTTTCCAAATATAATTTTTTCCTTTCTCAATCTAGTCCAATCTTAAAATCATGCACAATCGCATGAAATTGGATGAATGCCCAGTGATGAATAAACCAATAATAGAAACTCTGTATGTCACTCTTTGGTTACTTTAAACTCTAACCTTGTTGTCTTAGGCATATACACCTCTTGCCATGCGAGATTCAAAAAATAGCAACAGTAGTTGTCCAACCCACCTTCCATCCATCCAAATCAGCATTAAGCTAGCTTGTAGGCCACTTGCTACCATGCCAAATATAAGATTTTGTTCTATCAGCTCATGTGATCGATGTCTCGTACACATCTTCAGGAGCTCATGCAACATTGAACCATGGGATAATCCAACGCATCTTGTGTCTATAATGATCGTCTCCAGTGATATATTGTTCATTCTAAAGACACAAGGATGTTACCACCATGGTGATAACGCGATTGGTAAAAGCATTGCTCCATCTCTTGCCGGTCACGGATTCGAGGCATGATCTCTTGTTTGATTCGATTAAATTCCGAATTATCTAGGTGCACATGACTGTGGGGCGGAGCGGCCGATACTCCAGCACCGTAGTGGGATTAGGCTGACGTACTCATCGATTGATAAGGAGGGTACGCAGAAAAATATACGGTCCGTATCGAACAATCGTCTAACGATTTGGAGACCATAATGGAGAGCTATACCGGATTCTTCCTCCCCACCCTTTTTTTTCTATAAAAAAAAATAAAATAAAATAAGAATGTTCTTGTAATTTTTGTGAATATTAATGTGTTATGAATGATCATTATGATAATTTTATTTTGGATCACATATAGAGCTCTTGGTATTGATGTGTAATCTTCCTATCCGTTTTATTTGCTCTCCCCTATCCCCTCTCTTGATGATGGGAACAGAAGAATGGAATTTTGAATAATATGTGATATCTGCATTAATTTTTGTTTTCATATTTGCTTTGCTCTTGTATTATTTTTATTTTCTATATTTTTATAAATTATAATATTCATAAGCGAGTATAAACTTAATTTATATTTTGGAATCAAAGCATGTGATGTACCACCTATCACATATCAGAAAAGAGAATTTAACATTGATGAAAAAGGATTGGATGATATCTTCCATGGATCATTTTTATATTTAAATTTATTCGGATGAAAATATAAATTTGAGTATCCAGCTAATATCTATAACTTCCAATCATTCCAATTTGAGAGTGACCATCGTTTATACCAAAGCATCCATCTTAAACTCACTATTAAACAATACAAAATGACAATTCTTGGACTGCATCCAAGTTTTAACTCTTGTGTGACTAGATCCAGGAGTAGCCCTCCCCACGAGTCATCCCTTGCAATTCATCTAAAAAAGAAATTTAAATAGAGATAGATAACTATCAAATTAATATCTAAATATTTTATTTTATATAATACTTATAAATTTGAAATAAATAACTTGATTTATCTTTCATTAATTTTTTTTTTTATATCATCATTTAAAAATTTAATTATCTCATTTATATTTTATTTATATTTCTAAAGATGTTAGCATTCATAACTGTCTCAAATAAACATGAATATGAATTTATACGTTCGAGTAATATTTATATTCATATTTATATTTATTAATTAAAATAAAATATGGATATGTATAAGTTTATATTTAGTTTATATCCTATCAGATTTCAATCTTAAAACTTAACAATTTTTTATTTCTTTTCCCATTTCACATTTTTTCTCCATGTATGTTTCATTTTGTACATATCCTTCCTTTTTATAATTGGACATGATTTTTTTTTTATAAACAAAATAGATAGGAAGATAAATTTCGATGTAGCTATCTCTATAGTCCGCATCCCGTCATGTAATATTTGATACGAGGCATTCAGATTCGTACAGTCTCTTTCCATCTAATGATGGTAGGTTAACCTGGCATCACTAAAATGTTGGCCAGTAGATCAAAAATAAAGAAAAAATCTTGATATCTCGTTCACGTCAACTATCAAAAATTCTAAAAAAATTCTGGATTTAATCGAATCACCAAAAAACTCGTATCTTGAATTATTAAACTATTAATAATAAAATAATATCACTATCAACCTAGCTACCGTGCTAGTGGTGGACATAATTAAATTCCTTTGGTCAATGCACAGGCCTGCATAGCGATGGGAAGCACCATAAACGTTACAAATCACCAGTTCCCATGTCTCACCAGCGCACCTTGGCACGGCCCTTGAGCAACACATGTCATGCCCCCGCCATCTGCCCATCCCATTTTCCGTTACCTTCTGCGTGCATGCGTCTGTGGGCCCCGATGCGAGACCCAAACCCACCCCCACTCCTCCCCACGACCCCGGCCCCTATTTTTGTGTCGCCACTCGCCGCCTCTCACCTGTACTCGGCTTCACTCGGGTTTTGGCGGAGATGGCGAACGAGCGTCTCCCTCTCCGACGGAGGGATTCGCTGGCTGGAAAAGACGACGCGGCAACGCCGGAGGTCGAGCTGATAGAGGCCTCCGGGTTGGGAGGCGGCGGAGGCGGCGGAGACGACGGTGGCAGTGGAGGGGAGTCGGAGGCGTTGATGGTGGCGGAGCTCGCCGATCATCAGATCCAGGAGAAGATCCAGCGGTTGGTGGGTTATCTCTCCTCCGGAATGGCGGGCCGGCTGCCCGACAAGGGCGCGAAGCTCCGCGCCCATCTCCGGCAGCTCCAGGATGAGCTCGACCGCCGGAAGCTCGCCCCGCGCCGCAAGGTATACGATCGGTTGATGGGGAGGTGGGAAAGATTGGAGATTGGGGGTGATTGGTTGTGTGGGATTCGGTGTTGGGGTTTTGGGTTTGGAGGGAAGAGAGGGGAGGGATGGAGATCGAGAACGAGGTGGATGATGATTAAATGAAGTGGGAACTGAAACTTCTATTCTCCAGGGAACGAAGAGGATGGATGATGGTCTGGCGGGTTTTAGGAGTGATAGGAAGAGAAGCCACCCAGGGAAGGAGGGTTTTTAGAACGGAGATTCTTTAGAAAAAGGGTTTTTAATTGAAAAATCGGATATAATGGAATAAATTGGAGAATGAGAGGCGGAGGGGAGAGGGCAATGGGAGATGAATCCTTAATGAAATTAGTGCAAAGAAAGAACAACAATACAGGTCAATGAGAAAATGGAAGATAACGAGAAAGAAAATGTGAGGGATTCTTGAGAAGAAGCAAGATCCTACTCGAGCAAGACAAAATCCTTTAAGAAATTTGTGCGAATGTGAGAAAAAAATGGAGTAAAATGAGAAAGTTAGAAGATAGAGAGAAAGGAAAACTGGTTGAGAGATTCTTGCAAATAAATCTTTTACTTGGCATAAAATAGTGAGATCTCTACTTAAGAGGCTGAGAAACTAATACAAAATAGAAGCTTGTTGGATAATACTATTTCAGGAAAAGAGTTGCTATAGATACCATCAAATTTCATGTTTAATGCTTTACCTTGTTTTAGCTTTACTTTCTTCCTCTGCTTCACCTTTTTCAGGACGTTGGAGAACATGACAGGGCTGGACAATCAAGAATCACAAAATCATCTGGTGGGCTTCAAGATTTTTCCACATAAGTTATCGAAAAAATAGCATTCGTATTTGTTTATTCCATGTTGACTTGAGTTGCATGTCCTATTTACCTTTGTGTATTTGTCTGGATATGCCTTGAATTGTTATTTTTTCTAGGGATTGTAGTATCCTGAGTACTCATTGAATTCATAATGGTTCCTGATTGATAAATAATGTACAATTATGGAATCTGAAAATTAATGCCAATTGCATTATCAATTATACAAGTTTATTATTATATCCTCAATCTTTTAAAATATTATTTTTATAAAATGCATCATTGTACAATGTGCTGTTTAAGGTTTTCTTAGGTTGGTTAGGGCTTCCATTGTGAGATAGTTTTACTAATGAGCTCATTCTGGAAAAAAAAAACAATGCACACTCCCAACAGTTTTGACAGGTTAGAATTCTATGATAGCATCAAAGAGATTTGATATAATTCTAATTCGTGGAGAGTGATATTGAAATATTTGGACCTTGATATGTATGGAGGAAGACGTGTCAGAGTTGGAGGAGAATTCGAAGACTAATGAGTCAAATGGCTATGCTTGATTTAAGTGAAGATAGTGTAATGTGCTAGATGAGTTTTTTTTGTTATTTTAAAATCTGGGAGGTAATTCTGGAGACACTCTAGTCTCTAGTTACACGAAATCTTCCTGCCCCTATATTTTATTTGTTAAATCATCGAGCGCAACAAATTTCCAGGCTCCATTCATATCGAGGAAGTGGAGTGCATTTTGATTCCACAACAACAAGTTTATTAATAGGGTTTACATTTTTTTCTTGTTTGTTTGTGTAACTAGATCAAAAAAGGTGCTCGGGCAGTTGATCTTTACTGCCAAGATCAACTGTTAGTGTTTTCAAGCTAGAAATAGAAGTAACTTTTAGGGTTTTATTTATAAAATGGGTTAACAAAAGCTAGTGTTATGTTGAACAAGGAGGGGCCACCCATGTATCTTATGACAATGCAGTTCTACCCAAGATTGGGTTATGTGAACTTAAAACTACATTAGGACAACATTTTTTTAAAAAAAAAAACTTTATTGAAGATAATCACACATATTTTCTGATGTTCATGTGGTTTATGGGGCTATTCTCTTCCCCTATCATTTTCTGCTGGTGGCTAGGAGTTTAATTAGTTACGTGATGGAGCACAAATGGTAGTTATGCCAGGTTATCATTTTCATTCATGCTCAGATAGAGGTGAAGATGGTTTGCAAAGATCCAAATTTGGTCCACACTTGACTTGAACTTGACTCAGCCCATGCTAAAGTTTAGACTTATTGGTTTGTCTTTGGTACCAATCTAAGACCGGTACTCCATTTAGGTGAGGTTATAGATCATGCCTAAATGGACACAGTATAATAGATTTCAATGGACCAACTAGACTTGATGAAAAATAACTACAACCAATCTAGGTTTAGCCCTCTTAATTGAGATTGACCTGGACATGACACACAGAGATTCGATCCTAATCTGACTCGACACACCATTTGGATGGTTCGGATGTGGGCTTAAGTCTTAGATGTGAAGCCAATTCATGGCCAATCCGATCTAAGCTAGATGTAGACTCACTTGACCCAACTGCAACCCTAATTAGGTGTCTAAACTTGGCAACTTACTTGAGGATTGGTGCAATAATTTTGACTTCATATGGTGTTGAATGGGGCACTTGCAAACCAGTAGTAAACTCTACAATAAAATCAGAGACTTGCCTTTAATCCACTGTCAATAACTGCTATCTCTCATAATTAATTTCTTAGAGAAGATGCAATGCTGTAGGAGATGTATGATAAAAATATCATTGTTGTACCTCACAGGGAACTCAGGATGTTGATCAAAGAAAGAAACCAAATTACCTTCTAACCTATGAAGTGCTTTGCTTGCTATAGCTAAGGTTGCAAATTAGCAGAGCTAAGCCAATTACTAAGCTGTGCAGGCATGGCTCGTTACATGAAAGGATAGCTGAGCCCTTGTAGAGTTTGACAACATATTTTGAAGCTCAGGCTTTTGAATTGGACCGGGTTTGAAGGAGATCGGCATCCAGCTGACCCAAGTTGGACTTGGCTATATTTACTTTTACAAGGCTAAAGTGTTTGTGCTTAGCATTTTTTTGTTGTTAGCTTTTAAAGTTGCTTGAGCTTGGTTCATTTCCTAGTTGAATGAGATGGTTTTGAATCAGCCTATTGTCAAGCTGAGCTCAGGCTGTTCATGGATAACTAAATTTGTTTACAGCCCTATATATGTCAAAGTCGAAAAACAACCTCTTGGATCAAGGGATCTGGATTAATAAATGAAAAGGATTCAGAGGGAACTTGTATTAATGGACTGGACATTATTGGATAATAATTGAGGAAATGGTATTGCATTATGAATTGACAAGGCTTCGTGCTCATTGCTTTAAAACAGAAGCAAACTTATTTTAAAGATGATTTCCTTCATGGTTTAACTACAACAATGGATGGAATGAAGAGGAAGCAGGGAGGAGGGGGAAGAAAAAACCTAAAAGATGGTGGTGTTTCCTGCTTCATGATTGATGCTATGTGCTTTCAAGTCTTTGTCTTCATGACCTTTAAAATGCAATCCATGGGTGAAGGCTGATTTTAGGAAACTCTCTTTGCCATATTATCTATACTTAAAAGAAGTTCTGTTAATGAAAATCTTGTTATGTATTTGCTAACATGTTTTATATTGGATGAACTTCCTGCAAAACACAATGCTTTTTTTGTTGCATTTATCACTTTAATCTTCAATTTATCATGCTGTTTGCTTTTTGACTGAATTGCCATTTTCTTGTACATGTTATTTTCACATGCTTTAAAGTGTTGCTTTTCTCCTTTATCAAATTAATGCTGACTTCATCATCAGATGTCTCGAAATCCCTGTTATGTGGGCTCGGTTACTCGTTTCTGGAGAGGACAGTTTTACTTAGATGCAGCACATGTGTTGAGTTTCTATATGTCCTGAAGAATTTGAATGGCAACCTCAAAAAACACTAAACATTGGGGAGATGGCCATGTATTAAATAACTAAATAAATAATTCTAAATAAGTGAACTAAAGTGGGCAAAATAAACTTTCAGCTCTAGTGTATTGTGTTAGCAGGTCTGCATGGCATATTTAAAGAAAAAGGTAAATAGCTGGAAAAGATACGTCACCACCTTAACTATTGGCAATGGGTTTGTTCTCTAAGTTCCATTATGTTTGCTGAACAGGAAAACTGTTGTTTTTCAACTTCCACCTGATAATATTGATATCGATCATATATTTTGCTTTGTAATCCAATTGCTGTGATCTCTTACTCTCAGGTACAGTTGAAGATTCCAATGAAAGCCTTGAAATATCTGAATCACATTCACAGCCCTCATCTGCACTCCAATATCTCCAGAAGTTACAGAGCAAGGTAAAAAAGTTATCTAAATATTAAAGTATTAATATTTTCATCTCGGCTGGTGAATGCATTTTCACTTACTTTTCTTCAGGCAGATGCTGCACCTAGCAAGGACCTGAGAGATATTACTCTGAACAAGTGCAAAAGTCCAACTGAAGGCGAATGCCAAATGCATGAGAGAAGACAGACAATAGAGATAACATCACAACCAGCTAGAATGTCTACCAGAGAATCACCTTTCCAATCTTCTAGCACTGTTGCCAACAAAGATGAACAAAGATCTTCTAATGGTGATCTCAAGGCTTCTGAATCTTTTAGCACTTCTTTGACTCATTTGGGGAAAAATTATTCCAGCCCTTCTACTAGAAAGTGAGTTTTTTGGTTTCTAGCTCGTTATTTAATATTTTTCTTTAATGCTTTCTTTCATTGCCTGTACAGACTTATCCTATGTGATTCCTGGTAGAATAATCAAATATATTTAGATCTCTTGCCTTTTCTACGTAATTGTTATCTTCAAATTTGTGGGTGAACAAAATGTTGGCTTTTGGATGCTACCTAAGCTTGTTCCCTGTCTTACTTAAGTGTTGAATAAGATGCGTACGTTGATTAGGATTTATTGCTCTTTTTCACTTGTTGGTAATGCAGTATGAAGTATGAACTAGATTTTACTAATTTCATACTTCAATGTTTTTCTTTATGTTGATCTAGCAAAAGTGCAAACTTCTGCACATGCTACACTGTTAAAGCCTAACCTCTTGTAAAACTAGAAAATTTGCAATTTCAAAGGACCGGAAGTAACATTCTCAATTAATTACTTAAGTTTCAGATTGTTTTATGAAATTTTGGGATCTTTGTTCCCGTGAAAGCGGGAATTGCTCGCAAGATAGTAGCTTCAAATTTAACAAGGAACTTATAATCTTGGTGGCATACTTTAGAAGGGGAAAGGGTCTGGTTATTCATGGTTAGTTTTATCATTGCTTCTTAGGTCATGATCGGTTATCTTTGTGGTATTTAATGTTTGGGCTTCTAAGAAAGAGCTTATGTTTTTATATGTCCAGCAGGATGTAATGAGATTGTCTGTCACGTTATGCTTTTATGACATTTCCTTTTGCATGAATCTTTCTTCCTCTGAAATCCTTGTCATTGTTTATACAGTGTAGAACCTTTTAAAAAAGTTTTGAATTTTGGGTGGACCATTATCTGTTGTTTTCTCATTAACTGATCTGTTTGTGTTGTTGTGATGGCTTGTATAAACTCAAGAAATGCTCTGAAATAGGTGTTGAGTCCCTGATTGAGGATAAGGTAATGGCAAATTGATCGAAATTTACTAGTGGGTGAGCAATAAGACCCAACCATGAAGGGTCAAAACTTTGCACTGAAACTAGGAGGAAACATATAAAAAGATTATGGGCTATAGAGGTTTTGAGAAATAATCTTGATTGGAATTACAAGGCTAACATTAGATTGATGTGTAAAACATGTTGATCATGCTTTTGTCTATATTTATTTTCTTTTATTGAGCAAATATACTATTACCAAGGTAATATGACAACCATGGCTTGTTGGATCATGTCATAGTTCTAGCAGTAATTTACAGATCTTGTTGAGGATCTCTTCTTTATGAGCATATACAATTCCTCTGAGCATGATAAACCCTTCTACTCATTATTAATCTGATATGGAAGGCAGGTCATCTAGCATGGAATAAAATGTCTTGTTGAGAACTGTAACACTGTTGCATGTCAAAATTTGATGCCCATCCGACATAGAGATGATCAAGCTTTTGTTGGGAAAGGTAGAGATGTATTTGAGATGTGTGAATATGATGAATGGGGGGATCGATACACAAATCAAGTTTATTTTAGGGACAAATCTGTAAAAGACTTGAAACCACCCTAACCACCCTTGAGGGTGGATCGAATAGTTTGAGTGCTGATCGTGGTTGGTTCACCATATGCCGACCTTGTTTCACTCCCAATCATGTATTATGTTTGAATACCATTGGAAAGTAGTTTAGAGGGTGATTCTCTTTTGTTTTCCACCACTTGTAGGTGGGAACAAGAGGAAGAAAGAGGGGACAAGCTATGACAGGGGCTTTCACTTCAAATCGACCAATTTACTATGATTTTTTGAGCTAGAAATTCATTCTAACTTGATAGTTTTCTTCCATGTACCTTTTTTTATTAAAGGTTTATTAGTAAATTGACCAGTAACTCATGACTAATCAAATGAAATTAAGGGGAAGCTTTGTAAAATTGAGTATGAACTGTATTTGATCATCAGATTCATATCTTAGAGCATGAATCCAAGATCAAGATTAACAAATTTTGGGGTTTTGGTTTGATCACCAGAATTTGAAGCAAAATTCATATAAATTCAAAAATAATTAGAGCAATCAGTTTATTCAGTACAATTCTTGAATTGTTGCCAAGGAGGGACCTATTTACGGTCCCACTGGATATGCATGATCCTCAGTAGGGCACATCCATACCCACACTTTTCAATATGCATCAATCTTTGGTATTTGGAACCTTCATATTTCATATAAATCAAGGTCAGGTTTAGTTGATATTTATTTATTATTTATTAACTCTTGAGGTTATACTTTGCATGAACATAGTTGACAAAATGATGTTGCCATGTATATATATGTTGTTGAATATCCAGTTACTGTCCATTCATGTCATATTGTGATACTTTTCTGACATGTTGTCTGATACCCTTTGTAGGAGGAGAATTTCTGAAGCTCGAGATTCATTGGAATTGAAGTTAAAAAAGGTGGTTATGCTTTTTTTAAGCTGTGGTCCATTGTGCTTTATTTCAATCTTGTTGTTCATGCAGTTATTGTGTGTCAAGTTTATCTATATCATTCATTACCACATTTTATGTTTATAATATTAATAAAGGTGTTTTACAGATTGTTCTGTCATGGTTGTGGTGAGATGCAATTTTTTTTGCCTTGCTCATGAAATATACGTATATCTATAGTTTTTTTTGCCTAAAATTTTTTTATACTTAATTGAACAAATTTGAACTCTGTTTGATTATTTTCATGCTGTAGCTATATCTATAGGTTTTTGCTGTCTCTTGCAATATCCGAACCCTGCACGTACATGGTTCTATGTTAACATGATTATATCACTATTTGCTGTGTGCCGATGTACATTTATGACACTGGTACAAAATGTTGTCTTACCACTTGACATATATGCCAAGTCTAATGGTTGTTTTTGGGCTGTGACCTATCATTTGTCGAGATGTGTGTGGTGCTGTCCAGGTACTTATGATTGATCATGATCCTTTGACAACCTTATTGGATACTTCATATGCATACTGATGGCAATATTTGAAGCACTATCAAAAAATGACAATCTAAACAACTTTTTTTGATTTTTTAAGCTTGTGATCTAGTCAGTACTTTTTTTTCTACTTCTTTTTGAAGATATCTCCGAAGTTGAAGTCAATATATATATATATATATATATAAAGTATATTAGTTCCCATATACCTTTTATAAACCTTACTGTCTAAAAAATTTACTTGATGTCTAGTCTTTGTTCTCCCCTTCACTCCAGTTTGGGGATCACGGTAATGTTTAACATGTACATTTGAGGGGTTCGACCTACACATACCATATCACATTGTCACTGGTCACAACAAAATATCTCCATGTTCAAATGCATAAATCACTGCTGAACTTTTTGTTTGTGCGTGTATAATAACTATAATTATCACCTTTCGACATCTGGGAAATCCGCTTGCTATCTAGTCTTTGTTCTCCTCTACACTCCAATTTGGCGATCACAGTAATGTCTAAAATGTACATTAAGGGGTTGGACCTACACATATCATTTCCCAACATCACAGGTCACAACTAAACATGGCCATGTTCAAATGCATCAAGCACTGCTGAGCTTTGTATTTGCACAGTTATTTCTGTGTTTTATTTCCATGTAACTTGTGTATCGCTACTATTATAAAGCATTCACCTCCAACTCAATGACCAAATACTAGGGAGAACTTATTTATTCCTGCTATTTCTTGTTGTGGATTGGAAATGCAATCCCCTTTCCATATAGTTGCATTCATCAGAGTCCACTAAGATAACAGAACATATGAAGAATGTCACAATCAAAAGTAGCAGCACATTTATCAATTGCAAGCACAATTTTCTTATCACTTTCTTTGCATGTTTAATGTGAATACCTCCAGCAAAAAGTTGTCATGGGGCTGGGAAATCCAACTTCTGTTGAAGTATATGTGTTCCTCAACGATATTGTGTTTATGAATGGACCCCTAAATTATCAACTCTAAATTTTGTCCCATCAGTATATATTCATGGATGTCTACGTAGTGCAGACTATGATTCTATGATCTATCAGTGGTGCTATTCCATCTCTTTTGGAAGGAAAAAGTGCATATGAAGACTAAATACTAAAATGGAGCTTGAGACACCATTTTGGGCAATAAATCAAGTATAGCCGATACATTTCCTCTGTTTTTCATTCCTTTTCTTACTTTATCTCCTATTTTTCACTGCACGAATTACTAGCATATAATGGCCATTGTTATAGGCTTCTCGCTTTAGTTGATACAGGTTTTATCAGTAGTTTAACTTGGACAAAAGTAAAGTCGGTTCATTTACATCTGTGGATTTACTTAGGAGTATGATTGGTCATTAATAGTTCAGCTTTTCTTATGTCTTGAATTATAGTTACTTTTAGTTTGATTGTATCATTTTCGCAATGTAAGACAGGTTCAGGAGGTGGTCCTCTTGGATGAAGAAATGCAACCTGTACAGCCAATACAAATAGATAACTCTGATAAATGGTGAATCCATTATCCTGAGTAGCATGCTATCTAGATATTGTCTCTCTCTCTCTCTCTCTCTCTCTCTCTCTCTCTCTCTCTCTCTCTAATGTTCAGTTATCTTTTTGAGATCTGGCTGCTTCATTAATGAATGTTGTCCTTTCTCTAGGAAGGAGGCAACAATCTATTATCCTTCAAGGTACATCTTCTCAATAATTGGAATCATTTCTGATTAATGGTCTGAATAGCAGCTCCAGATTCTAACTATTTAAAATTATTGTCTTGTATTTTTTGAACAGGGATGATCCTGAGTCTGTTGAGATTTCTTATGCAGACTTAAAATGTCTCGAGCCTGAATTGTATTTGTCATCGCCCATAATGAACTTTTACATTCAGTAAGTATTATTTAGTTTGTACTTTCAAAATTTTTGGTTGAAATAAACCAACTTGTACAGTTTCACTAAAAGTATGATGAAGTGGAACTTGCTTATCTGCTTTCCTCTTTTCTAGATTCAAAAGAAGTTAGCCTTAGAGCTAGAATAATGGCCTCCATATATCAAGAGATGTCTTAAATCAAAACATTTTTGAAAATCTTCATATTGCATATCATTATGGTGTTTTTTTACATAACAAAATTTTGACAATGTTTTTTTCTTATCAAACAATATTTTCTCATATTGCTAAAAGTAAAGAGGGATAACAAAAAACATTTGTTGCAGAAATTGGGGCCACATTGCTGAAACATGTTTTTTTTTTTTTGTATGTATAGCCTCCTAAATATTTGAAACTGCATGAATACTCTTGCAAAGTTACTATTTACATGCATACCCTCATAAGACACTTGTTTTGCATGCATACCCTTTGTTTTCTTTCTTTTTTGCATATGTACCCATGCCAACTAACACTATTAAGAAATGAGCAGTTAAAATTAAATGACTGAATTACCATTAATGGGTAGACATGTGAATAGTATTTCTAGGGGTATACATGCAAATAGAAATTTTGCAATAATATTCATACAATTTTGCATATTTGAGAGAGTATACGCAAAAAACTTATTAAACAATGAACAAAACTCAGTTGAAATTTGCCAAATCTTTCATGATGCTATTGAATCAATAAGTCAAAAAAAGGAAAAGAAAAAATGGTGAGGTCACATTGTAAATTTTTCTTTGTTTAAGATCTTAACTTGATCAAGTTGGAAAATTGGATCATCATTTTGATAATGCTATTTTTTCATTTGATTTTGATGTAATTGTCATTATTGAGTCTATAAATAATTATTTTAAGCAGATTAAACCATATTGAATTTAAATTAATTATAGATCTTTAGATCAGTAAAATATTTTTTAGTAATATATAAATGATGAGCTTTTGTTCATTTATTGTGACAAGAATTTCACAAAGGCATCAAGATATATTCCATAAAAATTGATGTCAACATGGATTATACAGCATGATAATGCAGACCTTTTTTGGTTACCCTTCTCGATTAAGAGTTTTATCTTTAGTGGAATTGAGTTCTACCATTTGAGCATGTGCCATAAATCCTGTTATATTAATCCTATGACTTTTTAAATTTAATTTGAAATTAGAATATATGGACCAAATCCACATCCACTTTTGAATTAATCAAGTCCCAAATTAATCTAAAAGGCGTTAGGGCACATGCTCCAATGGTAGAAGTCAATTCCAGTGAAGATAATTTAGTCACTCATAATTCATTGGTGACCAAAAAAGATTCATAATATCATGCTACATGATCTGATGTTGACATCAATTCTTTTGGAATAAATCAAGATGCCTTTATGAATTCATGCCTCAACAAATGATTAATAACTCACCATTTATAAATCACAAAAAAAATATGTTAATGATCTAAACATCTTAAATTAATTTAAACTCAATATACTTTATTTTTTTTAAATAATGAAGAATATATAGATGTTGTAGAGTCAATAATGATAATTACCTCAAAAATCAAATTAGAGAATGGTATTACCAAAATGGCCTTCTAATATTCCAACTTCATTGAGTTGAGATCTTAAATGATGAAAAATTAACAATGTGGCTTGGCCTGTTTTCTTCTTTTGGCTTGTTGATTCAATCGAGTCATGAAATACTTGGTAAGTCTTAGCTGAGTTTTGATCATTTTTAATGATTTTTGAGTGTATACCCTTCTAATATATGAATTACGTGAATATCCTTGCAAAATTGCTCTGTGCATGCATATCCTTATAAAATTCTCTTGCACATCTACCCATTAAGGGTGTTTCAGTCATTTTATTTTTAAACCACTATTTTCTTATAGGCATTAGACGGTATAGGTGCATATGCAAAAAAGAAAGAAAAAGAAGGGTATGCATGCAAAATAAATGTTTTATGAGGATATTACATGCAAATAGCAACTTTGCATGGGTATTCATACAATTTTGTATATTTAGGAGGGCATACACTCCAAAAAACCCCAAAAAATTAGGAGGTTGATGTAACGGGAACAAATGTTATTTTAAAACAAGAGAAGATTTGTCAAATATTGCTGGCGATCTTCACCTCTTTCATTTTTAGCAAATCACACATCATTGGAAACATGCCACCTGTATTTTTTAGATGAGGAGAATAAAACCTAGTTTTAAGGCTATTTTGTGAAGAAATTTTCTGTTCTTTGACAGAAATAAACAAAATCTAAACTAAGAACACCTTAGGTTTAAAAAAATTGAAAAGGAAAATTTTAAGAAATTGTGGCAATATTATTAATTTTAACTTAAAGTGAATGGCTGAGGCTTAAGTTGAAGATATCCAGCAATTACCATGGGTACCAATTAATATAACCTTGAGCAATATTCCTTTTGTTACGCTATGTTCTTACTTTTAATGGCACCCTCTGAGCCCCCTTCATTGTTTGGTGCCTTTGATAGCAACATTTACCAGTAATACTGAAAGAGCTCTAATGAACTTCATGTTAGTTTTAGAATAAATCAATATCTTAAACTTTTTCAGTTTCTTCATTGGATTATATATATATATGCGATAAAATTCATGTATTCCAGTATATTTTGACATGGATCTTTGCATGTGATAGCAACATTTACCAGTAATACTGAAAGAGCACTAATGAACTTCATGTTAGTTTTAGCATAAATCAATATCTTAAACTTTTTCAGTTTCTTCGTTGGATTATATATATATGCGATAAAACTCATGTATTCCAGTATATTTTGACATGGATCTTTGTTTGTGATCTGCCTGCACCATGTTGTTAAGTGGTGAGTGTGAAATTTTATAAGCGCAGCCTTACAGTCTAATTACTTTGGCTGTTAATCTCTTAGATAGCTATCTTGTATTATTCAATTATTCTAATATTATTAGAAAATGCACATTAAAGGAGGCTTATCTTTCATTTTCCATCTTACCATATTCACACGTCATTACTTAACTTTTACTTGATGCCTACTTTAGCAAGTTCTTCTATTATCTTACTTCTGCCTTGGATATATTTATGCATGGAACTGTACTGTAGGTTTTGCGCATGGACAAGCTTGTGTGCATGTATAGACATATTTCTGTCTAACTAATTCCTTGTTTTGTAGGTACCTTCAAAGGTCAGTATCTCCGGTAGGTAGACCAGGAGGGGAATACTATTTTTTCAACACCTACTTTTATAAGAAACTTGAGGAGGCTCTTTCATGCAAGGTAAACTTTTTTCCCCCTTCAATCAATACATTGAGGCGATAATGAATCTGTTGCATTTTAGCAGAACGAATGCAGCAGTAGGAACTAGGAAGTATGATGTGTATATATTGATATGTCATGTGATTGCCTGATGGAAGATCTGAATAAAACCATGAAGGCCCATGTGTTCTTATACCCGGTCAGGGAAAGGTTTGAGGTTGGACAGCTAGACATGAACATCCTGATAGAAAGGCACATTGACTGTTTTCTTGAAGTGGCATACAATTTGAGGGTTCGCTAGACATGCTATGTCAATATTATCATGATTCAACGAGAAGTTCAGTTATTATTTTACAGTTTAGGTCCAAGGATTTTCAGCTTCTGAATTTTTTTTAAAAAATATAAACTATGCATGCTCAACTCATATTTGGCTAGAAAACTGGGCTTTTTTTTCCTCAAAAAAGAAATTTGACTTTTTTTGGGTTGTCAGTCTCAAACTATGCACTACTGTTTCTTGTAGTACTTATCTTTTTACAAGTTAACCAAAGGAAAGTCTTAGTGCTTATGTTTCAATATAATTTAATTTATTTTTGCCATTCAGTTTCAAGGCATTTCTGTTCTCACCTCTTGATTGCAATTGTTGGGGACCATCCTTTTTTTTTTCAAAATAAAAGATTCTTTTCTACGTCCGTTATATTTTCTTTGAATCTCAGACAATTGATGTTTTATTCCATATCTTCTAGAAAAAATGGCTAGAACTTCTGCTTTGATGGTTTTCTTTGTTCTTTAAGGTTGGTTTAGTGCATTGCCAAGCAATCTTGAACGGTAACGTGGATTGCTAGCACTATTGATTGCAAGTATTGTGGATTATTATGTTTGGTACATGCAGGTAATATTGTATAATATAAAATCAAATTTTTAAAATGCCCCTAAATCAAATCTATATTTTATTCATTTATTAAAAAAATATATTTTTATATTTTATATTTTTATAAAAATAAAAAATATTGTTATATTAAAAAAATTTAATATAAAAAAATTATGTATTAAATAGATGATATATTTAATACTTTACTTAAATATATTAAATAATATATTAAATTTATATAAAATAAAATAAAATAAAATAAAATATTATATTATATAATAATATATTTATCCTATTATATTATGAAATATAACATATATTATATTATTATAAAATATTAAATATATTGTATTATATTATATATAAGGGAAGAGGAATGGAGAAAGGGAGGGTAATTTGGTAATCTAGATTACCTGGAAGGTGGTAATCTGGATTATCATCTCTTCCAGAGATAATTCAGATTATTTCTTGGGAGGCATTCCAGATTACCAGACAGGATAGATTGCCATCCAGAAAAACATACCAAACATAGTAATGTAGTGGGGCCCCATTAAATTATCATCAATCTAGATGAATTGTCTGCTATCAAATGCAACCTAAGAGTTTTCTGTTAACTAAGTGATTCATACAAAGCAAATTTTAATGCTTAGCTTGATAGGGCCCGAAGAATATTGCAACCAAATTCTCATAAGAAATCTTTTATAGAAAATTATTGATTCTTAGAGAAATCATTTGCCTTGCATAGTATCATTGTCATGCTCCTAGGTCCATTAGGAAGGTGTCTCTTTTCATTAATAATATTAAAACATTCTTTCTTTTTATATTTTTGGTAATAATCCTATAGCTTGATTCCACAGTTAAAAAAATCATAAATTGCTTTTTTTTCCCCCTAATGTAGTTCTTTAAAATTTTGACTTTTAGACCTGTATCAAATAGAATCATAAATTGCCTTTTTTTTTCTAATGTAGTCCTTTAAAGTTTTGACTTTTAGACCTGTATCAAATAGAATTTGGTGCCTCAGCCGTTTTGCTTTAATTTTCTGTAGCTGTCCTTAACTTAGTTGATGCAACTTATTACTCCTAAGTCCTCACTATATTAGGAAGGTATCTCTGTTCTTTAGGAAGAGTAAAACGTTGATTCTTTTCCCAACATTTTTAGTAATAATGCTATAGGTAGGTTCTGCAGCCTAAAGATTCATAAATTGTTTTTCTGATTTAGAAATTCTTCAAAGTTGTAAATGTGTACCACTTAGAATTTGGTGCCTTGGTCCTTTTTTTTTCTTTAGTTTTCCATAGCTGTCCTTGTCTTAGTTCATGTAACTCGTTACTCCTAGCCTTACTTTTTCTGTTTCAATATAATTAAATAATTAAAGCAAATTTAATTGTGGCACATTTCTAATTTTATATTTTTGTAATTTGTAGAGTGATAGGAATGCATGTTTCGTAAAATTGAGGAGGTGGTGGAAAGGTGTAAAAATATTTCAAAAGGCCTACATCTTCTTGCCAATACATGGAGAGTAAGTTCCCTTTTATCTATATATGTATGATAAGTGGCGCATCTTTTTCTATTTTTATAAAAATTCATATTTTAAGACATGCTTGATTTTTTTTTATAAAAAAAAATCTAAGGCTGGCATATGATTATAGATGAGTGTAAAAATTTAGAAAGATTGTCATGGGGCTTCATGAAGAGTTTGAAGCGAGTTTCTCCTAATTTTTCTGGGCTTTCAAGTATTTGCCCTATTGGTGGCATCGCAACAAAACATAACTAACAATTGCAATATGACAAAGAATTCAATACTGGATGGAGTTGGCTGGACTTTATTGGTATTTGGTGGTTTCCTTCCTATTTATGATTTTTTTTTTTTTGATGCATCTCAATCACTGTGAAAACTCGATTCCTTTTTTTTATATATAAAAAAAAAAGGGACCTCGAAGCCATGACTACAAGTAGATATTGATTTCATAAAAGATAATCTAATTTCAATGACATTTCCTTTTATGCTATAAAAGATAGTGAGTTCAGGATAACTTCTTTTGTGCTAGATGAGGTGCTTGCCCATTAGAGCTGCCATGATATTATTACTCCTTCCTATAAGCAGGAGTAGGGTCAAGCTCACGTTGTGGTGAAGATGGCATGCCTCACTGCTAGCCTATTTTCCAATCTTTTTCTCATCACAAGAGATGCCCATAGCAAAAAGTTCAAGTTTTGCCAAGTCTCCTTCAGCAAATAACTCTATCCATAGTATCCATACAAATTATGCAGTTTCTCTTGAAAGGTCTCTTGAATTCTAGATGCCACTTTGCAAAATAGGATGCTTGTTCATCTCGTCTTTCATTCATGCAATGTACTAAACATGCTGTTGCTCATTCTGTGCTTATTGTGCATGTAACAGATGTGAAGCTTCTTGGTTTCTCTCAATTCTTGAATGAAAATTCTCCACTTAGGTTAAATTAGTGGCACCTTATGCTTGAGTTTTAGTCTTATTTGAAGTTCTAATTGATGAACCTATATAAGCTTTTTGATTGTTGAATGTTTTTCCCAAACCAGTAATTTATACAATCCTATGTCAGTGTCGTGCCACATTATACTTATGCAGAATGATGCTGAGGAAAAGCATTCTCATTTTCCTGAAACAGTGAGGCTCCATTTTGCTGTGTCTATATGTAGAAAATTTTAAAACTAAAGCTAAAGCCATTTTGACTGCTGAGTATTCTATGTATTCATGTTATCAAACTCCCTCCATTTTTCCAGGATATGAGTTTATCTTGATCCAAATTTCCGAACCAATCCTTGCCTTATCTGTTGAGCCTTCTTCACAGCTCACATTCTTGCCCTCGGGCATCCCCAGTTTTTGTGGCGTTTTGAGCTCCCACCTATGATTCTCTTAATATTATTCTGTAGCTGCATTTCAATGTCACCCTTTATTTAATCTCATCACGAGCATTTTTATGGTCCCTCCTCTTGAGAATGCAAAAAGCTAATGCATGAATAACCAATATAACATAAGTATGGTAAATCAAACAAAGTTGACCTGGTGGCTCATTGCTGGTTAACATACGTCTGGTCTCTCCACAAGAAGTTTTTATGCCAACTGCTCATGTGCGTGTCTTCAACATTGTGATTATACCTATGCTATATGCCTTTTCATCCTCATTAATAATTCAATAAGCTTTCTTGATTGTCTCTCATTAGCCTTCCCGTTTGCTTTGAAGTATTCCATTAGCTACCCAGTTAAAAGTTTTCTAATTGATTATCCTGGCATAAAGCCACTTATATTTATCTGAAATTTGAAAAACATATCTAACTTTTTGTTGGTTTTCCTCGTCGCTCCAGATATGACACTGAAGATCGATCATGTGGAAGTTTTTCATTTCTACTTTCCTACTTTGTTATTTCTGTACTGATGTGATGTTTCCCTTGTAGAAACCTTTTTTTTTATTAATTAATTCTATAGACATGGCCTGACAATTGATTAGAACTGTACCCAGTTTCCTCTTTGACAGAAGTATTATTGTTGATATTTCAGCTCACTTCTTTGGTAAACTTCTTGGTTTTATGTAATCAGTTGGCACTGGAGTTTGGTGATTATTTGTATACCAGCAAAAGAAGATGAATCTGGTCCTATTATACTTCATTTGGACTCTTTGGGGATTCACAGTAGTTATTCAGTTTTTGATGTCATTGAAAGGTAATGTACTTTAGAAGTTTGCAGTTCTTATCCTTGTGAACTTCTATTTTAATATTTGTTCTCTTTCCTATATAAATAATATACATTCATTATGCTATAGATATTTTTTTGTGTATATGATATTTGTCACTGAAAGATAATGTAACTTGAAGTTCGCAGCTATTATCATTGTGACCTTCTATTTTAATGTTTGTGCACTTATGTGCATATAGACATACGTATATATAATATTATTATATACATATAGTTTTTATATTTTATTGAATTTAACAAGCATTTTTTTTGTTTCAGTTCTGATTTGCTGCATCTTGATATTAGTGCCCTCCATCCATCAAATTCTTTCTTTCAAAACTCAGTATTTGTTGGTAACTTTCTTTTCTATATAATCAATTCTTAAAAATATTAAAAGCGGTCAACTCCGCAGCTGTTTTCTAGGATATGTTTCTTTAGAAGCTTGATGGAAAGCTACCTTGATTGCCAAAAAGGTTCGCCATCTTGGTATTGGACCTCATGCAAGTGCCATGCTGGTCCAATGCCGGTACATCCGGTATGGTGGTTGGTTTTGTGTATCGGGACTTTGTATGCCCTCCATATCTAGTCTTGGTTCAGTACTGGTATGGTATGGTATATGCTTGGTAGTCCCGGTACGGTGAACCATGCTGAGTGCTATTAAGTAGTACTAGTGCATTTCAATTTATAAACATCAATCATCCCATCCTTCTAGCAGTTGTATGTTCGAACAATATCATGTGACCTGTTTGATGTGAAAATTACTCAATCAATTCCATTCCCAACATAGGATATTAACCTAAATTGGACTAAACAAATTTAAGATCCAAACCAGATTCTAGCACCCCCATTAGACCATAACACTTGATGAAGACATGCATGCATATAAATGCATGTAACTTGAAAGCAACTTTATCTTCTTGTCAGTGTTACCAACCTGTATTCTCTAGCCATGTTGTCCTTCATTGTCCAACTCAACCAATTGAGGCCACAAGTTTAGTATATAAATATTGATCAAAGGAGTTCTTTCTAACAGAAGTGAAAAATTTTGCATTATATGGACATAAATGAATCACTTTTCTTGACTCAAATGATTATCCCTTTTGATTAGGTCAAACAATCTTTTGATGGCCGATATATGGTTGCCTTAAGACTTTGAGGTTCTTTGAGGCTATCAATATAATATTGGTTCAGCAAACATCCATAAATATAAAAAGTTGGTCTTTTCATCAGAGTTTACATATAACGTTGCCAAGTGTATGTAGCAAAAATTGCCAAGTGTACATAGTAAAAGCCTGCTATCTATTCAGCAATAAATCCTTACAATAAAGCCATCTATTGACCTTGTCTTAGAAAATTCCAGGTACCTTCATCTCCTATGCTGCATAGATTGAAGAGATATCTATTGAGAGTAATAAATAGAATTTGATTGAAATAACTGAGTGAGAGATGGGAATAAAATCAAATTCCACATCTGAGTGTTTCAGGAAAATTAAGAAGCTCCAAAAACCTTTGTCTTCTATGCTGCGTGAATTGAAGAGATATCTGTGATTTCAGCAATAAGATGTTATGAGATTGCAGGGCAGTTACCAAGCAAAAAGAAATTTTACATTTCCCTTGCTTTAATCACCCACATATCTAGGATACAAATTAATCAACCTTGATTAAAACTGGCAAAATATGGAAAAAGTCTTATCCTATAATTTAGGATTTGGTTTTATGGATCAAGATTTAATTATAGCTTAATAAGTTTTAGAGTGTTAATTATTTTGTCTGTTAAAACATCAGTCTCTGAAATTTTTGTTAACACTCATTATGCCGATTGTTAACACTCATTATGCATGAAGGTCTGTATAATATATAATATAAAAGTTGGTCTTTTCAGTAGGGATTGCATATAACATTGCCAAGTGTATGTTGTAAAAGCCTTCCATCTATTTAGAAAAAAATTCTTAATATAAAGTAATCAATTAATCTTTTCTTAAGAAAATTCCACATGTGAGTATTTCAGGAAAATTAAGAAGCTCCAAATACATTCGTCTTTTGTGCCACATAGATTGAAGAGATGTCTATTTAGAGCGATAAAATAAAACCTTAATTTAAAGACTTAAAAAAATTTTCAAAAGCTTGCCATCTATCCAACAAAAACTTGTTAAGGTAAAGTCATCTATTAGTCAACATGTGAGTGTTTCAGGAAATTAAGAAATGCCAAATACCTTCGTCTTCTGTGCTGCCTGGATTGAAGAGATATCTATTTATTACCCTAAACAAAAAGAATAATTAAGTAGAATACAAAAAGGCTACTGTAGTTATGGGAAGGCTTCTAACTCTTTAAAATCCATGTAGCCAGCAAGCACTATGATATGTATATATCCATACATATTTACATTTACAAATTTCCTTCTTTATTTTTGGTAAGGCATGCATAGAGTACATTATAAGCTTGTGATACCAAGCTATTTTGGGGTAAGTGGCAGTGAGAGGGCTAGCTAGAAATTGCATTTCCCTTGAAGCAAAAGCAAAGCAACAGATGAGGTGATGCTTGAGAGAAAACGAACTGTCTATAAAGCAGAACAACAACAGTAGAGAAAGGATCTCTAAAATGAGCAAGTGATGTGACCTGGTGTATTATACATACACACATCATTAATTTATGGGACCGAGTAATATGGATACAATGACATGCAACACCATAGTGATCATCACCTTTTCATTTGGTGGTCTACTTGAGTAAATTTTTGGTCCACAAATTTATTTGCGGTGATCACAACTTATTTCTGGGAAAAGAATATAAAAAAGACTCATTTTGGTATTCGCTTTTATCTTGTCTATTTTCTTTGTGGGATGAATCAGGTCGGGCCTTGAATCTATTTGATGTGTTGGATGTAGATGCAAATGGAGTATTGCTGATATATGTATGTCTGCATCTATCATCTTGATCACATGGACTTCATGCAGAACTGGAATTTAAGATTTAGATTCTGTTCTGGCTATTAGAGAAGAGTTCATGGATTATCACCAAGCTCTATTTATTAGTTGCATTGCTATCATCTACCTTTTTCTCCCTTTTTGCTTATTTGTTTGTTGGAGTATGTGGGAGCTTTCCTTTGGACTTTCCTTTGGAGAAAATTTAAATTGTTGTTTTAGTTGCTACCACAATTTTATTTTGTTCTATAATTGTGTTGGTATTTCATAATCATTATATTTGAATGATTATGTAAAAAAGGTTGCATGTTTTTATATATTTTTCAGGTTTACAATTGTACCACACCCAGATTTATGAGTTTGTATTTGATGCTATAATTACCCATATCCATGACTATGAAAGCATTAGTTAATGATATGTTGAACATGTAACAAATCATGAAAATGTCATTGCACTAATTATTTACAATAAAAAAGTCATCCTTTGCAACTCAATCAAAACTTACAAACACTCACAAACTTTGTATATGCATGCCAAATTCTGTGCAACTCACCAGTCTACAGCTATTAATAATATTATTTGTATGTCTTGAGCATCATGCATGGGCACTGTGCTTGTAATATCTGAGGATCATGTAGCGTATTCTTGATGTCTTAGAAAGGAGGCCTTCTCTTTATATTGTTGTAATACACAAGAATCTAAATTTATTGACATAGATGAATGAAACTATATCCATGGGGACTATACCATGCTTGACATGTTTGTCGTTGCTGTGCTATTCCATGTTCAGAAAACAAGCTATAGAGGAAAACATTTTCTCAACTTAAATCAGTTTATGCTGTAAACTGCATGTTTTCACATTCATGTTTCTATTTTAATAATGTATTATATTATTTTTTCTTTGTTTACAGTAAAGTGAATGTTTACATTACAAACCTTCTAACAAACCTGAGTTGGGATTTCTTTTTCTTTTGTTGTTATTGTAGATATCTAAAAGAAGAATGGAACTACATAAATCGAAATGCTCCTCCTCCAGATGTTCCAATTTCAGAAAGGATATGGAAACAGCTTCACCGGAGGATTGAGAACAAAAAAATTGATGCAAGTTTCTAGACTAATTCTTTCATGTATTTATCAATAGTCACTATAAAATGATCTGAGCTGTTTTCTGACAAAGATTTGGTAACAAATCTACTTTTTGAGGGAATGCATAAATCGTCATCTAGGTGGGAAAATAGCTTCAGCAGTTGCTTCCAAATACTAGGCCAAATGTATTTTACAAGGATTCTATAAGATGGATGTCCTTTCTCAAAGTTATAGTAGAGCTGATTGATTTTGGGTCTATCCTGAGGAGTGGCATCGCCCTTATAGGGTCCCTGATCACCTTGTATTAATGAGCTGTGATAATTGACAAGATTGAAAGTATTATACATTGCTTTAGATAGGAGGGTAGGAAAAAAAAAAGCCACCAGGTCTTTCTTGACTGGAGAGATTGTGGAGAAGGTAAAAAAATTTTGTATCAGCAGCTGCAAGTTAACTTTAACATATAATTTTAGGTCCAAGATTTTACATGTGATAGTGCAATTGTTGGTCAAAATTAATCATATCACATTTTGGGCTTAACCTTGCAGCATTGCTTAGGGCCATGATTACTAACTCCAGCTAGCTATTTATCTGCAGTGCTTGCCTGTCAGTGTGTAAATATTTACCATTACCTTGAACCTTTTTTGCCCATGGTGGGTCCTCTTTCATTTAACATTTCTCATCTTTTCTACAGTCAGCTCTCCTTCCCTGCCTATTTCAACTGGCTTAAGCATACAGGTATTACATGACACATGCACATTTTGATGCGATTTTGCAACTATCTGTGGGATATCTGGAGGACTGGGTACCAATATAAGCTGACACATGCACCTGAAAAGCTTTTGTTGTCCATATGAGACGTACATGCTACCACACAGTAACAAAAAAGCCATCTACAATCTGTTTGGGGTCTGCTTTCATTTTATGCTTGGCCACTCTTCTGACCTCCTGTTAATTGTATATGAACTCTATATGCTTTTTTCCTCTAAGCCTTTGGACAACTTAACCAGTGCTACCTGTTCATAGACAAAAAAAAAGGCTATAATATCATTAACTATATGAGAAAGCTGGAATATTTTTACTGTTAGAATGTTTTGATTATCAGGTTATGGTGTTGTTGATCGTCACATTTGTCCGTAAGCTGATCTACATTATATTTCTTTGTCCTTGGTTGTGCACTCTAGTCTGACCGTGATCATGTTTGTTAAATTGAAAGTTACCTAGTCTCATCAGTTTTGTAAAGGTTTTCCTCCTCCTCTAGGTGATTAGAAGTGCAAATGCAATCACATTTCATCATGCTTTTTTCTAAAGCAGTGATAAAATTTATTACCTTGGTGATAAACTACTTACAAGTGATACTTGCTGCCTTCTCCCACCAGGTTCCTCAGCAGAAGAATGAGTACGATTGTGGCCTATTTGTACTTTACTTCATGGAGCGATTCATTGAAGAGGCTCCTGAAAGGCTAAGAAAGAAAGATCTAGCCATGGTTTGGCAACCACAATTTATAGTGCATTCCAATTTTAATGCTATGTTTCTTCAATAATTTCATTTACTGACCCTTTGTTTTAATAGTTTGGTCGCAAGTGGTTTCAACCTGAAGATGCTTCTGGCTTGAGAAAGCGAATACGGGATCTGCTTCTTGAATTATTTGAGAATGCTGAGATGGAGAATGGCAGAATAGAACCAACACATCCTCTGGCAGCTGCGCTGCAGTGTAAAGATGACTGACAGCAATGCTTTGAACCTTTGGGCCTGCTTGGATGCCTGATTAATGGATCTGAAGATAATCCCCAATGTAGGATTTGGGGCAGGGTTAGTGTACAGAAATGGTTGAGGTCCAGGGACTTGCCAATCCAAAGATCTAGGTCGATGTACTCTCCGTTCTGCCAATGTCTTCTCACTGTGCTCCCACCTTGTTGGAAGAAAAGTAGGGATGACAATTTTGCTCTCCAATAATGTTAGTTATTCAGTTAATCAAGACTCACTGCATGAGTCCATTGTGGACAAACCGGCTACTCGGTACAAAGCCCAGATATCCAGGGGCTGGTTCAAGCTTTTAGAGAGGAAATGATGTGAAAGCGTTTGATGAAAGCTAGCAAAACAAATTCTCATTGGTGACTCAATTTGCTCATGATTGCATTGTAATAGAACAGAGTGAGGCTGCCCTGCAGCATAAACATGACTGACAGCCACTGGCAATCTCTTCTCGCTGTGCTCCCACATTGGAAGAAAGTAGGCATGGCAATTTTGCTCTTAAATAATGTCAAGTCATTCAGTTGAGCAAGACTTTCTGCATGAGTCCATTGTGGACAAACTAGCTACTTCGTATAAGCCCAGGTGTATGCAGGCTGGTTAAAGCTTGGAGAGGAAATATTGTGACAATGTTTGATGAAAGCTAGCAAAACAAGTTCTCATTGGCGACTCAATTTGCTTATGATTGTGTTGCAGTAAAACAGAGAGAGAAGCTGCAGCATAAAGATGGCTGGCAGCCACTGATGAGCAAGTCAAGCAACTTGCTAGCATAACCTTTTCATTCTTTTGGCTCCCCTTCTGACCAGGTATACTTTGTAAAGTGAAAATTTTGACAGAAAAATGTACAATCCATGTATAGGCGAGATTTAAAACTGATAATCTTTATAGCTGCTCATAAAACCCTACCATCGATCTGTATGAGTTGTTTCGTTCAGGTATTTGTGCACATGCTAATGGCCATGTCCTGCTATGGTGGGAGAGAGTGCATGTGTTTTGCTTGTGAAATGTGAGTTGAAGCTCCATTATTTATTATTATTTTTATATAAGTTGCTACTTCAAAAGCTTCATCTAATGTACATCCGGAGGTGGACTGGTACTTATGTTAGTATGTGTAGCATGTGGACCAAGGTGAAATTATGTCGTGTATCTGGGAACCCGCACTACCGGCTGATGGATGGTGTGGGAGATGATGTCAGATCTCTAGCATTCCGTCAGCTCTCTACGGGTAAACTGAGAAGAGCGTTGTTGGAAGAAAGATGGGGTTCAACTGTAGGGGAAAACCACGAGAATGCTTCTACTGCCCTCTAGCATTTTCCAGAATTTTCTTTTTCCCTTTTTTAAAAGCAATTTCCAGGATATTGAAGATCAAGCATTTAATGGAGTTTGAAAAGTGGGCACATTCTATGATTGTTATTTTCTTGTTGCAGTTATTGCTGTGAAGATATCACACTTTCTGGAGAAGAATCTGGTGTCCATTCTGTCGTCTACTCGTATATTTGGAAGTTTCATGGAGTCCGGTATACTTTTCATTTGAAAGGCTTCTAATTCACAAATGTAAAAGCAGTTCATCTGAACACGATTCTAACTCATCAGCAGAAAGCAAAATCAGCAGATAAAAAAAATGAAAAACGCAAGAAAAAGTAACCAGGATATTTGGGTGGTCCTCACAAAATGCCTTTCTTTTTTTTTTTTCCCCTAAAACAAGCCAAGCTCAACAGAACTTGATGAAGGTTGGCTAAGGTGGCCAAATTTTAGTCGAGTTGAGCTGAACTTTTCCACTATATTTAAACAGGGCTCAAGTTCAGCCCCGTTTATATGCCGAGCTTATGAAGCGTGATCCAGTTTGGCTTACTTTCTAGTTGGGCTGAGCTCAAATGAGCTTTTTAGCAATTTGTGTCCAAGCTGCTCATAAGTAAAACTCGGATCATCCACACCCCTATGGTAATCACAAGACCTAAACAAGTTCCAATATTGTAATCACAACAAATGAGCATTAAAACCTATTGAGTGGTATTTTGCAACAGGCCAATTTCATGGTACCCGCCAGTCAGTTATATTAAGAATACTAACAAACATGCAGTTATTGCCCCACAACGTTGGCTCGATCACCAATGAATTGTTCTACCTTTAACATTCATGTACAGAGATAATTATGAGATAATACCAAACCAATATAAGGGTCATATACAAAACATGTGAGAACCAGTCAATCTGACAACCAACTAGTTACCAATGACAGATGAAAATAAAAATATTTACATTATCCTGCAAAATAAAGGCAAATGTGGGGAACTCTTTGATGCACGACCATTATATCTCAGCATTCTTGCCTGTTTTTACATTCCTCAACATTATCTTCCTTTTTTTTTTTTTTTTTTTTTTTTTTTTTTTGAGCTTTATGTTCTTTTCAGCAACCATTTTGGCAGCTTCAAGTTAGGCAATTTGCCTAATCAAGGGCCACGGTACCTGCCGAAGCACCCCAGACATCCTTGAGGTTCATCAAGAGGTATCATACCTCCACCCTTTGATGTGTCAATTGCCTCCAACATGGCCACCACCTCGTCCATCTCGGGTCTCTTGTCAGGGTTTGCATCCCAGCATCTCCTCATCACATTAGCAAGAGAGCCTGGACAGCACCGTGGTATCTCGGGCCTCAAGTTCTGCAATTTCAGAGAAAAAGCTCAAGTTTCCTCCTGCGATGCTCTTATCCTAGATGCTGTAGAAAGAATTGAATACCTGCCGCACAACTGCAGATGTAATCTCTGAGAAGCTGAGATCAGGATAGGGCATATCACAACAGTATATTTCCCATAAGCAGATACCAAAACTATATACATCACATTTTCTGTTGTAGGGATTGCCATTGAGCACCTGCAGTCGGTTTGGAAAGACAATGTCACTCCTGATCGTGGTGGATATTTAGGTTCTAGGATCTTGCCAGATAATAATTTATGGGACCTATTGCAGCCAGCATTCCGAGTCACTTTATGCAGAGATCATGAGGACCTAAAGTTGATATCTGAAATAAAGATTACGTACCTTCCATGCTCCAGTCCCTGCCACTAATATTAACCATAAGTTGTACTAGCTTAGGAAAGACATGGTAGAAGATCTTTTCAATTTTCTTTTAATTTCGTTCATTTTGAAGTTAACACAGCCACGGTAGAATTCAAACCACCATTCCCCAACAGGAGAGAGGCTCTATGATACAGAACCAAAACCATTTCCATTAATTGAACTTTCAAAGTTGATTCCTCTCTCCATCTCTCACCTGCTGGCAAATCAGTATATAAAAACTCTCTCTGCCTATTTTTGGCATTTACATTGAAAACCCAACTTCTTGAACTCATCTGGCAGTCATCCGCCATCTGCTAAGCCATACTAACAACAAAAGTCCTTTATAAACATCCATGCATCATGCCATACGTCTAGCTATTCTATGCTTGTTGCAGAGAAAGTGCCTAATTAATTTTCAATTACCAAAGTATGCTTCTCATGGAAAAGGTCTGTTGTGAAAGTAAAAAGACCATGCATGTGGGCATCAAGGCAGGAAAATATTATTGTGCTGTATAGTTCAAAACAGCTGAAAACTGTTCTAACTAATGTTAGTGCAAGTCAATGAGATTAGAAAGTTAAGATCTATGAGTCATGAAGAATAAACAATATAAGCAGATGAAAAATGTGTGAAAGATAAAATGGCAGGGGAAATATATATATATATATATATATTATAATATAATATTTGCAAATATACATCCACTTTAAAAGAATATGGTTACCTCTGGTGCCATATAACCAAGGGTTCCTGTCTCACCCGTCATGTCATTAGGGTTTTGAGCTTCGACACGAGCAACACCAAAATCAGCAATTTTTACAGTTCTTGTCCTATCAAGAAGCATGTTCTCGGTCTTCACATCTCTGTGAACAATCTTCTTTGAATGAAGATAACTCAACCTACAGGAATGAAAGTACATTGCTTAAAAGTGGTTAACCAGCAAGCAGCCTCTCAAAGGCTGAAAACTCAAACAAGGTAATTATGAACCAATAAACTTAGAATTCAGAACTGCAAATGAAATTCAAATAAAGATGTACTTCAAGAAACAGCACTTATCTAAGGAAATTAGCTAATGCTTACCCTCGTGCAAGATCAAGAGCCAGTTGGATAACAACTTTAAAGGCTAGCTTTTTTCTCCGGTTTTTTATCAGATATGACTTCAATGCACCACCAGGAAGATATTCAACAATGACACAGCATATGTTACTAGGCATGCCAAGTTGACCATTTTCTGTTTGTATATTTAGATCTCTTGCACCCATTTTAGCCCCTATAAACTGTAAAAGAAGTTCAAGGTCATAATATATGATATCAAAAGATATAACTTTGAATTTGCAAAATTAAACAGTAGCTGTAAAATCTTTAAAGACCATTCCACAAATGTGTTATGCAGACAGAGAACATGACAAAACTCTTGGACACAATGTACAGCAGGTCTTAATTTTCTTATTATGTGCTCTTAAGACACATATTAAGCACTTCTCGCATTTCTTAGATATGCAGATCCATAGCTAGTTTCCAATAAGCTTGTCAAGATGTTGGCCTTAAATATGTGGCTATACACTAGATCTGATATCTTGAAGAAGAAATGGGCAATGATTCAGATATCGAAGTAAAATATAACAACATACCACGGACTTAGGTGGTAAAGATCTAAAAATAGGTTGGAGCTATGAAGTTAATGAATATTGAGCATAGTGTATGCCAAACAGATAAACACCAGACTAGTTACAACGAGGCATACCAATTAGCAAGATAAGTTTGGAACACGGTTGATCCAATAACTAGAAACTAAGCTAACCTCCACAAATAATACCAAAGAATTGAGTTTATTATACTACACAAAATTACTTTATGATTTGGAAACTAAACAACCTTTCCAGATTGAAAGAATTAAAGAGTAAAGAAAGCAAATAAATTTTTAATTCTTTCTCCGTTGAACAAAGAATATGCTGCAAATCTTTATGCAATATGGATCTTGCATGTAACTTATCCATGTCTCAAGGAAGGTGGGACCACACCCTAATAATGAACATATAAAATGGTGCAGGCAGAACTGTCTCACAATTTGTTTATGTCAAGGACAAAATCAATAATCACTCACAGAAATACAATCAACAGAATGGGGGTTAGCCCCTCCTATGTTCATGTTCACTGGTATTTTCAACCAGAGCAACACATATGTCAGTAGTAAAAGCAAGGGAAACATATCCCACACGCTTACAATGTGCATGAAAAAGCATGCATCCCTCTTCACAACAGTACTCATACTTCCAGAATTAAGATAAGTTTATTGAATAAAAGATCATTGGATCTGTATAGATTCCACATGATATTGCAGAGAGAGAGAGAGAGAGAGAGAGACCAAAAAAAAGTGGAAATAGATAGGCAAAAGAAAGGGCAAAAGGATAGGTGCTTCAGAGAATCGGAGATAAACTACTTGGACCCCTTACATACTTGATGTTGGTTCCCTTGATATTTATCAGAGGAAACAGAGAAAATGCACCTACCAGAGATCAACCAAAGGTTTGCATATTATTTTAAGTATAATCTTTAAATATGGCTCCAAGTTTATAATGGATATTTGCAAAGTTAACCTACTGGCTTGCTAGTATGCAGTAACAAGCAACTAACACAACTTAAAACCAAAACTTGTTACAACTTTCTAGAGAGTCTGTATTTTGCTCATTATAGTTGTCTAGCATTTAGATTTCAGGTTTCCTACAACAGATCCGAAAGTGACCTAAAATTTACAGGGTAACAAGTATCTTTTTACCTTTAGATATTCTTAGTCAGTTTCATATATGGCATGAGATAAAAAGCTGAAGTTGTCAATTGTAACTCTCATTGTTTCAGAAACTTGCTCCACTAAACTGACAAAATTAAGATTTGAATAGGTTAAGAATCAAGGAGAAAAAGATCAGTCAATACTCGAAATCTTGTTGACTTTCAATTTTTTTTTTACCCTACTGATTTTTTTTTTTTTTTTCAAATTTCAAATTGCATCTATCATCAGTAAACTATTTCACAATACAAACATTTTACTTGCATAACAATTAATTAAAATATATAGTGCAAAGAAAACAGTTGGGATAGAACTATGTGATGTTGACTGAAGTCTAGTTACAACATATTAACACTTCCATGCAATAAGAAGTGTACCTTAGTTACATTGGGATGATCAAGCTTATGCCAAACAGAAACTTCCTGAGTAAAGGCTGCCCTAAGCGCAGCAATTTCTGCTTCTGTCCTGTTCCCCTCTTCACCCCAGTCAAGCAACTTTACTGCAAGAAAAGGAAACTATGAGGCTAGCAATACCTAAAAGAACAACAACAAATCAATATAAAAAGTTCTTCTAATAATTCAATGTCAAAAATAGAAGACATACAGGTGCAAGTTTTGCACATAGTTAGAGTTCTATTTGGACAAATTAAACTGTTTTTAAGGGGGGAAAAAGAAGCAAGAGGATGCAAGTTCTGTAAGTTGCCTTAGGCAAAAGGGTTCTGCCAGATGGTGCACCTGTCAATATTTCACTCTAGTTCTATTCATGTGCATAAATGAAGGTGGAAACCTATTCTACATTTTAAACCATAAACACGTACTGGAGCATACCAGTGAAGTGGCAAAGAATGCAGATTAAAATACATTAATTGGAAAAGCATGTGAATGTGGACACAAAAGCTAAAACCAGGAATCATGCAAAAGCTTTCAATTAAAACTATTGGCAGAAAGAGAAACTACTACAACTTGCTACTTAGTCTAAGGTCTAAAGTCTAAACTATCATAAGACCAGTTTGAGTAGTATAGGAGAACAACGCAGGTATTGCAATTCCACAGAAACCCAATAATAATTCAGCGGGAAAAGTCTTGAAGTTAGGTGTGAAGTAGATGTTCATTTACCATTATTTGTTTTACAAGAGAATAATGGTACAGGCAATAACATGATATGTAAAAATTCTCAAGTCAGCATAAGACATTACGAAGCTTAACCATTTGCCTCACTGGAAGTATATCTAAAGAAAATGGAAGCAATTTCTATTTTATGCGGAGCTTATCTGCACAATAAACATGAGGTGCTTCGATGGAAATAAACTACATATCACGGAACAAAAAACATCAGTCAATTGAATTTTAAATCCAAATGCGATTGTTAATAAGTTTCACACCTAGTTCGAATGTCTTTAGGGTAGAGCTAAGCTACCCATGAAGTTTTGTTTCATAAAGTCACAATTTTATAACAATAGGATGACTGGAAGAGTTACAGAGAAACAGTGATCATCATGGCTAAGTGTCAAGTTATTGTACTTAAGTCGCAAATGGATATTAAGAACAAGTGAATGCCGCAATTCATAAATCTTGTTCAAGAAGAATGTAGAATGACCTGGCTTGCTTGCTTCATAAAGGAAAAAAAGACACTTCAAAGGTGATGGATGGATTCAGCTGTCAATTTTGACTTTTGAATCACAACTTTCAAAATCAGATTGTGAGAGTGATGGCTTTAACCTCAGGAGCAGATACAAAGATATCATGTATAAGGATAATTGTATTCTAATATGTATGTCTAGAATTTTTTTTTTTTTTAAAGATTAAATAAATAATACCAGGTTATTGCATGGTATCAACCATAGCATCATACTGGTTATTTTTTCCTTCAACCCCTTCCCCTTAAATGCGCCTCTTTGCCAACTAGTTTGTGCTTTTTCAGTAACATTCTTGCTTTCCACCCTTCAACTTAAAGAAATCACAAGACTGATAATGATGGCACACCAGGTTTTAATAAGCTGTCGGTTGGGATCACATGAAAGTTCAAGAGAAAGCAGCCTACTCCAATAAATGCCATGGAAAGGACCCAACCAAACCCGTGAAACTCACGGGCCTCCGTTGGGATATAACAATGAGTCAGGACCATCAACAACTGAAACTGGAATGTACTCAAATCTAAATGAGGTGTCCTGCACACACAGATAAGAAGTAATAATGGATAGACCAATAGCCCATTTAGCTGACAAATCAGAAGTAAATGCACCAACCTTGTGTTTCAAATTCCCAACTAGATTCAGATGACAGATAGCATACGGGACATCAATAGAAGGAATGCAGTGTTAGATGACTTGGAAGAACAATGGTTAGTAGCATTCGCTTCAGGGAATTTTTTTTTTCCAGAAACAAGGACCAAATTAAACGGAAACAAAAATAGAGTCTTTGAAATGATCGCCTGAGACAAGATTACCAAAAAAGGACCAAATGCTCATTGATAACGGGTGAAAAGAAAAACAAAATTAAAACTATCCCTCCCCCAACTCCTTCTGGTACGATCATATTGGTGGTTAAGAGAAAATCGATTGGAAAACAAGATAAAGGAAGGAGTTTTTTTAACAAGCTACCTCTCAATGACAAAGGAATGCAAGTGGGTATCTTAAAATAGAAGAAAGGATATATTTTTCAGCGCTAAAACCAAATCACAGGCATAATAATTCAAGAAGAGAAAAAAAATGGGGATCAAAAACCTCAATTTCTCGTCGGGTCGGGCTCACCTGCGACGTCCTGGCCGTCATAGACCCCACGGTGGACGGTGCCGAAGGTTCCCCGGGCGATAACCCCTTTTATAACTAGCTTCGATGCGTCGATCTCCCATTCCTCCCTTTCCCTCTCCCTCTCCTCCTTCTCCATCGTCCATGCCCGGCTTATATGCCTCTCCAGATGCTCGTCCAGGCTCTTCAGATCGATCTGGTCCGCCCGAACGAACCCATCTCCCCCTCCTTCCTTCATCTCTCTCTCTCTCTCTGCTTGAAGAGGACAAGAAGAAGAAGAAGAAGAAGGGGAAAAAAAGGTGGAGTCTTTGGCCCCTCTCCCTCTCCCTGGCTTCGAGAGGACAAAAAGAGGAAGGGAAAATATGGAGCCTTTCGTGGCTTTCTATCCTTCTCGTCTCTTCGCTGCTTCGCCTATTTAATACTTCCAATAGTGAACGCTACTAATACTCCTCTCCCCTTCTCGCTTCTTCTTTCCTTTCCCTTCTTCCCCCTCTCATCCCTTCCCCCGTTTCTCTCTCTTCTATGATCCATGTGAGCACATGCTCTCTCTCTATCCAATCAATCCTTTTATGGTTATATTCTCTCTCTAGAATCCATCTATTTATGGAACGCTTTCTAAGTGCACGGTCACATGACTCGAGCAAGCTCCCATCCTATCAATTTTTTTTCTTTTGGGGGAAGATTCTTTCACTCTATTTTCCTTTCATATCTTCTCGTTCCTTTCGATTTGAGAAGGTGATTTTCTTTTTCTTTTTTTTCTTTTTTTTTTTTTTTCGGTTTTTTGGGGGAGTGATGGATTATCTACCTTGGAATGTGGAGGAGAGCATATGTACAAGCTAATGAATTAACGTTTCTTCCGATCCCCTACGATGCCAAAAATTTTTAAAAATGGCTGATGAATTAATAACGCTGCCCTTGTAGTCTCCTCTCCTACTTACTTCCTCGGTGAGGCTGACTAATCCTGTGAAAAGTGTTATTAGAGATCATGCTCGATGTTCTACCCATGTTCACCAAAAAGATCACGGGCGATTAAAGGAAAATAGATCCAAGAATTGGAATGAATTAAAATAGATCCAAGAAAAATTGAAATGATTTTGTGATCAAAATTAAAATCAAAATTTTAAATTAACATAAATTTTAAATACAAGAAAAGGGTAGGAGTTGGATTTTGAAATATTGGCAGAATCCAAATGGAATCCAAGTAAAAATAAAATTCTATCTAACTAAATGCTGGAACGGAAGTAACACGTTTTTCTCATTTTTTTTTATTTTAGAATCCAACTCCTTCCAACTAAAGAGGCTCGAGGATATATTTGATTCGCAACTGAAATTAGAATTTCAACAAATTGGAATAGAAATCATTATGGACATATCCGCCAATATACATAGTTGGTGTCCGAAATCAGAACCAGCATTTGAATAAAATTTGAGCACTACAAGAGAGTAAAATAGATTTTAGATGAATCATGCATTCTTGTTCCTCCTGGAATCAAAATAAAAATGTGATTTTCTCTAGCCAAAAAATTGGAATAGGAATCGTTCCAAAGCCTAACCCTTCCGATCAAATATGAACAAGATATACATGTAAACTAAAGTTCATGGACAGATTGCATATTATGTACGACGAAGCTTTAAATTTTTTTTTTTTAAATTTGTATAATAAAAAATTTAAAACTTTATAATAGAAAAAATAGAGAAAGTTAATAGTGTCTTTGGAAACAAAATATCGACTGCATCACCTTTCAAGATCCTATTAAAATCAGGTGGAATGGCTTCTCCATGCTAAAAATTAGAAAAATTATTGATCAAAACGGTTTTACCACGTGTATATTGAACCTATCAATCAAAAACTATCACATCATTTAAAGCAATGAACTTTTTTTAATCAAAACAGTAAAAGTTATCGGTTGGTTAATTATAATTAAACATAAAATCTTTTCATTCAAAATTTTTAATCAAGTTGGAATAATAATGTATATTTTTTTAATCATAGATGTCATATTGGCTTTTTATTGGATGGTTCAAGATGCACATGGTAAACTAATTTTAATCAATATTTTTTCAAAAAATCAAGTTCTATTACCGTGTAAAAAAGAATCCGTATTTAGAAAAGTATTTAGAATGGGAAGGCATTATGGCTTTATTTTGAAAGAAATAATTATTAATCATTAAAAAAAAGAAAAGAAAAGATAGACAGTCACTTTCACAGTTGAGAATAATCGAAGAGAATATCCACAAGGATAATCCTGAGATCGGGTCCATAAAGAGCATCCTTATCTTTAAACATGATCACAATAATCCTTATAGAAAAGACAAGATTTTTTTACTTATTCATAATAACTATTATTGAACATTAAAAAATATTAAAGAAAAACATTTTTTTTCTAATTTAAACGTGATTATTAAAGTTTGGTAAATTGCATCCAATATTTTACCAAAATTATGTATAAATCTTTGTCTTATTCATATCGATCTGAGCCGTGAATATCAATTTTTTATTTTTTGTTTTTTTTAAAAAAAATTGGTTAGGTTTGCTTCTGATTTCTTGAGCATGTTAGATCTATTTAAGTTAAACCTCATGCATATATATATATATATATATATATATATATATATATATATATATATATATATATATATATATATATATATATATATATATATATATATATATATATGTATAACCTTTGCCTCTCTAAAAAAAAATAAATAAATAAAAAATACAGGATGACATGAGACCTTGGATTTGATGGACCCTGGTGGCCATGGCGTGCGAGGGTAATGATTCGCCACTTTTGCCGTGTCAATGTCGTGAAAATTATTTCAGAAGACCTTCACCGGATGGGTGTGATTATTCGCATTTTTATCAGGAAGTGAAGCCCTTATAGAATTAGAGGTGACAATCAGGTTGACACAGGCCAAATAAAGGTTAAGTTGGACGCTGGTTAGGTCAATATTTCATCAAATTTGAATCTAACTTATTTATTAAAAATTTAAAAATTTAGATGAACTATTTATTAAATAATCATGTACAAAACAAATTGAATGGGATAAAATAAATTAAATTTTTAATGGATTAAATAAATTTAAACAAGTTAAAAAGATTAAATGCATATTTGGTAGTGCATTTGTACTCGTTAAAAATGATTCAAGATGTAAAATTTTTTTTTTTTTTGAATGTTTAGCTACAACATTTAAAGATGCAAAAATAAAATTTTGAATATTTAGCTACAACTTAAATGTAATTTTGAATTGTATTAAAAAAATTTAAATGTATTGTATGTAAAGCTGGCTTTTGCTTATCGTAGAAAGTGGACCACAAGCTAAATATTTTTTTCAAAATCACCTTTTAATACCTTTACATGTTTCTCTCTCTCTCTTTTTTTTTTTTTACTCTTTCATTAATTTTCTCATCTCCTTTTATGTTCCTAATTAATCTTTTCATATCTTCATTTCCAATCTCTGTCCACATCCCTTGCATCATTTTCTTTCTTAATTAATCTTCATTATCTCCATTCATGTTTTTTACTTTCTTGTATATCAAGTTTTTTTTTTATTTATTTAATCTTTTTTTTGCTCTCTATCCTTCTTGTCTGTCCACGGAGATCACATAAGATTTAAAAAAACAAAAAAAAAAAAAAGAAAAGAAAAAATACATTACGAAATTTTATATCTAAATCATTTTAGATATTTATCTTTTTTTAGTTATTTTAGTTTTTAAAAGCAGTTTTGGATTTATAAAACTAAACATATAGCAAACTATTTCCCTGGTTTAGAATCAAAAGCAGTTTTGGATTTGTAAAACTAAACATATAACAAACTATTTCTCCAGTTCAGAATAACTTTAGGATTAAAATCAAAACACAGCATTTACTAAAAATTATTTTTTGACCAAAAGCTACCATATCCTAAATAAATTTTAAATATGTAAGGTTAATTAGGATAGAAATGGGTTAAACATGTTCAATATGTCTTAAAAAGATCATGTCATGATTATTGAATAAATTAAATAAAATTAAATTAAATAGATCGGAGGTCTAAATATGAATCCCATCAATTTACTCAACAAGTCTAGCTAAGTTGATATGTTTATAATCCAAAATTATTCTCTTTTTTGATTGACTGTCGAAGCAAAATGAATGGTTTCTGTCAGCTGAGTTAATCATGCTGTAAATTTACTCATCTTTTGGACGGTCGTTAGATGGCAAGAGATTTTTGTTCTCCCGACTGAAATCACTGTCAGTCATTGTAAGTTACTTCGAAGGAATCTTTTATTAGTTTTTTGCTTTCGTTGTGTTTTATGGTATTGGAGGAGTTTCAAGCTTCTAACTCAAAAAGATCACGGCTTCAAAAGTGTGGCCATTTGTACCTAAACCCCTTATCAAATAAATAGCGGGTGGGCCTCACCCCTTTGAATAAAAAAATAAAAAAATACCGACATTAAGCTTTATATATATATATATATATCACCTAGATTTATAATTTTTGCCACATCTTATGCCAAGAATGGCGTCAGATTGGATTCGGCCGCTAGCAGGCAACACAAAGCCAGGTATACCTGCTTGCAACCTCCTCCTCCTCCTCCTCCTCCTCTTCTTCTTTTTTGTTTTTTTGTTTTTTTATTTATTTTTTTTCCTAAAATGCTTGTGTAAGTTGTTCAGATGATGAGAGGGAATACCAAAATGATGTAGGGATGATAATTTATGACCCAATTTGCTAATCCGATTCATGTTTGGCCCATCATAAATAAATTTGGATCCATAAATAGATTTGGATTTGGGATAAACGGATTTGAATTGTTAACGAGTTGCCCATTTAACCTATTTAATAAACGAGTCGAGTTCATATTTTTTAGATCCAACCTGTTTAACCCATTTAATATACGGATCGGATCGAGTCGAGTTAGATAAACATGTTAGATCGAATTAGATTGAATAAACAGATTATTCAATTATTATTTTTTTGATAAAACGACGTATTCATTTCAAGGAACGAGAATGAATACAACCCATATAGTCAGAGAGGATTATGTTCTTTAACTGTACAGAAACAAAGAGCCAATCAGACCATAAAGTAAAGTCGGTATGATAAGCTACATAGGAAAAGTCACTATGATAAGAGTCGGTATGATAAGCTACATAGGAGACAACCCAATCGCAGCTGAGTTGGCCTCCAATCAGCAGCTGAGTTAGCCTCCCTATAGACATGACGGACTATATTAACTGAGTAACCCTGTAAAGCTATATCCTGGATACCTTATGGACATGATATGACGGACTATCTTAACTGAACAGCCCTGTAAAGCTATATCCTGGATACCTTATGGACATGATATGACGGACTATCTTAACTGAACAGCCCTGTAAAACCATATCCTGGATAATAGGGTAAGCTAGAGTAGCTCGCAGAGACTATCTAATTCAGGATACTACTATCGCCGAATCTCCCTCGATGATCAAGCGATCCAGTCAAAGGATCTGCCAAGCATATCTGATCCCTGTCCAAGCCGCATTCAATTATTAAATGGATTAAACAGACTGAGTCGGATCGGGTTAGCACTAAACCCGTTTAACAAATGAATTGAACAGGTCAAATCGAATTACCTATTTATTAAATAAATTATGTTCAGATTTTAAATTACAATCTATTTAATAAATAGATCGGATTCAAATTGAGACTCTTCTAATCCGATCCGTGCATATCCGATCCAATCCAACCCGATTACCACCTCTAAGATGATGCTTGTTTTTCTGTTCCCACGTAACATAATACAACCCGAAACTACAAATGAACTGCATTCCCAAAATGCATCGATACTACCAAATATATTTCCAAAGCAGATGGAGCTTCACGGTTGTCGTGTGAACGGATGGGACCGCCTTGGCCAAGTGGAGGCAACAAGAGGTGCATCGGTTAAATAGGACGCCATAATCTAGCAATTCCAGAATTTTAAGGTAACTCAAAAATAACCCCTTAAAAAGGAGTTAGATCCATCAGTGGAGAGGGACAGTTTCCTCAGATCTAATCTGACTATCATGCTAATAAGATGGTTGATCAAACAAACAGGCCCTAGAATTTTTTTAAGTATAGAAAGTAAATAATATATTTTTTAAGTATAAAAAGTAAATAATATCTTGTATTTTATCTTGATTTATAAATCTCATATATCTCTAATCATTATTAATGCCAATCCTATATTTTTTTTAAATTTATTATAATGTTTATCATTAACTGCCCAATTTAGAATAAAGTATGCTCCCCGTACCTAGATGATAAATTATTTAAAATTAAATAGTTGATATGAATTTGCTAATTGATTTTAAAATAGGATGGAATATAATGTGAACTCAAAACAATTAAAAGACCAAAATATCTGAGCCTTGGTTCCCCAACCCTTCTCCTTGAGACACGACCCTTGCCAGCGACCCAGTCCTCTCAAAGCTTTCTTCCTCCTCTCTCTCCGTTATCATCCTCAAACCTAAAAACCATGAAATTAGAAGATCAGAGAATGATTGAATGATGTTGCCTATACCTTTTATCCCAATTAGTTGGTTGGTTTCCGAGCTCATCAAATTCCAGGCATTGAAGTTAGAGAGGATGCGGGGAGGGAGGAGAGGAGGCCCATGTTCAAGGAGGTGACAACGAGAAAGATGCATTCAGTAGTGCTTAAGGCCAATGGACGTGCTCATTTCTTCACCATAATGGAAAGCAGAGGAGCTCTTGCTTTCATAAATTCCATCCAATATGCCTATATAAATAAAAATATATCCCGCTTCTTGAAGCAACTTATTATATATGATTCTTGGTTCTAGCTATATGTAGTACAACTTTTATAAATTCAGTGATCAAGGATTCCTTGGAAATTTTTGAAGCTAATATACGTAAAAGAAGAAATAAAAGAGAGGTAATAAGTGAAAAAGAATCCAAAAATCTATGAAGGAAAAAGGCACGGGATGAAAAGAATAGAGGCACTTTTGTGCAACCCACAAAGGGGGCATTAAAATTTAAAATAAACAAATAAAAAGAAGAACAATAAAAATAAAAAAAATAGAATGTTGAATGTTTAAAACTTAGAATAAAGAAATGGGAAGAAGAACAACAACAACAAATAGAAGAAAGATATGAAGAATAGGGTTTGAACATGAGATCATTTAGGAAGGGAGATTAAAAGGAAGTAACAATAATAACCGTGAGATATATGTGAGTTTTTTAAGGGATTTTGCTGAGGAAACAAGAGCAATCATTAGAGGTCATAAAATTAGAAGCCATCCACTCCACAAAATTAGAAGGGAGAGAGAGGAGGAAAGAGAGAAAAAAGATGAAGAGAAACGAGGAGGAGATCCTCAAGAGGACTGAGGTGAGGGCTGCAGCAGGAGGTAGCAAAAGGGGTACCCAACAAGAGTTGTATCATAAGAAAAAGAGTTGGAAAAGAAGATAGGATTAAAATTAGGACTTAGATATTTTGATCTTTTAACCTTTTTTTTTTAATTCATTTCATATTCCATCCCATTTTAAAATAGCTTAATAAATCAACATTAACTCTCAAATTTTAAACAATTTACTGAGGCAAGCCATGTCCCAAATTATAAGGCCAATGGAAGACATTGCAATAAATTTAAACAAAATATATAATTGATATTACAATAATTAAAAATTTAAGAAATATTTACAAATCAAGATAAAATACAAGATATCATTTACTTTTTTTTTTTTCCAAAGTATCCAAATTATTTGGTTTTCTTACTACTATAATTCATGTTATAAGAAACAGAAAAATAAAAGGAACATTTTACAAGCTTTCCAACCATTAACCCCTCATCCACCGATCACCATATTAGAAAGCCAAACAATCATTAACGACCGGCAAGTGCTGCAAGTGGAATAATGATGGATATAAAGCTCATAATGTAGTCCACCTTAATTAAACCTTGATCCCAGGCTAATTGGGATTGGCAATATGAACCGTTTCCTCCATTCCAGTCAATTTAGGGTTAGCTCACCTTAAGATCATTTATCATTTGTGGTTTACAAAATATAAGGCAACCACAAAATATAAGGCATTTGAATCCACCTTCACATCAAGATCTAAATTTCCCAATGATGATGCTCAACTACTCATCTTAGTTTACCATCGTCATATTTTGGTTAAGATTTAATGCTTGAGATTTCACCCTTATATGTCCAAACCAGATGTACCTGTCGAGAGAAAACTACAGGCAGTGCTACAAATATAACTGTTTTATTGCTATATGAAAAGAATACATTTCTCCTATAAAGCTTACCGACCAATATGGATATATGAAAGTTGCATCTAAGAAGCCATTCCTTTCCATGTAAAATGAGAGCAGACTTGTATGACAACATGCAAGGATCGAAGAAAGCAAAAACATAAGAAGGGAACAATTACTTGCGACGTTTCTTCTTTTCTGGTGTCTCATGTACTTGTGTTTTGACCCCATATGTTTTCAATTGGAAGTTTTCAAAGGCCTCTGATATTGCCTCTACCTGTAATGATATTGCATAGCTGTAAATTATTGTTTGGAAAAAGGAAAAAATAACAAGGATTTCAAAATAACTTAACCATAAATTTCACTGACCAATTCAGGTTTCTTCGCATACACCCTCACTATCCTGTCCTGACAAGATGCAGGCAACAAGTGGCTGATGCGATCATCTGAGATTGTAAATTTCTTCTCACTGTCATAATCCTGGTAAAATAATTTTCGTGAGATGGACTAATAATGCTTCCATTAGGCATAAAGAACTGGTAGCCAGTCAAGATCGCATAAAATCATGATTGTCCTTCAAAAGTAAAGCACTTGACCAAAAAGACTTGCTAACAAAAAAACGATATACGGTAACCACATTAATCAGCCACAAGAAGAAAATGCCGGCTTCGCCTTAAACACTAAAATTAGCATATTTATATTTTTTCTGAATTATTTGTATCTTCATCTGACCCTAAGGATTATTATGTGTGCCTCAATGGCAAAAGCAGTCGGTAATTCAAACCTTAACACCATCTTCATCTTGATTTTTCCCAAGTCTAGGAAAATTTTGTAGAGCCGTTCTCAAATTGCATGAAATTAGAATGTCATAAATGGGGTAGGGTTTGAATATAATTATAAGGATGACATTGTTCTAAGATGGCCATTCCATGATACTTGAAAAAGCCAAGATGTGTAATGTCAAAAGTATTAAACTGCTGCGTGAATGAAATTCGCACAGTTTACCACTGCAGAGCTTGTTTACTATGTTATTTTCTTAAGGACATGGCAATAGTGTTATACAACTTACAGAAACGACAGGCAACCGAGAATTTGAGAGATGCAGTTTCTCACTTGCAAACAAAACATATGAGAAACACCAAACTTTTTTTTTTTGTAGTACTTTTATCAATACAACTTTTTTTTCCATACAATACTGAAGTTTCAGCTTGCATACTTTTCCAAAAAAAAAATTGACAATGATTAGGTGGCCCTTTATGTAAAACTCTCTATGAAAGATAGTGATAACATCAAACATAAAAAAAGACAATGTATTTACCCTAATTAAGGTTCAGATAAAAAGAAGATGGAAAAAAAGATTCAGTTTGATAATATTTTAATATCTAATACAAATTATGCTTAGATGAAATTGATTAGACAATTTCAATTTCAAAAGATTATCAAATAGGAATTCATATAATTGTACAAAAGCAAGTGTCAAGGAAACTGCTTTTTTCAGTTATGCATGGTCGATGAATAAATCAGTATATTTCATGTATAATTCTTGGTCAAGTCCACAGAAATAGTACTTCCTGCAAATAGATAAATGAAAAACATTTCCTTTGTAAGTTAAATCCGATCTTCAAATGAGAAAATTTATTACCTTGAAGAAATTAATGCTGCACAGAGTACATGTGCAACCCACAAAAGGAAGCCATTAGTATCTGAACAAGGGAGCATGGGAATCATCAGCTATTAACAGGCATGTGCAGAGTACCTCTCAAGAGGGTTATCCTTTCCACGAGTCAAATCAATCCTGACATTGCTAACAACAATATCCTCTTCCTTTAGTTTTATTCCATTAGCTTTCTGCAAAGATATGTAAACTCTAGTCAACCAAGTATACGATATTAAACTAGCAAATCAGTTTCATAAGAACTTGACCACCTGTGAGCAAACAATATCCTGTGGAGCGATATTCTTGAAGTGCTCTAGTTTATCCTTCGGAACAGCATACTGATTACAGAACTGCAGGAACATAAAAGTATGAATTGCTAAAAGTCATTCAATGAGAACCAAACATACCGTAAATGAACACATCTTAATAAATCGCAGTATCAATGTGATTTACAGAAGACAAGATATTTCAAATTTTATACAGCATGAAGAAAAAAAATGACATGGTTGCTAGAGTGGTAAAGTACATGCATATGCCATGAAAGGAATAGAATGCACAACACAGAAGACGGTCAAAATTCTCTAGTATCATTTGACAATACATCTATGGGCCACAGCTCAGTATAATGCATCTTATCATACTGTACTTTGCAGGTGCAGCAATCAGCAGAAAGAGAGGCATTGCCTTGTCCTTGTCTTTTTTCAAGTTTCATCAGCTAGAATTCAATATATCAAGCACCTTCCCTCTCCATACAAACACATTGTTATAGCCGAGGTATGCCCTAATAGAAACTACATGTAGTATTGTGAGCCCCACCCGTATTTGGACCCTTGTGGGCTGAAATTGGCAAGGGCTGCCGACTTCATCCGGAACCCGGAAAAAAAAAAGAAGAGAAAGAACGGGAACGGGGGAGGTGGTTCATCCTCATCTGGCCGGAGATTTCGCCGGAGGTTTCAAAGAGAGGAATCGTGAGGGGCAAGAGAGGTGGTCGGCGACGTGTTGGGAAGGGATACGACTCCGATCGACGAGGTTTGCTTCCCAAACGGCAAGGGGAAATCTTTTGTTCTCTCTACAAATATTTTCCTCCCAGCTCCTACGGTCGATTCCGAGGATGATCGATACTTTCGGTGGTGGCCCTCGGTGGCATGTAAGCGGGATCGATGAGGTCCCCATGGAGGTGGCCAAGAGGGGTTCTTCCGAGATGGGAGAGGTGGAGTTGTCGCTGTTCTCGCCATCTTCGTCCTTGATGGTGCCTTTCTTGGCAGCCGGCAGGGAGCTAGCGACGTCGAGTGCGGTGTGGGCGAAGGAGGAGAAGGGGGCATGGTGGAAGGAGGCGATGGAGAGGATGAGGAACATCGAGATCTCGGCACACATCAACTCCGGGAAGACGAGCCCCATGAAGAGGATCCTCTACTACATGGGAAGGATCCCCGAGATCCATGAAGTTCGTGGGAAGGATGGGGTCGGCGGTATCTTGTTAGAGGCGAGGGAGGAGGCGTTCTGCCAGCGAGACCATTCCGAGTTTTCCTGTTTTGGGCAGTGCGGGAGAAACAGAGAAGGACTGAAGGGTGAGAGGAGTTCGGTGGAGACGGAGAGAAGAAAAGAATGGAAAAAAAAGGTGGGGCGCTCTGTTCCGTGAGAAAAAAAGAAAAGAAAAAAAAAGGAAAAAGAAAAAATATATATATATATATGAAGAGAGAGAAACCTATCTAAGAGTCCGTCGCTGGGATGGTTCCCGGTGGCTGGAGCTACCGTCGGTAGCTCACTCACGAGGTCCCCCACCATCGTGGGCGAGGAAAGAGAGAGAGGAGAGAGAAAGAGGAGAGAGAAGAGAAAGAGAGGAAAGGATCGTCGTTGTCCTTGGAAGATCAGATCTAGGTTTGAATTGTACTTGTTGGTGGATCCTTTTCGGTAAGTTATCTTGATCTCTGATATTATATGCCAAATATGTTATGTATTTATGAAATATTAAATGCGTGTAATATATTTTAATTTGCATTGGATTGCAATGGGTTGCATGCATTGTGTTGGTGTTGTGTGTTGTCGCTCTTTAGTACGACTATGATCATACGAGGACCTAGTCTCCTTGTGGGCTTCCAGCGAGACGATCGCTGGCACATGACCGATGAGCGGTATGTGAGTCGGGAGCTAGTTGCCTTATTTTAGCCATGCAGGCACATGCAAAGGATGCATGTTTCTCGTATGATATTCAGAGCTAGTTTTCCTTGTGGGCCTCCAGTGGGGTGATCACTGGCGCATGACCGGTTTCGATATGTAAGTTAGGATCTAGTCTCTTGTGGAACGAGCCACGGGTCGATCGTGACCATAGTCAAAGGGACTAGGAAAGTAAAGTAAATGAATGGCCATCCATAGTCGTGTCGGTGTCAGTTGAGATTAAGTGTATATATTTGCATCATGTTGCTGGATATATATTATTATATTGATGGACATCTTGTTGTATGGTGTGTTTGTGCTTGCTATTTATTAATGGCATATTTGTATATGTATACTGGAGGTGTTGATAACTTACCAAGCCTATATAGCTCATCCATATTTTTTCTGTGTTTTTGTTGCAGATCCGAAAAGAATCAATCGGGCTTTGGGATTAGTCAGTAAGAAGTTAGGGTATAGGTGTTAATCCCTGAATGCTTGGATATTGAATTGAAGGTTAGGCCTGGCATGAACTTTAGGATGATACCTAGGATTGTGCGGCCGGTCGCGTAGCCGATCCAGGTATTGGATTCGGGACGTGACAAGTATGGTACTCAGGTTGTTTCAAACCTATAAAAGCAGTAGGCATGTTACAGAAGTGAACAAATGATGTTGAAGCTATAGCTGGCTGGTGGGAAGGTGTAGAAAAACATAAAGCATACATGTTGCAACCTGATACAAATCCCGCCGACGAATTCTTCGAATTATGTCCCTAGATTCCTTCAGCTGTTTCTTGTCAGCTGTTTCAATGGTTTTGAGTATTGTATCATCCAACTGCAAATCAAAAAGATGGACAATCTTAAAATATTGTAAATATGAATAGATGATTCCAAATATAAGGACAAAATATAACACAATGGTAGAAGGAACCTTCCAAAATTGAGATGGGTCAAGGCTAAGAGAAGATATTTTTAAGTAGCCGTCGGCAGCCAGAAGTGCATCTACAAGCATGAGCTCTATAGCCTAGAGATGAACAGTTGTTAGGAGGAGAAAAATGTAAAATAACATTGACTTGACATATAAGAGGATCGCTACCTTATGAACAAGACTATAAAAGATCCAATGGTACATGTGCATGGGGGAAAATAGCCCATGTAAAACAATACATTATCATAGCTATCCCTCAAATACTTGGCAAACAACTCTAAAACAGTTTGCCGTGAATGAAGAAACACAGAAAGTGCAAGAACACATAAAAAAGCATGCAAACCGTAAAAGTAGAGTTTAGGCAAAGGAAACATCAAGGCAACATAATTATGAAGAACATGACAAAGTCACAAAGTTCACTGGGTTTTAGCAAAAACATTTTCGTTGCATATGGAAATATAAATCTCCCACTTGGCAGGTAGACGCCAAAGGCTACAGTGACCAATGCATACACTTGGCTCAGGCAATCAAATGCAAAATAATCTCATGCTTCTTAAATCTTAATTTTTCCAAGCTATAAGAGAACCAATTAGACTGGCACGATGGTTGGCGGAGGAATGGTAATTGTCAATATAGCCATCCTTTAGGTATACAAGAAAACTGATATGGAGCAAGTGGAAAGAAAAGAGTGTTGTAATTGGTTTGCAACAAAGGACAGGACAGTGCTGTCTAGACAATTAGACCATGTATCAAGTTTTAGATTGTAAGATTCCTATGGATTTATTTATAAAAACTAACTTTAAAAGAACATTAAAACTGAATCATGTAAATTGTGAATTAGATGAGCCAAAAAAAAAACATTTTCAATAAAAGAGAAATATGGAAAATCATCAAGTATGGTCAACAAAAGAGAGTAATGAATGTAGTCTGCCATAAAAAAGCAATAAGCTAATATACACGAAAACAATAAATTGATACATGGGAACCATTATTGGTAAACATGAAACAATATGGCAGTTAGTTGTTGCAAAAAAAAAGAGAGAGATATGCATGTACAAGCATGCTACTCACTCTCGCACACGAAGAAAGGCTGTTTGATATATATACTAGACTAAATAATCATCAAGACATATCTGTAAAAGACATGCATATAATCCACACACCTTTACTTTTGCATGGGTATAGACAGTTCTGTGAAGGTCGGCACGTGTTGCAAATAACTTGTGGATGGTAAGATCTGTGCCAAAAATAAGTTAAAGCATAATCCCAAGTGAAAATGCAACAGATGCATACAAAAATTGCATACAAACATAAAATAGATATGCATGCATAACACACACAAATAAAATACTTACATTCTTTAGCTGGATAGCATATTTCATTATCCATAACACGCATGGCTTCCAACAATCTGCAACATACATAAAAGTAAAAAAGAGGGATAGCAGAATCCTCTAACTAAATTCTTAAATGCAATAAATTTCAAATTTCAGAGTATATCCTTTTCCAACATGAATAAAAGAAGAAGAAATAACAGTTACTATATGAAGTCTAGTGCTTCAAATTCCAATGGGTGTGCCTGGTTCATTTCCATAAACTCAAAGGACTTGTTTGGTTCAAGGGAAAAATTTCTCCTCATTGGAATATTTTTCATAAAAAGCTGATGTTTGGTTATATGATGATTGAGAAAATAGTTTTTGCATGTTTGGTTAACCATGAAAAAATAGTACATTCCAGAATGACTTATATTTGGCTGAGCATCTACTTTCCAAGGAAAGTTGTGCAAAATATCTGTTATACCCTTAATAAAGGAAAAGACTTTATCCCAATCTATCCAAAATCTTGAGGATACTTTTGAAAAAAAAATACCCAATTTCCAGCCCGTGGGAAAACAACTTTTCCATGTTCCACATGAGTTTTTCTTTTCCATAAAATGTAGGAATCTCATTCCCATAGGAAAGCTACTTAATCTCTTTCCTTTGAAAATTCCAACCAAACATAAGGCATTTCTCAATTTTCCTGTTGACCATACTTACCCCCCGCTCTTCCCGCAAACCAAACGAGTCCATAGTAGCATTGCTAGCTAGCTACACATGCATCTGAACCCTACATAATAATTCTTAATTAAAATATTTCACTTGATGTTGTCCACTCTTTTACATACACATACAAAGTCACATAATTCTACCATGTTCTTCTGAGCATAGTCCCAAGTTCAGTTTTCTGCAATAATAGGGCAAAATTGAAACTCTCAGAATTCCCAAAATAGGACAGATTTGGCAAAACTTCTACAAGGGCTGCCTAGTGCACAAGGCTGTTTCCATATTTCAATTTCGTGGCCTCCATGTCACAACAAAGCAATCCTACCATTGTGCCTAGGTTCACCCTCTGGGTTGGCAGAGGTTCTAAAGTTTAGAAAACAAAAACGATGACAAATAAATAAGAATCCAAGAATAATTATTTAGATGCAAAATGATAAACGCATAAATTTATGTCAATTTATATGCTTGCATGTTACATCTCCAGGTGTCAAAAGAAATTTAACTAATGTTATTCCAACAGAAATTTTAACTTACATTTAGAAATTTAACTTGTTTCTAAATATAAGAAAGTAAAGAAAGCAAAAAATATCACTTTTGATTTGATTGTTTTGAGAAATATTTGATAGTATAAAATAGCAAGGTTACCATTTGAGGAAAAAGAAAAAAAGAAAAGAAGGATGGTGAGAATTCCCTTCATAGAAGGAGAGGCCCAAAGGAACCAATCATTGGCCAGGAAACCTAGAAGAGGCATTTACTTATGTATTCCTTTAAAATATTAGTAGATTTTAAAGGATGCACATCTCATCCACTTATTAACCCACCTCATCAATTCATTTGCAAGGCCTAACTATTTTCACTTATTACACTTCCCTAGGCCCCAAGATGTCTTAAATTTAATGTCGCTTCTTGAGGCCCAGCCACTTGAACAGTAACTCCACACTGTGCGACAGCTGGACTGCCCTCCAATTCAAATTTTTGTGATTTATTCATGAGATTCATAGATTTCATGAACTTTTTGCAATCCTTTTGCTAACAATTGAATAATACACAGAACAACAATTCATCCACATCTCAAGTTATGAGTAATTCGCAATTGTTTGCAAAAAAGTTTGCTAATATTGCAACCATGCTTCTGAGACCAGTGCCAGCAAAAGAGATTCACCTTAATCCTTAAACAAGCCATATAAACATTTTAAAAAATAGATTTTCCTTTAAAAAATCCTGCTTCATCCATTAATAGAATGGCATCTGCTTCATGAAAATGGTGTGCATCTGTTACTCTACCATCAAACTATCACAGGAACATGGAATGGTTCAAGACATACCTCTGGTACTGGAAATTGCAGCCAAGACCACAAGCCCGGCAATCACGGTTAATATAATCAAACCTGCTCAAAAATGCTTTTAGCACAATTAGTGCCTTGAAGGATAAGAGCAACAAGATGACATCATACAGACAAATTAAATATTGCCAATACAACCCCTTACTTGTCAACATCTATCCCATTGCGACCATTAGCCACAATATCATACAGAAATTGTTTCTCTTTTGAACTCTGTGCAGTAAAAAGTTTTGAATCGTAACAGAAATAGAAAAAATGTTACCGTACAAGTAATCTTTTTAGCGAACAAAGTGGGCCAGCAGAAGGTCAAAGAACTTACTCTTGGCATGGCAGTCTCAGAGCTGGCGGTTATCATTTCCTGGAAAAAAATTCCAGATGATGTTTGTAAGTGTCATTATGCCTCACCAAGGTTTGCATGGCAAATTATCACATAGATTCTTATGAACAAACAGATCATGATAGTCAAGCAAAAGAGATATACAATTGCAAGAAGTTCATAACATCTTAGACAAAAGCCCCTTCTCATGCATATAATTTCTGAAAGACAGAAAGAAGCCTAATAGCTCAATGAATTGAAGGAGCAAACAAGCATACATGTGGATTTAAATATAAAGAATCATAGTTTACTTGAGGTGTGAAAGAGTAATGGCTACTTCTTCCGTAGTTAAAGCAAAAGGTAAACAGCTGGCCATGACGATTCCTAAATAAATATCAAAGCAAGGTTTTTGAAGCAGATATATAGAAATGATAAGAAAAACACTGGATATATAAAAAGGCGTATATTTTAAATCTAGTGTGAATATGCTCATAAAAGGAGTGCACTAACTATGTGACCTTGTGAATCCTATTGAATGCTTTCCGATCAATTGATAAGATAATTCATTATTCCTACTTGTCGACAAATACACTATCATATTAACAAGGCCATCCCTGCAAGCTGTCTGCAGTCAAATGAATCCACAGATGACCAAAAAAAGCCTTGTAAGAATTAGTTGGTCCCCATAAAGTCAAATCAGTGAGAGTTGCTTTTTACTTGCATATGCATGAAGTTTAATTCTAAATTTTTTTTTTTAAAAAAAAAAGGTTGGCAAAACTACACAGTTTGGCCAACTTTGGTGTATTTTGACCAAGTGCTTTGAACTTGTTTGAAACTACGTGTTCTAATACCTTTAAAGCAGTTAATAAAGACAGAATAATTGTAGATTAACACTCACCAAGAATCAGGTTTGATGACCATAAATTAACACATAACTATGATTTTTCCCAACTTCATGTTCTCAAAAACAGAAGAAAGTTGAGTAAAAAAAAAAAAAAAAAAACCATCTTACTTTCACTTTTCTAAGGCTGTCAGAGTCAATTTCAATGTGGTGTTCATCAACAATATAGTCCACCAACTGCACCGACATTTGCTCATGAGACCTAAAAAATGACAACCATGAATTTAAAACCAAATAAAGAAAATGAAACTATACATTGCATATTCAGATATTTAAGTGGTGCCAGTCACACACAAAGTTATCATAGTGAGCATCTTAATGATAATAGACCAAACATTGGTCTCCATTGTGAACAGATCCAATCCACAAACAGAAGCCACCAAAAGAAAAAACAATTTCATCTTGTTTTATTTAATTGCCAAAAGTCAATCAGAAGCTCTCCTCTGGCATGATAATAAAATGCAAGTCGATTAAAGTTTGGTGATACTTTCTTGCTTATTCAGAGAAAATAACCAAGGACTTCATAAGCTTTAACTTTGGAGAATTGGAATTGACATAAAGAAAATGGAATTGAAACAAGATAGTATAAATAGATTATTAAAATTAACTGCAACTGAATTGCTTGCTGAAGGTGCAAGATCAAGCATTTTTTCTCATTATTAATAATATGTTTCCCCAATAAAAGGTCATAGAGTCAAGTGCAGCTGAATGAACAAGTGATAGAAATTAGAAAATGATAAAATGGAAACTTGGAAAATCTTTACTCATGGATAACATGGCATTTTTCATGGAAACTTATTACAACTGTCTCCAAATGAAAACAAGAATATAAGGCATACAAATATGAATAAACACAACCATAGAATTTCTGTTATATTGATTCTCTGACCTTGAACTCTTAAATCTAATTCTACGAAATAAGACTATGAGAGCATTTTGTGAAGTCAGTTCAAGGTATCTGCTGGTCTGCAAAGCTTAGAAAGACATCGACTAGAACTTACATCTTTTAAAATAAATACTAGTAGAAATGAAACCTACCATTCTAATCCTGGAAAGACCCGGGGAAGAAACTCACGCTCAAACAGGTGACTGAAAGGTCCATGGCCTATGTCATGCAGAAGGCCTAGAAGGCACACCAATCATATCAGAAATTATTAGACTGATCAAAACAAATTGATCCAAAGAAAATGAGTTAACCTGCAAGTTTGACTGTTTGCATATCAAAATGATCTATATCAAGATCCAAACCCTGCATAGGCAAATGTCTCAGTTGCATTCCTAGAAATGTTTATATTCTGCAATAAGGAAACCAACTAAAAAATGAAAGAAAAAAAAAAAAGCCTCAGACTTGGTAGGTTTGAAGACAACGAACAGCCTGCCCAGCAAGCCAGAAAACCCCTAATGAATGTTCAAATCGAGTGTGTACTGCCCCTGGATAGACCATGGATGTAAGACCTGAAACACATAGAATCTTTATGCTTAGCACATGTCTTGTCAAAATAATAAGAACTTTCTGACCACCTACATCATTCTATGATAGGATGCAGTGACCAAATGAGTATCCCACATTAAAAAAACATTAGAACGGATCACAAATTTATGCAGAGCCATTTCTTTTTTGTCATCATGTGTCATCATATATGATGCAAATATCAAACGTATATATACAAGACCTATTGAAATAAGTTCCATGCAACAATTGCCGATATTAACTGTTTATATGGATGATACAAAAGAACGAAGCCTTGCAGAATAGCTTATTAAACAATACATTTAATATATTAGATAATTTAAAAATTTTGTTTCCTCATGGTAGATATCTTATTATTTTTTAAAAGACAAATAATATACTATTGTTCTTTTACACATATCACTTAATCTGTACCCAACATGCACTAAAACTATATTATTTGACAAATATGTATATATAACAACCATGCTCATATTTTCGTATCCCTATCCATGCTAAAAAGCCATGATTGATTCTTTGGGTCTGTCAAAATTAAGACTGTATATGACATTATTTCCTGCAATTTGAAAACTTTATACTATTGCACATCAAAAGTTACTATGCTATAAGCACATCGCTAGCAATCTAACTAGCATTTTCGTCATCTTGATAAGTATAAAATTCAAATTAATTACGATAAACCAGGCGAACTTGGTTGTCATCTATGTTGTTTCAAGATAATGGGCTCACTGTTAATAGGATGAAGAAATGACTTGCCACCAGAAGACCCTAGATGCATAGCAGTTTTTTTGAATGAGTTTTTAATTTTTATTTTGTATAATTGATATTTTTCATTTATATAATTGATTAATGCACTGCTTCCTTTCCTGGATCTGAATGTGCATTATTTCATCTACAACATGCACTTACTAGATGATGCTTATATCATAGATTAGCAATTGTGAGTAAATTGTATTTTAACTCATTTCAACCAGGCCTTTCGCAACTGAAATAGCCTTTTCTTTGTATATTTCTTCTAGTACCAATACAAAAGCAGAAATTTTCCTAATCATCATTATACTTTTAATCTATAACTGAAACAACTAATAGAAGCTTTTGGTCATACATAAATTTTGAACTTAAGTGGTTAAAACAACCAACACCAGATCATGTCACCAAGATGAAAGAGCTCACAAATAAGCAAGGAAACTTACCAAGTTGTTTTAGATCTCGTAGCCTGCACAATGTTATAAATAAAAAATCAGCATTAACCTAGTGAATTTAGTTAAAGAAACGAGTATCGGGCATATTGGCAAGTCAAGCTAACCTCTGAAACTGTTCGGTGTCTATGAACTTCAAGCTCAGCTGCAATTATTCAATAGAAAATTAGACATCTAGTTGCTGCAAAGTCAACAATCTATGAAACAAACGAAGCTTTACCTTGATAAAAAATAAGTATCCACAATTCATAAGATGAGAAAAAAGACAAGATAATAACCACTCGAATGGATTTCTGCTCATAACTCGAGTAAGCATTGTTACAGCACATATGAACATATAACTTTCTTGCTAGAAGTACTAAAATATCTACATGCCGAATAAATTAACAAGCTTATTAGCCAAAACTAAAATGAAATGCATGACCAAAAAAATAAAATTGATTAAACATATAATCTCTTTCAAAAACCATCGAACTACAAATTCTTTGCACCACAAAGGAAAAAAGATAAGAAAAAAAATAAAAAATGAAGGTAGCTTCTTAACAAGAAGAAGCATTTAAATAATGAGCCAAAGTTTTCAAAATTTAGCATCGGAAACTAAATGCACTGAACTGCAGAAGATTATCTCGAGTCTCTCCCTATAGCTAAAAATTTCAAATATTCATACTCCATGCATATTCTAAATACGCTGATTCGAAGAACTCGGACTAGATAGTTTATACTTTGCATCACAGACAGCAGGAAGAAAAACAAAGGGGGCAAGAACAGAGTTGAAGAATGATCGAGAAGGGCAGAGGGTTGGATTATGAGAAGAAAAGACGGTAACGGACATTCTCCTCGGACATGAAAGACCTCCAGCAGAGCAAGAAAACTTTCGACGTTGATGAATTCTCTACGGACTCCACAAGCGTACAAACCCAAGAAAGTATCGCAAGAAAAAGCATCAGAACCAGAATTATTATTATTATTATTATTATTATTATTATTATTATTATTATTATTATTATTATTATTATTATTATTATTATTATTATTTAACAAAAAAGACGACTTAAGAACAGCAATAATAACAATCCACAAGAACAGGCAAAACGATCCACAAAAATAAAATAAAATAAAATAAAATAAAATAAAATAAAATAAAGATCATGCATCATAATAGAAAACTCAGAAAAAAAAGAAAAAAAAAAAAAACACCAGAACATGGAAAAATCTGCATCCATTTCGAGTACCTGCAAATAATACACCGATCAAATCAAAGTACTCCGCCAGCACAAACCCCAGACGTCCAATCCGCCAAAACTCCACGATAGCAAAACAACAAGAAACCACCTAAGAGAAAGAGGGCAATAAAAAACGGATCGGAGCCAGGTTAGAAGCTGTACCGGATCGAGCGAGATGTTCCCGTGGACGTTATCGAACACCTGCTTCAAGAACCGGCGGTCCACCGCCGCTCCCGGTCCAAACAGCGCCGGCTGAGACACCCCTCCTCCTCCACCTTCTCCTTCGTTGAAGCACTCCCCCATCTCTCTCACCGACTTCCGACCGGCGGAGAAGAAAGAAAGAGATAGCACAAAGATGTTAGGGTTCTCGGTGTATTTATAGAAGCCGCGAGGGTATGGAAATGGGGAGAGATCATTTCCTTTCCCCTTCCCCTCTTTGAGGGTTTAAAAAGAGAGAGAGAGAGAGAGTGAGTGATTTCTTTTATAGAGGAGATGGCGGACGTGGTGGGAGGTGGATGCACTGCTAGGTAGAGTGTGCGGGATTTTATCATCAGGTAAATAAATATATAATGGAGGGAGGGAATGAGAGGGTGAGATGGTCACGATGCAGGGGCCAGAAAGGGCCGCTTTGGATGGAGATTAAATGATCAAACAAATGGAGACCGCATCGGTGTTTAAGCCGGGAGCTCCGTGTTTCTATTTGTGGTCAATGCGGGTGGACTGGACTGTCTTGTAGAATCGCATTTTCCATGTTTTTTTTTTAGCCCCTTGGTGGGCACGTGCAACTTGATTACGATTACGAGAGAGAGAGAGAGAGAACTTATTGATGAGAGGCTTGCCAAAAGAATCCACCTTCCATCTATTTTGGTTAGCTTTGAAAGGTATGCCATTTTTATTTGGTTATCGACCTTGGTCATCAATATCATTTCGTGTTAGACTGGACTTTTTTTTTTTAAAAAAAAAAGAAAAATTTAAACCACTCAAGTCACCGTATATAAAAAGGATCATGAAGTTGAGACGTGCGGGTTTGATCACTTGGATGGTTGGAATGGTACGATTGAGATAAGTCATGCTTCATGTTTGAATTAGTGGTATATCATGTTTCACAGGATAAGAACCATGAAATTGAGACGTGCGGGTTCGATCACTTAGACAGTAGGAATGCTGCGATCGAGATAATCCATGCTTCATGTTTGAATTAGGGACATGGCTTAAGTCATGCGTTATCGGTTGATGCTGGTATATCTGTTAAAAATAATTAATTTAAAAGTTTTGAAATTTGAATAGATAAATGTCTGATAGGATAGTTGTTCGTGTATCTAGCATTTAATTCTTAAACAGGATGATTAATATACTCAATGGGGATAGTATATGTTTGAAGAGTCTCTTCATGTTCAAGAATACGTGGAATTGCAGGATCTTTATTTTATCTATAAATGCTTCTTGTATTTGTTATTTGGATTCAAGCAAAAGAAGTATTTTTCTTCTTAGATTCCTCTACTTCTAATAATATCATGTTTTGCTAGCGAGGACCGGTTCTATATATATCTATTTGGTATAAGAGGTACATCCGCTTCATCATGATTAATATATATATTTTTTTCAATGATAAAAATACAAAGTTTTTATCGATAATGCGAACATTAGCTGCTATAGCAAAGGAAATATTTAGTGATGACAATAATAATTACATTAGTTATGAATCCAGAAAACAACACTTAAAACATTAGTCATGCTCCCACTTCTATGGTGGAGGTGTGTTATCATCGCTTGCGATCCAATCATGATGAGATTGGCTATTTTCACTAGCCATCGGTGCAGCTCCAAATCGTTACAAAAGTTGTACGTTATTTAAAAGTACAAATGTATGCATGACATGTTATATAAAACGCTAGCCATACCATTTGGAAGCTTTTTTTATCTCATGCCGTGGCTCATCCTTATCACCAGTGGAAAAAGGAAATGAATCGGCCAAACAAGTTAAAGAGACTTGCATGTCTACCAAAAACAATCGATCTGATTGGATGTCACGAAGGATGCATGGATATATAAAGCATCACTCTTGGTTGATCTAAAAGTTTGTTTGTGCTCGAGAAGGATAGGTTCCTTTAGATTTCCTTACCAAGATATAATGTATTATTAATAATCTTTCTAGAAACAATCTAACAGAGCTGAAAAAGATTAGCTACGAGAACTTGCTATACATGATCAATAAAAGTTTTTCTCATGGTTATGGTGAAAGATGTCAGCTTTGATAATTCTAAGATGGGGCATCCATAAATGTAACTCGGTACGATCAGGAAAATTTTAACCACCAATGCAAAACTAGACATGATGAAGACCTTTGCATTCTAGTTTTTTTTTTTTTTTTTTTAAATAATACTTTGCATGCAATTAACTGCATGGTTAGTATCCCTCCAAATATGATAAAAAGTGTTCCCTTATTTAAGATTCCAGCTTTGATCTTCATGATTTTCCTTCTACAAGGCACAACTTTCTTGGGAATTAAGAACTCTCACTTCCAATCTACATAACTTTCCAAATGACATGATACACTGCAATGGCTTTAAAAGTTTCTCTCTAGCCATATAATATCAGGATCCTTGCCTTCAGTTTAGGAAGAGGTCTGCCACGATATGCATGCTTGTGATGAATGTTGTGTATAGGCTCCAAGTCTAGATCCAATGCCCTCATGAAATATATGACCTCGCCTCCTGGAGTGCAACTATTGGAAGGTCATGATTCACGGGGGCTGTTGGATCCCACAGGATGGCCTACACATGCATGTACAAAGTCAAATAAACAGACTGAATTTCCTCACAATATCAATGATTCTGACCTTCTCTTAAACATTATTTACTAGCGATCCATGATCCTTTGTTCGAAGGAAAGATCTCATAATAATTATGGCCTCCTGTACCTTGTTTGGATGGAGGGATCAAGAGGGAAAGGAAAGTAAGGGTTACCTTTCTCTTTTTGGATATTAATTTTTAAAAAAAGTAAGGGAAGGAAAAGGATACCCCTTTCCCTCCCCTCCCTCCATTAAGCTAAATTTTCATTTCTTCTGATTTGAAAGAATTACGAAGGAAATAAATATAAACTAACCAAAAGACAAAAATATCCTTTCAAATAGACGTTCTTTTTTCTCAATGTTGTTCTTTCATTATTCATCAGCATCATTTTGTTTCCTTCCACACAAATCCTAGACGATATTTATCCCTCATCTTCTCATCTTTCATCGACGAGATCGTCTAATATCTTCATGGCCGGTTCCCGGATCCGATTTTGTTTTATCTATGAATGAGAAAGTGGATTGTTACAAGTTGTTTCTAACCTCAAACTTCGGTTACTATTTCTTTTATAAACAAATATTTCCCATCCTTCTTTATTTTAATCAAGCCATCGAAGATGCGAGTTCATCAACCGTGACCATAAATTCCATGTTCGTTGCAAATAAGAATCTTACGTGGAGGTCTTTATCAACTACAAGTTCAAGAGAAGTCCATTGTTGGGTGACTTGTCTTAATATTCCTGATGTAAATTTCAGTAGTTTGCAATTTTTTAGTGATGTTATGACCTTAGGATTTTTTATGCCTGGTTGTATATTTTTGCTGCATGCTCATATATAATATATTTTTCTTTTTCTGACAGAAATACGGTATATATTTTTGATGATCGAGATTTTGGATCTTCTATAAAACACGTAAAAAGAGTATAATAATATTTTTAATTTAAAATATATCTTTTTCTCCTTTCGTTATCCTTACGAGGACTATCTAGACGAGGATAATATTTTCCTTTCCTTTTCTTTTCTTCCGTTCCTTTTCCTTCCCTTCTCCTGACAAAGGACTATCCAAACAAAGCCTCTCGAATCTTCATGGGACGTGGGAGACGGGAGGCTATAAAATATTCTTCCAGCTGCGATTATCCTATTCAAATGATTGCTTTATAAAATTCAATGAAAATGCCAGGCTTGCCTATATAACACCGCCATTGTTTCATGGAGGAAAGCAGCTGTCAACTGCTAATAATCCACCACGGTGCACTGTAAGCCGCCACTGTACTTCTCCAAAGAAAGTTTATCTTCTTCTTCTTCTTCTTTTTGTTTTGATTTTTTTTTTTTGGATATGACTGCACTATTATACAACCTTATACAAATACATCCACCGCCACTGGCATTGGAGTGTAACATGTCATGGGTATCGCTCGAGGAGGGGACTCCCAAATCATCAAGCTCACATAGTTTACTGCACAAGAAGCCATCTAATTTGCAGCACTATTCTGTCTCCATATAGGTATAGATTACCTTTCATGGTATTGGGTACTTCAAATCCTCCAAACAAAAAATTATTAAAATTTAAGTAATGCTTGCCATGTAGTTGTCATTCCATTACATTGGCTTATTCAACAAAAAACATAATTCTAACATTGAAATATCTTTCCCCGTAGGTAAAAAGATAATTTTTAATAAAATGGTAATTTAAGCAAATACCACTTATTTTTATGCTTCAGTGTTGCTGCCCCTTATTTTCAACTGCGGTAAAAGATAACAACAGTTATAACGATCACCCTTTAACTCTCGGGTCTAGAAGATCTGGATGGATCTAGAAGATCTGGAAGGATCTAGAAGATCTGGAAGGATGACAGTGATTGTTTTCATTCTAGCAGTAAAATTATTAACATCTTGTTAAAAAAAGAAGTAAAATTTTTAATGAAAGAATCATGTTACCCGGGAATACCAGCTTGCCCATCCCTATCGATGCAAAAAGATGGTTATCCTTGATGTATTAGCCTTTATCAGGTCTAAAGCCTGAACAATTTATTTGCTTGCTTACTAATCTATATGTTTCTCCGGAGTCTGAAAGCAAAAACTATCCACCTTAACAATATTCTCTGAATTATTAATCTATATATTGCTTAATTATTTTTATTTTTCCCCGAATAATCAATCCATCTTAATAATATTCTCCGGGTTACTAGCAAAACAAAGTTCTGAATTACTCGCAGTTTCATTAATATCTGAATTATTTTTTGATGTTTTTCCTAAATAATCAAGTCATCCGTAGATCATGGAATTAAAATTGACTTTATATCGAACCCTTCATGAGTTTAACATTTTATTAGGTTTCTGATATTCCAATATCTAATTTTGACCAGCAATGTTTATTGTAACTCGCCATCTATGAATCAAAATTTCAATATTCTCTTACTCTTAATATCGAAGTCCAGATTCTAAGAAAATCCAGTTATTGTAGATAACGATGCCGATCAGACAACCATAAAAAAAATTCTGACTCAACTAAATTAATGGATGCATGTACCAGATGTAAAAGAAAGCATGGATTCTTAACTACTGCTCTAACCATGAATCCATTGCTTATTAGCATCATGCAACTCCATGTCGATGTCAACCAAAACAGTCATAAAAAGCTTCAATGATGATGTTTCGATGAATCTTGCCCCATGTATTGCCTCTAATGGCCGCCTTTTGTGTAAAATCTGTGCATGCAACTGAGAAAAGAAACATATATCCAACCAAGGTTCTATTATTTCTCTAGTTCGTTTTAACGCAGATTGCCAGACCATCCAAATTGGAGAGATTCTCGGTCAGTACCCAAAGAGAACATTTATGCCATGATAATTTGAAGAATTATTTAAACTCCACTAATCCTACTTAAAAGCACCATTTTTCTTAAGATCTGTTCAGATTGTTGTCAGTCAAGTCTGCAGTTGGGTCCTAAATTTTGCTCATTCCTTCCTTCTGATGGGTATCACTGCCTCGTGCTTGGAAAGGAATGGATGATGATAACACTAACATAATATAATACTCAGGAGCATACCTATCATCCTCTTCTCATTGACTCCTATGGTGGTGGATCATCCATCGTTCCAAGCTCTTTTGCAGACTTCAGCTCCATAACATAAATGACACCTTCAGTTCATTCGTTTTCATAACTCGGCCACCAAGTCACAAATATCACATTCAAAAAAAAGAACAAGGAATTACTATAAAATCAGCATGAAAGATACGAAATTTTTTTAGCATCGTACAGTTTGTTACTCAAAACTCCAGACAGGGGAAAAGAAATGCTTGACTAACTCAAGTTATATTAATTATAAAAATTCCATCCTGAACCTAAAAAATTATCCTTTTTGCATTGGTCCTACCCCTTTTTCTCTATCCCAATTTTTCCTCGAATCACGAACAAGTCCATTTTCTGACCTGAAACCAGATTTTTAAACTGTTATCGGCTCAGTTTTTACTACACCGGTCATAAAAGAATTGTACACATTCCTTCTAAATGTAAACGCAATGCATACGTGGGCTTCACCACATCATTACAAAAACAGTGGAAACACAAATTTACGAAACCTATTCTCTTTCTAGACCAATCAAGTTCAAATCAAGGATTCTTTGCTTTTATCCTTAGCTTTCTTGCTATCTGTGCTACTCTAGGATGAACGGGCCTCCTGCTGCTATCACTCTGCTCCACCTCTACCCAGTTGATAACCTTCAGTATCGAAGACTGTGGGCGGCAACCTGATTTCCATCCATCACCAACCATTGCTTTCTTCGGACCTGATTCCAATGCAGCTTCAAGGAATTCCATAAACCAAAGGGCAGCTTCATTTTGTATCTTCTTTGCCAGTTTTATGGAGCTACCCAAGCTAGAACTCGGTGCTTCGTTCTCATCATTAGCCACAGCATCATCCACTCCTTTCCTATCTGAAGAAGAAGAAGAAGCCTTTTGGTTGGCACTCGATCTTGGGTGCTTACCGAGGCTTACTTTAACCCCGATCGTTTCAGGAGCGAACGAAACTGATTTAGATACTACTGCAGCTCTTCTCTTGGATGGATTCATATTTGCCTGCCTATGTTGGTCGACCGAGTTATCATGTACTACTATCTCTTGCAGGATGCCTTGATCAACCTTCTCGCTAGCTTTTTCTATCGTCGACTCCTCCTTCTCACTTGTTGTGGTAATTGAAGTAGCTGCTTGAATTGTCTCCAAGTCAGTAACTGCCCGCACAATCTCTTGATGAAAGCTTAGGAACTGATCGAAGCAAGCAGCTGGAGCTTCTGGCCTTGCAGCACTGCTCAAGTCTGAGAACATCCTGCAAGTGGACAAAAAATTTCCGAAACCTGATCTTCAAAGTCCTGTTCAGAAGAAAAGTGCGAAGTGTATGAACATTGGTATGGAAATAATAGTCTTAATTAACTTACTTGAGGTTCCGAACTACAGTTTCGGTAGCAGAAGCTTCTCGCAGTGCTTGAAGAGCTGCCTTCTGAGCTGCTTCTCTATTCTGTATAGCTTCCTGAAAGTTTCAAAAATCCATGCTACTACTTTTTTAAGAGCTAGAACATTGATAATGCCTTCAATCAAATGGAGGAGGTCAAGCACTTCACATCTTTACCTTTCCTAGCATGGTGAGTTTTCCAGGTAATGACATGCAATTTCCTGAGCTTTGCATGGAAGTGGCACTACTTCCAGAGTGCGAAGAATATAACTGGTTCGATATCACCGAATTGTCTTCTTGATCATCAGATGTTGAAGAGGAGTCTTCAACTTTAGCAGCACCTCGAAATCTAGTAGTGAAAGTTGTTGCATTCCTCTCCTATAAAGAAGAAACCGAGAGAAATTGTTACATAATCAGATGATTACCCACAACTTTTTAGAAACTAGTGTCGGTTCAAGTACCTACAGTGGGGAAGGGACTCTTTGGGATTTTAGGATCTCGTTCGCACAGGCTCTTGCTCCTGGAAAACTTGGAAATTACGCAGCTTTTCCTTACCAAAGAGCTTGCTTCCTTTAATTCTGTCATCTTGGACAAAGGAGTTCCAATTACCGATGATCTTGGGGTCACCCCTGAACTCCCTTCCTTCCCGGTTCTCCGGCTTACTAGTGGAGAAATTTGAGTACTCCATCCTCGGTCCTTAACAGGTGTTCTCTCTTCAAAATCCAGTGCGGTTGGCTTAACAACTTTAGGCGAGGAAACACTGCCTGCTGGGTTCTGCTCCGGGCCCCACGAGCCTCTTCGATGGGGCTTTGCTGGTTTCTCTCCATTCCCTTTGGCTCGGACAATAGGTTCAGGGGTGCCCAAAAAAGGGTGTCTTCCGGGGAGTGGCTTCGCCCCCACGATGACCGGAACCGGTGAACTTGGCTCTAATCTATCGACATAGATGAACTGGCCGAGCTGCATCTTGTTGCTGAGAACAAGGTCATCTTGATCGAATGGTAGGCTAACATAGATCGAGTGGGAGGAATCGGATACTTTGATGTAGAATCCATGCTTTGGCCAGAGATCCTTCTCATCAAGGTCTGCTGGGACAATGTCGGTCACCTGCAAGAGAGCGTTCCGGTGCTCTCCAATTGGTTTTGGAGTTCCGGTGTTCATGCCATCGAGGAGCTTCAATAGAACCCCTGGCGACAGTGTCGCCATGGAACCCCTGGAGAAGAAAGGAATCGAACAACCAACAGAATGCAAGAAAATAATCTCATTTCCGGTAACTGGGATGGAAGTTAATACAATCCAAATTAATAAAATATCTCGCGAAATATAAAGCTGTCAAGAAAATTTCCGAGGAAAGCAATGGGACTGATGGAAAACAATAGGCATAGAGAAGATCAATCGAGAAAATCAGCCAGAAAGCTATCAATCAGAGAATAATTGCGCAAACGCTGCATAGAAATTTAAAACAAAAGTAAGGTATAATTTTAAAACAATCTCGTAGTGCTTTTTGGTCGGAGAGGTGATGGTTGCTACTAAAATACTGATCGGATATCCCAAATATCATCAGGAAAAAGTTGGAAAATCCCACAAGAAACAGATTTCAGAAAAACCACTACCCTTATCAAAAGGAACTCTGATTCTTTAAGAGCTAAGAGCTAAAAGGATTAACAAATACCACGAACTAAAACGACCATGTGTATATTTACCTAAGTGCAAGCCGATTTCCTTCGTTCTTGATCCACCGACGTCAAAACTAGCCTAGCTCTTTCGTTCTTGATCCAAGGATCAAAAACCAACTCAAATATCCACCACAAAAGCCATGGGTCCTTGATCAAGAAACAGATACAACGATAGCATATCCATAAAAGAAGGGAGAACCCGTTGGGGAGACCGAATAGGAAATGAAGCGGCCTTCAATTTGGAATTCCTGCTTCTCTAAAGACTGCTGGAAGAGAGGAGAAAGGAATTGGTGCCAGAGAGAGAGAGAGAGCAACAAATCTGAGGCGAGAAAGGAATTGGTGCCGGAGAGAGAAAGCAACAAATCTGAGGCTCCCTATCCCCCCACATTGCAGGGCCATGGGAGGAGCGCAAGAAAGGAGCCTTTGAAGTTTGGATTTGGAAAATTGGGACGTTGGGGCCGCAACGGTCGAATTCCCTCCCCAGTCTAAATGGTTTTGAAATGACGGAAACACCCTCCGGCTACGGAGGTCTGGACGAAGAAATACGGGGGCTTTTACGTCCCTGACGAAATGTGAGAGCTCGCGTCGCGTCATTGCAATGGGTGCGCCTGGCCCCGGCTGGTAAAGATTCTTTTATTTTTTAAAAAATAATTAAAGATTTTTTTTTTTCCAAATGATGTTACGTGTGCATAAATATTTGAAGTGCTTGTACCAAACAATATTTGAAATGTCCAATCTCATTAGCATAATCAATTCGGGATTAAAATCTCATTAATTGATATATTTATGATATAATATCCTAAATTATTCTTCGCGAAGACAATAATGATTGAGGGAAAGTCCTATAAACTCGAAATTTTTTTGGCCAACACTGCTGGCCTAGGATGGATGTATGTAGTTTGTGGTCGGAAATAAAATTAGATTAGAATAAAAATTAGAATTGTTATACTCTTAGATGTGTTTGGTTCTTGATTAAAAACATAATTAATGTTTAACAAAAATTTAAATACTAAAAATTAATTAGGATTAAATTTTAGGAAACTAAAAATGCATTCTTATTTCTTCTTAAAATCAGGACGGAAACAAGCCTCTCTTAAATCAAAACAACTAAAATGAAAGTTACTCATCTCCATTGCCCAAATTTTCCAACTAAATATACCCCTAAAATTTTATTATTTCTCGGGATGGAAGTTAGTATCTTGGCCTGTTAGCCCAAATTAACAAACAAAATGGTTTAGGTCAAAAAAATGATTTGAATTGATGACTGCAGAAGAACCCGTGACATGGTGTGAAGCAATATTCCTACCCCACAATCTCTTGTCCATGCGAGGGCTGCTGTCACCACCCTTCAAACCTAAAACCCCTTTTCTCTTATTAACATCCAAACCTCCTTCTTGTGAATCATGCCCAAAAAAATGAGCTCACATCTTTGATAGAGTGTTTAATTTGGACGGATTCCACGTCAGCAGCAATCACATTTTAAAAGTAACAAATATTCCTTTTTCTTGATTTTATTTTAATTGTTCGCAGAATATTATTCGCGCCCGGCGTCGACCCAATCCGGGGACAAGCCTCCTAGACCCAACCCAAGGGAATATATTGATTAAACAAGACCTAATCTACCTTGGAGCATAACATGGGTTGACCTGACTTGACTCTGTCAAGTTATAAGTCTCCTGGTCCAAGTCCAACGCGGGAATTGTTGTATGGACTTCACCCAATCCAGGTCAGGATGGAAGTCAGGCTGACCCAAAACTTCACATTATGTTCCTGGTGTTTACTGAATTGCACGAGTAGTGCTTTACAAAGTCATCGGTCATGACTCAAGCAAGAAGATTCATACTAATGTGGCATCTCTGATGTAGAGAGATGTGTTTGATCAAAAGGCATGCGTAGATAAAAACATATACTTATAGAAGCTTGTGACATGAAGGCATGAGCATGGCTGTTATTTTTCTCTATTGCAAGGTTCATGCATATGATTCGATATGCCTGAATTAATTCATGCTCGAGCACATGATCATTCTCTGCATATACTTGAAGCAATTGCCATAAGTCCATAACATTTGATGTGTCATGTCATACCCACAGTTAAAAAGCTTCAATGTTGGCATTATATCTCAAGCACAAAGTACAAAGGCAATCTTAATTAGAAAGTTAATTTCTTAGCACAATAGCAAGACCGGTAGCCTCTTCGGAGAAAGGTACAAACTCCTGACATAACCATGTTACGAAGAGCTAAAAGATGAGTTCGAGTACTATCGAAGCCCGAACAACCAATACAAGAGATCTAGCAATCCCTTCTTAATCTTCCAGGCTAATAACTGCATTTATCGACAATATTGAACTTGTTTTCTGCTCTGGTTTCGAAGGTTACAGCTTCCTGAGGATCTAAAATTCCTCATCGAACCAACTCCGCCAGTCTCTCGGATACCCTTGAAGCCTCCAAGCCGATTCTAGAGCTAACAGCCTGCAAAAACCAAGAACTTCATTATATTTCTACCCATTATGCTGTTTATTTTTTTTAGGTTAAAACAGAAACAAGAAAATTATGATTGGCCTTTATATACTTCTGGTCGTTTCTGTCCCAATTTCTATGTTTGTTTTGTTTTGTATTTTTAAAGGATTCTGATTTAGAGTGCATAGGTTAATTTCTAAGGTTTGGTTGCTAGAAAGATCTTACCTGAGAGTGAATTGTGTGAAAGATCTTGTCGCCAACAATAGAGAAGGTGGCATTGACAACTTCTGCACCTTCTTCCTCAAGGATGCTGATCACCTCATGGAAGGTGAAGCTTCTGTTAAGCCCACTTATCAAAACAACCTCCAAGTTTGATTCTTGGTGTCTTACTTCGATCACAGGAAGTCTCGTGCCTATCGGCATCTCATTGCTAATATCCTTGTTGATTCCATTGCTATTAGTTCCCGATTCCCTCTTCTGCTTCAATTTTTCGATCCTTCCTTGCAGGCTTTTAATATAAGATGCAGCTAGGTCCAAGTAATCTTGTTGTGTCAAAACATCCTAAAACACGCCAAAATGTCAGAAGACTTGTTCATTTCTAGTATAAAGATCCGATCAAGAAAACTTCGAGCATGAAGATTGCTTCTTTCACCATCTAATCAAATCTAGATAATTATTTTCAAAAGAATTTCTGAACATGTTGTAGGATTTCACAAAAAACAATTAAAACTTGGCATGAATGGAAGATATATTTTGGTTCCCATAATAGTATGGATATAGCACTACAACCACACGATCTTCGTATAAAATAAAGATATAAAATTTCTTGTTGCATATACTACGTAATCGTAAGTATTATAATATTATTAATTACTCATGAATCATTTTCACTTTGTTTTCGCATCCTATAAACTTCTTATGGAGATTTTCTTGAAGGAAAAACTTGAAAACCTACAAAGAGTAGCATCATCAGCATGTTAGTCACCGACAGGTGAAATGGTCGTAAAAGTAAAAAATGCTTCGAGACATGATTAATTTGTAAACCTCGATGCCAATCTTTTGTTGGTTAATTTTGTCACCACTGGACTATGGTGCACATAAAAAACTTAATGAAGCATGGGATCATCAATGAGGTCGATCGATGACGAAAATGTTTGCTCGATGGTTGGAACACCGACACCTTTCATAAATCAACTAGAAAGAATTCATGCTCCACGTAGCATAACCTATATATAAATATATCCTAAATACTTTGCATCTTATGCCTATGAATGATCTCGATCCGACCCGACCAACTTTTCTTGTACCCCCGATCCAATCTAGCTACTTAGACGGCCGAGCATGGCTGGTCCTTATGATTCAATCTAGCTAAACTTTGTCGGGTCTGATAATCCTCCATGATTGCATGGTTTTTGAATCTAATTTTGTACCGCCGAAACATGATCCGGTCAGAATCCAGCTCATAATTTGAAAGCCAGCTAGACTTGCCTGCTCAAAATTCTATCAACTAATTGTTAGCACGTGCTAACACTTGGCCCACTCAGATGTACAAAACCATTTCATCTCTAGATTATTAAAATAAAATAACAGGTTTCTAACATCAGCGAGACAGAGAGAACCAAAATTATTTTAATTTTATGTATAATTTTTGAGCATGAACATATATTTAATGAAAGTCATGTTTAAATATAAATTTTATTGCAATAAACACATGCCCTGGATCTCTACTAAGATCACCTCAACTCTCCAAGCCAGGAACTTATATATATATATATATATATATATTATTGTTGTGTTTTGATCCGATGCTAACACTTCTGCGCCATGCGAGATGTTCAAGAAACAAGGGGTCGTAATTAATGAAAGGTGAAATAAATCACGTGGGGATTTATTCCATAAAACTATTCTCGACTTGGATTTAGTATTATATTCTAAACAAAAATGATAAGACTTCGAGAAAAGAAAGGAGGGCTTGACAGTTGACAGAGATGTATACACTATTTTGGTTGCTGCCTTTCCTTCTAAACAAAGGAAACAAATTTTTCTTTACGGTCCTGAAGGGTAACTCGGATGTTTGGGGGTTCCAGTCAATGGGGAGAACGCCATGGATGGGCATCAGGTTCTGATAATATTAAAAAAATACCGAGTTCCATTAACAAAAAGTTGGGAAAGTGAGTATGTTGTTGCAGAACAACGAGGACAACAACGAGCCCCTAACAATTCCTAAAGCCGGGGACTTTATATGTATTTGTATAATGGATAGAAGAAGTGATCGATCCCGGTGTTCGCTCTTTCACCAAGTTAATTTACCACATGGAAGCATATAGCAAAGAATGGAATCGATACCCAAAAATTATAGCAGTCCATTCCTATAACTTCAAATCAGGAACAATAGTACCCTGAAAAGAAGGGGGAAAGAAAATAGGAGAAAAAGGATATATAAGAGAAAAAAACAAAAACTTGGCAACATAAGATGTATGGGCTACCTTTGAGGTGGTGATATGTTCTCTTGGAATGAGGGAAGAGAGCTTGAAGCAGAGTCTCTTCATGTGCATTCTCCTGTTCTTCTCCACCATCTTTCTCTCCATCTTAGCTGCTGCTCCAACACCAGAACTCTTCATCTCTCTCCTTCTTCACGATCGCACCACTACCACCACAACTCACAACCGAGAAACTAATCCAAGAAGGGAGAAGGAAGGAGAAATCCAGTACCGAAAAGCTGGAATCTTACGATGGAAGAGAGAATTTTTCGGGGGGAAAAAAATAATGGAAGAGATGAGGGAAGAAGCGATGGGGGAGGCTGCTGGGTGGCGTTCGCATATATAAAGAAAGGACAAAGCGGACCGCGTCTGCTGTGGGACCCGATACTCATGCTCCGTCTCTCTTGGATTGGACGAGTAATTAAGTGCGAGGAAAGTTAGCAGGAAGGTGGCTTCCGCTCGGTATATGGCGAGTAAGAAAGATACCTTTCCCTTCCCTGCGGTTTTAGGCCACGCTAACACCGACCAAAGGTACGATTTTTTATTATTTTTTTTTTTATGATTGGTCGCATCACTGCTCCAATCATTGATGCGTGTGGGTCCCATATAACATGGAAGTATGTGCGGGAGGGGACTCAACCCCCGTGGATAGAAAGGGATATCAGGTTTGCATGAAATCAGCTTCCACTCCTACGGCATGATTGGCATCAAGATTTGTGAAGATTGCAAATAGATGGATCATAAATTTGGTCATCAGCATCCCATATATATATCTCCCGTATATACATATATATATATATATATATGTATGTATGTACACTGGAGCTGGTCTGGTGCGTTTCTCTTTTCGTTTGGTCTATATTCCGCCCTACAAAAAGATTTGCCACTAGCTTTGGCATACGAACAAGTGGTGCTCAAACGTACAGTAGCTGCCACAAGAAAATAATTAAATAGATAATTAGGTTCCAAGAACTGGCTTGTTTGAGTTGCTCGTGAGTTAAGCCAACCATGGACCAGACCGAGCTTTAAATACTTTTTGACCGATTTTTATTTTTATTTTTTGATTAAACTTTTTGACTGAATTCTTTTTTTTTTTTTTAATTTCTTTTTGATCGGAGGAGGAGGAGGAAGTCATGAACTTTCTCCCCACTTTATTAAAGAAATATATACAACATATAATGCAATGAAAAAAAAAAATACAAACAAAATCAACAACATTGCACCTGATCACCGCTCATCGGTCCATGATCATAGCCCGTTACAAACATAGAAAAAAAATAATTAAGGGTGACATTCAATATCATTCCTAAATCAAGCATCGATCATGAAAAAATTGAAGTCGAATCCAAACTACATTGCTTACATTATGAACCGTAATAGAAGATATCTCGGTTCTCGTATCCCGATCTGGATTGTTTTCTTCATTGTCTGACATCTTGTTGCTTAATTTGGTTTTTTTTTTTAAAAAAAAAAAATTATGTTAAACCTAGCTAGACTCGAGATAATAATCCATGACATACTTTTCCCCTGATGATTAATAGTAATGACCTTTTTTTTTAACAAAAAAAAAAAAATGAAGGACAACAATTTAAGAATTAGGTTGAAGGAATATTAATCGATACTCTCAATGCACTTGTTTAAATTGATCATGGTGAACATACACAATAAGCTGCTTTTGTTTTCTCCCGGTTCGCATTTTTGTATCAATCGCTGTAAAATTTTGGTAACCTCATCAGTCTCACCATGTGCTACAAACTAAACCATGGTCATCTGCATGAGTTCCGAGAATGTAATTTTATTTTATTTTATTTTATTTTTTATTGGAAGTTCGGCGAAAGTAACCGTCGGTTGGTGAGTTTGCAAGAAAAGATATCGAAAACTCACATGCCCTCGTGTTATTTGTAGAGAAGTTCGTATAAAGCAATACGATGCAATATTGATCATGTGTTGCAGTTATGAAAAGAGCATGGAGGATGAGATTGGCTTCATAATGGACGGTGGTGATAGAATGGTTTGGGATCCATCTTCTAGCTTGACGATCAAGATATTTGATTTGTATAAACTACCGATTTGGAATATTGCATATGTGCGGTTGTGGGGGGATAGGTGTTCGTACCAGGATGATTATTTTGTTAAGAAAATAGCTCGATTATTCGATCCAAAATGCAACGTTCAGGTATCAAAAAATTCAAGAAAAAACATAGCAGCAATGAGCCATGTTTGGCAGTAGCAGGCCAGGCATGCACTGGCATGCGGTATACTGCATGGTTCACGCACCGCGCATTTCGTATAGTCCATGCACATTTTCCGTGCATTTCATATGGTGCATGATGTATCGTGGGCGCATGTATGGCATGCACGGATCAGCTTGGTTTATGCACGAGTTCGTACAAGAGAGGGTGGCACGGTTCCATGGATGGTTTATGATGTTTGTGATGCAATTTTGATTTGGTATGGATTATGTTTTCAATATGGTTCGAATCTTTATAATCCCATCGAAGTATTTTTCGATTTAATGGCCCTTACATGATCTCGGAGCTTCTAAAAATAGGGACGGATGGTCAATAAAAATATCGTGATAGCAGAGAGCGGCGGAGTAAGATTATAGATCTAGAGGATCTTTTGAAAGTTAAGAGCTTTTGTGAGGGATCTAGAACTTCTTATTGCGAGATTATTAAGAGTACAGGTTCTTCTTTTGTAAGTGATTTTTTTTTCATAATAAAATTTTGTATGCTCGATTAAAATTGTACCGTGTATCTTTTCTCTTTCTTTTTTTCTCCCGTGATACCAACTCCGTCGATGAAATCAAGATCTTGAGCAAGGATCCATAATCTAAAATATTCTTCTACAGGTAGTATGAATGCAGCATGCTTTATATATATATATATATATATATATATATGAAGAATAATCTAGCATCGGTTACTATGCAGAGATTTATTAATTACACGAATATGAATTTCATATATCGATCCACTATGACTTATATCTAGTTGCAGAGAAGTCTATATTTCATGTTATACTTGGTGCAGAATGGTAGCCCAGGCAATGAGGCAAGCACTGTTCTAAAATTCATATATTTTTCTTGCTAGTTTCTAGGGTGAATTTCTACAAACTATTAGAGAGACATTTGCTAATAATAATACAAAAGTCAAAGCAATTTTGATTTGCTAAATTGCTTCTCATATCAGGCTGGCTATGAATGATCATAATATTGTTCAAGGTAGGATGGTTTTGTTAAAAGATTCCATTCAGGCTCATGAGATTCTTTGGGTATGCAACCGGTGGCTCTTTCCATTCAATACTAGCATCTTCGCATGTCATTCATTTTTCTAGGAAGTCAACATCCTCCTACTTCCCCGAGAGCAGCTTTAATAGTAGTGTACATAAAAGAAGTGCTTATGGTGGAGCAAGATTGGTCACGAGGAGTGCTATTAGTAATTTATCGGTCGTAGGTGGTACCAAGTTCTTTGGCACTACGGTTTCGATGGTGAAATCGTATAGCCTAGGAGGTGCTGATTTTTGTTACACCAATATTAAGAGCTCCTCATATTTATTTAGATGACCCTTCGATGCTTGTCGAACAATTTTTCATCCACCTTCCATCCATCCATGTCGAACCCTATCTTTATTTACACGATTATTGATGGATTCTGGACAGATTTCTCTCCATCAAGATTGCACATATTTATAAATACTCCAATTCAATTATAAAATATTTTATTTTCTTGTGTTCATGGATATATCTATACTCGAATTATTTAATTCATCCAATTTGCAACATATTACGAGGAAATGGCGTTGCAATGACCAGTTCGGAACTGACCTGAAATACGAGTCATCATAAATACAAGTCAACGAGGAGGATGAGCTATTAATTGGAGCACCAGAACCGTAGAAAAGATAGGTCATCAGATCTAGAAGTTTTGGGATTTTCTCTCAAGCTATAAACACAAAACTTCTCAATAACCGGTCTAAGGTTTTCCCACCCTGTGTGGCTACTATATATGGATTCCCCATGACCTAGCTGAAGCAAGCTAGCCCAAGCTTGACTCATTTTATAATCAAATTGAGTTTAAATTAGCTTGTTTAATGTCGAGCAAAACACAAATTGCATGTTCTCGAATAATCCATCCAGGAGATTTGGTGAAGAGCTCATACTTTCATTTATATAATATGAACTTTTTTTTTTTTTTTTTTCATAAGAATTTCTCGATGTTATAGTTAAATATGTTCTTATATAAATTATTTAAGCATTAAATCAAAAGAAATAAAATACTACTTTAATTAATTATACGGAGCTTACCATCTAGAAGAGCACACATAGATCACCTGCCAAAAGATGAATCTATGCATGGTGACTATCTGACAAATCTATATTGCATATATAGCAACAAATTTATAGAATCGAACAAAAAAAAAAAAAAATGTCAGCCAAGCACGAGATCTCGCACGAGTATGGGAAGATATGCTTGCGTTGCAATGTAACAAAAAGTCCCAGGTACGCCAAGAGGTAATCTAGCATGTGTTTGAACGATATCTTCATGATTTTCCCCAAAAATTGTTGAAAAATTTCTAATAAAAACGAAAATTAGGAAAGGATGCATTTTTTTCTTCCAAACTTAATGTTATGAATGTCAACACTTTTATAATTTCTATTTCGTGCAACTCTTTGCCAAACCTTGTACCACCGTTCAGATAAAATTCAATATCCAACAGAACTGTCGTAGCCAATGAAAACCAATCGTATAAAATTTTCCTCCAGACGAATGGGACCTTAGTCATGGTCAATGTGGACTGACAAACAACCAAACAAAATACGTGAATTCCATGCATTAAAAAAGCAAAAAATTTTACCTACCTTCCTGATTACAATTTCATCATGCTTTGAAGGTTTACGCGAATGGATAGTACGTAGCATAGCCGGCCGAAATTTATTTCTACGAAAAACTCTTCGGACAAATCATAAACATGATAGTACCGGAAGGAAATCAAAACCTCAACCACAAATCATTGTTGCAGGTCTTCCCCTGACCAACAACAGTTCATACGAGCAGACTTGGAATTTGAGAACTTTCCAGAGTCTTTTTTTTTTTTTTTTTTTTAAAAAAAATGAAAACAATGATGCAATATTAGCCTGAAGAGTGTCATAATATGGAGGTTGAAAATTCAAAAGCAGGCGTGTTTGCTTGCTTTCAAGTGGCACTTTCTCGTGTGTCAGGGTTCCTTTCTCTCTTTCACATGTTGAAGTCCTGCGTTCCCATTTTAATGCGTTTATAGCGCTTACAGGGACTTTTAACATCAGACTGCTAGGATGTCATCATCATCATCATCATCGGAGATGATTAAAGCGATATGAGTTCAAATTATAAAATAGTTTACTCCTCTCTGTTTTTTTCCTCCTATCATGGTTATTCATTTTAGAGTCAATATAGAGGTCTGTTAATTATAACGTTAATTACTAATGAATACTTTATAAGGTTCATTTATAATTATAATTATAATTATATACGAGCCTTGAGAAGTATTTCGATCTACCTGGGTAATTATGATGGTGGTGTTCTCACCATTATTTTCAACTAAAAATAGAGATAACTAAATAGAAAACTTACTTCGATGTGCCTTTTGAATCCAACTACAGGTCTTTTACTCTCACTTTTATGAGCTTTGTTACATGTAGATGTATGATGCCCATGTCCTGCAAAGTTGTATCCACTTGCAAGCTATCAGCATCTCTAGCTTAGATTGAATAAGTCTTGCTTGCAACCTAGTTAAATCACAGAATTAATGAAAAGAAAAACACCTACAACAATGAGTATGGCAGAGAGAGCCCACAAGCAGTCACGTATGGAAACCTAACTAATGAATAAAACCGAAGGTGAGTGGAAATTTTGATTTACTAACTTTCACTAAGAAATCATCTACCACTATTTATGGGTTTATACAGGAAAAAAAAAAAAAAATCATAATTTTTATTCACTATAAAAAAATGAAAAATTAAAAAGCATGTTCATGTAGACCATCGCTACAACATGAGTCAACAAAATGATAGAAAATAAATGCATCGAGACGCGTGATATTTGACAGCATACGAGCATAACAAAAGTACGGTAACTGCAATCTAAACCGTAAGTCATACGAGCATGCATTTCGAATTACATTGTGCCTATTTGACATATTATTCCGGAACAATTTTAGCATATCGAGCGGTAAAGAACGGCAAGCAGGTTAGAGTATGTTATACCCGGTCGGCTTTCTTCCGAATTAAATTGGAGCTGATGGCTTTTCGGCCGAGTCGGATCAAAGAATCGACCGACCCACTAGAGGATCCGATCGATCCACTTCAGCCGGGTCTATATCGGCTCGAGGCGGGTTGATCCAGGGGCTCCAGAAGCTCCTTTCAGCCGGTACCAAAATTTCGTTACAACAGAATTATGACATCTCGGCGCCATTACTCCGCAGATCCCATGATCTCGGCATCGTTATTCTGCAGGTCCCACGATCTGGTGCCACCTGGCCACTACCAGATTCCTCCAGGGCAAATTGGCCATTCCCAACCTGGCCTCTAACAGATTCTGGTGAAGTTCCATGCCTATATAAGGTAAGAGAGGGACTCCGAGCGATGAGAGAGCTTTTCCTTCCTCACGAACTATCTCCTTTGATTCCTCCATTCTGTTGCTCTAAGCCTCCCACTAACTTAGCCATCGGTGGATCCCCCGTCGGAACACCACCGGCCCATGGAACATCTTTGCAGGAATCGGGAAGACGCGCACTCCAGTCAGGTCGAGAGAACCCGGTCCGGGAGATTCAGTGGCAACAAAGTACGATGCGAATCAATAATTGGTATAGAAAGAACATCATGTTTCGGACATACTGACATAGATATATCTTGCCATCACCAGCCTAGCCGATCGATTTGATGTGTTCATGCAACTGACCTTAACCAACATTCTAGGTAACTTTGACTTTGACTTATATGCAGGACAAAGATCTTGCAATCTTTGGAAACAACCTATCGCGAATAGATAAGGTAGGCGATAACCGGTACATTCCATCAAAATAGGAAAGAAAAAATAGATGAATCATGCCCGATAAGGTATGAATAACTGCTCGGTCTCTTTCTTCGCATGGCATGTCAACCCTCGCTTATAAATAAAGGGCTAAAAGGATCTCAAGATATGAAATCTTTTTTCCATGCTCATTCTTTTTCTTCTATTTTAACTTGGATATCGAAGGGTCTCCGTCAAGTCACCTTTAATCATTGACTTATCTTATAGGTTTCATAATCGCTTTCCAACAATTATCATCCTCATCTCGTCAATTCGATCCGAGTCAAAAATATGCTAACAACCCAATCTATTGCTATATCGATGCTTGGACGTTAACGGGCATCTCGGCTGACCTAAAAGTGGCATCAAAACGATGCAATTAGGTTTCTCTATACGGTGCATGATTTCTAACATCTCGCATCTTCTTAAAAGATGGGCTTTTCCTCCTGTACCAATTTATTATTGTAGATTCTTGACCTGGATCGAATCTACCGGACAAAAATGGTGACTGCTGGATAATGACCGTAGAACTTAAAAATTAAATTTCTAACCGGAGATGGCTCCGATGAAAACCCTCGGATGCTCGAGTTAAAAATCGGAGAGCAAAAGAAAAAGAGCGAGCATGGGAAAAAAGATTTCATATATGGTGATCCCTTACAGGCGAGGGCTGAAGTGATATGCAGAGAAAAGGAATATCAGGCAATTATTCGTGCCTTAATCAAGAATGATTCATCCATCATTTTTTTTCGTTCCGGTGGGATGTGCTAGCTATCACCTGTCTTATCTATGACGACTGGCCATTTCCTGGATATCGTGGAATCTTTATCCTGTATATATAATTTTCTTTCCATATCAAGTTAAAGTCCAAATTGCAGGAATGCTAGCCAAGATCGGTTACAAGGACACTTAGGGTCGGTATGGTTACTTATATAATTTTATTTCCATATCAAGCGTGGTCTTAAATTTCAGGGATATGGTTGCTTATATACCATTACGTATAAGGAGTATGCATATAAAAACATTAGCACATTCAGAATGAGCATGGTTTTAGCAAAACCGTGTTAAATGAACTTTTTGTACGACAATTTCCTACTTTAATAAATACAACCGATTTTACATGTCACGTCCCGAATCTAATAACGGAATCGGCTACGTGACCGGCCATACAAATTCTAGGTTTTATCCTCGAGATTATGCAAGACCTAGGTACACAACAATTCAAATATATCCAAGTTAAATTAATATTATATTAATAATCCATTAACAATGTATAATTCATTATTTAACTCGATAATCATAAATTGGTCTACTGACTCACAAACGTCAGTAACCGAACTAACTAACTAATTAGCTCAACAAACATGATGCTCCGTCTCACGCCCAGCCCAGATCCTCTTTAAGTATCCTGAGTCCCTGAAAGAAAACAGATTGTAGGGAGTGAGCTACATAGTCCAGTAAGGGTTCCAAATAATCACCAATAATAATTTACATGTATATGAAAACAGTAAACATTAGCATAACATATGACGAAATCAACAATTCAGATTTCATGTTTAACAAAGACTTTGGAATTTTTACATTTTTTTTTATTATAGAATTTCCAATTATTTAACCATTATTTTTAGGGTTCTGGACTAGCCACGGTCACACTCCAGCCTGTGACTGGCACACTATTGTCACACTTCAGCCTGTGACGGGCACACTGTTATCACACTCCAGCCTGTGACGGGCACACAAATTGTCACACTCCAGCCTGTGACGGGCATACTGAAAAACCACGGTACCGCCGTGGCATGGCTAGTCCAAACACCAGTTCACTTAATACTTTATCATTTCTTCTCACATAGTCACTTTCCAACGATCGATATCACGATCAAACACATTTCACGATCACTTGGCAAATGCAAACAACATTAACAACAAATTCGTTCCGTAACCCGGAAATCAAATCATGTTATCCGAAAACTATCATGCATGAAAAATATTTAATTTATGCTCGGATCAAATCAGGTCATGTAAAATATAATAATATTACGGGTGATCAAGTCCAGAAGTCCTTACATCTCAAAACCAACTATCCACACCTGAACTACTCCGTACCCGAAATCGGCGCGACGCCTCCCCGCTCAGGAGACTGATTCTCTACATAAATAAATAATTTTAATTAAAACTAAATTCTCAATTTTTCACGAATCTTGAAAAAAATCCCTGATTTTCTCTCTCTTTCTTCTCTCTCCTCTTTCTCTCTCCTCCTTCTCTCTCCTCTTTCTCTCTCCTCTTCCTTCTCTCTCCTCCTCTCTCCTCTTTCTCTCTCCTCTTATTATATATATATATATATTTTATTTTATTTTATTATTATTATTTTTATTATTATTATTTTTTTTCCTGGCAGTACAAAACCCTCCCCCTTTTTTTTTCTTTTCCTTTTCTTTTCTTTCTTTCTCTTTTTTTTTTCTTTCTCCCGAACACCCATGCATCCTCCTCGGCCGACCAGATGTCTTCCTCTCCCCCACTGCCGGCAACCACGGTCCGGCGACAGCAGGTGATGGCGACGGCGGCGACTGCAGCGGCGACGGCGAACGGCCCCAACCCAACCGAACCGGAAAAATCCAAATAAACAACAAATTTTCAAAAAAAATTGGAAGACTTACCGGTGCAAGAAGAATTCTTCGTCGCCGGCTGGAGAGGAGGACGTCGTGTGGAAGAAAATCGATGAGGCTCGGATCGGTGGTGGTGAAAAAATTTAAAGAAAATCCACCGGATTTCGCTGTCTTTTGGAACTCAAACCCATGAAATCGGGGTTTTCACCATCCCGGACTCATCGTCGATCTCTTCCCTCCCCTCCACGACGCTTCCACCAATTTTTCTGGTGAAGAATTCGGTCTGAGGAGCCCCGTTCGACTCCGCCTCTCCTTCCCCTGTTCCGGTCATCGTCCCCCTTTTTTTTTTTCTCAATCTGGGTTGAAGTCGGCTGGGTCTGCCGACTTCAGCCCAGGCCCAAGTCTTACATTCTCCCCCCGTTAAAAAATTTCGTCCTCGAAATTTACGTACCTGGTATTCCGAAAAGCTGTGGATATTTTGTTCACATCTCTGCTTCAAGTTCCCATGTAGCTTCTCTTTCACTATGATTGCTCCATTGCACCTTCACATAAGGTATGGTTCGGTGTCTCAATTCTTGTTCCAGATCTCTTCTTTAATGCTTTTTCTCTTTCAGCTTGAGCCACATCCAATCCCCTTTCTATAATTAATGCTTTATTAACAACCTCTTTATAGGTTGGTAGTTCAAAAGCAATCACTTGATGCTGGATCCGACTTCTAAGTCCATTTTCAAATTTCCTGGCCCGGATTCCTTCATCAGCTAAGAGTGATGGAGCATATCTCGACAATTCTTCAAACTTTGAGGCATGCTGAGAAATAGTTAAAGTACCTTGCTCCAAGCGATCAAATTCTCAAAATTTTTTTACCCGAACACTTTGAGGAAAATATCTCTCATAGAAAACCTTTCTAAAATCTGTCCAGGTAAAAGGTGTATCATTTGGTCCTTGTTTTCCAAGCTCCAGTTCCCACCAAGCAGCTGCCTCATCTTGCAATAAAAAGGTAGCGAATGTAACTTTCTCCTCTTCTGGACACCGCAAGGCTTGGAAAACTTTCTCAACAGCTTTAAGCCATCCCTTTGCCTCCATAGGATCAGAAGTCCCCTTGAATACCGGTGGCGCATACTTCTTGAAATCTATTAGTGTAATTGGCCGTTCTTGAGGAATTCTGACTTCTGGCTATTGTCGTTGTAATAATAACTGTTGCATAAATTGCTGCTGTTGCTGTTGGGCTTCCATAAATCTTAGTGTATCAGCTCTTGCAGTAGCTTGCTGCTGCACTAAGATTGGTAATAGCTGAGGAAGACCCATCTGGTCCCCAGGCTGAACTCCAGATCCACCCGGTGTTCCTGTTTCAGCAGTTCCAGTCCCCGGGGTGTTATCCAAAAGATTGGGTACTGGCTCATGGTGACGCTCCTCATTACCAGTGTTGTCCACCAGATTCGGCATTGGGTCCTGTGGACGTTCCTCATTATCAGATAAAGCTCCAGCATTCTCATGTTGCTCAATAGGATCCCAAGTATTTGCTCCATCTGCAAATCTTGTGGGCCTCCTAACACGTCCACGTCCACTACCACGCGCCATGGAAAACCTATACCAATGTTGTTAGTATACAACTAACACTCAGATGGTCAAAACAATCATGACATAATATCTACCCCACATATGGATCAACCCACACTCTCTCTCGTTGAGCTTATATCCTAAGATCCTAGAACCTGGTTTGCTCTGATACCACTCTGTCACGCCCCGAATCCAATATCGGAATCAGCTACGTGACCGGCCGCACAAACCCTAGGTTTTACCCTAGAGATTATGCAAGGCCTAGGTACACAACAATTCAAACATATCCAAGTTAAATTAATATTATATTAATAATCCATTAACAATGTATAATTCATTATTTAACTCGATGATCATAAATTGGTCTACTGTCTCACAAACGTCAGTAACCGAACTAACTAACTAATTAGCTCAACAAACATGATGCTCCGTCTCACGCCCAGCCCAGATCCTCTTTAAGTATCCCGAGTCTCTGAAAGAAAACAGATGGTAGGGAGTGAGCTACATAGCCCAATAAGGGTTCCAAATAATCACCAATAATAATTTACATGTATATGAAAACAGTAAACATTAGCATAACATATGACGAAATCAACAATTCAGATTTCATGTTTAACAAAGACTTTGGAATTTTTACATTTTTTTTTATTATAGAATTTTTAATTATTTAACCATTATCTTTAGGGTTCTGGACTAGCCACGGTCACACTCCAGCCTGTGATTGGCACACTATTGTCACACTCCAGCTTGTGACGGGCACACTGTTGTCACACTCCAGCCTGTGATGGGCACACTATTGTCACACTCCAGCCTGTGACGGGCACACAAATTGTCATACTCCAGCCTGTGACGGGCACACTGAGAAACCACGGTACCGTCGTGGCATGGCTAGTCCAAACACCAGTTCACTTAATACTTTATCATTTCTTCTCACATAGTCACTTTCCAACGATCGATATCACGATCAAACACATTTCACGATCACTTGGCAAATGCAAACAACATTAACAACAAACTCGTTCCGTAACCCGGAAATCAAATCATGTTATCCGAAAACTATCATGCATGAAAAATATTTAATTTATGCTCGGATCAAATCAGGTCATGTAAAATATAATAATATTACGGGTGATCAAGTCCAGAAGTCCTTACCTCTTAAAACTAACTATCCACACCTGAACTACTCCGTACCCGAAATCGGCGCGACGCCTCCCCGCTCAGGAGACTGATTCTCTACATAAATAAATAATTTTAATTAAAACTAAATTCTCAATTTTTCACGAATCTTGAAAAAAATCCCTGATTTTCTCTCTCCTCTTTCTCTCTCCTCCTTCTCTCTCCTCTTCCTTCTCTCTCCTCCTTCTCTCTCCTCTTTCTCTCTCCTCTTATTATATATATATATATAATTTTATTTTTTTTTCTGGCCGTACAAAAACCCTCCCTTTTTTTTTTTTTTTCTTTTCCTTTTCTTTTCTTTCTTTCTCTTTTTTTTTCTTTCTCCCGAACACCCCTGCGTCCTCCTCAGCTGACCCGATGTCTTCCTCTCCCCCACTGCCGGCAACCACGGTCCGACAACAGCAGGTGATGGCGACGGCGGCGACTGCAGTGGCGACGGCGAACGGCCCCAACCCAACCGAACCGGAAAAATCCAAATAAACAACAAGTTTTTAAAAAAAATTGGAAGACTTACCGGTGCAAGAAGAATTCTTCATCGCCGGCCGGAGAGGAGGACGTCGTGTGGAAGAAAATCGATGAGGCTCGGATCGGTGGTGGTGAGGGAAATTTAAAAAAAATCCACCAGGTTTCGTTGCCGTTTGGAACTCAAACCCATGAAATCGGGGTTTTCACCATCCCGGACTCATCATTGATCTCTTCCCTCCCCTCCACGACGCTTCCACCAATTTTTCTGGCGAAGAATTCGGTCTGAGGAGCCCCGTTCGACTCCGCCTCTCCTTCCCCTGTTCCGGTCATCGTCCCCCCTTTTTTTTTTCTCAGTCTGGGTTGAAGTCGGCTGGGTCTGCCGACTTCAGCCCAGGCCCAAGTCTTACATTAGAATCATACCACTAGACCAAACACCCTCATAGGTCAAATCCTCTTGAAGTTGTAAAGGCACATAATCTATTGCATGATTAGGATCAGGAATGTATTTCCGTAATATAGATACATGAAACACGTTATGCACTCCAGATATAACTGGTGGTAGGCTAATCGGTAGGCCACCTCACCAACCTTATCCAAAATCTCAAATGGTCCCACAAATCTCGGGCTCAACTTGCCTCGTACACCAAATCTCATCACACCCTTTATGGGAGACACTTTCAAAAAGACATGATCACCAACATTGAATTCTAGCTCTCTTCGCCTTTTATCAGCATAACTTTTCTGTCGGCTTTGAGCATTAAAGAAGAGATCTGGAACAAGAGGGAATCAAGGCCAATTCTATAGAGGTACCAATGTAAAAACAAGGAAGCTTGACAATGTTACTTCAGATGACAAGACCCAACCAAAGAATGATGTCAAGTGCTTTAAGTGTGGTGGTTCCCATTATAAGCGGGATTGTACATGGCCAGATGAGTGGAAGTGCCATAACTGTGGTAAACCGGGACATAAGGCAGTTGTATGTCCATCTGGTCAGGGGTCACAGCATCAATTACCTCATGAAAAACAGCAACCTGAAGGACAACAGAAAACAGTAACTCAGGGACGGGTTTATTCACTCACCCAGCAAGATGCTAATACATCAAATTCTGTAGTGACATGTATGATCAAATTATTTTCCAGTAATGTTTATGTTCTTTTTGATACTGGCGCTACACACTCTTTCGTATATGTTAGATTGGTTAGAGAGAATAATGAGTTAACCCCGACATATTTAGAATTTGAACTCTGTATTTCCACTCCTAGTGGGGATGTTTTTGTGGTTAATCAAATCTGCAAGAAATGTAGATTGAATATCGAAGGTAGAAAAATGGAAGCCGATTTGATAGTCATGGATATGAAAGACTTCGATATAATCCTTGAAATGGATTGGCTGACAGCAAACCATGCTTCCATCAACTATTTTGAGAAAATTGTGAAATTTCAAATTCCTAATCGATCAGAGTTCTGTTTTAAGGGTAACAAGTTAACCCTTATGAGGAGGGTAATTTCGGCTTTTATTGCCAACCGACTCCTCAGACAAGGTTGTGAAGGATTTCTGGCAACGGTGATAGATACTCAACAGCAGGAGCTTAAGCTGGAAGACATACCCGTTGTGAAAGAATTTCCGGAGGTCTTTCCCGATGATCTGCCAAGATTACCTCCTGATAGAGAGATTGAGTTCTCTATCGATCTTATACCAGGTACAGGTGCCATCTCCAAAGCTCCTTATAGAATGGCTCCGGCAGAATTAAAAGAACTTAAGGAGCAATTGCAAGAACTGTTGGATAAATGATTTATCAGACCTAGCGTGTCTCCCTGGGGTGCTCCAGTCTTATTTGTAAAGAAGAATGATGGAAGGCTTTGCATTGATTATCGCGAATTGAACAAAATGACTATAAGGAACAAATATCCCTTACCAAGGATTGATGATCTATTTGATCAATTACAGGGGGCGCAGGTATTCTCAAAAATTGATCTTCGTTCTGGTTATTATCAATTGAAGATAAAGATAGAAGATGTACCAAAGACAGCTTTTAGAACCAGATATGGACACTATGAATTTTTGGTTCTACCTTTTGGTCTGACAAATGCACCTGCAGTTTTCATGGATCTCATGAACCGAATGTTTAGACCATATCTGGATCAATTTGTAGTAGTATTTATTGATGATATACTGATTTATTCAAAAAGTCTACAAGTACATGAGGAGTACTTAAAGATAGTATTACAAATACTCAAGGATGTGAGAGAAGGAGGAGAGAGAAAGAGGAGAGAGAAGGAAGGGAGAGAAGGAAGAAAGAGAAAATCAAGGATTTTTTTTTTCTTCTTCTTCTTTCTCTTTTCTTTTCTTTCTCCCGAACAGCCCCTCCTCGTTTTCTTCTTCGGCCGATTCGGCGTCTCACCCCCCCCACCAGCCGGCAACCACACCGTGGTTATCGCAGAGCCCTCCCGGACCAAGCGTAGGCGGCGACGACGGCGGCGGCGGCGATGGCGGCGGCGGCGGCGACGACGACGACGGCGGACGATCCCAATTAAACCAAAAAACTAACAAAAAAATACATCAAAATTCTCAAAAAAAATAGATTTAATTGAAAAGAAACCTACCGGCGGTGAAACCCTTCGCTGCTCGCCGGAGAGGAGAAGACACCGCGGTGAGATGGTTCGATGGGCGGCGGTGTGAGCGATTTAAAGAGAAAATACCGACGACATTCTTGTCGTTTGGGGAACGGAGATTGCGTCGGCCGGAGTCCCGATCCAACCCAACCACGGCACCGTCCAATCTCCCTCTCCTCCCCGACTCCTTCCCCGACATCTCCGGCGAAGACCCCGGTCAGAACAAGGGAGAAGAAAACCTCCCCTGTTTCGGTTCTTCGTCCCAGATTTTTTTTTTTTTTTTTTTCAGTCTAGGTTGAAGTCGGCTGGGTCTGCCGACTTCAGCCCAGGCCCAAAGTTTACATCATCCCTAACTCATCCCGAAGAACTTGTATTCATCGCTTATTCTTCGTCGATAAATTTTAATTGCATTGTTCTTCCTCCCTCTGCATCAAAAAAAATAAAATAAAATAAATATATAAAATACACCCACATATTCCCTTGTTTCAGCACGATGTCAAGACTATATCTTTTTCTAAATGAATTTTGCTGAATTATTTGATCGAGGACAAACCGATCATCCTATATACTTTTTTTTTTTTTGGCATTTATCGAGATGCATATAGATCGATCATTCACAGTTGTACCACTAGCTCATTTTTTAGCGTTGAAATCTATATATCCTTGTTACACCAACGTAATTCCGGTGACCACCTATACAAGCTTTATATTCAACGTCTGGTAACCATGGAAATATACATCGTTCATTAATCTGCAAGCTAGATTTGTATGTTTGTCGGAGAAGATGGCAACAGATCGCCAAAATTGCTCTTGATACGAACCATGGTAACTTTTTCAGATAAAGTGAATCTTTTAGAATTGAAACTAGATCGGATACTGGCATATCCATATTTATATTTATTTTATTTAATAAATATAAATATATAAATATGAATATTAATTGAATATAAAAATTTATATCCATGTTTATTTTAAACGGATACGAATACAAATCGAATATTAAAAATATAGATATAAATACGGATATATATTGGATAGATTATAAAATAAAAATATTATTAAATAAAGAATAAATTAAATTAATAAAATATTAATATATTAATATATATATTTAAAAAATTAATTGATGTTATATAAAATTAAATAAAATTATAAATAGAATCAAATATTTGAATATGGATAGGATAGTTATATATCCAACGGTACATATTGATTTTTTTTATAAATATAAATATAAATATAGATATTAATTAAATATATAATTTTTATTTATATTTAAATAAAATTAAATATAAAATTAGATTTAATTAAATATTATCCATGCTGGTTTCAGGTTTTAGATCCTTCAAAAAGCAAAAGCCATCGAGGCAGCCACAGCAATTAATGCATTACCAATTAAGGACATCAACTCCCCCAACTTTATCGTAAAACGACGCGGGGATATGATCGCCAGCCATGTCTTACAGGTTGAGAGCGAGAGCGAGAGTGAGAGAGAGAGAGAGAGAATTACCTTGTGAAAGCCAAGCGCATGCGTTGAAGTAACCAGTGAGCAAAGCAGAAGCAGCGAGACCGAGCACTGGCATGAAAGAACTGGAAGCTTATTTATTCTCATGGATTCCAAGAAGGAAAAAAACCATTATAAGCTTTGCTAATAGCCAGCCTAAGACATAAAAACAGAGTAGAAACCACGGCATCAACCGCATACTCCCAAGATCTTGAATAAAAATATTATCTTAATAAAAAGAAATGGATTATAAAAGGCTAGCGTCATCCGGTCTCCGAAAAAAAAAAAAAAAAAAAGCAAACAAACACATGCAGAACAAATGATCACATAAAGAAGCAAAAGAGAGAATTTAACACAGAAGACTAGTAAAATCCGGCCGCAAAAAGAATAGCCTTGCCTTTCCAAAGCAAGCAAAAGGAAAAAAAGAAAAAAGAAAAAAAGAAAAAGGAATCAAGCGGGCATCTTCTTTGTTTGAGGATCTCAAGAAAAGATTTGAAAACAATGGCACATAGAATCAACTTCCCCCGGCCTTGGATTCAAATTAATATTCGTAAAAGATTTTAAAACTAGCAAGACCCAACAGAAAGAAGAGCATCTCCGCCACCGGCGATCGCCGCCGTTTCTTCTTGCTTCCCATCTAAACCTCTCCAAAACCCTCTCGGTGCCTTTGGGCCGGATAACATAAAGCAGGCCCAGCATTTTTTCGGCCCAGTCTGTAATCGAGCAAGATCTTTGCAGGTAAGTTTCTTAGAATACATATAAAGGTCAATGGTAAACTAGGCAGTCCATTAATATATATATATATATATATATATATATATCGAATATTCATTACAATGGTAGCAAAATGATCAAGGTGGAGTACAGTTTCTTCGCAGTGGATCGCACACGATCCATTACCCTGATCTCCACCACCAAAAGAGCAAAACTTGCTAGCTTCACCGTTCCTTCCAATTTTTCAAAGATTAGCCGCCCTTGGATGATCAATCTGCAACCGTCCAAGTCACATCCCCCTCAAAGATCCAATGGCACACCTCGATCTCTCCAGGCCCAGATCCCAGGGCCACAAAGGCCCCGTGCCCGGGGCTCCAATCCGACGTGTCCAAGTGACATATGGCAACACCATGATTGATCCTCTCTCCAGTCTCCGCGTCAAGAATGTCCGCCTCGTATGCCCTCGCCTTCGGCACCGAGTGACAGTAGTACACTAGATACGGAAACAGGCTCTGGTGGCACGACACCGTCCCGGTATCCTTACCATCGTTGATCCCCCTCACATTGCCCAACAATACGTTCCCCCCGGATCCCCTCACGTTCTCGGTGCTCCTCACCACGACGTTGTCGTCCCCCAGCATGGATGCGGCGAAGTCCATCATGTCCTCCATGGATGCCACGCACCGTTTCGTCTCACCTCTACTTGGAGCTCGATCGCACTCCGCCACCGTTTCCGCCATTGCTCTCCCCATCGCCGAGTCCGTGGAGACACCGAAGAGCGGCGCGAGCGCGATGGCATTAAATGGTAATTTCTCGGCTATGGATCGTGGCAAGAATGACCTTTTTGG